>OY728165.1:1332115877-1334615877 GCA_963277665.1 Viscum album | reverse complement strand
CTTAGAAATATCTTCTCAAGAATATTCAGGTTTATCCCAACTTGAATCACTGATTAAGGGTTATTAATCCCTCAATAATGTGTTTTCTAAAATATCACTTTATCACTAAATCACTTTTATAGGTTATCAGTACCATTAAAAATAATCATATATAAACACTATAATCATTAAACTTTAAAAATTTCCATATCATAGGTCCTTCCTTTATCCAAAAAAATTGAGATATATATTCATTATTATAGTTCAATAATATCCATACTAAAGAATATTCATCCTCATCCTTGTACATTTATAGAATCAAAGGGTGATTAATGGTTTATATGGTGAATTCCTTCTCCCAAGAATTTATATTGGATTTATAATAGGATAACCATTACACAACTAAGATAAAATAAAATTACACTAATGTAATACAAATAATATTTTCAAGAAGAACATTCCCACAAACATCAACATGTTATACGTAGTCATAGATGTTTTTTTTATGATGTAAAATCATTTTAGTTGGTGAATCAATGTTCTTAGAAAAATTAAAAGAATGATAATAGGGATTTAATTGAAATACAACATGACATACACTACTCTAGAGTAGAGGTTACATGTACATTAGTCATCAAGATCTATCTCAGCATTGGACTAACATTGTTCCCTTGTTCTTAGAGATTGATGATTCTCATCATGCTTCTCAACCCTTGGAATAGAGCATCACCATGGATAATTCCAAAATTCTCCACATTTATTATATATAATTTTATAAGGAAATTTATATTGGAATTTATTTACATCCATCACATCATCCATTTTTCTATCACAATTGGAAACCTTTTTCCCCAGCTTCCCACACTTAAAAAATCTCCTAGTCCCTTTGGGACATTTCCCTTGAGGCCTCTTTCCACACTTATTGAACAAATAAAATTGGGTCCTCTATCCATTATCACCATTATCATTTGAACTTCCTTGAGAATTCTTCTTCCTCTCTATTGAATTATTTAGAAATTAAATAAAGTTTTAATTGTAAATTTTAATTTTTGATAGCTGTTTTGGGACAATTAGAATATGTCTTACTTGAGATCTCACTTGATTGGGCTTCTCGTTTAGGAATTTATCACATTATCCTTCACATTGTTTGTTTACTCGGTTAATCCTATTTTTTGTGATCAGATATAATAAATGGAAAAAAAATTAAGGATGGGTATTTTTAAACACATAAATGGTAATCCATTGAAATTAAAGTGACAAATTATAAATGAAATTTATGTCCTTACCTTATGAATTTCTAGGATTCAATCTACATTATCTTTGATCTATTTTTTTTACAATGAAACATATGGTAATTTTTTCTCCCTTAATAATGGTTCTTAATGATATTGTAAATTTACATATGGATATCCCTGAGAGTGTCAAAACAGGTGTGCAATAAGGCCTGTTGTTGTGCACCAGTTCCTGATTGATTCTAGCTCAATACAATGTTTTCAGGTTTTACCCCAAGGTATATCTGTGTCGAGCCACATACACTTATAGTATCAATACAGGGATTCATTTTCTTGATAAACCACTTACTATATACTATAAAAAAAGTAAGGGCTATTTCTTATACTTAGTTTTTCCCATAAATATTTTTTTAGAGTTTTCTAATCTAATCCTATGAATAAATAATGTTTTCCTTTTATACCAACCATGATAACCATTCTCTTTATTTCACATTAATACATGATTTATTAAATAATATTACACATAATACAACTTTTAAGATCCAAAATAATAGTTTATTTGGGAATTAGTTACATTACATAACAACTTAAAATATGGAATACACCATATTTATTGAAAACCTCTTTAACACATTTATAATATTCCATCATACCTAAAACTACATGGAATAACCTGGGGACATACATAAGAAAGAGGTGACCTATAAATCTCAGTATGGGAATAAACATGGAATAACATGAAGAAAGTAATAAATGTTAGATAAAATATGTAACAATGGGGAATAAGATGGGTGAGAATCATAAAAATAAAAAATGAGGCATGATATGACATGATAATATAAAGGCAACATCTGAAATGTGGTATCAACATAAAATACTGCATCATAAACAGAGGTCAATGTGGAATACTAAGAAATAATGATGGAAAAAGTACCATAACGGAATCAAGTTTACTCCATGTCCCAACTTGATTTCTCATAATAGTATAAATTACTCAATGAATTGGAGCACTATATAATTTTGGGTGCACTCATCACTTTAATTTCATTCTCATGCTTAAGTGTGCCACATAGATCATACAAAATGGATTCATTCTTCGTCATATTTTATTCCATGATCAAGGAGTGTGGAAAAAATAAATTTATTTCCCAATTTAAAGAATTATAAGTGTATAAAGGTGAACACACATGATAGGAAATGGGTATTGTATTCACTACACAATTGTTTTGGAATGGAAAATCATAGTGAAATTCTGACGGCATAATGACATCACATAAAAATTCATAAAATGAGTTGATGATAGTGAAATAGTTATATAGTAATTTGAACAAAAAAAGGAAATTAATAAGGAAATATAATGACATATCCCCACAATAAGAATTCGAAATTAAATTCATAATATAATAAATAATGTTTAATAAACATGAGAATGATAGGACCCCTTATAAAAATTTTGGCATGGTGATGGGTGTAAATAAATATTCATTGGTGGGATTAATGAGAGTGAAATGGGTATATCATAATTTATGCATAAAATGGAAATTGAGGTTGATATAGAATAACATATACCAACATGAACAAAAGTAAATTAATAAGTATAATATAAAAGAGGTGCTTGAATTGACATGGGAAGAGAGAAATCCCTTACTAAATTTTGGCATAGTAACAATTTTGGAAAGGGTCAAAATAAGAGAGGATAAATGGTATCTCATTCAAATAACATAAATTGGATAGTAACAGAATGTTTATAAATGGATGAAAATATAACCAATATATATTAAAAAACAAATTTCAAAGAAGGTTCTTGAATTGGAAGGAGGAGAGGAAGGTCCCTTACCTTGAGAGTCTTCTTCCAAATGTTGGGGAGGAGCTTCTTTAGAGATTGTGGGGAACTTAAGAGGACACTAGGGAGTGTAGGTCATAGTAAGGACGTTCTATAAGGTATTTTAGTGAATATAATTGAATTATGTGGTAGATTTATATAGGAAATGAGTGGGAAATTCTTTATCATTTCCCAAACATAGGTTTTTCACTATACATAAAAAATAACCAAAACCAAAAAAATTACGATAGTTTTTTCCAAATTGGTGTGGTTTTAATTAATTTATCATTATAATGGACTAAAATAATAAAATAATACACTTAATTATGTGTAAGTGAGTCATACTCTTAAAGAAATTATTTTAAAACCTTAAAATATATTAATGGTTTTTGGAGGATTCATAAAGGCTATATAACATTAATAAAATAAAATAAAATCACATTTTATTGAAGGTAAAAATATATTTGGTATTGTAAACCCTTTATAGTATTTATTAAATCACTTTTGGGTCATTATGATGTCATTATACACACTACATATTTATACAATATTTAATTTTTACCTGAAAATTCGATTGTCTTAGAAAATTATAAAAAAAATTACTGTTGGATATTTTTGACATTATGATTCCAAAAATAATATTCATTTAATAAAATAAATTATCTAAATATATGGATTTTACATTTAAAATATAATCAAAATTTATTGAGAAATGTTTGGTATTTTTTGAAAATAACAGTTTTTAAACCCTTATAAAAACTACATTTGACTTCATAAAAAATATATAGTAATTTATATTTGATAAAAATTATTTAATAATAATATTTTATAAAATATAATTTATTTCAAAAATCCATGAATTCATCAAAAAAAAATTTAATGTATATTACATATTACTTAAAAATACAAATTTTTTTGTTGTATAATTTTAATCAAAATTATTACTTAATTATTTATAAAGTTAATAAAATAAAGAATAAATATAATAATAAATTTTGAATAAAAATAAATAAATAAATTTATACTATTAGAATTAGTTTGTTTGTAGTCATTTTTAAATTATCATTACCCTTAATTAACCTATTTTTCTAATACCATGGTAATTAATATTTACGACAGTTAATTTTCATATTATTGAAAAATTAAGTTAACATCATGAAATAATATTAATTAACATGATCCAAAATATGTAATACATTTTATAAAAATTAATCCATAGATTTGGAATAATTTAATTTAATATAAATCCCACAAACATGATGAAAAGTGGGGTTTTTCCAAAAAATGCATTTTTTTATTAAAAGATGATTTTAATTTAACTATATAACTAGTAATCTTCATTATATGGATTTAAATACATAAATATAGATATATAATATAAACATTTCATTTATATAATTTCCCATTAGGGGTTATTTTAACTAATTCTAATGGGGAAACATTATGCAATTTAAAACATTTATTAGAAAAAAAATGTTCTAAAGCCTAAAAATAAACTTCTAATAAAATCCAATAAAAAGATGATTTAAATATAATTAATTGAATTAAAAAAAACTAAATAGTACTTATTTTACCATAAAATCAAATTAAAATAATAATTGGACTTTTAAAATGATTCATGTAGAAAAATAAGTGACAATTTTAAATAAAAAAGTTATTTTCACTATTCAATGGAAAATCAATAATTTCTGAAAAATTACACATTTTCACCCTAAGTTAATTTTGATATAATGATTTCAAAAATGTAGTTTTTTTTCAAATAAATTTTCTAAATGTTATAAAAAATAAATATAATATTTATAAAAATAAATTTATATCATTTATAAAAAAACAAATTTTGAAGAATAAAAGAAATTACCAAAAATTGGTTGATTATTTACTAATAATTTATCAATATATTTATTACATGTGTCAATTTCATAGATTATTTGATTATACTCATATTATAAAATGTAATTAAAGTTTAAAATGGTTATATTTAAATAATTTTTATTTGTTTGGGATTGGTGTTGCATATCTCATATGCTATTGAACATAGTTTTCACTTTTAAAAAATCCAGGCGTTACAAATCCAATGATCCACATATTGAAATAATTGTAAACATTTTGATATGTGGATCCATTTCAATGAGGAATTAATGACCAATAATTTTTTATAATTATTATAAAAAGAGGAAGAGGCCACTTATAGGAAGATCCAACTCATTTAAGTTCTTTGATGAGAGTAGCATCAGTTTATCAATTTCATTTCATTTTTTTCTGTAGTTTTATTCTTATAATACAGTAACAAGATTATCATTTTCTATGTTACTTGTTCTTTATGCCTCATATTTTCTCTTAAAAACTCCATGGTTATATAAAATCTAATATGAGTGTTGATCCCTAGTGGAGGTTTCATGGTAATACTAAATCCTTCCTCTCATTTTGTTAATAATTTTTTTTGAGGTGGGGAGGTATTGGTAGAGTGGATTTAGTAGATAGGAGTAACCTTTTTTAGGTAACCTTGTCTTTATTCTATCCACATCTTTATTTTTCTCCCCCTCCTGTCCCATCTTGACTAATATAATGTGTATTTTTATGAATTTACACTATAAAATAGTGATTTATACCAATGTAAATTAATTGAAAGATAATATATCTGTTGATAAAAATGATCAATTCCAACAGATATTAAGTTTTATTAGTATTAATTTTAAGTTCCAACACTTATTTTTACCTATATATATATATCATTTGATATTGATCTTTCAATACCAAAAATATTTTGCCTACAATTAAATATATTTATTTATAATACTAATACTAACATTTATTTACTAACACATGAATCTATTAGTAATAATAAATATTACCAAAGAATATTTTTTTAATAATAAAAATACTTAATAATTACCAGAAAGTCTGATCCAAGAAAGCTTGGACCACCAAATTTATTAATAAAATAAAAGTGCAGAAACAGGAGAAGAAAGAGAGAGAGATTACAAGTCAAAACATTCATAGTCACCGCCCCCATACCCGATCGTGTCATCAGCATCAGCTGATTCCCATTCTGATTGGGTCTCGTATTGTTTAAGAAACTTCTTATAGAACTTTCGTTTGTCCAGCTGCTCCTTCGATAGCTTCTCAATCTCCTTCTTGGCAGATGCCCTAGTGGTCACGGTCCTCGGAACTGTAGAGTAGTCCTTCCTTGGTTTCCTTGAAACAGGGGCAGATCTGACACCCTCATTGTCAGAGCCTCTTTTCTTTTCTCCTCGGACAATATCACTATATGATATCGTATTTGCATCCATATCTCTTCCCTTGGTCTCAACATAAGAGGCACCCCCTTTGCAGAGGGTTAGGTCCCCAACTCCAGGAGTGGATTCCTCCGCCCTTCCTTTCTCAGACGCAGAGGAGGAGGGTTGTGCATTCTGATGTGGAGGATCAATCACCATCATAGCGGGGGCTGTACTCAGAGTCTTTCCAGAGGGAGGCTCTTGAGCTCCAATATGATCAGAAGATCGAGGCGGAGAAGCGTCAGTTATCACCTCTTTCCCATTCCTATAAAGCGGCAGCTCACGAGTGTCAGATTCCAAAAGAGGGTCATTGTCCCTAGTGTCAGGATTTGGTGAAGGCGGATCCTTTAGATTCACTTTACGGCGACATTGATTGGAGGGGTGCCCTCGCAGTCCACATTCTTTACAAGAAATATTTTTACGACATGACTCCAAAGAGTGCCCCACAGCCATCCATTTCGTGCAGAAGAGGGGTTTGTTTTCATATTCAACATCAATTAGAATTTGATCAGAGGGAATAGAAAGTGTAACTGTGCCAATGAGAGTGGACCTGAGGTCAACTTCCACCAGAATTCTGGCAAAGTGCCCATACCTGACATCTGTCGTCTCCTTATCAAGACGGATGGCTGTTCCGATTGCCGTTCCAATATCATGCAATATTTCTGGATGCCAGAGAACCCAGTTCAGCCCATGAAGACGAACCCATACCTGGGAAAAGAAATTCTTAGCACTTGATACATTAAAATCCAATGACCATTCATGCAGATGAATCCAACCCGACTTTAAGAACATAGATCCAAAGCTCCAAGCTTTCATCTTCACATCATCCGATGGAAATAAACAGTGAAAGAATCCCCGACCAAGAGAGACACATTTCCAGTTGTCAAAACCCCACAGTGTCGAAATCCTTTGGAATAAATCTTCACATTTCCATGGAAGAACACCTTTAGGAAGTACAACATGAGAAATAAAAGAGTTTTCCCCTAGTGCCAGTCGTTCTGCAATGACACCAGGGTTAGCCTCCACATGGGCAAGAGAACCCTTCCGAAGAATCCTCCTATGTTCCACTTTCTTAGACATAGGTTTCAGTGCCTTCATGACATCCACGAAGGATCGCTGCCCGCGTGATGCTCCCAAAGAATCTCCAACCGAAGCCCTAGCTTCAGCCATAACTCGAGGTCGGGAAGCAACTGGGCTAGCCGCCCTTGCCTTCTTCTGCACATCCACATCCAGCCGATCAGGACCATGAATAGCACCATTCCGTGACCGAGCAGCGCTGGTCAGAGGCTGAGCCGCACAATCCTGCTCCTGCACATCCCCACACAGCCGGACTGGTGCTCGGAAGTCATCCCTTTCAATGGATCGCCTCTCATCGATCCGGTTGAAACCAAGAAAGTGCGGAAAAGCCATAAAGGGAGAGAATCCAAGACCGCGTGCAGATCCAGAACCGAATCACCGCGAAAGAGGAATTTTGTAGATCTCTCATCAAAACAAGAGAATCCGAACGCCAATAAACCCGACTCTGAAACGCCGAGACCTCCGATTTGGAGTCAAAACGCCGAGGCAGGAAAGGCGTTGAAGCCGAATCGCCGAGACCTCCAGCTTTGGAGCTGGACCACCGAGGATGCAAGCCGCGGAAATCTGGAGCAAATCGAGAAGAAGAAAAAGCGATGCCAAGATCCACTGGGTGCCACCGAACAAGCTGAATCTTGGAGAAGAACGAGATGCCGAAACCCTAAATATCAGTAGTATTTCTATTTTTCAATTTTTTTCATTTAATTAACATTTAAATAAATTTTATAAAAGTAAAATTTAAATCATTTTGATATTTATTATATTTTCTTATATGTTTGATACTCTCTCTATAAATGATAATTTAATTATTATATTTAACATTAATAAACATAATTAAATATAGTCAATATAATTTCCAAAAATAATTTTTTTAAATTCAATAAATAAAAACAAAAAAATCAATTAAGAAATATTATTTTAATAATTATTAATATTCACATATTGAAATTTTATTTTATATTATAAAAATAATAACAATTTTATTGAAATAGTATACCATTCATATATAAAATTATAATATTTTTAATTTAAAATATTGAATGATATTTGATATTTTATTTATTTGATTTTATTTTAAAAAACTATATCATTGAGGATCCACTAACCATTTGACACTGAGACCCCACATATCCCCTAACCCCAATCAATCCACCCTTAAACCTGATCAATCCATTTCAGATTTGTTATCACTCTACCTTTAATCGATTATTTTGTCTTCAAAATCTCTTCACATCCTCAAATAATCATTGTGGTTGTTCCCATTCCCTAAAATCCAATCTATTTTGTACCATATAAGGTACTATGTAAACCCTGAATTCTTTACTCACTATTACTTATTATTTGATACCATATAGACCCTATGGTGTTCATCATTTCCTAGTACTTTTTTATTTCCTACCTTTTGGTTTTTTTTAGTAGCCTTTTATTCATACTAGTAAGTCTTCCTCTAGTGCGTCCTCCCCTCACCATATCTTCTACTACCTGAGAATAAATTTTTGTTTCACCTATCAATTTCTTATAATGTCCTCAAAACTGATGAAAAAATTGAAAAATTAATAATCAGTTTTAATTTATTGACTTTTATACTTGATAGTTTCTAGTTTTGGTTTCCTTATTAATTAATTCTATAATATATATCGAACAGTAAAAAATATTTTTTCATAAATTATATATTCACTCTATTTAATTTCTCAAAAATTTAATTATACATAGGAACTTCTATAATGAATATATTTAATAATAAGAGTTTGACTAAGTTAAGGGGAAAATATTTAGGCTATTTATGTGTAGTAGATATATTCCTTGGTCTTTCTTTTTCAACCGTGACAAGGGATAACATGAATTTATATCCACGAATAATCTGGGATAATCAACATTATTTTCATTGATATTTTTTGAAATACCATTTCATTATAAAATAAATGGATATTGATTATCAAAAATGTGTTTTGAATTTTTATAGAGATTTTATGGGAAATGATGGTAAGAAAATTTTTAGTGTTTAACATAATAATTATTATAAAGATGAAATATTCATGAAATTATGGGGGATGAATTTTTATTTAAGAAACTATAAAACCATTCATAATGTTTTTATGATGAGGCAAAAATATTTTTTAAATTGTTTGAAGATGCTGGGAAACCTCTATGCTCAAGATGTAAATAATTTACTAATTTATCTTTTATTATTGAAATATATCATCTTAAATGTTTATATTGGATAAGTGATGTTGTAATTTATGAAATTATAAATTTTTTTAAGAGTTATCTTCCCAATTATTCAATATTACCAGACCTGTTTATGAAGGTGAAATTGTTTATTATGAAACTAGGGCTTGATTATAATAATATTAATGCTTTCATCAATTTTTTAGTACTTTTCATATGGAAAAAATATTTCATTGACAGTTTCTCAATTTTTGGTTCCATGAAGAAGAAGACAACCAATGGTGGGAGAATTATGATATTAATGATCGATAAAAAATTATCAATAAATATTTTTATCACATCTCATTGATACCTAATCCTAAAAGTCTTTCATGTCATCTAAAAAAATACATTTCATGAAATGGAACCAACATGAATAAATTAAAGTTAGTTAATTAAATAACCTAAAAGATTCATTTTCTTGGAAGTATTTTAATTATAAGTATCTGGTGTTTGGAAAGGATCCAAGAAATTGTAGGTTACTCTTCTAAAGTGATGTTTTTAATCTATTTGTAATTATGTCTAGTTAATAAGAATACATATTGTTGTTTTTTAATTCATAATTTTCTTATATGATTACGTATGAATCAATCATATTTTATTATTTCACTATTGATACCTTGCCATAAGTCACCTAGATATAATATTGATGTATTTTTAGAACCTTTAATTAATGAGTTAAATGTGTTGTGGGAGTTTCGTATAGAAATATTTTATGCATCAAAAAAGTGATTCATGTGTACAATTAATGAATTTCCCATAAATTGTAATTTATCATGTTAGAAGAGAAAGGGTAAAAATTCATGTCCATTTTGTAATGTTGAAACATGATCATTTTACTTGAGAGAAAATTTAAGAAAATGTGTTACATAGGTCATCAAAACTTCATGGATAAAAGTCAAAAATTTCATTGAAATAATAATCCATTTAATAGGGAAATAGAAACAAGGCTTCAACCTAAATCACTTAATGGATTAGAATTGTTAGATTAGATGAAAATATTGAATTTCATATTTTGAAAAAAAATATTGAGGATCAACAACATAATAAATGATATAGGAAATTATGTTCCTTGGAAAAAGAAAAGTATATTATTTTAAATCTCATATTGGAATAATATTCTTATACACCACAATTTGGATAATATTCACATGGGAAGGAATTTATTTAAAATTTTAATTGGAACACATTTTTTTATTTAGAGGAAATCTAAATATACTACACAATATCAATTTGACTTAGTATATTTAAATGTAAAATATAATCTTCATCCATGTGATGAAAAAGGTCAAATAGATCTACCCACAACATGCTTTATATTAATAGAGAAAGAATATTTTGAAATGAAAAGTATATTTTCCTTTGTGGGTGCCTATTTCAATTATATTGTAGGTAAGGTAAAAGAAACCTTAACTAGGCTAGTGTCCTCAACACAATAACATGTGGGTTCACTCTAACCAAAGTGTGGGGTTGGTAAAAGAAATATTAATTGGGCCTCAGATGCAAGGTAATTGTTTTTTTTCTAGTAGTGCTCTGATATCCCCATTATCATCTATAGAAATTATGGTTGTCAAAAAGGCTTCCTTCAATGAACCCAAATTCTCAAATATCATGAAGTGTCTTCCTAGAATAAAATGAAAAGAATTATAGAATGTTTAGATATTTTTTTCTTATAATTTTAATTAATAACTCATATATCTTTCTACTATAATTTTTATAGAAATATGAGAAAATAAAACATTAGTAAACAAGAAAATTACATTTTCATGCATATAAATAATTTTTCTTTCAGTACCAATTTATTATTGGAAATAAAAAGATAAAACAATTTCTAAGACCATTATTATGTCATCAATTAAACATATATATGGTTTTTTAAACTAATAATTTTTTTATATTACAAAATGTTCAATGGAAAAACACTTTTTTCACAAGTGAATTATTTTTATCCTTTTGAATCTTTGTGACTACCCCCTATATATCTTTTCTAGAAAAAATATCTTCTTATGGTGAAAAATTTAGCCAAAATTAAAAGTGAATGTATTTCATTTTTTATTTTTAAATATTAAAAATGTTTTTTACAATGATATTATTTTCTCTTATTATTTTTATACTAGTTAACATGTGGAGTGACATGTTATTTATTCCCTAATATGGTATTGTTTAAGAAGTGATTTTCATATTAGTCATATAATGAATTTGAGCTGTTGAATTTGTGGATCACTATGAATGTTTTTAGTAGTGTAGTATTTCCTTTTTACCTTTTTTATAATGTTTAGGGATACCGAGACATTAATATGGAGGTAGTTGGTATTGGTCTAAGGTTTTTAAGAACATGGAAAATAATAAATTAGTTGATCATATGGAAGTGAATTTATTTCTTTATTTGGATAAGGTTAAATATTTTGATAAAGTTTAATTACTATTTTTATCAATACTCTTAGAAATTAAAATATATTCCATATTGTGAACAAAAAATAAAATAAAGTAATCATATTACTTTATGAATTTTATTTAAATATATAGTGGATCAATGTTTTTTATGGTTTGAGGGAATTCATCATGGAAAGGATATAGTGAGAATGTTTTGGAATGGTAATCATATGCCAAACCTAGGGGATGGAATTTTCAAGGGAAGTATATTCTAACCCCATGGAATTGTGGTGGGATACTAAAGGAAAATGTAGCACATTTATTTGATATTTATTAGAGGATCATATATTAAAGTCTAGGAAGGTTATTATTTTATATAATATCATAATTTTTTTTCTCCATGATTGGTATTTTATTTTTTGTATTCATGTAGTTTTAAATTCTATCTAGTTTTAAATAGATATCATCCTAGAACACTATGATCAAATACTTTTGTTGATCAAACTATTAGATCTTATGCACAATGGTTCTCTCTTAGTTGAGTTCCCTGATTGGTCAGATTCCTTCCCACCACATTGGTAAAGGTGGAACTACAAATAGAAATTTGGATTCTAAACAATTTCCCAGATATCCATGAGTTGTACTGTCTTAGGAAACCTCACTGAAGGAAGGTAATGATTTAGGGTAATGGAGGATGATTCTACCTCACTATCCCATATATAAAATTGGGTCTCCCACTAAAAAAATGATGAGGAAGGTGCTAAAATCATATTCAATTCAACTAAATTCCCCCTCTATCATTATATTACGTTTTGGGAATGGTTTTTCTGAAAACAATTACTGGCATTCAATTTTATATAAATCTATAAAATCATTAGAAGTGGAGCCCAAACCAGTTAATGATTATTTTTTATTCTATTTCTAATCCTAATTCAGTGATTTTAACATATATTTTATAATTCCTATGTTCTGTAATGTTGAAGGGTTTATCACCACTTGTAGAGGGGTCTGAAGAATATTATAAAATAATACTCAGTTGAACCACCCATGTATATGATGATGAGGTCCTTGGGAAAATACAATTTTTTTCTCTCGTTTCATTTGTATGATCTCATCACTATTGTAATCCCTAGGTTCCTATATTGAAAATTATTTTAAAAAAAGAGTTGGGATTACTTCAATTTATATAAGTTTCTCTATTCATGGTTCTAATTGTAAAGGTAACTTGATCATATGATATGATGCCTATTTATTTTTCGTTTAAATGATTTCTATGATTTCAAATATATTTCTTATTTTTTTACGGATGGAAATTTGGTTCTAATTGCAACAATTGTGGATTTGGAAGTCCATCACATGGTGAGAACATGGGCTAAGCCTACAAGGGATATACAAGGAAGTAGATATCCTATTAATACCATAGAAAATGGGTAGCCAAATAGTGAATTATATCATTATGTCCTATATTTTTTATTTCTTTCCAGTTTTATTTTGGGTGTTGAAGTTTTGTTAAGGTTTTTATTTTATTTTTTGTTCTATTATGATTTATTTTTTTAGTTAATCAAGTCAATTTATGGTGTTGAATTGGTGTTAATGAATTTTTTTTCTTTTTAAAGGGTCTATAGATTGTTTTTTCTACCTAGAATATTCTCATCATCTTTATCAATGTTATAACAAAATAAGACAAGATATAGAGATATAGGAAAATAAAATTTGTAGAATTTATTATTGGGTATGAGACTTACAAAACATTGAAAGTGATTCAAATATTCATGTAATTAAAAATAAAATGTAGGAACTAAAATCCAGTCTAGAAGGTTGGTTAACTATGTATCTACTATATTGACCTCTATTGAGGAATAGAAACAAATACTGAAATTTCATAGACTTGATTATATTAAACCCAATTTTTTATTTATCATAAATGGTAATTACAATTTGTTTCATGTAAAAATATTGATTACAAATGTTTTGGGAGTTAGTCATATTACTAATAATATTAATGAAAAGTTAGAAGCTAGAAAAATTGAAAGGGAATTAGAAGTTTCCAAGATTATTGAGAATAAGTATGAATTTCCAAAAATTACCTCAAAATGTGAGAATATTATATTAATACATTTAAGTTTTCTTCCATCATATATTATGTGTCTGAGGAGATATGAATTAAGTTATTTCATGATATTAAATGATATCTAGTCATATGATATAAAAGATAGTTTAAGGTGAGAGTTTTTTCTTCCATTATTCATATAGTAATGCATGAGGAAGATTCTGTGAGTTCATTTGTATAATATGTTTGGATAGATGTGATTATTTATATTGATTCAAAGAGGTTTTGTCTTGGTGGTTGATATAAAAATATGATTCAAGTATATTGGTTTTCAAAATAATAGTTAATTGGAGTAAATAATATAATAGATATATTATATCTATGAAGACATTGAAAAAGTAAGGTAACAAGATCCATACTTATGATCAACATGAGTAATTTTTTTTATAAAAATTCACTTGGAGGAAGTTGGAATTATATATGAGGATTATTGTTCTACTCTTTATATTAAATACTATTAATTAATATGTGGTAGTGTTTTATACAACATTTAATGGAAGATAGAGGTTTCCAGCTAGTGGAGAAGATTGAAGAATAAATATCAAGAAGGAAAAGGATAATTGTTGGTGTTAGAAGTTGTAGATAACCCATCTAATAGTTTTGGATGAAGTGATAAAATAATTTTTTTAGGCTAGGGGTTAGATATAGAGGTTTTGAGAATATTTATGTGAAGTCTATAATTTCATAAAACTTTAGTGTTAAAGTGAAATTTGGATAAGTGTTGTAAATTTCATATTACATTCAATATCACATGACTTCATGAGTGTCATAATACATTAAGTCATCAACATATGAATTTATAAGAACCACATCAGACTTCAGCGGCTCACATCAAACTTTGAGTAGGAACATAATTATTTCAAATATTAGTCATGTATGACTTTACGGGACATCGTAATATTTTACAATGCATATAAAAATTTACCGTGGTTGTAATAATTTTAAGATTTCACATTTCACATTTTATATAGGAATATGACTTCATAGATTTAAAAAATTAAAGAACTTTTTAGAATTATAATGTTATATGAAATGAGATAATGAGAATTCAAAAATTATATTTCATGATAAATTATAGAATAATTTAGATGATGAATATGTTATGATATTCATGGAATAAGTATCACGATCATTCAAAATAAATCATGATCCAAGTTGTTATAATGATATGAGTTTTACAATGCATAAGGAAAGTGCAACATTATCATCCATATGTGGAAGTTTAAAAAAAATGATTTAAATGTTGTGGATTTTATAGAGTAAAGATGAAAAATATATATTAAAATATGATGAGTAATTAAGATATTATGATTCAACGAGAATACTAAAGAAAAAGGAGAATCAAAATGTAAAATAAGACTATAAATACTGAGTTTTTAGAAGGTCAAAATTTTAAGAAGTTAAATACTAAATATAATTGATTTTCCATAATTAATTATGGAAATAATAATCATTCCTTTTTAATATAAAAATAGATACTGGAGAAGAAAAAGTAATAGCTTGAATTTACATACGTGACATATATTATATAAGTTGAAAGATCATGAAGGTGAGATAATAATGCATCCAAAATAATAAGACCAATGTAATGAAGAAAATAAGAAAGACCCAGTGAAGCTCTTGTGCACTGAAGGGAAAGGAGAAGAAGATCTAGTGTGGCTATTAAAGATATATTTATCATGCACTGAAGAATACGAATAATAAAATTGATTTCAATTATTCTTTTATATATTACATTCAAGTCGATAAGTAGAGTGATTTTTTCTACAACCTTCATCTATTGTAGAAGCCTAAATAAATTTGGTGCATCCCACTTGATTATTATAGCTGAGGAAGAATATAATTTACATTATACAAGATGGAAATGATATTTTCATTGTTTATCTACATTACATGGTTATTTCCAAACTATTGTATTATATAAAAATTTATATAACAATCTGAGCTTACTTTATACCTTGTTGGCGTTACGATATGGTTCCAAGGCCATAACCTTACTTATCTATCTTTTGAAAATAAGAAAGTTATGTGTGAGTGGGATAATAACAACCATACACTAAGGATTTAGTCATCCATAGGGATTATAAACTCATTAATAATCCTTGGTGTTCTTGTTGTGATTCTTTCCTATTTATATTTTCATGTATATCGACCAAAGGAGAGATAAAGAAAGAAAGAGATTCATTCAATGAACAAGTGAAGAGGTGAAAAATAAATAAATTTTCAAATTGATTAAAATTATGCCTATAATAATTTACCACCCCTACCAGTGTTGGACACATCCCTATGTGATCCTTATAGTTTCAATGGTTTAAGGTGATATCATAAAATAATATACATTATTTTTGATGGGGTGGAAAATGAAATGAATCTTGGAAAATAATGGAAAGTTTCTACTTCTCATGTGATTCCCATAGGGAATTTATTAGAAAAAATAATGTTTTTTAATGATTAGGTGATATATTATTTTAGTATGGAATCAGAGAAGGAGCTAAGCGTGGATTTTTGTGATTAGTTTTTGTTTTAAATGTATGTTTTACCAACAATACTTCTTTTTGAATATTTTTTTACCTTGAATTTTGATACAAATAATTGTAGTAATTTGTTTCTATCATGAACCAACCCAGGGTGGCCCTAAACCTGTCACCCATGTCGGCCTGCGACAAGGCCCTCAAGGTGTTCCCGATCCTCCCGGGCTAGCGACAATTCCTAGGGAATCAATATATTGACGATGAGAATGATTTCGCCCAATATAATTAAATAGAAGTAACAAAATACTAATAAAGCAGCCCAAAAATAAATAAAATAAACAAATCAACTAAAAAAGAACTGAAAAGAAATACTAATTGGACCTGAAAACCATTAAACTCCATGTGACCCCATGAGTCACTCTCCAATCACATGACACAACATCACCCACGGTGGTTGAGATCAAGATGAAACTTCCACCTGCGGCTCAAAACAAGAAGTATAGGCATGAGTATTAAAACTCAGTAGGTGTACCCAAGTAATCCATTCCCAAATGCATTTCCTTTAAACAAAATAGTCATCAATTTCAGGTTTGAACTACAATATATAAAATAAGCCTTTTTATATGTTACTCAAAATCAAATTACGAGTCATTTCCCTTATTTATTTCTCATAACCCAAATCAATCTTTTAGTGAGACATAATCTTTTTCAAAGGGAAAGTGATGTTCACATTTTCAATTTTCACAAAAAGAATAAAACACTTTTCTTTAAAAAAAATTCATAAGACACATTAAAACCACACATCACTTTCCAGTAAGAAAATATTACACATGAAAATTCTATAGTAGTTTCACTATAAGGGCAATGAAGAGAATTTATACATACAAGTAACACACTCAACACTCATGCACTAAGAACGAGTAGACATAAGTGAACCCAAGAGATAAAGAATAATCTAGAAGACACCAATACATGAGACCTCATCCTTATTGACATGTCACACATGATGAAATCAAAACACTCAAGATGCTCAGCAATCTTTTCTCAGGGAGTCTGAGGGAAAATACCATAGCAATGAACCTAAACATATCTAACTACTATGGGCCACTGGTCAGTACCATAACCAACCATTACATAAATCATTCTCTGAATATTCTCTCAATATTCCAGGTTCATATGTCTCATGTATTTAGAAAGGGGGTGGGCCTAATGATGCCAGTCGAAAATCCAATCACTATATATATAATAATAAATCACAATAGGAAACACCCCGAGTCACCCAAGGAATATGTCCCTCACCTTTCTACCATTGATCACAGGGGAGTCCTACACAGCAGACCCCATAATATACAACTCAATTAAATAGAGGGGACCACATCTAAGGAGAGTTTTATTGAGATAACTAGCTTTAAAAAAGTGCCATCTGAACCTCACATGATTTTTTTCACATGCCAAACCATTTCTTAAAGAATCACATGCACGCCATTTTGGAAACTAGCAATACACTTAGAAACCCATTTAAGAAACCCAATTCACTAATTTAAATCTAAATCAAATTTATAAGGGCCAAAGGGACATTTACAGAAATACTAATAAGTGCATTTAATAAAACTGTTTCAGGAAATTCAAATACACAGAGGGTATTACTTTATTACAAAATAAGAAATTATTCTAAAAACCATAAATTTCTAACTAACATTAAATAAAGATTCAAAATTCAGGAAAAAAAGAATTATTTAATTTGAAGGAAATGAATAGAGAAACCTACCTCAAAAGGGAGCGGACTAAGATGAAAAAATTGGCACCTGACACCCTTGACGAAGACCTCCCTACAATTGTGCACACATACACACCTATATATATACCCCTTAATCCAATACATATACTCTCCGCACCATGAGGGAATATGTGCAAGGAAGATTTATATATATAGGTATAGGTATACGTACCTATTTATGTGTGTAAAACCCTTTACCAAGACACCGAACAATCTAATTAACCCAAAAGAGAATCAAAGATTACCGAAAACTCTAAATAAAATTGAAACATAAAAAATGGGTAGAAGCAATCAACCAAATCCATGGGCTAAGCCCCTTTTGAAAACCTTAAATAAACTAATATCTTTCTAAGAACATATCTTTCACCATTCAAAACCATCTACAATTGATATTGAAAAATAAAAATCAAGATCACATATCAAATATTTCATTTTCCTTCAAAAATTATTTCCAAAATCATCTACACCATAAATTCCCTTAAAACAAGGTTTTCGGACGCCAAACAACCCTCAAAAACTTTTTCAAGAAATACCACACCAAGAAACTCACACAAAACATAACCAATTTTCAATAAAAAACCCAAACCCATTGCACGAGCATGTCAAACCCTTCAAAAAAGTATTTTTCATCACTCAAAAAATATAATAAGATTTTTACACAATTTATAAAAACCCTTTTAAGAAGGAAAAAAGATTTTACACCTAA
Source organism: Viscum album (assembly GCA_963277665.1). Taxonomy (NCBI): domain Eukaryota; kingdom Viridiplantae; phylum Streptophyta; class Magnoliopsida; order Santalales; family Viscaceae; genus Viscum; species Viscum album. The sequence goes on along the minus strand of OY728165.1, from coordinate 1,334,596,850 downwards.
AGTACACACACTTTCCCAACTAATTCCTCGGAAATCCCCTTTTCATAATTAAACAAATCTAAAATTCATACGTAAAAATACACAACAAGACATACATGCCAAAAGTACTCCACTCTTCATTAAAAACTAATTTCAAACAAATACGCACCTCAAGTGACTTTGAAAATATAAAATCGCACTTTGAAAATAACGCATAAAATACCAGGAATCGTTCGGATGAAGAAGAACCTAATCCCCAAAATTATAAAAAGAAAAAATCAGTACATCAAAACAAACAGAACAAAAATTCTTACATCATCTCAAAGCCAAAGCCATTCCCAAATCCATAATCTGGAAACTCATCATCTGGTTCAGCTGACTCCCATTCAAACGACTCATCTTTCCTGAATAATTCCAGGTATTATTTTTTATGCTACAACATATACTTAGATAACTTCACATTAGGTGGACGTTTTTCATCGCGCACTTTAGTAACCATCTCCCTACGCATCCCGGATGCAGACCTGGTTGTCATTGGTTTCGCAAATCAGAATAATCTTTTCTTGGTATTCTTCTGATTGGGTTAGACCCACTCATATCTTTATGAGATATCATCTTTCCCTCGCCCTGAACAATGTCACTATAACTGGGAGTCACATTCTCCTTGTCACTTCCCAAGATATCCCCCCATTTCTTAGGAAGGTGCACTGCATAGTCAACTTGACAATCAACCTTATTACCCATCGGTTGATTAGTATCCTACAGCTTACCTTTTATGCCACATGGGGTATTCTCTAGATCATCACCCATATTCATGACACAATTCTAGATTTTAACAGGTTCCTCTACCTTGTTGTCCCTTGTAGAGCCATCATAGACCACAAGTGCGAGGGAGTCGTTACCATACTGACATGTGTCCACATCCATCTCCACTTGCATCTGTTCTGCAACTTCCAGAGCAGCAAAGTTTTTCTTCAAGCAGATAACTGGACCATTAGGTACATCTAAATCGGCACATGTATAGATATTCTTCCCCATTGCTTCTGTATTCCCAATATTCACTAGACCACGACCCATATATTGAAAATGCATGTTTGGAGTCTCCCAGTCCATACCTTGAGAGTGTGTGTCATCCTTGGAAGGGTGAGTCTTCTTGCCTTCAACACTCTTGCATGTCTGCTCAACTGATCCTGACTCACAAGGTAAAGCCATAATTCCAAGGTCCTGCTTCAGTCTCCCAAACAAATCTGAAACAAACGGCCCTGATGCAGTAGAAGGAACATCTTTCTCAACACCTAAGGACTCACTCCACGCCAGATCAACTTCAATACATCCATCATGATCATGTATCCCTTATCTAGGAAAATCTTGAGGCAGACTAACCAGATCAGCATGATGCATCCCACCTGTTTGATAATCAGGTGAACCAGAAGGAGGATTCTCTGTACCCTCTTCCGTTTTTTCATTCCCACCTGAAACAGAGCATACCTCACCCCTCACCACCTTCACTATAGGTTCATCAGTTGATGCTGGAGGTCCAGCATGACCCCCATTTTTAGCATACTTGCGACATTCAGAGACCCAGTGTCCCTACCTATGACATAAGAAACATAAATTGACCCATGAATCATAGAGGATGGATTGAACATACCTGTACTCACCTTCAATCACGATCCACAATAGCTCTGGTGGTGGTTGTGATAAATCCATTTCAACATAGATCCACATAGACATTGGGTGTGAGAGTAAAGTTGTCCGATGATCACAATAGAGAAATCATCCAATGGAGTTCCCAATTGACCATAGAAGTCCAAGGTTCTAGAAAGGAAGCGACAACCCAGGTTGTTGAAGCCAAATCGCCGAGGTTGGCGAGTCTCGATTCATATAAAGATCAAAAGACCAACAGAGAAGGTGAAAAAAAACCATGAACAGATCTACTAGCACTTGACCAGGCTCTAATCAGATCATCCTCATCAGCGAAGTAGAGGAGGATTTGTCGCGGGCCCAAAAGCCCAACAGACACTCGCTGATTCAATCCCCATTCCTCAATAATGTGCTTGGAAAAGACCACCACCAAAGGGCATCACTGCAAAAATCTTGCAACCAAGGCCGTGGAAAACATTGAAGACACTTCATTGAATTCTTGAACAGAGATTGGAACCACAGGCTGTCCATTGAAGCGGCCAGGGACTTTCGGATCAACACTTATGTGGGGAAAGAGAGGAGAATCTGTACCTGAACGAAAAAAAGAAAATTACAACACAATATGCACAATATGAAAAACACATAGACATTTGTTTTTCAAAAACCCATTTCTAACTCATAAGAATGTAAAAACATTACCATTTCACACTTCTCATTACCCAAATAACATTTAGAACACATTAAAATTAACTAAATAATTAAGAGGGTAAAAGATATCAACCTCAAATGATGAATAATGAACCAGAATGGACTGAAATGCTTCGCCTCTAGTGGAGGATACCAAAACTCACATGAGGAAGACCTGCAAGACCTGCCACACACCCTATAAATGGAAGAAATAGACAAAAACTGGTCAACCCATGACCTAGGGTTCGACCGAGACAAAAACCAAAGGATATTACTTGTCAAATGAGGCATCAACAAGGTCGTGAAAGGGAGAGGAGACCATCAGAGGTAGATTTTGCGAAGAGGAAGGTTTTTCGGGAGGAGGGAGCGAGTTGCTGGGGAGGCGATTTAAATCCTCATCAAGCAGGGGACAGTTCCTTCCATGTGTTATCTAGGCCAGTCTGAGGTGGGGGCCTGTTATTTGCCTGTGGGTGGGGGTCTGCTATCTTACAGAGGGCTGGGATCAAGTGTGGCTGAGTTCATTGGGCTTTAGACCCACCGGGTTAGATACAGTTTCACTAATCTAAGGGTGTATGTTTTTCATTTATTTTGGTTTCTTCAAGCCAAATGGTTCCTACAGGTGTGTTTAGAAGGGTTAAACATTATGAGTGGAAGAGAATTGGAATGTTTAGTTGGTCATATTACAATATTCTTAATTACATCATATTTATCTAATTTCCATTTATGTTTTTATACCAAATAGGTATTAAATATACTTAAAAGTAATTTTTGGTACCAAATGTAACTTTTATCAGTAATTATTATTTCGTTAAAAATTTCTATTTTTTCAAATATTCATATATAGTTTCTCTAAAGGGGAATAAGAAGTAAAATCAAGCTATTTTATATCAGTGATTATGGAGAAGCACAAAGGACCACCATCAAGTAATCCCCCCACATTAGATTATTAATTTTTATATACTAAAACCGGAAATCCATCAGTTTTATTGTCCATGATAATTCAAAATATTGTTCTTCTTTTCGATGATTCAAATAAGAGAGAGGTAGAAACATATGAGAGGCTCCATAGCCCAAATTATAGGCATGTATTTCATATGAGATGATTTTATAATGGATTTGTTAAATAGTTGTTAAAATCATTTTATTTTATTTGTTTTATATACAATTTATTTTTTTATTTGGAGAAATTTTGGTTTCATTCCATATTATGAAATATTTTCTTTAAGAATATTTTTATGAAACTTTCCCAAATTTATTTCCATATTTTTTAAAAAAAAATTAATATTAGGTTGGATGTTTGGTTTCATTTAATGATTATTTCAGGTGAAAGTTTAGAGAGTTAGAATGGATGTTTTAGTTTTCATGTTTAATAATATATCATATATCTAGCTTTATCTTTATAGATGAATATTTCTTCTGGGATGGTAGTTTATAAACTGTGAAAGAATAATAGATCATTACAAAAGGTTTCATGTTTAACTAAATTACTGTTACACATGATGATTGATATTTTATATATTTTAATTCATATATGGTTTCTATTATGATATTTTATTATAATTTTCTATTGATATTTTCTATAATTAAATCCATATATGGTTTATGTTAGAATATTTTACTTTATGGATTTTTTTTCAACAGTCAATGCATATAAAATTCTTATATTGGAGTGTTTTATTTTGATTTATTTTTTATACATAAACTATAGATATGTTTAGTGAATGAATATTATTTTAAGTTTTTTATTAAAAACATTGATCATTATAGGAAATTTTATGATAGTATCTTCTATGGTAGTGTGGAATCGTATTATAAAAATAGAATACTATCCTATATAAACCAGGTATATCATCTACTAAGATACCAAAATAATAGTATCTTTTCAAATATTTTATGTGAATAGAAACATATAATCCTTGGTTACTTGAATAAAAAATGGATACATCCATCCCAAAAAAACCATTAAAGTAGGAAGAAAAGAAGATCATGAAATTTTAATCTCATGTAATGTGGTTGATAATTAAGATATAATTTTAGGTTTTATGGGAGGTCCTTTTTCCTTAAATTCATATGCGGTGGAGGGTGTTTCATCAATGAACTTAAAAAATATCAAGATAACAATTTCATATCAACCAAAGGTAACCATACATCACTTCATTTTAAATACCAGATGATTTAATGTCAAATTTTATCTATGTTTTTTAAATAAATTTTAGACACTACAGATGATTCATGCTAAATATATCTCATTTCATTCGCATAAACAAGTCTTATATTATACTATTTTTACATTTTACACTTATATCCTTATTATTTAAGGTTATCTATACACTCCATCCTCCTTCATGGATCTGTACATCCAATACCAAACTGAAAATAGAGCCCAGGATCTCTAGATATTTTACTCATATGCCATGATGCTCATCCCAATGGGCATCAACCAGTTCATCTTTCCACATCTAAAATAGATCATGGGATAATTAAATGGACCTACCCTCATAATCCTCTAATCATTTACTTGAGCTCATATAGGGACCCATTAGAGAGGCTGCTTTCAAGAAGTGAAAATTTGGTGATCTTGGATTGAATGGTTGATATGGGTGATAAGGGTTGGTGTGTCTAGGTTTACAGGTAGTGTTTTAGGTAAATATGTTTTCAAGTTTTATTTTTTAGTTCGAATGATTTCATTAGATATAAGATAAATGACAAACTAAGTATGGATAAGGAGGGGAATAATGTGTTTAACCCAATGTATGGAATTGTGGTGGGGGATTATATAGGATATTGCACCACATTTATTTAAGGTTATAGGGGGGATCAAATACTGAAGGCCATGTAGTATATTGTTTTCATTTATATATTTTTTATAGAATTCTTTTGTTTGTGCTCCTTAATTTTGATTTTCATTTTCTACCCTTAATGTTTTAACTTACTTTAGTAATATATGGATATAAACATGGATCAATTATATCAGATATTTATTTTGGGGTAGCTTATATTCTTTAACAGAGATCGGGTTACTCTTGGTGAAATCCTCAAGTAGATCTAATTAATACCCTCCACTCAATTTAGACTGAACCTTTAACGACCCAAGTATTTTCAGACTATAATTTTGAGAATATTTTTTAATTTTTTCTTTCAGATGCTTGTAAGGGTTAAAATGTTAATTTTACCCTATCATATGATCTCAGATAAATTTCCTGGCCACTCTGTTGGTCCTGGAATAGGTTTTTTAATCTAGGATAATATTTTCGTGGAATTCCAAGACATTTCAATTTTAGAGGAATAATTAATATTTAATATTTAATAAAATAAATATTAATTTATTCATACAGGTTACTTTGGAAATATATTTTTAAAGGAGTGTTGGATTGAGATTTTTTCTCCTCATTTGAGACAAGAATAGGGTTTATTTCTAAGGAGGGTTATCCGGGGCCCCTTTTCTTTTTCATTTAATTTCTTTATTTTTTTCTTTTTTTCTTTTTTTTCTTTCCTCTAAATTCTCGTGTATGCCCCCATGGGATCTCCTTCACTAAAACCTAATTGGGAAATAGACAGGGGATATATATATATATATAGATAGATATAGATAAATAGAGATAGATAGAGAGAGAGAATGAGGTACTGCTGTAGAGCTCAGAATGCATTAGATCACCGTGTAGAAACCATGGACCGCAGAAATGGGAAAAGCTTCAACAGATTCCTCCTAAAGTTAGGCCTTTTATGTTTTTTTTAAAATAACTATATTATGATATTTTTTTTAAGTTTTAAATCCATATTATTCTTTCTTGAGACCCCTCGTGGGTCGATCTACTAGTATTGGTGTGAAAACGGGGGTTTCGAGGTGATTCGATGATTTTCCATTCCGGAATACCCTTCTACATGGCATGTAGTTTAGGGAACACATAGTACATGTTCTTCCATTTTGTGGAAGATGAGTTTTTGGAAGTATATTCCATGTAAAGGGTATACACACCATGTACTAGTACTCGGTCATGTAGTCGAGTACCCGACCAGGCTGCCCGTGTAAAGGGAACATGCCTTGTAGATTACATGGTCTGATCCCATGTGGGTCAGATACTCTATAGAAGGACACGATCAATCCAAGTACATGGCTAGACTATTTGAGGGAAATTAATAGGAACCCCCGTGTAAGTTAAACACCCACGTACACATTGTGTGCTCATGGAGACATGCCATGTACTTCCCCCTTTTCAACCCTCTTGGGGTTTTCGTGTCTTTTCTACAAGGAGATAGATTTGGATATAAGATGAGTTGATTCTGAGTATCTTCCAATGCATATCATGATGGTAAAACCCATGGAGAAATTTTAGGACTCCTAATGGTCGTTTTGGGATCTTCTACCTAAACAGAGTGGTTCTTCTTTAGGTAATCATATCCAGTCTCTCTTGAGAGTGAGACCTGTTCTGAGATGATCCATGAGCTATCTCACTTGACCGATGATTTGTAGATTTTCCTTTGAGGACGTCTCCATTGTGATATGTTCCCTTATGGAATATAATTCCATGAGACTAGTTGTTAAAGAAGATCCCCTATAGGATTCCTCAATTTACATTTTTGCCTATAAGATCTTGATTAAGACACCTATATCTTCTTACGGGTTACCAAAAGACCCATTTGGGTTACATTAGCTTGCATGAAGACCACGAGAATCCATTTTATGATCCCTTTACCTGTATACCATTCACAGGATCACATGTAGGATTCCTTTTCCTTCATAGATGGTTATAGAGGTCCCCATTTAGGATGCCTCACCTATGTGTTGTTCCAAGGATCCCATATAGGATGCCTTAGTCTTGCTTACCGTTAGAGTATCCCTTATAGGATTCCTCCATTTAACTTTTCAACTAATCATCCCAAGTGTGATTATTCCTCTTGTGTTTAGACATTGAGGATCTCAAGTAGGATTCATATTCAGTGTTTTGATTTGAGGGACCTATCGGGTTCCCCATTGTTGATCATCCATAAGTTAGTACATCGGGTTTGGGTAGATATGGTATCAAGTGTAACCTTAGAACACATGCTAAAATTGTAAGGCCATGGGTTTATTGAAGAAGTTTTATGTTTAGGAATTTATAAACCCTTACTATTTTTTATATCTTTCACTTGTTTACTACTGATGCAACAATGATTACAAGAGGTGTTTCCTAGTTGGTGGATTTTGAGCCTGACACAAGGAATGTTTCTTTCTATATGGGATGCCGAGACAATCTTCATATGATCCAGATTCTGAACCATGTTATTTTTTATGTTTATTTTTATACCCATAGATACTACCTAGGATATGTTGAGCCAGTATATTTTATTATTACCTTTTTGGTATGTCCAGAGGTGTTTCTTAGTATCAGTATTTTGAGCATACTTTTATGATATGCAGGCATTGAATCCCAAGTATGAATTGTCGTGGATGATTATTCTCTCTCAAGTCATGAGGATAATTACGCTCTTCTATAATTGTGGGTTAAATGGGGATTATTACACTCTCCTCAATACAAGGTTGTCAGTAGCCTATTCTAATCTCCTCAAATTTTGGTCTATAGAGGATGATAATTATTTCCTAGACTTAGGGTGTATAGAGGATGACCACACTCTCTTCGATTTGGTCATTTTATGAGGATATCTGATGTTCTATTTGGGATTAGAATTATGAGCCATTTTATTTTTCAAGGTGGTGGAGCATGGTGTCTCACACCTATTTTTGACATTTACTTTTGGATCTCAAGGGGTGGTCATGAAATATCACTAGTAATCTCTCCTACAAATCGCCTAAGGGTTAGACCCTTAGGGTTTATCCAAGTCACAATATCATGACCACCTACTGACCAAGTCCTAGGGCTCATACATTAGACTAGATTTACATGGAATGAGAATTATGGTGTCTAGATATTGTCCATTTATTGGATGTCTAGATGAATTTCCCTAGAATTTCACTTTACAGTGACTCGAGGTGAGTATGAGTGAGCCCAGGTGTAGGATGAGTACCCCCATGAGGTGATGTAGCTTACTCAAATTTATTTACAGCACTGGACAAAGTAGGTATATGTCAATTAGGATTAGGTACCTTGAGGTTAACTTAATGATACACGACTTGAGTGACATGATTTTCAACTTAATTCCCTTGCATAGGATGTCCAGGTGATTGGTATTACGAACCCAAGGATTGATTTCTGATTGGTTTAATTTTATTTCATTCACTTACTCATGAATATTCATATTTATGTATATATGTATAGGTATGGGACTATACATGTGTACATATATAGATATGGACATCAATGGTGGAAATTTTCATGTTGATCAGAATTATAGACCCAGGGTTCGACTGTGGTATCATGTTGTAGGTTTACTTATCTTTTAAGTTGTGTATTAGAAAGGTTTAACACTTTTCTTTTACATACATTTATATAAGAATACATTATTGGCTCAAAATCAAGGTAGACTATTATGATTATTTCTCACCCCCACACATGCACCTCGGTGTATGTGTAGACCATAAGTATGCTTTTCAGGTTGATCATGGTTTTCATGGTGGATAGGGATGGGGCCCAAATTTTTATTATTGAGCAGAGCTACTCATGTGGGTGCTTATGACTGGGACGATGTAGTTCAAAATATGTGAGAGATCGGGTATGTGGTATGGATAAAAGTAAGTAGTAGAGCTCTATACATTTATTATAGTTTGTTTTATACTTCTGAATTTTTATAGTCGGCCTAGTTGGTGTCCAGTGTTTTATGTATGGAATAACTCTTCGAGTATTTATATTATTTTATTATTTTATTAAATCATGTTCTATTTCAATTTATTTATTGCTTTTGTACTCTTTTCATTTACTATTTTGTATGATACTTAGCTATTTCTATTGTTTTTCTTACTCTTATATGATAGAATATTCTCCCCACTATCACAACCTAGGTCCTCACATCTAGTTGGTAGCCTCTAGTGCACCAAAATACATTCTTAAGTCCTCATAACCAACCATATTAGAGCACCATTTTAGTGGCATCTAGGTCAGGATGTTACAGAACCTACAGATGAAAATGAAGATTCTGACTCATTTTTGGTTCAACCATGAGTTGAAGTGTATTTAGTAGTTTCAATCGAGTTTGAAAAGGTTTTTTTCATGTATTAATATTCATTACCTCATTGGTAATCACAAGATACAAGTATATCAGTGGTCGTGAGATTAAGTCTCAATTTAACCTCAATTTCATTTTATTTTCTATAGAATTATAAATTATTGTGAATGAGATCTTATATCAAATAGGTTTATTTAATTGATTTTCCCTCATCAATCACATTATCCCAAAAACTACTTATATTGGTGATATCTTTATCCAATATTTCTTTTGTTGTTGAGCAGTTTATGTATCCTCCAGGAGAGTAATCGATCTTCCTTTATAGTTGTGAGTAGTCTAAGAAACCTTTGGGAAATGATGTAATGCCTCCATTATTGGATAATACCATAGTTTAATGTTTATCATAATATGATATCTCTTTATTATATTGGTATAACTCAAAAATTTGTTACAAATTATTGTTAAATTCACTACTTAAGTTTCATCTGAAGTTACAACATTCTGAATCCATATATATATATATATATGAAAACCAATAGCTATAATAAGATTTATATTTCATATGAAATTATCATAACTATGTCCCTATTTAAAATTTATCTTAACGAATACTAGTTTTATATCCCCTTTATAACTTGTAGTATCATTTCTCCTTAAATCAATCACTCATTCAGTTTTACTTTCTCAAGAACTTTCAGATTATAATGACTGCCAGTCTTTGCAGTTCTCTTGGTTATGTTTAATATTCACTCTCTATGCCTTGTGCATAGGAAAAATCATACCTCAGTTCATATAATGGAATTTAAAATATATTTCCAAATTAATCTTATGTATATGTTTTCTATTTATCATAAGAATACCTTCTTGCATTTTCACACATCAATTATAGAGATTTCATTCCATGTGAAATTATCAATGTATATATTATAACCTTGACTAAGAAACCTTAGAGATATAACTATGTAGATAACGTTCCCTTAGAAGTAGGTTATTAATTTAAATCATTATTGTATAAATTATCTTTATTCTTTATTAACTGTAAGACTAATCTTCATTTTTCCATATCTCATCAATGTATTTGACATAAAAAACTATTGTGCTCCCACTGACATCTTATAGACACATTAGAATATTTTTATCACATATGAATATTCTATGTTCATAGTGATTGTTTTGATACATAAATAGATCATTGAAACATTCATACCTTAATATCTTTCTATGGTGTCATCATCCCATTCTATTCATGTCATAGAGATAAGTTTTATAAGGTTTTCTCTAAAGAAGGTTGTTTTACCATACAATGAAAAATGTAATGATCATAGAAATATGATATGGAAAGTAGAATTCACATGGATTTAATCATTATTACTTTGTATAACTAATCAATCCTTATTGTTACCATGTATATACCATCCATGTCTATTTTCTCTTAAATACCTACAAATGTTTTTACATTAATTAAAGAGAATTACAAATACAAAACTGTATTTTGGTACTTTCAATCCATATTTTAATTTGTATGAACTTATCAATTATATCTAGTTTCCAATAAATCCTCTCTGTATGATTTATTATTCATGAAAAATAATATATCATTTGTGTATGTGAATATAAAACTACCTCTATGGTTTTTAACTTTATAATGCAGTATGTGTCTTCGAAACAATTCCTCCCACTAAAACATATGGATTTTCATGTTCCAATGAGAAATTATATCCATCCAAATTCTAGATTTCATTGAACTCTCTCTTTCTCCCACTATCTCCAAATAGATGTTATTCCCTCATAAAATTATTTTTTTTAACAAACGGTTCACATCAAACTTCAGAGGCTATAATATAATGAACTCCCAAAATATCTTAACTTATATGATAATGGTTAATAAATTTAGTTGTCATTTTTTTAATTATTACACTTTTATTTGTGAATAATGTCTTGTATGACTATATAAGTATTGCAGCATATATAATACTACTAATCAATTTTCCTTATACTACCATCACCTTTATGATGTGAATAAGTTAATGTGATTTTTGGAAAACATCAATCTTTGCTTTAAATTATCAATGAATAATTGTTTAAGATATACTTTTAAAAACCCACTTGGAGGATATAATATCTTTTACCATGTGATTCATTTCTCTTTTGAGAATCTATATAGGTTTACTTACATAAACTTAATAAGTATTTCAATAATACCTAAGGGTTTTAAATATAAATAATTTAAATATGATTTTGGATATAACCTTGAAAATTAGTGGATAAAGAATTATTATTCCATTACTGGGTATGAATCTTGTATTTAATGTTAATTATTTTATATTGCAGATTTAAGTATTACTAAACTATTATTTGAGTATGAAAGACCAAAAAAATTATTCATTTCATAATGAGATGACATATCACCCTACCTAATAGACAACGAGATAAGTATTTTTTTAAAACTCAATAAAAAATAATAGTTTAACAAGAATTAATCCATTGGTAAAATAAAAGTTGTTTCCTTATATTATTTTACCAAGGAATCACCCAATATCATCTTTCAGATATCTCTCCTTATTTATTATAATGCTTTTAAACATACTTGGTTCATATATTTGAATATAAGTTTTCAATTTTTCATATTGTATTTTAATACCCAAGAAGTGATAAAAAAGTATTACATATAGTAATGGATATATCAAAAGTATAATCTTCTTCTATCTTCGTATTTAAATAATTACAATTTCCATTCCAGTGATAATTTTTGTTACATGAGAAACAAATAGGTCTATGTTCAATTTTCTACATACGAATACTTTATTTATTTGAAGTTCATTGTGAAGACACTATTAACATTGGTTTTTTCATGGTATTTTTATCACGGTATTTTACATTTTTTACCATAATGGGTGAGGAACTATGTTCCCACCAATCATTATCTACCTGGAGAAGCATAGTCAATTTTTTTTGAGTGGTTCACCCATAACGTTCTTAATATAATCCTTGATGAATAAATAGATACAAGGAGATAATGGAGATAATATGAGATGAATGGATAATTTATTATCCATATAGAATCCAAACTTTTCTAATTGATCTCTATACTCTTTCATTTTGAAGGCATGATCACTAGTGAGGTCCATGTCACCCTATTTTCACTGGTAGAGTGTACTACCGATCTCATTTTTCATAAGTCACTCTTTTTTATTTTCCAAGTACAAGGGAATGATTTTTCAATGTGTAATCATCCATGTACCTATATTTCAACATCATATCTTGGTACACAGCAAATAGCATGATGAAACTAACATAAGAAGCATCCTCCATGAATCTATGTTAGGCTTAATTTTCACCTTTGATTGTTTATTTTGGTGGATGAACATATATTGGGGACCCCAAACCATATAAAAAATTGTACCACTCCTAGAATATTGTGTTTTTTAGGACATTGTATTTATCCATAAATAATCATAGTGTTTCCATGGTTTCACGTACTATTTTCTATAATAAGTGAAATATGATCTTAAAACTTTATCTCTATTACCAAAAATGACATAATAAGTTTTATTTTTAGTCACCCATTATTTTATCAAATCCTAATATACCTCATCATTAGAATTGATGGTATTTTGTCAGGCATGTATTTCCAAATATACTAACATGAATCTACTAGATTAATTATGTGGAATATTCAATACATAAACCCTATACTCTAATTTACTTAATAATTTCCTCTAAGTAAAATAAATTATAGAAAAGGATACTCCTCTTGATGCTTACTTTATTAATTCAACCAAAAAATATCATTAAAACTCTCTAATAAATGGAAGTGTTTTGATTATGTTATAAATAACACCTAAATATATAGATTCATCCTAAATATAGTAATGGAAGGTGATATATGATATAATACTTTCTTTAAAGGATTTTACCCTATCTATAAATTTTTTCTTTTCTTATCATTTTACAAGCTTGTTAAGTCACTTTTATTACTTGATTTTTAATTCATTTATTTTATGTGATCATGATAAATCATCAAGGAAAAATAAATAATTAACAATATATTAAACAAAAATATAATAAATATAAATGGAATGATCATGATATTTTTTATTGGTCGGTTTATCTAGAGGATTATAAACTAATCATATACCCCAATAGAATAACCCCTTAAACCAAATTTGGTTCGATTTATAGTATTCTTTCTAGATATAATGTATCACATTGGTATTTTTTTGTAACACCCAGACCCAAATCATCGAGTCCAAGATGGAGAGCCTCATGACCTCAATTGTTTCTCCTCATATTCTAGAGGATGCCAACTAGAAGTGAGCTTATAAAGTGGATCGTGGGGATATTATAACCTCAATAAGAGTGAAAAACAATAGAAAAATAAACAATTATATAAAAATATTTAATCGGGGTATGAAAAACCATTAAATATACCATCTTTAGTGAATGAATGCATAGAAAATAGACCCGAATGGTCATACTCGAATATATGACACTAATTTCCCACCAAGATGATCACAGATAAAAATAATGAAATAAAAAAGACCAAATAGTATCTTCATCCAACTCCAAGAATCACCACATATAGGTCTTCAAAATCATAGTGAGTTATCCCACTCGATAATTAGAATTTGAGCCTCAACCCAACTTGTACCTGGAATAACTAAGGGCTTATTGGGTATGAAAGTTCCATGGCTGCCTAAACAGGGTGTGATTGAATCTCAGTAAGGCACCACCAATGTAATCTAGTACCTAACTAGTATATATAGTGTATGTACATGTGATAATATCAATAGACAAAAAATAAAAAATTCATAATTCAAGTAAAAAATTTAATCCCTAATGCACAAAAAGTATCAAAAACCAATAGCACATGAGCCTCAGCCCTGTTGGTGAGGACTCCTTGAGTCCATACAAAAGACCCAGGTTTGAAACCTGGTGGAGGCATAATTCCGGGGTCACTACATCAATAATATAGAAGTATTGTAGTAGGATTATATAAGAACTATAGTAGGCACTGTAGCAGCGTTGTAACAGTTACTGTAGTAGTTACTATTCGGTACTGTAGCAACCAGAAATATTCACCTTGGGCCACTGGTTTGGACTTGGAGTCCTTAAGGCCTTCGGCCCACCCAGGACTTCAGGTTAGTAGGGATTTCGGGTCACCTTTAAGGCCTTTGGGACACCTCAAGTCCTTTGGGCCACATAATCAGTGTAGTTTCCCTATACAGACTCTACAAAAAAGGAGAAACCCTGGAGGAGGATTCAGAACAAGTTCACTCACCCGAGCAGAACCAAATGGATTTTTCAGAATGAGAGGGTATGACTATTCCATAGGGACTAGCCTGTGCTTGCACGAAAAGCATATCCAGATGTCCATGTGAAGGTGGAGAGCTACTATCACTATGCAGATGCTGGGGAGGGGCAGTTCCTTGTAGATAGTCTGGTTGAATAACCTAAGACCTTCGGGTCATGTAATCTCATAAGTCTACGGGCCATGTAATCTCTGAGCCTATGGGTCTTATAATGGTTTCCCTCCATCCCTTGAAAGGGGGGTTATCAAAAATCAATAAATATGAAGGCCTTTGGACCATTCGGGTATCAAACACCAATATGTCGAGAAATAGTGGACATAAAAAGACACCATGAACCCTAGAACATACCTACTTTAGCTCCATGTAAAAAATTTATTCATAAAATATTCATGATCTAGAGTTGACCAGAAGGTCACTATATGTACTCGATAGCATCCACAATCCTAATGAGTATTAAGATGAGCCACAAGGACATCATGCTTCACCTCGACCATGGGTCAGTTTATAAGCCCATCATGCCCTGACACTCCCCCGATTCATGATAAAAGTTCATCATATCCCAAAATCATGTACTGGGTATACTACCCAAAGATATTCAAACCCCACTATAATGTCTCAAGTTAGGTAAAAAAACACCATCATTCCCCATGGTTATACCACAAGTCCATTATACCCTATCACAGAACTAGGTCCTTTCAGTATGTCACATGTAGCATCGGAAAATGCTCCCCTCTAAGGCCAACACGACATGATGATTCCACCTATCACTTTGGTACTATGGGTAGAACAAAAATAGCATACCTCACATGGAAGTAGTTTCATCACCCATATAGGAATAAGAAAGTCATATCAAGTAGGAGTATTAGTAGCCATATACTAACACATGTGATCTACAGTGACCCAATCCTTTTACACATATTATTACATGTTTTTTAATTTAAAAATACATTCATTACTGAAAATAAAATATATAAAAATGGTTTGAAACTGTTGGTATAGGCATCAAAACCGTTGTTATACTATATACCAACAGTTTTGCAAACCGTTGGCTAGTAAGCTGTTGCAAAAGGCCTATACCAACGGTTTTCCTATAACCCTTGGTATATGGAACTGTAACATTCAGTATACCAACGATTTTATAGAAACTGTTGGTATATATTTATACTAATGGTTTGAAACCGTTGGTATGTAGGATTACCAACAGTTCCTTCAAACTGTTGGTAAAAATATTCTGGAAATACAATATACCAATGGTTTTGAACCATTGGTATAGTCTATTACCAACAGTTTATTCAAACTATTGGTAAAAATAATATCCAAAAACACTTTACCAACGGTTTAAAACCATTGGTATAGTGTTTTCTAGAAAACAACACAACAACCACCAATTTCGTCCACTGCATACACCTATAAACACAACTGCAAACAACACTTAAAATAGAATAAAAAAACACCTACAATATCACATAAAAATAGTAGACTCTTCCAAACATGACATGAACCATGACATAGTTTTCCCCATTTAAATCTTCATATGACAACCACTCTTCCAACTAACCCATTTCAATTTCTTTGATGGAGACATCTCATAATGGTGAGAGGACACTCACATTTCTGAGATCCCATCATAGTCAGAGTTACATACACCATTAACAAAATTAACACATAATTCATAAGGTAATTACAACAAGTATACCAATAAACCATTAACACATAATTCATAAGTTAATTAAATACATAAATAATTCAATTTAGAATTCAAAGGGTTGGGGGCTGTTCAGGGGGTTGGGGTGGCCTTCCAAGGGGGGTAGGGGTGTCCAAAGGGGTGGGGGGGGGGGGCTGTTCATGGGGGTGTCCAGGGGGAGTGGGGGTGTCCAAGGGGGGGGGGGAGATCATGGGGGTGTCTAGGGGGTGGGGTGGTGTCTAGGGGTGGGGGGATTTCTAGGGGTGGGTGGGGGTGTCCAGGGGGTGGGGTGGTGTCCAGGGGGTGAGGGGGGGTCTAGGGGTTGGGGGGCTATCCAAGGGGGTGGGTGGTGTGCATGAGGGTGGGGGGTTGTCCAGGGTGTGGGGGGCTATTCGGGGGGGGGGGGGGGGGTCCACGGGGGTGGGAGGGTTGTCTAGGGGTTCGGGGGTGTCCAGGGGGGTGGGAGGGGTTGTCCACAGGGGGGTATCCAAGGGGTTGGGGGTAGGTGGGGATTGCCATCGTACTCAGCCTCGGCCTTCTCATCGCCCTCCTACTCCGCCTCAGCCTCCTCCTCCTCTGCCTCAGCCTCCTCCTCGCCATTGTCTCGACCACCACTAGAACCACCACCTGGTTCACCATATATATAACTCATCAATGACATATATTCATCATAAGCAGTGATGTCCTTTGGTGGAAGTGTTGGACGTAAAACTTCCATCAGTTTCATAAATGCTGTGTTTTCCATAGCAGACTGTTATGCCATCTCTAGGGCCCTTTTTTCATTATGTTCTGTCTGTGAATTAACCTGATGCAACTCGGTGGCACTACAACTCATACCTGAGGAGGGCTAATACCTCGTCAGAACTATACTCTTCCTAGGTCAGCATTGTACTCTACCAGGGTGCTCATCTACCAACACCTAATGTAAGTGATCGTTTGGCCCAAAATGGCCAGGTTCCTAGACATTAAGGGCCTCTAAAGAAGCCTGTTACAAATAGAAATAGATTATTAAGTTACAAAATAGAGATTAAAATTTTAAATCTATGAATTAAAACATACAATATGCTGCTAAGTCAGTTCATTAACTGCACTTCCATATTTCTTCTTTCTACTTGAGAAAAACAGTTTTTCTTGAGGAACACATCCTTCTATATTAAATTTATGCATCTACAATTACATTGAATGTAGGAAACTATAATTAAAAATATGATTCCAAAAAAACATTAATTACATAACTAAAATTATATAACAACTTTAGCAATAGAATAAATTATGGAGGAAGAAATATAAAGTTCAATTCATAAAGAAAGATTATAAACTATCATACCTGCTTCCTCTCATGATCTCACATCATAGTACAACCCAATGTGTGGATGTATTTCTTAGCATCAATGTTTTTTTATTTATTCCATATGAATCATAAATAAAATTCAATAATTAGTATTAATGAAAAAAATGAAATTTATCATTTAAATACCTCTAATTTTATTAATACCATAAATTGGATAGTCATCCAATGAGTAATCATTTGTCGGTACTGTTATAACGGACAATCATCCATGACATGGACCGCCTCTAACTCTGTGCCCACTCTAGCACACCAACCAATGTATAAATCATGATTATAAGCTCTTGATTATCCAATAAAAATACATATTTTAATTACATTATAATTTTATTAAATGTTCATTTTTGATCTTATGGTCCTGAGTTAGTGGATTTTAATTTTGAACATCCATTCTTATCATTTTTTCACTTCATGCCAAAGGTACACCAATTTATGCCCAATGAATAATCTTATTTTAAGGATTATAATTATAAATATTTTAATTTTATATTTTAGGAACTGTATCTACACTTAAATATGAACATTTTTCATTCAGGGATCAATGTAGGATTCAAAAATGATGATGGAGATATTTGGCGATGAAAGGAAAGAATTTTGGAGAAGGAAGATTGAAAACCAGACCACTGATGAGAATGTGGGACCCAAAATAAAAAAACAATAAATCCAAAATTTCTTGGTATGATATAAGACATATAGAGTAACAAATACGTATTTAGGAGCAAGTGCTACTTCGGCCTCCATAATGGCAATTAAGGTGGCCCAAATAGAATATCAAAATCTGGGCTAGAATCTGCGGCCCAGAATATTATCCAAATACATCGGACACAACTCCAAATGTGCCCAAAGTTTACATGAGGATAGGAGACATCTGGAGATACATTTTATTCTTCTATGTACTACTCTAATTCTTCCATATAGAAGGCCATTTAGATGTGTCTGTTCGGTGGTTGCAAGCTAGCTGCCACCTCGGGTCAAGAGTGGAAAAGTCCAAGTTCCACAAGCTTTCCACCACCCTAGGCCTACCATAATCAAGTGGAATGCTTTGTAATGTTGGAGGATCTAACCAAGGCTCCAAAAATTCCTATTTAAGGTAGTGGTGGTGGATGATTTTATCATCTTTTGATCTTTCTTTCGTTGTAATGTTATGCTACGATTTTGATGTCTCAAGTTTGTCTTTCACATGTAAGTTGTTTTAATTCATACCAGTTTCTTAATAAAAGTTCTTCTTATACTATTATTATGTTCTTATCCATATCTTTTTGATACCATTGGTTCAAGTTGTGAATTTATTCACACCAAACTTTTTGGAATTATCACACAATGGTGGAGTGATCATTATTTCATTATTATTTTACTTCTCCATTTCCTCTCTCATTAGTCTACTTCCCACTTTCATTGAAACCATAGAATAAATGGAGGGCTAACACACTAATGGGTTGATCCAAGGGAGTATCAAGGGTATGGATTTGATGTTATTTATCACCCCATTAATTTATAATCACTTTTTTAATTGAGATTTTTATTTGATGATTTTAAAACTCTTTCATCCTTGTTGAATTTAAGGCCACACACTTAAAGTTCTAATACAAACCATTACCTTGAAGTGATCAAAACTTTGATCCTTAAAGTGTATAGGTGATTATTATTAAATTGTGTAGGTATTAAACCAATAAGTGATGATGTTGATCTATCTTCTTAAATTATCCCATCTCAAATATAAGAAATTGAAATCATTAAAAAATGATTTCATCCAATCCACCCTGAGCGATAACCTAGGATCAACTCATTACATTAATTTTAATTAACTTAAATCTATTATTGATCCTTTAAACCCATCTAATATCTACCCAAGTTGGCCACTTAATAGCCAAAAGTATTCTATAGAATGTACATGTTTGTAGGTTACTTCTTCGGTCTCTGAGGATTCGACAACCCAAGCTAAACTACAAGGATCGTTCTACCTTCATCTCTTGGGTAAATTTGAGCATGAATCAAATTCTGGTTCCATTTCTGGGGACCCAAGTAAGTCATCTCAACACCCATTATATTCTCCCCCATTTATTCTATTCTAACCCAAGATCTATTATCTTTTCCTTTTCTTGTTTTTTTCTTTTGGTGCATGTCCTCCTACACTCATAATCAATCAAACCGTCTTGTTAGGGTGGATAGTCTTGGGGTTGGGGAGTCAATTAAACCAAGGGATCTATTTCCATTAGATTCTAATCCTATTGATATTCCAGAGTCCAAAATTGAGCCCATTTAAATGGAAGGCCTTCAAAGAAACCAACTCATATACCCGGGTGGAAACCAAAATGGGAACCCAAATGAGGCAGCCCCAAACGTGGGGAATGAAGTTGATTAAACCATGAATGACAACCTCACGCCTGCCTGAAAAATGACCCCTCATGCATTATACATAATTACCTAGGATATTACAACTAAATATTTAAACCCCATGTCCTAAACCACCTTCCCACATTCTGTGGAATGGAGTCCGAGATTCCCTACCTTCACGTTAAAGAGTTCAATGACATTGTAGAAACCATGTGTCCCCCACATCAACTAGAATCCACTCAGTTGAGGATATTTCCTTTTTCTTTAAATGATCAAGCTAAAAATTGGATAAAACATTTGATACCATCATCCATCAACTATTGGGACCAACTACAAAGAAAATTCTACAAATAATACTTTCCCCACCACAAAACAATTGCACTTAAAAAGAGTATCCAATTTTTTTTGAAAAAGAGGGAGAGTCATTCTATGAAACATGGGAGAGGATAAAAGACACTCTAAACATGGTTCTACACCTTGGTTTTTCTATCCTTGAACAAGTGAGAATTTTTTATGAAGGGTTGGGTCTAGGGAACAAACAATTAATTGACATGATGTGTAATGGAACCTTTAAAAATAAATCCCCAAATGATGCTTACGAGTATCTGGAAAGCCTTTCTGAACAAAACCAAACATGGGGAACTTTACATTATTCTGAAAAGATACAAATAAATAGTGTAATTCATACCATTAGAAAAGAGTAAAGCCTTAGGGCTAAACTCGCAGCACTCTCTAGGAAGGTTGAAGAGATAGACCTCAGGAAATTCCATGAAATCCAAACTGTAGACCCTATTTGCACAATTTGTGACAAACATGACCATAAGACAGACAAATTCCCAACAATTCCATCCATCAAGGATGTTCTTTTAGGAGGACCCCTATCAGAAGTAAATGCTTTGAACTTTCAAAATCCTCAATACCAAAACACCTTCTACCCAAGGTATAATGACCACCCAGGCTTCCGCTGGAAAGATAACCAGCAACCTAGCCAACCACAGGGACAAAATCCTTAACCCCATCAGAACTACAAAACCCATAACTAGTTCCAAACCCAACCTATAAAATACCAACAACCACCATTCCATTTTCAACAAACCGTCCAACCTCCAAAATATCCCCCTAGGATAAACAAATCTTCTCAAACACCAACCCAAACTGTTCCACAAATCCTACTAGAACAACTGTGAAAAAAATGGAAAGGATGAACTAATAAGTCTCTTACCTAAAACAAGAACTTCAAACCATCACAAATAGAAAGGCAGCCATGCCTACTCAGGCAGTACCATCCTCAACTTCAAGGGGAGAGTCAATTTATACTCAAACAACTCCTGAACGACTAAAGGCTGTGACTATTTTAAGAAGTGGGAAATCAATTAAGAAACTTGACCAAATAAGTCAGAAACCATGTGAAGATTCAAACTCTAATGAAAATTAAAATGAACCATAAGATCAAACTGAGGAAACTGATAACAATGTGAAAGAAACAACTCTTAAACAAATAACACCACAACCTGTACCATTTGCTCAATGCATGAGGGGGAAAACCAAGCCTGAATTGAGTGAAACATTGAGGGAAATATTCTCACAAGTCAAGTTGAAAATTACCCTTCTCGATGCCATCCAAACCATACCTGCCTACTCTAAGTACCTTAAGGACTTGTGCACTTTTAAATGAAAATTTTCACATTAAAACCAAGTCCTTTTGGCTACTAATGTGAGTACCACCATTCAAGGGACCATTCCTCTGAAGTTGAAAGACCCGGGTTGGCCTTACATCAATGTTGAACTAGGAGATAACAAAGTATTCAAGGCCTTGTGTGACATAGGTGATAGTTTCAATCTCATTCCCTATACTGTGTACTTACAATTATTCCTAGAAGAGCTCCAACCCACATCTGTCACACATCAACTTACTGATCGTAGAATTAGGGTTCCAAAGGAGATTTTAAAGGATGTTCTGGTAAAGGTTGAAAACTTCATCTACCCCGTTTACTTCATTGTCCTTGAAAACCATCCAAACATAGGAAATAAGGAACAAACCCCAATCATCCTTGGTCGTCCCTTCCTTGCAACAATCAACTCTATTATCTGAGTCCGAAATGGGAACATGACCATCACCTTTGGAAACATTATTCTAGACTTTAAAATCTATAATGAAAGCTCACAAATAGGGGATGATGAAGACATTCATGAAGTAAACATGATAGGAAGCATTGATAATGAATCCATAGAACATCAAGGAATATTTGATGGTTGTTTAAGTCAGGATGAGATTGATTTACTTTGTTCACATGAAGGAAGTTTATCTCCATGGATTGAATCATTTTCAAATTACTCTTATAATGAAGTCTTAGGTCCAAAAATCAGTGAAACCTTTCAGGAAACCACTTTCATGGATACCAATCAAACATCCTTCCCTAAATCTGATCAAACCAATCTTGTAGCTAAAACTTCTATATGTGGGGAATCAATCCTATCTGAAACTCTAAAAAAAGAAATTGATATTGATCCAATGTCCCAATATTCTACAAAAAATCTAAACCAACCAGACCTTGAATTGAAGTAACTTCCCACTACACTCAAGTATGCCTTCATAAGGTACAATAAAACACATCCTATTGTCATTTCTTCTTCTATTGAAGAAAATAATGAGAGTATTCTTCTAGATGTCCTTAGGAAACATAAGAAATCCATTGGTTAGACCCTGTCTGATATTCCTAGGATTATCCCACTTATCGAGACTCATAGTATTGTTCTGGAATCTGATTCAAATCCATTTTGTCAACCTCAATGGCGAATCAATCCTAATCACATGGAGGTAGTGAGAAAATAACTTTTGAAATTGTTAAATGCTGGTATCATATATCCTATAGCTGAGTGTGAGTGGGTCAGCCCAATCCAAGTGGTTCCCAAGAAGGCGGGAATCACAGTGATAAGCAATAAGGATATAGATATTCTTCCAACAAGGGTGAGTAGTGGATGGAGAGTTTTAATTGACTATAGGAAGCTAAACTAATTTACCAAGAAGGATCATTTCCCTTTACCATTCATTGACCAAGTCCTTGAGAGATTGGAAGGTCATACCTTCTACTGTTTCTTAGATGGGTACTCGAGGTACAATCAGATTGAGGTATCCCTAGAAGATCAAGGGAAGAATACATTCACCTATCCATTTAGCACATTTTCCTTCAAACGTATGCCCTTTGGGTTATGCAATGCCCCTGGAACCTTCCAGTGGTGTAGGATGCGAATATTCTCAGACATGGTAGGGAATTCTCTTGAGGTCTTCATGGATGACTTCTTTGTGTTTGGGGGTACATTTGAGGGATGTCTGAGGAATGTGGAGAGAGTCTTGTCAAGATGTGAAGAAAATAATCTGGTCCTAAACTGGGGAAAATTCTATTTCATGGTTGAATAAGGACTATTTCTAGGCCATATAGTCTCAGGTAGGGGGATTGAAGTTGATAAAACCAAGGTTGATATCATTCGTCACCTTCCATCACCCAAAATTGTCAAGGAATTGAGGTATTTCATAGGACATGCTAGTTTCTATAGAAGATTCATCAAGGAATTTAGTTCAATCTCCCATCCCCTTTGTGCTCTCCTAGTAAAGGATGCTCCATTTGTTTAGACAGAAAGCTGTGAGGGTTTATTCTCAACCCTCAAATCCTCTATCACCTCTCCTCCCATTATGAAATATCTAAATTGGAACCTTCCTTTAGAACTTATGTGTGATGCCAGTGACTTTGCTATAGGAGATGTGTTAGGACAATGTTGTGATAAAACTTCTCATGTCATTGCTTATGTAAGAAAATCCTTAAATGATGCCCAAATCACCTACACCACTACTAAAAAGGTGTTACTTGCTATTGTGTTTACCTTAGAGAAGTTTGGGTCCTGCCTCTTATGATCCCCCGTCATTGTGTTCACTGACCATTCTGTACTAAAATACCTCTTCAAAAAACAAGATGCTAAGGCTAGACTGATTATGTGGGTCCTTCTCTTACAATAATTTGACCTTAGAATCAATGATAAAAAGGGCGTTGAAAATGTTGAAGCTGATCACCTCTCTAGGATGGAAGTAAAAGACAACTTGAATCACCATTCTGTGTCTGATTCATTTCCTGATGAACACATATATTCTGTGAGTGACTGCCCTTGGTATGATTACATAGCCAATTTCTTAGTTAATGGAGTCATTCCAAAATTCTTAGGGACTCAATCTTGAATTAAATTACTTTTTGATGTTAGGAACTATGTGTTTGATGATTTATACCTCTATAAGTTCTGCCCTAACCAAGTCATTAGGAGGTGTGTCCCAGAATTTGAACAAGAGTCCATCCTTAAATTCTATCATAGTGAGGAATGTGGAGGTCACTTTTCCTCTAATAAAACATCTGGTAAGATTATTTATTGTGGCCTCTTCTAGCTCACCCTCTCAAGGGACTCCTACACATTTTGTCAAAGTCTTCTTAAGTGTCAACAAGTAGGGTCAATCACAAAAAGGAATCAAATACCACTCACTCCCATCTTAGTGATTGAAATCATTGACTCCTAGGGAATCGATTTCATGGGTCCCTTCCCAAACTCTAGGGGATACCTCTACATCCTCTTAGCTATTGATTATGTCTCAAAATAGGTCGAATCCATTCAAACCAAGTATAATGACCATCATGTTGTGACCCTATTTCTGAAAGAACACATATTTTCTTGATTTGGAATTACTAGGGCTATAATCAGTGATCGAGGAACCCATTTCTGCAACCGTCCATTCTCTTAACTCATGTCTAAAGTATGGTATTTCTCATAAATTTTCCACTGCATACCATCCTCAAACCAATGGTCAAGCTGAGTTATCAAATATAGAGATAAAGAATATTCTTGAAAAAACTTTCAATCCTTCTAAGAAAGATTGGTCCGAGAAACTCTTGGATGCTCTTTAGGCATATCGTACAACATACAAAACTATCCTAGGAATGTCACCATATAGGTTGGTTTATGGAAAATCATGCCATTTACCAATTTAAATTGAGCATAAGACTTTTTGGTCAATAAAGAAAATAAATTATGACCACTCATTGGCTGAAAAAAAAAGGAAATTAGATCTCAATGAACTTGAGGAACTAATGATAGAGGCTTATGAAAAATTAAGGATCAATAAAGATAGAGTTCAATCCTAACAATCTAGGAATACCAAAGTCAAAAATTTTGAACTGGGAAATTTTTTACTCTTGTATAGTTCAAAAATTCATTTACACCCCAGAAGGTTAAGGTCTATATGGTCAGATCATTTCCTAGTTCATCATGTGTACCCCCATGGGGCAGTAGAGATCCAAGATCCCACTAGTGGTCACATTTTCAAGGTCAATGGTCATAGGTTAAAACCATTCATTGAATCATTCAATAAACAGGAAATAGAGGTTTAGTTAACTAAGCCAACCTATTAACCAGGAAAAAATTGATAGATTTTGGATCCATGGCGGGCTAACGACATTAAACAAAAGCACTGCACGGGAGGCAACCTGTGGTTTTCATGTTTCCAATATTTTTGGAATCATCTATATTTTAAAAATAGGATTAATTAATAATTTTGATATTTAAAAATAATAAAAAATAGAATGTTTACCTGTTCCTCTATTATGAGTATGGATGGGTATGAAAGGGGAGCATTATATTCATCTGGGTCACGTGGTGTGATCCTTGAGTAATACCTTACCCAGAAATTTAAAAATAAGATAATGTGTCATCAGTTCGTTTTATTTTATGTGTTTGTAGGTTAAAATAAAAATACAAAAAATAAATAAAAATATAATAATAGTAATAATTAAAAGGGGAAGGTCATAGATCATGGGTCAAACCTCGTTACAACCAGAGAAGCCGCGGGAAATTGAACCTGAGACCGAAGGGAGACATGGGCATGTGTTTACCACTGACCTACGACTTATTGTGCTTTCTTATTCTATAATTTATATATATATAATTATATTTTACTTTCTTCATTATATATACATATATATATCTTTTTTTTTGTTTTTTTGTTTTTCTTTTTTTCCACTAGGGAATTCTTAGAGTGAAATCGAGATCAAGGGATTAAAATGGAGCATCAATAATTTTAACTTAAACCACTAGGTGACTTCATTACATGATCCTCATTTTCAATTTCCTTTTTAAACTCTCATTCTCTACCTTGAAACCCTTCTAAATTTTATTTTCTTTAAACACTACAGACAATGTTATTTTAAGTTGGGGTGGATAAAATAACAAATGCTTTTGTGTCAAAAAAAATGAATGATTTGAAAAAAAAGTGTGTAAATAGAAGGAAAAAATTATTTAACTTTGAACATGGTAATATACATTTCACACTTTGAAACTGAATATCAAATAATTTAGCATGCACCGATTATGATTTTAATCCTTTTATAATTTTGTGAGCATAGATTTTGGAAAGTGTGGTTGTCCAATGTGATATTTTATTATTTATATTTTCATCAAAAATACATCACAATGTGTGTCCTTTGGATAGTGGGTATTAGTTTGAGTTCATGGGGTACCCCAAATAAATATCATAGGTTTGGTAAACATTTTAGTTTTAATACAAGTATTAAATAAAAAAATTAATTAAAAAAACAACAAATTTTCATGTAGAGCAATGAAATGACCTAATGTGTGGATTTCGACACTTGGGGATCGTGACTTCATAGTTGTCTAGCCCAGCGATAGTAATTTTATCTCTATTTTTGGTAATTTGATTTGTTTATTAAGTTAACTCGAGATGATGCTCGATTATGTGGGTTTCACTTGGTTCCCTAAGATCTTTGAGCCTGGGAGTCATCGGAAAAGTATTTCTAAAGGGGTTGACTCTTTTGAGTGAAATTTCAATTACCATGGAAAATTTGCAAAAACAAAAAAAATAAAAATAAAAATAATAAAATACCATAATTTTTTTGAATACTCATCTTAATATTGAAATGTGATTCCACCTAGTGCTTCCATCATTTACCTCTTCAATAAAGATGAACCCCCATGTTTAATGCGATGCGCAGCACATCATCACTCTTAATTGATATTGGATGAAATATGGAGATGAATTTGAACAAAGGAATGGGCTTGGGATTGGGATCTGATTATGAAATTATCTTGTATTAAAATATTTTGATGGGTTTCATGATTGTTTGGCATAAGGGTTTTTGGTGATCATTTTGTATTAAAATGTTTTTGGAAAAGGGAAATCGAATTTCATATTGTTGAGATACATTTTTCTCAGGACTAGAAAATATCAAGTTGGGGGTGTGATTAGCCAATAAAAATACATATTTTAGTTAAATTTTAATGGTATTAAATGTTCATTTTTGATATTATGGGCCTGAGTTAGTGTATTTTAATTCTGAACATCCATTCTTATCATTTGTGCACTTCATGCCTAATGTACACCAATTTATGCCCAATGATTAATATTATTTTATGGACTGTAATTTTACATATTTTAATTTTATATTTTAGGAACTACATCTACACTTAAATATGAAAATTTATCATTCAGGGATCAATGGAGGATTCATAAATTATGATGGAGATATTTGGCGATGAAGGGAAAGAATTCTGGGGAAGGCAGATTGGACACTAGCCCACTGATGAGAATGTGAGACCCACAATACAAACCCAATAAAGACCAAATTTTTTGGGACGATAGAAGGAATATTTATTAATAAATAATTTTTCAAAATCTAGTGCTAATTAGGCCTCTATGATAGAAATTAAGGTGGCCCAAATAGAATATCAAAATCTGGGCCAGAATCTGCGGCCCAGAATATTATCCCAATACATCGGACATAACTCCCTATTAACATCTCTAAATGCGCCCAAACTGTACATGGGGTTAGGAGACATACAGATATACATTTTATTATTTTATGGCCTACTCTAATTAATCCATCTAGAAGTTCATATCGACATTTCTGTTTGGTGGTCTCAAGCGGGCTACCACCTCAGGTCAAGAGTGGAAAAGTAAAAGTTCCACAAGCTTTCAACCACCCTAGGACTACCATAATCATGTGGGATGATTTGTAATGTTATAGGCTCGACCCAAGGCTCCCAAAATTCATATTTAATGTAGTGGTGGTTGAGTATTTTATCATCTTTTGAGCTTTCTATCATTGTAATGTTATGCAGCGATTTTGATGTCTCAAGTTTGTCTTTCACCTGTAAGTTGTTTTAATTCATCCTAGTTTCTTAATTAAAGTTCTTATTATTCTACAATTTTTATGTTCTTCTCTATATCACTTTGATACCATTGGTTCAAGGTGTGAATTTATTCACACCAAACCTTGTGGAATTATCACACAATGGTGGAGTGATCGTTATTTCATTATTTTTTTACTTCTCCATTTCCTACCTCATGAGTCTACTTCTCGTTTCCATTGAAACCATAGAATAAATGGAGGGCTAACCCAATTATGGGTTGATCAAAGGGAGTATAAAGGTGTTGTATTGGCTATTATTTATCACCCCATTAATGTATAATCACTTCTTTTAATTGAAATTTTTATTTGATGATTTTAAAACTCCTTCATCCTTGTTGAATTTAAGGCCACACACTTCAAGTGCTAATACAAACATTTACCTTGAAGTGCAAAAAAATTTGATCCTTCAATTGTAGAGGTGATTATTATTAAAGGGTGTAGGTATTAAACTAGTAAGTGATGATTTTGTTCGATCTTCTTAAATGAACTCATCTCAAATGTAAGAAATTGAAATCATTAAAAATGGAATTCATCCAATCCACCCCGAGCGATAACCTAGTATCAACTCATTACCTTAATTTGAATTAACTTAAATCTATTAGTTATCCTTTAAACCCATCTAATATCAACCCAAGTTGGCCACTTAATATCCAAAAACAGTCCATAGAATGTACGTGTTTTTAGATTACTTCTTAGGTCTCTGAGGATTCGAAAACCCAAGATAAACTACAAGGACGATTCTACCTTCATCTCTTGGGTAAATTTGAGCATGAATCAGCTCTCCAAAGCTTTCCTAAATCCTTTAGGCATGATTTCTATGTACCATCACCATCATAGAAATTAAACCTTAGCTGACACCAAAATATTAATTCATATAAATACAAAAATTAATATATTTCCTTAAATACAACAGATTTTTTTACCCATATCTCTGCCCAGGATTTATACATGACTTCATTTGGAAGTTGTCTCTATAAGAGCGGGCGGACAAGAATGATGTCGGAGTATTTGGAAAGCATCGCCAAAAAACTCTGACATTTCTGCCCTTATTTTTCAATCATATGACTACCTTCATTGTAGTCCACCATCAAATGCGTGTGGCAGTTCCACACAACATGCATGTGTATATGCCCCCGCCCCCACCTCATATCAGTAGATCTATCTATTATGAAAGAAAAAAAATATGTTATTAATACATTTTATAATGAAAATAAATAATGGTGTAATTTTTTTTAGGGTTTTATAAGTATACCTACGGTAGTCTGATCAATGGGCATCGCTTGATCCATAGAAACTGAAAGAACACCCTGTACAGATTGAGTGGGTCCCAATGTTTCCTATGTAGGGACAGACTCTGGCAGAGCTAGAGTCGACGAAGATGGAATATAAAAGCATGAAGAGAGGGAAGCAGAAGTAAAAGAAGATGAAATAGATGGCTGGTCGAATACTGGATGGGTAGTGGGAATCATCATCGAATATGGTACAGACAGGAGAGGAGGCTCAGATGTAAATTATGGTGAAAAAATAGTAGGCCTAAATATCCCATGTCTCCCTAACAACACACCAGGATCATCATGTGGGATGGATGGTATGTCAGTGGGAGGGGAAGGGTCTAATTGGGTTTGTCGACCAGATCATCTAGCTCTCATACCCCCCCTCATACGAACACCCTGAGTATTGGGACCACTACTAGGCTACTCATCAAATAACTATCTCCGAATAGATGAATCATGAAAAAAAAATTAAAAAAAATTTAAAAAAAATTAATCACATGAAATTATATATTATTTAAATATATATATATTTGAAATAAAATACTCACTACAGGAACTAGTGGTGGAATGCCAAGCTCAGTCATGTGACAATTGTTATCCATAATCTGTTTTCGTCGCCTCTCTTCAATTGGTTTCATTTCCTGCATTTGAAAACAAATATGGAAGTAAATAGAAAAGTATAACTAATATGTAACCCAAAAAATGAGAGGGAATAGGGGTATTCATGGATAATTTAACTAACCATTATTTTAGGTGATCTTGAACAAATATATAATGAAGTCAATATATCATACAAGATGTAATAAAGAAATTTAATTTTTAGTAGGATGGTTATTTACTAAGTGTCATCAGTCTATTAAAATCATGGAACATTGATTCTACTATATTCATAAGTGGTAAAGCAGTTGTAAAAATTAAGGAAAATTTTAATTTGTTTAGATCAGGTAGATTATACAGGTTTCAATACATGTTTTGTAGAAGAATACAAACCATCATGTTCATTACCATGTAAAATTTTAAAGAGAGGTCTTAGATTCATAAAAATATTTTACAAATCACAGTTGAAGCATTGAAATGTTCACCAAATTAGAAATGTTGGTTTTTTAGGTTTTAATACAGTTCAATTACAAATTAAAAAATGCAATTCAAATAAAATTGAAACTAATAAACATTGAAAATTCACATAATAGTCAAGTCGGATACAACATATTTGTAATCAATATTAAATCAATTTGAATAGTACCAACCTTAACATCCCATGTTGAGGTAAAAAAAATAATTGAGAACATGAATAGATTATTATATATATTTCCCACCATAACTTCAGGTTCACAGTCAACTATGAAAATTGAGATTTTGGAGTCATAAAAAGTAATAAATGGATCATTTCTAATGGTAGTAGGGATGGTGTCAATTCCATCATCACCATCATCAAAAATATGTCTTGGAATTACCTCAATAATGACACCAAATTCAGGTCAAAGATGGTCTTTGAAATAAAAAATTTGTTTCATCATTGATGCCAATACATATGGTTCATCAGTAGCAAGAGTGTGAGTCATATCAATTACTTGAAATCCATAATCATCAATAAATGTTCCCTACTTTGTCATCGAATCAAACCACTTACATTTAATCAGTGCGACTTGTCCTTGAGAATAATAATCAAATATTATTATTTTTTCAATGACTCCGTAATAACCTACATTTTTAAATCGCGGTCTACTATTTGATGCACTAGTATAATGGTATATTGTGGTAGTAACCATAACACCATCATATTGTGTTCTCATGTTCTTTTCTCATTCAATGATAATAAATTTGTACCCATTGATAACAATTGATTTACAATCACAAACCATGGTATTAGGACCAAAAGCCAAAGCTCTTATTTCCTCAGAGACAGAGTCAGTAGGAAAAATCAATACCTGAAATATAAATCAATATTAAACTTAATTAATTATTGTTTTAATTATTTTAAACATTAATATTATTACATTCAATTTTAACCAAGTAGAAAACTATTTTCTATGAAATGTATCCCTCCTTCTCAATGATAAAGAATGATGATTTCTATTTATCATCATTTTAAGTTCCCTATAGATAAAAATAAAAATATTTTAACAGATATACATATATATAAGATATAAATATACAATTTACTTAAAAGATGTAGTCATCAAACAAATCACAGTTGAAAAAAACTGTGCGATGTGCCATGTCCCACTCTTCAAGGCTTAATGTCGTCAATGTATATGATCCTGGAATTCCTCTTATTTGATGAAGTGATGGAAAACTGGGTTCAATTTTCTCATACTATTCTTCTTTTTTTCATTGGTTTGTTCATTCTTATAGTAAGATCAGACAAATACATAGAGCAGAAATCCATACATTATTGAGCCAAATAACCGTACACGATAGAACCCTTGGGATGATTCTTGTTACGAACATACAAATTTAATGTGTACATATTTATTTCAGTTGGATACATCCAATGAAAATAAATAGGTCATCTGAGAAGTATTTTAGGTGGAATATGGATAGTCAGATTCAACATGCATGTAAAAAATGATGGAAGAAATATTTTCTCTAACTCACACAAAATTAATGGGGCGTCTGCCAACATTTTTTTCAAGAAAGACTTAGACAAATTCTTATCACAAAGGTCTCTAAAAAATGGCACAAACAAATAACATACACCCTTACATTATTGGAAAAAAGATGACGAATTGATATTGGAATCAACTCATAAAGGAGGATGTGATAATCATGAGTCTTCAAAGATTTTAGCTTAATTCTCTTCTGTTGACCCGTTTGGATATGTTTCTTGAATAGCCATTATGAACTTTAATAGTCTCTAATACTTCCAGAAATTGTTTTTTTTCTATAGGTGTCATCGTATAAGAAGAACAAGGATGTTTCCATTTATTTTCATTGATACACACAGGAAGCAATTCCGGTCTGATGCCCCAATCCACCAAGTCACGTCGAGACCATAAATCATATTTTTTCTTTCCCTTAACATTTAGAAGAATTGAAAGAAATATTTCACATATATTTTTTTGAATGTGCATTACATCTAAGAAATTACGTAACAAATTGGCTGACTAATAAGGAAAATCAAAGAAGATACTTCTCTTCTTCCAATTGTAATAGGTTTCAGTGGAAACATTCATTCTCTTTACAAATTTCATTTGACCCTTCTCGAATGAAAAACTTAAATCTTTCAATTTATTAAGCACATCAGTTCTAGACATAGGCTGAGGTGGATCATTGGTATCCTTGGTATTATCTAATCTTCGGTGATTATTTCTATATGGATGTTCCATTGACAAGAATCATCGATGTCCCATAAAACTGAAACTACAACGATGTTTTAGTCTTTTGGATTGTGTATTCTTCATACAAACAGGACATGATAGTTTTCCCTTCATTCTCCATTTAGACATCATTGCATAAGTAGTAAAATCATTGATCATCCACATAAGCGCAACACACATCCGAAATATGTATTTTGAATATGCATCGTATGCGTGCACACTCACATCCCAAATAAGTTTCAACTCTTTTATTAAAGGTTTCTTGTATACATCTATATCATTGCCGGGATCAGAAGGGCCAGATATGAGTATACTCATGAAAGTGAAACATTTTTCCATACACAACCATGGGAAAAGATTAGAAATGTGTATAAAAATCAGCCATGTGTTGTGTGACGTAATCATTTTCCCAAATGGATTAGAACTGTCACATGAAAGACCCAACCCCACACTACACACGTCATCTAAAAAGCTAGGATATCGAGCATCAAATATCTGTCATGCAAATTCATTTACAGGGTGAACCAACTCATCATTATTCTTCTTTCTCTTAGTACCATTCCATCAAATTTTTTTTTTGATATTTCATTATACATAAAAAGTTTTTGGAGTCTAGGGATCAATGGAAAGTGCCACATTACTTTCTGTGTCACACGGGATGATGTTTCATTAGCTTTTGGCTTCTAACGGGATGTGCCACATTTTATAAAATAACTCCGTTCAGTATTTTCCTCCTAGAATAAACTGCAATATTTCGGGCAAGCATGAATTTTGTTTCTTGAAAATCCAAGTTACTCAACTAACTTCCATGCCATATAGTGGTTTGAGGGAATATCTGTATCATCTGGAAGTAAGTCCTTCAAGAATGTAAGAATATAATCGATGGTAGTATTAGAAATCCCATACACAGTTTTCCCATGAAACAATCGGATTAAAAATTATAACTTTTTCATTTTACCACATTATCGATATACTGGAGTCGTGACAAAATCATTCAATATTTTCACCCTGACTACATCATCATTTTCATTAGATGCATCATGTGTGCTCATATTGAAATCTTCTTGGGTCGAAATCCTTTATTTTTCATGATGATGAATAAACAGAAACAATTCATATAACAAATTCTCCAATCCAGTCCTCTCATTTGAATCATCAGCAATTTGAGATGTCATTTTCTCACCATTGTGATTCCACACAGAGTATTTTTCTTCAAAAACATATTTAGTTATGTGGTATTTGACTTATTCATAGCTTAACCAAGGTCTTACAACACACTTGTAACAAGGGTAGTGTATGTGACCACTATCTAAAGCATTGTGAAATGGAAAATCTAAAAAATATATCATAATTATTTTGAAAATCGCTTGAGATCCAGTTGGTTTCATACATCCAACTTCTATCCATTCTTTAAAAAAAATTTATAAGTCATTTGGTCAAAAGCAATTCAATAAGACTGAAGTTTCATTGAAAATATATTTAAGTAAGCAAGAATTGTTCAATTTATATGAAACCATAATTAACACACTACTCTATATGAGAATCATGATATAAAAGACAAAAAAAATACTATATTTATTCCAAAATATCTTTTAAGAACTATACATGAGTGTAAAAGATCATGTACACTTGTGGAGGAGAATTATTCAATAGTTGACTAAATTTTAGATTGAAAAAATTTTATATTTTAGTATATTATTTGAGTGATCACATACATTTCCCAAGGGGGTGGGGGTGTCCCGGGGGTGCAGGGTGTCCAGTGGGGTGTGACGGGGATGGCCATGGGGTCAGAGGTGTCCAGGGGGGTGGGGGCGGTCTAGGGGGGTCGGGGTGTCTAGGTGGGCGGGTTGTCCACGGGGGTGGGGGGCTATCCAGGGGGGTACAGGGTGTCCAAGGGGGTGGGCGGGCTGTCCATGGGGGTGGTGAGGCTGTCTAGGGGTCGGGGTGTCCAGGGTGGTGGGGGGGATTTCCAGGGGTACGGGGTGTCCAGGGGGGTGAGCGGGGTGTCTAGGGGTGGGTGGGAATGTCTAGGGGTATGAGGTGGTCCAGGGGTGGGCGGGATATCCATAGGGGTGGCGAGGTGTCCAGGGGTACAAGGTGTCTAGGGGGTGGGCGGGATGTCCAAGGGGGGTGGTCAGGCTGTCCACGGGGGTGGAGAGGCCTATCCACTGGGGTCAGGGGTGTTGGGGGGGGGGGCTTTCCAGTGGTGGGGGCATCCGGGAGGATGGGGTGTTTGGGGGTGGTGGGTGGGTGTCCAGGGGGTGGGCGGGCTATCCACGAGGGTGGGGGTGGGGGCTGTCTAGGTACGGGGTGTCCAGGGGGTGGGCATGCTGTCCATGGGGGTGGAGGGGATGTCCAGTGGTTGTCGGGGTGTCCAGGGGGGCTTTACAGGGGTGGGGGGCTGTCCAGGGGGGGTGGGGAGGGATGTCTAGTGGGGTAAAATGACTTTCTAGGGGGGGGTGGTAGGGTGGAGGGGCTGTCCAGGGGGTACGAGGTGTCCATGGGGGGCGGGCAGGCTGTCCACAAGGTGGTGGTCGGGCTATCCACAGCGGGTGGTGGGGCTGTCCAGTGGGGTCAGCGGTGTCTAGGGGGGGTTCTAGGGGTGGGTGGTGTCCAGGGGGATGGGGGTGTCCGGGGTGGTGGGCGGGGTGTCCAGGGGGGTGGCATGTCCATGGGGGTGGGGGGATGTCCCACGGGGGGGGGGGGGGGGGGGGTCTAGTGGGGTGGGCGGGTGGTCCATGGGGGTGGAAGGGCTGTCCAGGTGGGTCAGGGGTGTCTAGGGGGCTTTCTAGGGGGTGGGGGGTTGTCCAGGGGGTACAGAGTGTCCAGGGGGGTGGGCCAGACTGTCCAAGGGGTGGAGGGGATGTCCAGGGGGTACGGGGGTGGGTGGGTAGGCTATCCACGGGGGGTGGCAGGGCTGTCTAGGGGGTAAGGGGTGTCCAGGGGTGGGGAGGGTTGTCCATTGGGGGTGGGGGGGGGGGGGGGGGTCTTCCAGGGTGGTACGGGGTATCCAGGTGGTGGGGAAAGCTGGTCCCACAGGGGTGGGCATGGCTGTCCATGGGGGGTCGAGGGGTTGGGGGGGTTGCCTAATGGGTATAAGTTTTCCAGGGGTGGGCGGCCTATCCATGGGGGAGGTGGGCAGGGCTGTTCCGGGGTGGCGGGGCTGTCCAGGGGGTATTGGGGTGGGTGGGGGGGCTATCCACTGGGGTGGTGGGGCTGTCCAGGGGGGGTACAGGGTGTCCAGGGGGTGGGTGGGCTATCCACGGGGGGTGGGCAGGCTGTCCACTGGGGTGTTAGGGCTTTCCATAGGGGTGGAAGGTTTGTCTATGGGGGTGGGGTGTCCATGGGGGTGGGGGTGTCCACGGGGGTGGGGGGCTGTCCAAGGGGGTGGGGGTGTCCACCCCCAAACTGGGGGTCGTAAAATCCAATCTTTATCCAATTGTAGCATGATTTCAAGCCTATTATATATGAATGTGAAAACTATTGGTGTAAACCATGAATATCATACATATAAATCACAACACACCCAATTGTAAACACACCACCAAATATTATACGTGGATCAGATTTTATGAGCCTTGTTTTCAATGGGACACTACTCATAGGAGTATGAGCCTTGTTATATCAAGTATGAGCCTTGTTATATCATTAGGTGATATGGAGTTGTACAAATGTTATATTTTTATGATATCAATATGGATAGTGGATAAGAACCTGAGTGATATTTCTTTGCCGAGATCACTTCTTATTGGAAGGGTAAGAGTGAGTGTTGGTATGGAACTTCAATAAAAGTCTTAACGTATGGAAGCAACTATATATTAGTTATGTTTGATTCTTATTTTTTTGTAGAGTATCAGAGTGGACAACCCACCCCCTCCCTGGATAGCCCACACCCCCAACCCCTGCAGCCCCCTACCCCCCCTACACCCTCACCTGGATAGCCCGCCACCCCACCTAGACACCCCCCCACCACACCTTCACAGCCCACCCCCTCCTCCCTAGACAACCAACACCCCCTCCCCCACCTGGAAAGCCCGCCCCCACCCCCCTTGGACAACCCACCCCCCTTGACAACCCACACCCATCCCCCACCTGGATAGACCACCCATCACCACCCCTGGACAACTCACCCCCTCCCTGGATAGCCCACACCCCACCCCAATAGTCCCCCCCCCCCGACAGCCCCCTGGATATCCCCCCCCCCCCGTGATAGCCCACCCCCCTCCCTAGATAGCCCACTCCCCCTCCCCTACAGTATCCCCCCCACCTAGACAACCACTCCCCCCACCTAGACAACCCACCCCCACCCCAACCTGGATAGCCCACCACCCTGCCACCCCCCACTTGAACATCCCCCCCCCCCCACCCCACACCTGGACTGCCCCCCACTTGGACAGCCCCCCTTGGACACCCCACACACCCCGGACACCCCACCCTGACCCCCATGGATAGCCCACACCCCTCCTTGGGGCAGCCCATACCCCCCCCCCCCCCCACACCCCTATAACCCCCTACCACCTATATCCCCCCACCCCCCTGGACAACCCACCCCCACCTGGACACCCCCCACACCTGGACATCCCCTACCCCTCCTGCAGCCCCCCTTAGGATAATTTTATTTAAAATCATTTTATTCATTAAGAAAGCCAAACGAGCATGCATTAGCCATTTCATTCCAAACAACCCATTCAATTTGTCAAAACATAACAAATTCAATTTATCAAAACATGAAAATTTCAATTTATAAGGCTCTATGGGTCACTTAGAAAATTTCATTGGGTAAATGGGAAATCAACTACATTGTTAATTCAAATTTAAAAATTGGGTCAACCACTTAGGAGGTGCGGTGGTGTCTAGGAGGTGTGGTGGTGTACAGGGGGGGTTGTCTAAGGGGGTGGGGGTGTCTAAGGGTGTGGGGGTGTCTAGGGGGTGGGGGTGTCTAGGGGTGGTGGAGGTGGTGGGGGGCTTTCCAAAGGGTGGGGGTGTCCAGGGGGTGGGGGGAGGGGGTTTTCCAAAGTGTGGGGGTGTCCAAGGGGGTGGGGGGGTCTAGGGGCGGGTTATCCATGGGAGGTGAGGGGTGTCCAAGGAGGGTGTCGGTGGGGGTGTCCAGGGGGGTGGGGAGAGGGAGCTGTCCAAGGGGTGGGGGTGTCTAGGGGGGTGGGGGTGCAGGGGGTGGGGGCTATCTAGGGGGTGGGGGGGGGGGAATTCCAGGGGTGGAGGTGTCCAGGGGGTGCGGGTGGGGATGTTCACAATTCCAATCCATCACCCAACCAACACCAAAATACAAATCCAATTTTCAACTAAACTAAAGTACACAGAAAGTACCATATCACCCCACTAAACAAACCCTTTACCATGTTTGAAGTGTAGAACAGAAAACATAAAAAAAAATCAAAGGGTTCGGTACTCCAAAGAAAGCATGAACTCTAATTTAGCTGAAATCACAACAGCAAACAGAAAAAAGAGGAATAACACTAAAACTAAAGTAACACTTACTAATTTGAAGTGTATAAATAAAAATTTGTTTTATTGAAGATGGATATATGGCTGGAAGGAGTTTCGCGACCAATAAGACTTTAGGAGGAGTCTAGATTAGGGTCTACAATCAGGCCGAGTGGGAGCTGGGGCGCTGGGTATTTGGGGGAATACTTTCCCAATGGTTTTTAAAACCCATTGGGAAAGCCTCTATTTACCAACAGTTTTGATAAACCATTGGCATATCTTAGAGAAAATAATTATTTCACAATGGTTTTGTAAAACTGTTGGGAAATCTTAGGTATATTTACACATTGTCAATGGTTTGAACAAACTGTTGGAAAATGTTGCCTTCTTTTATGTTATAGCAGCGGTTTGAAGAAACCATTGGTATATTACCGTTGGGAAAACACAAGATTGTAGTAGTGATTAATTAAAAACCAAATATCATGATTCCCAGTGTGTTTGGAATAATAGTATCATAACACATTAAAGGAAACTAAAACATTTAATCCCTATTTTTTTATTTTCCTTAGTGAGCTCCTAAATCCATTTGAGGTTCTACAACTTTATAAGATAACCTAGGGAATACGTAAAATAAAGGGATGAGATAAAAAATCCCAATAAGGGAATGAACAATAGAAATAAAACTAACATGTGAATCAATGGAATAACATGATGTCATAAAATAGGAGGCAGATGAATGATCAAATGGAAGCATAACATATAGAACATGGTATCATAAAAGCATGGAAAATATGAAAGTTTCAGCAACATATAACATGGAATAAACTTTATTCAAGGTTAACATCCTATAAAAAAATGCTTGGTTAACAAAGTCCCATTATGGTTTAGGGTAACTTCATAATCCCAAACATGATGACTCATGAGACTAAAAATAGTACCCATGCTTTGGATCATTATCTTGGTTCACCCATCATATATTCTATATCAAGATCACCCACACTATTTGGGAACACCAATCATAAAATGATCACGATTTATGTGTTCCAAAAAAAGGAAATCAATCATAAGGCATAAATATAATAATTACCCATGTAAATAAATGGGTTTCGTAATATTATCTCATATTATAATGAAAGGAAATTTCATAAGGATAGAATTTGAGAGATGAACTTAAGGCATATATTACCCAATCAAAGTAAGGTATGTTGAGAAAGGTATATATATAAGATACATATATACAATATTTATAATCATTCCAAAACATTAAATTTTATTTTCATTGATAAATATAAATACTTTAAAAAAGATTTAAAAACATTCTTGAGGAAGATAACGTTTGAAATTTGAAAATCACTATCGAAAAACTAAAATTCTAAAAAATACCATTGATGAAAATACTTATTCATAATAATTATAGGATCTCATACATAAATATTTCACCTCAATAATTGGTATAACATAGTTCCTTTCTCGGTCTATGGGATAAACCTTAGTTTAGGGAATTCACTCAGATAATGACCAAGTTCCCCACAAATAATACATCGAATTTCATGGAAATTCGTTTCTCTATACCCTTTATTTCCACATAGAAAAAAATATTCCCCTCTCTTTGAGATATTCTTTTAGGTGATTATTCCTACATTATTGACATGTATGAGGCCAAATATTCTTTTCTTTATCTTATTTAACACTTGAAATTACCTAAGGTGCCATCATTCTATTCTTTAATTAGTTTGAAAATTAAAATATGTTCCATTTTTTAATCTTAATTTGATATATCTCATTTGGAATAATCATAATATGTCTAAATAACATTATCCTTAGGTTAGGAATCTCATTTGGGAAATCATTACATTTTCCATCACATTGGTTGTTGATATTCTTTCTCATATTTCCCACCATTAACTAAAACGATTAAATTAAACATTATGATAATTTAATTAACATTACTTAGGGATACTTATAATCCTAGAGAAAATAACTTATAAATTATAAGTATGTCCTCAATTATAGGGCTCTAGGGTTCAACATACATTATCCATGATAATTATTCCTATCACTTTTAATAACCCAACAATTCCTTAAATTCCTTAATAATGGTTTATAAAGAGTCTGTGAATTTCCAAATAATATCACCCATGAGTGTAAATCCAGGTGACCAGTAAGGTTCATTTTTATATACTAGGTAATGCTTGAGTTAAGCCTAGAACTCCTTTTTCCGAGTTATTACCCCTGGATACATCTGTGCCAGAACCATATACACTTTTTGTATATTGAAAGGGGTGTAATTTCTTGGAAATGAATCACTATAAAATTCACCAAAATTCAAAGATATTTTCCTATACATAGAATTATCCTTATACTCATCCCTAGGGTTCTGAAAAATGTTTTTCATCCTAATTTCTAAATTTTAACTAATCCTTTTTTCTTATGCCAACTATAGAAACCCAAGACTTTATAACATATTATTAAATTATTTTTAACACAAACATCCATTAATTACAACCCAAAGATCATGAGGCCTATTGTATTTGGAAGAATAGGATCATAATACATCAAATGAAACTAAAACAACACATCCTTATTACTTTTTCTTTTCCTTAGTTATATTCTAAATCCATTTGAGATCTTAAAAATTCATATAGGATGACCTATGGAATACATAAAAGAAAGTGCTGAGCTAAAAATCCCAGTAAAGGAATAAACATGAGAAGGAAACATAACACTTGAGTCAAAGGTATACCATTATATCATAAAGGAGGAGGAACATGAGTAGTCACAGGGAAATATAACATTAATAACACGGTATCATAAGATCATTCCATAATTGAAAAGTGGAAGCATCATATAACATTAAATAAACATGATTCTAGGCTAACCACTGAGAAAATATCATATGGTGAACAAAGTCCCATAATGTATTAGGTTTAATCCCTAATTACATCCATGATTCCTCATGAGAATAAAAACATTAACCAATTAATTTGAACGTTGTATGGGAACACCCAACATATCAGCCATATCGAGCTAATACTAGGATATTTGGGCACACCAATCATAACATTCTCATGATTTATATGTACCATAAATGTAAATCAATCATAAGGCATAAAAATAATAATTACCCATGAAAATAAATGGGTTGTATAATCTTGTATCATATCATAATAAAGGTATTTGAGAGATGAATGCAAGGAATGTATTACCCCATCCAAGTAAGAGAGAGTGAGAAAGTTATATATGTATGATATATATATATATACCTATATATATATGTCATATTTAGAATTATTCAATAACATTAATGGTTGTTTTCATTAAATAAGAGAAAAACTTTTAAAAAATATTTATAAACATTCTTGAGGAAAAGAACATCTCCCCTTTGAAAATCACTTTTGAAAAAAATTAAATTCACAAAATATTGTGGACATACTCTTATTTTAAAGTATCCTTGTAAACTTATAATTTAATATTCAAGGAAGATGAAGATAGAAAATATTGTTCATACTATATGTGTTAAAATAATGATTCCATTCCCATTTTTTATAAAAAAATCATGAAGTACCTCATTTGGAAAATGAAATGAATATTCATTTTAAAATATTTTGTAAAACTTAAAAAACTATAAAAATTAATTTAAAAATTCATAAAATAATATTAAAAAAATAAAACAATTTAAAGAAAAAATAGACACTGAAGGGAAAGGGATTTCGGTCGAAGAGTGAAATAGAGTCAATTTTCTTTAAAAATATATTCTCCATTATTCTAAGTACCAAATAGATAAAAAAGGAACTATTACTTAAAATGTTAATTATGAATATATTATAATAAAATAAATGGTTTTTATTAGACAATGATCAAATAATTTCCTATAATATAAATTCATGCATAAACAAACCTGATAAAAATGATATTGAAACATAAACCCTTTTTTATTTTGGTAACATTTGAATCATAACCACCATGGATGAAGTAGATGAATTAAAATATAAAATATCATAAATTATTAAGTATTAATGATATAATATGTAAATGGTTAGTATATTAACCATAAAAAAGAAATCTGGTGCATAAAAGAATACGTGTATCAAAGAAGGAAGTTTTATGATGAAACCCTTACCTTGAGCTTGAATCATCATGTTCATTCTTCATCTTCCTAAA
This sequence comes from Viscum album, assembly GCA_963277665.1. Lineage (NCBI taxonomy): Eukaryota > Viridiplantae > Streptophyta > Magnoliopsida > Santalales > Viscaceae > Viscum > Viscum album. The sequence continues at coordinate 1,334,554,327 of OY728165.1, read as the reverse complement.
TAATAAAACTATTCTAATTATTTACATTATTAAGATACTTTTAAAGTTTATTATCACTTTTATTTTATTTGTTAGCATGTCATATTCAATTACTTAACAAATTAATTTCACGTCAGACATTTAAATGATAATTGGATTATTTTTCCAAAATCACATTGGTAAGTTGAATAGAGTCAAAGAGATTATTATTTAATGATATATAGAATTGTAATAATGACATAATTTTTATTTTAAAACATAAATTATAATTTTAAAAGAAACCATGAAATATGGTTATGAAAGATGAATTATGTTACAATCATGGGCTCTATAGGTCTACACACACTTTAGAAACATTTCAATTTTTTGACGATCAAGATGGAAAGAAGATAAGTGTTATTTTATCCTTAAAAAATTATAATTATATAATAAATATCATATTATTTATTTTAATACACTTACATAAACCATCCATGTGATGTGGTAATCACTATTACAAAACAAGCCTTTAACAATGTTGGCCTTTATCAGTGCTAGAAAAAAGCATTGATAAAGATTACATTTATCAGTGTTAAAATAAGCGCTGATAAAGGGTACATTTTATTATTACTTTTTTTCTAGCACAAATTTAAGGAACCCTATATGAGTGTATTTTTTAATCATAGATAAACGATACAATTTATCAGTGCATTTTTTTAGTGCTGATAAAGGGAGATCTTTATCAATGATTTATTTTTGAACACTCATAAAGGAATAATTTATCAGCACTTTTTAGTTATGATAAAAGTCAAAATAAAAGGAAATAATTAAATAATAAATAAATAAAAATAATTTTATTAAAAAAATATTAAAATTTTTATTAATTAAATAATTATTGATAAAAATGAATAAATTGATTATACATTATATAAATTATAAGTACTATATAATTGATATATCAATATATGTAAAATTAAAATGAAACAAATAAAAATTAAAAATAATTAAATTTAGAAAAATATTAAACAATTTATTAATTAAATAATTATTTATAATGTTAATAAATAATATATATAAAATATATATTTATATATTTATGAGTGTATATAAATATGATTTATATAATACAAAATATTTATGATTTACATTAAATAGAAATATATTTAGTTAATAACGATTTATAATGAAAAATTAATATGAATTAAAATACTAACTAATTACATCGAGTAATGGACATAATTGAATGGATTTTTTTTAAATTTAACATAGATCAAACACATTATATTGATTTCACATATATGTAATTAAAGATTTTTTATATAAATACGCACACACAAATTTTCTTTTTCAAAATTTAACAAATTTCTATTTTTTATTTTGTACATTTTTTACAATGTTTTAATATTTTCAATATGTGTTCATATTTATTTTAATATATATACTTTTTTAATTATTTATATTTAATTTATCAAACTTATCCAATTTTTTAATATTGAAAAAGTATACTCATTTTTAATTATTTAATTTTACTCATTTTTATCATGCATGCACTAAAGATTAATTATTCATTAATAATGTTAAAAATATATTTGTAAAAAATAATTATAAATAAATTTATTTCTAAATTTATTTTTACTATTTTATACATTTATAATTATAAATATATAATTATATATATTTAAATAATTATTAAATTATATTAAATTTAGTTTAATATTGAATATATTCACTATATTTATATTCAAATTTATTTATTAATTATATACATCTCTTTATTATTATTATTATATATAATTATATAAATAAATATAATGATATAAATATATTTTTTAAAAATATTATTTATATAATTATAAATAAATAATTATATATTCAAATAATTATGAAATTATTATTTTATAAAAAGTATTATTATAAGTATTATAATTGTATTTAATAATTATACATTTTTTTAAAAAATTATTATTTATTTTAAAAAAATTATTATAAGTATTTATCAGTGCTTCTTAACTTAGTGCTGATAAAAGATATCTTTGCCAACACTTTTTTAGAAGCACTAGTAAAAGTTTCTCAATCTATTTTAAGAACTCTAACCATCATGAACCAGTTCGTGATATCTGAATCCCTCCATGGCCACTTGTTGTTGTCGGTGCTACTCATTGTCAAATCCAATCTTGGATCTAGGCTAGAATCAAGGCTTCAACTATTCTGAGGCTCGAATCCAAGGCTCAAATCCAAGCCTTGAGCGATTCAATGATCGAACAGAACCAAGGCTCGAATGAAATCTAAGTTTTTTGATATCTCTAATTTCCCTTGGTTATCCACTAAACTTTAGCATCCCACATATGTGTATCCCAAGAACTATAGTTTCACTATCCTATAATAAATAACCCAATATTCATTGTTTTTAGATATATTTATGTGTCATTTTCCTCGATAGCATATGGCTCTAATTAAGACAACATTGGTACTTCGTGACTTGAAATATATCAAACCCAATGCTGGGTCATGTTGATATGGGGTATAATAGTCTCCCAATACCTATATTCAATGTCATTTACCTCTTTTCAATTTTCAAATTTTGAAAAAATCATCTATATAGTGGTCGGTGTTGTCATTGGTTTGGAATATCCAATTACAAATAACTTTGGAACCTTTTTTTCAAATTTTTATTGAGAAATTAATGTTCTATAATTTTCTTAAGTCATATATAAACCAATGAAAATGTTTCACTAATCAAAGATATATTAGTATCATACCTCATTTGATCAAAAAAAACTGCATTGTGCTTTTTCCAATACTCAAATATTATTTCTTTGACATATATGAGTACCAACATACTTTGATCATTCTCCTTCTTGATGTAGAGATTTTGATCAACTCTACCTCACTAAAAACCAATCATTTTTATGTATTTATCCAACCTTAAATACCAGGTCCTCAGTGTTTTATTTATCTTATATAAGGAATTATTTAACTGACACACCTTTCTCTCATTTTCATCCATAATAAACCCATCCATATTCTCAATGTATACCCCCCTTAAGAACTCCATTGAGGAACATAGATTTGGAATCCATTTGGTATAATTTTAAATACATTTTCATTGGAAGAGTCAAAAAAATTAAAATAGTTTCCAACTGGGATATGGGAGTAAATTTTTCATAAATATAAATTTCTTTGATATAGGAGTTCCCCTTCCACACTATCCATTCTTTATTTTGATCCACTTTTCTATAGTAAATGAGTTTATTACTGAACACCCACTTGGTTTTGATAACATTTCTATCTTCTAACCTTGTAATAATTTCCCATGTCACATTTTTCTTATTTAGATCAAGCTCCTCGTATATATATTTGATACAATTATCATCCTTATCATCCTCTCCAAATGATTTAGGCTCTACATGGGAAAAAAATTAGTTTTTTTGTAAACTGTTACTCCTTTTAATTTTCACTGAAACTATCCAATAAACAATGAAATTTTATTCATTGATTTCATCCTTTCTTGTATTTATTGAACTTGAAAATCCCTCTTCATTTTCCTCACTGTCAATGTATTTTTTTTGTCTACCTCAACCCCATGTTCTCCACCCTATGATACTCAAATAAAAATTAATTACCTCTGATGTTTCATCATTATTTTAATTATTTATAATCTCCCCATTCTAATTAGTAAATAATATCTATAAATTTTATATTTTCATTATAAAAATATCTCAACCCACCATTTTTTAAGTCAGTATTTAGTTGTATCATTTTCTAGTATGATCATTTTTTCACTACCACAAATCAATATCCTATTTCAAACACAATTACCATAAATGATTTCCAACTCCAAATCAAAAAATGTTTTATCTAATTTTCTATAACTTTGTAAAAATATATCCATCTTTTAAATCATAACCCACTCATTAACATTTCTTAAAAATCACTTCATTTCTTTCATCACACATCAAATAAAAACTATGAGTGTTTTAATTTAATCCATCTAAAAACAGATCCTTACATTTCCTTTTAGTTAAAACCTTAATAATCTCTAACCAACATCCATATAATTCTCACAAATGGGAGGCACTACCCCTTTTAGAGAACATAATGGAGTGTAACTTTCATCCTCATCAGTTTTATCTCCCGAGTCGTTACTATTCCAATTTTATGCCTGGGTGTCACGAACCGAATCTAGTCACCACCAATACCAGCACCAAACCCTACCCATGGAAAGGACTAAAGGGTTTTCCCTATCCCCATGGGCTGGCACAAGTTCCCAAGTATCATTAATTTAGGGTTGGGAATGATTTACCCGAGTATGAAAGCATAAAACATTAAAAACAATCCATAATATAAATCAGAAATTTTCGAGACAAACAAGTCTTAAGAAAAAACCAGAACATAATAAATTGGTTTATAGAAAATACAAGTAGTCCAAATAAAAATAAATACAGAATAAATACAGCCCCAAATACTCCACATAACAAGGGGTTATCACCCAAAAGCCATCTCCACAACTCCTCACCAAGGATGGGAACTAACACCCCAAACCGCCACCGCCCAAAGCCTTTCCATTACCTGAGTCAAAGACCACCAATTATACTTAAACACAAGGATTGTAATTAGTGTTTGATCCTAATACTAATAGTATACCACTCAATGATTAAAAATTGTATGCAATACAAGGCAAAAAAGCAAGCAGTTTTAATATGCAAAGAAAATCAGTGATAAATTCCAAGAAACATAACTTTCAATTGAAAACTATTTTCAAACTAAAACATTATGAATGTTAAAACATTTAAATAATAGATGTTATATACTTTAATTCACATCCAAACACAACCTAATACTAGGGAAAAAACCAAAAATCCAATGAGCAACAAGATCGGGAACACCACTAGTCACTAGATTGTCTCGGGCCCTATATACCTCATACCTCAGTGTAAAGTAACCATAGAAAATTCCATTATCATGCACAAGCCACTAGTATGGAACATACTCATAACCTAGTGGTCCCCAATCATTATACATATAGTTTCTTAAGAGTTTTCGTTATCCAAATGCTAAGTGAAATAGGGACAAAACTCATCTGGTCCACTAGTCGTACTAGTACATATCTTCCCCCACCAAGGTACTCAGGCATACCCTTTTGTGCTCAGACAATTTCAGCATTATAAATAAATATATTTTCATATAAAACATCACTTATATTCACATAAAAATAGTACGGTATATCTACATACTTTATACCACTTAAGTCACACAACAAAACATTTTTATTTTATTTACAAACAACCTCACAAAAACTAACAATGCTTTTCACACAAAAATACCCATTAAACCCCCACTTTTAACACTATTTACATAATCATATTATCCAAATTATACTTATAAACACCCAAAAAATTTATATAAACCCATTACATGAGTTATAAAACAAACCCAATAAGCATCACATAGAATAGCCATATAAAACACTCAATTTTACACCGAATTGGTACTCAAAAAAATCATTTACTTAACAAACATCACCCAAAACCAATTTTTCAGAAAAAAAGGATAATAAAATTGAATAAATTATTTTAAGCCCTAACATAGTTCAATAAAATCAACTAAATAATTATAGGGTATCCCTTAATGAACCAATAAAATATTTATATGAAAAGCCCCAAATTTCATAAAAAGCGGTAATTAAAATTCATTTGCTTTATAATTACCACTAAAACAAATTTTTTCAGAAATATTAAAATGAAATAGATATGAAAATACCATATAATAATAATCTGGTTCCCAAATATTTCATACCAAAAGAAATCACCTACCAAATCAAAGGAAACCCTTGAATCACCGTGTGAAAATCAAGTCGCACCACCACCCCAACAAGAGGGACCTAGATCGAACCTAAAACAACAATAATTGACCCATAAAACTCAAGGTTAAACCCAAGGTTAAAAAACCTACCCATTGGTCATTTGGGACTTGAAGAAAATTTAAAGAAACCACATGGAAAGTGGAGGAACTAAGGAGGAGAGACACTTACTTGAGATTCTTTGAAGTTCGTCTACCAAAACCCCCTTCAAAATGGGGTTAAAAATAGGTTTTGAGCGACTTGTAGGGCTTAAATGGGTGTTAGGTTTGAATAGGAGGAGGAAGGGTCGAATTAGGAATTAGAATGGGGGAAAAGAGTAAGAATTGAGAGAGTTATGAAAGAAAGAAGTTTCCTCTTCAAATATGGACGATTTGAGAAACCCAATGAAGTTTTTCACTAAGTCACGACGAGTATAAGATCCAAAGAGGGGGGAAAGAGGATGGGTGTGTGGCTGGGTTCAGTGGGCTTGGGTGACACTTGGAATCACCAAAAAATCCTTAAAATCAAATAAGTTATTAATTAATTTTTTTTAAAACTGGAAATGGGCCTTCGGGCTGGCCCAATTCCTTAAATAAAAACCCAAACCCACCATTATTATGGATTACTAAAGGGTACAAATTGAAATTGTGGTGTTAATAGGTTAGGTTATTTTATTTTGGAAGTGTAATGTGTGAAAAATATTAAAAAATAAAATATTTATAAAAGAAACAAAATTGGTTTTTAAATATGAAAATGGGCTCACGGTTTGGCCCAAATCACAATAACTCACCCTTTCCTCCAAAAAAGCTTGGTAAACCCCCAAAAAATCATGAATGGAAATGAAATAAAATTTAACTTTAAAATAATTCATGGATCTGACAATTCTTCCCACCATGAAAGACTTTCCACCCCCGAAAATCAACCTAAATCTTGATTGGAAAACAAGAACGGGTACTCTTACTCGACCCATGACTTCCATTCCCATGTCTCATGTGCATCATTACTATGCTGTCAACGAACCCAGACCAAAAAAATGGACTTCCCTTGAATCACCTTCTCTTGGGAGTCCACTATTTTCACCGGCCGCTCAACAACATAAAATTCAGGATCTATATCAAGTTCTTCCCAACTCAGCACATGGGACGAATCCAGGTTATATTTCTTTAACTGGGAGACATAGAAGACATCATGGATAGATGTCAACTAAAAAGGTAAATCCAACTGGTATGCCACCTTGCCAATACACTCGGTGATTGCAAAGGGCCCGACATACCGTAGCGTTAGCTTCCCCTTGATTCCCCAATCGAAGATGGCCCAGATGAGGGGCCACCTTCAAGAATACTCTGTCGCCCGCAGAAAACTCTATGTCTTGACGCCTCCAGCCAACATAATATTTATAATGAGTTTGATCTATCAACAAGCATTGCCTAATCAATTAGACCTTCTTAGATATCTCCTGCACCAGAATCGGCCCCAACAGTGAGGTCTCAACTACCTCAGCCCAACACCGGGGGGTCCAACTAGGCCGACCATAGCGCACCTCAAAAGGAGCCATTCGAATCAAGGATTGATAACTGTTATTATAATCAAACTCAACCGATCCAAATGGATATCCCAGGAACCTCCAAAGTCTATGACACATACACGGAGCATGTCCTCCAAAATATAATTCGCCCGCTCTGTTTGACCATCTTTCTGAGGATGGAATGTCGTTCTCATCTTAATTTGAGACCCCGAGGCATTATGAAGTCCTTCTCAGAACCGAGAAGTGAAACAGGGGTCTCTATATGAGACAATTGCGGATGGAATTCCATGGATTCTCACCACCTCCTAAAGATAAAAATGGACCAACTCATCCACTTTAGCTGTATATCTAATCGGAATGAAGTGGAATGATTTTTTCAAATGATCAATCACCACCCAAATGTAATTCTTACCCCGAGGTGTATGAGATAAGTGAACAATTAATTCCATGGAAATATTTTCATACTTCCAAGTAGGAATGGGTAATGGATGGAGAAAATCAGAGGGCCTTTGATGCTCTGCTTTCACTTGCTGTCATGTGTAGTATCTTGACACAAAGTCTGCTATGTCTCATCTCATACTAGGCCACAAGAACTACCGACGGACATCATAATACATTTTGGTGGCACCCTAATGGACAGCCCACTGAGACTGGTGGCTTTCATCCATCACCACCTTCTATAGAGATAACGACACTACTGAATGGACCTTGAATCACAAGATTCCCTCAGGATATGACTACCAATCATAGGATGTCTCCCCACCATGAATAACCTACGTTGACCACTAAAAAATCTCATCATTGGGCTATTACAACTGAATCAACTCCAACATAGAAGGATTCAACTGGACACTCAACAAGAACTCACCTCCACTGTGCTCCCTAGCCTCCACATGCATCTGAGAAAAGAGCCCCATAAAAGTCCACTCATCACTAGACTTCCTCAAATCCTGCACTGGAACTCTTCTACTCAAAGCATCATCCACCACATTACCCTTTCTTGAGGTATAGATAATTTCAAGGTTGAACCCCTGTAAGTACTTGATCCAACGATGCTGCCTCAAGTTGAGGTTCTTTTGTGAGAAGATATAGGCCAAGCTTTTATGATCAGAGTAGACCAAAAAATTCTCCCCAAATAGGTAGTGATGCCTAGTCTTCAAAGCATGCATCACTACTTCCAAATCCAAGTCATAGGTTGGGTAGTTATTTTCATGTGGTCAGAGTCGGTGAGAGCCAGACACCACAACGTGATCATCCTTCATAAGCACACACCCAAGACTCATACCTGAAGCATCACAATAGACCACATATACCTATCCATCCTCTAGAAAAATCAGTATGGGGGTGGTAGTCAACCTCCTCTTAATCTCCGAAACGATGTCGGACATTCTATGCCCCATAAAAACTTTACCCCTTTCTGGGTGAGTGCGGTCATCAGTGAAGGAATCCAAGAGAAATCTCGAATGAATCACCTGTAATAACCAGCATGATCAAGGAAAATCTTGATCTCCAACACATTCTTCAGCTGCTCCCATGACATAACCGCACTAACCTTCTCAGGGTCCACGGAATCCCCCTTATTACAGATCACATTCCCCATAAATATCCCTTCCCTGATCGAGAAATTGCACTTCTACCACTTTACAAAGAGGCGGTGATCCCACAATGTTCCCAAGATAGTCTCAAGTGATGTTCGTGTTCCTCCTTAGAGCCATAGTATACTAGAATGTCATCCAAAAACACCAAAACGAAGGGATCAAGATACTGATGAGACACCCTATTCATGATTTCCATAAAGACTGCTAGAGCATTGGTCAATCTGAAGTGCATGTCCAAATACTCAAAGTTGTCATACCTACTTCAGAAGGTTGTATTTGGGATATCTAACTCCTTCACCCTGAGTTGATCATACCCTGAATGTTGGTCTATCTTTGAGAAACACTTTTTCCAATTCTACTAATCGAACAAATCATCTATTCTGGGAAAAGGGTATTTTTTTTTCAATTGTTACCTTAATCAGCTTCCGATAGTCAATGCACAACCAGAGAGATCCATCAGCCTTTTCATGAACAAGACAGAAGCGGCCCAAGGAGAGATACTTAGGTTAATGAATCCTTTGAATTCTAAGTTTTCCAGCTGTATCATTAATTACATCAGCTCGTTGGGGGCCATACGATATAAGGGAAGATATTTTGGCTGTGTTCCCGGTGCTAGATCAATCAAAAACTCCACATCCTGCTCCAGAGGAAAACCAGGAAAATCATCTGAGAATACCCCTGAAAACTCATTCACTACATGAGGTAGTTCACCTTAAAGGGAAAGACAATCATCCTATAGCGTGAGTTAAGATAACTAGAAGATAATATTGTCCAACTCTGGGAGTGGAGGCCCTGTGCAACCTGACTGAGGATCCCATTCTCTATGAAAAACCCGAGGAATCCCATCAGGTGCCATGAAACTCACTTGTCGTCTATAGCAATCGATGTGTAATTGGAAGTGTACAAGCCAGTACATTCCATGCATGGAGTCAAAAAGATCCATGTCTAAGACTAAGAGGATCCACTCCATCTTGACCCCTGACACAGAAATCGCACAAGACGGGCACCTAAGACCCTTCTCCTTCTTCTTTCCCAGCGGCGTATCGAAATCCATCGCAAAAGACAAAAACTCATTTGGAAAGTATAGAGTTTTGAAAAAAATTAATAAAGGAATGAAATAGAGGCACCGGTATAAAAAAGAATAGCATAAATAGAGGATATGACTAGAATAGTACCTCAAACTGTCAACGGTCCCACGTCTGATCTTGCTGGTACCTGATCCACTGCATGGAGATGTCCGGTCTCTACCTTAAGAAGACCACAAGTTTTTGGATATGACCTGAACTGGCTCTGCTCAGAAGATGACCCAACCCTACCACCATGGCCGCTGAATCGAGATCCTCCCATCCTCGATGGATCAGACTATACTGGCACTCCTCTTGGAGTCATTGACCCTATCCCACTCAAAAGTGGGCGTGCCACCCTACAGAAGCGCTACAAATGACCCAGACCTCCACATTGGTAATAGGGATTCAGAGGAAGTGGGAATTCTGGTCGGATGTGCCCAGTTTTCCCACACAGGTGGCACATGACTGATCTCGCATCAGAATCCCCAGATGAAAAATGAATGGCGGAGTGGCCTGAGCTGCCACCTCCCTTCTTCACCTGATCCTCTCACTTACTATTATTCTTTGTGAAGCTGCCACTACCCACTACTGAAACTATCCTAGAAAAACCAGCTCTTCTTTTATAGTCGATCTCCACTATACACGCCCGGTCAACAACCTCAGCATAGGTCCTCATTTTGAACAGGAAGACCTGGGAGTATATCTCTGGTCGCAAGACCTTATCAAACCCCCGGGCCTTCAATTATTCATTTGAGAAATTTTATGGGGAATAAAGAACCAACTTAGTAAAACGGTTGGCATTATCCATCATAGAAATATTCCTCTGAACAAGGACCATGAACTCTCTGGACCTAGAATATGCCAAGACCTCAGAGAAGTACTGTTCACTAAAGACAACCTTGAAATTTCCCCAATGCATCTGCTCATTCTTCCCAGTCTGAAGCAGTAACTCCCACCACTTATGGCTGGGACCCTCCAACAAAAAGGAGGCTCACTTCACCCTTAGCTATTCATGTGTCTCAAGAAACTCAAACATACGCTCTATCTTCTCGATCCATTCCTCAGCTTCTTGGGGTCCTGAGCTGCCTTAGAAGGTAGGAGGCTTGTTTTTTTCAGAAACTCTTCGGATTTATCTTTTCTAGGACCCATCCTTTCTTCCCTAGCAGGAATAAGAGTAGGATTCGGTCCCTTCCCCAGAGCATGGATAACTTGAACCATAGCCTCAACTAGCCTATGATCAATCGGTGTGGGAGAAATCTCTATAGCTTCCTCCTATGGGTGTGTGGGAGATTTCCATGGAGGCATGTTGCTGCAAAATGAATCAGTCACAAACAATATTCAATTCGAAAATTCTGAAAATTTTAATGAAATACATCAAATATAAATAATCTAAACACATCTCCGTAACAAAAGAAACAACTACTCCACCTCCACCCGATTTCCATGTGTGGTCTGCAGCCCACACGTCTCACCTGGAAGTGAAGTCAATCCGTAAATTCCAACCTCCCCTGGTGAATCAAGTTATTCCATGAGAGGAGAGGTCCAAGAACCCTACTAAAAACCAGAACTGCGAGCCCCAATAGTCCAAGCTCCTGTCTTTCCTGACTCATCCCAAAATAGCAATATAACCCAAAAACATTAACCTCCTCTGATACCATTTTGTCACGAACCAAATCTGGTCGCCACCAATACTAGCACCAAACCCAGCCCGTGGCAAGGCTTGAATAGAGTTACCTATCCTTACAGGCTAGCACAAGTTCCCGAGAATCATTAAATTTGGTTTGGGAATGGTTTACCCGAGTATGAAATCATAAAACATTAAAAACAATCCATAATATAAATCTGAAATTTTCGAGACAAACAAGTCTTAATCAAAAACCAGAAATAAATACATTGGTTTAAAGATAATAAAAGTGGTACAAATACAAATAAATAAAGTATCAATACAACCCCAAGGACTCCACACAACAAGGGGTCATCACCCACAAGTCGTCTCCACAACTCCGCACCAAGGATGGGAACTAACACCCCAAAACGCCACCACCCAAAGCCTTTCCTTTACCTAAGTCAAACATAACCATGTATACTTGCACCCAAAAGGTTTAAGTAGGGTTTTATTCTAATCCAAATAAGATACCACCCAATTATTCCAAATTTCATGCCATACAAGGTGAAAAATCAAGCAAATTTAATATGCAAAGAAAAGTAGTGATAAATTCCAAGAAACATAACTTTCAATTGAAAACTATTTTCAAACTAAAACATTAAAAATGTTAAAAAATTTAAAAAATACATGTTATATATTATAATTAACATTAAAACACACCCTAAGACAAGGGAAAATACTACAAATCCAATGAGCAACAAGATCAGGAACACCCCTAGGCACTAGATTGTCTCAGGCCCTATGCACCTCGTACCTCAGTGTAAAGTAACCATAGAAAAATAAATTCTCATGCACGAACCACTAGTAGGGAATATAAAAATAACCTAGTGTTCCCCAATCATAATCCATATAGTTTATTTAGATTTTTTGTTATCCAAATTCTAAGTGAAATTGGGACAAAACCCATCTGGTCCACTATCTGTACTAGTACATATATGCCCCACCTAGGTACCCGAGCTTCCCCATTTATGCTCAAAAAATTTCAGCATGATAAATAAATCAATTTTAATATAAAAAATCACTACTAGTCACATAAAAACATTACAGTATCTCTATAGACTTTATACCACTTAAGTCAAACAACACAACATTTTTATTTTTTTTACAAACAACTTCACAAAAACTAACAATGCTTTGTAGACAAAAATCCTTTTTAAAACCCCTCTTTGGACATCGTGTACATAATCATATTAGAAAAATAAGGATTTTCAACACCTAAAACATTTATATAAACCCATTACATGAGTTATAAAACAACCCCAATAAGAATCACATAGAATATCTAAATAAAACACTCAATTTGACACTAAATTGGCTCTCAAAAAAATCATTTACTTAACAAACGTCACCCAAAAGAATTTTTGCAGAAACAACCAAAGGATTAGAAAATTGAAAACATTATTTAAAGATCTAATAAAGTTCAATAAAATCAACTAAATAATTATAGGGTATCCCTTAATGAACTAATAAAATATTTATATGATAAACCCTCAATTTCACCAAAAAATGGAACTTAAAATTCATTTGCTTTATAATTGCCACTAATTTTTTTTTTCAGAAACATTAAAATTAAATAGATATGAAAATACCATAAATAAATAAGCTAGGTCACAAATATTTCATTCCAAAAAGAAGCACCTACCAAATCAAAGGAAACCCTTGAATCACCGTGCGAAAATCAAGTCGCACCCCCGCCACACCAAGAGGGACTTAGATCGAACCTTAAACCACAAGAATTGACCAAGAAAACCCAAGATGAAACCCTAGGTTCAAAACCCTACCCACTGGTCATTTGGTACTTCAATTAAATTGAAATAAACCTCATGGAAAAGGGAGGAACTAAGGAGGAGAGACACTTACTTTAGATTCTTTGAAGTTACTCCACCAAATCCCCCATCAAAATGGAGTTTCAAAGAGGTTTTGAGCGACTTGGAGGGTAGAAATGGATGTAGGTTTGAGGAGGAGGAGGAAGGGTCGAATTATGAATTGGAATGGAGGAAAAAGAGTAAGAATTGAGAGGGTTATGAAATAAAGAAGTTACCTCTTCAAATCTGGACAGTTTGAGAAACCCTATGAAGTTCTGCACTAATTCTCAATGAATACGAGCTCCCAAGAGGGTGTAAAAAGGATGGTCATGCAGATAGGTTCAGTGGTCATGTGTGACACTTGGAATCACCAAACAATCCTTAAAATTGTATAAGTTATTAATTAAATTAAAAATAAAGTGGAAATGGGCATTCGGCTGGCCCAATTCCTTAAATAAAAACACAAATCCACCATTTTTATAGATTACTAAAGGTTCCAAACAGAAATGGTGGTGTTAATAGATCAGGGGATGCCATTTTGGAAGTTTAATGGGTATAAAATATTAATAAATGAACTAGTTATAAAAGAAACAGAATTGATTTTTAAATCTGGAAATGGGATCATGGTTTGGCCCTAATCATGGAAACTCATCTTTTCCTCCAAAAAAGATTCAGAAACACCCAAAACAAAGCATGAATGGATATTAAATGAAATATACCTTTAAAATAAGTCATGTATGTAAAATTGGGACACATACCCTATCTATTTTATGTTTCTTTTACTACTCTTAGGAGTATTCATCATATCGATGACTACTCCATTGAGTATTTCAAGAAATAAGGGTGCATGTCCATAAGATATATAGGATGAGTGGAAAACAAAAAAAATCAATGATAACTATTAATAAAATAAGATGATGAGGATGATAATTGTCTATAACATTCACCTTTGGATGAATTCATAGAACTAAACCTACCATAGTGGATTAATTATTTTCTTAAATTCAATTACCCATTTTTTCAAAGCATATTGATATTCATCAAAATAATCAAATGTTGAGTTTCCTTTATTAGAATTATCTATAAAATTCATCTTTTATATTGAATATATTATGTGTTTTTTTTATTTATTGTACAAAGATGAATATTTTATGAACCCAATAGGATATCTTTACTTTCACTCGGACGATTCAAAGATTCAATCCAAGGTATCTTATTTTCTCCTCATCCTCTTCACTCGTTGATTGATTGTTTGGTAAGATCTATTTTCATTTTTTATCACCATTCTTGTTTTATTGTAAATGTATCCCTATGGTCAAAAATGTTTGCATAGTGAAATAATTACCTATAGAATTAATGTATGTTTTCATTTATATGTTTTATTTATTTATTTTTATTATTATTCATATAATAATTGTTTTCTTGTACAAGTGGATTCTTTTTTTTCAATTTTTGGTGGTTTGTTCAAAGCTTATCATGCTCGTGAAGGATTGGAATTCGATCCTGAGATTGAGATAATGACAAAAAATGAAATGTATTAAGAATGTATATAAATTTCTGGAAAATGTGAATTCCTAATACTTATTTAATTAACTTTTTCATCATTTTATCTATTATTTGTAAGTTAATTTCCATAACATTTTTATCTTGTACTTATTTATTTTTTTCAAATATCTTTTGGGATGTCATATTTTGATTTCAACTATCTACAGAAATCCAAAAAAGTTATAAAATTAGTCTTTAAGATAATGTAACCACATTTTCAATTTTCAATGCCTTTCTTTGTCGAACTTCCAAAACTTCATATTGATTCGATGTTATTAGAATAAAAACCATTCTCATTATTGAAATATAGAATAGTATAGGAAGATTATTTTCCCATTTTGGTGACTTCTTGTGGTATAATGGGAACATGAGCTTCCTTTGATCTTCTGAATTCTAGTAATGAGAAAAAAACGACTAAGAACATCGATTCAATATGCAGTGTTGGAAGTTAGACATAGAAAGAAAACAGAAACATGGTTACATTAGAAGTTAGGATTATTTTGAGATTTTGGGATGTGTAGGAATGAACTGTACCTCAATCTAAGACACAGTGTGATCAGTATGACTCCAAGTTCTTCTTTTTATTTAAAAATGACATTAATTTTAGTAAAAATGACAACTGACATACTCAAAATAAAAAAATTATTCCTATTAGTTTGATAGTGTATTTAAACAATTCATAAGTCATTTGGGATGTCTAAGAATCAGCCACACATCAATTCGACACACGTTGTGACCGCTATGACTCAATGTATCTGTTATCAGTTTAAAATTGAGAGTTTAGTTCAAAAAATGTCACTCACTGAAGACAAAGAAAACAAGCTCATATTTTCTTGATAATTTAGGACACTAATTTATAAGTCATTTTTGAATTTTAGGAATTAGTCTCACATCAAACCGATACACGATGTGATTGGTATGGGTCAAAGTTCATGTTTCCAGTGTAAAATGACATTTTAGTAAAATAACAAGTGACATACTCAAAATTAAAAAAATGAATTTAGGTTGTATTGATACTTTAGTAAAAAAATAAGTCATTTCAGACATGTACGAATAATACATTCCTCAATCCAATGCATAGTGTGACCGGTATGACTCCATGTTCATCTTATTATTTAAAAAGGAAATCAATTTTAGTAAAAAGGACTACTAACCTACTCAAAACCGATAAAACACTTTCATAATATTTTGATAATTTAGGGAAATTATCCATATGAAATATTTTACATGTATTAATCATTTTCACATTAATTTGATGCATGATATTTCTAGTATGACTCAATGTGTCCATTATGAGTTTAAAATATACGGTTTAGTTAAAAAATTTCTCTCACTAAAAACCAATAAAATAAGATTGTATTTTCTTTATAATTTACTAACCTGATTCATAATCCATTTGTGACGTGTATTAATGGGTATCATGTCTAACTGATACACTATGTGATCTGTATGAGTCAAAGTGTGTGTTTCTAGTTTAAAATGACATTTTAGTAAAAAAGAAAAGTGTTGTACTCAAAATGAGTAAATAAATTTGGATTGTGTTCATAATTTATAAAAACGATCCATAATCTATTTAGTACTTGTTGGTATTAGACTCACCTAGATCCACCACATGGGGTGACCAATATGACTCTAAATGCATCTTTTCATTTAAAATTAACATCAATTTTAGATAAAGGATAACTGACCTACAAAAAATCTAAGAAAATGAATTCATATTGTTTTGATACTTTAGGAAAACAATCCATATGTAATTTTTGATGTTTAAAAATTAGCTTCACCTCAATCTGATGCACGGTGTGACCAGTATGACTCCAAGTGTGTCTTTTTATTTAAAATTGACATCAATTTTAGTAAAAATGAAAATTGACCTATTCAAAACCAATAAAATGCATTTATATTGTTTTCACACATTAGTAAAATGATCCATAAGTCATTTTTGATGTGTTTGAATCAGATTAACCTCAATATGATACACAATGTGCCCGATATGACTCAATGTATTTTTTATTAGTTTAAAATCGATAGTTTAGTTCAAAAAATTCCACTCCATGAAAACTGAGAAAATATGATCATATTTTCTTGATAATTTTGTAAATTGATTCATATGTCATTTTTGACATGTAGTAATTGGTCTCACATAAAACTGATACATGATATGATCGGTATGAGTCAAAGTGCATGTTTCTAGTTTAAAATGACATTTTAGTAAAAAAGAAAAGTGACGTACTGAAAATCAAATAAACTAATTTGGATTGTTTTGATAATTTATGAAAATAATAAATAAGTTATTTGGGATGTTTAAGAATTATCCACACCTCAATATGATGAACAATGTGACCGATATGACTCAAAGTATGTCTTTTTATTTAAAATTTACATCAATCTTAGTAAAAGTGAAAACTCATCTACTCCAAACTGAGCAAACACATTTAGATTGTTTTTATACTTTATGTAAATGATGAAAAATTCATTTTTTATGTGCATTAATTATACACACCTCAATAGTATACATGATGTGCCTCGTATGACTCAATGTGTCTGTTATCAGTTTAAAATCGACAGTTTAGTTCAAAAAATGTCACTCACTAAAAAACAATCAAAGACGCTCATATTTTATTAATAATTTAGGAAATTGATTCATAAGTCATTTATGATATGTATGAATCAGTTTCATATAAAACCAATACATTTTGTGATCAGTATGAGTCAAAGTGCGTGTTTCCATTTTAAAATTAAATTTTAGTAAAAAAGAAAAGTGATGTAATCAAAACTGATAAAACACATTCAGATTGTTTTGATACATTATGAAAATGATCCATAATCCATTTGAGATATGTAAGAATTATTTTCACCTCAATATGATGCACGGTATGACCAATATGACTCTAATTATGTCTTTTTAATTAAAATTGACTTCAATTTTAGTAAAAAGGAAAATTAACCTACTCAAAATCGATTAAACGCATTCACATTGTTTTGATACTTTAGGAAAATGATCCATAAGTAATTTTTGATGTGTAAGAATAATTTCCACCTCAATCCAATACATGATATTTCCAGTATGACTCAATGTGTCTGTTATCAGTTTAAAATTGACATTTTATTTCAAAATGTGTCACTCACTAAAAACCAAGAAAACACACTAGGATTATCATTATAATTTATGAAAATGATTCATAAGTAATGTTTGATGTGTAGGAATTAGTATCATGTCAAACCGACACAATATGTGACCGTTATGAGTAAATGTTCATGTTTCCAGTTTAAAATGGCATTTTAGTAAAAAAGATTAGTGACGTACTCAAAATTGGGCAAACACATTTGGGTTGTTTTGATAATTTCTGAAAATGATCCATAAGTCATTTGAGATGTTTAAGAATAAAACACACATCAATCCAAATGCATAGTGTGTCCAATATGAATCCAAGTGTGTCTTTTCAATATATATGTATCATTTTAGATTAAAAGGCACATCACATCTCCAAAACTGAGAAAACAAGCCTAGATTGTTTTCTCTTCATTTAAATTCTATATTCATACTTGATTTTTCTAATTTCATGGTGTTTTTGTGCTATGATGTGTTTTTACAGAACACTATATTATTCCCCTTTATTCATGCTTCTAAAATCACTGATAAAGGATACCTTTATTAGCGCATTTTTTAGCGCTGGTAAAAGACTTGGGATATTATTCTCGCTCCAGTAGTCATTGTTTCTCTAGCGCTAAAAAGGGAAATTTTTTGCGCTGTTAAAGGCCTATTTTGAAGTAGTGTTGGGAAATATGAAATTTTCCCAATCTATGGTGGGATCACAGTAGTCATGTGACATTCAAAAAATAATTATAATAATGGAACACTAACATAATGTCTATAATTGAATAAG
The DNA here is from genome assembly GCA_963277665.1 of Viscum album. Lineage (NCBI taxonomy): Eukaryota > Viridiplantae > Streptophyta > Magnoliopsida > Santalales > Viscaceae > Viscum > Viscum album. Next base: position 1,334,535,440 of record OY728165.1, on the reverse strand, counting down.
AAATTTAGTAATATCAAGGCCACCTACCTAAACCAATGATACCTAATTCATCCTAATATTATAATATTCTCATCATAATACCTAATTTGTTTATTATTTTTATATAATATTTATTTTGTTTTTTCATAGATCTTTTGGGAAGTCATATTTTACATTCAACTATCTTTAACAAGCCACAAAACTGATAAAATGATTCTTTCCACCAATGTTACCATGTTTTCCATTTTCAATTCCTTTATTTGTTGAAATGATAACACTAAATATTGATTCTATATTGTTAGATGAAAAAACTTTTTAATTATTAAAAGATAGAAAAGTATAGGAATCTCATGTTCCAATTATTGTGAGTTCTCATGATATAATGAGCACATGAGCTTCCTCTTCTCTTCTGCCTTTCAAAAATGAGAAAAGTTCTTCTTCTAAGAACATCGAGTCAATATGAAGTATTGGAAGTTCAACATAGAATGACAATGGAAACGTGGTAAAATTGGTAGTTTGGGGTTTCTATGGACTTTGGGATTTGTAGGGATCATTTTCACCTCAATTTGACACATGGTGTTACTGGTATGACTCCAAGTGCTTCTTTTTATTTAAAATTGACATTAATTTTAGTAGAAAGGACAACTGACATGCTCAAAACTGAAAAAATATTCTGATTGTTTTTATGCTTTAGTAAAATGATCCATAAGTCATTGGGGACATGTAGGAATTAGAAACACCTCAATTCGATGCATGGTGTGACAGTTATGACTCAATGTGTCCATTAACAGTTTAAAATTGACAGTTTAGTTAAAAAATGTCACTCAAGGAAAATAGAGAAAATGTGCTCGGATTTTCTTGATAATTTAAGAAATAAATTCATAATTAATTTTTGATTTGTATTAATTAGTCTCATGTAAAACCAATATATAGTGTAATTATTAGGAGTCGAAGTGTGTGTTTTTAGTTTAAATTTATATTTTAGTAAAAAACAAGTGACATGCTCAAAACTGAAGAAACACATTCATATTTCTTTGATACTTTGGGATAATGATCCATATGTAATTTGAGACATGTATGAATAATTCATACCTCAATCTAATGCATGGTGTTACTGGTATGACTCTAAGTACATCTTTTTATTAAAAATTGACATCAATTTTAATAAAAATGTCAATTGACCAACCCAAAACTGAGAAAACGCATTTATATTATTTTAATACTTTAGGGAAATGATCCATAAGTCATTTGTGATGTGTAGTAATTATCCTCACATCAATATGATACATGATGTGCCTTATATGACTCAAAGTGTCTGTTATCAGTTTAAAATCGACAATTTAGTTCAAAAAATACTACACACTAAAAATTAAGAAAATCCACTCAAATTTTATTTATAATTTTTTAAATAAATTCATAAGTCATTTTTGATGTTTGGAAATTGGTCTCACATAAAACTGATACACTATGTGATCAGTATGAGTCAAAGTATGTGTTTCCATTTTAAAATGACATTTTAGTAAAAAAGGAATGTGAAATACTAAAAACTCAGAAAAAGCATTCATATTTTTTTGATAATTTATTAAAATGATCCATAATATATTTGGGAGAAAAACTAATTGGTCAAACATCATTCTGATACACGGTGTGACTGATATGACTACAAGTGAATGTTTTTATTTAAAATTGACCCCATTTTTAGTAAAAAGGACAACTAACCTACTCAAAAAAATAAAATACATTTATATTATTTTGATACTTTAAGAAAATTATCTATAAGCTATTTTGGAAATTTATGAATTATTAACACATCAATCCAATGCACGGTGTGACTAGTATGACTCCAAGTGAATCATTTTATTTAAAATTGACATCAATTTTAGTGAAAAGGAAAATTGATCAACTAAAAACCAAGAAAAAACATTTGGATTGTTTTGATACTTTAGGATAATGATCCCTATGTCATTTTTAATGTGTAGGAATTAGTCTCACCTCAATATAATTCATGGTGTGACCAGTATGACTCCAAGTGTGTCTTTTTATTTAAAATTGACATCAATTTTAGTAAAAAAGACAATTTACCAAATCAAAATAGAGAAAATGCATTTATATTGATTTCATACTTTAGGAAAAATATCCATTAGTAATATTTGACATTTAAGAATTACTTGTACCTAAATCTAATACACAATGTTCCTAATATGATTCAATGTGTCTTTTATTTTTTTAAAATTGACATTTTAGTTCAAAAAGTGCCACTCACTAAAATCTAACCAAACACACTCGAATTATCTAGATAATTTATGAAAATTATTCATAGGTAATTTTTTATGTGTATAAATATGTATCACGTTAGACTAACACACGATGTGACCAGTATGATTCAAAGTGTGTGTTTCCAATTTAAAATGACATTTTAGTAAAAAAGACAAGCGACATACTCAAAAACTAAGAAAACACATTTGGATTGTTTTGATACTTTAGTAAAATGATCCATAAGTATTTTATATGTATAATAATCATCCTTACTTCAATATGATACATGATGTTCTGGGTATGACTCAATGTGTCTGTTATCAGTTTAAAATCAAAATTTTAGTTCAAAATGTTTCACTCAGAAAACTGAGAAAATGTGCTCAGATTATATTTCCAATTTATTTAAAGGATTCATAATTAATTTGTGAGTTTTAGGGAATGGTATCACATCAACCTACACAAGATGTGACCATTATGATTCATAGTGCATGTTTCTAGTTTAAAATGACATTTTAGTAAAAAAGGAAAGTGATATACTCGAAGCCAAGAAAACACATTCAAATTTTATTTATACTTTAGTAAAATGATCCATATGTCATTTTAGATATGTAAGAAACATCCACACCTCGATCCGATGCACGGTGTGACCAGTATGACTCCAAGTGTGTCTTTTCAATATATACATGTCATTTTAGTTTAAAACATTCATCACATCACCAAAACCGAGCAAAAAAACATAGATTATTTTCTCATAATTTAATATTGTATTAATTAAATAATTTAGTTTTCATTTTTATCTTATAATTATTTAGTTAATTTTTACAGAGATAATTCTTGAAGACAAACAAGAAATGGTGTGACCTCCAAGAATCAACTGCAACTCAATCTGATACACAGTGTTCTTGGTATGATTTAATGATTAGTTTAAAATTAATAATGTCTATTAATTTATTTCTTTATATTATTACTAATATAAGAATATTTTTCTTATATAAGTGCAAATTTTTTCTCGATCAGGGGTTAGAATCAAAATATAAAGGAAGACTACTATTATTGAATGAATGTAATAATTTTTACTTATGTAATTGTATAAACTAATGTTTGAAATGTCTAAAATATAGTGTTTTTTCATTTAATTGTTCATTAAAATTTATTTCATTTAAATTCTATATTTTTACTTGATTTTTCAGATTTTTTTTGTCATTTTTGGTGTTGTGGTGAGCTGTTACAACACACTACACTTGTGCTGCAGTGCGCTGTTGCAATGTACTACAATATGCCCCTTTATTAGTGCTTTTTTAGTGATGATAAAAGGCAAGGGTTTTTAATCTATATATGGTAGTTAGTGCTTCTATATCATTGATAAAGGCCATTTTTTGGTAGTTAAAGGCCTATTTTATAGTAGTGAATAAAAATGAATCACATCGCTTCGTGAGGGGGTAGTCCTCCATACCCATGAACAAAATTGTCATTTATTCAATGGATGGTAAGGTAAAAAAGTGTATGATATTTTTTTCTTGGATTATTAATATTTCATTAATATCATATATAAATATAAAATTAATCATTTTTTCTTTCTATGTAAAGAGTAAGTGAAAAATGAATCATAATGCTTTGTGAGGTGGTCGTTCATCGTACACAAGAGCAATGTTGTTGTATTCTCTACAGAATATAAAGTAAGAAGGTTTATGAAATATTATAATTAAATAAGTATAATTATATAACATATATAATATATAAACATTAAATAAATCATTATATCCATTCATGAGAAGTTAACATGGAAATTTAATTACGTCAATTCACGAGGTAGTAGTCCACCGCACAAATGATCAATGGTTTTATTTCCCATTTGAGGTAGGAGGAGATGGTTGTAGTTCGTTAACTTAACATAAAATCATAATATTATATGTAATTTAATTATTTTATTATATCTTTCTATTTTAATAATATTCTAATGAGGTGGAATAATAAATTAAATAAAATCCTTGGTTAAGGACGTTACCTCTTCTTTAGACAACTTCTTTAGGTTTTCATCAAAATCCTTACTAGGATGGATTTTTTATCAAACCAAGGATTATAGGATAGTTTTAGAGAATTAACTAATTTATTTGGGAATTTTTTGGATGAACCAATGGGTTGTAGAAGTGTAAATAGATGAGGATAGTGGGTGGCCTTCTATAATTTGGGGGATGACACATTTTGAATTTTTTATAAGAAAAAAGTACACCCATGTTTTCCAAATGACACAAGGTCAAAAATAGTCTATTTTAGAATATTAGAAGATATAGAGTCGAAATAGGATGAAAAAATAGTAATTATACAAGTTTTGGGCCATTTTTAACCCTTATGTTTTTAGTTTTAACCACTCATAAATACCTTTTTACCTCAACCATTGAAATTAATTTTTACTATTTTTCTATTGATTATGATAAAAATTATGATGGAATTATTAGATAATATAAATTATTCTTATTAAAAATATTTAATCCTTTTTTCCTGTTTAAATCATAGAAGTGATGCGATTAAATTTAAAACTAAACCCGCACACGAGTCAGAAAAAATATTTTTCAAGAAATGCATTTTCTCAAGCATAAGATGATATTATAATAAGTATATGAAAATTAATAATAATGAAATTAATTTAAATTATTATTTATATATATATTATATATAAATTTTATTTAAATAATTCATCATTAGGTGTTATTTTAATTAATTAAAATTGGGAAACATTATTCTCTTTAAAATAGTTTTAGAAAAATATTTTTTAGTCCTAATAATAACCTTATAGAAAAATCCAATATAAAGATGATTTAAATTTATTTAATTGAATTTAATATAACTAAATAATAATTATTTTAATATTTACTCAAATTTAATGAATAATGTGACTTTTATATTATTTATTTATTGAAAAGATATGACACTTTTAAAAAAATCGGTATTTTTTCACTATTCATTGAAAAAGTAATACTTTCTGAAAAATCCCAAAACACCACTAAAAGTTAATATTGATATGATAATTTTAAAAAATAATTCTACTTTATTATATAAATATTTTAAAAGTTAAAAAATTAATTATATTTTTTTCTCATAGAAAGCAGTGAAAAACATTTTTTTCAAGAAAAAATATTTTTGATGAATAAAATGATATTTCTTAATATTGAGTGACTAGTTAATTAAAATTTCTAAAATAATTATATTTATTTAGAACATTATATAAATTTCATAAATTATTTAATAATTTTCATAACCTCTAATTTAATGGAAAGGTCATAATGGTCTTATTTATATAATAATGTTTCATAGTCCGTTTAAGCTCAGTGTTTCATGTCGTATATACTATAGAATGTAATTTTATTATTCTAAAGTCTTGGTTAATTGCATAATAAAATATAAAATATGATCACATGGGATACAGATGCTCACACATGTGATTAATCAGCAAGCAAGGTCTCATGGGCTACACATTCACACACATGTGATCAATCATAAAACATGGTCTCACAGGCTAAACACATAGACATATGTGGTCAAGAATCAAACACCCCCCCCAGCTACACACGCACACACATGTAATCAATAAACAAACATGGTCTCATAGGCTTCAAACTTACAGACATGTGATGAATCCTTAACCATCAGTGGTTAACATCAAGCTAGTGCACAAGGGTCCATCGTGGACCTTGGAACTTTATTTAGTTACATTATGCATGGTTCATTTATCATTAGAAAATTAAGTATTACATGAGGTTCATAACATAATTATAAAGTATGTTTAATTCACCCAATGTGTAAAACCTCATATCACATGCCAATAATCCATGCACAATTCCATAGGGTAGAGAACACGAGACCATTGATCTCAATACAGAGTTAACATCTATCCAAGAAAATACCAAACACTTTTTCTAATTTGTCCAAGTCTATTTGACGTCCATCATCTCCATGTGGTCCTAAATCATGCCCAAACATTAAAATTTAATAAATTATAACAAAATTATAATTAATTAAATAATTTCAATAAATATCACACCTAAATATGAAAGTAATTCTTGTTGAAGGACTTATCGAGTATCACTACCTAATCAGAACCACAAAAAACAATTCATAGAAGGTTTGTAACACCCTTTCGACATCATTATAGGAAAAATCATATCACATAAAAATGAAACAAAGGAAAATTTAATATAATTAAATTGTAACCTCTAAAATAATTCAACCAAGAGATCTACCTTAGACACAATGTCATCTAAAAAAGATCGGGAAACTCCCATCACACTCCCAATATGAAGGCATATGAAATCCTCAATTCAATTCCATGATCTGATATATTATTTAACTCAATTCAACAAAAAACCATAGAAGGAAACACCAAGGGACATACCTTCAATGAAACTCCCATATATTATATGTGTTCATTTTAATGGGACATACTCTAGCTATGTCGATCCAAAACCCCATCATTCTTATACAATTACACCATGAACTGGTAAAATTTCCATCCAATTGTATATTCAAAATCTTTCAAAAAAATAATGGCCTGCATGATCAAGCATAAGACGATATGACTATAATTGAGACATCAAATCATTAAAAGTGTCAATACTTTCGGAGAGGAATGAACTATGACAAATGGAAAAATGATCCACCCACACTTGAGGAAGAAGGGATCCAATATCGATGAATAATGATGGATCTTGCTCAAATTATCTAACTAATCTCTCCTAGATCTACCTAAAATCATTATCAACTCATGGAGGGAGGATAATAAGAGGGTATGGTTGAATGGTACTCAAAAAAATGAGTTAGGGAGAAAAATGTTGAGGTGTCCTCAGTGGATTGAAATACCAAAATACCCTCACTAAACTACTTTACAAAAAACCCCACCAGCCACCCAGTGATGAATCCCTAGCTATCCAGTGATTCCTACTTGGACATAGGGAACTTTTCCACCCCACTGGATATCTAGTGGAAACAACATTTGTCCAGACTACTTCGGGCCTCCTTTGTAGAAAACCTGAACTTTGAGTCATACACCAAGCTTTATTTCAAGTTTGAAAACATCTAGTTAAGATATTCAAATAGGAAACATCCAAGTTCAATGCCTATTTCTATGAATAATCCATCCACCATATGGAAATTTTAAATTCCCTCAAAAAAATTATAGCTCTCAACTACAAATGTTATTATAATCTCCCAACTATAGTGTTTCTCATTTTTAATAAGTTGCAGTAGAACATGATCCCCGCCTCTTGATCTAACTCAATTATCATTTATAAGGAGTGATTTTTTACTCCATAATTGAATTAAAAACATCTCTTTAAGGAACCACTCATTCCTAAATTCCCATCACTCTCTTCCAATATTACTCTAAGAAAACAAACAACATAATATCACCCATACACTCACTGTTACCCAACATCAAGATTGTGATCCCCAAAATCGTCCAACCCAACACACCAAATTTTCATTAACTAATTACTCCTAAAGAAAAATTGTGATCCCCACCATAGGGATCTTCATATGTAACATGATTTTTCCAAACCAATGAAACACTTCATGTGGTTCATTTACTTTGTGATCAATCAAATAAAAAACACGGGTTAAAAGTTAATACTGAAAAAGTAATACCATATTCTAAAGTAAATGAATGATTCTCCACCGACTAACACCGAAAAAACATACCAACCATTCCAAAAAAATCCATGTTTGATCCTTAACACATCGTTCATACCCAATGTGATGAGCTTGATGTGGTTTCGACCCACCACATTTAGTTTCATGTTGAAACTCTATTGAGTTCCCTTTTGACTGAATTATTACTAGGTACCTGACCTCAATAACTGACACTCCATAAACCACTGATCATGATTCCTTAAGCCTCTAAGACATCATTAAATCCATGATATCCTTTATGGAACTTTTAATTAACTTATAATAAATCCTTTCAGTTGGTCCACTAACCACCTACACCATCCATTAAGCTCCCAGTCATGCACTAACTCACCGCCAATCCTAATCACTCTTAGATTTCAAAAATTATTCTACCCATATAATGATCAGATATAGTCTCCTTCCAACACCACATCTAAAACATTCATTATCCATTCATCATGGAACTATATACTCTTATACCTATTACAAATTGGTATTTCATAGTCACCAAAAACATCCAAATATCTTTATTATGCAAGACCATGACCCTTTCCATAAGAGAGTCATTTTATATGAAATCGAATCAATAATTCCCACTATAATAGTATCCTTATTATTTCCTTATAGTGTACAAATCATTCTACTCATCCCTTGACTAGACTACATCACTGAACACAATGACTAAATATGACCATCATTTTATACATTATTTTCAAGTAAAGGATCATGTAATGTATAAAAACTAGATTACCTAGAACATAATTTACAACATTAAATGATTTATTATTAATATCTCCCAAATCCTCTAATATTATATTTTTTTTTGAAATCTACCCCATACGAGTATTGTCCCCCTAATAAAGTCATTGCACTAACCATGACATCTCTATTAATGAAAAACTTGTGTTAGTCATGCAATGGTACCTTAATCCATTATCAATTACATCTCCCACCATGGAGAAATCTTACACTCATCAACCTATATGCCACCAATACCTATGAGTTTCATTCCAAACATTATGGTTTCTAATTTCATGGGTGACCCTAAGATGAAATTTTTCAGTGACCAACTACCACTACATTTTTATAAATTCATCCATAGAACTTGGATCATCCTCAATGGATATATCATCACATTTTTACACCGACTCAACCAACCCAATGAAACCATGGTGATGAACACTCATGCATCAAGGTAATCCAATATGGAATGATAACACCACTTTTCACAATAATATAGTGATTTCACCACTAGTTATGGACCTCTGATCCCAGGCTCGCACTTCTTCTACTATCCTCACTCTATATGAAACCTACTCCACCAAGCTGAGAAATATATATGCTTGTTTTTAACAATGATCATCACATTAATACCTAGATCTACCACATTCTCAACATCCACTCAATTTTCACTCTATAACCAGAATCATAAACTTATATTCTCACCATACTTATAAGGGCACACACTGAACTAACTGGGTTAGATGCTTGAATGATATTCTCTTTCATCCCAACCCTCACATCAAGAGTACTAGAACTCAAGGTGATATATACTCCAAGGTCATAAAAAATTGAAATACATTATTATAATCCTTCCCAATGGAAATAACATTTATAATGAATTTTTATAATGAAATCTAGCCCTTGAGAACTAACCTTGGCTGACCCTTCATAAGGAGACATTCTCACTCGGGTTACTCACAAGTAGTATGGGGAACCAACTCACTAATAACTAGAGCCACATAGCCAAGGGCACAAGGGTCTTATGGATAACCCAAAAAAATGTATAACTAAGGGTCACAACTCATGGAACATCACCAAGTCACATCTCCACTGATATTCCATGACAGATTCATCCTTTGACTTTTCACATCGAGGGTATATAGTTTCTTAGTTTGTTTAAACCAAATAAAAATGGGGCTACATGGATCACTCCACATAGGATATAGTTGGAAGATCAATTAATTAGACCCAACTAACCACTCAAATTAGATTATTTACTAAGGTATTTAATTCCCGATAATGAGCTAACAATGTAAAATTCATTGCCCATACAAAGAGAGACCACATCATCATAATCATCATCATCCAGGAATACTGCATCATACACTCATATGACCATATATTATAAGTAGAAATGAATAGGGGTATAGCTAAATATAATGTCATCAAGAACAAATATGTGTAAACACAATACAATTTGGGAAACTTAAATAGCTAAGTCCTCATTTTCTAGTACAATTATATACAGGTAGTATATATTTCATGTTAATCCTATGTGATGAATATGATGCATGCGATGCATCTTGCTGATATGACCATATTTAGATCCATATTAAATCATAAAACTCAAAATTCATGTGTTTCTCATGAGGTTAAATAAAATAACTGTAATATTGAAAACCAATAACATCAATACCATTCCCTGGTAACTTAGAATTCCTACGAGAAAAGTGTTCACAATGCATGAGACTGAGTTTTATCACAAGCTCTAGCACATTCTTATGTCGCTCATCTACCAAATCTATAAATTTTGAAAACAAATATAACCTTTAATACCATTTTGTAACACCCTGACCTGAATCATTGGGTCTAATATAGAGTTCTACATGAACTCATACATACCTCCCAATATGCTAGAGGCTATCGACAAGAAGTAAGGGTTTAAATTGGATCATGTGGAGACTATACAGTCAATCGAAGACAAAAAAATAGATAAATAACCAATCATTTAACAATGTAAAATTAGATTACATAGAACCATTGAATATACCATCTATAATGAATTAATTTTGAAACAGAAAACCTAAAAGTTCATACTTTAATACAAGGAATTTATCTCCCATCAAGATGAGCACAGATAAAAATAATGAAAGAACAAAAGTATGAAGTGGAAATGCACCCAACTCCAAGAATCACCACCTATAAGCCTTCATACTCATAATTAGTTATCCAATTTTAAAATAAAAACATGGGACTCATCCCAACCTATACCTGAAATAATTGAGGCCTTCTTACATACCGAAGAACCCTGGCCACTAAAAGATGGTGTGAGTATAACTTAGTTGGGAGCCACGAATGTGACCTTGTACCTAAATGGTAAATGGAGTGTACATGAATGGATATGGTCATAATAAAGTTAATAGGAAATTCCTAAACTATGTAATAATAACATATAATAATCAATGCACACAAAATCAATAAACACCCACATACTAAGTGTTCATGCGCTTACTAAGCCACCACAAACCCCCAGTTATACCTGCTTCGACTCTATGTAAAAAAAAATAATGATATATTCATAAACAATATTTGAACAAATGTTCTCCACATATAATATATATAATCCACAAGGATAATGAGTCTCATGTCATGCCTCAAGGCCATTATGCCCTTCATTAGTCACGGTTTAGGCCAGAAGGCCATAATGCCCCAACACTCCCTTGAGTTAGGCCAAAAGGCTGTTGTATCTCAGTATTGTGTCTGAGGTTAGATCTCTAAAGATCATTACACCCCACTATCGCCTCTTAGGTCATGTCACACAAGAAAATCATGCACCCAGGTCATTCCACGAGGCCATTATCCATCATTGTTTAACTTGATAATATCATCATTCCAAATGTAGAGTCTAAACATGCTCCCCCTATAAGGCCACCAAGCCACAATGGTCCCACATATCACTTTGGTTCCATGCATAGAACAACAATAACAATATAGAATATACCAAATACATCACATGGAAACAATTTAATAAAAAATATAAACAAAATTAATATATATCAATCATGATTATTAGTAACCACACACACACAAATGTGATCAAACATCAAACATGGTAACACATGCTACACAAACAAACACATGTGATCAAGAATCAAACATTGGCTCCCTAGCTACACATGAACACATGTGATCAAGAATAAAACATGGTCTTAGGAGCTACACATGTAAACACATGTGATCAAGCATAAAACATGGTATCACAAGATACACCTGCACACACATGTGATCAAGAATCAAAAATGGTCTCATGGGATACACATGCACACACATATGATCAAGAAACAAACAAGGTCTCATCAAATACACGTGAAAAAATGTAATTAAGACTCATCCATTGGTTCCCAATTTTAAGACAGTGCTCAAGGGTCCTTCGGTGAACTTGTCACTTTGTTCAGTTACATTAGCCATGGTTCCTTTAATTATTTATGACTTGCATAGTATTAACTAATAATGAATTATAAGAAGTTCAAAATGAAATTATGAAGTGAAGTTAATTTTATCAATGTGGAAAACATCATATCACATGAAAGTAATCCATATATAATGCCATAGGGTAGAGGAAATGGGACCACCTACCTCAATATGAAGCTAACCGACATACAAAAAAATCCCAACCACTTTTTCCAAGTCATCCAAGCCCATTCAGCCTCCATCGATCACCATGTGTTCCAAACTCATGCCCAAACTTTTCCTTTCAATTAATTAAAAATAAATTATAATTAATTAAATAATTATAAGTAAAATTACAACCACAGGTGAAATGAATTCATGCCCAAAGACTTATTGGGTATCACCATCTAGCCAAAACCATGGACAACCAGCCATGGAAGGTATACAACAATATTGATACATCATTCTAAGAAAGATACCTATCATGAAATAATGAAATAAACTCATATTTAATATAATTAAATTGGATAATCTATAAGAATTCAACCAATTAAGGTACCTTAGTTGGAACATCATCCAATAGAGGTTATGCCTCTTCCAAAACACTCCTAATCTCAAGGCATGATCAAGCCCCAATTCAATTCCATTGTTTTATGTTTAATACTACTCAATTAAGCTAAAAACCATATAATTAAATACCACGAGACTTACCTTCAATGGAATGAACGTCAATGACACTAGTTCATCATCACAGAACATCCTCTATCCATACTGATACAAATTCCCATCATTTTTGAACAATTCCACCAAGAATTGGTGAAATTTTCATCCAATTATCTAATAAAAATATTTCCAAATAAAAAAAACAATATGGTCCAGGAGAATATGATTCTATGAGAATTCAGACATCAATGGATCACAAGGTTCAATAATTTCCAAAGGGAATCATCCACGATCAATGATACAATGATCCAAGACCACGTGAGGAATATGGGATCCAAGATCTATGAATACAAAATTATATCACCTAGATTCACCAATAGATCATGCCTAGATCTGCGCTGGATCAAGGGAAACTCATGGAAGGAGGATAATGGGTGGGTACAGTTGAATTTACCTAAAACAAGCTAGGGAAATAAATCTGGAAGGGTAATCGATGGCTAAGAATATAGAAAAATCCTCACTAAACACCTTCCCAGTGCACCCTATCAGCTAGATCGTGGGCCACCAATAGAATATGGGCATTTTTGGGTAGCATGGCTCTTATCCACCCCACCAGCTATCCAGTAGTAGTAGTAGAAACCCCAACTACTTCGGGCATCATTTGATGATCACCCAAACATTGAGTCACCATAAAGATTCATTTAAAGTCTAAAAACACCAAATTAATGTGTTAAAATATGAATAATCCTTGTTCAACACCCATTTCATTGATTTATCCATCGACTAAATGAAAAGTTTGTATTCCCTCCAAAAAATCATAACCTGAAAAAACATGATCCTTTATAGTTTCACATCGACTTTGTTTCAAAAACACCTCCTCTCCTTGAACAACATCCTTTACAAATATTTACTCACATTTAGGTTAGGGGGACCATCACTACAACAAAATATTCCATTAATAATTCTATAATAGGACTTTATTAGTGCTAAAAATGAGTTGATAATTGGATCACAGTTAAAATCCTGAAGATTTTATCAATACTAAAAAGGAGCTATTAAACCCCCCTTTAAAATAATTTTTTTAGTGCTGATAAAGGATGCACTATTAAAGGGGGTAAAATTATATTTTTTTTGAACACCTATGAGCCAGGCCCCTTTATCTTCACTTCCAATTCCCCTTTAACAATGATCCCTGTAACAACCAGATCATTTATGAATAAAATTCCCTCTCTTTTAATGTATTATGGACATAGAAAACACATGAAATATTTTTTTGGGCTTAAATTATCATTAATTATCATTACCGTTGATATTATAGTGGTTTAATAGTGATCACACAAATGATAAAAATATAAGGTTTAAAAAAATCCTTTTGACAAAGGAAAAGGAGAGGATGACCTCATCCAGTTGACTCGAGCCTTATGAAGCTCATTTGTCAGATCTCAGAAATGAGGTATCATAACTGCACTTCTCTCTTGTCCAATACCAAGCTAGGCTTCAACACATTAATATTTAATGGAATCACCTACGGGAGAAGTTCAAGTTAATATAGATTACCACCGAGGCTATGTTATCCGAGCCTCCCCAAGAGTCTATCACCATTGCACACCTTACCCTTAGGTCTTATCCAGCTGTTATAAGGGGTTATGTAACAAGGTATTAGTTACTTATTGGGTAATACCTTTTATAAATAAAATTATTATTCCATGAATTCCTCTATGAGAATAGTCTTTCTTAAAAAAAGAATGAATTTGACAAATTAATTTTTCGGGTAAAAATCATAATTTTGGATAAATATATACATTATTATATTAAATTGTGGTTTTTATTAATAATATTATAAAAAAAGTTCTTAAAATGATGATTATATCAATTCCTTATCTGTAAATGATTAGGTAATCAGTTTGATCAAAGTTATATTTTTATATGATAAAATAGAAAGTGTATTTTTAAAGAATTTATTTTAAGGAATTAATAATTTTTTGAAATAACTAATATTTTAATAAAATAATATTATAAAATTAATTTTATTAGTAATAAATTAGTACATAATTTTTATGAAGTCAAATGTAATTTTTATTAAGGTTTTAAATCTATTTTTTTCAAAACCCGTGAATGTTAAAAATATCTGTTTTCATTTTAAAATTAAAAATTAATATATTTAGAAAAGTATATAGATAAAACTAATATTATTTTTGGACTCAGGATGTCAAAATTATCCAATGGTGAATTTTTCGTAATTTTCTGAGATAGTCGAATTTTTGGGTAAAAATTAAATATCATATTAAAAAATATGTGTTTTATGACATCATAATGACCCCAAAATGGTGTAATAAATAATATAATGGGTATTTTTGGGACAATATATGTGTTAAAATTAAAACATTGTGATTTCTATTTATTTTATTTGTTTTAGTTATTTTATAAATCCTTATTGAATCCTCCAAAATGTATAATATATTTTATTCTTTTAAATTCATTTCCTTGAGAGTGTGACTCACCAACACATAAGAAAGGGAAATAATTTAACATCTTCGGCCCATGGAATTATAAGATAATTTTTTCTACTCCACTTTGAAAAAAACCATTTGCAAAAACCATGATAATCTTTTTGGTTTTTAATATTTTTTTGTGTAGTGTCCAAAACCTAAATAATAAATAATTACCCCTCCTTTCCTATATAAACCCACCCAACTAACCATTCCTCTTCACTCAAAATCATTGAATCTCACCCTCAATATTCTATCAACTCCTTATAGTCCTACTAAGGCACCCCAATCTCCCATTAAGTGTCTCTCATGCCTTTGGGATCACACATCCAAGTAAGTGATCCTCACTTTCATTCCTTTCTCTTTTCTATCCAAGTTTCATTATATTGTTACACCCTTTCAATTAAAAATTATGGGGTATGTTTTAAAACCTCCCCCATACTTCACTTATTATGTTTGTATGATGGGATAACTCTTTCTATCCTAGTAATCCCTCCCATGTACACATGTTACCAAGCCAAAATTCAGTAAGAGTTATTCCATTTCTCCTCTTTCTTCAAGTTTATTTATTATGTTACACCTTCTATATACAAATTCCTTATGTTGTGAAATGTATTAATCTAACCCCATTACTTTACATTTCATGTATATATTATGAGATACCCCTTTATCTCTCATCAACCATTTTTTTGAATTTATATGTCACACTGTTAGGCTTCTGAAATTGCACCATGATTTTCCATGCCAAAATCATTCTATAGTGAATACCATGCCCATTTCTCTATCAAAGGTATTCACCATTATGCACATATACTTATTTATTACAGTATTTCATGTATTTATTACATGTTCCTTTTTCATTTAATAAATGGTGATGTTGAATGAATCCATGTTATACGATATTTGTGGCACACTTAAGCATGAGATTGAAATGATTATAAAGGGAGTTCCCAAACAGCGCTTCAATGCATTGGGTAATGTTTAGTATCATGATACTTCATGCTGGGATAGGGTTTTACCTAATTCCTTTATATTAATTTTTTCCATCATGTTCGGGGAGGGTTTTACCTAATTCCTTCATGTTAATCATGTAGTGTTTTAAGATGTTTCCACATTTCCATGTTATGGTGATCATTCTATATCATGCCTTTATGTTCATGTTTCTATTATGATTCATTGATATGTCTATTACCTAACATATATTTCATTCTTCATTTTATTCCTTGTTTCCTCCCTTATTAGGCTTTATATTTCACCCTTTTCTTATGTATTTATTTAGGATATCCCATGTATTGATAAGTATGAAGGAATGTTGTGGCCATGTAAAAGTAGTTTTCAATAAGGATGCATATTTCATCTTTTAAGTTTTTATGTAATGTCCCTAATTTCCCAAGACCCTAGACCTCTTGATATTTCAAGTTGTATTAAGTGCACGATTATGTAATAAATCATGTTTAAATTTGTAATAAAGAGAAGGTTCATTATAGTTGGTATCAGAGGATATGTTTAGTTACTTTTTGGATTAAGATTAGAAAACCCCAGTGAAAGCCTTAGGGATAAGGCTAAGTATTAGAAAAATCTACCTAATTTTTGGGGATTGTAGAGTAACTGGTTTATCTATAAAATATATTCATGTCTGGATACGAACAAGTAGAGGTGGATCTGGTACAGATGTATCTAGGGGTAAAACTTGAAAACACCACTTTGATTTATACCCAAATGAGAACTGATGCATGACAACAGGCCTTACTGCACTCTTGGTTCTACACTCCTAGGAGATATGATTTGGTAAATTGATAATCATATTATGAACCATTATTAAGGGAACAAAAAAATACCATAGGAATATACATTAGGAAATAGATCATAGATAACTTAGAGAGAAGCTTAAAAATTCATAAGTCAAGGAGATAAATGTAATTTATAAGTTATCCCTTTAGTGTCATTATTTTTCATATTACGTGTTTAACTATTTATGATAACTATCCTTAATTTTCCTTTTATTCTAGACAGTGGCCAGTAATAGGATGAATCAGGTTAACAATTGATGCAAAGGGAAATGTGATTAATTCCTTAATGAGATTCTCAATCAGATGGGAGCTCAAGTTGGACATATAATGATTTTTCCAAAACAACTATGAAAATAATAATTAACAATTGAAACTTTGTTGAATTCTCAAGTAAATCAATGAAATAGAATATGAAATATTACGAAAGTTTATCTTATAAAGGTGATAAGGAAAATAAGTCCCAATTTAATTTGTGAAACAAGTGTGGAAAGATGCACTAGGGAAAATTTCAAAAAGGGGCTGGGAGATGTTTTAAGTGTGGAAAGATAAGGAAAAAAGCATCCAATTTCCATGAAAAAATGGATAATGTGATAGATGGAAGAAAATTTCCATATAAGGCATCTTAAATAGTTTAATGTCATAAATGTGGAGAAGTAAGGCATTATCCAAGATGATGCTCTATTTTAAGGGTTGAGAAGCATTATGTGCATCAATAATATCCATGATCAAGGGAGCATGGAAATTCCTATGCTAATATGGATAATGATGAATGAATTACATGTAAAAACTACTTCAAAGTATTGTATGTCATAATGTATTTAAATTCATGTCTTATAAGTATATCTTTTATGTTTTCTAACAATATTTAGTCCCAACCTTAAATGACATTAAATCAATAGAGAAAACATATATAAGTATTATATCACATGTTGAAGTTCATGGGAATGTTCTTCTATAAAATATTATAATTCTCCATTTTATAGAATTTGAGGAAAAATGGAAAATTCATTTCCAATTCCTCAAGGAAGTTGAAAATTCATAAGAAAAACTATCCCACACATGGTTTGGAGTTGGTTGCGATGATCTTTGGGTTGAAAATATGGCAGCATTATCTCTTTGGGGAGAAGTGTGAAATACATACGAATCATAAAAGTCTCAAATATATATTCACATATAAAGAGATGAATATGAGACTACAAAGATTGTTAGAGATCATCAAGGATTATGACTACTCAATCCATTACCACCATGGAAATGTAAATAATATGGTAGATTCACTAAGTAGAAAGGCCCCAACAATTATATCATTGATGAAAGTTGAGAAGGATCCGATCATCTTAGATTTGATGATGATGGACATTAGAATCATAAAGAAGGGAACATCATTAATCCTTTCAGAAATGATTTCTTAACCGTCTCTTTTGGAAAGGTTAAAGGATGCTTAAAAAGATGATGTTAGAATTCAAAAGAATGTGGAAGTAATAAAAAAGGGAAAATCCTCAAAGTTCAATATTAATGAAGATGTAATTGTGTGATTTGGGTCAAGACTATGTGTTCCATCAATTTTAGAGTTAAAGAAATTTATTTTGGATGATTCACATAGTTCGAATTTCTCCCTTCACCTAGGAAACACAAAGATGTATCAGGATCTCTAAGAGAATTATTGGAGGGATAAAATAAAGATGGAGATTACCGAATATACATCAAAGTGTCTGGTATGTCAGAAATTGAAGGATGAGAGGAATAATTCTAATGGGATGATGAAACCATTACACATACCAACATAGAAATGGGAAATAATCTACATGGACTTTGTCACTGGACTTCTGAAGAAATCTAAAGGAAACAATGTTGTCTTGATTGTTGTGGATCATCTTAGAAAGACTGCACACTTCATTTCAATTCAAGAGGATTTATCATTGGATCAAATGTCATAGATATACATTAGAGAAGTGTTAAGGCTTCCTAGAGTGCCACCATCGAATGTGTCCTATCGATATCCAAGATTCACCTCTATATTCTGGAAGAGTCTCCATTATGCTCTAAACACTGAGTTGAACTTCAGCACGACCTATCACCCTTAAACTGATGGCCAATCTAAATGGACTATCTAAGCACTTTAGGATATTTTGAGAGGTTTCTAAATGGTTTTAAAAGGTACAAGAGACCAATATATTTCTTTTGTGGAGTTATCTTACGTCAACAATTTACACTCAATCATCCAAATGGATCCTTATCAATCCCTTTAAGGGAAGAGGTGAAGAACACTGGTGTTTTGGGATGATGTTCGAGAACAAAAACTTATAGGTCAAAAAATGGTTAAAGAAATGGTGAAGAAGCTTAAGACCAACCAACAACACATCAAAGCTGCTTAGAGTTGACAAAAGAGTTATGCTAACAACCGTTGACAAGACCTAGAGTTTGATGTTGGAGATATGGTTTTCCTCCACATATCTCTATGGAAGTGAGTAATGAGATTTTGGGAGAAGGGAAAGCTTAATCCAAGGTACATCATCCCTTTTTAGATCGTTGAATGCATTGTACAGGTGGCCTATCGACGAGAACTCCCACCGAACCTACATCAAGTACATGATGTATTCTATGTATCACTATTGGGGAAGTGCATACCTCACCCATCGCATGTACACAATCCTTAGGTGCTACCATTGTATAATGACCTCTCCTATGAAGAGAAGTCGGTGTAGATCTTAGATCACAGAGAAAAATTTCAACGAAATAAGATGAATCCCCTCATCATGGTATCATGGAGGAACCACAAGTTTGAAGAAGTAATGTGGGAACTAGAGGAAGTGATGAGGTAGAGTTACCCTCATCTGTTTTAGTGTGGGAAAAGAAAATTCTGGGGGGGAAATTTCTTAAGGGGTAAGTTTGTAATGACCTGATCATTTATGAATAAAATTACATTTCGTTTAATATATTATGGATATATAAAACACATGAAATTTTTTTATTTTTTGGTTTAAATTACCATTAAGTATCAATACCATTGATAATATAGTCGTTGAACAGTGATGACACAACTTATATAAATATAAGGTTTTAAAAAAAATCCTTTCGACACAGACAAAGGAGAGGATGGTCACATCCAGTAGACTCGAACCTTACAAAGCTCATTTTTTGGAGCTTGAATAGGAGGTAACATCACTGGTCTGCGCTCTTAACCAAGCCCAAGACAAGCTTCAACACATTAATCTTGAATTGAATCACATACAGGATAAGTTCTAGTTAATAGAGATTACCACCTGGGTGATGTTATTCGAGCCACCCTAAGAGTATGTCACCATCGCATAACTTACCCTTAGGTCTTATTCATGTGTTATAAGGGGTTATATAACAAGGTATTAGTTACTTCTTGTATAATCCCATTTTATAAATAAAATCTTTATTCCATCAATTCCTTTATGAGAATATTTTTTATAAAAATATTATGAATTTTATAAATTGATTTTTTAGGTAAATTTTGTACTTTTGAAGAAATATATAAATTATTATATTAAAATATAGTTATTATTAATAATATTATAAAATAAATACTTATAACTGATGATTATTTGAGTTCCTTATCTATAAATGATTAGTCAATCAGTTTGATAAGAGTTATTTTTTTATACGATAAAACATAAAGTGTATTTTTAAGGAATTTATTTTAAGGAATGAATGAATTTTTCAAATAATTAATATTTTAATAAAATATTTTTATAAAATTAGTTTAATTAATAATAAATGAGTATATAATTTTTATAAAGTCAAATGTAATTTTTTATTAAGGTTTGAAAACTATTTTTATCAAAACCTGTGAATTTTTAAAATTTTGGTTTTCATTTTAAAAGTGAAAACTCACATATCTAGAGAACTATTTAGATAAAATAAGTATTATTTTAGGAATTAGGACGTTAAAATTACCCAATTGTGAATTTTTCATAATTTTCTAAGTTAGTTGATTTTTTTGGGTAAAAATGAAATACCGTATAAATAAAATATGTGTTTTATGACAACTTAATGACCAAAAATGATGTAATAAATACAATAATGGGTATTTATAGAACAATATATGTTTTCCCAATAAAATAATTTGATTTTATATTTGTTTTAATTATTTTATAAAGCCTTAGTGAATTCCCCAAAATGTATAATATATTTTATGATTTTAAATTCATTTCCTTTAGAGTGTGACTCACCTCCACATAAGAAAGGGAAATATTTTAATATCTTCGGCCCATGGCCTTATAAAATAAATTTTCCACTCATATTTTGAAAAAACCATTGTCAAATAACTTGGTAAGGTTTGCGGTTTTGAATATTTAAGTGTGTACTGTCCAAAACCAAAAATAATAAAGAATTCACCCTCATTTCTTATATAAACCCACCCAAGCACCAATTCCTCTTCACTAAAACTCCTTTTAGCTCATACTAACTCTTATATAAACTACCTAGAGTCTTCCCAAGGCTCCCCTAATCTTCTAATAAGCCACTCCCAAGCCTGTGGAGTCACATATCCATGTAAGGGATCCTCACTTTCCTTCATTTCTTGTTTTTATCAAAGTTTCCATATATTGTTACACCCATTTATTTGCAATTACAATTTATGGGGTGTGTTTTTTCACCTCCCCCATAATAACATTATTATGTTTTTAGGATGGGAGACCTTTTACTATCTCATTAATCCCTCCCTTGTACACTTGTTACCATACCGAAATTTCATAAGAGTTATTCCATTTCTCATATTTCTTCCTGTATCATTATTATGTTACTACTTATATATAAAAATTCTATGTATTGGTACAAGTATTTATATGACCTCATTACTATCCATTTCATGTATATATGACGATATACCCATTTTTCTGTCATCAAAAATTTTTATGAATTTTTTGTCACGTCGTTAGAATGCCGAAATTACACCGTGATTTTCCATGCCAAAATCATCACGTAGTGAATACCATTCCCATTTCTATATCAAGGGTATTCTACTTTATGAACATATACTTATTGATTATATAATTTCATGCATTTATTCCATTTTCCTTTATCATGTAATAAATGATGATGTTGAATGAATCTATGTTATATGATCTATGTGGAACACTTAATCATGAGATTGAAATGATTATGAAGGGTGTGAACTAATAATGATGCAATGCATTGGGTAATGCCTAATATCAAGATACGTCATGTTGGGATAGGGGTTTACCAGATTCCTTTATAGGAATTTATTCCATCATGTTGATATAGGGTATACCTAATTCTTTTATGTTAATGATGTAGTGTTTTATGATGTTTCCACATTTCCATGTTATGATAAGCATTCTATATCATGCCTTTATGTTCATTTTTCTATTATCCTCCATTGATATGTCTATTTCCAAACTTGTATTGTATTATTCATGTTATTACTTGTTTACTCCTTTACTGGGATTTATATCTCACCCTTTTCTTATGTATGTCCTCATGTTATCCCATACATTTCTAAGTACAAAGGAATGTTGTGGTCATGTAAAAGAAGTTTTCAATAAAGATGTGTATTTTATGTTTTATGTTATTATGTAATGTTCCAAATTTACTAAGACACTAGACCTATAGATCTTCTGAGTTGTATTAAGTGCAATTGTATGTAATAAATCATGTTTAAATGTGTAATAAATAGAAAGTTCATTATACTACCCCCCTTTATCAGCACTTTTCACCCCACTACCCCTTATATCAACGCTTTTCAAATTTATAGCTTCATGCGTGCCGAACTAGATTCAAATGTTGCACCTATCCTTTAAAAAATAGAATGCATTTACCACTACATGAAGTTTCTTTCTATATATTTATTGATATTTCTGTTAATTTATATATATATATATATTTACATATATTTATATAATATTTTTAAATACATTTATACAATATATTTCTCTCTGTGATATGTATACTTGTACTTATTTAAATATAGTATATATTATATGCATTTACATATACTAAAATATAATATAAATATATATCTATTTATTAATACATAGATATATGTATATATAAAAAATATAAATATATTTTTATGTTGTAAAAAATAGTTAGATATTATTTTAAATAAATTTTTAGAATATGTATTTATTTAGATACATTAGAATAAATATTTTTATGTAAATATATTTTGATATTTATTTATATGAATGATTTATTATAAGTAATTATAGAAGAAAATATCCATATATTTAATTATAAATAAAATTACATTGAGAAAAACAAATTAAAAACTAAAATATCAATATGATTGTAATCCTTGAGAATAAATTCATTCCCCATTAACAAATTGAAAAAATACCACCTCAAACGAGGATTAAAATCCATAAAATGTTTAAAAATTTGGGTAGCTCGACTAAAAACTCCATTTTTGATGCCTTGTGGGCCTTTTTTCCTTGAAAAATGTGGTAGAAGTTTCTTATGTCATTTTGGGCATAGAGCTCATCGTAGGCTTCAATTTGATATGTGGTAGAGAAAAAATAGACATCATGTCCAAACGTTATGTCCATTTGAAGTTTGAGTTACGTTTTCAACTTATTAGAGATATTTTATTAATTTTTTTGATTTTTTATCTTCAAATTGATATTAAATAAGTATTACTCGGTAATAATAAGCAAATTATTAATTAAAAAATTTTTAATATTATTTTAGAATCCATTTTCACTAAATATCTTATATATTAATTGTAAATAGCTATTTACCTTATCAAAAAACTTATTTTTAAAAATATATATTATATTTATATCAATATAAATATATTTATATACTAAAATATTATTTTTAATGAACTATTTTTTTGAAGTATACCATTATCAACACTACTAAAAAAGTGCACATAAAGGGGGCTCTTTATCAGCACTTCTAAAAAAGAGATGATAAACACCCCCCATTTATCAGTGATTTTTTACAAGACCTAATAAAATACCCCATTTATCAGGACTTTTTTAATATTGCTGATAATGGGTGGGCCTTTATCATCACTTGTAAAAAAGTGCGGATAAAGGCCCCCTTTAACAGTACTTTTTTAGCACTAAAAAAGGGGGTCTTCAACATCAATTTTAGATGGCGCTGTCAAAACCCTAGCACTGGATAAACCTAGTTTTGTAGTAGTTCATTGGAATGGGGTTACATAAAATAATACATGGACACAAAGGTCCTACATAATAATGGCAGGTGAGATAACACACATACCATCATATTTAATTTAATAAATTTTTTATCACATATAAAGAAACATGTAATAATTATTAAATTAAACATAAACTAAACACATATGTTGTTTGGTTAAGCTCATGATAATCCAGTCATGCAATGACTATACATTTAATAAACTAACTATTATTCATTTTGATTTCTTATTTATTAAGATAAATATCTTGAATAAATTAATTATCTTACTAATTAATTAATTCATTTATTTACCTAAATAGTGATTTTAAACAGTCTTAGAGATACTCATCCATTTTAATTTTAAATAAATTTAATTTTATTTAAAATAATACATACATTGTATGGGATGAGAGGGTACACCACATGTACCCATATGAACAATCTAAAATTTATCTAGAATTTAACATGACATGTACTATAGGCAACATAGTGTAAACCCTTCTATACTACATGGAATATACTATCACTCGCATGGAATGTGATAGTGCTTTTTATGATCCTTATCATGCAATGTGTACTTACATGGCATGTAGCGTATATGGTGTGTCCTGAAATTACATGGTTTACAGTTTCTTATGTCAATTTGAGTAGTCAACAGGGCATGTATTACTACATGACACACCATTGACATATATAGCATGTACCACAAGAAATGTGGATTAAGTACACAATGTTTTTGATAACCATACATAGTGTAGTTTTGAAATTATATATTAATTAACTAAACATTTAATATCATATAAAACCCTATCACATGGTGTGTATTCCATCTACATTCCATGTAGTTAGGTTCAATGTCATAATTAATTTTTATTCAATGTAATAAATTCACATGACATACTACCTGACTCGAGATGTGTTTTTCATGAATGGGTATATATTACACTACATGTACAACCCACTACATGTTTTTTATTCCATTCTATGGCCCTATGAACTATACATATAGGGACTTGAAAGGTTTTATATGTATAAATTTATGAGTTACACAACATGTATTCTAGCTACATTCTGTGAAATCTCATCCATCCCATGTTTCTCAATTTGTGGTCAACCCATGGAGTGTAAAAAATACATGTTATGTACATTGAAACCAAGGATTTTTTTTCTCATGTATGATGAAATTGGGAACATTACATGATGTTTACACAAACTATAAGTCATGTAACCCATCAAGTCATGTGACATATAGATGGGTATATACAGGGTGTGTAATGAAAATGCATATTGCTCACCCATAGTATTAACGACAATTTATTTTAACTCATCCTGGGATAGTGAAAATCATCATATGACATGCATGTTTCTGTTACATGTTGTGTAACCATACCATCCATCATGAATCTATGGCGCTTCCTGATGGAATCTCTAGTTGTTATTCATTTTTTCTTGGCTTCCACTTGTTCGTACGAAGGTAAAAGTAAATTTATAATTAATTTTATATTTAATAATGAAAAAACTCAAAATAAAAATATAATAATAAAATGTTTAAATCGATCAACAATTAAAAAATAATTATAAATTAATGTGTGACCACTTTGATACCACTTGAAGGTTATTCATGGAGACCATACCACTTCAAACTCTTCGCTGGATTCTTTTTCCTTCATCAATCCCCTATTCAGTCTTCTCCAGTGGTTTCGAGAGACTTTGTGAGGTGTTTTTGGTTTGGTTTATGGTGTTCTAGTAGGAACTTCCTTCGTTATCTTCGATCTATGTAATGATGTGTTAGATTTTCATTGTAGTTTAATCAATGAAAAGTGTTTTTTTAGAACTGGTTTTCTTGCTGTTTGATTCATGTAGGGATGTTAGGTCCAAAGAAGGTCATGGCTCACTCTGGTAAAGGTGTCCTGGTTTTCATCCTTGAAGAATATGATGATATTAGATGATTATGTGAGGATTTTAGTTTGAGTAAATAGTGAAATCCTGATATGAAGATGGTGAGGTTGAAGGTTTCTCTGGTGATAGTGGTTTAATTCTCTAGTAGGACCTTTGTCGGTGGGTATCCATAGGCAGTGGGGAGGAGCATTTAACTTCCATTGATGATGATGGTGACCTCAAGTTTCCCACTTCTATTACAAATTTTTTAGTTTTCAACAACCATGGAAAAGTACTATTCTAGTGGCTTATGATTATCGATGATGTGATAACGATGACATTTTGATTATGAATCAGGGAGAATGGCTCGAGGCAGATCATGATGTGAGGTGATTTCATGGGTGACTTTTTGAATGATGTGCCCTATTTTTTTAATTTTAAACCTGAATTTGAAATTTGATATTTTGGGGTGGATTTTGAATATTGTACAATGTTAATTTTTTTGTACTTAAAATTTGGTATCTAGTATTGTGAGGTTTATACTCAACCAAAATGTGATTTATTCAAAAAATAAAAATGTTTTTGAGGCTATTTAATTAAAAACCTTTATTATTTTTTTAGTAAATAAATATTATATTCACTAAATTGTGAATAATTATATATTTAATATTCATATAAAAAAATAATTAATTATTTGTTACCATGTGAATCAATAAGAGATACATAAATATTATGTATTCATGTAATTTTTATCTCATTGGGGATAAATACTTGTTTAATATTAAAGTCACAAATTTATTCTTTCAAAGATTTAATGATTGAACTAATGAAATAAAAACTACCTAAGTAATTATTAAACCACATTCTTGGACTAATATTTATTCAGACAACTAAATCCTTATAGAATTTAATTGATGTTCTTGAAAACATTAGTGGGTCAACCTCTAAGCCTCTTTCTTATTGGTATTAGTATAAATCAAATGAAGTCCTAGATTAGCATCTAACAACACATCTAGTAACATATATAAAAATATGTTAATTTCATAGTGAAAGCAACCTCCTATGAATGATTGTTGTGTAATATAATCTCTTTAAATTGATATATCATCAAGTTGGTTTCCAACCTCGTGGCATAAAACTATATGCTTGATTTATATTTCTTTTAATTATAGAAATGAACATGTTAATTTCTCCCCCATGTCCATGGATTTATCCAATAGTTTCATTTCAATCAAAGGGACAAAGATATCTACATCTATTAACTAGGAAAAGATAAGTCCTTGACTTATTCATTGCTTCAATATAACATGTGATGCAGTCAATTTATCCTACTTCCAATTTAACACATCACATCATAGTTTTTTTCAATACATCAAAGTACTTGACTCATGATATTCATTAATAATAGTCATGATACCCCCACCCACACTAGTAACCCTTCTGGGTTGGTAGTGAAGAGAAATAGTAACACCCCATTTTCTGCCTCTAGTAAGCCCTAAGTTGGATGGGTTTGTAGTTAAGAGAAATAGTCACACCCCAAGTCCCACCTCTAGTAATACCTAGGTTAGAGATTAGAACCAAGGTTATAGCGCCCAAATATGAGAGACATTATCCTTAACTATCCTAGAAAAATAAAAAAATACCATCAACAAATCACCATAAAAGGTAAATAAACCAAAATATCATACAATCAACCAAAAATTAATAATATAAAATAGATAAAATGTATCCATATTAAACCAATGCAAAAATAATCATTTGTAATAACTATAACAACTCCAAGCTTCAATCAAGTATTATAAAGCTCTATTACCAAAGTATTCTTAAAAATCTAAAAAAATTGTTCATATATATGTGGGATGAGAATAACATGTTTAGAAAAACTACCATCACCTACATAGGTAAAATAGTACCCCAAAACTCACCAAGGCTCTCTCACCGAATAATGAATCCCAGAGTAGTATATTAATATTGTAATAATGTATATAAGGTACCCCACAACCACTTTCCCACTAGTTTTCTAACCCCATACAATGTGAATACATGCTTTTCTCTCATCCCTTCTATATCCACCAATGATTCCACCAACCATTTATCATATCTCGTGGAACTAACTACATACCACATATCAAGGAACCAACCACATATCTCATCTTATATTTCAAAGAGGTAGTGTTTCATGGATATGTAGGACATCAACCTTGTTCCCTCTTCCTACCACACAATATCCCCACCAAATATCTCATCATACACCACCAATATCACTAGAATTCACTACTAATGGGAGAGGGGAAGAAGGGGTAGCCTTCCATTTGTATCATCACCATATTATATGTTAGAGAAAAAAACCCTATGGTCTTTTAGTGTTGTTCATGTTATCCTAATATTGTTTGGTTCATAAGAAAAATACAAGAGAATATAGGTATCTAATAGTATCACACAATCCCATGCCTATGGGTATACACAAGTGACATCACCACAAACACCTTTGTAAAACTATCTATATCATTCCCCAACGTTCTCCCTCTAATATAGAAAACCAACCACAAGAATCACACAAAGGGCCAAAAATTTGGTTCCATTTCCCATTATTTAATTTTATAATTCACCCACCAAGATTTACCCATTTTATTATCAATTTAAATTCACAATAAATTATCATTAAAAATATACCACATTATTATATAACCTGATATTATTCCATTTCTACTTAACCACTACCAATAAATAGCCATGTCAAGCTGATGCATCAAAAAAAATACCACAAATCCACAAAAAACCAAGTCCAAAAAGCCCCACATAACCAAGGCCACCAAGATGCGCACATCAAGTCAATCATAGAATAAGAAAATTTAACTTAGTCTTTTGTTTACCAGATTCAAGTATTTTACCATTTAAAGTGTATTATAAAATCAATCCAACACTACATGGCATAATTACATAGTAAGAATATATCCTGAAAAAACAACAATAATATCATGGGAAGCCAGTAACCATATGAACATCACTCAATTCCCTTCAATTTCATTAGTTCAGTTTGTTTTCTTAATTATTATAATTCTTACCACTAACCCAAATGGAAATAAAAAGTGTGATAATCTCATAGATTCACATAAAAAGGAAAATAAATTTAACTTGTACCTCAGAAAAAAAACTTTTTGATTCTTTGTAAAATTCCCAAGAAAGATATGATAAACCATAGGGACCCAAATACACAAGGAATACAAGAATAAATTGAAACACAAGGATTTATCATCCTAATAACATCCCAATAATCCCGCAAATACAATCCACATAGCCACATTCAAGCCTTTTAAAATGAGGAAGAACTCTAATAGAAAGAGAAAAAGGCCTCACACTAAATCACCTTTATAAAATCTTTGGAAACCAAGGATGAAAACCAAAGATTATAGGGTTTTAGGGATCCAAAAATCACCTAGTTATTACCTAAATTTTGAGAAGAATAAATGAATAATGATGAAAATTAGAGGGAGGATGGAATTTATAGATAACCTATAAATTTCCACATTTACAACGTGAATTTCTAGTTCATGAAGTGAAGTTTATACAAATAACAACCACCTAAAAACCTATTTCTATAAAAAAAACTTGAGATGCATTTCACTTTGTGAATATAGACTTTCACACTATGAAACCATAAAATTAAAAACCACTGAAAACTCAAACAAAGACATTCATTTCATGAACAACATGTCACATCGTGAATCAAAAATAATAATAAATTATAGAAAATAGGTCTCCCAAGACATGAATCCACCCTGTGAAACATTATTCACACCATAAAAAATGATTCATGGCTTTAATCACCACCTATAGTTGCAGATTCAACTCCAGATCCTCCCATCCCTTCCTCAATCCCATATCAAGGCTCTCAACACCCAAAAATCATAAATTAATTGGATTAAAGTTTTTGGGTCATTATTTTAAATTCTATCAAATGATTCTCATCCTCAAGAAACAAAAACTACCATAAAAACAATCTTTAATCATAAGAAACCACCAAACGCTCCCCCATTATATACCTCTCAAAAAGGATGAAACCATACCTTAAAATATACCAATAAGAAGTAAAACAAACATACAAAAGTATAACATCAGAACAACCAAAAAATCAGGGAAAAAAATACTCCCAGTAATAGGTGCACATATGTGATTCCCACTACCAAGTACTCTCATCCAGGTTGTTATGCATCCATATAACTCCAACCAAGGGGATAACACACCCTTGAAGCACCTTATCCTTGTGGTATTGAATCTTGATCAATCATTCCTAGAATGTAGAATTGTACCCAATATAAAAATTCCCTTAATCGATAATATGGTAATCATTGTGAAGGTATTAGTAATGCTAGGAAACATGGAAGACTTCATAAACTCTGTCTAGATGTGGGGAAAGCACCAACCGATAATCTACCTCATGAACATCCTCCAATACCATGATGGTTTCAAAAAACTAGGATGATATATTTCTCCCCTGACTAAATGTTTTCTTCTAACCCTGAGGGAAAATCTTTAGGAAAACATGGTCCATGATATTAAACTCCAACTCCCCCCTCTATCGATTAGTATAAGAATTATGGTAGTCATGTGTTGCCTTCATATTCCCATGAACCACTTGAATATTTTTTGTTTTTATCTACACCACATCAAGACAAAGAACTACTACCTACCCAATCTCAATCTATCTCATTAGGGATTGACATGAACTATTTTATAACACCTCAAAGGGGATATACTTGTAGATGAGTAATATATGTTATTTTATAAAAACTCAAACAGATTTATATGTTTCACCCATGACCCACTAAAATACCATTTGTGTGCTCACATTATATCCCCTGTTGTTTGGATAGTTTTCTCTATATGTCCATGTGCCTGGTGTGGAAAATAGTGATAAGGTGTAATTAAGAACCAAAGGTGTGTTGCAATCTCCTATAAACTAATGAATTAAAACAATAAAAAAAATGGTCCTTGAATCTTCATGAATACTCAACAAATCATCCACATAATGTCTCACTATAATGAACATGATATTAAACTCTCAAAGCACCAGAATTTGTTTTGAATGCATCATTTTATCCATGAAAACCCAAAGAGAATCACATCCCCCAAGGCCATGGGGTATATTGATTATAAAATCCATTAATATTTCCACTAAGTTATACTTGTGGATATCCAAAGGTGGAAGAAAACCACTAGGTACATGATGTTCTACCCTCGCCTACTGCCATACCATGCATCATTCCCTGAAATCCACCATTATCCACTTAATTCTTTGATATGAAAACAACCTCCTCAACCCATCATATATCTTAGATACACCACTGTGAACCACTAGAGATTATCTATGAAACTCATGGAAGAAGATATATTGCATTAATAGCTGGATAAACATAATTCCCTAGTGCATAACTTGATGTTGTCCATCCTTTGACCATCCCCTTAAAGAATCACCATGAATGGATCGATCACACATCAACTATACCTATGATTCTCACCACTGAGATTCCCGAACCAACTGTAACAGATTAGACTCTACCATCATCTGGAATATGTATTCCTTATC
The DNA here is from genome assembly GCA_963277665.1 of Viscum album. NCBI lineage: Eukaryota > Viridiplantae > Streptophyta > Magnoliopsida > Santalales > Viscaceae > Viscum > Viscum album. Next base: position 1,334,503,827 of record OY728165.1, on the reverse strand, counting down.
ATCAACCTCCTCTTATTTAAGATGAAAAGTCGCTTACTTATCTATCACCCTCCGAGAAACCTCAGATTCTAAAATAAATTCCCATAACGTTTTTTTAGTTTTTCTTCAATTATGTTTCCATTTACTTGTGTATAGGAGATATCAAAAAATCATAGTCTTAGAGAAACTCTATCCACCTCCATTGTCATGGATTCAAGTTATGTTCAGAAAAGATATACCTTGAGTTTTTTTATCCATGAAGATTAAAAAGGGTTCCTTGATAAGGTAACGTCGCCACAACTTTAGAAAAAAACAATCAATAGCATCTCTATATCATGGGTTTCATAGATAACATCATTAGGGAGTAATAGTTGGGACCCATAAGAGATCACATCTTGATGTTTCGTCAGAATGAATCCTAACCTAAGAGGGAAAATTTAAAGAACACCTCGAACATCATTTCCTTTTTAGGAAACTAAAGAATAAGGGAACTAACCAAATACTCCTTAAAATATTCTAATGATTCTTTATAATGATCAGTATAAATGAAATATTACCTCTTCCTTTTCAGGGATGTTAACAGGGCTTCAATCTAAGAGAAATTGGACTCAAACCTCTAATAATAACCCATGATACCAAGGAAACTATGTATCTCTACTATGTTCTTGGGTACTTCTCAAGAAACAACCATATCAACCTTTTCCAAACCCACTACTACTCCTTATTGAGACACCAAATATCCAAGGAAATACACCTATCACATTTAGAACTTGCACATGGGAAATTTTCCCAACAACTGGTGGTGTCAAAGAGTCTGAGATATGATCCTCATGTGGTCAACATGAACCCCATCATACCTTTAGTATATGAGAATGGAGTCAATGAACATGACTATGAACTAGTTCAAGAACTCATGAAACATGGAGTTCATGTGTCCCATGAACATAGCTAGTGTGTTTGTGACATCGAACGACATGAATATGAATTCAAAGTTCCCATACTGGAACTAAAAAATTATTTAGAACATATCCCTCCTTCAACCTCATCTGATGATATTGTGACCGCATATTGATCTTAGAAAACTAGTTAGATCCCCTCAAATAGTTAAAGAAATCATCAATTCTTAGAAGAGGGTAACAATTATTTATTGTCACTTGATTCATCCTAGGGTATTCTATATACAACCTTATACTATTTTCGTACTTCTTTCCAAACAAATTGGAACTCCCTACGGTAACACACTAGGCCTAATAAATCTTGTATGCATCAAATCATCAATCTGGAACCTCAAATCCTGCAAATCTAAGGGTGTCACCCAATAAGGATTCATATACATTAGTTTAGAATATATTTTAAACATTATTCCAAACTCTTCAACACACCAAGGGGTTAGTGTAAAAAAATACTCAAGGAAAACATCCCAAAACTCTTTAATAACTCTAGATACCTCTACCACCTAGGATCTCAATGACTCTATTGATGACTCAGACATCAAGGAAAGAATGGTATCTACTCAGCTACTACCCATTTCGAAACCTCATTCACCAACGAACACCATGATTTTTACCCTTATATTGGAAAAATATACTATCCTAAGAAAAAAAATGACCACTCCATGAATGGAATACAACCAACATATACCAATAATGTCATTGTACGGTTACTTCTAAATCACAAATAAACCCCTCAGTGGTTAATTGATAAACACATATTTATTGAATAATTTATTGTTAATAAATGATATAATTTCCTCATATTTTTTTAAATAAGTTTATTTATGTAATATTTGGGATTAGATCATTCATTTTTAAATTTGATGAAAATTCCAATTTTGACACTTTAAAGTGCACTATAGTTTTTTGGTTGTAAATATTTTTTTGTGTCTTATTTGAACATAAAATTTCATAACAGAATTCCATACTCAATGAGATATGATTTTAATTTTGACCATAAAATCCTAAAATCCTAGTATCTAATTTCCATAATACATTCCTCTAAGTAACATAAATTCTAGAAAATGTTATTCCTCTTCAGGCTTAATTAGTTAATTCAACCCAAAAACTCTCATTAGAACTACCTAATAAATGGAAGTGTTCTGATGATGTCCAAACTAACACTTCAATCTATGGTTTCATCCAAAATCATATAATTAAAGGTGATATCTAAGATAATTTTTTGGAGGTATTTTATCATATGCATAATTTTTTTCTTTATTTTATCCTTTTACATGCTTGTTAATATTTTTTGGACTTTTTTTAAGTGAATAAGAATGTGTTGATAAAATAATTCATGTATAATCCATTTATATTATATCATCTTTCATGATTTTTAATTCATCTATTTAATGTGATCATGATAAATCATAAAACAAACATAAATAATTAACCATGTATTCAACAAAAATAAAATAAATATATATAGCATGAACATAATATTTTCTATTTGTTGGTTTATCCAGAAGATGGTAAACTGACCCTAGACCTGAAGAGAATAAATACTTGAACCAAATTTCATTTTTTTTAGTGATCTAATGTATTTCATTGGTATGTTTCTGTAATACCCCAAATCAAATTACTGAGTCTGAGATGGAGTGACACATGACCTCAAGTGAACCTCCTCATACACCTAAGGACGCTGACTAGAAGTGAGGGTCTAAAGTGGATCATGGGGAGACTATACCATCAATCAGAGTGAATAACAATAGATAAATGACCAAAACATGTAAAAATATAAAATTATGGTATGTAAAACCATCAAACATACCATTTGTAATGAATTAATATAGAGACAATAGACCCGAATTGTCGTACTTGAATACAGGACACTGATCTCCCATCTGGTCAATCAAAAATAAAGAGAAAAAAGAAAAAAAAAGTACAAATAGGATCTTCACCCAACTCTAATCCTTACCACCTCCCATTATTTAGACTCATAGAGAGATATTCTTCTTAGCAATCCAAACTTGAGCCTCCACCCAACCTTTACCTAGAATAAGTAAGAGTTGATCGGGTACCCAAGTTCCTTAGACACCTAAACAAGTTGTGAGTATAACTCATTAGGGAACCACCAATGCAATACAATACCTAATAGGTATTTTTATTGTGCATACAAGTGATAAGCTTAGTGTAATGTAATAGTAAATTCATAAACTATGAAAGTATACAATATAATAATTAATGAACAAAAAAAATCAAACACCCATTTGTTGTGCAGGTGTGCACTAACCAATCCACCATGAACCATTGATTATACCTACATTAGATCCATGTAAACAACATATTCATGAAAAATTCATGAATTATATTTGACCACAAGGTCTCCACATGTACTCCATAGTATCCATAATCCTAACGAGTACCAAGTCAAGCCATAAGGCCTTCATTCCCCAACTTGGTCTTGGGTCAGGCCACGAGGAAATCATGCCACCACACTCCCTTAGATCAAGATATAATTTCATTGTATTATTGCATCATTTCCTTGGTCAAACATGAAAAGATAATCATGCCTGAATGTCACATCTTAGGTTTGGTCACACAAGACCATCATGCCCCAGGGTTATAACATAAGGCTATCATTCCCCATCATCCAACTCATTCCTATTAGCATGTCGCATGTAGCAACTAAACACACTCCCCCTCTATGGCCTCCAAGACATGATGGGTCAACCAATGACTTTGGTACTATGCATTGAATAACAACAACATAGAATATATCAGTTACATCATATGGAAATAATTTAATCATTCATATATGCATAAGTAAGGAATATCAAGAATTAGAATCAACAAACATAAACACGAACATGTGATCAAACATCAAATACAGTCACATGGGCTACACATGCACACACATGTGATCAAGAATCAAACATGGTCTCATGGACTGCACATGAACACACATCTAATCAATCATTAAACATGGTCACATGGGCTACACACATAGACGCATGCGATCAAGCATCCGAAATAGTCTCATAGGATACACATGAAGACATATACAATCAAGAAAAAAACATGGATTCATGGGATACACGTGAAAAACCATGTGATCAATCCTTGATCATTAGTGGCTGACATCAAGCTAGTACACAAGGGTAAATCATGACACTTTTCAATTTTTTTGGTTACATTAGGCATGGTTTTTTTAGTTAGTTAATACCTACATATCATTAACTAATTAACAATTACATGAAGTTCATAACATAATTATGCACTAAGGTTCATTATCCCAATGTAGAAAACCTCATATCACATCCCAATAAACCATGAATTATACCATATGGTAGAGCACATGGGACCACAAACAAATACAAAATCCATCCAAGAAAATTCCAATTGCTTTTTCCATGTTTTCCAAATCTATTTGACCTTCATTGATCATTGTGAGGTCCTAACTCATTCCCAAGAATTCCAATTTAATTAATAATATTTAATTATAATTAATTAAATGATTACATGAAATCTTACAACTAACGGTGAAATGAATTCTTGTTAAAGTACTTACCATATGTCATTGCCTAGTTGGAACCATAAATAACCACTCATGTATGGTTTGTAATAACTTTTCAACATCATTCTGGGAAAAATGCCTATCACGTAGAAATGAAACAAAGTCCAATTTAAAATAATTAAATTTGATCCTATAGAATAATTCAACTAGGTGACATACCTTATCCAAAACACCATCTAATGGAGTTCATCCCACTCTCGGAACACTCCCAATCCTAAGGCATGTAAAATCCCAAATTCAATTCCATGGTCTGATAGCTGATTTAACTCAATTCAACCAAAAACCATATAAAGAAACACCAAGGTACGTACCTTCAATGAAAATCACGTCGATGGATGTGTTCATTATCACAAGATATACTATATCCATGTAGTTCCAAAGCCCCATCATTTTTATAAAATTAAACCAAGAACTTGTATAATTTTCATCTAATTTTATAATCAAAATCAATACAAATATAAAATAATGACCAAGATGATGAAGGATAAGAGGATGTGAAGAGAATTAACATATCAAAACATTTCAAGGGTTCAAAAATTCCAAGATGAATAATCCCCAATTAACAACACAATGATCCTCCACCACATGACGAATTAGGGATCCAAGATTGATGAAGAATGATGGATATTTCTCAGATTCACCAAAGAATCTCTCATAGGTCCACCTTGAATCAAGGGAAACTTGTGGAGGGATGAGAAGAGGAGGTTAAAACTTAATGTACCTAAAAATTAGATAGGGAGGAAAATCATGAGGGGGCCTCAGTGGCCAAAAAGATAAAAACAAATTCAATAACCTACTATGCAGCACACCCCACCTGCTAGTTGGTGGTCCATTGGCCATCTGTTTTGGTCTCTCTGATTGGATCGTGAGTCCCTCTAGGTAGTGGGGAAACACCACACCCCACCATCTAGTTGGTGGCTATAGTAGTAACCTTGACTACTTCAGGACTCTTCCATTAAAAACTTTAGCTCTAAGTCTAACACCAATATTCCTTTCAAGATTAAAAAAACATATTAAGTATTTTCAAATAGTAAACTTCCCATTTCAGAACCCAGTTCTCCAAATGATCCATCCACCTTATGAAAATTTCAAATTCCTGCTAAAAAATCATAACCTATAATGACATGGGATTTTACAATCTTCCCACTATAGTGTTTCTCATCCTCGAGATGTTTTGGTAACACACAATCCAAACCTCATCATATTCTTTAATTTTAGTTTACAAGGAGTTCTCTATGCACTATCCTTGAACACCAAAACATCACATCAAGGCCACACTCATTCATGAATTCTCATCATGGTCTCTTAGAATGACTCTAAGAAAAAACACCATTATCTAAGCTATATACTCACTGTCACCCAACATCGATATTTTGATCACCACACACATCCAAATCGACTCACCACAATTTATTTAACTGATCCTCTTGAAGAAACAAGGTGCTTCCCTCTATAGGAATCACCATACAGAATTATATTTTTTCAAGCCAAAAAACTCAATGTGTAGTTTAGTTCCATTGTGGCCAATAAAATATAAAAAATAGGTTGAAAAACAATACTAAAAACCAAATTCCAAATTCAAATCCAAACGAAAAATCCTCCAATGATTAACATAAAACAAACTTTCCATCCTTTCCAAAACATCCCTACTTGATCCTTAACACCTCAGTTATACCTGATGTGATAAGCTCGATGCGATTCCAAACAACTGCATTTATTTTCATACTAAAACACTTTTCCGTTACCTTTTTGATAAATTCTAAAAAAGGTACCAAACCTCAACAACTGACACTTCACGAAGCACCGATCACAATGCCTTAAGACTCTTAGGAATAGTTAAATCTATCTAACCTCCTTTATCAAACTATAAAGTAAATTATAAGGAAACATTTCGGTTGGTTCACTAACCACTCACACTATCCATTAAGCTCTCAATAATTCACTAGCACACCATCGATCTATATCACTCTGACAATTCACCAACTATGCACCCCATTTGATGTGCACACCTAGTCTTCATCCAATAACACATCTAAAACATATATTAGGAATTCATCATGGAACCAGATACTCTTGGTATTATTATAAATCGTTCTTTTATAGTCACCATGTCCATCCAATGTCCCTTCTTATGCATGACTATGACTCTTTCCACACAAGAGTCATTTCACTTGAAATAAGATCGATTCTCCCTACCATAAGAGTATCCTTATTGTTTCCTCATAACGTACATATTGGTCTACCCAAACTGGGACTATTCCATCACTGAACATAATGACTAAATGTGACCATCAATTTATACCTAATTTTCAAGTAAAGAACCATTCACTGTATTTACCTAAATTACACAGAACATAGTTCACTAAATTCAATGATCGATTAATGACATTATCCATATCCTCTAGTAGCATATAATTGTATTAAGACCTCCAACCCATGCAGGTCTAGTCCCCTTATTAAAGTCTGTACACCGACCATGATGTGTCTATTAATGAAAAATGTAGGTTATATGTGCAATTTTACCCCAATCCATTACTGATTGCATCTATCATGAGGTATACATCTCGCAATAATCAACCTATGGGCCATTAATCACTGAAATATTTAAGCCAAGTATGTCAGTTACTAACTCCAAGGGTAACCCTAAAATGGAATTCTTCAGTGACCTACCTCCACTACCTTTTTATAGGACTATCCATTGAAACTATCCTATCCTCAACGGTTATATCCTCACCTTTTTACACTAACTCAATTGACCTCATTCAACCATTGGCATGAAAACTCGTGCATCAGGGCCTTCCAGAAAGGAATGATAACACCACTTTTCACACCAACATAGTAATTTCACTAAGTCATAGACCTCAAATCCTATAATCACACTTCTATTATGATTTACATACTCTAAAGGGAACTAGATCCATCAAACCAATAACCCTTGGTTATTATTTTTATCAATGAGAATCTCATTCATGCATGGATCTACCAAGTGCTCAAACACCACTTGAGTGTCACTCTAAATTCAAAGGATTAAACTTACATTCTCATTATTCTTTTGGATTCACACCCTAAACTGGTAGGGTCTAGTGCATGAAAGATCCTTCCTTCCAGCCCATCCCTCTCATCATGAGTAATACCATAGGCACTAACCTTTACTATCCCTTTACATAGAGACATTCTCACTTGGGTTACTCTCGAGGGGTATGAGGAACTGACTCACTGGTAACCAGATTCACATATCCACAACTAGAAGGGGCTTATACATAACCTAATAAAATATCACAATAAGGGTCACAACTCATGGAACATCACCTAGGAACAACTCTATAGACATTCCATGACATCTTCATCATTATATTATTCACCTAGATGGTTCATAATTTCCTGGTTCGGTTAAACAAGATGCAACTGGGGATACATGGATCACTCCACATTGGCTACAGTTAGAAACATAGTTAACTATGACCAGCTAATAACCTCTCACATGATATTATTTACTAAGGTATTTAATATCTGACAATGACCTAACAAGGTACACTACACTATCCATGCACAGAGAGACTACATCATCATCGTCGTCATTCCATCATCATCTTCATCTTTTATGTGCACCACATCATACTCTCACATGACCTTATATCAAAAGTAGGATTTCATAGGGGTTTAACTAAATAGAATTTCATCAAGAACTTGTATGTGAAAACATATTACAGTTTAGTTACACTTAAACTATTGAGTCCTCTATCACTAGTACAATCACATATAAGAAGTATATATGTAATGTGAATCCTATGAGCAGAATATGATTCATGTGGTTGCACTTTCTGTTATGACCATGATTCAAATCCATATGAAATCATCAACCTCAAAATAAATGTGTGTCACATGATGTGAAATCATATAACCATAATATTGAAAACCAAGAACATCAATCCCATGCCCTGGTAACTTGGACTTCCCTTGAGAAAGGTGTTTATGATGTACTAGACTAAGTTTTATTGTGGGATCTAACACATTCTTGTGTCACATGTCTACCAACTCCCTAAATTAGGAAAAAATACATCCTTTAATACCATTTTGTAACACCTTGGCATGAATCATTGGGTCTCAACCAAAGTTCCACAAGATATTAGGAGCACCTCCATATATTCTAGAGGCTACCGACTAACAACAATGGTCTAAAGTTCATAGGGGGGAGACTATACACTCACTTAGAGTGAAAAAACATATAAATTACTAAACATGTGACAATATGTAACCAGATTATTTATAACCAATAAATATTCCATATATGTTGAATGAATGTAGAAACAATAGGCCTAAACGACATACTTGAATATAAGACACTAATCTCCCACTAAACCAATCATAGATACAAATAAATAAAAGAAAAAAGAATAAATAGGATCTTCACCAAACACTAAGACTCACCAAATTATAATATTCAGAATCAATATCATCTATCCCAATTGATAATAAAAACTTAGGCCTCATCCCAACCTGTACCTAAAATATGTGAGTGGTACATAGGTACCCAAGTGCCATGGTTACTTAAGAAGTGTGTGAGTACAACTCAATATGGCACCACAACATGGAATTGTACCTAACAGGTAAATTCAGCGTACATGCATGTGATACGATCATCATAAAGTTAATAGGAAATTGATAAAGTACAAAAACATTAAATATAATCACAAATGGAAAAATAATAATAAAACACCCATATATTAGGTGGTCGTGTGCTTACTAAGACACCATAAACCCCCCAATTATACATGTTTCAACTCAATATCAGAAACATAGTCATGATCGAGTCATAAACTAGAGTTGACCACAAGGTCACCATATGTACTCCAAAGTATCCACAAGTCAAATGAGTCACAGGTTGTTCCATAAGGCCATCATGCCATGCCTCAGTCATGAGTCAAACCACAAGGCCATCATGCCCCAACACTCCCTCGAGTAAGGCCACAAGGCTGTCATATCTCAACACGGTGTCCTGGTTCAAATATCTAAAGAACATTATTCACCATTATCTCCTCTCAAATCATGTCATACAAGACCATCATGATGCCATTTTTCCCACAAGGCCATCATACCTCATCATCTAACTTGATCATGTCACATGTATCATCTTAACACGGTCCACCTATAAGGCCACCAAGCCATGATGGGTCCACCTATCACTTTGTTACCATAAATATAAAAATAATGAATTTATATCATATAATATATACATCACATGGAAATAATTTCATCGCATATATAAGAAAAAGGAAGGTATATTAATCATGAGTATTAGTAACAAAAAACACACATTTGATCAAACATAAAACTTTGTCACATAGGATGAACATGAACGCATATGTGATAAACCATAAAACATTTCCCCCCATGATACACATTCACACAAATGTGATCAAGCATCAAACATGGTCTCACGATCCACACATGCACACACATGTGATCAGGCATCAAACATGGTTTTGTGGGATATACATGCACATACATGTGGTCAAGAAAAAAAAGCACGATTTGAGGGGATACATAGGAACACACATATAATCAAGTCTTATCCATTGGTGTCTAGTACAATCCAGTAATAAAGGTTATTTCATGGCCCTTGGAACTTTTTTTATTTATATTAGGTATGGTTCCTTTAATTAGTGATGACTTACATATCATTAACTAATTATGAATTACATGAAGTCCATAACGCAATTATAAAGTATGGGTCATTATCTAAATGTCGAAATCCTCATATCACATTACAATAAACCATGTATAATATTATAGGGTATAGAACATAGGACAACCTACCTCAATATAGACATAAAACCCATCCGAGAAAAGCCCAACCACTTTTTCCAGGTTGTCCAAGCCCATTTAACCTCCATAGATCACCATGTGGTACTAACTCATTCGAAAAAATTCCAATTTAATTAATTATAACTAAAATAAAATTAAATAATAAATAATTATAATAAAACTTACAACCAAAGTTGAAAGGAATTATTTTTGAAAGACTTATCGAGTATCACCGCCTAGCTTGAACCATGACCAACCGACCATGGAAGGTATGTAATACCCTTCCAACATCATTTTGGAAAAAATACCTATAGTTTATAAATGGAATAAAGTAAAATTTAATATAATTAAATTTTAACCTCTATAATAATTCAACCCAAAGATGTAACTTAGCCACAATTTAATCCAATAGAGTTTAGGCCACTCCCAGCACACTCCTGATCTTAAGGCATGCCAAATCCAAACTTCAATTCAATGGTTTGATATCCAAATCAACTCATTTTAACCGAAAAATATACAAGGAATCACCAAGGGACATAACTTTAGTGAAATTCTTATCAACTACACATGTTCATCATCTCATTTTATCATCTAGCTATGTCGGTCCAAATCCCCAACATTCTTGAACAATTCCACTATGAATAGGTGGATTTTTTGTCCAATTATATAATAAAAATCATGCCAAAGACAAAAAAACAAGATGAACAAGGAGAATGTTATTCAAATATAATTGAGAAAAAAAGGATCACAAGGGTCAAGAATTACCAAAAGGAATAATCCAAGATTAATGACACAATGATCCACCACCACACAAGGAAGAAGGGAGCCAAGATCTATGAATAAAAAAATATATTTCCTAGATTCACCAAAAAATATCCCCAAGATCAACCCCTAATAAAGGGAAAATCCTGGGAAGAGAAGAAGAAAAGGGTAACAATAAATTCCCCTAAAAAAGTGATCTAGGAAGATAAATCATGAGTTGGCCCACTGTCTGGGTAATAGGCAATTGTCCACCTAGTGTAAAATACCTAGATAGAAGGTGAGTATTTATGAATATCAGGGCTACTTCCCACCCCACTAGCTAGTCAGTGGCTATAGCAGTATCCCACCAAACTATGGTCCTCCTCCACCAAAATCCCAAACTTCAAGTCACCCAAAAAACATTGATTTAAATTATAGAAAAACATTTTTATGATGTTAAAATATGAATCATACCATTTCAATACCCAGTTCTTTGAATGATCCATCCACCAGATGAAAAGTTCAAATTCCCTCTAAAAAATCACAACTTGAAACAACATGAGTTGTTATAGTTTCACCTCAACATATGTTTAGAACCATCTCATATCCTTGGAGAACCATCCATTTTATGTACTTACTCAAATGTAAATGAGGGGAACCATGGGAATGGGGTTTCATTAAATAATCCATGGGAACATAGTTTCTACACAATAAAGTTTAGAGGGATGACACACATACCATAATATTTAATTTAGTAAATCTTTTATCACATATAAAATCCATTAAATAATATTAAATTAAATATAAAATCATTACATACATTGGTCAGTTAATCTCATGATCATGTTGAATCATAAGAGTATATAATAGATAGAAGTTGTGGTGAATTATAGTTTAAAACTTTAAATCATTTAAAAACACATATTATTATGTTTATCATACTAAGCATGCATATGATTATCAGAGTAATATGTATCAGACTCTGAGTTAGTCCATTAAATAAGAGTAAAGAAAATTTTACTAAAATAATCTTTATAAAAAAATTACACAGTTGAAAAATGTAACTTGTAGATAAAAGTAAAATAAAACATTACAAATTTCTATAGAATAAATTAGAAAAATCATTATAAAATAATGAATAAAGTTTTAACCTTCAGTGAAATGAAGTAATAACCTCGAATTAAGGTATCCATAGTTTAAACCAATCTTTAAGATCTATCTTTATTAAGTAGAAATCCCTCAATCAATAAGATAAAAATCAAATTAGTCTTCATATCCCCAAAATCACTTGATTGGACTAATAAAATCCAACAATATTCATATCCCTACAATCCCTCTACTTGATGAGACACATAATACAAATGAAAAAAATCTAAGGATTTTACAATTCCTCACATGGAATCCGTAGAACACAAAATCTATGAAATATTTTCAAATAGAATGTAACAAGTGGCTATAGTGGAGGAAAATATCATACCATTTGAGTTTTAAAAGCATAAACTCCCAAATCCTCAAATGAACTTCTATTTAAAGGCACAATTCCAACGGTCATATTTTCTATGATTCCTGATGTTGGTTGCAACATACTTGAATGTTCTTCACTTCATAGCCCAAGAAATTTTATCTTCAACTAATGTCGTTTATATAGAATCATTAAATTTATTTTAAAAACTTACATCCATTTTAAATTATTCTCACAAACTGATTATGAATTTTTTATTCTTATGGGATAAATTTTGAGTTTAATGGATGAAACCCTGTCACACTGATAGACTAAATATTGTCACATCGATAGATTAGATATCATTACAATGATAGATTGAGCATCATAACACTGATAGACTAGATATCATCACATTTAAAAACTAAATATCATCACACTGATGGATTATATATTTCCATACCGATAGATATGTTATCATCATACTGATATACTCGACTTAGTCTAATATGATGTCCATGACTAAGGTTAGTTAAATAGATATGAATTAGGTCACTTCGATGGATTGGACATATATGGAAGGTTTATACTGGATATTTAGGAATTATTTCTTCATTTGGTAATGTAATTTTTTTTAAAGGTTGGATTCGAAGCCTCATATTTATTATTAAAGCCAAGAAAAGACCAATTTAACTGGGTAGAGGGAGACCCATTATATAGCCCAAAGGCTTAGTTGGAATTTAGCCCATTACATGGCTCGTAGGTCCAAATTTTTTTCCCAAGGATTATTCTGCGAATAGTACTACTACAGTACTTGCCTGCTACAATACCACACGGTACCCACTACTGCTATAGTGACCTGCCGCCGATATAGTGACATGCCGCCGCAATAGTTCTTGTCGCCACTACAGTGCCAACCACTGCTACAGTGCGCTACAGTACTGCTACAGTACCTGGGCCCAATGGGTTTTGACCCCCCATTTTTCATGTAGGATTACAGGGTGCTTACCACTAAGCTAAACCTCAACTACGTTTGGAAATGTAAATTGTTTTCTAGAAAAACATTCTAAATTCATGGAAAATATAAAGTTAGCAAAAGTTAGTTTTTAAGGCCCTGTTGTGATTTTCTAAACTAATGATAGAATAGGTATAAAGTTAACTTTCCACCTAATAGATCATTCAAGCATACAATGAATATGAATTTAATAAACTAGTTAGAATTCCTTTTGAATCATTCCCTTTTAAGGTAAAACTCTTGAATAATTTAATTATCTTACTAATTAATCCATTCATTCATTTATCTTAATTATTATTTTGAATATTCATGGAGATAAAAATCATTTTAAATTAATCCTTTTTAATTTGACATAAATTTCATAAAATTATTTTTATTTAAAATAATACATACATAAAGTTTATTGACAGGGAACATGATGCGTACTGATCTAGTTAATTTAAACTTTGCATGGAATTTAACATGGCATTTAATAGAGGGAACATGGTGTGAACACTTATACACTACAAGGAATGTAGTATCACACACATGGAATGTGATAGTGCTTTTTATAATCCTTATCATGTATTGTGTACTTACATGGAATGTAGCGTACATGGTGTGTCATGATATTACATGGCATATTGTTTCATGTGTCAATATGAGTAGTCAACATGGAATGTATAAATACACCACACGCCATTAATATATATACCGTGTTCCAATGGAAATTTTTGTGAAGTACACATCGTGTATGATGAACATACATAGTGTATAGTTCCAAAATTATATTTAAATTAATTAAGAATTTAATATCCTATAAAACCCTATCACACGGTGTGTATAACAGCTACATTCTATGTAGTTAGTTTTAATGTTAGAATTAATTTTTATTCTATGTAATAAATTCATGTGGCATACATCCTAACTCAAGAAGTATTTTTAATTAATAGGAATATATTACACTGCATGTACATCTTACTACATGTTGTTTATTCCACACTATTGTTATCTAAACAATATTTCTTGGTACTTGAAAATATTCCCATAAATAAATTTATGAGTTACAATACATTTATAAAAGATACATGACATTAAATATTGTCACATACACGAATTATTTTAAAGTTAAATTTCATTTAATTTCCATTCACTCATTTACCCCCATTCCAGTTCCAAAATTATCACTCATTTACCCCCATTACAGTTCCTAAATGATCTCTTAAACCTTTCTCGAATCTCCCTTGAATGTCCGGCTATTTGAAAATTCAGATTCTAGTGTATTTGGGGTGATTTCTTCAATATTTTTTAAGGTAAGTGATTCTTTCTTGGTTTCTTCCTTTTCCCTTAGGGTTTCATCCCTCTTTCATTATGTTATAAAATGTCCAGAAGTTAGGGTTCTAACCAAGGGTTTGATTTGGTGTATTGTTGGTAAAATGTTGTTGTCTAGGGATGGATTTATCTTTCTTGTGGTGCAGTGGTGGCGTGGTTGATGTTTTGCACCAAGTCTTGAGGGATTCAACACTTTTGATAGGTGATTCCATGGTTAAACATTCCTTGATGATTTAGTTTTCCTATTTTACTAGTTTTTAATGTTCCCCATATTCTGTGTGTGGTTATAAAATCATTTTTGAGGGATTTGGTTAAGCATTTAATTTTATAATTTCATTTTTTTTGAAGTTGGGAACTTTTCGAATGTAACACATGTGGTATCTTTTGTGGTAGTTTTATAAAATATGAAATTGATTTATTAGTTGTTTAAAGGGGATGAAAATTATATTTTCTTAATTCATTAGTGTCATGTGGGCCTTTTAAGGGGGTTTTTTGGAATAGTTTTGTACTGTACAACTTTGTTATACTTCTTTAGAGCATTTTTTGAAAATGGGTGTTCTCATTTGTATCTTTCATGGTATTATCCAATGTGATTTTGTAACACCTGAAAGTGGTTTTATAAATGTCTCTAGGTCTTAAAATTATACTTTTTTAGTGCTTAGGTGTCGTTTTTTCTTAGAAATATGGTTTTTAAATGGGTTTTATGGGCAAAGATTGGGTATACTCTTTGGAATTGTTTTATGAAAGATTTGAATGATTTAATGATTTATGTAAGTGGTGAAACCATATTAGAAAAATGTTTTGGAGTGTGTATATTCTGAAATGGTACATTTTGAATGTGAGAGGGGTTGTTTTGTGATGTGTTCCATCTTGTAAATGTTTTATAAAAATATTTTAAGGATTTACTAAAGTGTGTAAGAGATGAGAAAGTCATGTGGGATGTTTTGAGTGAGTGTGATGTGCAAAATGGATTTTGGTTATGAAAAAAGGTTATTATGTAACATGTGAGTGGGATGTTATGTGAGTTTTAATATATTGGAATGGTTTTATAAAAATTTTTATTGGATTTGTGGAAGTGTTAAAGAAATGTGAAAAGTGTTGTGGGCTATTTTGGTGTGAGTCAGATTTCAAATCATTTTGAATGAAAAGTGGTCTTTTGTGACTTGTGTGGCATACATGTGGGCTGTTTGGTGAATTTTTAATGAGGAAATGATATTTTTATGTGTAAATTATATTTATTGACTTGTTGATCTTGTTTTAGCACAAAGCGGAAACTCGGGTATTTAGGTGGGTGGATGTGTGCTAGTATGCTATTGAATCTGTGGGGTTTGGCCTCAGTTTAACTTTGCAATATTGGCACTTTCAACTCTAAATAAACTATGATGATGATAATTTGGGACCACTAGGTTATGGGTATGTTCCCTACTAGTGGATCATTCATGATTACATATATCTGTGATGGTTACTCTCACTGAGATACGAGGTACCTGGGACCCACAACGAGCTAGTGCCTAGGGGTTTTTTTCTATTGCTTGTGCTCATTAGATCCTTTATACTTACCGTCAGCATACGTTATATTTGGATGTAAAATTATAGTAGCTTTAGAATATATTTTAAAATTGTGGATTATTTAAATTATCCCACTTGAAAAATGATTTTTTTAGTTGAATCTTTTAGAAATTGTAACTAGAAATTACATGTTTTTGAAAACTTGCATGATTTTTATCTTTGAATGTTTATCGCATGGAATCTCTTAGTGGTGGTATCCTACTGGGCATTGGTTCACACCCTAATTACACCCTTGCGTGTAAGTATACTTGTTGATTTTTGTTGTCGCATGTTGGGTACAGTTTTTAATTCTAGTGGTTCGGGTTTCTAACAGGTCCTTGGTGGAAAAGTCCTGTGAAGATTACTTGAGGGAGGTTCCCCTTGACATAAGGGTTCTTGGGTTTTTTCCTTTTGGTTTTATAACTTCTTTATAGTATTTTTGAGTTTTTTTAAAATATGTAATTTAGTTCTGAATTTTTTTAAAATATTGTTTGGTTTCAAAAATCCGGATTCGATTTAATTAGATTCTTTTGTTGTTTTATGTTTATAAACTCAGGTAAATCATTCCGAATTATAATTTTATGATACCCGGGAACTTGTGCTATCCCATGGGGATTGGGAACGCCCTTCAGACCTTGTCCCGAGCTGGGTTTGGTGCCGGTTTTGGTGGAAACCAGATTTGGTTCGTGACAAAGTGGTATCAAAGGAGGTTCTCGTTAACTCTTTGGGTCACATTATTTGGGGAACAGTCGGGGTAGTCTAGAGTTAGGATTTTTGGGACCTGGTATTTCAGTTTGGGTAGTATTCCTGATCACCACACCTCATGAAAGGGTTCGAGTCGCTAGGGGAAGTCGGGATTTATATGAGTCCTTTAGATTTCTTGGATGGATGATGATTAGGGGAAATGAAAAGAGAGTTGGGTTAATAGTCTTGGTGAGCTCTCAGGGCATATAAAGCCACGTGGAGCTAGTGATATTCACTAGAATACTCTATTTGATGGAGAAGTGATTGGAATATGGCCACCAACTATATGTCCAAGTCACCCACTGAAACTAGTTTCCTCTCACATTGTCTTGTGTTCTTTAGTTTTGAAATCTCGGAACTTTGGTTTTAAAGTGACTTGGTTTTAAGAAGCGTAATTTTTTTTGTGAAATGATTATCTAATAAAGAGAGAATTATTATATTTTTGAAAATGGAGAACTGAATTTTTAAAATTGTATTGGAATGGAAAATGGTGTGTTTGCACCTCTTTTGAAATCATGAACTGTGTCATGGTTGGTTTTGAAAAAGTGTTTCCAATAGAGTTCTCTAAACTATTGAAAAGTGTTTTAATGGGATGAGTTGTTTTGAAATTGATGTGAATAAATTGAAATAGAGTTTTCATTGGAATGATTGTGACTTTCTGAAAAGTTTTTTTAAAGCGGTAATTTGAGTTCGATTTCGTGGTTAGAAGTCTTGAGAAAAAGGAAGTATTGGTTGATTGTTTTGGTTTTGCAATGTGGAATGAGTTTTTGTATTAACCTTTGGTATTTTCATGAGCAACCACATGCATGGGGTTATATTGGATTATGTATGGTTAATTTCATGAATGGATGAGTTCAGGGATGGATATGAGGAGGGTTCCTGGTGTGGCACAAAAACATGCATGTGTGGGGCCCATGGGGTACCATTGGGGGATACGCTAACCGCTGAACCGTTTGTTTTCAAAGAAATGTTTTTAAAAGGAAAAATTGATGTCTTGATGAGTGGTTTGGGATGGTGTGTATTATGTGTTTTTGGAAATGTTGATGTTGTGGAATGTTTTGAGTCTAAGAACCCCTCTTGTTTGAACAGTGTTTTGGTTTTGTGTTTGGTCGGTAAGCTAGGGTGAAGGGCTGGTTAGTGGTCTCCTCTGAGAATATTTTGGGAAGAATTTATGGTGTTTCCCCTCATATGTTTGGATCTGGTTGAGGTTTTTCTTTACCAATGGACTAGGTTGGTTGGGTCCTTGGGTTCTCTCATTGGATTAGGTACGCCCCCATTAATGGTTAGTACAAAACTGAAGTACATCCCAGGTTGTTTCTCCATTGGAAGATCTTCCAGTTGATCAATGTAAGGAATATTTTTATTGAGATTTTTAGATTGAGTCTACACCCTTTCCTTTATTGGTTTTTTTGTATCCTCCTATAGAGGGAGAGTGATCATTGAAGGTTAAAAGAGACCCTAGCTTCTTAAGTTTCCTGATTTTCCGAAGGTGGAAGTGGTCTGGTGTTGTGAGCATGGATGAGTATCTGGATGGTGTCTAAGAGGTCCTATCAGTCCTTCGTAGTCTCTTAGAAGAATGTGTTCACGTTAAACTACCAGTGTGGGAAATCTGGTCACGAGAGGATATTGTGGCCACTTTCTAGAATTGTGTGTTGTTTTGGGATGTTGTGTAAGGTCCCTCTCCATGCATTGTTTATATCAGTCACCATGGTCCTGTTCGGTGACACCTTGTGATGTCATGTGCTCGATTGACCATAAAGGTGAAAGTCGTGCAATCCTCTGAGATTACCTATTATTTTGGGAGAATGTCTCCATTGGAAAAACTTCAAAATCTTCCATTTTAGAGGAATGTGATTATAGATGTTCTTTACTTTTATTTTTTATCACCCAAAGAAACAAGGTGTGATGTGTGTGCATCTTCTATTCCCTTGTTTCAGTGAAATATCAGGTTAGGGTAAGGTGAATTTGGAATGTGTTATGTCTTGGAAATCTTATAGGGGATAGCAGTGTATTTTTTGGTGTCACTGAAAGAATAATTATCATTTAGTGGGTTTCCAAAGCCTAACTACGAGGCCGAAGATGATTCAATCATTTTAGCTCCATCGATAGGTCTCGGAGAGAAGCTGACTCATAGTCAGGGGAAATACCATGGTCGTTTAAACACTTGTACAATGTCCTATCCTTAGTATGAAAGATAGGAATATTTTAAACCTCTAGTTTCATCATATTTCTTCTATTATTCTCGTTTGGTGGAAATTTGTGGAGGGCCTTGCACCCATGTAATCACCTAATTTCATTCCCCCCCACCCTTGGTTTCCATTTAGTCATTAGAGAATGGATGGAAATTTGGATAGACATGATGAGGACAGAGTTTGTGCATGATTAGTAGTGACAGTGTGCTAGGAAGCCATGCAGAAAGAATGATCTACACAGTTAGTGCATAGTTTCCCTAACCGTGCGGACTAACCCTACGCCCTTCCAAAATCATTAAAAAAATTTGGGTCTTTATGTGTCGGCCCATACTGGTCGGTTATGATGATTGGTTCTTATGGTGGGGAGACCCACTATGATTCTCATATACATTCCTTCATAAAATTTGAATGTAATTCTACCCTTTGTACTAGGGAGTCCGTTCAGGCCTCCCCTGTTAGTATCCTGATTTTGTCTCAGAAAAATATAGTTTGTCTCTTATGGTGGGGTGCCTATTTGTTTTCCCCCGTACTAATAGCTCATATTTATCCATGGTCTTGGAATGGTGGTAGGTAGTCTCATTCAGAACTATCTAGATACGAACACATTCCTTGAGTAAACGTTGGGATTGGAGAGCGCCCAATGATTTAGTTAAAGTAAGGTAAGTGTATCCTTGTTCGAAGTTGTTGTTCGTTTGGGTGAATTTCTTGAGTCTTGTTCAGATAGTGTTTGAGGAGTTTTCTTTTGGGATAAAGTATGAATGTGATTGATCATTTCAGGAAAGTGGTGTAAGTTTGGATTGTGAGATTAATCCTTCCTTAATTGATCACTGGAGGTGTTTTGGCCCTTGGGGGCGAAGCTTGGCAAAGAAGTACATCTTGGTTTATCGGTTGGGTTTGGTTTTTGTATCTGGCCTTTCTGTGGCATTCCAAGGATGGAAAGTTTTCATGGTGGGGATAATTGTCACAAACATGACTTATTGTAAAGTTAAATTTCATTTAATTTCCATTCATGCCTTGTTTTGTGGGTTTCCCAAGATTTTATTGAGGAATGGGTGAGTTTTCATGAATTGGGCCAAACCTTGAGCCCAATTCCAGATTTAAAAATAATTTTTTATTCATTTATAACTACTTCATTTTTCAAAAAAATCATACATTATATTTCCAACTTGTCATCCCATGACCTATTAACACCACCATATTAATTTGGATCATTTAGGCGTCCATAATCATGGTGGATATGGGTTTTTATTTAAGGGATTGGGCTTGCCTGAAAGCCCATTTCCAGCATTAAAAATATTTTTAATTATTTAATATCTCCTTAAATATTTATGTTTTTTCAGTGATTCCAACTCTCCCTCGATACCACATTCCCAAGGCACGCCCCCATCCTCTCCTGCCCCTCTTTGGATCTTGGTTTCATCGAGAATTTGGATGAAACTTCTATGAATTTCTAAAATCTCCCAGATTTGAAGAGGTAAATTGATTATTTCATATATCCTTAATTTCTCACTCTTTACCCCCCATTACAGTTCATAAATGATCTATTCAACCTTTTTATAATCTCCATTGAATGGTAGGATGTTTGAAAATTCAGATAATGGTGTATTTTGGGTGAGTTCTTCAATAATTTTCAAGGTAAGTGATTCCTTCTTGGTTTCTTCCGTTTACCTTAGGGTTTCTTCCCTCTTTCATTATGTTCTAAAATGTCCCGAAGTTAGGGTTATAACCTAGGATTTGATTTGGTGTATTTTTTTTATCAAATATTGTGTTCTAGGGCTGGATTTATCTTCCTTGTGGTGCGGTAGTGGTGTAGTTGATGTTTTGCACCAAGTTTTGAGGGATTCGACACTTTTGGTAGGTGATTCCATGGTTAACCATTCCTTGATGAGTTAGTTTTCTTTTTTTAATGGTTTTTCATGTTCCCCATATTCTGTGTGTGGTGAGAAAACCTTTTTTTATGGATTTGGTTAAGCGTTTAATTTTATAATTGCATTTTTGTTGAATTTGTGAGCTTTTTGAATGTAACACATGTGGTATCTTTTGTGGTAGTTTTATAAAATATGAAATTGATTTATTAGTTGTTTAAAGAGGCTTAAAATTATGTTTTTTTAATGCATTAGTTTCATTTGGGCCTTGGAAGGGGGTTTTTGGAATATGTTTGTTGTGTAAAACGTTGTTATACTTCTTGAGATCATTTTATGAAAATGGGTGTTTTCATTTGTATCTTTCGTGGTATTATCCAAGGTGATTTTATAGCACATTAAATTGGTTTTATAAATGTCTCTATGTCTTCTAATACTACTTTGGTAGTGTTTTGGTGTGGTTTTGTCCTTGAAATATGGTTTTGAAATGGGTTTTATGAGCAAAGATTGGGTATACTCTTTGTAAGTGTTTTATAAAAGATTTTAATGATTTAATGATTTATGTAAGTGGTGAAAACATATTGGAAAAATGTTTTGGAGTGTGTATATTCTGAAATGGTAATTTTTAAATGTGAGAGGGGCTATTTTTTGATGTGTTCCATCTTGGAAATGTTTTACAAAAATGTTTCATGGCTTTACAAAAGTGTGTAAGAGATGTGAAAGTGATGTGGGATGTTTTGTGTGAGTGTGATGTGAAAAATGGATTTAGGTTATAAAAAAGGGTATTATGTAACATTTGAGTCGGCTGTTATGTGAGTTTTAATATATTGTAATGGTTTTATAAATTTTTTTAATGGATTTGTTGAAGTGTTAAAGAAATGTGAAAAGTGGTGTGGGCTATTTTGGTGTGAGTCGGATTTCAAATCAATTTGAATGAAAAGTGTAGTTTTGTGACTTGTGTGGTATACATGTGGAAATTTTGGTTAATTTTTAATGAGGAAATAAATTTTTCATTTGAAAATTATATTTCTTGACTTTTTGAACTTGTTTGAGCACAAAGGGAAAACACGGGTATCTAGGTGGGTGGACGTGTACTAGTATGCTAGTGAATCTGTGGGGTTTGGCCTCATTTTCACTTAGAAAGATTGATGCTTACAAATATAACTAAACTATGATGATGCTGATTGGGGACAACTAGGTTATGGGTATGTTCCCTACAAGTGGATCGTGCATGAGAACAGATATTTGTGATGGTTACTCTCACTGAGATATGAGGTACCTGGGACCCACAACGAGCTAGTGCCTAAGGGTTATTTCCTATTGCTTGTGCTCATTAGATCCTTTATACTTACCATCTACATATAGTATACTTGGATGTAAAATTCAGTAGATTTGGAATTTATTTTAAAATTGTTGATTCTTTAAATTAGCCCAATTGAAAACTGATTTATTTAAGTTGCATCTTTTAGAAATTGTAACTAGAAATTACATGTTTTTGAAAACATGCATGCTTTTCGTCTTTGAATGTTTATCGCATGGAATATCATAGTGGTGGTATCCTACTGGTCATTGGATCACACCCTACTTACCTCATTGGGTGTAATTAAACTTGGTTATTTTTGTTTTCATAGGTTGGGTATAGTTTTTAGTTCCAGTGGTTCGGGCTTCTAGCAGGTCCTTGGTGGTGAAGTCTTGTGGAGATGGCTTAAGGGCAGTTCCCCTTGCCAAGAGGGTTCATGGGTTATTTTCTTTTGGTTTTGTACCTTTTTTATAGTCTTGTTGAGTTGTTTTAAAATATGTAATGCAGTTCTGAATTTTTGTAAAAGATTGTTTGGTTTGAAAAATTCAGATTTGTTGTATTGGATTCTTTTGTTATTTCAAGTTTATAAACTCGGGTAAATCATTCCCAATTCTAATTTTATGATACCTGAGAACTTTTTCCAGCCTGTGGGGATCGAGAATTCCCTTTGAACCTTGTCACAGGCCAGTTTTATTGCCGGTTTTGGTGGCATCATATTTGTTTTGTGACAAATATAATCAATACCGTGTTTCCCAGCTGGTGGTCGACACATGGCATGTAAAAAATAAATGTCACGTACGTTGCCCCCACATATTCCGTGTTTCAAATTGGACGAAAATTATATGCATTATATGATGTGTATGTCATCTACATGTCATGTATCACATCAATTCACTTTCCATATAGCTAGGTAAATACATGGTGTGTGATGATAATGTATTTTATCCACCCACAAGATGAACCATGATTTACGTGAGCTCATCATGGTGTAGTGGACATGGGTACATGAACATTATATTTTTGTTACATGTTGGGTACCCATATTATATATCCAAAATCATTAAAACCTCATGATGGCATCTCGAGTTTTTATTTTTCTATTCTTGGCTTATACTTGTTCATATAAATGTAAACAAACAAGTTATAAAGGATTTTAAATTATATAATGAATTAACTCAAAATAAAAAACTAACAATAAAATGAGTAAATCAATAAATAATTATTAAATAATTATAAATTAACATGAATCCACTTTGATATCACTTAAAGGTTATTGAGAGCAGTAGAAGTGTTCAGACCCATGACCAATAATTAATTTCATTGGTTTCATTGGATAAAATACTTTGAACTAGAAAATATCAACCCTAGAAGAATAAAAGAGAGGTTATTTTCATATATAATTTATAATTAATTTGTACTTAATAATAACATAAACTTGGAATTCCTTCTTCATTGTTAAATAAATTGTTCAATTCTTTCCATTCCATAGTTGCATTAAAGGATTCAAGGATAGAATGTCTCTACTAGTGATGCACACATGCTCTGTGAACCTCAAAACATTGTCATAGAATCTATGGATTCTAGCATGGATGGTTCTAACTGCTTGTGTCATTCGATGATGGGCGTAATAATGATTCCTTGGGAGAAATAATTATTTATATTGTTCTCTTAATCTCCTAAGAGGGAGGAGGGATCGCTCTCTGTTCACGAGAGTGTTACTCATAATATCACTCTAATGTTAGATAAAATACTATAGGGGGAATTTTTTTATAAAAAATCTCATATATATATAGATGATAAAATCTATTTTAAATACTTAAGTCAGAGAATAATTTATTAGACAGAGGACCTTGACCATTATCCTAATTCCAAGAGAACCACAGGTTGAATAATAATAATAATCATCATCATCATCATCATCATCATCATCATCATAATCATATTATTATTATTATTATTATTATTATTATTATTATTATTATTATTATTATTATTATTTCATCGAGATTTATATAACTCATGGATAATTTAAATATCAATTTTTACATAAATAAATTACTTTTTATTTAAATGATATTTAATATATCATTTCCACCCTACCCTTTAACTCTATCTACCAATCCTCCTCAATATTTATTAAACCTTGAATAATAACTATTTATTTTAAAAATAATAAATATCACTAAATTATTCATTTAATAAATAAATAATATATTCGCTAAATAGAGAATAATTAATTATTTATTATTCATAAAACCAAATAAATAAATATTTTTTATCTTGTGAATAAACAAGAGATACATAAATATTACATATTCGCGTAATTATTTATCACCTTGATAACAAATATTTATTTATTATTCAACTCACATATTTATTATTTTTAATAATTAGTTATTGAATTAATTTTATCAACACATATTGAATAATTATTAGACCACATGATAGGAATAATCTTTATTCACACTATTAAATTCGTATAGAATGTAATAGAGATTCTTGATACACTTAGTGGATAACCCTCTAAGCCTATTTCTCAATTGTATTATGATAAATCACATTAATTCATAGATTAGTGTCTAACAACCCATCTAGGAACCCATAGATAAATAAGTTAATGTCACAGTGAAAACAACCTCTTACAAATACTCACTATGTAATATAATATATTTACATCGATATCACATCAAGTAGGTTGTATACATTGTGTCATCAACCTATATTCTTGATTTATTTTCCTCTGTCTTCTATAAATGAACATTTATATGTATCCACCATGTCCATATATTTATCATTCAATTTTATTTCTATTAAAGTTACAACGATATCTACTTTTATTAATATAGAAGGGACAAATCCTTCCTTGACTTATTCATTAATTTTATATCACTTGTGATGTAGTCAATGCATCCTACTTCCCAATGAACATATGGAATCATAGTTTTTTTCATTAAATAAATTTATATGAATCATGATATGAATTAATAATTTTCATGACCCCCCCCCCCCAAAAAACTAGTACCCTTACTGGGCTTGAAGTGAAGAGAAATAGTGACCCCCAAGGCCCACCTCAAGTAGGACCCAGGTAGAATACTAGCAGCATGGATATATCACACTAATATTGGATAAATTAGCATGAACTATACTAGGAAAATAAAAAAACACCAACCAATCACCATAAAATGTATGTAAACCAAAATATCATAGAAGAAACCCAAAATGCAAGAATATAAAAGAGATACAAATGTATCAATAATAAAATAATACCAAAAGAATCATATGGAAGAAACCACAAAAACTCTGAGATTTGAGCTATTACTATCCAACATGATTACCAAATTTTCCCTAGAAATATAAAAAATAGTTTATATACATGTAGGGTGAGCATAACATATATACTTAGTGGGATCATACTCAAGGTATCTGTTGAAAAAGTGAAAAATGAATCTGAATTCCCTTTTGAACAAATAGAAATTCTAACTAGCACCTACATAGGTCAAATATTCCCCCAGGCCTCACCTAGGATCTCTAACCAAATAACTCATCCAAGAGTATTATATTAATATCATTATAATGTATATACGATGCCCTGAAACCACTACCCTTTTGGTTTTCTACTCCCTCTCAATGGGAATACATCCTTTTCTCCCATCACTTCTATGTCCATGAATGACATCACCACCCATATATCATATCTCATGCCTCCAACCACATATCACATCTCATAAAACCAACCAAATATCTCATATTATATTACCAGGTATCATAAATGTTCCATATATAATCCTTGTGCCCTCCTCCTACCACACATGACCCCACCACATATCTCATCATCCACCACCATTATCACTGAAATTTTCTTCTAAAGGGAGAGTTGGAGAGAGGGGGTAGTCCTCCTTCTATATTCTCCCCATCCTAGATGTTATAGAAAAACACCCCCTATATCTATGTGTGTCATTCCAGTTATCCAACACGGGTGGGGTTTATAATAAAAACACAAAATAATATAGGTATATAATAGTATCAAACAATCCCACACTTATGGGTCCACAAAAGAGACATTACTATAACCAATATTAGGAAAAAATTGATACCATGCCACAAAGTGATACCTCTAATATAGACAACCAACCACAAGAATCACACAAAGGGACACAACTCAGATTCTATTTCTTGTTATTTTATTTAAAAACTCTTCCACAAAGATTTTCTATTTTATTATTAATTTTAATTCACACTAATAAATTATTTAACCCTTTCAAAATTATTATATAATTTGATATTATTCCATTATTATTGAACCAATATCAAAAAACTACCACATTAATCCACTAAATCAAACAAATTCCATCAGGCCACTAATAATCAAGGACACCAAGATACACATAACCAAGGCCACCAAGCTATACACATCAAGTCAATGATAGAACAAGAGAATTCTACTTAGTCTATTTTTACCAAATTTAAGTATTAATCATTTAAAGTTTATTCTCAAATCAATCCAAAACTACAATATATTATTCCAAGGAAGTATATATCATGAAACAAAAACAATAATATCATATAAGGTTGGTAACCATATTCACATTACATCATTCCATTGAATTTAATTAGTTATGTTTATTTTCTTCATTATTCAAATTCATACCAATAATCCAATGAAAAGAAAAAGTATGATAATCTCATAGGTGCACATAAAAAGGGAAATAAGTTGAATCCTCTACCCAAAAATATTCTTTCTGATTCACTATTTGAATCTAAAGTAATAGAGGATGAACCATGGGGCCAAAAACACAAAAAGGATCATGGAATCAGTCTGAAACATAGTGATATGCCATAAAAATAACATCCCAATAAACCAAAAAATGAAATTAACTCATCTATTGGTAAACCTATGAAGAAATAAGGAATAACTCAAAGAGAAAGAGAATAAGGTCTCACTCAGAATTACATTATTGAATCTATAGAAAAAAAGGATGAAAACTAAAGCTTAGAGGATGTTATGGCTCCCAAAATCCCATAGGTATCGCCAAAATATCAAGAAGAAGAAAGGTAGAATGATGGAAATCAGATGGAGGATGGAATTTATAAACATCCTTTAAATTTTCCTATTCATGGTGTGGATGGCTGGTTCATGAAGAAACCTTATACAGTTCACCTCCAAAAAAACTGAGGAACTCAATACAATAAATTCGAGAGGGATTTCAAATCATGAATATGTCCTTTCACTTCATGAAACCTTCAAAGGAAGAACCACTAAAAACTCAAAAACAAATATTCACATCATAAACAATATGTCATGTTGTAAATAAAAAACAAGAATAAACTCTAGAAACCAGGTATCCTAACTCATGAAACCAACCTATGAAACATTATTCACATCATGAATTAGTGATTCATGGTGTGAATCACCACCTATAGTTGTAGATTCAACTCCAAAACCTCTTTTCCCTTCCTCAATCCCATCTCATAGGTCCCAACACCCAAATCTCCCAAATTATAATGTTAAAAGGGTTTGGGATATTATATTAGATACCTATAAAATGATTCTCATTATCAATAATCAAATCCAACCAGAAAAGGAAATCACCAACAATAAGAAACCATCAAACACTTCCCTATGAGATAACTCTAAAAAAAAGATGAAACCATACCCAAAAACATAATAGTAAGAAGTCAAAATAACATCACAATATACTAACATCAAAACATCCAAAACATAAATAAACAAACTACTCGAGGTATAGGGTGTGCATATGTGATTTATACTCCCATTTATTCTCCCCTATAACATCATGCCTCTTTATGAATCGATCCAAGGGTATAACACACCCATGCAATACCTTATCATAGGGTCCTAAATCTTGATCATTCATTCCAAGATTGTCGTATTGTCCCCAATATCCAAATCACCCTATTTGATGATTTGGGAATCATCATGAAGGTTCTGGTAAATTTTGGACACAAGTAATACATCATGATCATTTTCTAACTATGGGGGAAGAACTAACAGATAAGACATCTCACCTATATGCTATAATACATCAATGGTTCCAAAAAACTATGCTAAGATATTAATCCCCTAACTAAATTTTTGTAGACCACACTATGGTAAAAACTTTGGGAAAACATGTTCATTAACTTTAAACTCTAAATTCCCCTACATAAATTGGTATAATCCTTCTGGTGGTTTTGTTCTACCTTCATATTCCCATGAAATGACTAAATATTCTCTATTGTTCTCTACACCACATCAGGAACAAGAGCTTCTACCTCCCCAATCTCAGTCTACCTTAATAGTGATCAACATGACCTCCCATACACCACCTTAATGGGTTCATAATTATGGAGGAATTATACATGTTATTATAAGAAAACTCAACTACAGGTAGGTGTTTCACCCATGACCCATAAAATTCAAGATTCATGCTTATAGTATATCCGCCAGTGTTTGGATGGTTTTCTAAATATTTCAGTCTATCTAGGGGTGTAAAATAGTGTTGAGTTATAACTAATATCCAAATTTGGGTTGCAATACAATATAAAATCATGAATTAAACCAATCAAAAAATATGTTCCTCAAATATCTATGAAGTCTCACAACATCATCCATGCACTGTCTCACTAGAATGGCCACAATACTCAACTCTCGAATCACCAGAAAGTGAGATAACTTCATCATTTTATACATTATTACCCATATATCATCACACCCCCATAATCTTATGGCATCCAAATGATTAAATCCATTATTATTTCCTCCCAGTTACACTCAGGGACATTCAAGGGTTGCAAAAAACCACCAAGGACATGATGTTTTTCCTTCACCTATAGGTATACTAGGGATCACACCAAGAACTCCACCATGATCCACTTCATTCACGACCACCAAAACTTCATCCTCAATCCATGTTACCTATTATATACACTGGGGTGTACCACTAGAGGTTATCTTTGAAACTCATGGAGGACTCTCTCATGCATTTCCAATTGGATAAACATACTTCCCTAGAACATAACCCTATGTTGGTCCTCATTTTACCATCCCTTAGGGGAATCACTATGAATGACCTGATCACACATCACATCTACCTATGATTCTCACATTGAAATTATAAAACTTTATATAATAAAATAGACTCTACCATCATCTTGAATAAGTACCCTTAGTCATCAAATTCCTCTGTTTTGATATGAAAAGTTGCTAACTCCTCCATCACCCACCAGGCATCCTTAAATTATAAAATGATTCCCTATGACTTTTTTCTTGGTGTTTCTTCTATGATGTTTCCCTTTCTTGGTGTATAGGAGTTCTCAAAATAAAATTCCAAAAGAAACTTCATCCACCTACATTTTTTGTAGATTCAAATCATGTTGAGAAAAGATATACCATGGGTTTTTTTTTTGAATCATGAAGACCAAAAAAAAAATCCCTAATAAGTTAATGTCACCACAACATCAGGGAAAACACCATCACTACCATCTATAGATCATCGGATTAATAGTTACCCTCAAGGGGGAATAATTTCCTAGACCCATAAGAGATCACTATTTTATGCTTCATCATGATGAATCCTAACCCAATCAAAAATCTTCATAGAAAACCTCAAACTTCTTGCCCTCCTTGGGAAACAGGAGAACATGGGAACTAGCTAACTTTTCCTTCAAGTAGTTGAATACAGATTAGTGTTGATTTGTCCAAATGAATGATTGGTCCTTCTTAGTCAGGTTTGTTAATGAGGATTCAGTATAAGGTAAATTGGGTACAAACCTCTAATAATAACCCATGATACCAAGAAAACTATGGACCTATACCATGTTCTTGGTTACTTCCCATGAAACAACCACCTTAACCCTTTTCAAATCCACCACTACTCCTTGTTGGGACACCAACTGTTCAAGTAAATGCACTTATCACATCCAAAACATACATTTGGACAAATTCAGTTCTGATGATGGTGCTAGAGAGTCTAAAAGACAATCCTTAGGTTCTCAAAATTATCCTCCTATAACAATGAGTATATAAGAATTTCATCAATGAACATCATTATAAATATTTCTAAAAACTCACGAAACATAGAGTTCATGAGTCCCATGAACATAGATCATGAATTCGTGAAACTGAATGACATGTATATAAACTAAAAGATCCCATACTATCATTGAAAAATAATCTTTAGAATATATTCCTACTTCATTGTAAGCTGAGGATATCTAGACCACATATTGATCTTAGAAGACCAACTAGATCCCCTCAATTGGTTAAATAGATTATCAATTCTTAGGAGAGGGTATGATTCTTTATTTTCACTTGATTCATACTTTGGTATCATATATGAAATCATATACTATTTTCCTTCTACTTGGAAAATAGAACCAGATCTCTCTGCGGTAAAACACTAGATCTTATAAAGACTTTATGCATCAAGTAATCAATATGGGTCCTCAACTACCAAAAATTGAAGGGTTTCATCCAATAAAGAGGCATTAAAATGGGTGTAACACCCATTTTAAAATTTATTACAATCTAGATATCACGCCAAGGTGTTAGTGTCAAAACCTCATCCAGGAAAACAACTAGAAACATCACAACAACTTTAGAGACCTCCACTACCTGAGCTCTCAATAACTCTGCTCATACATCTAGAAAATAAGGGGCTCTGCTCACCTAGATCACATATAAAAACCTCATTCACTAAAAAACACCATGTTTCCCAATCTATTGAAAACTAAACTATCCTATGGATGAAATTGACCCTTTAATGAATAGAATATGACCAATCTAATCTAAGAATGATATCATATGGTTTTATTTTCCACATAAATAAATATCCTAATGGTTGATTGAAAAAAAAATTATTTAATATTTTATTGATAATAAATGACATAATTTCCTCACATTGTGCTAAATATGTTTATTTATGGAATATTTGGGATTAGATAATTAATTTTAAATTTTGTTGACAAAACCAGTTTTGACCCTTTAAAGTTCACTATAGTTTTTAATCATAAATATTTTTATATAGATTATTTGACCTTAAAATTTCATAACATTTTTCATCACTAAAGGGTATAAAATATTCATTATGAATATCCATGATGGATCTTACATTTTATTGGATTAAATGTTCCATTAATTCAATCTTGTACTGGACTCATCATACTAGAAACCACTTCACTATTTGGGACATATCTTCTACATGAAGGCTTTGATTGCACTAAAATTTGGAAAGTATATAGAGGAATAATTTCTAAAAAAATCATAATTCTGTAAGGATATATGGTTCCTGGGTTTTAGATGTAAAAAATTCGATGCATTTTGGATTAAAATATTTGGATGAACTTCCAATTCATACTTGGAAAGTCTTGGAACCAAAACCTTACCTCTACTATATAAATTTATTTTTTTATCATTTGGAGGGGGTTTTACATATATTTAGAGTTTAAGTGAATAGGTGAAGTATTTTAACTCCATTTATCTAAGTATTTCAAGAGGGATATCTCTTAAAGTAAGGATCCCTTCATCGAAGCCTTCTTCTTCTTATTCTTCTACACATTCTAATGTTTGTGTTTGTGAAATAAAATTCTTAGTTTATCTTCCATTGTTACTATTTTTTTAAAATTTTATTCCTATTTAATTCACCTATTTTCAATGGAAGTAAAGTGTATAAATTTTATTGAGTTATACCCTTTCTAAATATTTTCACATAAAAAACATTTCTTCAATGACTACACCACCCATGGAAGAGTATTTCTAGATAATTGATCTAATTCTCACCTTCTTCACTTTTTTTTTTGAATTAATTATCTAGAAGAATTCCCATAATATGTTCTATGAATTGATTTTTTAAATTAGAAAAACCAATAAAGAAAATAAATAATTAACCCAAAACACAAGATGTTGAGAAATGTGTGAATTGTGAGAGCATGATCTTAATTAGTAAAATAAAATGGCACCAGGAAAATTTATAGAGTTAAAATAAAGTCCCAAAACTCAATTAATACTCATTTAAATAATGGATATATTTCATAATTTATCACTAACCATAAGATAAATTAGAACAAAAATCAATGTAGGGTTATACTATTTCACATTCTGAAGCTAGCCTATAGTTTAATTAGTTTTTGTGGTTAAGTTAATACTTATAGGTTTAAAGGGTTAAAAAATCATGAGATCGTAATTAAGTGGAGTTTAGTTTAAATTATAATTATTAATAAGTAATTGAAAAGGTATAGTTATATTGATTACACCTTCTAACATATTTTCCCAAATAACATCTTCTAATTTTGTTTGGTTAAATAAATCACAAAAATGAAAAAATAATATTATTATTCCACTAATACTACCCCATCATTAGTATACATCAATAAAACTCCTCAAAAAAAATATCTTGACCTCCAAATAGTGTATATCCCACAAGGGGTGTGGAAATACTCTCTAAATACATTCATGATTATTAAACTAAGAAGGGTGAAAAAAAGGAGTGTGAATCTCTAAAATCAAAAAAGTAGAAACAAGGATAGATGAAAAAATGATTATACCACAAATAACCTATAGTCCCCATGGAACCAAAACTCTATGATATTGATCTAGCCTCAACCAACTGCTCTACCTCACAAATTATAACCTATATATCCACAATCTAGCCAAGATACCTGATGGTTAGGGACATCTTGTGTCTTCCCTCTTCCAACTTTACCTCCTCCTAGATTATTATAAGCCTATTGAACAGAATAATGAACATAAACTGGAAGGCCCTACTACTGATATTTCTTTAGGGGGAACTACCATTACTGTTGGGAGGGTTCCCGAATTTCCAAACTATATTGATCCTTTAGGGATGAAGGAAATTTATATTGATAGTGATCATGTCCTCCATAACTAAATAACATAATGGGGGACCCCCTAGTACATCCATGGGAAATGTTGTCCCATGATAAATATGATGTTGAATACCAAAATTGTATCCCTACCAATCAAAGTCTCAACTGGCCCAATATTTATTTCCCTCCATCTAATTCTTGTCTCCTTAGACTCCCCTCATAACCCTCTACTATAGTTTCTACATCCCACTCATGCACCATCCCCAAAACCTCCACCTTATTCTTCACCTACAAATATGTTTGTAGCATAAATGGGGTGACTGTAAAATAGATGGTGGGGTGAAAAATCTCCTCTAATAACCATTCTCGATACTCCTCATCTGGAAAGATGTCAGGTGAAATTAAAAAAAGGTTCTTAAACTTAATCCCCATCTATGGAATACATAATCTCCAGCTAGAGGGATACAAACTCATTCCACTTTAACTACTTCACCTTTACTAATAAGAAATCATCACTAAGATCTTTCTAGAAGTCATCCCATGATATATCAGTCTCTTCCCACTCCACAAGATACAAAATCCACCACCAGAGCACTTCTCCCCTGAACTTTCTAACTGCTAGGAGAACCCAATACTCAGATTGGGCTTGAATCAAGATAAAATATATCCCATAATACTCCATCTTGAACTTCATATCCTGGTCAAATATACTACTCTCATACTTTGAAAGCCTCTGACACTAAAAGGTTTGCAATATTTTTTAAGACCGCTCATCTTCTTGATAAGGATCAACCATCCAATGGTCAATGGGGAATCCTGTTAAACTTCCCCATCTCGGACCACACACATGCATTGAACAACTGTAATATCTATAAATAAAAGAAGAACACCAAAATATGGTAGTAAATGATTAATTAATATTATTTTATTAAAATTATTTATTCATTACCATAATCACCCCATTCCAAGTAGAACTCAATAAATTATGTTTCATGTACCTAGCCTAGGTGTTTACCCTGAAAACAACATCAATTTTCAAAATAAATTTGAAGAGATTAAGGTCTTGAAATTGAATCATAGGGGGGACCTGAAATCATGTGTTGTAGTCATTCCCCCTTAATTTCATCTGAAACTAATTTCATCTATCACTGATACCCTACCAACCTCTATAGCCCTAACCTGTGCCTAACTCGAAACTCCACTGTATCTCTTAACGAAAACCTCTGATTCAAAATTATCATGAACCCTCTTACATTGGTAACCCACATAGTCCAAAAATAATGAGAAGGAGTGACGTTTGAGTCCCACCTCTTGCAGGCTCCACGTTGGTGACTAAAACTGATGTTATATAACACAAATATATGAGGAATTACCCTCAACTATCCAATGAAAATATGAAAAGTACCACCAACCAATCACCCTGAAAGGTATGTAAAATAATCCACACAAGAAACCCAAAATTAATGAATATAAAATAAATACAAACATTTCCAAAATAAAAAAAATATCAGAAGAATCATGTGGTAGTAACCATAACAACTCCAAGAATCAAGCTAGTACTATCTTTCCTGATTACCAAATCCCTCTTAGAGATCTAAAAGAAAATTTATATATATTTGGGGTGAGTATAAAATTTATACTCATTAGGATCATACCCAAGGTCTCTCATAAAAAAAGTGAAAATATAATTTTAATTACCTGATGAAGAAATGGATGAACTAACCACCACCTATATAGGTCAACTAGTTACCCTAAACCTTACCAAGGCCCTGTCACCAAATAATGCATCCTGGAGTAGTACAGTAATATCATAATAATGTAGATAAGGGAACCTATAACCAATTACAAACTTTTTTTCCATTCCCACCCAACATGAATATATACTTTACTCATATCCCTTACATATCCACCAATGACGACACCAATTGTATATCATATATCACAACACAAACCATATATCAAATATTGTGGCAATAATCACATATCTCATTTTACATAACAATAATATTTGGTTATCATGACCACATGGAACATTAACCTTTTGTAAATATACTACCATGTAAGACCCCCAACAGATATCTCATCATCGAACATTGGTATCATGAGAAGCTAATTATAATGGGAGAGCAGTGGAGTGGGTGTAGTCATCCATCTATATCCTCCCCAACCTATATTTTAGGGAAAACTCCCCCATTGTCTCAAGGTGTTGATGTTTTTATCCTACTTAGGGGGGTGAAGAAGAGAAACACAAGATTATATAGGTATATAGTACTCTCACATAATCCCACGCCCATGGGTTCACACAAATAACATCGTTACAACCATCATTAGGTCACTACCGATATCACACCACCAATCGTTGTCTTGAATGAAAAAACTAAACAAAATCATCACACAAAGTCCCATGACTTGAGTTCCCTTTACCATTATTTAATTTAACAATTCAATCACCAAGAATATTTTTAGGTTTTTCCCTCAAAGATCATTTCCTTCAATAATAGAAAATGGGCTCAATTAGACAAAACATTATAATATTTTTAGGTTTTTCCCTCAAAGAAATTTTACAATAATATTCAAGTTATTGAATGGTTTGTTTTCCTTTTTTATCTGTCATTAAAGATAATTTATTAGAAAATATTCAATTATTTATGAATTAAATATTATGTTCCCTTGAAATCATGTTTTGTATGTGTTATTGAGTACCCTTGTCTATATTTTGTTATCATACATTGTCAAATACAATATTTTAATATTTATTTTTAGATCTTAACCATATAAATAATTAGTTACATGAATTTTGGTTATAACTTGTTTACCCTTCTAGTGTTTTTATTACTTTTAAGTTGATTTAATATGAATTAATTCCATTAAACTTGATTTTACTAATCAATATTGTTGTTGAGGGTATAAATAAATTAATAAAATAAGTTAATAAATGTTTTCAAGATGTGTTCTTATAAAGGTTTTAGTGATTCATAACTAACCCTATTGGAATTTTATAGAACCTATTTGAAATTTCTATTTTAATCATTAAAAATGAACTATAATATGAAAATTTTATGTTTTAATCTTATAATAGTTTGTATTAATAGATTATTTGGATTACTATATTGATTAGTGAAACAAACATGGAAAAAACCCTTTTCTTGTAAAACAGTTAAATAGACATCAGTTTGAAATGTTGGATGTTTTATGAAATAAGTAAAAAAGAAATGATATTCTTCAAAACCTTTAATTAAATATTAAATTTTCTTATTCTATGTGTTATTTTATGTTATAGGCACCTACTCAGTTT
The DNA here is from genome assembly GCA_963277665.1 of Viscum album. Taxonomy (NCBI): domain Eukaryota; kingdom Viridiplantae; phylum Streptophyta; class Magnoliopsida; order Santalales; family Viscaceae; genus Viscum; species Viscum album. The sequence continues at coordinate 1,334,467,261 of OY728165.1, read as the reverse complement.
CTATATTATTTTATATGCATCTTCTTATTATTGCTAGTGAGATATTGGTGATGAACTAATTTCATCCATAAGTGACTGAAAGGGGGATCTCTTATATGAGAGGTGACAACCAGGTGCTTCCAGCCCCTGATGTGAGTGTTACCTATTTACCAAATTGGATAATACCTCCTTCTTGATACCTATTTGAGCCTACAATATGTGATCACCTCCATTATGGACATTTTATGAATAAGTGGGGGAAATGAATATGCACACCATGTTGCCAGTGTGAACCACAATGATGATAGTCAATGTGTGAAAGAAAAATATTGTGGATAAATATTGATTAAGTTTCATGTAATGTCTATTGTATTTTGAAAATGTTTGTGACAAGTTTCTCGGATCTTTCTGTTTTTTCTTGGAGTTTGAACATATTTTTTAACTATTTTTTAAAATAAATCATTTTTTTGTTGGATTTCATAAAATATAATTTTATAATTAAAATATAATAAATATAACAACCTAGAATTGTATCAATGGAATTTACCTTCTGAATATATAATTGTGTCATATTTAGTATAATAATATTATATAAGGCACATGTACCACATGATAAAAAAATTACATTGTATTTTATTAATTTAACATTACATTTAGAGAATAAATATCACCATAAGAATTTAAAGTATTATTATGGGAAAAAATATAAAAAATATAACAATAATATGAATATTTTTATCTTCTTAATCACCCAAAATAATTACACTCCTGAACAACATGGTATAAATGAAGTAGAATATTAGTAATGTAAAATAATTTTTGAAAATAAAAAATTATATATAAATTTGAGAGAAAATAGAATTGAATATATAGTAAATGAAATAATTGGTATTTTTATAAACTAGTAAACTCATATGACGGTTAAAAATCTGAGTATTTGAATAGTAATCTGATAATCAAAATAGTAACCTTATCGTTGGAATAGAAATCTAGCCATTAAGAATTGTAACTTGGACATCAGAATAGTATCATCACCTATGTGAGTGAAAAATAATATTTATCTATCTAATAAAATGAAAATATTGTTCATTATATCATGATATAAGTAAATAAATTTTTTAAAAATGATAATTTAACTGTTCTTTTTTTTAAAAACAAATGTGTTTTATTTGAATTATTATAAATATATATATTTATTTAAAAGAATGGTTATTTTATATAATGGTTTCATAAATTAATATTATATTATAGTATATCAATAATATAATTTTATATTACCTTAAGTAATTTTTCAAAGGGTTGAAAAAGTGATCATAATATTAAAATTGTTATTTTTCAAATAAATAAGGATTTTTTTAAAAAAATAAATTTATCATATTTAGAGAATTATTTTCAAAAAATGGTTTAATTGTTTTAATCCAAAACATCATAAAAAGGTTTATTTTTTCTTATTTTTCTAAAATAGTTGATTTTTTGGTGAATAGTGAAATATGACAACATACGATATTTAACATTATAAGATAAATACATGATTTTTGATGTCATGAATATTGTAAGAACCCATTAGTTCAAACTAACATGAACCATTTACTATAAAGGGCTATAAGATTCATAACTATGGTTAATATTGATCCAAAATAATAAACAAATGATTATAATATTCAAAAACACCCCTCCCCCCTTAAAAATATCACCCATCATCACCCCTTCTCCTCAAAACTTATAAGACTTAGAGCTTACCATATTTCTACATAATTAGTTTACCAATCCACTCTAACTCATCCTAGTGCTTCTATTCTCATCAAAATACCATTTCATGGATCCTTAAGCGGTTTCCACAGAAGAGACAACCAAAGGAAGAGGTAAAAGTAATGAATAACCACTTTCAATTTTATTCATCTTCTACCACCCCCTTATGTTATCAATATAACTAGACATAGAAACAAAAATATCTTAAATATACTGACATGTTACTCTCCCTTCTTTATATTCTAAAAATAAAATGTTGTTTACAATATGGTTGTTTCACCGCCTCTATGAACAATGTACTTTGTTTTTCTCCACCACATTCATGGTGGGTTATAGAAACAATATTATATAAAAATATGATTATAATAAGTATATAAATCTTATTTAATGTTTTTAATTATTTTAAAATAATTTAATTAAATAAAATGAATCTATTTCATGATGGTCAGTAGAACAACCTAAATTAACTAACAACATAATGTTGACATTTTTACATAGTGAATCACCCTTATGTCAGAAAGAATATGAGTATTTGGAACTATTTAAATTTATGAAAGGACATAAATACCATTTCATTTATCTTCTATAATTTTAGTTCCATTTTAAATGAACTTCAATAATTATCCACAAGTGATCTGACCTTGGAATCATGAAATGAACACCCTCGAAACAATGAAATTAAAAATTATATCTCATTGAAATGGTTACAAATGAATATAATAAAATTATAGGAAATAAAATATAGGTTTAAATTATTATGAATTATTTAATTGGGAATCTAATTTTATTATCTAGGATGTTAAGTGAAAGTGTAGAATGATTCTGGAACCTAAGGTAAGGGATCTCTCTAAACCACCATTTCTAATTGTTTTATGAACAGTCTCTCTCTAACTCACTTTCTAACTTCCTTTTATGTTATTTAATGGTTATAAATTATATATATATATCCTAAATATATACTTATCTTATGTATCTTATGTTTATTATTCAAATGACTTATTTAAAATAAAACTCGATTAAGGGGAAATTTTCTTTACCTTAATCCTTTTATATAATGATCATTTAAAGTATTTATTCCCACCAAAATTTCCTTAAATAAAGGAATATTTTAGATATAACCATTATGGTTAACCAATGTTTTTAAAATAAAATTTAATACTTATTCTTTCTCTAAAAGTCTTTAACCGATTCCATAAAACACTCTCTGGAAGTTCATTTCTACACCCAATTATCTACCCTTTCTCGTGATATTTTTTCAAAATGAACACAATATTTTGAAACCTATTCTTATGAATGAAAATATGAATGTATAAAATATTTAATTCCTTATTCTATTTTTAGTATTTATGAAATATTCTTTTATTATGATATGAGGAAATATTTTTCAACCCATTTATTTCCATGGGTAATTCTTATGTTCATGCCTTATGATTGATTTCCTTTTTGGTATGTATAAGAATGTACATGTTACAATGGGTGATCCTAGATATCACTCCATGCATTGGGTAATATTTTTTCCTCATTATATGGTATGAATGGGATTATAGAGTAAACCTATTCCATGATGGTACACTATCCACCATGTGATGTTGTCTTGGCATTTAACCTTGAATTATACTTATTTCATGTTTTATATTGCTTCCACTTTCCTAAATGTCTATGATCTTATGATACCATGTTATTTATGTTATTATCACATATGATTAATCATGATACTTTCAATTTATGATATAATGTTATGCCTTATTACTCATATAAAATGCTTTGTTATCATTTTTATACCCTATGGGGATATTTATCTCACCCCTTTTGTCTATGTATTCTTCAAGTTATCCCATATAGTTTAAGGAGTTAAAATTGGTTCAACAGATCATTATAGAGATTAAAAAAAATTATTTTTATTTTATTTTATTTTCTTCTATATTATGAACCTAGTCAAACAAATACATTAGGTCTCTAAACCCTTTGGTTATGTTTATTGAATATTTATGTTAAAAATCATGTAACAATATGTGTAAAAGTATTGGGTATCTATAGTTGGTATTTAAGGAAATTCTAGTTATTTTGGGGGATTAGGACTATAATACTTTAGTTATAAACCTATAGATAATTATAAGAATATAAGAATATCCTGAAATTTTGGTGAAGCATAAAGTGAGTGGTTTCATAAAAATCACATCCTAAACTAAATGCTTTAAGTAGATGTGGATATAGAATAGTTTTACCTAAGGGTAATAAGCCTAAAAAGGGAAGATTGGGTATTAACCCAATTATCACTCAATGAATGACAAAGAGTCCTTGATACACACATGGTTTGACACTCCTATGGGATATTCTTTGAAAAATTCACAAACTCTTTATGAACCATTATAAAGGACTTGAATAAATTGTTATGCTAGAAAACTTAATAGTAAAATTTCCATTGATAACCTATATTTAAAACTAGATAATCATATGTTAGTTTATATTTGGAATTTATAAGTTATTCCTTATTTCTCATAGTTCCCAATTTTAGATGATTTTTATATTGAGTATTCTCATCTATTTTTTATTGTTTCCTTTATTTTATTTAATGTTTGGAAATAGAAGGAATTGTTCCAACAAGAAATATGATAATAAATTTCATGGTTACCATAATGAGATGCATAAACTTATGGGACTAGGAGCTAAGAACTTCTTGGAAGTACTGGAAAAACTGACTCATGTTATGAATAATAACTTCAATCATGTAAAAATCCCTCCTTCACCTATGAAGAAGTAAATTTTAGTCAAGTCATTATGTGATAAATGAATCATACCTTAAATGGATCTTATGATCCCCTCATCAGGGAATAATGAATTAACTCCACTGAAAAAATATTTTTTGTCCAATTCTTATAACAAGATAAAATTGTGTTTGATGTTTATCTCATAGAGGGGGAGCTGATCAATGGTGAATAATGATCAAGAACATGAAGTCCAAATAGGAAATTTCTTCCATGGAATTGGAAGGATTCTAGAAAATATTTTTCAATAAATATTTTCCTTAAAATATTCATCTTAAAGATGAGAGGTAGTTACTCAAACTAATTAAAAATAAAGATGATTCTATCATGGAATAAGTGGAAAAATTCAAAAAGGATTTCATGAAATGCCTTAAGATTTATCATCAACACTGAAAGTAAGGTATACCATTTCTTTATTGTGTTAAATCCAAATCTATGAAAATATTTAGTGATTCGAGAATTTGATGTCTATAAATAGATTTTGTATTATGCCATTAAGATCAAGGTAGAGATTGGTAACTCTCAGTGGTCTCATGTGGAGGTGGATAAAAATAGTAAAATAATGATTAATTCTGGAGGACCAGTGGATAAATCCCATGGAGGAAAGAAAATGAAACTACCCACATGTTAATAGTGTGGGAATAGGCATCCAAGAAACTATCTCAAGGGAATAAGGAGATGTTTCAAGTGGGGGAAAGCGGGAAATCAATATAATAAATGACTAATATAGATGAATAAACCTACTAATTCAATAGAAGAAAATAAGGTTTAGATAAATACTCAACATACATTATAGTGCTTCAACTATAAGGAACACATGGATTAAGTGAACTAATTACATAAGACAAGGGTTTTTGTATACAATAAACTATAAAAACTTTTAGGTCCTAGAGATAAATTAATTTCATATTCTAACACTATGGTTGAGGTGGATTATAAAAATGATTTGGTTATAGGTACACTAATTATTCATTCAAGAATAGTGAATTTTAAATTTGATTCTAGTTTTACACATTATTTCATATCTTTCAAGTTTAGTGTAACTATTCAAACACCACCTCAATACATTGGGTTTGATCTATATGTGAGAATAGAAAATGGGGCAATTGTTTCATCCCAAGTATATAACTCCTCCCCAGTCAATAGTTGTGGACTAAACCATGTAAAAAATATTATCATACTTCCTTTTGTGTAATTTGATTCTATATTGGGAATGTATTGTCTTTCCTTATATAAATCTAATAGAAACTTTCATGATAGGAAGATCACTCATCACATCCTGAGTCATTATCTAATTATTTACAAGTGTAAGGTAGAGGATGAATATACTTTGGATTCTGTAAATCAAGTGTGGATATTATTTCATTATGAGTAATAATATATATCTCAAATGATTAAGATAAAATAAATAATCAAAATTGAATACAACCCCATTGTGAGAGATTATATTGATGTATTCTCTGATGAATTTCCTGGTCTTCCTCCTAATCGAGATGTTTAGTTTTCAATCAAACTTATACCTAGATCTCTAACCATATCCAAGACTCCCTATATAATATCCATAATTGAGTTGGAATAAATTAATAAGAAGTTACAAGAGAATTTGGACATGGCTTTTATATGCTTTACTGATTCATCATGCAGTGATATAGTCCTCTTCATCAAGAACAAGGATTGTTCAATGCACCTTTTCATTAATTATCATAAACTCAATCATAAAAAATAACAAGTATCCCCTACCATGGGTAGATGACTTGTTCGATCAACTACGTAGGGACTAGTATTTCTATAAGGTGGAACTTTGTTCGGGATATCACCAATTAAAGGTGAATAAGGAAGGTATTCCCAATACAGTATTTTGAACAAGGTATGGACATTATAAGTTCCTAGTGATGCCTTTCAGAATAAATAATTCTTCAGTAATCTTGATAGACTCAATTAATAGAATATTTATATATTGCCTCAACAAATCTTTAGTATTATTTAAAGATGATATTCTTATATACTCTAAAAGGAAGGAGGATAATGGGGAGTATTTGAATATTGTGCTAAAGACTTTTTAAAAGGGTAATTCATATTAAATATAAAGTAAATTTGTGTTTTGGATGGAGGAGGTATCATTCTTGGTGAATGTTATCACTAGAAAAGGGATATTTGGACACCCTTCTAAGGAAAAGGAATTTGAATGGTGTACTAAAACAAAATCTATAATGGATACCAATAATGTTCTTAGAAAATTTGGGTTTTACTGATGATTTTTGAGAACCATATCTTGATTCTCAACCCCACTAAATAAGATGACTCATAAGGGAGTAAATTTTTTCTGGACTGATGAATGTGAAGGGCACTTCAAGGAATTGAAAAAGAGGCTTATCACTGCACAATCCCTCGCACTAACCTTAAGTGGGGAACCTTTTGTGGTATAAAGTGATGTATCAAATTAGGTATTAGTTCATGAACTGATACATAATGATAAACTGATAGCCTACACCTTAAGGAAGTTGGAAGTTAATTAGAATAATTACCAAACACATGATTTGGACTTGGTTATAGTGATCTTCATATTAAAAATTTGGAAACATTATATTTATGGGGAGAAGTGAGAAATATATATGGATAATAATATCCTTAAATATATATTCACATGTAATGAGATTAATATACACTAAAAAATATTCTTATAGCTTATCAAGGACTATGAATATTCAATCCTATGATATCCTGGGAAAAAATAATGGTATAGATTCTCAAAGTAAAAAAAGGATCCTTTGATTTTATCAATTATGAGAATTGAGAAGGATCTGATCATATTATACATGCAAAGGATAGACATGAGGATTATAAAAAAAGGAATATCCTCATTCCTTTCAGAAATTTATTTCCAAATCATCCCTTTTAGAGAAGATAAATAATTTTCAAAGAGATGATGTGGAAATAAAGAAGAAGGTGGAAGCAATAAGAAAATAGAAATCCTAGGAGTTCAAAATTTATGAAGAAGTATTTTTAAGAAATTTTTCAAGACTATGTTCATCATAAAATCCTAAGATAAAGAAAGGATTTTTTTACTCATTCACATATCCTGACCTTCTTCATTTACCCAGGGAGCATGAAGATGTATCGATATCTTCGAGTGAACTATTGGTGGATAATATAAAACTGAGATCATATAATATACATCAAAATTCCCATTATGTTACAATGTGAAGATTGAAAGGAAAAAAATATAAGGGGATAATGTAACCATTACCCATAGCTATATGGAAATGGGTAAAATCATAATGGAATTTGTCCTTGGTCTTATAAAGACATCATGAAGAAATAATGTTATATGGGTTATAGTGAATCATCTTACGAAGGCTACTCATTTCACTTCAATTTAATAGGATTGTCCCTTGATATAATTGAAAGGATATATATATAATAAGTGGTGATCATTCATGGACCACCACTATCAATTATAACCAATAAAAATATGATATTTACCTCTAGGTTCTACAAAATCCTCCAACATAATCTAAAAACTAAACTGAACTTCAATACATCTTATCACCCCAAAATGAGGACCAATCTAAGAAAATTATCTAAACACTTGAATATAGGTTGATATCTTGCTTGATGGACTTCAATAAAGGATGGGTCCATCATCTTCCTCTGGATGAGTTCTCATAAAACAATTGTTTCCAAAAAAGTATCCAAATGGATCCATATGAAGCCCTTTATGGGAAGAGATATAGAAAAAATTCTTTCTTTGATAAATTTGGAAAAAATAATCTATTTGGACTTAAAATGTTTGAGGAAATGGTATAAATGGACAAAACCAATCTACATCCCATCAAGGATTCTTAATATTTAAAAAGATCTATGTTGAAAATATTTAATGAGACCTGAAGTTTGAGGTCACATATAAAGTGTTCCTCCACATATCTCCGTGGAAGAGATTAATTTGATTTGGGAATAAGGGAAAGATAATTGTTAGGAACATTATCCCCTTCGATATTCTCCATCACATCAGATATATGACCTATCAACTATGACTCCCACCAACCCTTCTCAAGTACATGATGTATTCCATGTATCCCTCTTGAGAAAGTACACACTGGATCCCTTATGTGTACTAAATTCAGACATCATTGAGATATAAAATAATATTTATCATGAGGAGTAATAGGTGAAGATATTTTACCATAGATATAAAGTTCTACACAACATGAAAACTTTCCTTGACATGGTACTATAGTGAAACCATAAGTATGAGGAGGCAACATGGGAACTAGAGGAATCCATAAACTATAAGTACGCTCACCTATTTTAACATTAGTATATAAAATTAAATTTCAATGGAGATATTTCTTAATGGGGAAGAATGTAACGACCCCTAATTTTATCAATTTAATTTTCCTTCTGAATATATAATTTTGTCATATTTCGTAATATAATATTACATAATGCATTTGCATCACATGATAAAACCAAAAATATTTTATTATATTAATTTGAACATTACATTTAGAGAATAAATATGTCCATAATAATTCACTGTATTACAATGGGATAAAAAATAAATAATAAGATAATAATAATAGAAAAAATTTGGATCTGTTTGATACCCCATAATAATCGTAGTCACAAACAATACAATAGAAATGAAGAAAAATATTAATAATTAAATATGTATTTTGAAAATGAAAATATATATATAACTTTTAGAAAAATAGAATTGAATTAAGAATACATAAAATATAATTTATTTATAGAAATTAGGGAACTCATATGACCATTGCAAATCTAACCATTGGAATAGTAATATGGTCATTGGAATGGTAACATGACCATTGGAATAGTAATATGACCATTAAAAATTGTAACCAAGTCGTTAGAATAATATCATCACTTATGGAAGTGTAAAATTATATTTTGGTATCTTATAAAATCAAAATATGGCATATTTATATCAGGATAAAATTAAATAATTTTTCTAAAAATGATAAAATATGTGTTCAAATTTTTATAAAACATATATATTTTATTTGAATTTTTATAATAAACACAATGATTTAAAATAAAGTATATTTTCATAATACAGGTTTATAAATTAATATTATTTATCATTATAATAAGAATATAACTTTACGAGACCTTAAGTAATTTTTCAAAGGGTCAGAAAATTGATCATAATATTAAAATTAGAATTTCTCAAATAAATAAATATTTTAATTAAATATTAATTTTTTAATATTAATTTTTTTTATAAAATTGATTTTTTTTTAAATATACACATCAAAAAATGGTTCGGGTAATTTTTTGGTATTTTTTGTAAAAAGTTAATTTTTTGGTGAATAATGAAATATGGGAAAATATGATATTTAATATTATATGATAAATACATGAATTTTTGAGTCATGTATAATGTAAGAACTATTTATTTTGAAATAAAATGCACCATTTACTATATAGGGTCATAGGATTCCTCACTATTGGTAGTGTTGATCCAAAATAATAAACTAATGAGTATAATATTCAATAACACCCCTCTCATTCCCTTATAAATACTGACCATTCTCCTTAAAACATATAAACCTTGGATATTTCCAAATATATTCCCAATTAACTTCTTAATACTCTCATAAGTTAACTAGTTCTTATGTTCTAATCCAAATACCATTTCAAGGATCCTTAAGGGTAGCCTAAGAAGAGACAACCAAAGGAAGAGGTACAATTCTCGACTAACCACTTTAAATTCCATTATTCATCTACCGCCCCATTATGTTGACCATAAACCTAAACATAGTACCAAAAATATAATAAATATAATGATATGTTATTATTATGTTATAATATCCATCTTCTACCCTTTATTATTTAGATTCTAAAATGAAAACATTTTTTACAATATGGTTAGTTCACCGCCTCCATGAACAACATACTTCATTTTTTTCCACCACCCTAAAGGATATTTATAGAAACAATATTATGGGTTAATATTATTATAATAATTATATTACAACTTATTTCAAGTTATTTAATTTTTTTAATAATCATTTAATTGAATAAAATTAATCTAGTTCATGAGAGTCAGTAAAACAGCCTAAATAAACTAAGCACGTAACGTTAAAGTTTTTTCTAAGTGAATATTCCCTATATAGGAATACATATCGGTATTTGGGACCATTTAAAATTTTGAAATGAAATTAATACCACTTAATTTCACTTCTATTTTTTATTACCATTTGAAAAGAACTTCAATAATTATCTATAGGTGATCCTATCTTGGAATCATAAAATGAATTCCATCGGAACAACAAAATTAAACATTATATCCCATGGAAATAGTTGTAAATGAACATAACAAAATAATAGTAGATAAATTATACATTTAAAATGTTATAAATTATTTAATTAATAAATCTAATTTTATTATCTAGGATGTTAAGTGAACGTTCAGAATAATTCTGGAAACTAAATCGAGGGATCTCTCCAAGCCACCCTTTTTCTTTGGTTATGATCTTTCTCTCTATAACACACTTTATATCTCCATTTATGTTATGAAATTCTTATAAATTATATATATATATATATATATATTAATTAATTAATTTATTTATCTTACATATATACCTAGATTATTTACCCTTCCATTGATGGGATAATACATGCCTTAAGTTCATTTCTCAAATGCCTTATTTAAAATCAAACTCAATTAAGGGGAACTTTTCTATACCTTAATAATTTTATGTAATGATAAATTAAATTATTTATTCTCATTCATTATTTAATTAAATAAATTAATATTTTAGGTATACGAATTACAGTTTACCTCTAGTATTGAAATAAAATTTCATACTTATTATTTCTCCAAATTTTTTTAACCAGTTATTTAAAACACCATTTTTAAAGTTCATTTCTATACGCAATTAGCTACCCTTTCTCATTATATTTTTTCCAAATGAACACCCCATTTTGAAACCTAGTTTTATATACTTAGATATGAATATAAGAAATATTTAATTCCTTTTTCTCTTCGAAATCTTACTGAAATTTCCTTTCATTATGATATGAGGCAAGATTATGCAACCCATTTATTTCCATGGGAAATTATTATGTTTATTCTTTATGATACATTTAATTTTGTAGAACAGAAAAGAATGTACATGTTATGATTTTTGTGCTCAAATATTACTCCAATTAATTGGGCAATGTTTTTGTATCTTGGTATGGTATGTATGGGATTAAGGAGTAAACCTAATCCATGATGGGACTTTGTCCACCATGTGATGTTATCTTGGAATTTAGTCTTGACTTATGATTATGTCATGTTTTATATTGCTTCCAGTTTCCTATGTTTCCATAATCTTATGATATCATATTCTTTATTTTATTCTCTCATATTATTATTCATTATCCTTATCATTTATGATGTCAATTTAATCCTTCTGAATCATATTCAATACTTCATTATCATATTTATTCACTTACTATGATTTTTAGCTCACTCATTTATTTATATATTCCAAAATTTGTCCTATGTATTTTTATGATATCAAAGGTATTTATGATATAATTATGAATATGAAAATAAATATATTTAATTTTTGTTTATTTTTGATGTATTATGAACATAGTCTTCCAAAAAAACTATGCTTCTCAATCCTTTGGTTGTGCTTATTTGATATTTATGTTAAAAATTATATTACAATATGCTTAAAAGGATTATGTAACTATAATAAATATAATAAATATATTATATATAATTATATTAATAAATATAATATTATAATTTAAAAAAAAATTGGAATTCCAAAATATAAAATTTTATTTATAAAATAATTTATAAACAGATATTAATAATTATAATTTGTTATAATAATAGATAAAATAATATTGTTAATAATATTAATGATATAAAGATATATATTGGTAATAATATTATCAATAGATATATAGTTTATATGAATATATTGCTAAATATTTTGACCAACAAATATATTATCTATTGGTATTATTATAATTGCATCAAAATTATGTTATATGTTGCAATAACATTTAGTGATAAAAATCCAACAATTTAGCAATAAAAGCATATTTTTTGGTAAAACACTTTACCAATATAAAATTATACTTTACAAATAGATATACCCTTTTTAGAAAAAATTTAATTATTTTTTTGATATGAAAAATAAATATGGGTTTGAGTGGAGAGCTGTGTTATGCCCCGACTAATGTATATTAATCATTTTTTACTTTCAAACAGGTGTTGTTGATGTACCAAGGTGGTTTTGTGGTATGATAATATAAAATATTTAATTAAAGGAAGGTAATTCATCAATGGTGTTGAGTGAATTATGAAATGAACTTAAAACTACGTGAATGGGTAGTAAAAGAATATAGTCCCAAATACTAGGGGTTAATGCATTCTACACTAGTTTTTTTAATTTAATTTATTTTTTGTTCTTATTTAATTTTGAAAATCATTTACCATGTTTATATAATTCTATAAAAATTGAAAACAAAAATAATAATAGGAAGTGAACCGAGAAATTATTGTTGGAAATATTCTTCTAAATACAACATGTGATATGAATCCTTGATGAATTCATAGTAATATTAATTTTTATTTGATGATTAGACCATTATATATAGTTTCTTAATTAATATATCCCTGTGGGGAATTTATATTGAAGGAGGAATATGACTCAGTAGAATTGGTCAATTCATGTGCTACATGAAAATACCTTCACCCAAGTGATGCAGCGAGATAATTATTTGATTACAATGGATTCAAGTGGACTGGGTTTTTTTGAATATAGGGTAATGTGATGGAGGCAAGAGATCAGGGTGAGGAGCCCTATTTTTCTAAAAGTAAAAAAACACACAGACACACACACACACATATATATGTATATTATAATTGGATCTTTGTTTCAATTACTTTGGGGTTATGAGGCTTTTCATGGAAATAGGGATACATAATGTGGTGTTTGGTTTATGAGTTGGTGTAAAGTGGTAGAGAATTTGATTGGGAGACTTTGTTAAGTTTTGTTATCATTTATTTAGTATTTAAAAGAAACATTGAGTTTAAAATAAAAGGAAAATTTTAAAATTAAAAGTAAAAGTAAATGTAAAAACTAAGAGAAAAAGAAAATGGAAAAAATTATTTTTAATATTAATACTAGTGAAAAAATTAAAACCAAAATAATATTGTTAATTATTATTCAATTTATTTATGTATATATACAAATTTATACCATAAAATCATTTTTTATCCAAATATCATGAAAAATATTCATTTTTTTCATGGTCTTAATTAATAAATTAAAGAGTCAATATTAAATTATTTTCCATCTAGATCATGATAGAGATAATCCCAAGGATATCAAAGATACATAAAGAGTGGTTTGAAATTTTAATTTATTATACATCGTGTGTTTAATAGTGACCCATCTAAAAAAAATAGAAAGTACTCCTGGATTCATTTTTATGATTAGACAGTAATGATACCCTCTGTTGAAAGATTTAGAGATGCTAAGATAATGTAACTAATATATATATATTTGGATTTCAGTATGCATGTATAATGTTTAACAACATCTATGATGACAGTAATACATAAAGAGGATTTTATGAGTTTTTAAATAATTAGTATACTCATATTGAATCATATCAATCAATAATTCAATATGATATAAGTATTTGACAACATTATTCATGGATATGATGGGTAAAAAAACATCAGTGGTTATTATGGACCAATATATGTTGGTGAAAATATAGTGAGATAAAGTGATGTGATGTGAATATTGATAATGCAACAGTTTTATTATTATCATATAGATAACATGGACTTATTGAGACTATAACTTAAACTTGATATAGTGTTGAGTTTGTCCTAGGTTTAATAACAATATAAGATGTGGTAAAATATGAATTTACATGGATGCTAATCTAAAAAATGGTACTATGATGAAATTATGTACAAAAATATGTTCAATCTATATTTCACTTTATATTATGGGGGTAGCATATTTAGAGTGTAGCTCTTTGATTCGTTATAAATTATCCAATGAGTTTTTCCATACTTATGATTAGATGACCGTCTTATTATCTACACTATTTAAAATATTTGTTACTGACCTATATGACTATAGAATATTAACCTAGATATTTTTACCCCTAAGAAATCATTGTGATGATTATGTAGATTTTGAGAGATAATGAGGTGTTTATAGTTTTTTGCAGAGGTGTCCTCTTAAGTAGTGGGTTGTGCTATAATTATTAGTGTTGAGTACCTTGACCTTCTGATAGTTGTGATTTTATAGAATATGATGACATGAATATTCGTGAGGACTAGTTGAAATAGTTTTCTTGTTAGTAGTGTGGTCTAGTTGACATGGTTGATTAAATAATCACATGTAATAGTCAACCTAATTTATTGAATAATCATGGGGACTAGTGTGAGAATTATAGATTATTTTTTTTTATATTATTTAAGTGATGGGAGTACCATTCCCTAGATAACCAACCACCTGATCTAGTATTCTCTAGGGCGACCCAATAGTATATTAACATGTGGTAACTAAATGGACAGTTTAGTCAAGCCTCCCTCAATCTCACTAGTTAGTTAGGATTTGATATGGATTCAATATCTATAATAAAAATAAATTTAGTATTATGATAGGGATATGGATTCAATTCGAGCATGGAAACAATATGATGTGCAATTGTGATAATGGATTAGTCACATGATGCTAGGCATTGGATGAATAAATGGAACTAGCTAATGGGGGTTGGTTTTAGGGTCCCTTCTATACTATGATAACATGTGTTATGGTATAAATTTTTTATTATTTGTCCAGTTTTGTTTGTGGTGATATTAGATAATAAATACTCTAACGAATTAGATTTATTTACAAATATTTAAATACATATATAATGGAATAAACTTTTTCATATTATCCGATGAGACTTGAGGATAATATAATTCACTACTTGATGTGTGGCCTTGTTTACCACAGGTCATTAAGATTGGTGAGTAAGTTACTCTATATTATGATTTTTATACTTTAATTATATTTCATAAATTATATTGACTCGATTTTTCACATATATGGGATAACCTGTAGAGCATAGTGTTTTCCTCAAACCTACTCTTATATAAAGGTTTACACAATTATGTTAGTCGAGTTTCCAAGGGGTATTAGCTCAAAGAACAAGGTGGATAGTTGGAACCTAGTGTTTAGGGATTCATTCATATACTCCTAAGGTATATGATATGTTTGGATTTTATTGAATTACTTGGATTAGTGTTAATTTTTTCATAGTTTTAGTTGTCTTATATATTGATTTTTTCATGGGACATCAAAGAGATATTCCAGAAATACCTCATATCATAGTGTATGCTATGTTCATATCATATAGGATGAAATACATGATTCTAAGATATATCATATACCTAGGTTTTTTAATATCATAATGATTATTATATAAATATACACCTTAGCCTCTACCATGACATATTGTATAGATAGAGCATGTTGTATAGGGTTATGGTATGAGTTAATATGATTAAAAAAGAGGTAAGAAAATGTTAACTATCAATGTGTGGTATCTCTCCCTTGTTAGATATAATTAATAATGATCATTTCATAAGATGAAACACAATGGAGGAAATATGAATTCATTTTATGAATGCATAAACAACTAAATCTTATTACTTTTGTGTTATGTGATGAATGAGTAAATTAATACACACTCAAGGAACATCCTCAAGTGATTATAAAAGATGGAAATGCCTATGGGAATGGGGTGATCGTTAAAAATTCTTTGGTCGATTCCCTCCCTTCTTGGAATCCCTCAATCCTTCACCCTTTACATTGAGAAGCACTAGCATATCATGGATATTTAGGAGAATTTCACTCATAGGATGAATGATTCACATCTTCCCATGGATATTCCATAGTGGAGGGAGTCTGATGGATGAAAATAAGGGATCTTCAACATGCATGTTGGTGGAATATAGTAGAAGATGTATCTTTGGTGTGAGGAACACACATTTTTTCTGTATTTATGTTTATATGGTTTTGGGTTTCATGCATGGTGATATTGGGAATTTAGGTTTCTTATTGTATCTGTTGTATTAATTGTGTGATAATAATTCCTTAGAAACACATCAGTGGTATTATAGATTTACCCTATTACTTGATTCTTGAAATAATAACTGAAAATGAAGAATAATGCATATCATACTGAAGTTGTATATGCTGTCATAAAATACTATTGAAATTTTTTAATTGGGTCATGTTTTTTGATATGATATCGTAACATATGATTAGATCATATCATACAATATAGGATATCATTCCAAACATCATAATGAAATCCTTATATTTTTATTATATCATAAATCATGATATGGAATATTTTATGTTACGATGGAGTAGTTCCATGGATATAAAGAAGAGCATCACATCATATAGGTGACAACACATCTCATCATAAAATACAACTTCCCTACATGATTACTCTCATGAAATGCTATAATGTAAGTGATGACTACTAAATGTATTGATTTAATCCTATTAAAAGACATTACATGGGTAGTTAATATTACACATTACCTATTTCATAGGAAATTATTGCAAGGAATACCAAATTTATCTTATGAAGAGGCTTGTTGTAGGCTATAATTTCAAGACATGGTTTTATCTATTATAAAATATGATTCATACTGTCAGAGGGATTTATGCACCATGTATTATTTTTTCATATATTAAGATATGGGTTTATCATTATATACGTTATAGATTTTTTTTATAAATTTCAATATATAATGTAATTAAATGGTTTTTAAAAAATTTATAAATCATAATAAAATTTATTTTTGGATATTTATTAATCTATAAGTGTGTTGATAAATTATTTAAATATTTATGAATCATTTATTAAAGAAATATTGATAAATGAAATTTTTATTATTAAAACATCATCTTCAAATTATATGTAATTACTTATAATTTAGATATAAATGGTTTATATTGGGATGATAAGTGTAGTTTATGAAGTGCATATAAATTGAAAAAATAAGGCATAATATAAAGAAATTTATAATAATATTTATTAACTGATCATAATATTTAATTTGAATTATTTAAATTAAAAGTCCTTATTTGAAAAATTATTTAAACCATATCAAAATATATTTTTTTAAATTGATATAATAATTAATTTAGTTAAAATATTTCTAAAACTCTCATACATCCATCTAAGGAGTTACATACTATGTATGATAATTGATTTAGTTTTCTTCTACGATGGATTTTTCTTGTACTAGGTTTTGAACATGAATTAAATAGTTAATTATAGTTTATACATATTAGGTTTTATAACTATGGTGGAATTGAAATATATCTTTTGTAATGTATCCTTGGTTAGAGGGACATTGGTTCAGACTATTCACTAGTCTAGAATATTATTCCTTGTCTAGAAATATAGGGGTTGGCTATTTGTCTCTCTAAGATTACACTTATGGGGATTATTGATTTCATATATTTATAATAATATAAATGAAATAGTTTCATATACATTATGAATGGGATTAATTTTGATGTGTATAAATATTTTTGTCTTTTAATTTGGGTTAGTAACTCAAGTTAACAGGTTTGCAAAGAGATACACATCTATACGGTTTGAACATATTGATTTAGTGTAAGGGATAATATTCCAAACTAAATAATTATAATCATGCATACATAAATGGAATAAAATGGGGAAATATAGTGATATTAAATTCCATATAAAAATAATAAGCCTTCCATTCCTTCCAAATAAAGCACATGTCACAACCTTGATCATTCATTTAGGTAGGTTCCACCAAATCAGGGTGCCCATGGATTATATTATACAAGGAATGATGGAAATGGATAACCCTATGAGTTAGGTAACCACATCCCATTTTGATATTTGTGTTACACTTATCAAGTACTCCAAAAGAGTTAGGATACCAAAGTAATAGAGTTGGGTATATCCATATGATTTATTTTGAAAATAGTTTTATGCATGACTATCCAAGATTCATATATGATATTATTGACATTATTAACTACCTAAATAGATAATTTGTGAGTGGAATAATAAAGCAGGATCATTTTTTAGTGAAATATGAATTTTGGACCACTAATCGATATGATGGATTCAAAATGGGTCATCATTTTAGTGACAGTTAATAAAATTACTTATTAATTAAAAGTAAAACATAATAATCATTTGTTAAAATATTTTATTATATATTAATGGAATCATCATCATTAAAATGAACTTTGATATAAATCTAGTGAAAGAATAATTTTAATGTAATCAGATTATTAGTATAATATAAAACATAATAATAATTCTTAAGAAATAATAAAATTTAATGTGTTAGAGAAACACACTATCAAGTAATTTTTTTTAATAGTTTAATAAATGAATCTATATACTTATAATAAAAAATTTAATTATTCACTCAAGGTATCCTTAAGTCTTTTTTCTAGATATGGAATTCATTTTTCAATCATAATTGGAAATATCTTGATAATTTTACTAAGATCAAGAAATTTTTAACATATTTTATCAAAGTGTTAAGGTTAGATGAACTGGGTATATGATGTCCAAGTTAAGGTCCAAGTGTGAAAATTTTTGAATTATAAGAAGAAAATTTATTTGGAGAGTCCAAAAAATTTTCTTCATAATAATTGGTTAAGATAATTGAAACCTAAATTTGGTTTTAGGAATGGGGGTAAAGATTCTATATGAAAGAATTTTTTATAATACCTGAAGGAGTTTTAGAAACATCATAGAATGTCTATATTATGTACTGGTGTTTAAACATGGATCTTACTAGAGGCTGTGCATAGTTATATCATTTATCTTATGTGATAAGAGAATTTTTTATATTAACAGAGTTTTATTATAAGAAATATGAGATATTGGATACAATAAATATGGTATACAACTCATCATATTCAATTGAATTCTTCAAATGAAGATAAGTATAGTAATATTTTATCTTGGATAAATTAGTTTACCATTTTTTTTAAAATATGATAATTTTTATGTAGAGACCCTGATATGATACTCAATCAGATAATGTTAGTTTATTTGATGATGAATGTGTATCAAAATTGATGAATAATACATAGATGGTATCTATGTGTGTTTCATTAATGATCACATGATGAAGGATAAATATCCTTAAAAACATTTCTCAATCTAGTAATGTGGTGATGAGAACCTCCCATTTGTATTAGGTAATGGATTTCATCAATTTGTGGAGAAAAACATGACCCAATATTTAAATATATTATTGGATCATTTGAGGAATTATTTTTTCCTCTTAAACCCTTTTATGAGTAAAATATACAATCAAAGGTTCAACTAATTTCGCAGGCATTGATTTGAAAAGTCATAGAGGAAAAACAGATACCTGGATCAAAAGTTATGGATGTTTGAAGTTAAGCTTTAAGAGAGACATTTTTCCAAATTCCATGCACAACCTTGTACACATAATATCATGCCAAGAATATTCACACACCTTATTATTATGCGCCCATCCAATGTTCATGGGACATATTGTCACACACCCAAATGAAGGATCATAGTCACCCTAATGAAACCTAGAATGTGTGCACCCAGATGTAGTCCCCACCCCACCCCATGCACTTAGCTGAAGTCATGGGGATGACTAGATACATACCTAGTCACCCAACTAGTTATGGGAGGTTAACACCCAAAGAAGGGAATTCATGCTAAGGTTTGTATTTAAAATGACACATGTCCACCCATATTCTACACTAATTATGAATTCCATAATGAATACAAATAAGACCAAAGTGTTGGTGAACTTAAATACATAGAACCCCCTTTATGTGGTTTTTGAATCAAATCCTAGGGAGTGGGGATTGAAAATTAGATGAATAATTCCTCCTAATTGGATTCATGCCCTAATCACCAGATAACCTAGAAGCTGACCACATAGAGACCAAAGATCCTAAGATTTGGAGCTCTCATACATCGAATATCCCATGCACAGAAGATCTTGGGTAGCTAACCACTTGTGCTCTCATTTACTAACCTGACTGACTATTCTCATATGTCACCATCATGAGCACCCATTCACCCAGGCCACATACCTAGGTTTCCGATGGTTAGTACAATGGGGAATCCATGTTGAGGCTAAGATATATTCTGTGAGATTGTTGATCCCATGAATAAGTAAATTACTAACAGATAAAGTTGAAGAAGTATCCCATAGACTTGTAATATTTTTCTAAGGAAAAAAGTGGATATGTTTATTGTGTTGTCTTTTATTGTTAACACATAAATCATATTCAAGATTACATAAAGAAAATTTTATTATGTGAGGTGAAGGTTTTTTGAAAGTTGGGAGGTGTTTTAAATACGTTTTTAGGAGTTTGGAACTATTTGTAAATTATCTAAAAGTTTTTTTTATTGTCAAGCAGAGTTTGACTGAAAAATTTCTATGTCCAAATTACGTAAGATTCATTTTGATCAAATGTAATATTCATTGTATCAGATAATAGAAAATTGGATAATACAACCAAGACACATTTTATACATATAGATAACTATGATATGAAGATTGGAAAATATAGTGAAGTCCATGTATGCAAAATAGTTATCTTATAGAAACATAAGAGTAACTATAAATAAACACATGAAATTTTTAGAAGGGAATAAATCCATCTTTTATACATAATAGTGTTTTTATTCATATGTAATGTTATCTTTTAAGACTATATCTATAAATTTTTTAGAGTACATAATTTTTATGATACATCTCAAAAGAAAATGGTATCATAAGATTCATTTTGAGCCTGTTTATGAGTCATTTTTGTTATATATAGTGGGTTCTAAGATTTTTTAGATGAGGAATTCCCAGATGTTTATAGAAGAATTTGTGGAAGTCTAAGGGAAGTTAACAAGAAGTTTTTTGAAATTAAAAGGGTGTTTTGAGAATAATTATTTTTAGAAATTAAGGGTAGTTATAAATATTTATATGAGATTATGCATAAGATGGTATTTCATGGATAAAATATCATAAAGGGAAATCATGATAAATTTAGTTGGAGAATAATTATCACAACATGCAAATATTATTGCACCAATATCATAAATATTTGAGTAGAAGGGAAGTGGATCTTTTCACCATGATTATTACTTAGGAATATTATGTTTTGAGTTGTTATAAGGAAGAAATATTACTTACACCATGAAGGAGTTTTCTACACTATAAAAGAAGAATAAATTTTGAAGCAGTTGATGATAAATGTTCTATCACACTACACTAATTGAATTCATACTATAATAATTAGTTAATATTTAAAAAACTAAAGAAAAAAATAGGAGAATTTTAGAAGAAGTAGAGAATAATGAAAGAAATTTGGATGACTGAAATTGAAATTGAAATTCAAATTCAAACTAGAAGAATAATTTTATTATTGTGTGAAAGATAATTTGAATAGAATTTTTCATGAAAATGCAGAACTATATTGAAGATAATAATTGTGTATATTATCTAAGAGATATATAAGATAAAATAACGTGTGTGTGTGTGTCTGTTTATTATTGTGTTCACATAAAGAATGGTACTTGCAATAGTGAAAGTAGTAAAAGAGGAAAGAAATAATTGCAATAGTGAAAGTAAAAGAAGAAAAATAGAAAGAGCATACTAGTTTGTTTGTATTCATCATAATTTTATCATGTGGTGAATAAGAATTTAGTTACACATGTTATCACTAATGAATAAGTATAAGAGAATTATAATATTTCAAGGATATAATCATTAAAGGAATAAGGATAATCCTTGCCTCAATAGTATAATAAAATAGTGCATTCTTTCATAAAAACACTATTATTATCTTATAACATAAATAAAGGACATACCCTACTCATTTGTATCCACCCGAGTGATTCTAGTGTACCATATAGTCTCAGTTGATTATAGAAAATTCCAAGGATTAGCTACTCAATTGGAGTATTTAACTTTGTAAATCGAATTTCCTTTTTTCTTTCCTTAGTGTGTATGAGTTAAGCAGTTATATTGATCACTATAATAAGTAACATATGTTTATTTCAGTAGAAATAATAAATAGAAAATTAACAAACTATTATTTACTAATCCCCCTAATGAACCTACCATTCCTATGGCCAAACAAATTGGCATCAGAGTAGTTATGTTCCCTCTGAAGATTAGAAGTTTTATGTTTTATACTTTAATGGTTTCTAACTCAGTTAGTATTTAAGATTTTTAAATAAAGTCTCTCTTGATGATTGAATATCAGGTATTTGAAGTTTTTTTTTGAAAATGGATTAAATTAATTTAGTGAACGATAAGGGGATTCCAAATTTTTATGGTAAGAATTGTTATATATGAAAATATCAGATGGTAGTATATCTTTTGTGCATCAGTTAATATGTATTTTAGGCTTCACCGATGGGTTTATTTCTCATAAAAAGATACTAATATTATAGCGGAACATATGAAGAATTTTTAGAATTATGGTTTTTCCCAAAATTCCATCTTTTCATCTGTATATAATATAAATTTTCTTAATTTTAAAGGGATTAAATTATAAAAAGTAATTTGGGATAAATTATAAAGGATATATTATGTAAATTCTAAATTGAAGAAAGTTAAGATAGAATCTTAGAGATTGAGATATGAGGATCAAAATTTTCATGATGATGAAGTAGTGCATGGCTTATTCACTATAATTAAATGAAATTTTGAACAATATCTATGGTTTTGATGAGAAGTTGGAGGATTCAATGGTTGTTGAAAAGATACTACATATCTTTCAAAATATGATTAATCTGAAAGTCTTGACACTTGAATACCATGATAAAGGTACAAATTCATTGGATTATACTTATATAATTATAATTTATTATGAATTTATAAAGGGAAATTATTTCAATAATAATACCAAGTCTGATAGAAAAACCTCCTTAAAATTTCTAAATAAAGATAATAGTAGGAAATAAGTTGATGTTGATGAAGAATATTTAAATTCTGAAGAAGTTAGTGATATGAGGTTCAATAAAATCATGTCACTAATATCAATAAGTGTTTGAAAAGGAAAATATAAATTTCATGGATATTTTCATTTTAATTGTTTTAACTGTTGAGGTATTGGATATTTTGCTAAAAAATTTCTAATACTAAAAAAAGATGATGTTATTGAAGATAACAATGAGATTCTAAGAAATTTCTAAAAGAATAAAGCATAAAAATATTATTTTTAGGGGAAATGTAAGAATTTATATAATTTTAAGACACAAAAATAATATATAAGTGTGAAGATTGCAATTTTAGTGTGGTTGATGATGAGTTATAATCATCCAATGAAGATGAAGAAAGGTTACTAATTGAAAAATTGAATGAATAAGAATTCACAAGAGATGAGAGCAGTAATGTTGAAAATGGGGAAGAAACATTAATTTTATTTTATTATAAAGTTGTAACTCAAAGAATATTTATTATAGATTTATCTTTTAGAAAAATTAAATAATATTTTGAATAAAGATTATCAATTATAAATCAACAAAGATATATTACTTACAGAGAACGTAGGTTGATAGATGAGATTGAAAAGTTGAAGAAGTATCTTGATGAAGAGAATAAGACTATAAAATTTGAAATAAAAAATAAGGTTAAATAAAAGTTTATTTAGCTTTAAATTTTTTATAAAAAATTGAAATAGACTAAAAAGTAATTGGATAAGTATGAATTCAACTTTCAGAATTGAATGAAAAAGTTGGAGAAAGATCAATGAAGAAGATTGTGTAAGGAGTTAATGTCTCATAAGCTAATGATATTCAAGTTGGCCACCTAATATCACATTAAAAGGGTGAAAATGATCTTTAATTATAAGTGAAAATCCCAATTCAAGGTTAAATGTGGAGAAAATAAAATTTATCGAAAAAATAATATTATTCTTAGAAATCTAGAAATAATAGGAACACTTATTTAAATATAAAAAATACTACAAATGGTAATTAAAAAATGATTGTAAGAAGTCTAGTATGAATTGAAAAGTTTTATGAGTATACTAAATAAATTTAAAAAAGGATCCAAGGTTGACGACCAGAGGATGGAATAAGAGTACAAAAAATTTGTTTTCAAAGGTCAGTATGCTTTTTATGGATACATTTTGAATTTTAGAGGAATTAAGAACCTATAAAATATATTTTTTAATTAAAAATATTTATTTTAGACTATATGGTTTGGGGATAATGTTTTAGGGTAATTTAGTCTACTAAAAGTTTAAAAATTAATAAGCAATCTAAAAAATCTAGACTAAAGGTTGAAAACAACTTTCAACCATTAGAAAAGGCTTATAAAATATATGACTGTATGGATAACCTTTTTGAAGAATTCTAAATTATTTACCTACCAATTTGAGTCTAAATTTTAATACTTAAAAGACTTAAATTAATAAAGTGAAAGGAATGGATAAGCCTTTGATTGTTAGAGTTTCATACAGAATATCACAATGGATACATCCATGGATTTTTGAAAGTGGATGCTCATCCCATATAACGGGATATTTGAAACTCTTGAAGGATTTTAAGAAGTAAAATAAATAATTTATGACCTTTTACAATAGTGGGCCACTAAACGATAGAGATTGAATAACACAATATGTAATTGAAGAAAACTTTATTTGTTGATGGGTTGAAACACAATTTAATAAATGTGTCACAAGTTTGTGATGAAGACCATGAATTAGTATTTTAGAAGAATTTATATTTTTTTAAGAAATTCAATTATGGATTTTTAATGATGATAGGATATCAAAAAATAGGTAACATATTTAAAATTAGGGAAATGATAAAGAAGTTGAAGACTTATAAGAATAATAAAAAATATATAAAGAAGAATTTAGAGATTGTTGACTCTAAAGAGATTAAAAAAACCTTTTTAGGAAAAAATTTGGATTAGGTAAGATCAAAATAATAATAGGTAAAATAAATAAAGGAGATGAAGGTCCTGATATTTCATAAAAATGGTGTCAAATTTCTGAAAAAAGATGAAGTGAAGAGAAACGGTAAGAAGAAACAATGTTTTGAATGTCCATTGAAAAAGTAAAGGAGAATTTGGGTTCTACAAATCAAAAATGATAGGTAAAGAATAAAATTTCAGATAAAATTTGTTTTATGTCAAATAGAGGGTTAAATACCAAGTCATGGAGGTTGAAGAATAATTCTCATCCTTCATTCATCAAAGGTTAAGGTATGATGAAATTCTATCACTTCTCACACTTTTTATTTTGATTATTATTGTCAAATGGGGGAAAAGAAACATAAATTTATTTTTATTTTTTCCCCATAATTTATATACAAAGGGGTATAACATTAATATTATAGAGAATCCAAATATATGTGTTTAACTTAATGGGTTATAGATCTCTTATTTAAGGAGAGAATGTATTTAGAGAGAATTTTTAAATGGGGTATGTTGTGAAGTTAGCATTTTGTTTATTGTGATTTGTTTAAAAAAAATTATTATCATGACTCCAATAACGTTTTATCATATTTTCAATGAATATTTATGGGAAGTGGAAGATAAATTGTATTTGAATATCAGTTGTAATCAAAAGGTATTCATACCAAGAGGTTTGAAAGGCAATAAAGAAGTGAATGTATGTCATTTGTATGAACATTATGATATTTTTGTTCAATATTAATATTTCCTACACTGAGTTCACTCATGTAGGCTTATAATTACTGAATAATGATTCATTCATAAGAGTAGTGAGTTTGAAAGTGATTTATATTCCTTCTTTGAAAAAAAATAAAAATGGGATATTGTTGGGTCTAAGATATTTTTTAGGATATTGTTGATCCCATTAATGAAAAAGGCATTGAAATATGGGGATGAAAAAGGATCCCTTACACTTGTAATATTTTTCAAGTGAATAATACTTTGATAAGGAAATATATAAATGTGTTTATTCTATTATATTTTATTTTAAATACATAAATCATATTCATAACCAAATAAAATAATATTTATTATGTTAAGTGAAGGTTTTTTGGATGTATAGATGTGTTTTAAAGAGGTATAGATGAGTTTATTACCATTTGTATTTAATCTAGAGGGGTTTTTAAGATCAATATATTTGGTCTGAAAAAAAAGGATAGGTCCTAATTATATACGATTCATTATATTATATCAGAGAAAATTGGATAAGTTATCTAATACACCCTGTATATGTATAGGTAACTCTGATATGAAAACCAAAAAATATAGTGAAGACCCTTTTTGAATGAGAGTAATCTTACTAAAATTTAAGATTAAATCTGAGTAGACAAAATAAATTTTTAGAAGGGTATAAATCCACCCTATATACATAAGAGAAATTTCACTCACGCATAAAGGCAACTCTGAAGACCAAATATGAAAATTGTTAGATTCCATAATTTTTAAGAGTCATTTGAGAGGCAAATTGAAATCATAAGATTCATTTTTATCATGTGTAAGAGTCGTTAATACAGTATAAAGAGGGATCTGGATTTTTTAAAATGTGAAATTTCTGGAATTTTATAGTATAATTTCAAGAAGTTAGAGGGAAATTAATATGAAGTTTATATAAATCAAAATGGAGTTTTTTAAAAAATTATTTCAAAAAATTAAATAGAATTATAAACATGTATATAATATGATATTAAATAGAATTTCATAGATAAAATATCATGAAGTTAAATCATGATAAAATCATCTAGAGAATAATATTCACATCATGAAAATATTATTGTTCTACGATCATAAAATTTTGAGGAGAATTTAAGTGGTAATTTTTGTCATGATGAACCATTAATATTAAGGTTTTCACTATTACGAGGAAGTAAAATTACTTACACCATGAAGGAGTTTGTTATGTTGTGAAGGTAGAAGAAGGTTCAAAGAAGATGAGTATAACTGGTCAATCATGTTTCAATGCTTGAAGTTGTGCCCTGATGACCTTGATAGCTTCAATAGAGTGAAGTAAAAAGAGTGATAGAATTTGAGAAGAATTTTAAAGTTGTTAAAGGAAGTTTGTTTTTTTGAATTTTAAATTTAAATTAAAATTAAAAATAGAAGATGAATGTTTCTATTATGTGGGAGATAAATTGAATAATGTTTTTCATACATGTGTAGCACAAAAGTTTAGATAATAATCGATCATATTATTTTGGTGAGATAAAATAGAGGAGAAGGTGTGTAGTGTTAACATAAATAAGGTTACTTGATGAAGTGAAATTAGAAGATGAATAAGAATAAGGGAATACTTGAAACAGTGAAAATAAATGATAAAAAGAGAAAGAGCACGTTGTTTTTTTGTAATTTTCATAGTTGTATTGTGTGGTGAAGAATAAGGTAGAAACACCTGTTATTGAAAGGGAAGAAGTGTAGGAGAACTATAATATTATCAGGAGAAAAACATCAGAGTAATAAGGATAATCCATGCCTCACTAACACAAGACAACAATTCATTTTTTTCTCGAGACTTTTTGGGAGACAACACTACATTATTTTATAACATGAGTAAAGGATATACCTAATAATTTGTATCCACCATTGATATTCTAGTGGATGTTGTAGTCAATATTTTTTTTGGATAATTCCTAGTATTAGATAATTTTTTTAGTGAACCTTGTACATTTATAATTTTCTTTTTTTTCATTCCGTTACATGTGTGAGTAAAGCCATGAGATCACTCACTTTAACATGTGATAGAGGTTGATTTCAAAATAAATAATAATAATAAATGAAATTAATAGAATATTTCTCACTAATTCACCCCCAGTAATCATACTATGCCTAGGGCCATCACACTATGCCAACACACCCCTAGTTGTTCTCAATGATGGACTATAGCCTCAGAACATAGGCACGATTCACCCTCTTCAATCATAAATCCCCATTAAAATTGAGAGTTTAACCATGAACTTATTAGTTATCATAAAATATGATTTTTTATAATACCTATAACACATACCTGGATTCTGAGAATACCTCGAGTCTAGATTCTTCACTTGGCCTCCCAAAATTCCATGAGTTGATATTCTCTTTAGGGTTTCTTAAAATTCCTTGAGTTGAGATTCTAAATTTTGTTTCCCAAAATCCATTAAGTAGTGATTCTCCTTTTGTTTTATTCAAATTCATTGAGTTTAGATTCTATTATTTATTTCTTTAAATGCCTTGAGTTGATATTCTCCTCTTGGTTTCTTTAAAATTCTATGATTCAGGATTCTCCTCTTAGTTTCCTCAAATTCCTAGAGTCGTGATTCTTCTCTTGGTTTCTTAAAATGCATTGAGTCAAGATTATCCTCTTGGTTTCTCCAAATTTCTCAATTTGATATATTCTTTTTGGTTTCTTTAAATACCTTGAGTTAAGATCCACCTCTTGGTTTCATTAAATTACCTCAAGTTGATATCCTTTTCTTAGTTTTCCACAATCACCTCACCCTGAACTTTTTCCAAAGTGGACCAGAAACAACACTTCAATATAAGTCCCACAGAAAACTATTTCTAGTTACCTTTCACCAAGTATTCTACTCCACATAACATTAAACTTTATATAAATGATCATGGATTCATGACCATTGAAACCACTACTATTCTCTCACCACATGACCATAAAATCCACGATATACACTACTAAAAAACATGCCTTTAATAGTGCTAGAATAAGTCTTTATAATTTCTAGAAAAGTGATGAAAAACTCAGTGTGGTTAAAAGGCCAAGGATTTTATCAGTGGTATAAAATCACAGATAAAGTACACTTTTATCAGGGCTTTTAAAAGCACAGATAAAATAAACCATTTATTAGTTATTTTATTTTGTGATGATAAAGAGGCCCCTTATTGATGCTACTTAATGTTATGATAAAGGATTAATTTATCAGAACTTGAAAAAGTGTTGATAAAGGCTATATTTATCAATGCATTTAGTAGTGTAGATAAAGGTGCAAACTACAATGTGATACTATAACACACTATATCACCAGAAACATGTGCAATGTGCTGTAAAAACACACTACATCACTAGAAATAGAAAATAAATGACCAAAATAAGATACAAATATTTAATTTAAATGAAATAAAATTTATAACACAAGTAAAATAAAAAAACACTATTATAGAGTATGTTAATTGTTTTTTTAATAAAATTAATGTAATTTTTGAATAAAAAGGTAAATTTAGAGTCATACCAATCACACCATGAGTGAAATCGAGGTGTCACTGAGTTCTACATATCAAAAATGACTTATGGATCATTTTCCCAATGTTCCAAAACAATATGAATGTGTTTTCTCAGTTTTGAGTATTGGGTTTTTTTAATAAAATTAATGTCAGTTTTGAATAAAAAGATGAACTTGGAGTAATATCGGTCACACCATGCATCAGATTGAGGTGAATCTGATTCTAACACATCACAAATTACTTATGAACCATTTTCATACATTTATTAAATAATCCAAATTCTTTTTCTTAGTTTTGAATATGTCAGTTTTTTCCCACAAAAATTAATGTCAATTTTGAATAAAAAGATGCACTTGGATTCATACCGGTAACACCATGCATCAGATTGAAGTGGGAATGATTTCTACACATCTCAAATGACTCATGGATCATTTTACTAAATTATTAAAACAATAAAAACCTGTTTCCTCTATTTTGATTATGAAACTTGTGTTTTTTTACTAAAATGTCCTTTTAAATTGGAAACAAATACTTTGAGCCATAAAAGTGGAATCATGTGTGGGTTTGACATGAGACTGATTTATACACATCACAACTGAATAATGAATCATTTTTCCAAATTATCAAGAAAATCTGATTATTTTATCTCGGTTTTCCATTAGTAAAATTGTTTTGTATTAAAATGTCAATTTTAAATTGATAACCAACCCTTGAAGTCATTTCGGTCACACCGTATATCGTATTGAGGTGTGGCTGATTCTTACACATCAAAAATGACTTATGGATCTTTTTACTAAAATAAAAAAATAATCCTAATTCATTTTCTTAATTATGAGTATGTCAGTTGTTTTTTCACTTAAAGTAATGTCAATTTTTAATAAAAAGACACATTTGGAGTCGTACCGATCACACCAAGTGTTTAATTGAGGGGAAGCTAATTTTTACATGTACCAAATGACTCATGGTTCATTTTACTAAAGTATCAGAATAATAAGAATGTGTTTCTTCTATTTTGAGCAATCCACTTGTGTTTTTTTACTAAAAGCATTTTAAACTAAAAACATGCACTTTGATCCATACATGAGGCATCATGTGTGGATTTGACATGAGACGGATTCATACATATCAAAAATGAATTATGAATCATTATCTCAAATTATCAAGACAATATGAGAAAGTTTTCTTGGTTTTTAGTGAGTGACACTTTTTTATATTAAAATACAAATTTTAAATCGGTAATAGACACATGGAGTCATACCGATCACACCATGAATTCGATTAAGGTGTGGATTATTCCTATGTAACACCCCAAGATTTAATATTATGTTACTTCTTCAAATTAATTCAATAACTTACAATACATGCAACAACGAGTTCAAGCGCACCACAACTTACCAAAGTAGCTGATCAAAAGTGGTTAAGAATAGTATTAATAGAAAGTCGAACTTTATATAACCATTATAATTTTAGAATCCATATTATGAGTTTCTTAGACATAATGTAAGGACAAATTCATTTTTTAGATAAAAGAAGTATTTTTCAAAAAATGCTATTTTACCGCCTTTTAATGGAGAACCCTTTTTAAATATAATATTTCAAACTTTTATATATTAAATTTTGACAAAATAAACTTCTTCTTTGGGATCGGGACATAAGAATTTAGTTTCAATAAATTTTTTGTGTTTTTCTGATAACTTCCATATTTGGGTGAATAATGAAAAATAATATATTTTAACTGAAAACAACTTTTTTAATCAAAATAATTTATAGTGTTAAACTATAAATATGAATGGTTTGTATTCATAATTAGATTATATTTTTACCATTTAATCCAATGTTGTTCATTGGAAGTAATTTCACTTTGAAATTGGACATAAACAAATGTCAATCTTTTGGTAGTTATTATTTCATAAAAATATGGTTTTTGGTTTTGACAACGAGAATTAATTTTAAACAAATAAATGAAATTTATATGTTTTGAATTTGGTAAAATAGACTTAATTTTTGATTTCATAATATCAAAATTATCTTAGGGTTAATTTTATATATGTTTCTGAAAACTTTTAATTTTTGATGAATAGTGAAAAACACTGAGTTATAGTTTAAAACCAATTTTTTAAAATAATTATTTATTTTACTTAAATTTATTTTAGGTCAAAATAGATACATAATACCTATATAAGTTCAATTTAATTCATTGGAGTGAGTATATATTAATTTTAGACATATAAAAATTTTATTGAACTTTTCACTGTCTTTTACCCACCTCCTATGAGAATTTGAAAATTCACATAAAACATAATTTTACCGCTTCTGTGAGTTGAATTTCAAAAATCCGAGAGTCACAGTTGATATCAAGGAGTAAAATGCAATTCAATAAGATAAAACTAATTTTTGGTGAATAGTAACGTTTTACTTTTATTTCCCACGGATAAAAGTAAATAGGGTAATTAAGGTTAAAAATGATATTATTATTACCCTAACACATGTCTTAATTCTATTGGATAAGTATAATTAGACCAAAAACAGCCTTATGAATAAAATATGAACCTCTTTTGTCCACTTGGATTAGATTAGGACATTTATTATTATTTTATTTAAAGAAGAGTTAAAAGAGTGAAAATCAAAGTTTAATAACTAAAACATTTTTAATATAGGGTTAAACATAAGATAAATTCGACTATAAATATTCATTAGAAATTTAAAAAATATTTCCAACATAATGGTATTTTATTTATATTTTTTAGACATTAAATAATTTAATTTATTAATGACACAATGATGATGCAGTAATTACCTAATTAATGAAATATTAATCTAATTGATACTATAAATATCCAAATAAATGTAATTTGAGACTTTTTATGAATTATACTAATTTTATAGGTTAATATGACATATTAGGGTTAGTTAAGTGAATTTTTTTCAAAGTAATAATGTTGTTATGAATTAGAAAAAACAAAATACCAAATAGTTTCGAAATTGACATAAAAGAGTTTTTAAAACAAATATTCTATTATTAATAGATATTTTATTCTTAAAAATATAAGGTTCTGCCAAAAGACTTATATAGTGATAGTTGTATCATTAATGAACCATTTGGGGTTCTCTTGGAATTATATAGTAATATTATTAACCATATAATATAAAAATATAAAGAGACATGGTAAAGGTCAAACTATTAAACTAATAGTTAAATCTAAAAGATAAGGTTAATATAGTAACTCAAACCTATCTAAAATCTATTTGTTTAGTTTTTTTCAACCGATCCCCACCTTATAATTTAAATAATCTATTTTTGAGACATTAGAAACCGAGATTGATTGTATTATAAAATAATATTTCTAGTTTTTTCTAAGGTGCCCCTCACCCCTCTTATAAAAGGGTACTCCCCCTTCTCTCTAATTCACACCTTCAAAGCCATTTGTCTTGGACAAACTCTTCCCAAATACACTTTAAACTGTCCTCCCTTCATCCTAGATTCCATCCTTTAGTTATAAAGCCAACCTAAGGATCCCTTTTGATCAAATCAAAAGGAAGAATCCGAAGAAGAGGTAAATATCTCACCACCTCTTTCAAGTTCCTTTCTTCTTTCACTTCCTTTTTATTTGTTGTTTCCATTATAAAATAATAAATCCAATATATTATATATAATGTTATGTTATTATGAATATGTTACAACCATATTCATTATTCTATCCATCCTTTGAATTAAATGTCACCATACGTGCGTACGTACGACTTACCGTCTCCATGTCATGGTGTAACTGTTATTCAAAACATTATTATTTGGATGGGTATAAAAATGATGTGTAATTGATTTAAATAATAAATATAACATGATAAATATTCTTCATATATGATATACCATCCAATTATATATTATTTTAATATCAAAAGAATGATATTGTCGCTTGTGCGTACGCACGGATTACCGTCTCCACGAACGTGATAAGATTCATTCCACATCTTATCCATTCAAGACTAAATTTCATTTTATGATTAAAAATAATGTTTAGAGACATGATATCATTCAGGATATGAATAATATATATCCCATCCATAAGAAATATGACCCACATAACAAAAAATATAAAGGAAAACGAATCCGTTAACACCCGAAATGACGATAATACTAAGATATTTTTAACAAAAAATTGCTAAAAGATCATATATGATAACATATTAATGTATATTATTATTTTATAATTTAATAAAAATTATTTTACCATTATACAGGTGGTTAACCTACCCTCGAACAAGGAAAAAGTACAATGTAAGGGGTTTCTTATCTCACTTTTAATTCTGTTATATTTCCATTGTTCGCCACTTATTTATTGGATATGGTGTATTGTGTACTTAAATTTGATATATATTATCATGATTATATTTATATTCATGGTATTATGTGATTAATTTTGTGTTTATTAACTTTTTTTCATACGACTCGCTTGATCAAAACGAAGTAAGGGTTTTTCATCTAACTTTTTATTCATGTGAGATTGATGCAATATAGGCCACTATTTCCTTTTGTGTGGCATGATTGTATTCATTGTGTAATATACTATAATGTATGGGTATTTAAATCTTCATTGTATGATTCTTATTTTATGGGGTTTATTTTTCATAAGTTACCAAATCGGTAAGGGAATTTCAAATTTCAATTTCCACTGATTGGGTTTTATGCATATTCTTTTGATTATTTTACTCCATGATTATGTGTGGAATCACTATTTATTATTTGTAGAGTAATATCCACTCCCCTTTATTTGGATACACTTTTGATACACATAATCACTCCATTGATAAATTCTCAAGTCATCGATATGAACTTGATAAGAGTAATTTTAACTCAATCTCCATTTATTGAGTTAAACATCCAATTCATTGCTGTTGTTTTTACAAGAATATGTGTGAATGTCCTCTGATTTATTTACACTGAATATCCAATCATATTGAGTGTATTTATATTTTTCAAACATAATTATGCTGTTTCTTTATCCTTAAATTAAGGATACAGTCTTTATAAAATATTTCATCTCAATTTACATTCCATTGAGACTTCATTGATGTCATACACCAATTCGCTTTTATATGGTGTATATAATGTACTTTGACATAGTATATCATGAATCCCTTTATTCTCATGATATTATAATGTTTTTATTATCTCAATTTTTTGTATTCAAGTGTCTATCTTTTGGTTATAAACTTTCTAAAATATCATTTTAATTGTTTTAAATATTAATTATTCTAAATATTTCTCATTAATGTCCATGTTTTAAAAAAAATTAGGGATTTATTTATATGGACATTAAATTTTTAAAATTAAAATTCCATTTAAAAGTTTCAAAGTGGTATGGGACACTTGGATTCAAAAATCTATTTTTAAACGTCTTCTTGACAAATAGTGTGACTTTTAAATGTTTTCAAGAAGAAGAGGGATATTTCTATCAAATAGTTTTGATGATTATTTTCATCTATGTTAATATCCTTCATTATGCTCGATTGAGGTTAATCTGTTACAATAAAATCTTACATATTGTATTGAATGAGTTATGTTTGATTGTGGATGTGCTATTTTTATACCATTCATGGCTTGTGGATAAAGTATTGACATTATGTATGCTAGTTTTAATATGAATGTTTATGTTATGTTTCAAACTTTTCATATGAGGAATGCATTGGAATTAGTAAGTGATGGGTGGGGCCCGCTATAGCTCCTCGATGCATCGGTAGGTCTCATGAGAAAAACTGGTTTCTTGGCTTAAGGACTTGACAAAATCTTATTTGTAGTCTTGGCATGAGGACTTGACTATGTTGTTTTGAAATTCTGGCATTATGCATTCCATTATTATGAAAGTGGTTATTGATATTTCATGTGGTTATTCGACTAGTAAAATATCTATGTGAATAAGTAAATGGAATTATTTCATTTTATTTTTTCCATATTATATTGAAGTTAAAGTTTAAAATGCTTTGGTTTTAGTTATACATTGCTTTAAATGTTTATGATTATTTATGATAGTTTCTTCTATATTGTTATCCTTACTAAGCATCTAAGCTCACCCCTTTCTATATTTTATTTTTCCCAAGATGTGAAGAAGTATTTTATGACTGACCCATAGGGATAGTCTGAGAGGATATGAGTGTGGACTATAGAGACTATGTTGTTGTAGTTTTTCACTTTATCATGTAATGTAAGACTTATGAGTTTATCTAGTGTTTCCAAGGCTACTAAACTAATCGGTCTTTCGAGACATGATCTTTTGTGATGATGCCAATGTTATATAATAATGCACCAACTCTGGGTAACTGGGGTTGGGGCGTTATAGTTGGTATCAGTGGAATTTTAGTACAAACCTTGGAAGCTAGATTTAGATAAACTCTGATTAGAGAATATTGCCCTAAGATAGACTTTGAGGATTAGTATAGAAGAACTTTCTAGAATTTTTATATTGTAGAGATTTTGTGAGTTTTCCAAGAAATACATCCCTGTCCAAATACGAGTTGGTGGAGGCGGCTATGGCATAGATGTACCTCGGGGTAAAACCTGAAAACACTGCTTTGAGCTAGACTCGAATGGGAACTGGTGCACGACAACAGGCCTTGCTGCACTCTTGGTTATGACACTCCCGGGGGATATGCTTAGGATAATTTACATTTTATTTACAAACTGATTTGATGTATTTTAATATAAGATGAGAATAAATGACCTTGGTTAATACTAAAGTGTTTAAAATTGAAAATATGTTGTCATGATATTCTATAGATGATTTTATGACTACTGTTACTCACACAATGCTTTCTAGTTTTATTCAATGGCTGGATTCCAAGGAAGTCATAGTAACTTTGAGAATGATGTACAAGGTGGGAACGGTGGTGGAAATGAGAAAAAAAATGGAAAGTTGATAGGTGTAAAAGATATTGTGTTCATGAAAAATCAGGTTTCCAAATATATGATCAACAACATATATATTAACCAACTCCCAGACACAACAAAGAAGATAAAGGTGATGAACGATAAGAGCTCCAGTAGTGGAGACCATAGAGAAAAGAATCCTAAATTTCCATCATACAGTAAATGTGGAAGGAGACACCTCGGAAAGTGTCTCAATTGAATAAAGAAATGATTTAAGTGTGGGAAAGAATGACATAAAGTGAATAATTTCTGAGGAAAAATGAAGAGTACTATGGAAGAAAATTAAAATGGTCCCAAGAATCCATTTACTGTCATTTTCCATAAATGTAGGTGGCCGGCCATTACCCGAGTGAATGAACTATTTTATAGGATATTTTCTTGGTCAAAGAAGAAGCTATGTAGAAATAAATGGTTGGAGAAATTTTTAAAAGTATTAGTGCTCCTGGTTGATGGGATTACGTTGGAATAATTTTCTATTATATTTATAACCCTGCAGTTTTTCATATGAAAATGATATTTGAGGAAGTCTTATCTTTTCTCTTGTGGGTATAGTTATAAATAACCATTTGGTTTTATATGATCATTGAGTTTGAGGAAATTACAAGTTATTATATTTTGGAATGAAAATGAAAGGTATGAGATAACATTTGTTGTTAAATTATGTTATGGTTATTTTGAGGAATTTATCTCATCTTGTAATGTTATAAAATATAGTTTTGAAAAAGGGAAACATGCAGACCGTGTGACAACTCGTCATTTCGGACAATTCTGTGGGAATCGAACCCACAACCAGAGTGTGATTGGGATTTATTGCCTAACATTGGACTACGTGAAGTCCCTAGTTAATGTAACTAATTATTTTTAGTTAAATGATTTTATTGATCAATAATAAGTTGATTTGGGATATTATGTCTTATCAAATGAATACCCTTAGTATAGGAAAATGATTTGGTGATTAAGTGATAAATGTTATTTTGGAAGATGCTCGCTTTGTTGGGAACACTATATGCCCAAGGAAAATAGAATACTATGGAATTTCATTTTTGGATTAATGGTGTATTTTTATCTATGTTTTTATTGTGGATTTATAGTGATATGGGTTATTTATGGAAATGATTAACCTATAATAGATAATATGTGATTAGGTTAATTACTTTTAAGCATGTGACTTTAATAGTTGTTGATGTCAATTAGAGATACAATTTAACGTGGAAGACTACATAACCAAATTCTTCTAAGTTTTGGGTTTCAATATTAGTTTGGATTATATTAAAGGATTTTAAGGACAATTGTTTATTGAATGGTATTTATTTAACCTGAAGGTGTTGTTGGTTTAATTTTAGAAATTAAGATTAGTGTTTCTTTCTCTAAAGGAATATCCTTTTAGGGGATCATCAGATCTTGTACTAACCATTTTGGTTTTGATTAATCTCTAAATACAAGGTAAATATATTGTTTATCCTTTTTGGATCATGTGATTCTCTAGAAGTTTATTCTAGCTCTTCCGGTGTGACCAAGTCTTCTTGAATACTCATCATTAAAAAAAATGAGTTAGTGGTAGAAATTTATTAAAGAATGAAACTCTAATTAAAAATTAGGTATATCTCTTTATGTTCTTATTAAATCTCATAAATAAATTCCTCATCTTTATGAAATGTAACTTAAAACAAAAAAAAAGTTGTCCGTTTACTTTTCCTACTGGGAAACCAATAACTGTTTGTCCCATCACAAGTTTGTGGTTTTATTGTTGGTAACTTTCTTATGATCATGTTTTCTATCCCTCTCCATCACAACTTGACACTTATTTTATCTTCCATATCCATGTTTTCTTACATGGAATCCTAGTATGGGTTATCTTGGGTGACCTTTGTACTTCACATTCATTCTTTTAAAGTGATAGTTTTATTGACTCTTTTACCGATGTGGGACTTTCCATTATATTCCAATGCCCAATTTTAAAAATTGCGAGGACGCAATTTATTGAAGGAGGGAAGAATGTAACACCCCAAGATTTCATAGTACGTTAGTTCTTCAATGTAATTCAATAACTTACACTACACGCAACATCGAGTTCAAGCGCAACACAACTTACCAAACTAGCCGTTCAAAAGGTGCTATGAATAGTATTAACAGAATTTTGAACCTTATATAACCCTTATAATTTTAGAATCCATATTATGAGTTTCTTAGACATAATGTAAGGACAAATTCATTTTTTTCAGATAAAAGAAGTATTTTTCAAAAAAATAAAATTTTACCGTCTTTTAATGGCGAACCCTTTTTAAATCCAATATTTGAAACTTTTATATATTCAATTTTACAAAAAAAACTTATTCTTTGGGATCATGACATAAGAATTTAGTTTCAATAAATTTTTTGTGTTTTTCTGATAACTTTCATATTTGGGTGAATAGTGAAAAATAATATATTTTAACTAAAAACATATTTTTTAATCAAAATAATTTATAGTGTTCAACTATAAATAATAATGGTTTGGATGTATAATTAGATTATACTTTTACCATTTAATCCAATGTTGGTCATTGGACATAATTTCACTTTGAAATTGGACATAAACAAATGTCAATCTTTCGGTAGTTATTATTTCATAAAAATACACTTTTTGGTTTGGACAACGGGAATTAATTTTAAACTAATAAATGCAATTTCTATGTTTTTAGTTTAGTAAAATAGACTTTATTTTTGATTTCAGAATATCAAAATTATATTAGGGTTAATTTTTGGTATGTTTCTCAAAACTTTTAATTTTTGATGAATAGTGAAAAACACTAAGTTATAGTTTAAAACCGATTTTTTTTAAATAATTATTTATTTTACATAAATTTATTTTAGGTCAAAATAGATGAATAATACCTATATAAGTTTAATGTAATTCATTGGGTTTAGTTTATAATAATTTTAGACATATAAAAATTTTATTGAACTTTTCACTGTCTTTTAACCACCTCCTAGGAGAATTTGCAAATTCACATAAAACTTAATTTTACCGCTTTTGTGAGTTGAATTTTGAAAATCCAAGAGACACGGTTAATATCAAGGAGTAAAATGTGGTTCAATAAGAAAAAAATAATTTTTGGTGAATAGTAACTTTTTACTTTTATTTACCATGGTTAAAAGTAAATTGGGTAATTAAGGGTAAAAATGATATTATTATTACCCTAACACATGTCCTAATTCTATTGGATAAGTATAATTCGACTAAAAACAGCCTTAGGAATAAAATATGAACCTCTTTGGTCCACTTGGATTAGATTAGGACATTTATTATTATTTTATTTAAAGAAGAGTTAAAAGAGTTAAAATCAAAGTTTAATAACTAAAACATTTTTAATATAGGGTTAAACATAAGATAAATTAGACTATAAATATTCATTATAAATTTAAAAAATATTTCCTACATAATGGTATTTTATTTATATTTTTTAGACATTAAATAATTTAATTTATTAATGACACAATGATGATGCAGTAATTACCTAATTAATGAAATATTAAACAAATTAATACTATAAATATCCAAATAAATGTAATTTGAGTCTTTTTATGAATTCCACTAATAGTATAAGTTAATATGACATTTTAGGGTTGGTTAGATGAATTTTCT
Source organism: Viscum album (assembly GCA_963277665.1). Taxonomy (NCBI): domain Eukaryota; kingdom Viridiplantae; phylum Streptophyta; class Magnoliopsida; order Santalales; family Viscaceae; genus Viscum; species Viscum album. The sequence continues at coordinate 1,334,426,978 of OY728165.1, read as the reverse complement.
TTGAAGTAATAATGCTGTTATGAATTTAGAAAAAACAAAATATCAAAGTGTCAAAATTGACATAAAAGAGTTTTTAAAAAAAATATTATATTATTAATTTATATTCGATTCCTAAAAATCTAAGTTTTGGTCAAAAGACTTATATAATTATAGGTTTATCATTAATGAACCACTTGGGGTTCACTTGGAAGTATAGTGTAAGTTTATTAGCCATATAATATAAAAATATAAAGAGACATGGTAAATATCAAACTATTTAACTAAGAGTTAAATATAAAATATAAAGTTAATATAGTAACTCAAACCTGTCTAACACCTATTGGTTGAGTGGTTTTCGACCCATCACCACCTTATACTTTAAATAATCCTTTTTAAGCCATTAAAAACTGAAATGTATTTTATTATAAAATAATATTTCTAGTTTTTCCTAAGGTGCCCCTCACCCCTCTTATAAAAGGGAACTCCACCCTTATCTCTAATTCACACGTTCAAAGCCATTTGGATCAGCCAAAATCTGCCTAAATACTCTTTCAACTGTCCTCCCTTCATCCTAGAGTCCTTGCTTTAGTCAGAAAGCTAACCTAAGGAGCCCTTTTGATCAAATCAAAAGGAATAACTCGAAGAAGAGGTAAATATCTCACCACCTCTTTCAAGTTCCTTTCTTCTTCCACTTCCTTTTTATTTGTTGTTTCAATTATAAAAGAATAACTTCAGTATTTTCTATATACTGTGATGTTATTATGAATATGTTACAACCATATTCATTATTCTATCCATCCTTTGAATGACATGTCACCATACGTGCGTACGTACGGATTACAGTCTCCATGTCATGGTGTAATTGTTATTCAATACATTATTTTTTGGATTGGTATAATAATGATGTGTAATTGATGTAAATAATAAATAAAACATGATAATGATTCTGGATATATGATATTCCATCCAATTATCTATTATTTTAATATCAAAAGAATGATATTGTCGCTCGTGTGTACATACGGATTACCGTCTCCACGAACGCGATGAGATTCATTCCCCATCGTATCCATTCAAGAATAAATTTCATTTGATGATTAAAAATAATTTTTAGAGACATGATATCATTCTGGATATGAATAATATATATCCCATCTATAACAAATATGAACCACATAACAAATAATATAAAGGAAAATGAATCTATTAACACCCGAAACAACAATAATACTAAGATATTATTAACAAATAAATGTTAAAAGATCATACATGATATCATCTTAATGTATATGATTCTTGTATAATTTAATAATAATTATTTCCCCATTATACAGGATCTTAACCTACCCTCAACCAAGGAAAAATTAAAAATTAAGGGGTTTCTTATCTCACTTTTAATTCTGTGAGATTTCCATTGTTCCCCACTTATTTATTGAATGTGGTGTATTGTGTACTGCCATTTGATATATATTATCATTATTCTCTTTATATTCATGGATTTTTGTGATTAATTTTGTGGTTATAAAATTTTGGTCATATGACTCGATTGATCCCAACAAAGTAAGGGTTTTTCATCTCACTTTTTATTCATGTGAGATTCATGCTATATTAGACACTATTTCCTTTTGTGTGGTGTATGTACTATCCATGATTGTATTCATTGTGTAATATTCTTTAATGAATGGGTATTTACATATTCATTGTATGATACTTCTTTCATGGGGTGTATGTTTCATAGGTTACCAAATTGGTAAGGGAATTTCAAATTTCAATTTCCACTCATTGGGTTTTACACATACTTTGTTGATTATTTTACTCTATGATTATGTGTGGAATCACTATTTATTATTTGTTTAGTAATTTCAAATCCCCTTTCTATGGATATATTTTTGATACACATAATCACTCCATTGATAAATTCTCATGTCATCGATATGAACTTGATAAGAGTAATTTTAACTGAATCTCCCTTTATTGAGTTAAACATCCATTTCATTGGTGTTGTTTTTACAAGAATATGTGTGAATGTACTTTGATTGATTTACACTGAATATCCTATCATATTGAGTGTATTTATATTTTTCACACATAATTTTTTCCTTGGTTTATCCTTAACCTAAGGATACAATCTTTATAAGATATTTCATCTCAATTTACATTCCATTGAGACTTCATTGTTGTCATACACAAATTTTCTTTTATATGGTGTATATAATGTACTTTGAAATAGTATATCATGAATCCATTTATTCTCATGATACTATAAAATTTTTATTACCTCAATTGTTTATATTTAAGTGTATCTCTTTTGGTTAGGAACTCTAACTAAAATATCATTTTAAATGTTTTAAAGATTAATTATTCTAAATCTTTCTCATTAATGTCCATGTTTTAAAAATGGTTTCAAGGATTTATTTATATGGACATTAAAGTTTTAATATTAAAATTCATTTTAAAATTTTCAAAGTGGTATGGGACACTTTTATTGAAAAATATATTTTTAAATGGCTTCTTGACAAATAGTGTGACTTTTAAATGTTTTCAAGAAAAAGGGGGATATTTCTCTCATATAGTTTTGATAATTATTTTCATCTATGTCAATATCCTTCATTATTCTCGATTGAGGTTAATCTGTTACAATACAATCTTCAATATTATATTGAATGAGTTATGTTTGACTGTGGATGTGCTCTTTTTATACCATTCATGGCTTGTGGATAAAGTATTGACATTTCATATGCTAGTTTTAATATGAATGTTTATGTTATGTTTCAAAATTTTCATATGAGGAATGCATTGGACTTATTAAGTGATGGGTGGAGCCCGCTATAGCTCCTTGATTCATCGGTAGGTCTCATGATACAAACTAGTGTCTTGGCCAAGGCCTTGAGAAAATCCTATTTGTAGTCTTGGCACGAGGCCTTGACTATGTGGTTATGAAAGTTTGGCATTATGCATTCCATCATTATTAAAGTGGTTATTGATATTTCATGTGATTATTCTAATAGTAGAATATCCATGTGAATAAGTAAATGGCATTATTTCATTTTATTTTTTCCATATTATGTTGAAGTTCATGTTTAAAAGGCTTTTGTTTTAGTTATACATTGCCTTAAATTTTTATGCTTATTTATGAAAGTTTCTGCTATATTGTTATACTTACTGAGCATCTGAGCTCAACCCTTTCTATGTCTTATTTTTCCTAGGATGTGAAGAATTATTTTATGACTGACTTGCAGGGATAGTCTAGGGGGATATGATTCTGGACTATGGAGACTATGTTGTTATAGTTTTTCACTTTATCATGTAATGTAAGACTTTGGAATGTGTCTAGTGTTTACAAGGATACTAAACTAATCAATCTTTTGAGACTTGATCTTTTGTGATCATTCCAATGTTATGTAATAATGCATCGACTCTGGGTAACTGGGGTCAGGGCGTTATATCCTACACATCTCAAATGAATTATAGATCATTTTATTAAAGTAACAAAACAATCCAAATATGTTTTCTTGTTTTTGAGTATTTCAGTTGTTTTATTCACTAAAATTAATGTCAATTTTGAATAAAAAGTTGCACTTGGAGTCATACTAGTCTCATCGTGCATCAAATTAAGGTTTAGCTAATTTATATACATCATAAATGACTCATGGATCATTTACCTAAAGTATCAAAACAACAAGAATGTATTTCCTCTATTTTGAGTACGCCAGTTTTGTTTTTTGTACTAAAATGAAATTTTAAACTGTAAACACACACTTTTATCCATATAGGTGGCATCATGTGTGGGTCTTACATGATACTGATTCATAAACATCATAAATGAATTATCAATCATTGTCCCAAATTTTCAAGATAAGTGGTGAAAAACAATATTTCAATAAGTATCCTAAAAAACTTGCATATTGGATCTTATATTAAGTGACAAGTGTTGTGTTCCCTTTTACATTTTTTTATCAAATACAATTATGGTATGATCCTCATTCTACTTCATTGCCAAAAAAAATTATTTTTTGAAAGCCAAGGCTTCTTATCCTTCTCTACCTCAGTTTCCACCTCAGTCTTAACCTATTCCCCCTCCTCTATGTCAGTCTCTGACTCTGACTCTGCCTATGCCTCTGCCTCTACCTCTACCTCCACCTCTACCTCTGAATCCACCTCTTCCTCTACCTTCTCCTTCGAGATTTCCCAAAACAATTATTGTTTGCAGGTCAGTGATTTTAAACAAATTTATTTCCTCCATTATACTTCTCCTTGAGAAAAATATCAAAAATAATATATAAGCATTCTAACACTGATGCTTCACACCCCAAATATCTTTCAAAGGTCATAAATCATACTATATCACAAAAATAGTATGTAATCACCTAAATTTGTTGTCATCAAATATTCTGAAAAAAATTACACTACCCACTCATCTCTAAATAGATTGATTTCTTATTTTGAGTAACTAGGTTATTAGCAGTCTTGATAGTACAAAGAAAGTATAGAAAAACAAATGACTATGAAATATATTTAATGAAATTGTAATTACTTCATAAATTACCTATTGGGGGATGCTGGTCTTTTCATTTTTTACAATTTCTCTCATAAATTCGGAAATATAATATCCCAAATAGGTGTCATTATCTTGTTTTAGACACTACAAAAGCATTAACCAAAATAAGTAAATTTTTTTTGAAATGTTTTGATAGTTAAATATTTATATATATAAATTAATTTTCTTCTATTTGGAGTAATTCATAGGCTTTATCCCTTGAGACACTAACTTCATTCCATGATCTAGTCTGTATTGAGTGACCACCCTATCATAAAAAAATTCTCATTAAAACACATATTGAACATATTATTCAATGTTTATCTATAAAATGTTGATTTTAGTGTATTACATATTCAAAATACACATCATGTGTGGTTTTCTGGTTTCATATCCAAGCATTGGATCCAAAAAATAAATATCAGGGGTGTCCATATTAATTTCTATCAATATACAGTGCATCCTAAAAAAACAATTAAGTAATGAAAAAATTAAAAATATATTTTATCTGATTAGATTAGAGGTTTACCTTTTAATTATAGGCATAAAAAAGTATCTATCTTCTGATACTTTTTTATTAAATTCTTTGAGTAACTGAACCTTTTTCTTATTAATTTCATCCCCATTCAAAGTAATTTCTAACATAGAAATGATACAGGGATTAATGAATCCAAATTGTGATTTTCACGATCTTCCCTTTATATAGCTGTGATAGAAACATATATACAAAATATGAATAGTTATTTACTTTAATAAACATATTAACTCACTATTTGGACAGATGTCTTATGAAAATGTACCTTATGTATGTATTCACAACTGAGACACACAACCATTCAGGCGTGACAATATCATTGAAGTCTCGAGACCAATACATTCTATTATGGAATCTCTATATATTTCTTCTTAATATTAAATTTATGACATAGTTTTTTCATTAAATATAGTCTCTCCATGAATTTTTATTGATAATAAATTTTGGCCTGGAACTGGTGGCGATAAGGTACTCTAGGAAGGTCCTTTTGTTTTCTTGGTTGATTCACTAGATTTTATTGATTCGGCCTTCCATTTCCCTACCGCTTTACCCATTTGTAATATCATACCTCACTTCAAACATCTTATCATCAACTATTACATGTTTTTCATATTATTGTTTTAAATACATACCACATGTATCTTTATAAGATTAGACGACCATGCTATGAAAGCTCCAATAGCAGCTTCGACCATTGTAATATCCAGACCATCAAGTGGAACAGAAAACTTTGCATTCAGCTCATAAGTTACCTCAATCCCCACTATAATGTAATCTTTTGGGAGGTCTTGATTGTGTAGCTGGTATCCCGAGATATTATACATTATACCCATGCAAACATGGAGGTACATGCGTGTTGAAAAATATAAATCACATACAAATGTACCCTATAAAATTTTAGTAATATAATGTTATCAAAAGTTATTGGATTAACATTTATGAGAAAGAGTAATAAAAAAATTGATTACCCCAGGTAAAGTATGTGGTTGGGGGAATGAATATCCTCAAATCTATTTGGATCATTTGGTTCATGTGTGGATCTTTGATCCACCTCCGATTCGCTTTGATCATTTCTTATACATTGGTCATCCAAACCAGACAACAAAATAATATCTTGTAGTGAGTCTATTTATGTATGCAACCATATCATCATATTATATGTATCTTTATGTGATTTAATCTTATTGAAATATGTTTTAAGAGATACTCCAAAACCCAATCCTCTAACGTGACCATATTGTTCAGGCCTCTTCAGATCTACTGAAAGTGGATTTTCTTCTGGTACGGTCGTTCCCAATTCTTGTGTCTAAAAGTTTTAAAAAATATTAACATGTAATAGATATTTTTATGTAATATTTTTATAAATCATAATGAATTGCAATAATGTCATACTTACACATGCTTCCCACACTGTTTTGTGTTTTCATCTACTAATTTACCCTCTTTATTTACACTAGCCTCCTTACATACCACATGACATATCATAGAAGTGGATTCATATTTTGATTCATCAATATTCATATAAACAAAAAAATATATTTTTTTTCATATCACATAATTATAAATTTATTTTTTATTTAAAATAAATACCAATTTCTTCTCTAATAAAGTGTACCCCATCCTTACACTGTGATACGGGTACATTGGTTTTGATGCATGTTATTTATTTTCAACACACTTTTTAGGTTTCATAAATTAAAAATTTTAAATCAAGTTGGATAAAATAAATAAATTCAAAAAATATATTATAGACAGAAATTCACTTGAAATGATTCATAATTGAAACGACTGATGAATTCAGTTCATGTTTCATACTTTATAATGTGTGAATAACTAAGTGGTGGTGGGGCTTTATTTTTCCCCAAGCATCCCTAATATGTAACTTTGTAATAAGATTCAGGAAGCCTCTATGGGATTCTATAGCATCCATTAAGACATATTTCTAATGTAAATATTCTAAAATAAACAAATTCTATAAGGAATAATGAAAATTAACTCAATGTTCCATTATATAATTTCTCAATAAAGTAGATAATGTATATTGTAACATTAATTTTATATCTTTCCAAAGGATTTCCTTCGTTATAGTTTGGACATGGTGCCATAAAACAATATCAATCATCACATTTATCCTCATTGTGACCCCAAGATAATTAATGAAAATTTACTTTTTGGGGCCAATAGGTTGGTTGCATTGATTCCAACCAACATGAACTTTTATACCCTGGACACTTGCCTTGATAATTTTATTCCTAACTATAATGTTGCGTCATTTTTTCTTTTTTTCATCAACATGTTGTTGATCCCCTAATAATTCTGGAGTTTCCCATTAACAGTGTGTGCTTCCTATGGATTGGTAATATCATCATGAACATAAGACATTGTCTACATGAGTAGACAAAAATTTAATTTATCTTGAATAACAATAATAAAATACACTCTATGCCTAAAAGTCTACAATTTCATGCATCTTGCATGAAAATTGGTACTATCCTGAACAAATATATAATACTTCAATACTGCAGTACAACTAACTTTCACTAAATTTACATAATTCATCTTATGACATTGATTGTATTACATCTATTGATTATGGATTGGAATCCCTCTTTCAAATAATCCTCCCTCCCATCATTGTGGTTCTAAAGTTCCTTGATGACTTACCTCGCAAATAGTTATTATTAAATTGTTTTGTTTGATATTTATCTCCTATATTTTTGGACATCCACCTAGGTTCCATGAACTACTCTAACCAAAATTCATCCCATGATCATTTTGGAAGATTATTTCTTAGAGTAGTTCAAGAAACAAATAATATATGGGGTATGAGTCTCAAGGAACAAAATACAATAATAACTATTTGGGTGATGAAAGTTGAGTTTCCACTAAGGTTAAAAAAACATAAATGTAGTTTTAATTATGAATTATAACATTTTAAATTACAAAAATGAAGTAATGAACATTCAAAACCACATAAATTCCACTCAAAATCATTTACTTCCACTCACAAACATTTATTTTTTTCCACTTCCTCTGAAATGTTTCTTTTTTTGGTAGTGATTATAGGATACACAAACTTGTGGTGGTATTGATGTGAGGTGGATGGGAGATCTTGAAAACTGACCATTTCTCCAAGATACTGAGAGAAATTATCCTAAAGATGAAGCTAAAAACATGGTCGTAGAGTTATAATAATTATGGGAATAATACCTTCATGTGTGAGATTAGATGAATCAACGTAGTAGTATTCATGTCCAAGTATGGTTAAATGTGGAGTTCTAATAGGATCCAATTTGACCACACTCAAAATAAAAGTAAAATTTTATTATGTTTTGTAAAAAATAACCAAGTGAGTGGTATAAGAAAATTAATATCAAGAAACCAAAAAAATTCATTCATTATGTTCTGATTAATTTTTCGGTGTCATTTTTTGTGTCCTAGGATATAGTCATAGAGTAGTAAGAAAGTCTGAAACAGTTAAAGAATGAGTTGGGAGATGTGGTATTCAAAGATGTAGCATCAGTTTGATGACGATTAATGAATTCAATCTGAGCAGGAGGTGTTTCATCAAGGAACTTTAGAACCAAAATGATGGGATGAAGGCTAGGTTTAAAGAGGGAGTTTAATCCATAATCAAGATATAGAAGGCTTTCAAGCATATCAGGATAGATTAAATAAAGGTAGTGAAGGTTAGTTGTACTATAGTATTGAATTATTGTATCTCTATTCAAGATAGTGACAATTTTCATGCAAGATGCATGAAATTTTAGGCTTTTATGCATGGAGTGTATTGCCTTGTATATCTATCTTACCAAAATGATGCCTTATTTACACAAACTTATTTGTGAAACCCGGGGTCCATTTTTATGAAAATTTATTTTGGGTTTCTCATGATTATTATGTGTTGTATTTTGATTTCAAAATAGTGGATGGAGATGCAGTTCGTAGTGGTCTCATATGAAGCTAGAATGAGTTTACATAGTAGGGTGGAATTGTGTAGGTATAGGCAAGGGAGAAAGAGAGATAAGATACTCATAAGTAAAATTGACATTGATTACTCTTTTTCTGTATTCTTACTTATATTGAATATTGATGTTAATAAAATTATGAATAAGTTCTAATCTCAATCCTATATGAAATTTAATATAATCATAAATAAATAATATAAAACTTATGTTTCCTAATACCATAGACAAGAGTATAATATAATATGATTGTACCTATCACTATAGAAAAACCTTGTATAGCATCATCCATAGACTACTCACCCATAAATAGTCTACCAACCATATATAATGACCTGACCTAGAAGGAATAGTTCAAAAGGACCATTGGAGGTTCCCCAACTAACCACATCAATATAAATGTTTCACATCAAAGAGGAAATAATGATTAAAGTGTCTTTGGAACCTACATTTATGGAATCACTCAAAAAGTATCCTCAATTGAAGAGGAATCAGAATACCTCCACTCTAATGGTCCTGATGAAATGAATCTCACCCCACCTACAATTGACATCACTTATTTCTACTCAAGGATTCCTCACCTTCCAATTTTTGATATTTTTTTAATCCACCATAAGATCCCTCAAACAACAAACATTCCTTTAAAGGGTTAATTTTTCAACTTATGCTCAATATTGATCTAGAATTGTTTTTACTCTTGTAAATTAAATGAATATATTCAATGCAATCCTAAATTTATTATTATGATATATTACCATAAAATCTTATAGGAATTGTAGATAGTATATATTCATGTCATTGAAAATTAAACAACATATCTTTAAGTCGATATATAACTACTTCTAGTACATGAGGATCAATATAAGTTCTAGCATACAGAGGATGTTCATTAGATCCTTCTTATGGATATCTAGGGGTCAGAGTGGTGAAAAATTCGATATTAATGTAGATATTCACATAATTTTCCCCTTCCAAAAAATAATAATCTTTTAGAAATAGGAACAAAATAATATAAAATAAATGTGAACCCTCTTACCCTCTCTCTCATTCATTTCCTTTTTAATAAGTCTTTTCATACTTTAAATATAATTTAAAATATGTTAGAAGAATTATTTTAAATATAAGTATGAAAAAACTAACTAATAGTATCAATAAAGGTGGTTAATAAATAAATACAACCAATTAATAAGTTATATAAACCTTCTCATCACTAAAAAGTAAATAAAAATATTCTATTTATTTATTATTCATGTATGTATTAATATAAATTTATAATTTATTCTAGAAAAAAATAAAAAACACACATAAGAACATGACATTTCATATATTCTTTCTGATTCTTATACTTATCAACTCCTAAATAATAGGTATGAGACTCAAAAAGATTGGTGAAAGAAAAAATAAATAAATAGAAACCAAGACATGATATGGTAACTCAAGTATCCAACATAATTATTTTATCCAAACATATTTATGGATTACATCTTATGTCTGGAAAGTTTTTTCTTTTGGATATAATCAATACCAATATCCATGTTTTCACTATTATTCCATTTTGTAACATTTTTCACCTAGTATGCCGAAATAGTTCCCAATTTAGGTCATCACATCACCTCAGAGACAATTCTTGATCACTAAAGTCTTGTTTCAGTGATAAGGGATATAGATAACATTAAATTTGTAATAGTGTGTGGTGTAAAATCTATTTTATTTATCCATACATTCCCATACACAAATGTTGATTGACCATACCATATGAAAACATCCTTCACTTTCTTCGATACAATTTTATATGGAGGAAAAAGATGAAATAGAACCAATCTTTGTATTTTAGTGGCAAGGAGATAATATGTAGGCTTCAGCATGGTTAAGAACAATGTAAAAAAGAAAAACATGGAACCCAAAAAATCAAACAATAATAGAGGAAAACTATAAAATAAAATACATTAGATTCTACCATTTATTCGTACGAGGGAACATAGAGGAGTCACGCTGGCAGCTAAGGAGTTCCATAAGATCTTGAGAATCACAAGTGGCTGAGTCATGGTTAGGGTTATTTTAAATATATTGGAGAAACTTTTAACAACACTTTAATAACATCACCAATAAAGATACCTTCTATCAGTTCTAAAATGACAAGTACTGATAAAATGGATATTTATCATCACTTTTTTAGCACTGATAAATCTCGAGTATTATCAGCACAAAAAAAACTTTAAAAATTATTCCTTCTATCAGTGAAAAAATTTTAGCACTGATAAAGGATTTATAATTATAATTATTTAAATAAATTTATTATAATTTTATAATTATTTAAATATATATAATTATTTATTTATAATTATATAAATACTAATTTAAAAAATTATTATTATTTATTTAAAATAATTATAAATTTATAAATTTATAAATATATATAGTAAATATACATTTATAAATATATAAAATTTTAAATATTTATATAAAAATAAATGTTTAACATTATTAGTCGATATATAATTTTAAATACATGCATTTTAAAAATGAGTGAAATTGATTTATTCTAAATGAGTACAATTTAAAAATATTGAAAAAATGGATAAGTTTTATTAGTTAAAAATAAATTATTAAAAAAATATGGATATATATATATATATATTAAAAATAATAAAAAAAATCTAATAAATATATAAAAATAAATAATATAAAATGATCAAATTTAAAAATAAAAAAATATAAAAAATATTGAAAATGAATACCCTAACTGTTATAGTATTAAAAATAACTGAATAAAATTGACTCGTTAAAAACATAATCTACCATGTTATAATAAAAAATCTAAAATGTACTAAAATTTGAAAAAATTACATAAATATTAAGTGTATGTGTTTCTATATATTTCATAAATATATTTGTGTGTGTGTCTGTATATAAAAATGAATTAATTGCATATATATATATATATACATGAAATCAATGTAATACATGACTTTTGAAATATGTTAAATAAAAAAACAATATTAAAAATGAACAATCCATTAATATGTTTTTAATTAACATTTTTTCATTTTATATATATTTATATTTAATATATATTATTTATTACTATTTATAATTAATATATATATATATATATTATACTTATTCATTTTTAACAATAATTATTTAATTAATGAAAACGTTAAAAAAAATTATTTGTTTACTTATTTCATTTTATTATTGACCATTATCAGCAATTTGTTAGCATTGATAAATGTTACCCTTTATCAGTACTTTTTTTAACACCGATAAAGGGAACCCTTTATTAGTGCTAACAATAATGTTCTAATAAAGGGTGACATTTATCAGTGCTAAAATAAAGTGCTGATAAAGGTTCCCTTTTATCATCCCTTATTTTAGAACTGATAAAGATAGACTTTATCATCATATTTTTCTAACACTAATAAATGCTAGTGATGTTAAAGGTGTGTTTTTTTTGTAGTGATGCCGCATTAAATGTCACTAAACTATAGGGTTTTTAATTCTTTTCACAAGAATACATGGAATCCCCTTTTATAGGCTTGATCCCAACTCTACAACACCTCCCACCTCATTTCACAATATTCCAACACCTCCATAGATGGTGATAAATTCCTAAGTGCCTACAGAGTGACCAAATCCATGAATTAAATGAGATAAAATATAATTACCATGTGCAGTGTCCTATTAAATGAATTTTTTAGATCAATAAATTTAAGAACGGGGTAACTGACATTTTTACCAAGTATTTCACAAATTTTTATTGAATCTATAAGAGAGTCTTAGACATGGACAAAAGACCCCTTATTGGATGAACTGACCTCCAATCCTCTCATCTAACAAATGATTCCATCATTGACACGATTTGTGATCAAGAGTTAACTTTCCATTGGAAAGAGGTAGATTTGTGTAAGCCTTGAAGCAACCAAATTTGTCCCATGAGAAAGCAAGTGTAGGGAAAAAATACCATATAGTATATATTTATTTTTTATTTTTTATTTTTTTTAATATCCCAAATAAAGGAAATACATAATATTTCCTAACAAAAAATGATTTGGTGTATCTCAGTATGGTATTATGAATAGAATATATATTCTAAGAGGATATTGGTAGTATTTTTGGAATTTGAGAAGTAAAAATTTAAAAAATTAGTGACTATGATAGTCAAAGTGAATTTCACTTAAATATCCTAAAAGGTTTTGGGTATGTCGATAAAAAAATTTAATGTTAAAAATATATATTTGTTACCAATATGATATCAAAGAATAATTTTGATAGTAAGGTTCTAATAATAATGATTATGATGAAATTAGAAATAATTTTCAGTAGAAAAAAAAATATTTACATTATAACATTAAATATTGTGATGTTAATAAGTTTGAATTATATGTTTAAAGAGTTGAACATTAGGAATATGACCCCCAAGACTCATCATTATTCAAATTATCTCACTTCATATATTTCACTCACTAAAGAGTTTAGTTTGAGAATTTTATTAAATGGTCACATAGATATGTGATAATAATTACATGGAGATGTAATGAGTTTAACAGATCTCTAAAAGTGAAACAAACATAAGTTTGAACTGTTATTACATTATATTTATCAAATAATATAGGTTCTTAGGTATGGTTTTTTTAATATTCTTAAATGAGTTTAAAAATATAAAATCAAAATATTATACAATAGAAAATCTATACTTTATCTTTATTTTATACTAGCAGCATATATATATATATATATGTCATGATGTAAAATGGTAATTAACTTCCCAAAAGTTTAGTTATACATAATTGATGTTCATTATGGAGTATTATAGGTTGTGGTGAAATGTTAGGGTTATGGTGGGTAAGATTCTTGTATCGGGATAGAAAATATACTTATGATGTACAAAATAGTTTTTTATGCATTGGATTACCCATGAATTATACCATATAGAGTTTCATAGACACCATATTTTTATATAATAGGGATCCATAGTTTATATTTGGAATACCCAATACCTAAGGTTAGAAAGATACCTAGCATAATAACCTTTATACTTTGAAACCATTCTTACACATTCCTTTAATCTTAGCTAATAAATTAGTGGTTGGGTATATATATAATCATGTTTTTAGTTAGATCTTAACCAAGATGATATTTTTCCTATCATATAATGAGTATGAAATTTGGTACCTCAGCTGAGATAGACTGAGTAAGTGTATGTTCACACCTAGATTGGAAACATGCTGTGATTATCAATCAACTAAGGTGAATGTGATGTGCATATCCATAAAGGATAATATGGTGACCTAATATTATCATACATAGATATTAATTCATTTTTTATGAATATTTATTACATTACATAAACACATGACTGAGAACTGTAATAGTTTAGTGCCTTTGGAAAATTGGAAGCATAAACACTAGTCTATAAGTGAGCGACATCATCTCCCACTATGTTATTCATAACTATCACCCTTCTTAGACCTATCATATATAATAAATATCTTTATAACCTGTGGAAATAAAACATAATAAAGGGTGATATCAGATGCTCAGTAAGGGTAAATAAGGGAGTTATGTGAGCATAACATGGATATAAGGGTATTAGAACATGGGAATAAAATTTTAAAACCATACCCTGCATATCAAAGATTATAATCATGAATCATAGAATAAATATTGGTAGTTCATAAGACATGATTCATAAGGGAATAAAGAATATGATCCATGAGAGAATACGATGTTGAATTTGTTCCATACACATAAGAATAGATAATCATTTCCATATTAGTCAAGTCTCAGTGTCAAGGCCATCATAGCGGAAAATGTCCTTTACTAAACTGGGTTCACTTCTTTTTTCATCCTTATATTACTAAACTGGGTTCACTTCTCATTTTATCCCTATATTAATGAACCAAATTCACTTCCCGTTCCAATCCTAACTATCTCATGAGATATAAATCCTCACCCGATGCATTGTAGGGTGATATAAGTCCCACCCATCACATATTTAAACACATATTTATGTGTTCCACAAGATAAAAAAAATCCATCATATCATAATCCATTAAATGAAATGGGTACCATAAGCATTTCATCATATTGTAACCTGTAGAAGATAAAAAAGTTTCATAATCATTTCATCATTTCATCAAAGCATAACCCATGGGAAAATAAGAAGTGGGTTTTATATTCATTTTATCCTAATATAACCCATGAAAGATAAATGGGTTTCATAATAATTTTATCATAATATAATCCATGGAAGTGAAATTGGTTTCATAAAAATATTTTCATCAAAAACATAAACCATTCAATTAAATAATAAGAATTATATCCTTGGATTATATCAAAAGAAAATAATAAGAAACCTCAAAGAATGTCATCTTAGATTAAAAATAATTTTGAAATAATCCTTGTGAAATTTTTCAAGGAATATAAAATTTCATTGAAAATAAATATTTAAAATATAAAACATTATAAAAATCCCTTTCTGTTATAATAACCATGAAAAATTATAAAGGAATATTTTTAAAATCATTAAAAACATTTCTCATGGAAAATATATTTTCCATTTTGAAAAAATATTTTTTAAACATAAGTCATTACGAAAAAAAATATTTTAAAATAACCTTCAAAACATATAAAGTATTATTTAAATAAATGATTCATCATTACTTCATAAAATTCCATTCATGTCGTACACATTAGAACTAAGTTTCCTTTCACATTTTTGGTAAAATCCAAAAAATAATTATTTGGAGAATGATATGAATATTCCTTAAAAATTTAAAAATTAAAACATGGGTAAAAATTTCTTTTAAAAATAATAAAAAATTTGTTAATTTTTTTTAGAAAACATGGTTTTGGAGGAAAATATATTTGTGACTTAAGAGAGCAATGACTCAGAATTTCTTAAAAACATTATATTTATAATTTTAAATAGAAAAGAGTGGTAAAATAGAAATATTACTTAAAAATAAAATCAATAACTATAGGATAAGAAAATTAATCATAATTATTGAGAGTTAGATCAAGAAATTTCAATATTGGAGACATAATCATATACAATTCTGATGAATGATTAGATTGTAACATAAAATCTTTATCACTTTGGTAATATTGAACCATAATCCCCATGAAGGTAATAACATGAAATAAAACTTAAAATATCATGAGTATGAATAAATTCATGATTTTAAATTTCAAAGGGTCTATATATACACCTCATGAAATAATATCTGTTTATAACATAAAATACATTTGAAAGAAGGCAAATTAAGACAAAAAACCCTTACTAATTTGGTAACTTTTGAACTGTAAACCCCATGGAAAATAGATACTAAAATTGATATTTAAATCCCCATAAATTTTTGGATAATAATAATTAAATAAATTCATGTGTAGTATATACACCACATAAAATAAAAATGTGTTGAACATTGAATGTATCTCACATAAAAATAACGGTGAGATAGAAATCCCTAACCTTAAGTCTAGAATTTCATCATACTCGTTCAGACCTCCAAGACTAAAATTTTCTTTTTTTTTATTTTCAAATAGTCTGATTTATGGTTGGGTGGTAACCAAAACAACAAGCACAATTTATAGATTCAAAGCATCCAAAAATAGAGTTCATAATTCAAATTTAAAAAATCCCATCATCCAAGGAGACCTCAATTCATTAGTACCCATAACTGCCTAAGAAATGATTGGTCACCTGAAATCATCATCACCATCATCAATATCACCATCCTGACATCACTATTATCACTTAAACCACACCAATCACTGGAGGCTTCACCGCAATACACCAGATTAGACCACTGGCCATCAATAAAACCAAAATACATCACCACTATAGTTGTCATGAACTTATCACCACACCAGTTTTCTAGAAAAAACCATAATTTATATTCCAGCATTGACACCAAACAACACTATAATAGACCATCACATAAACAATTAATGACTATCACATCCAAAACATATTTTCTTCTAGGAAACCAAACAAGAAAATGGTGGTCTCGCCTCCTGGAGAATGATGGTTGCTCGAGCACAACATCCCAAAAATCTGGAGAAACACTGCTCCAGGCCAACATGGAGAGGATATGAAGAACATAAAACTAGGGGTAGAGATAGGTTCCAAACTACCTCCATAGAGGGATGAACCTTTTGAAGAAAAATCTGACTAAACTAAAACATAAAATCAAAAACAGAACCAAACGATAACTGAATCCCATAATAAATATGAAAATTAAAAAATATGAAGAGGAAATAACCAAGATGAGGAGAAAAAATAGTCTATTTCTAATGATAATAGGATTGAGACCACTTCTATACCCCTCCATCACCATCCCAAGTTGACCCAAAACACGTATTGTGTCTGATCACGAGGGGTCGCGCATGATGGGTTTTCCATTAAGAGCAGGGCAGCATAAAAACTTAAGATGCCTCCATAGACACTGAACTAATCCATCTGAAGCATATGAACCTAGACCTGAGTTGAAGGTCTGAAGTTAAATATTAATGTGGATAGAGGGGTGATGATAGACTAACAATGTCCAAACCTATAGCGGTTCTAGGTAATGAGGAGGAAAGGGAAGAAGATAACAAGAAGAGAAATAAGAACCTTGAAAAGCGAGGAATTCCATCACCACTGAAAGAAACCATGAAAAACCTAAAATTCAAGGGAATGTAGAGAGTATACAGGACCACATATAGCATTGTGTGAGTCGGGAGACATCCATTTAGACCTATTATATAATATATATATGTTTATTATAAATCTATTACAGAATAATTTTCATATATATCATTTCAGGAACCAACCCAGGTAACCTGGTAACGCGATAACCGAGCTAACACTGACATAGTCTAAAGGGAATTCCCAATCCCCCTGAGTTAGTGACTAGAACCTGGGATCATAAAAAAATAAATAGGGAAAATTTCTTCCAAAAATATTGTATAATAAAGATAAATAATCAGTATGCCCACAAAAGAAAAATCTGCTAGGAGAATTTTACCAGAAGTCAAACATTTATGAAAACCCAAAGTACAATAAAAAGTACCATAAAATAGGAAATATTCCCAAGTACCAATGGGTGAAACTCTCTATGTCCACAGATCAACACCTAGAAGCACCTCCAAGTGGTGTTCTACCCCTACTCGATCTTAGAAGGAGATAATCTACAAACACCTGAAGGCATAGGTAGGGTGTGAGCTAAAAGACCAGTAGTCTCTTGACATGGATTCGTTAATAGATATAAATATTTAATTATCCAAATAAATTTCCTTCACATTAAAATAAAAAAGTTTGGAATTTAAAAATAATTTCCAAAAAAATCATGCTTTACATTTTAAAAGATAGAAATACTTTTTAAAATCACTATTTACATTTAAAAATGATGGAAATACATTTAAACAAGTGGATTATCAACACATTTATATAAAATAGTTTATATAAATTAAAATTCATGTAATTTTTTTACAATATTGGAATAAATTTATATCTCAAATATAAACAACCGAGAAACATGGTCATCTATGAAGAGTTATGATAGTTTCAGTTTATGGGATCCTGACACACTCATGTGATTAACTGCAATGTGTACACATGTCCCCTCGAACTAAAAATATCAGACTCACTTATGCCCCATTGGGTAAGTAATACGTTCAAACCAAAGTTTTGTTAGTGTTTTAAAGTGTTAATCTTTTGCTATGGAAATTCCAACCTAGCGTGTTTGTTCTAATAACCCACTAACTAACTAGGATTTCATGTGATCTAGTAAAATTCAATTATGGGAAATTTATTTTAAGCAAACTTAAAATAATATTAAATCTCATTCCTCCATTTCAAAAATTTCAATTTTCTATTTAAAAACAAAAGGGGTTTTTCATAAAAAAAAACAAGACTTTTACCAAGATTAAACCTTAAGTTTTCTATTAAAACCATTTTGAGCCATTTTCAAACATTGGAATTTGAAATAAATTCACAATTAAATTTCACAACTCACCTTCACAATTTAATTCAACAATTTAATTTCAAATAATTTACATCAATTTCACAACAAACCCCAATTGAATAGAATTGGGTTTTTTTCACAATTTTTCCATCAAACCCATTCCACAATTTAAATTACAAAAATTAAAATTCAGTCAATTTCTATAAACAAACCTTAATTAAATGGGATTGGGGGTTTTTCTAATTTCATTACAAAATCCCATTTTTAAAACTCTAATTTAATGTAATTTGGTTTTTCCAACAAATAAATTGAAAACAATTCTATTGAAATCAAGAAATTTAATTTTATTAAAATAATTGAAATTAAATAAATCAATTTAGGGTTAAAAAATTGTGGGCATCATGATGAAACCACCTACCTCAGTATCAACGGATCTCACAGCGCCAAACCCTAATTAGGATTTTTCAACAAAGAATGATGACAACAGAAATGGGAATCCAACCTAGGTTTAAGATCCCAAAACATAGGGTATTAGATCCAAAAAGAAACACGAGGATCCACAAAACCCTAGGTACGAGAAGATAGATATCGGGATATAGAGATCGGGAAGAGACCAAGAGAAGATTGAACGACGTTTTTCTAGACTCAATACACCTCCAAGAGGGTTCTTAGGGGAAAAAATTTGATCATTGGATCTCCCATGGAAGAAAGATTCATCAAGGGGTCGTACATGTCCATCAAGTGCCATGAATGAGGGTTTCATGTATTTTAAAAAAAAATCAGATTAATTAAAAGTTGTGTGCTTGTTTAGTTGGATACATCGATATGGTTAGACCAAACTGTGTGGCCTGGTCATGAACCTGTTTAAAATGGGTCACACAATTTTTTCTAAGAGGGAACATGGTCTGACAAATCATGCAATATCCCACTTCTTGGGTTTTCATAGTTTGGAATGAGAAGGTGCACGATTTGGGTTAACTGTGCGCTAACCATGCAGCAGCCCATAATTTTCAAAACATTTATTTTTTTAACCTGAAATAACCCCAAATGAAACCCAACTAAAGCTTGGTAAAAATAGGGGTTTTAGGAATACATGAAAACCATAATATGATGTTACAACCTCCCCACCATAGAAACTTTTTGTCCCTATAAATCCTACTCAAAAGCTTCCATGCCAAAAAGATGAAACCATTGCTCTCTCATCAGTTCTTCCCTCTCCCATGTCTCATGATTATCAGAATTGTGCTATAACAACAATTTAAATAAAGGAAAATTCCTCTCTCAAAGAACCTTGGTTTCAAAATAAACTATCCTAATTGGCCATTTAGTCATGGATAAATCATGTTCAACCTCAAGATCATGCCATCACATAACATGAGATAGATTAGATATATACTTTCATAGTTGAGATACATGGAACACTTTATGTATCGAAATAATATTTAGTGGAAGTTCTAAATGGTAAGAAAAATTTCACACCTTATCAACAACTCAAAAAGTCACAAAAAATGAAGAGAAAATTTCCCTTTCCTCACAATCCATCGATGACCCAAATGGGGTGAAGCTTTCAAGAAAACTTGGTCACTAACTGAAATCTCCAGCCGTCTATGATGATGATCAACATAAGACTTATACCGGCTTTGTTTCATCAAAATTCTTTTATTAATCAACTAAACATTTTTCATTGTCTCTTTAACCATGCTTCGTCCAACCAGGGAACCTTCACCAATCTCTAACCAACATAATGGATATTTGCAAGGTCGACCATAAAAGGTCTTAAAAGGAGCCATTTTGATCATTGAATGGTAACTATTGTTTTATGAAAACTCATCCAGCCCCAAATGATCATCCTGAGATTCACCAAATTCGATAACACAAGCTTAGATCATATCCTCATGAATATATAGAGCTCTTTCTTTTTGGTCATTCGACTGCGGATGGTATGTCATACTCAAATGGATGTGAGAACCCAATTCCTCTTAAAGGACTCTCAAAAAACAAGAAGTGAACCAAGGATATCTATCGAAATATAAATTATATGGAACTATATGAAAACAAATAATCTCTTTCGCATATATATTTCCAACTACCCAACCTTGTTTATATTTTGAATGGGTATAAAATGTGCTGATTTAGTAAACCTATTGATCGCAATCCATATCGCATTCCTCATTCTTCAGGTACATGGAATCCCAATAACAAAGTTGACAGATATCTCATCCCACTTCCAAATATATACTGGAAGTGGCTGAAGAAAACCCGAAGGTTTCTAGTGCTTGACCTTGACTTGTAGGCATGTATAACAACGAGAGACAAATTTAGCAATGTCTTATCCCATACCTAGCCACTAGAATTTGTACCACATGTCATAGCAAATATTTTTGGTGCCTTGGTTCACTTATCACTAGGAATTATTACAATCCCCCATCATATATTTCCTTTTCTTTAATGTTACAAAAAAGAGATTCTGAAAGAAAATAATTCCCATGGTAGAGTATCACCAATTAGGAATGGTTTTTCCATTATAAATAGTCTCTAATACTGAAAATCTCATCATCAAGCTAATGTTCCTAAAGAATTATCTTAAGAAGAGAAGATTTCAACTGAACACTAGTGGAAGAAACCTCACCCCCTGGTTCCTAGACTCTGATATGAAATTGTGTAAAGAGAGCTATCAATTTTTACTCTTCTTAAGATTCCTTCATGGCCTGGGTCAGAATGTTCCCTCTGAAAGCATATACAATGACTTTCCCTTTCTTTAAGGTATAGTTAATGTCATATTTGAAATATTTTAGGTACTCCACCCAATGCATATAGAAGAGATTCAAATATTTTTGAGACAATATATAACTCAAACTCTTGTCGTCTGAAAAGATGGTAAATATTTCTACCTAAAGGTAATGTTGTCAAATCTTAAGTGTGTCCATCATAGCTGCAAGTT
Organism: Viscum album; assembly: GCA_963277665.1. Classification (NCBI taxonomy): domain Eukaryota; kingdom Viridiplantae; phylum Streptophyta; class Magnoliopsida; order Santalales; family Viscaceae; genus Viscum; species Viscum album. Next base: position 1,334,405,068 of record OY728165.1, on the reverse strand, counting down.
TAAGGTACTGGGTCAAATAATTGTTCTTTTGTGGCCAAAGATGATGAGATCCATAATAAATGAAATGAACACCATGTATAAGAACGCATCCCAAACCTGAACATGATGTATCACGGAAGACCACATAGCCTTACCCGGCCTCTAGAAGAGTCAAAACCGGTGAAGTATTAAATATATGTTTCACCCCAAAAAAATAACTCTGAAATTTATCCTTCTAAGAAAACTTTACTCCCTTCCATGTTAGATTAGTCATCGGAGAAGAAAATTTTGAGAAGTCCTTAACGAGCTGGTGATAATACCCAGCTAGACCCAAGAAGCTCTGAATCTTGAAAAAAAACTATGTGATTGTTCCAATGTGATAAAAGCTATTATATTTTTAGGATAAATTGAAATACCATATCTTGACACCACATGTCCCAAAAATTTTATTTCCTGAGTCCATAAATCACATTTTGAAAGCATAACATAGAGTTTTTGATTTCTCAACAAGCTCAGAACTATTCTCAGATGATGAACATGATCCCCTTAAAACATAGAATAATTGATCATGTCATCCAAAAAGACAAACAAATAGGTATAAAGATGATCATGAAAAATCATTTTCATTAAAACCATAAAGACTACATGATAATTGGTTAGACCAAATTTCAGGACAAGGTACTCATAATGGCCATACCTGATCCGAAAGGTAGTTTTTTGAATGTCGGATTCTTTATCCTCAACTGGTGGTAACCAGATCGAAGGTTTGTCTTTGAGAACCACATTTCCCATTTAAACTGATGAAACAAATCATCATTCCATGGAAATTTATAGTCATTATTCACCTTAACTTGATTTATATTTTGGTAATCAATACAAAGGTAGAGTGAACCATCGACTTTCCTAGCAATTTGAATCGGCGCCTCTCAAGGTGAAACACTCAGCCATAAAAATAAATTCTCTATAAGATCATCCAACTGGGTCTGCAAATTTTTCAGTTCATTTAGTTCCATTTAGTAAGGTGGAATGGAACCCATTTGAGTACTAGGAACTAAATCAATAGAGAACTCTACCTCCCTTTCCAGTGTATAACCAGAGAATTCAGAAGGAAACATGCTATGAAACAAGACAATAACAAGAGGGAGATCACCACTCAAATATTCCCTATCCATATTAAATTTGAACACATATATCACTTTCCCCAAATTTGGATAATACGGTCTGAACCTACCAATCCTTGGGTCCCATTCTCCTTGAAATACATGGCACACACCATTGGGTGTAGTAAAGGAGGCCTATAAAAGATAACAATCAATCTAGGATTTATTAGAAATGATCCAAGAGGGACTATAGAGATCATGATCTCACTTCATACCATGGGGTGTAGTAATATCAATTACATAAGATAAAATTTTTATTGGGAGATTTAGCAGATGAAAAATATGGGATGAAATTAACATATGAGATGCACCAATATCAAATAGAGTGGTCACTAATGAAAAAGATATAGTAATGGAACCTCTCATAGTCGTTGGAACAGTATTGGATTCCTCTAGAAACTCTTCCACTATGTGAAGAATTTTCATTTTAGATGCATATGGCTAGAACCCTTTTATCCTTGAAGAATCTAATTTCCTCATTGTTTAAGAAGGATATCATGATCATTTTACACTACACATAGTGGAATAGATATGGAATAACTTTTGGAGGTGACATGAACACCAACAAGAACCACAAACCTTGGGTTCCTTGGTGAAAAACCTCTTGGAATGACCTGGCTTGCCACACAGGTAGAAAATCAATGGGCCTCTTCTTGGTACTGAAGGTGGTCTAGAATAACCCCGGTGTTGAAAACTACCATGATAGTAATCACACTTCCTCTTTCCTTTAAATTAACTCGCGCTACCACTGAGATAGATATAAAATCCCGTTAACCCTGACTTTCCATCCCGGTCTATTTTGACCATCAATGCTTTATCCAACACATCACATTAAGAAGGAAGATTCAGTAAGAAAACCTAAGAATAAATATCTTGTCAATGTACTAATAAGAACCATATAGCCTTTATATTCTTATTTGATACTATCCCAGGTGTGAAATTCACAAGCTCAGCAAAATGGTTTGCATACTCTGTCATAGTCATATCAGCCTGCTCTAGTTTGAAAAACTCTATAGCCTCGGCCAACAACATCGATTCTAGATAGAACTAGTCAGTGAAAATAAAATTAAAGTAGTTAAACTCTAATTATATTTATTCTCCACTACTATAGTGTCCCACCATCTCCTTCTAGGTCCTTCCATCATGAAGGTGGAACACTTCACCTTTATTTCGTCAAGTGTCTACAAGAACCCAAACAAAAATTCCATCCTACTTAACCATTCCTCAGCCCCTTGAGGATCATTGGACCCTTTGAATGGTGTTGGATTCTGATGAACTAATTCTTGAGAATCATTCATGGAGATCATCCCTTTGAGGTTCCACATCTAGTTCTTGAATGGGAACTAGTGGTGGTTCTGGTCCCAGAGCTTGGACAATACTCACAATCAACTCAACCAAATTCAGGTCCATAAGAAGATTTTCTCACTAAGGTTTAGAAAAATATTAATCCTTAATATGATTCACATGTCTTCTCATAGGCATGATGCTACACAACATTAGTAGAAAACAAATAAGAAATAATATTTACACTCAAATAGAGAAACAATGGAAATCAATCCCAATAGACAAAAACATAAGATTTAGATTTCATCCTATCCAAATAAAAGTATATAAAAGACTAGAACTAATAATCAAGACATCTTTACCATCCACCCCAGGAAAATTACTATCTGTTACAGTGAGAGCTAGTTAGGAACTCAATCACAACTAAATCCTAAGTCCCAAAAATATTACACAAAGCATACTGATTCTAGGATAAGAATCTCAAACTAGTCCTCAAATACCATTTTTCCATGAACCATCCAAGGTACCTAGGTAAACCAAAAACTGACCCGACATTGGCATGTCCTAAAGGGTGTTCCCGATCCCCATGGTCTGTCTTCTATAATCAGGCATCATACAAAAATAAAGAGGGAATGAATTTTTCACAAACATTGAGGAAGAAAGATAATGAATCAGTATGAATAAAAAAGAAAACTTAAATGGGATAAATCTACCAAAATTAAAATAGGTATGAAAACCCAATGTACTAGAGTAAAGTGTCATAAAATAGGAAAACATACCAAGTCCGAATAAGTGAAACTCTCCAAGTCCAAGAATCAATAGCAAGAACCACCTCCAATTGGTGTTTTACCCATGCTCGAACCTAGAAGGTGATAATCTACAAACACTTTAAGGCATGTATAGGGTGTGATATAAAATCCTAGTAGGGTCTCACCAATGATTCCATAATGGATTCTAATATCAAATTGACCAAATAAATTGATTTCAATTATAAATAAATAGGTTTGGAATTTGAAAAGAATATCTAAAAAAATCTTGTTTTGCATTTAAAATGATGGAAATACTATAGGAAATCATGCTTCATAATTCAAAATAATGTAAATAATTTTGAAAAAATGTATTATAAAAGCTTTTTTATAAAATAGTTTATATAAATTATAAGTCTTATAAAAATTGTTTAAAACATTGGCATGCATTTATATCTCAAATAAAAACAAGAAAGAAACATGGTCATCTTCCAAGAGGTATAATACTTCTAGGTTATGGGATCTTCACACAGTCATCTGATAAACCACAATGTGTACACAAGGCCCTCTGAAATGGGATGACAGGACTCAACTATGTCCCATTGGGGAAGTAAGATGTGATAAACAAAGTTTTATTAGTGTTGTAAAGTGTCAATCTATTTTTAGGGAAATTAAAACTTAGAGTGTTTGTCCAAATAACTCACTAACTACCTATGATTTCAGGTTCTCTTGTACAATTCAATGATGGGAAATTTATTTTAAGCGACCTTAAAATAAAATTAAATCTCATTCCCCTATTTCAAAAATTCCAATTTTCCATTTAAAAGCTAGAATGGGTTTTTAATAAAAAAATGTTCCTTTTAACAAGAAAAAACCTAAGGTTCCTATCAAAACCATTTTAATCCATTTTCACAAAATTGAATTTTAGATCAATTCACAATTCAATTTCACAATTATTTCTCACAATTTAATTTGTAAAAAAAATCTATCAATTTCACTAAAAACCCTGAATTTAATAGAATTGGGTTTTTTCAAAATTTTCCCAAAAAATACATCCCATAATTTAAATTAAACAATTTAAATTTCACCAATATCTATAAACACACCCTAATTAAATGGATTTGGGGTTTTTCCCAATTTTATTCCAAAATCCCATTTTTAAAACCCCAATTTAGTGGAATTGGGATTTTCCAACATCTAATTGAAATAAATTTAATTGAAATCAAGAAATTTCATTTAATTCAAACAATTGATATTAAATAAACCAATTTATGGTTAAAAACAATTTGGCATCATGATAGAACCACCTACCTCATGATCAATGGATCTCGTAATGCCAAAACCATTTCAGTATTTGTCGGCGAAGAATGAAGAAAATGGAAACAAGAATCAAACCAAGGTTTAAGATCCCAAAATAGAGGTTATTAGATCCAAAAATCTGTATGGGGATCCACATAACCCTATGGAGGAAAAGATAGAGAGTAAAATATAATGATCCGGAATAAGAAACAGGCCTGGAGAAGATTGAATGGTGTTCATCTTTGTTTGATCCACCTATATGAGGGGTAAGAGGGGCTAAAAACGAATCTTGCGAGCTCCCCTAGAAGAAGAATTCGTCAAGGGGCCATACAAGTGATTCAAGGGCCAAAAAGGTGGGTTTTGAGTATTTTTAAAAAATCCAAATAATTAAAATATTCATGTACGATTAGTGGGGAAAACTCATGTGGTTAGACCAGACTGTGTGTCCTGTCCATGCGCCTATTTAAAATGGGCCACATAGTTTTTCTTAAGAGGCTGCACGGTTTGAAAAACTATGCACCAACCCTAAAAACACCCACTGCCTAGGTTTTCATGGTTTTTCTTGAGAAGGCTCACAGTTTGGGCTAACTGTGTTCCAAATATACACCAGCCCATAATTTTCAAAACTTTTAATGTTTTAACCCAAAATAACCCCAAGAGAAACCGAAGAAAATCCTAGTAGAAATTGGATGTTTAGGAATACCTTTAAATAGTAATAAGATGTTACATATCATGTTATATATTATTTTCTAATGACCTTTCATCACCCATTTATTAACAATTACATGTTAAAGTTATGTTCTGGGTTATAACTACTTTGTTTTTCATATATGTTTTGATTTGTTATATTTTTGGTCCACTTGCTTTGATCAAGGTTTCATAATATCCATAATGATAAAGATTATATAAATATCCTATATATTCAGTATATATTTTTTTTATATTAATCCATAAAATATATAAATATGAAATAAAGTACATCATTCATTGAGATGATAGGTGGTATATATGCATGGACGTTGTTTCCATTTTCTTGTCAGATTGAAAGAAAGAAAATCATATAATATATTATCATTAATGAATAATTTTTATGTATTGTATTTCAAATATTTCTTTTAAAACAATCCTTATAACATTTAATGTAATTTTTGAATGAATCGTATCTCTTTGCGAGGCGATAGTCCACTGTACACACGAATGATGTTATCGTATTCCCACAAAATAGAAATCATGAAGGTATGTGTGATATAATAATTAAATAATCCTAATAAAAACATATATATCATATATATTTTATATAAACAATAAATCCATCATTATTACCAGCCTTAATATTTGGAAATGGAAAAACAAACGCCATCAGTTCACGAGAAATAGTCCACCGTACACACAAACAATGATTTCATAACCCATTTGAGGATGTGGAGATGATTTTAGGTCATTTAATTATCAAAAAACAAATAATAATTTTTAATATACTTATTTTATTATATAATAATGATATAAAAATAATTAAATGTGTGTTTAGGAAGAAATAAGACTAAAATGTTTGTTGATGAACATTACCTCTTTTTTGGGTATCCTCCTTAGGTTTTCACTAAAAACCTTCATAGTATGGTTTTATTACCAAAATAAGTATTTTTGGATTAGTCTATTGAATTTTGGAAGTTATTTGGGTAGTTATTGGCCTAACCAAATTGGTTTTAAGGTGTGAAAAATATAGTAGAGGAGGTGACCTTTTATAGGTGGGGGAGAGGAAACACCATGTATTTTTTAAAAGAAATAAATGTTCCCATGTTTTTAATCTGTAAAAAGGATCCAAAATGGACCATTATCAAACATTATAGGTTTAATTTCTAAAATACGGCTATAAAATTTTTTTTAGACAATTTAATTTTTCATTTTTACCATTGTCTTTTTATTTTAACCCTCTGATAAAACCTTTTTTACCTTAACCATGGTAATTAATTTTTACGGCATTCACTATTCATTTTTCTAAAAATTTAAGTTTTCATTATTAGAAATTAGAATTTTTTTTTCTAAATATGAAATATATATTTTCAAATTATATTTATATAATTGTAAAAAAATTAATTTAAAATTATTCTCGCATAGGTGATCAGAAAGTGGGTTTTTAAAGTGAAAATGATCAAAAACTTTACAAAGTTTTTATATCCAATTTCAATATGAAATTGATTCTAGTGAAATAAATTAGATTAATTGTTTTATAATTTAAATAATTATACTTTAAATCCAATTTAAAACATAATTTAACTTTATAAATAAATTAAATGAAAAATAAGTTTTTTTAAAAAAATCGATATTTTCTCTATTCATAAAAAAATGAACCTTTTCTGAAAAATACCAAAACAAATACTCTAGAATAATTTTTAAAATACTAATTAATAAATTAATTTAATTTTATCAAATTAATATTCCAAAATTTTCACAAATTAATTTTATTATTATTCACAGAAAGACATAAAAAGTAGTTTTTTGAGAAAATAGCATTTTCAAAACATATAAATACTTTATCAAAAATTATATATTTTATTATTAATAAGTTTTCATTCAATTAAAATATTATACATAATATTTAATAAATATTGATTATTATTAATCTTACTAAATTTAATGATTAGTTTATAATGGTATCATTTGAATAACTGTATTATTAATATATCGTGGTTTTGTTAAAACTCAGTATCATATGCATTACAAGCTAACACAATGTTTCATGTAGCACAAGATTAACTTTGTGTTTCATATTATAGAATGCATCAATGTAATTTAATTTATTTGAAAATTTATAACTCCTAAAAACTTGAGGTGTTATATTGAATGATATGTGATGTATTAATTGACCTAATCAATCTATACTTGGAAAATAAAGAATGTATAAATTGTTATACATGATTGACATAATATGAGACACATGGCTACTGGAGATATTAGAATAAGGTATCATATGAAAATCATGCTTTCATATTATGGAATTTGTGGACCCAATTATAGTAATACATGTGTTTCATGAATATTAATACATGTGTTTCATGAAGATTATATGATATCCCTATATACCTTCAGTAGCATTGATGCTTTTTTGAAGGCCACTTTTTTCAAATATTTATGGATTTAGGAATTCAAAAAAATCAAAACTAAAATGACCATGGGGTCATAATTTGTCATTTACTAAATAAGGATGAATTTTTACTCATATATATTCTGTAAAAGTGTTTTAGAGTTTATCTAAAAGGGTTTTGGATGAGTATTTATAAGGTATTACATATGATGTGATATATGGTGAAGTTGATGATATCTTTCCAAAAGTGCTTTGAATGATAAATAAAAGTAGTTTTGCATATGGTTGCACAAGTTATTTTATGAATTATAATATAAATTGAATGGGCACAAAGTCTATGAGGATTCACTTTAAGTGGGAGATTGAAATATATATTCCCAAAACCCCTCATATTATAGTGTGTGATATGTGTAAGTCATATTGGATGACATGAATGATTCTAAGTCATATCATATGCCTAGATTTTTGAATATAATAGGGTGTAAAATGGTTATATCGCACATCTTTCTTGACTGAGTCCTATCATATGACTAGATCACATCGTAAAGGGTTTAGATAAGGGATGATGTGATTAACAAAGATGTTGTATAATGTTAAGCATCAACGTTTGGTTTTTCTCTAATATTAACTATCAATAATAATGAATGTTTCAAAAGAGGAATTGAAATGGAGTAATTATGCATTCATGTGATGAATTAATAAATGTAAAAATCTATTTACTCATGAATTAAGAAACTCATTAGTAAATAAATTTATACACTAGGAGTGTCCTCAAAAAATTATAAAAGGAGGCAGTGCCTATGGGGAGATGGGAAATCCTTGGGAAATCACTATCTAATTCTCTTCCTTCCTGTAAGTTATATCTCATTCACACTTTACTTTATGAGTCCCTATAATATCATGGTTAATTAGGATAATCCTTCCCATATTATGGGTGATTCACATTAGCCCATGAATATACCAAAAAGGAAAGAATATGATGTCTACCTATAAAGGATCTTCTTCAAAAAAATTGGTGAAATATATTATAATATGTATATTTAGTGAAAGTTACACATATTTATTCTTTAATTATGTCTAAATGGTTTTGGATTTAATTCATGGTTATCATGGTAATTTGGGTTTCCTGTTATTTACCCTGCATTTATTGAGTGTTAATTGTTTTTTATAAATCCATCATGTTATTCATGTATTATGAACTCTTTATGATATCAATTAGTCATGGATTTATTATTATTCATGGTTTAGTAGTTTCTATTTTATTTTACAGTTTTCCACACTTTCCTATAGAGAATAATTTCTCTTATTTGTAACATTTATACTCTTGGTTATATTTATTAATTTGTGGTCAATAATGTTTTGAGGGTCATAATTTGTTTTGTAACTTTCCTGGGGAATATTATTATGAAATTGAGTTGTAATGGGGTGGTATATAATTTTTTTTGTTATTTGGGATGGATTTTAGAGTTAGGAACATTTGAGGTGTTTGTTTTCTAGGAAAACCTAGAGAAATAATGTTAAAAGTTCAGTCTGAAAAGCCAGGGATCCCATCTAGAGTGTGGTAGTCGATGCATTCCTATACAAGGACTCCGATGATATTTTTATTTAATTGAGTTCTTAAAACATTTATTATAGGGTATTGTTAGGTTGTTACAAGCATCTTATTGTGTTTAGGACATGATATATACACATTCCTTCATGTGATAGGGGAACTATTCTAGTTATGGGAAATTTTGAAAACCTGATGATATTATAAAAAATTATTTCTTTATTGTTCTATGAAATTAATAATATTTTGGAAATATTTTGAATGTATTAATCGTTACATATGGTAATGTCTAGTTAAGTTGTTATATTTCATTTATTGAGTTAACACCTACTTTCATGATGAGTATTGAGTTCTATAGAGTCTTTGACATCTCATATTAGTGATATGTTGTGACATGAGTTTTGGAGAAGGTGTGAGAAGGATGTGTGACCTCATATTATTTAAATTTATTTTTATTCCCTATTTTAACTACCTATTTCATTTATTTTCATGGTATAACAATTTTCTCATTATTTGATGTTTGGTCCCTCTTTGATTGTCCACTTTGATTTTTTTTACTCTGATGATAGTTTCATTACAATTGACGGGGCCTCTTTGATTGACCATTTTTATATTCTTATTATTATCATGATTTTACATTATATTTAAGGTTTGGATATTGGAATAAAATGATATGGATATGGGATCTTAAAAACTATGACGATTTGTGAGAGGTGTTGTTTTTTTGTGATGGGCTTATTTTTTGGTTGGTAAAATAGTGGTGGATGGGGATTATTTTTTCTCAATTTAATGTGTCATTACCTAGATACATGTTTCATATATTTATGTATTAAGAAAATATTATATAACCTTCTTACTCATTAGTGTGATTATATGTTATTATATGATATGTGAAGATGATATTGATTTTTTAATTTCTTAGAGGGGTTATGATATATGATCTAGATTAAAATAATATCATTGGGTTAGGGTTTGACATTTTCATTTTACCCTTATGTGAATGTGATTTTTTTCAATTACATAGTAATGGATATTTTGTGATAGTATCAAATTTTTATATATTTTCAAATATTATTATGAATGATAACCTAACCCTCAAATAATTGGGCTATAAATTTGAAATTACTCTTTTTGAAGGGTAGTTCGCTTAGAGTTTGAAAATGATGAGTTTAACCCATTATGAAATCATTATTATTGAATGAAATAGATAAAAATTCATGGTATATTTCCATAAGTACATATTAGTGGATGTTATTATGATGGAAACCATAAAATTTTTCCATCATGAGGGTTTTACCTTGATTAAAAATTGTTACAGTATCAGTTAGAGTTTCTTGCATAGCAGGTGCTTTCCTAATTTCTGAGGAAAAATATTTTTTATCTTTGTAGAAATCATTACCTTATTCAATTTGGAAATAGTGTTAAGGGTCCTTATTAAGATATAAGTTTTGAGATATTTGGAAATATTTTTTTGGTTAGATAATTAAAATCTCTTCCTATTTTATGTAGATCATTCTCTACCATAACTTTTGTGAGAGTAATGAAACTGATTAAATTCTGATTATTTTGAGAATTTATATTTATAATTAGATTATTAAAGATTTTAGGGACATTTAATTATGGTATAATCAATTATTACATGGTTGTTCCATGATTTTTAGTGATATAATTATTATTTAGTAAAAGGATAAAAGGAAGCTTAATCTTTTCGATGTCGAATATTATATCTGTAGATTATGTGATAATCCATGTGATGAGTAGCATGGGAGTATGAGGTTTAGTGATAGTAATAAAATACATATGTAGTAATTTATTATTATTATTTTAGTCATTATAATATGAAATAACGACATTCAAAAACATTACCATGCATGAATGTAAGAAAGTTGAAATTCACTACCGGCTTCCTGAATGCTATTTATTCATTGATTTTATCTTAAAGATATTTTTCCCTTTCTAATGAGAGTATGATAGTTTCAATTGATGATTTAAATATTATTGAATAATTTTTTGGATCATTGATTCATTATTTTTTTAATTTAAATTTGTTTTCAATTTCTCAAATAGAAATGTCGTTAACTTGTTTTATTGTGTTTTGGATTTTGGATCATTGATATTTCTTGTGATTGAGATAATGATTCTATGTTGAAATCTATTTATGGTAATGTCTAATCACGATATTGATATATTATTAAACATATATGAATATTTAATAAAGGAATTTGATGAAAAGTGATACATAAATCTCTAAGACTATGGATTGGATTAGAGCATAGCGCGGTGAAAGCACATGAGCTCATAACCCACAAGTAATGTGAGGGGTAGATGATTCACTTCATTGATGTATTATGAATGAAAAAAAATGTGTGAATATAAACTAATAGGATGCCTAAATTTCATATGAGGGTTTGGTTCCTTGATTTAATTATCTTTTATTTTCATCATTATGAGGTTTGAGAGTGATTCTCAAGATAGGGATGAATTAAATGAAATAGAGGTTTTGAATTTTTTATTATGTTTGGATATTACCTTCTCTAATTATGAATAAAACATTTGAAGGGGTATCTTTTTTGTGCATTCTCGTATTAAATTTTATATTGTTCCATTTTTTTGGGATCAAGGTGAATAAATTCACCCTAAGAGGGGGATTGAATTAGGGTGTCACCAGACTAAAATTTTCCTTTATTACTTTCACTCATTTATTGAATATTGTTCCATAATTGAAAGAATAAAATTTTAATATCTCTTCCCTCACCATATATCACACTAAACATGAAAAAAAAATTAAAATTAAAATCACACAAGGACACATGGATTTTACTTGGTTCACCCATATTGGGATACTTCTAAGGATAATACACTAATGATGTGTTGATGTGTCAAAATTAACTACACTCATTAACTATGGATACAAGCTAAGTCACAGTAAATCATTTATAAAAATCAATTTCATTATAATTTTTAATAATTACATGAAACCTCCATAGTATCACTCCATATTCTTCTCCTACAAGCAAAAATTTGGGAAGAATTCAATTGTTTACATAAGTGAGGTTATCTTCTTAGTTTATAAACATGTAGGTCTCTTCCAAATCAATATAAGAAACTAATTCACCTTGCATGCCCAAGTCTATAATGGATCTTTAATGAGGATACACTTTATTGTGATTCAAATCCTTTAAATATAGAATAGATCCACTCCTTATATAGATTTATTTATTTTGAATTCCACAATGATCACTAAAATTAAAATGGCCTCTAAATGAGAATAACTTTTCACTGGAGTTATCCTTAATATGACACATATTCAACCACTTGATATAGTAATAGAACTTTTTCTTCTTCTTATTTTTCTCTAAAAAAAATAGATCTAAAATAATCATTCTCTTAACCAAAATTTCAATCACATACCTATTTTTATTATTTTAGGCTCTGTTTACTATGAAAAACTAGATCTATAATATCATCCCTTATCCTTCATTTTTTCTCCTCTCTAATGCTAATATTCAACTTTTTTCTCCTTTATTTTTTTCATAACTATTAATATACGTCTATACATACACATTCATGACCAATACATGTCATCAATAGTGTATACCACACCTTTTTTCAAGTTCCATGATTATACCTATTATCCCACACATTTATTATGGTCAAAACATGTCTATAATTTTGAATAAATTCCCTAAATATCACTCTATAAAATCTATATTTAAATTCATGTAGTTTCTTTTTATCTTTTCATAATTCAATCCACCAGGGCATGGCCTATATTCAAAATTCCTATTTTGGGATCCATATCAAAAAAAAATTCATGAAATGATATGTTCTATTCTATTATATAAAAAATTCCAATAATTTAAAACATACATATTAGTTGTATCAAGTTTTTCTATCATGTAGTGCAGTCCAAACCAATGCATATCCATTATCTAACTGAAACTTCATGTGTAACGTATTCCAAAAAATTTCAACATGTCATTTATAGTTAAACTCTATAAATCTCAATAATAAAAACAACTTTCACCATTAAATAGGAACTCTAAACATCCCATGTTGATTAATATTATGTACATGACACAATGTTATCCATAACACCCATTCTTAGCTTCCTTGTTTCACTTTCATAGTGTACAACATGTCATTTCACTTTCTATAGATCTTGATGATTTCATTACAGCTTCTAAAACACCTCATTTTCACTTAAATGGATTCCATAATGGTTTTTTTAGTCTCCATATTCAAAAAAAAACTACACAATACATCTCTCTATCAAAACTTCCAAATAATTGTTTTAATCCTCCGAAACACCTTTATCCTTAACATAGATAGCCAACACATTTGTAATAAAAATACATCAAGACTATAATATCCATCAAAATAACCACATAACCTCTAAAATTTTATTTATATTTTACACCATGGTATAGGGTTTTACAAAATTCTTATGGTGAGCATTTCATCACCAAATTACATCTATCCTTCTTTAAATGAATCTAAACATCCTCATACTTTTTCTAAATCCATATAAATCTAGAATAAACATGATTTACCTCATCTCATGAAAATTTTTAATCTTTCAATATTCAATTATAAATATCATATCTACACGATCCAATTCCATGTATTTCAATATAATACATCTCCAATAAATATAGTTACCATGTATGGTAGCCTTTTCAAACATCCGACTAAATATGGTTTCCATGTATGGTAATTGTTATCATGTATGGTAACCATATCTAACTTATGTCCTACATTATCAAGATCAACATCTCTTTAAATCAACCAATCCAACCACTAGTTATTTTCAACCTCCATATATTTTCAACAAATCCAATGAAAAACCTCTTTGTTTTAACAATATTCCCATTTAGATTTTGTTTACTGTACTACTATAAATACATATAAGTCGGTTATCTCTAAATCCTAAAAATTAGTGTGTGAATTTAAGGTGTATTCTACTCACCCTTCCATTTTCAATAAAATAAAAATGGTATCTCTACTTTATGGGACCAAGGTGAATCATCATAGATTGTCAAATCAATATTTAAAGAAATTAAGCACTCAAAAATTTTCATCTAACAATTTTACAACCTAAGAGATTATTTATCAAATTAGTGACAATATCCCATGTCTCATAACTTCAAGTTATTTCCAATATTATATTCAAAACTCTAGTCTATGTCAATAACTTTTTAGACTCATATTTTCTATAACACTTATAACCTTTTTTCAACTACATGTAAGTCATATTTAGATCGTATTTCCACATATTTATGAATATCACTATTGATACCTATTTTTGGATAAACCTTAGGTTGTATTCTCAATTTTTATAACATTATCCATAACCCCTAAACATATCACCAAATATATTTAATACGACATACTGATAAATACTTGAATATTTCTACTTTAAAACTCTAAACCTCTTTCACATGAATCTTTATTTTCTCAAAGAATTCAACAAGTGAATATAATACTTATCAAAGAGTCAAAAAAAATCCTATAAGCCTAATAAGTCATAAATTTGTGTATGAAATAATATTATAAGATAATAACTTCAATGGTATCTATTCAACTTATTTCTATAAATTCAGGTAATGCGTGCACATAAATTCATTATATATTTCTTCTTGTGATATCAGTCCCACATACACAATATTTTTAGATAAAAAGTAATAACACATAAATTTTATGTTTTATAATACACATTGAATAAATTGATACTACTTTTTATGATGAACTTCGGATACCACTTGATGTCCATGAACATCCTTCCTTCACAAGCTATTTTTTCTTTTCTAAATAAGGCTAAATAGGATTTGAATATTCATCGTATAATCCCCTTAGGTTATTTTGGATTTATAACCACTTGTTATATATAATATTTATCATGGGACTCTCTTTTTTTGTATCCTTAAGTATCCTAAAAAACATCAAATGATACTACATTATTAAATCGAACAAATAAATCATGAATTTTTCTGGGAATGTTGTTGTTTCTCGCTAATCTATCTTATATTTATTGGTGGTCTAATACCACTTTGATTATATTATGATATGACTTTTTTATCACCAAATTTGTATTAATACCAAATAAAAATTCTAAAACTACTTTTACACCACCTGAATTTTATATCCTACCTCATATCACTTATACTTATTTTTCTTAGCATACAATTATAGATTCCATTTTGATGTCAATAATGATTTCTTGAAATTGATTTTTTATTCATATTAATACTTAATTATATTAGTTCTTACTTAAACACCACTTGTTCCATGTTCTTTATTTTCAGAACATATAAAACATAGATTCTACCATTATGCCTTTGGGGTTCTTAACACATGTCCATGGTGTGTCTTATGATTCCAAAATAGCAGTGCATTATAGATACCTTTCTTTAAGATCATTCACTTTCATATTTGTAATGAACCTTCCATAAACATACTGATTCAATATTTATAACTTTATAGACTTCACTTATATAGGTTTTTATATAAGGTTATTGATCATTCTCATTGAGGTTTTCCACTTCATTTCGAGCACCATAATATTCTCATCCTTCTACTATAATTGTGATTAAATTTATTTTACCCATGGTAAATATTCTCTTCCTGATTTTATTCTCTCTTTACGTTATATTTTTATAGGTATAAATCCTTCTTTAATAACCTTTTCTATGGCCATTTTTTATTCCATATCATGTGAAAGTTTTCTAATTAAATTTCCTTAACCCTTAATCTTTGCACCCATTTTTGTAATGTCTTCATTTGAGGATACATATTCTTTCCTCAAGGTCTTTTTCTATAATTAAAAATATATAATTAATTCATAATTCATTCCATGATTAATTTCTAGTTCATCCACCTTCTCTTTCAAAGATTAGATATAATCATGATCACCACAATAGAATCCTCTATATTGATGAAATGATGTTGTTAAAAAAATTCCATAAAAGTTTCATGAATTTCAATATCTATATGAGAATATGAAATTCTAAATCTGAAAGTGTCTTCCAAAAATATTTATTTTATATTTAACAATAGGATCATAATTGATCACATTGATAAGAGAATCCCTCTTCTCTATATTATTCTTCTTATTTCTCCTTTTATCCATTCCTATTGACATAATGAAATTTTCCTCATATTTTTTTACTAGTATACCATTATATCTAAAACTGAAATATTATCTTATGGTAGAGATAAAAATTAACTTTTCTTATATATATTTCTTTCAATAGATTATATATATAGAAATCACTGACACAATGAATGGTTTTTTTGAATACCTCACTGGAGGTAACTTTTCTCCAAATTTTCTATGTCTTTGCATCAGGAACTTTTCATTATGCTTTATCAATTAAATATATCATTGTACAAACTCTATAATCTCATCATTTAAATCCTTTATAAAGAAATGTATCTCTTTTTTCAACTATAAAAGTTAGTAACACAAAAAATATGATGTCTCACCATTGAATACATATGTAAAAAAATACAAAAACATTTCTTCAATACTTAACACCAAATCTAAACCTTTAGGCTTCCATACCGCATTTTGGTGCCAACATGAATGGATTAAGCTTGAGAGGGGTGGGTGGATAAAGTTTTTTCCTAATTAAAATTTTTTATTGATGATGTTTACCACTTTTCTAGACCTTATTTCCTTATTATATTGAAAAATGTTCAATTTGTCTTACCTTATCATAACTCTCACAAAATATGAAATAAAAAAACAGAATTAAAATTACCCAAATACACATGGGTTTTACTTAGTTAACCCACCCTGGGATATATCCAAGGAGTGTACACTAATTATGTGTCAATGTTCCAAAATACATTATACTCGCATTCATTGGATATGAGTTTAGTAATGATCACTCCATGACATTGATCACTTTCATTATAATTTTTAGGGATTTTGTGTTACCACCCAAGGGTCACTCCCACTTATTATCCTTCAAAACCATATTGGGAAGGCTTAAACAGTTTATATATTTGAGACTACCTTCTTAGTTTATAGACATGTAGGTCTCTTTTTGATTAATAAAAGGAAATGATTCACCTTGTATCACCATGTCCAAAATAGAAACTCTTTTATGCTCCAATTCACTACACATATAATCCTTCAAAGAAAGATGAGGTCCACTCATTATAGAGAGTTGAATATTGTGTCTTCCAAAATGATCATAACATCATTAAAAAATTCCAATTAAAAATACATTTAGACATAAGTTATCATTTATATGTTCTGTATTCAACTAATAGATATTAAAATAGAACTTATTATTATTATTATTATTATCTTAGAAAAATAGATCGAAAATATCATTCTCTAAACTAAATTTTAAATCACCTACTTAAACTTATTCTTTTAGGAACTCTTTTCTACATAAAACAAGATCAATAATATCATCCTCCATTATACCTTTGTTTCTTCTCTCTAAGAAAATTCCTTCCATCGATGGTGTGGATAACTCATTTTTTTTACAATCCCCATTATTACATAAAGTGTACCACATGATTAGTTTTCTTATAAATTTTAATTAATGATATAAATATCACTTCACAAACTAATTATTTAAATTCATGTATTTTACTTTTATATTTTTGGATTCTGGTCCACCACAACATGGTTTCTCTTTAAAACACCCAATTCATGCTCTATCTTAGTAACCTCCTCTGAATTCCATAACATGTTCTCCTCTACCATAACCAGAATATTAGCCATTTCAAACTTCAAAAGATAAAAAATTGTGTATTTATATAGAATGGTCTGGTCCATAACACATCATATCAATTCTCTTTAAAAAAATCCATGTTTAAAAAATTCTAAAATCTTCAACATGCCATCTCAAGTTAAATTCTAGAAATCAAAATAATAAAAATGGATTAAAACACAACATAGGCACTCTTAGAATTATATATATATTTATACCCCCTCTAAAATATCTATTTTGGGTTTCCCAATTTAAAATTGAAATATATTCAACTCAAAATTCCATTCATATTTCATATCTCAATATCTCATTTTAATTCAAACTTCATCACCATGATCTATATAACACCTTACACAATGCCTATGTTTCCTTTCACTTTCTATAGATCTTCATAATATAACTTCAACTAAAAAAATTCCTTCTATCAATGAAACAGATTCCATAATGGTTGTTTTAGTCTTCATCTTCAAACAAAGTCACCAAGGTGTATCTCTACATTAAAACATACAAGTCAAAATTTTACTCCTATGAAATTACTTTCACCACAACATAGATAGTCAATCCATTTTTAAAAAAATCAAATAAATTAGAATTACTTCCAAAATTCCTATTGACCTCACCTGTTTTGATAATCCCAACTATGCTTTCACATACTTTGATAATCCTAATTAATGTTTATCTAAATTCTAATTTGCTCAATATATGACATTCTATCTGATAATAATATTAAAATAATCCTTGAAATATGTTAATCAATGTTTATCTTTGTTTATATAAGTTTTGTAGTAATTCTAACCCAATCGGATATGTTTTGCATAAGTGTTAGTCACTGATCTGTGTATATCTACTGATACAGAGCTACCTTTACTTAGTCTATCGATAGACTTAGTCTACCAATAGACAGAGTCACCGATACGTAGAGCTACATATATGTACAAGTCCACCGGTAAGAATATAACAAGGTCACCAATGTAGTTAGCTACCAATAGAACAAGTCTTCCAATAATACAAAATGGAGCTACCGATATGCATAAGTCTACTGATACAGACAGTCACCAATACATAGAGCTACAGATAGACCAAGAGCTACCGATATACAGAGTCACCGATACAGAATGAAGCTACCGATACAAAGCAAAGATATCGATAGATCAAGAGATACCGATAGAATAAAGTCACCGGTATATAAAGCTACCGATACCAAAAGTTGTCGATACACAGAGTAAGAGCTACTGATATCAAGAGCTACCGATACAAGTTCAAAGAGTTATTGATAGAAGGTCACTGTTACACAAAGTCCACTGTACACATCTACCAACAGGAGCTACTAATGATTGACCAACCAGTCAAACTCTATACTCTCAATATTATTTATTTATTAAGCTAACAATTACATTTGATGTTTTTAATGCAGTTAATATTATTTAATGATATCTGTTGTCTTGTCAGGGAACCGTACCTACTACCCATGCAAAAGTAATCATTCCTTTTTTGCTGGAGATGAAATCTATAAAAGGGAAGATAAAGACCTAGATAAAAGTGGTAAATACATAGAGAATCAAGGAACTAAGAAGGAACACAAAGGGTGAAAAAGACAAGGGCTCAACATCATTGAAACGTGGTGCATTCACACAAGGCTACATCCATACCTAGAGAGCACTGGACATACACGAAGCCACTCATTCTAGAGGAGAACACAAGTTGCATATTGAGTGAATAACTACAACAAACACTTCATGCACTCATGCTGATAAGCTGAACCTGAAAACCAAGGAAGAAAACAACACTCTGTTTTTCAGAATAAACCAGAGAAGGACTCAGAAGCTTTTCTGACCAATCAAACGAGTCCAGAGCTTCACTACCAATCACTAAAGATTTTCTAAACTCATTCATACTTACTCTAGTGATTCTTTTATTCACTTTTCGAGCAGTGTGTGTACCCTGTTTATTTTACACACACACTATCTCTTGAGATAAGATGGAGGATTCTTAAATCCTCATTCAAATTCTATAACTTCTCGTATCCCACTATGGATAGTGGTAGATGTCGAGTAAGACCTGGACAACTGTGAGCTGTTGTTTGTTTTCCCATGTTGAACTGTGGTTGAGGTCTCTAAACCTAGATAGTCTTTGCACTGTTGTTTACCCCGATCCAGGGTGTGGATCAATTTATATAAATTCTTTGAGAGGACTAAGTCTCGGCTTGAGACTAAACCTCTTGGTTACATCTGCTGTGCATTTTAGTTTAAGTCATAAGTATACTATATATTTCATATTCCACTTCTAACTACTTTGAAATATAATTTGTTTTAAAGTTACTTTGATAGTTAAATTAGAAAGTTTTTATACTTGTTGTAAACCAGTAAGTTAGTTTCAAAAGTCAATTTAATCTTCAGATTAAATTAACTGAGACCTAATCAATCTTTGAGAAACTAATTGAAAATTTTCAATCTGTATAAATTCACTACAATTTAACTTTGTTTTTAAATAGGGGGTTTTTAAGAGAAATATTTTTAACAGAAATTTTTAATTGGAACTCAATTCACTCCCCTCTTGAGTATCCACTCCGACCAACATTTGGTATCATAGGTTTTTATTAATACAAGTTTTCAAAAAATTCTGTTTTTCTACTATGATTTTAGTTATATTTTAAAGATCTAAAATTTCTGTTAGTTCTAAATTTTATCTCTTTAAATTTATTTTCTAAAATCTAGTTATGGAAAATAGACTAGAAGGTGATTCTACTAAGAGACCACCATTCTTTAATGGTACAAAATATGCCCAGTGGAAACTTAATATGAAGATTCATTTGGAAAGTATGGGTTTTGATATCTGGACTGCTATAGAGACTCAATATAAAATTCTAGAAACTGTAAGAACAACTTGAGATGAACCTATAAATACTACTTACAATAATAATTGTAAATCTATGAATGCCCTGTATTGTTCTTTAGGAGATGAAGAGTTTAATAGAATTTCTTCATGTAAAACTTCTTATGAAATATGTGACACTTTTGATATTTCCCATAAAGGAACAACCAATGTTAAAGAAATGATATTGAATACATATACTATTAAATATGATAATTTTAAAATGAAATCTGATGAACCCATTTCTGACATGTATCTCAGGTTCAATGAGATTTTCAATACTATGAGCTCTCTTGGAAAGGATGTTCCAGCAAAGGAACAAATTATGGGAATATTAAGATGTCTTCCAGAAATATGGATAGGCACATCTGTTTCCATTAGAGAATTGTGCGACATCAGAAAACTTCCTGTTAAATAATTAATAGGTAAGCTTATGATGTATGAGGAATAACTTAAAGTAAATAAGGAAGAAGATGATGAACCCAAGAGAAAATCAATGGAATTCAAGTCTACTGCTTCAAAGAGAAAAGACAAGGATAAAATGCATGTACCTACTTAAAGTTCTACAAGTGAAAGTTCAGACTCTGGCAGTGATGAGAAAATGGATCAAATATCCAACAGATTTAAGAAGTTCTACAGGAAGAAGAAATTCTTCAGAAAATCAAACTACAAAGGTAAGTATGAAAATAAATGTAAGTGGAAGAAGGATTGGAAGAAATCTGATAAGGAAGATGATATATTATATTATGAATGCAAGAGGAAAGAACACATCAAGGCTGACTGTCCAAAATTAAAATTCAAAAAAAATATGATTATAAGGACAAGAAGTACAAGAAAGCTATGAAAGCTACTTTGAGTGCTTCATAGGACAACACAAGTGAATCTAAAGTTTTTTATTCTGAAAAGAATTGTTCCAACATGTTTTTCATGACCAACACATCTGAGGTAACCCTAGATACTTCTGTTTTAAATTCCTATTATTCTGGAGATGATGTAGAATCTGATTCTAATTATAAAGACATGACTAAAGCTGAATTATCTGCATATTGTAACATGCTGGAAGAAATATGTAATGAACTTAAGGACAAATATAAGTCATTAATTAAATAGCATGCTCTCACTGCCAATGTTATGTCTGCCTTTCATATAGAAAAAGAAAAGAATGCTCAACTATTGAAGAAATATACTAAACTGAAAATGTCTAATGAGGAACTTATAAAGGACTTAGAAAATTTCACAAAGGGAAAAGATACACTTACTCAAATTTTAGGAAAGAAAGTTGCACCAAAATATACTACTGGTTTGGGATACCAACCTGGAAAGAGACAATTTACTAAAACTAGATTTATCTCTAAATCTGGACAAAATTCTGCTAGTTCCAGTTCTGGAAATTCATATGCCTCAACTAGTTATTCACATTTTTATAGATCAAAAAAAGTTTATATTTCAAAATCTATTGAATATGAAAATTATATGAGACCCATAAGACAAATTTGGGTACCTAAAGCCTTACTTGCTAACCTGTCTGGACCCAAGAAGATCTGGGTACCAAAATAATTTTCTATCTAAACCTGTTTTGTAGGATACCTTCTTGAAGAGTTCTCACAAGAAAGTATGGTACTTGGATAGTGGATGTTCAAGACACATGTCTGGAGATTACTCATGCTTTAAAAGCTTAATAAAGGCTAATGGAGGCTATGTAGCCTTTGGTGATAATTCTAAAGGAAAAATCATCAGCCTAGGACAAATTGGTAACACTAATTCAGTTTTAATTTCTAAAGTTTTATTTGTTGATGGACTTAAATATAATCTGTTGATTATTTCTTAGTTATGTGATGATGGATTTAATATTAAGTTTGAAAATGATTCTTGTAATGTTTTTAATTCTAATAATTTTTTAGTATTTTCTGCCTTGAGAAATGAAAATGTTTATGCTGTTGATCTGAATTCTTTAGCTAAGCAAAATGTTACTTGTTTAAATGATTTTCATAAAGAGTCTTGGATTTGGCACAGAATATTAATACAATGAAACATCCATTCACTTAGAAAATTTACTAGGAAGAACTTAGTTAGATACCGACCTAAACTTGAATTCCCATCAGAAAAAGTTTGTAATACCTGTCAAAAGGGAAAGCAACATAAAGTTTCTTTTAAATCAAAGAAACAAGTTTCAACTTCTCAGCCTCTCGAGTTGGTCCACATGGACTTGTTTGGACCTTCTAGAGTTTCTAGTTTAAATGGAAAGCACTATGTATATGTATTTGTATATGAATTTTCTAGATATAAGTGGGTATACTTCTCAGCTCACAAAA
Source organism: Viscum album (assembly GCA_963277665.1). Taxonomy (NCBI): domain Eukaryota; kingdom Viridiplantae; phylum Streptophyta; class Magnoliopsida; order Santalales; family Viscaceae; genus Viscum; species Viscum album. The sequence continues at coordinate 1,334,382,054 of OY728165.1, read as the reverse complement.
GTGAAGCTTGTTCTTACTTTGTTAAATACTCCAAGAATGTAGAAAACCTTAGTGGACTTAAGATTAAGACCATGAGAAGTGATCATGGTCTTGAGTTTGAAAATCAAGAGTTTGAATCTTATTTCTCACACAATGGCTATAGTCATAACTTTTCTACCCCTAGGACACCTCAGCAGAATGGTGTAGTAGAAAGAAGAAACAGAACCCTTCAAGAAATTGCATGAACTCTGCTTAATGAGTATGATCTGCCTATTTATTTTTGGGTTGAAGTAGTGAATATAGCTTTTTATATTATTAATAGATTCTTTATTAGACCTTTTCTCAAGAAGACCCCTTATGAATTATGGAATAATAAGAAACCTAAAGTTAGTTACTTTATAGTCTTTGGATTCAAAGTCTTTATTCTTAATACAAAGGATAATCTGGATAAATTTTCTTCTAAAATTGATGAGGGAATCGTTCTTGGTTATTCCATATCCAATAAATCTTATAGAGTCTTTAATAAAAGGACCAAATGTGTGGAAGAATCTATTCACATCATGTTTTATGAAACTGATCCACATGAACCTAAACCATCTCTTGAGAATCTTGAAGAAGATTTGAGTATTTTGGACATTTATGATAAAACTAAAGAACCTGCTATAAAAACATTTATTTCTGGACATATGCTTGAATCTGCTTCTATTGAGCCCGAACCTATAAATGGACCTGAAATTTCTAGTCCTACCTTTACTAGATCAACTAGGATTCTAAAGAATCATCCTTTAGATGTTGTTGTTGGTAATCTAGATAGAAGGACACAGACTAGAGATTCTCTAAGAAACCAGGTTGAACATCAAGCCTTTCTTTCACAGCTAGAGCCTAAAAATGTCAATGATGCAATCAATGATGAATTTTGGGTAATGTCTATGCAATAAGAGTTAAATCAATTTGAAATAAACAAATTCTATGAATTAGTTGACAGACTCAAGGACACTTTGAGAATAGGTACTAAATGGGTTTTTAGAAACAAAGTTGATGAATCTGGAAATATAGTCAGAAACAAGGCTAGGTTAGTTTCACAAGGATATAGTCAAGAGGAAGGTATAAACTATGAGGAAACCTTTTCCCCTATATCTATATTAGAAGCTATCAGGATCTTACTTGCCTATGCTGCTCATCTGAATTTCATGTTATATCAAATGGGTGTCAAAAGTTCTTTTTAAAATGGTTTTATAATTAAAGATGTTTTTGTTGAACAACCACCTGGATTTACTAATCCTTATTTTACAAATCGAGTTTTCGAACTTTCTAAAGCTTTATATGGTTTAAAACAAGCTCCAAGAGATTTGTATGATAGACTTAGTAATTTTCTTATTTCAAAAAGTTTTACTAAAGGGATTGCTTATCCAACTCTTTTTATTAAAATAATTTCTAAAGATGTCTTGATTGTACAAATCTATATTGATGATATTATTTTTGGATCTTCTAAAAATGATTTATGTACGGATTTTTCAAAAAGTATGAAAAATTAATTTGAAATGAGTTTAATGGGAGAACTTAAATATTTTTCTTGGATATCAAGTTTTTCAAAATGAAAATGGTATTATCTTGAATCAAAGTAAATATATAAAGGAACTTTTATAACATTTTGGTTTGGATAGTCTTAAGGAAAGTGATACTCCAATGAGTACAGTCTGTAAATTGGATGCCGATGAAGCTGGGAAACCAGTGGATCAAACCAATTATAGAGGTATGATTGGAAGCTTACTTTACCTTACTTCTAGTAGACCAAATATTATGTTTAGTGTGTGTATGTGTGCAAAATTTCAAGCTAATCCAAAAGAATCTCATTTACTTGCTGTTAAAAGAATTTTCAAATATCTTAAACACACTGTAAACCTAGGTTTGTTTTACCCAAAAGGAAAATCCTTTGAGTTAATGAGTTATTCAAATGCTGACTTTTGCTGGTTGTAAGTTGGATAGAAAAATCATATCTGGAACATGTCATTTATTGGGGAAATCCTTAGTATCTTGGTGTAGTAAAATGCAGAATTTTGTAGCTTTGTCTACTGCCGAAGAAGAGTATATAGCTGCCAGTAGTTGTTGTGCACAAATTATATGGATGAAACACACCCTTTTGGAATATGGATATGATTTTAAGCATGTTTCTATCACCTGTGATAACACTAGTGCAATAAACATTTCAAAGAACCCTGTATCTCACTCTAGGACCAAACACATTGATGTAAGGAACCATTTCTTAAGAGATCATTACCAAAAGAGTGATATTACTCTTGAATTTATAGGTACTGAACATCAATTAGCTGACATTTTCACCAAACCTTTAAGTTCGGATAGGTTAAGTTACATTAGGCATGAGTTGGGAATGATTAACCTTGATCGGTAGATACCTCACAGATGTAACCTCACCGATGTAACCTCACCGATGTAACCTCACCGATGTAACCTCACCGATGTAACCTCACCGATGTAACCTCACCGATGTAACCTCACCGATGGACCTCACTGCTAGGAATTCTCACCGATAGACCCTACCGATGAGTGTGTTGTTTTAAACTTCTATCTGCCTCCATAATCTGAAATGTTTTTACTTTATTTCATTTTATTTATTTATTTTATGATTCCTAAATGATAAAAAAAGTCCTAGTTACTTTTAAATCTACCAAGCCTCAAACCCTTTACCCTCAAACCTTAGCTCCCGAATCTCTTGAAAACCCTAAATCCCTCGAACCAGAGATAGAAAAAAACTAGACTCCCTACCATCAGAGATGACACTGATGAGATGAATGCAAAGAAGTAGAAGTGTGAGCCAGAAGCAAGTGGTAGTGTTGGTAAAACTAGGTCGGGTAGGTGACTAGTGAACCCTCATTTATAGAATAGAGTTATTGTGATTGAAAAAGAGTTGTGCGTGGAATGGTTGTTTCCTATAAAATCGTTTGTGCTCGAAGTGATGGAAGATCAAAAGTGGGTAGATTGATTTTCCAACAACAATGGACCCTACTATCCAAAGCTAGTGAAACAATTTTATGAGTTTGTGAGTTTTGATAAGTCAAAAGAGGAGAACCGAGTGATTTCTTATGTGAATGGAAAAGAGATATCTTTTTCATCTGTTGAATGGGCTGAATGCCTAAAGGTACCACATGAAGGTGTATCTGGATATGTCTCGAAAGCTATACCACCTATAAGTGATATATTTGATTATGAGACTACCTTGGAGGATCTCACCGGTGATGGAAATCAAATTCAAGTAGTGGATAGTGAAATGGATGGAGAGAATAGATTGCTGTTCAAATTTGTTCAGCATGTCTTAATACCAAGGAGAGGGGACTTTGTGAATTTAAGATATCAAGATATCTATCTCCTGCACCTCTTGAGACATTTTCTAAAAGTGAATCTGTGCAATATGATGATGATTCAAATAGAAGACATGACCAGGACAAAATCAAAGACCAATTCCTTATTCTTTGCCAAGTTGATCTTAGTGATGATCAAAGTGAAAGGGGTAGCTGAGTCTCGAGATGAGACAGTGGTAGTAAGGAACAACTTCTGTATCACAAGAATAGTTTGCAAATACATGAAGATAAATTGGAACCCATGGAGAGAAGAGTGGGTTAATGATGACCAGAAGGTATATGATAAATTCAATCCTGAGAATCATCCTTCAATACCTAAGGATGTGAGGGATCCATGTCAAGGACCTGATGAAGAAGAACCTGAGTACAGTGATGAGACTAAAGAAGAAGAGACTTCTATGGATGATGGAAGGGATCCAGACTTACCTCCAAGTCCTGCTGCTGAAATTGTATCTTCATAAAAGGAAGCCTTAGTAGAAGAAGATACACCTGCTGATGAGGAAGACTAGCCAGCCCTTGAGCATGAAGAAGAAAATGATAATGAATCTGAAGCCTCTGATTCTGTCTGCTTAAGTCTTATTCCATTAATTGGAAGCTCAGTTGTGCCTACTAAGGATGTAGTAGGAGAAATGGAAGAAGTTGTACCTAATCCAGAGGACCCTCCTGCTATTGCAGAGATAGAATTGATAGTAGAATATTCTTTTGAGGAAGAAAGACCTACTGAGAATGTTGTTTCTATACATGGGAATGAACCCATTGAGGGGGAGCATCAAACCAAGTTTAGAAGTGTTTCAGTGGCTGTTGAGATTGAGGACTGGGCAGAAGACCCAGGTTTTGTGGTTTGGGGATTATACTATCCTGATTATGATAATGAGGCATCTATAAATAGACCAAAAATCATTTATGATGTTGAGACTGAGTTGTTACCTGAAGATGTGGTCAGAATGCATGACCTGGATATTTTGAAGAAGAATCATAAGGTCGGTTTTTTGGAAGAGACAAGGAAGATGGAAGTTTCACTGGTTTCATCAATTCAATCGATTATGAATGACTTAGTGTCCAGCATAGTATCTGAAAGAGCACCTGTTGTAATTTCACCAGGGCTGACCTTGAATCCTTAAATGATGAGCTGAAAGAGTTCTTTAGTGCTTCTGTTGCTGAGTTGAAGAACTTCTTTGTTGAAGATATGAGAAATTTGGAAAAATCTTTTGAACTCTCTCTCAGTTGTAATATGTCAACCTTTGTGGCAGAAATAGTGGAAGACGTTACAGCCTTCCAGACTCAAGTATCTAGACTAGAAATGGATTTTGAAGCTCTAAAGAAATATGTTATCTCTTTAGAATCTTATATGAGTTCAAAATCTCAAGCAGACACGGACATAGCCTATGTCAAAAGTGTTGTTACCCAGATGGTATCTATATTTGAAGGTTTTAAAACCTCTATTAATGAACATGTCAGCACCCAGGATTCCCAAGTGAAAAACCTTATTATTGGGTTGACCCAAAACATCAAGGAAACAGTAACCTTCTCTATTGGTTCTGTTGCTTCTAGACCTTCAGTGGATTTGAATCAAATTTGAGCTGTGATGAAGGAGGAGCTTGGTTTATCATCAACCAGTGGCTCTGTGGACTCATCTGACCTGAGAAAAGTTGTGATTTCTACTAAATATTCAGCTAGAGAAATAATGTAGATAGTCCAAGACTATATGAGAGAAGCTTCTGCCTCTCAGAAAGAGGTGAAAGACAAGGTAGACTCCTACTTCCAAAAGGTTTACACCAAGCATCAACTCAACAATCACTTCAAACTTCTGTTAGAAAACCTAAATTCACCTCCGGTCAATCAAGCCTTCAGAGAGAAAGTCAGCAAACTAAGGGAATTGACTCCAGTCTTGGACAAATTCAAGGAGAATAAGGATGATTTCATATCTGATATAGAGAGAGGACGAGGAATAATTATGGATTTCAGAAATCTTTTGCTGCCTTTCCTGCATGACGATGTTGGGCCAGTGATTGTACCACCAGCTTTACCTGCCTCTGCCTCTACTGCTTCTATTAAGATGACTCCAGCCCAAGCCATTTGAATCCTTACACCTATGATCACTCAAAGAACTCCTCAGTACAGGCCAGGCATAGTTTCTGTGGCTTAGCCCCCTATGATCATTTCTGGAATTCCTAAGCCTTCACCAGCATCCACACAGTCTGAATCCTCTTCTGATCCTAAGGTCAAATCACACATTGAGGATGTGGATTGAATAGGTGTCTAAGATGTTTGATAGGAATCCCTTGTATTTTGTTTTCTTTCTATGTATCTTTTTATAATACAATTGGCTTTCTCTTCATTCACATTTTTTTCCTCTTCTCTTTGTTGTTTCCCACTTTTTGATTATCACAAATGGGGAGAAATATTATCAAAGTATCAAAGGGGGAGAAATATTCTCAAAGGGGGAGAAATATTCTCAAAGGGGGAGAAATATTATCTAAGGAAGAGATACCATGCTTTTCCCCTATGATATCGTTGCATTTAATTCTACCTCTGATACATTATGTTCTATAATATACTGTTTTCTCTGAGATAATTTAATTTAATGATATATCCTCTGATACAATTACTCTTTTTTTCAAAACTATAATATCATATGTTGTGATTATCAAAAAGGGGGAGATTTTTTACCTCACCTATTTTGATAATCCCAACTATGCTTTCACATACTTTGATAATCCCAATTAATTTTTATCTATATTCTAATTTTCTCAATCTATGACATTCTATCTGATAATAATATTAAAATAATCCTTGAAATATTTTAATCAATGTTTATCTTTGTTTATATAAGTTTTGAAGTAATTATAACCCAATCAGATATGTTTTTCATAAGTGTTAGTCACTGATCTGTGTATAGCTACTGAAATAGAGCTACCGTTACTTAGTCTACCGATAGAATTAGTATACTGATAGACATAGTCACTGATACGCCGAGCTACTGATATGTACAAGTACACCGGTAAGCATAGAACAAGGTCCCTGATACAGATAGCTACCAATAGAATAAGTCTTCCGATAATACAGAATGGACCTACCGATATGCATAAGTCTATAGATACAGACAATCACTGATACATAGAGATACCGATAGACCAAGACCTACCAATATACAGATTCACTGATACAGAATGAAGCTACTGATACAAAGCAGATCTACCGATAGATTAAGAGCTACCGATAGAATGAAGTCACCGGTATATAAAGCCACCAATACCAAAAGTTGCTGATACACAGAGTAAGAGCTACCGATATTAGGAGCTACTGATACAAGTTCAAAGAGCTGCCGATAGAAGGTCACTGCTACATAAATTCCACTGTACACATATAACAATAGGTTCTACTAATGATTGACCAACCAGTTAAACTCTATACTCTCAATATTATTTATTTATTAAGCTAACGGATACATTTGATGTTTTTAATGCAATTAATGTTATTTAATGATATTTGTTGGCATGTTAGGGAACCGTACTTAGTACCCATGAAAAAGGTAATCATTCCTTTTTATCCGGAGATGAAAGCTATGAAAGGGAAGATAAAGACCTAGCTGAATGCGGTGAATACAGAGAGAATCAAGGAACTAAGAAGGCACACGAAGGGTGAAAAATACAAGGGCTCAACATCATTGAAACGTGGTTCATTCACACAATGCTACATCCATACCTAGAGAGCACTGTACATACACGAATCCACTCATTCTAGAGGAGAACACAAGTTTCATCTTGAGTGAAGAACTACAACAAAAACTTCATGCACTCAGGCAGATAAGATGAACCTGAAAACCAAGGAAGAAAAGACACTCTATTTTTTAGAAAAAAACCAGAGAAGGACTCAGAAGCTTTTCTGACCAATCAAACGAGTCCAAAGCTGAACTACAAATCACTAAAGATTTTCTAAACTCATTCATACTTACTCTAGTGATTATTTTATTTACTTTTCAAGTAGTTTCTGTACCTTATTTATTTTACACACACACTATCTCCTAATCTAATCTGGAGGATTATTAAATCCTCATTCAAATTCTATAACTACGTGTATCCCACTTTGGATAGTGGTAGAGGTTGAGTAAGACCTAGACAACTGTGAGCTATTGTTTGTTTTACCACGTAGAACTATGGTAAAGGTCTTTGAACCTGGATAGTATTTGCATTATTGTTTACCCCGATCCAGGGTGTGGATCAATTTATATAAATTGTTTGAGAGGACTAAGTCTCGACTTGAAACTAAACCTCTTGGTTACATCTTCCGTGCATTTTAGTTTAAGTCATAAGTATACTATATATTTCATATTCCACTGCTAACTACTTTGAAATATAATGTGTTTTAAAGTTACTTTGATAGTTAAATTAGCAAGTGTTTATACTTGTTGTAAACCAGTAAGTTAGTTTCAAAAGTCAATTTAATCTTCAGATTAAATTAACTGAGACCTAATCAATCTTTGAGAAACAAATTTAACATTTACAATCTGTATAAATTCACTACAGTTTAACTTTGTTTTTAAATAGGGGGTTTTTTAGAGAAATATTTTTAACAGAAGTTTTTAATTGGAACTCAATTCACCCCCCTCTTGAGTATCCACTCCGACCAACAATTCCCATATCGCCTTTATACATATCATTTCCCTAATCCACTATGGTATAAGTAACTACAAAATTCTGGTGTTGTGTCTTTCATCACCAAACTCCTTATATCCTTCTCCTAATGAATCTAAGAATCCTCAAACTCCTTTTAAATCCATATAAATAAAAAGTAAAAATTATTCACATCATCCTATATCAATTTCTAATTTTAAATTATTCTTTCCATTCCATATTCAGTTCTTAATCTCGTATCTATAAGCTCCAATCCCAAGTATTTTGATATAATACATCTCCACCAAATATGGTTTCTATGTATAGAAATTATCACTAACTTCAAACATGGTTTCCATGTAAGGTAACTGTTTCACTATATAGTAACCATTTCCATCTTCCATGATGCATCATCCTGATCTGTATCTCTTCATGTAAACCAATCTATCCACTGATTATTATCAACCTTTATCTATTTTCAAAAAAATATAACAAACAACCTCCTAGTTGAAAAATTCATTCATTTGTATTTTGTTGGAAATACTTCCATAAAATATTTTCTACCAGTTAACTACAAATTATCTAAAGTAGTTTATGAATTTAAGGTAAATTCTTCAGATTCCCCCTTTTTCAATAAACTATAAAGGGAATCTCCACTTATTGGGAACAAGGTGGATAATCATAGCTTCTAAAATCACGATTTAAAGAAAATAAGTTCTCCCCCTATTCATGGAACATGTTCACAATCTATAGTTGTTCTTATCACTTTTATATTTTTATCCCACGTATCATAGATTCTGGATCCATTTAGTATTTTAGTTTACCTCAAAAACTATAGTCTATGTCTATCGCTTTGAAACCTCTCATATTTTTCAACATCTAAACCCCTTTTCACGAACTTTTAGGCCCTATTCGGCTCCTATTTCCACATGTTTTATGATATTACTTATTCACACCTCCTATTGAATAAAAATTGAGATATATTTACCATTAATGTGACCTTAAAATTCACCCATTAGTATCTCTCTATATTTTTAAGATTCTACTTTATGATAAATACTAACAAATATTTATATTCAAGATCCAAACCACTTTCACCTGAAGTTTTATTTTATCAAAGATTTTAGTGAGTGAATTTACCATATAGAAATGAGCCATAAAAACCTTTAATCCTACTAATTCTAAAATAAATTCAAGAAATAAGATTATTATAAAACAACTTTAATGTTTTCCATGTCACATCTATAAATTCATACAACATGAGAAAATATGTTCTTTTAACATTTCTCATTATAATCTCAATCACACTTACACAAGATCATTAGTTTATAAGAAATAATATAAAATATTGTGTGATTCATACCTCATTTTAAATAAATTAATATCACTTCTTGTGAAAAACTTGTGATTCCACTTGATATCAATGAACTTCCTTCAAATGGTATTTCATCTTTTATGAATGAGGATAAAAACTCTTGAATTCTCATCACATACTACCCTAAAGTTCTTTTAGATTTAAAACCACTTTTTATGAACAATATTTATCATGGGAATTTTATTTTTCTTATTTTTCATCATCCATATTTTTTTCATGTATTTTTTTCTACACACAAAATTAGTCAGTGTTGTATGGCGAACCTTTTATTTATTTCTATATTTAATTTATTTTGTCCCAGAAAATATGTTCTTCAATGTAACAAATCTATTTTACATTTTCACAAGCCTCCCCATTTACATATTAATGGGGTTTATCCTCCTTCAATCTCGTTCACATTTCTTGATATAATTTCTCTCCAAATATATATGGTTAGCATATATAACACATCTCCTAATAAATTCAAACCTTGTGTGTTCACATCTTGGTTAATATGTTTCCATAGTTCTTCTTCCACCATTGATCCCTTAGTATTCTAGACACATATACATGGTGTATCCCATAATTACATAATAGTATCACTATGAAGCAACCTTTATTCAAGATACATCACCTCTATATTTAGTGGGTCTTGTATTTTTTCTTCATGGACTCTTTTTTTAGGATACTTGAGGAGGGTTCTAAATATTTCCAGTTGAGGTTTTAGCCCTTATTTCAAGATCCATAGTCACTTTATTCTTCTACTTTAATTAGGTTTCTATTTCTTAAGTCCTTAAGAAAGTCTACCATATATATTTTATCCTCTCTTCATGTTTTTTAAGAGAAAACATTTTATTTAAGTTCCTTCTCTATGGTTGTTTTTTATTCTAGCCTATGTGTATGTTATCCAAGTAAATCAATTTTACCCTTTATCTTTTCACCAATTTCAGTAATTCATTAATTCAATCATACCACTTATTTTTTATATATTTTATTGTTTAACACTAAATAAACCATGAATGAATAATTTACTCCATGAATAATTTCAAGTTGATCAACCTTTTCTTGCAAGGATTGGATCTCATCTTGATCACTACAAGACTATAATCTAGATTGAAGACTTGATAACTTTCCCACTTCCTCCATAAAATCATGAAACATGTTTGAAACTTGGATATTTACTCCATTAACATGTTTGAATATTTAATTAAATAGATTCTAGAACCTAAGTTTTTGAAATATTAAAGAATTTCCCTTTCATTTTCTATATAAACTCACTCAATATCCCACTTATATTCACTAAAAATACTTGGAGAACGCCCTTACTCTATACTACCCTCTATATAATCCTCCCAAGGTTCCCCAAGCTCTCAATAATCCCCTCTTCATGCTTTTTAAGTCACACACTCATGTAAGGGTTGCTTCTATTAACATTTTTATCCAAGTTTCCTTATATTGGTACATCGTTTTATTTTCATTTAGAAATGTTGGGGTATGTTTTCTCACATCTAACATACTGATATTATTATTTTTTAATTATGAGATACCCATATATATCTCATTAATCCCTCCCATGTACACCTATTACCATACCGAAATTTCATAAGAGTTATTTTATTTCTCGTATTTCATCAAGTTTCTTTATTATGTTATACATTATATTTCCAAATTACTTATGTTGGGAAATTTATTTATATGACCCTATTACTATATATTTTATTTATATATGATTATAGACCTCTTTAACTCTCATAAACCCTTTTTATGAATTTTTATTTCACATTGTTAGGCTACCAAAATTGCACTGTGAATCTCCATTCTAAAACAACTATGTAAGTGAATATCGTACCTCTTACTTATCAAGGGTGTTCACTTTTATACACATATACATATTTTTAGTAATTATATGTTTTTATTCTACACCCCTTGATCTTAAAATAAATTATTATGATGAATAAATCCATGGTTTATGATCTATGTTGTACACTTATTCATGATAATGAAATGAAAGTGAAGGGTGCACCTAGAATTATATAGCGCTCCAATGAATTGGGTAATGTTTAGTATCATGATATGAAATTTTAGGATAGTGTTTTACCTAATTACTTTATCATAAATTTTCCACTATGATGTCTTGGAAGCTTACCTTGACCTATGATGCAATGTTTTTAAGTTGTTTCCACATTTCCATGTTATGATTGTCATGTTATATCATGCATTTATGTTCATGTTTCTTTTATGCTCCATTGATATGCCTATTGTCTAACCTGTGTTTTCTTCTAAATTTTATTCAATTTTTATTCCCTTAATTGTATATATATCTCACCTCTTTCTTATGTATGTCCTCATGTTATCCCACGCAATGTTAAGTACGAAGGAATGTTGTGGTCATGTAAAGGAAGTTTTCAATAATGATGTTGTATTCCATGTTTTAAGTTATTATGTAATGTTTCTAATTTTCTAATACACTATATGTATATATATTTTGGGTTGTATTAAGTGTAATTTTATATCATTAAATAATGTATGAATGTAATAAAAATAATAGATTTGTTATAGTTTTTATCTGAGAAAAGTTTAGTTATTTTTGGTATTAGGATTAGAAAACTCTAGTGAAAGCCTTAAGGATAAGACTAATTATATGAAAAACTTCCCTAAATCATGGTGAGTATATATTAAGTGGTTTATCAAGAAACAAATCCCTATCTGGATACAAACAAGTGTATGTGGATTTGGTACAGATGTATCTAGGGTTAAAACCCGAAAAAAAAACGCTTTGAGCTAAACTCAAACAGGAACTGGTTCACTACAACGGACCTTGATGCACTCTAGGTTTCACACTCCTTGGGGATATTCTATGATAAATTCATAATCTTAATATAAACCATTATTAAGGGAAAAAATACCATAATAATATACATTTGGAAATAGATCATGTATAAATTAGATTGAAGCCTATAAATTTATAAGTTAAGAAAATAAATGTAATTTACAAGTTATCCCTTTAATGTAATTTATATGCAATCCCTTTAGTGTCATTATGCTCTCTAAATTCACTCAATATTTAAATAGAAACCTAGATCAGGAGGAAATTCCAACCCTCCTAATAAAGAACAAGTTTTAATTAAGAACTTCATGAGACAAAGGCCTCCTACTTTCAATGGATCATCTGATCCCATAATCACCGAACAATGGATAAACTCCATTTATAATATCTTATCTATAATTCAATGATAGGAACAAGAGAAGGTTCATTTGGATGATTACTGTATGAAGGGTGAAGATGATCAATAATTTACATTGATAAAAAAATATGAAGCTTGAAGAAATTATCAAGGTGATGGGACACTACAAGAGAACCGCCACTTAGCGGTGGTTTTTTTTGCGTTTCACGGCGGTTCAAACCGCCGCTAAAGGGTTTGGCGGAGGTTTATAGAAACCTCCACCTAATATGGCGTCGACAATCTATTTGCGGTGGTTATTTCCGGTTTGAGGTGGTTTATGGAAAGCGTCGTAGCTGCCTCATTTCGCGGTGGTTTTACTGAGTTGAGTGGTGGTTTTTACGAGCCCTAGATTTCGGTTTATTCGCGGCGGTTATAACCGCCACGAATAAACCAAAATCCAGGGCTCGTAAAACTGCCGCTGAAGTCACCAGAACCACCGCAAAATGAGTCCCTCCGGTGCAAATATGTAGCGGCGGTTAAAACTTCCACAAAACGTATTTTTTTTACGTTTCGCGGCGGTCTTCACCGTTTAGCGGCGGTTTAAACCGCCACCAATGTACATTTGGCGGCGGTTTAATCCGCCGCTAAATGTAGACCAGAAAAAAAAATTGCTTCCACTGCACCACTTCCCTGAAAGAGAAATCAAAACAGAAATACCATATATTTTCATATCTACACAGATAATACCATTAACATATCAAAATCAGCAAGTGGAATATATCTAACTCCATAATACAAGTCATATATCCTAACCAGGGTTAATAGATCCCACTCTATAAAACCAAATAATTACTTACCCCTGATCCCCAAAACATAAATGCTAGAGAAAAGTGGTGCAAAAAAGCTTTAATATGCATCCAAATATCTAGTATACAAATAAAAAAATCCTTACTCTGTCATACCCATAAATTTCACCCACATCATTAAATAATGACAAACGACTCAAGAAGTTTCATAGATCTATAAACCCCACATATCATTTTGAAATTTTCCTCTTTGAATCTTCTTTAAACAAGTTAAACAAAACACCCATTACATCGACTCAATTCTTTCATTCTTTAGTGGAATTTATAACATAACCTTATTTAGTGATATTACAGTCAATGGAATATGAAATAAAATAAGTACCATGGAATTAGAAAATAATTGTAACATAAATGATGAAACAAACCATAATTAATAACCAAAAATAAAAGTTTTTTTAAGGAGGAAAGTGGATGAGAAGAGTATTTAAGCCTCTACTTGATCGTACATCTCGACGTTGAATAATCTTGAAGAAAACTTCTAATTTAAAACACCCAAAATGACTATCCTGCCATTATTTTATAAATTTTTGAAAAACCATATGGCATAAATTTTTTGAAATACTCTTAACATATACATATCCTCAAAGATGAATCTTGAATATCATATATCTTTTTCACAATTTTTGTATCCCTTATGTATTATCATTATGTATCTGCATGAACTTTGAATATTACCTATTTTAACCATTATAAATTCCCATGTTGATTTCTATATATCATACGGTAGATCAAGACATAATAAATTTTTTAGATTAAGTGGATTACTATTATGTACCAAATTATTAATCTTATGCACAAATATTTGACAATGTTAGTGACGTTTATATAACATAGGGTAACCAAGATTAACTTTTACATGTCCCTATACTTTACCATTTTCTGAATCTTAAGTTTTTTAAATGATCCTTACATATACTATATGACCTAGGGAAAACCTTATGTATTCCAAAACATATCCATATTCCTAGTCTCACATAAGAGAGTGAACATTACATTTATAGGGTGAATTTTATACATTGAGGACATTGCAATTTTTCTAGAATAGATTGACCACTATATATAAACTATGGTGAACCAGATGACCCTTACATATCACCATTTGTTAAAGATGTTCCCTTTATATATTATGTTGTTACCATTATGTATTCATTGTGAATTAAACAATTATATTATTATTATTAATGGAAGGGTCATTAAATACTAGAGTACATTTATATATCATATAGGACCACCCGAATATATATAGGGTAACCACAACATATCAGACATGGAAACAATTTCAAAAAATATGAACCTTACTTATTTACTTAGGTATGTGTATGCATGATTATTTTCTATTTCACACCAACCCTTTAAATGGTTACTTTTACATTTGTAGACCAATATAAGAGTTTTCAATTATGGTTTTTCCTCCACTTTTCTAAATAATTAAACACCCACCATCCTATCATAAAAAATCCTAAGTTCATACCCACCTCCCTGAAGGGCCTCCTAAGCCCTACTCCAATACCCACCATGGATTAAAGATTCCATTCAGGTATCCGATCATTTCCAAAAAACATATGCTAGTGATTTTATAACATTTGAAATCATATTTTGTGACAAAATTCTCCAAGAATACCTGATTGTAGAACTAAAAAAAATCAAATTTCACATATGTTGACAAAACCTTAGAATACAAGTCATTAAAAAATCCCACCACAACTATTATAATCCCTAATAAGTCTCCTCATGATTCTTCAATAAAAAATGTATTCCCTGATCCTTAATTTATGGGACAAATTCTCTGAATCATACTAGTTATATTCATGCTTAAATTGCACCCTAGTTATTAAACTATTCAAAACAACTCCATTTCATGCATTTAAATCGTATTTTTTTTCTTCAAACTCAATGATCATTCAAAAACTAAAACAGAATTCATTAATATAGATTACCAAAAACACAATCCAACAGTTGATATTGATGGTCTACACCAGTCTGTCACTCACTCAGTGTCACACTTGAGAATCATCAAACCATTGTCATAAAAAACAACATCTCACACTCGAGAATACATATATAATATAAAGAAACATATAATTATGTGTGGAAAAGTGTATTCTATAAAACCAATAGATGTGGATGAATCCACTACCCCCTCACCACTAAAAAATAGTAAAACCATCTCAACATAAGAGAATATTACTTAGTTAAAATTCAAAATAGTATAACATGTGAAATGACCCAATTTTTTCAACACATCAACAATGGGTTTAACTCCTAGTCATCCAAAATCTCGACTACCAATTCAAACACAGACCTAAATGGAATGATGTATACCACACTCGAGAAATAAATACATAAAAAGAAACATCATAAATCAGTAAAACGCATAAAAGGAAACATGATAAATCAAAAAAAAATTAGGAGATGAAAATGTTTGGTGGAAACTATGTGCCACAAATGTTACATATGCAAACCGATTGTTCCCAGATTTTTTCAACACATGAAAAATACAACTACTCATGGTCCGATGATGCATCTTCACCCTCTCCACCTTCATCACCACTTTCTGTTGTCACCTGTAAAAACATTATATTGAAAATTAAACATGGTTGAATATTTATATTAAAACTTAAAACCAATGAAAGTTAGCAAACTAAATATTTTTGATTTTTTGTGATTTACCTACATACCACCAGTCGATGAACTACCACCGGGGTCATATCTGCTCATATGATGACATATTTCAATCAACTCTTTCTGCAAAGTAGATATCTGATCCCCCTACTGGTGAACTGTGTTTCATAGAGAAATAATCTCTTTCTAAGCATCTCCGGGTATGTGCTGACTAAAGCCAGGAGTAGATGCAGCTGCCATCCCCGATGGCCTGCTAAAAACCTTAGATGGTACGAGTCCCAAACCCATCCCGCGCACTCTACCTGGATGCTCCTTCCCAAGGACTTTAGCAACCGGGTCATCCTGGGAGACAGAGTAGGACTACGTAGGATTGGCATCCCATAGTTCTTTAATTTTTACCTATAAATCAAATATCAATATATATTAACACGGTAAAAACTGGTAATAAGTTATTATAATAAAAAATTGACTTCATACCCCAACTTCTTTAGCAGGATCATTAACAAAACTTCCATCTGATTTCTTGTGAACATCCAACCATAGTTCAGTTCAAGATGATTTATGCCCTAAACTCTGTGACTGCATTAAGAAAATATAAATAAAAAATTCAATATATTAAATATATAATACTGTATTATAAATATTTAAACTAATTAAAAGATTACCAATGTCGTTCGGTTTCTAGAAAAGCTTTTTGAGCCCACAGTGTGAGGGCTAACTTGCTTAGCCCGGTTTGAAGCATTCTTTCTTGAGAGATCCTGAAATAAATAAAATGCAATTTAATAGTAATGTATTCAATGTCATGTTCTCTTCACATACATGTATAAATGTAAAATGAGGATAATATAATAATATATATTTCAATACCATCCACTTCTCATCACGATGTCTGTCAACAAAAACTTTCCACTGTTCTTTTGGTACCCCACTAGGTAGCTTCTCATACATTTTTTGCACAGTCAACGAGGAATCGTTGACATCACACCACAATCTCCATTTGAAATCTTTCCATTTCTTACCTAGATTTTTCAACGTCCACTTCCGTGCTATCACATCAGCAACTGTAAAGTGGAAGAACATCTGTATACAGAAATTCATTCTGAACATATTAGTAACATGAAATTCAATTAAACCATAATGTAATAAATTTACCTTTATTTGAGAATCAAAAACTTTGTTTGTCCATCTTGGAGGCATATTTATTCAATCATCATATGAAATAGGAAGGGAAACGGGCTCCACTACCAGCTGGCCTAGAATCTGGCCAAGTAACCTCACAGCGTCATCCGTCGGGACCCCATAAGAATCAAACAGCATGACTATCTTTTCACCAGTCATATTCCAAACATATGAACTTTTTATGTTTTTCTCTACAGTTGTATTTCTTTCATCTTCAATGAGAAAAAAATTATTATAAACAAAATTCAATAAATTTATTTAATTAAAATTTGTACCTATGACAGTGACGGTCCAGTACGCTTGTGATGAACTGGAATTGGCGTGTCGCTTCCCCATAGTTGAGGCTCCTGAAGGAGGAGTCGATGACTCACCCTCTAATGGTACATCCAAAGATAGTGTGAGAGATGGTGTAGGGGAGATGTTGTAGGAGTGTAGGCATCTGGTGCCTGAAATGTCATGGGGAGGGAGCCAGATGGATCGTTATCTACCTCGGAACTAGATGGAATAGAATACCGCTTCTTCCTTGGAATTCCTGTCATTTAATCAAATAAAATTAAGTTCAGAATATATATTTCAAAAAAATTATGCAGAAAAAAAAATAAAAAATGATAATAGATGCACAGTACTAACAGATAAAATATATATAACAATGATAATGAATGACTGCAGAAATGAAACAAGTGGTTGCTGAATAAATAAATAATTATACATACAATCATTTTCCCCTTCAATAATATCAGTTTCCTACTCCATTGATTCATCCAATTCATTCATCCTTACTAGACTAATATTTTCAATATCATGATGGACAAATAATCCTGATTCCTGTTGCTGATTAACTTCAATTTCAGAGGTCAAATTTTCCACTTCATCACCCATATCATACAAATCTCTTTGTATTACGTGAGCAACTACACTCCACCCTTCATCAGCAACATCATTCACATAATATACCATTTTTTCTTGCGATGCTAAGATATATGGATCATTCAGTTCACAATCACCAACATCCATCAAGCGAGAGAAGTTCACATAAGTAAATTGCAAGGAATCACTTTTAACACCTTTGATAAAATCGACCCATTTGCATTTGAATAAAACAACCGAAAAATGTCTGTGGTAGTTTAATTCAATAATATCATGCAACTTTCCATAGTATTCCACTTCATCAAATGTAAATATACCACTATTCTGTATTTTCAAACCCACTTTTTGATCGACTGTAAAAAATCTAAAGTCATTCACATTATAAGCGTTGAACTTTCTAACATGTTTTAGAGGACCTCTAGTAAGAAACTTCAAATCATCTGACACCTCTGCTCAAGTATCAGTATTCATGATCTGAAAAAAAAATACTTTATTAGATATACAAAATTTATGTGTCAAACTAATATTCGTATTTATTACAATATTTATGAACGTACATGTCGTACAAACCATTCTACAAGCTCTTTATTAACAGCTTTTGTTATATCATTCTCATTTTGTGTTTGGTCTATCATTCGTCTCTTTGTTTGTATCCTCAATTCTTCAATAAATGGATCTGCAATTTCACTATTCAGCAGCACATAACTGTGTGCCTGTAATATTTCCAATTCAGTCAATGTCACATTTGAGGTCCTCCCAACTGATCAGATAATAGCAGGAAATATTTTGTATTACTGATGTATTTGAGATTGAGTCGATGTGTCATCAACACGTCCAACTCAATTAAATCTTGTCTCAATATCATCCAAGTATCAAGAACAAAAGGTCAGACACTCCTCAGCCAAATAGCCTTCAGCAATAGAGCCTTATGGTTGAGCATTATTTCTCACGTATGATTTCAAATGCCCAAGATATCTGTGAAATAAAATAAACATAATTATGAATTTAATTAAGTACCAAATTTTTTTTACTTAACTGGAAAAAAAATAAATAAAGTACCTCTCAATTGGATACATCCATTGATAATGAACGGGGCCTCCTAATTTATCTTCTTCAACCAAATGCACAGTTAAATGCATCATTACAATAAAAACGATGGAGGAAAGATCATCTCCATTGAAAAAAGGATCAATACAAACCTCTCCTATAGGTTTTCAAGCTAAAATGGATGTAGAGATTTCTCACATAGTTGTCTGAAAAATGTGCAGAACTAGAGTACAACAGACGTAATTTTTTCAAGTAATAATGTACGCAATGCCAATGGTAGTAACTGCTGTAACAAAAAATGTGAATCGTGACTTTTCAATCAATGTAACTTATGATTCTTCAAGACAACACACCTAGAGATGTTACTTGAATACCCATCAGATACCTTAACATTATTTAAAATTCGAAGGAATGTATCTTTATCCCTATTTTTCATTGCAACAATTTTTGGAGGATACTTTTCATTCTCATCTGGCCAGAGATCACGTTTTATGTTCATTGCTTGTAAGTCTTTGCGAGCATTGAGATGATCCTTCGACTTTCCATGCTCATTAAGAAAAGTGAATATCAAATTGTCATAGACATTCTTTTCAATATGCATCACATCAAGATTTTTCCACAACAAATTAAATTCCCAATACAGAAGTTTGAATAATATACTTTTTTTCTTCCATTGTTGCGTTCCGGTTTCGCTTGACGATGCACTTCAGACCCGTTTTCCACTCTCATTCAAATGACAAACCTTCCCAAATTCTATTTCAACATTTTCAAGCTGTTTCAATATTTCATAACCAATTAACAACTTTGGAGGTGGTCTACGATCAATGGAACCATTAAATTTTGATCTGTTCAGCCGAAATCTATGAGATGCATCGAGAAATCTTCGATGACACAAGAAGCACCATTTTCTACTGTGAGGTAGCCATTTGGGCTCAAAAACAAAGTTACAAATGGGACAAGCCAAACCCATGTAAGTGTTCCAACCAGATAAATTCACAAGCCCAGGGTAGTCACTAATGGTCCACATTAAAGCAGCATGCATTTTAAACATTGTTTTAGAAGAAGCATCAAATGTCTCAACATCGTTGCTCCATAACTCCTGCAATTCGTCAATCAAAGGCTGCAAGTATACATCAATATCATTTCCAGGTATTTGTTTTCTAGGAATAATCATAGAAAGGTTAAAAGATGTTTGTTGCATACACATCTAAGGAGGCAGATTATAAGGGATCAAAACAACTGGCCAAATGCTATAACTAGTACTCAAAGTCCCAAATGGGTTGAATCCATCGGTAACCAATCCCACTCGAACATTCCTAGGATTAGCTGATAAATCGAGATGTAATGAATCAAATGTCTTCCATGATTGAGAATCTCATGGATGTCTCATTAACCCATCATTGTTATTATCTACAGAATTCCACTTCATGTATTCAGCAGTTTTCGATGACATGAATAATCTTTGCAATCGAGGCTTCAATGGAAAGTAACGCAAAACCTTTGTAGGTGTGTTCCTTTTCTTCTTCTCCATGAAATTATGTTAATTCAGAATTCCAACATCACCCTTTGCCTTTCATCTAGAATAAGAACATTTCTTTCAATTATGTCTACTTGAATCCTATCCCCAATAAAGCATACAATCATTAGGACACACATGTATTTTTGTATAATTCAGACCAATATTGTTAACAACTTTTTTCATATCATAAAAAGATTATGGGATTTTTGCTTTAGGAAATGCATCATGAATCAATTCCAATATCATGGAAATTGCCTTATTTGTAATTCCACATAGACATTTGATATGGTACAACTTCAGTAGAAATGAAAGCTTTGAATATTTCAAACACCCACTATACAACTCTTGATTTCCATCGTCAACTAAATCATGAAACACATTTCCCCCAGTGATGTTTTCTCTTACATTTGGCTCCACAGAATCAAGAGGATCCAATGATATGTTACAATCTTGATCTGTCTGTGTTACAGTCTCAAAAACATCACTTGTCACGTTGCAATTTGTAGCACCCTCTTCTGGTTGTTCTGATATGTTTTTATGTTGATAGTGGTGTCTTGCAGTGCCAAATGCATCATTTATGAGGTTTTTCATTTCTTTTTCTATTTTCGGTGAACTTGGGACCTCATTCTGTGGATTAACATCAGTGCTCAATATTTCTATAATGTTCAATTCTCTATGCCAAATCCAACACAAATATTGACCAAGGAATTTCTTTAGTATTAAATGTTCATAAACCTCATCTCTCTTCAACCATGTTCTAAATTTACATTTAGGACATGGACATTTTATTCTCCCTTCAATAGATCGATTAGAAATTGAAAAATCTAAAAACTCATTCAAACCCTTAATATACTGAGGTGTGTTCCTCAGTAATGTGATCCAGCTTTTATCCATGTATATCACAATGTGCCTACACAATAATAAAAATAATTAAAACACATAGTTACTACTAAATAGAGAAATAGATTCATATATATGATAGTGTAACATTATAGAAACATAATAGAATAAAGATGATCCCCTGATGGAATCTCTAGAACCAACCAATTATAAAATATGGATAAAAATATTTTTCCCCCAAACAATTTGTAGATGTGAACCAACAACAATAGAGGCCACCATTACAGCATGTATTCCAACATTCTTATCAACAGTCCTTCAAAACCCCTCCATTCCAAAGATAAAATTTAAAACCTTATAAAAGCTACCATTATGGAAAATTACAAGAGCCTTCCATGAAAGACATGATGAGACAAGTAATTAAAGCTCAAAATAGTCAATATACCACTCTCACCACTCATAGATCATAATTGAAGGAATTGAAAAAGAAATCCATCCAACTCATGACAACCCTCAATAATATTCTAAATCAAGGATCATGTCAGCTTATTGATAAAAAAATTCCTAAAAATAAATAATATTTCAGCACTCCTTTTCTAAATGTTTCGGTTTTCCCTAAAGCACCAGAACTCCTCGATGGTTACCCTAACCTTCAAATCTTGAACTCGGAGTTCTTGGAGTCTTTAGCGCTTATGAACCTCACGTTGGTTGCTCGATTCAAACTTAGGCAACCTTTCGTTGATGCTTTTAACAGGTTTGTATTTGGTTCTTGGGATCTGCAAGAACAGGCGGTGGTTGGTTTGCTTGACAGCCGCCAGATTATGATCTGCTTTGAATCATAGGTGGACCTCATTTAGGCATGGTCTAGGGTGCCGTGAAGCTTCAACGGGATGAGTTTCATTCTCCTTTGTTGGACTTTCGATCTTAATATGAAGCACGATTCTTCGTCAATGGAAGTTTGGGTCAGTTTACCTAAACTTCCGCTTTCTTTTCAAAACCATGTTATTCTTCAATTGATCAGTAATATGATAGGAAGGTTTTTTTGTTCTGATAATCGTATTGTGGCTGTGTGTCATCCTGTTAACCCCCGAATATGTTTTGAATTGGAAGTGTCTCGATTGCCGTTCGAGTTTATATGGATTACCATCGGTGAGGAGTACAAGTGCAAACAGAAGGTTTTTTATGAGAATTGGATGGATTCCTACTCCATTTGAAAGCGGCTGGGACATCCCTCGTCGGTCTTCCGTAGGAGAGAAACTTCTGGAACGCTGAACTCGAAGGTTAAGAAGGAGAAGGGTGGTTACTCTTTAAAGAATATTTTAACATATAATTTTGTTGAGTATACCATTGGAATATTTGAAGCCTATAAGAAACTTGTTATCCCTCATTAAATAATTGCATCAAATAGACATAATGAATGTTGTGACTAAATGATAGAATAGAGTGCTTGACGAGCTGACTCAAACTATGTCATTAGAGAATAACACATATCATTATTTCTGGAGACAATCCATTGGATAAATGGTTTATATTAAAATCATTTTCATTATAGGATAGACTATAATATGTCATTATATGATGTTTATTAAAATAAATATACACGGTTGAATTATCTAAGAGTTTTTTGAAGCACTTTTGAAATAAAAGTTAAAGGTGAAAATATAGGCAAGTTAGAAAGAAATGGTACAGATGATATCTTCCAAGGTTATCAACCAAATGTAAGAGAATATCAATGTTATAAAAAACAAATAGGAAATATTTTTGATTCTATTCATGTGAAAGTGATGGAACACAAAATTAATTTGAACTCTCAAGAATAAGAATGTTCCATAAGTGATGATGATGAATATATTTTAGTGAAACAACAAGGTGAAGTTTCAGAAAATGTTGAATATTCAGAGGGATTTCAAGTTGAAGAGGTTGATTTAGAAAAATTAAGTAATTAATAATAATATTGTTCACTTTATCCATGGATTAATATTCATTTTCTGGTTCTAAATACCATTGGAGATCATGGAAAATAGATTCAAACTAGAAGAAATTTTAGGAAAACCTCTCATATATTATTGTTCCCTCATGTTTAACCAAGAGATGTGCAAGATGAAATGAAATAGAAATGTTGAAGAGATAGATAGATCAAATAGAAAATAATTATACTTTTATGTTAGAACCCAAGCCCAAAAGGAATAATATTATCAGAATAAAGTGGGTTTTCGAAACAAAAATGAATGAAAAAGGGAAGGTTGTGAAAAATAAATCATGATTATTGTGTCAAGGCTATTCATATGTTGGAAGAGTTAACTTCGATGAGATATTTTCACCAGTTTCAAGACTTGAAACCATAATAAATTTTCATTACATTTTAGTATAAATCCATTGAAAGATCTTTGAAATAAACTCCTTGGCATCCTTCCTTGGTGATGAATTGAAAGAAAAAATCTATATTGAACAACCCTACGATTTCTTTCTTGGTGAAGATTAATTTTTTTCGGTTAAATAAGGACTTATATAGTCTAAAGAAATCTACAAGATCCTGCTAATCTATTATTAACACATTCTTGATCAAATTGAAATTCAATAAAGGAAGAGTGGATATAAATCTCTATATTATAGATAACAATGAGATTTTTCTCATTATTATTGTTTATATAGATGATATTATTTTTTCTAGAAATAAAGAATGTGTTTTTTAAGAGTTCTATAAATAAATGAAAAATAATTTCAAAATGCATAGTCTTGGTGAGATGAGATACTTTCTTCAATTAAAAATATCTCAAAGAAAGGATTGTATATTTTTATATCTAGAGATTTATTCTAATAAAATGATGAATATTTTTAGAATGGAGTATTTTAATCCAACTTCTACACCAACTTTAGTAAGTACTAAATTGTCTAAGGATGAATAAGGAACGAATGTGGATCTAATGGAATTCTAGAATCTTATTAGTAGTCTACTATACTTAACAGCTTCAAGACAGATATTATGTATATTGTTACTCTTCGTGATTATTATCAAAGTGCTTCAAAAGAGTCTCATTTCATGGATGGAAAGAGAATACATAAATAAATAAATGAAACTTTGAACTATGAATTGAAATATGAAATCAAATGGAATCATGATTTGTTTGGTTATTTAGATGCAGATTGGGAATGATTGTTGATAATAGTAAATCGATATCTGGTGGAGCATTCTTTCATAGATAAATATGTTTTTTGGCATTTGGATAAGTTCAATTTTTTAAACATAAGAACTATTGAATTTGAATATGTTCCTTCCACCCATGCTTCAAGACAACATATGTGGATTAAGACTCAAATAGAAGATATAAAAGTTGAAGTGTAGTTTCCATTACTATTAGGATGTGATAATAAAATTTCTGGTACCCTTTCAATGAACCCAGTTCAACATTTAAGATTCATAAACATCTACATAAATTACAATTTATTATAAGAAAAAATAATAAATAAATAAATAACTAATATCAAAACAAGAAAAAACTTAGAAATCAAACCCTAGGGTTCGTACAGGTCACCGGGGAAGTAGGGTTGTCGGGGTCGCTGGGGTCGCGGGGTGCCAGGGTGGTCGAGTCGCGGGGTGGCCGGGGTTGCGGGGTCGCGGGGAAACCGGGGTCACGGGGGGCCGGGGTCACGGGGGGGGGGGGGAAGTGGGGGAAGCAGGGGATGGAGCGGTCGAGAAAGAAGAGGGGGAAGGGTCGGGACTGGAAAAAAAATTGTTTCACGGTGGTTTATTATAAACCGTCGTGAAACCTTTTTTAAAAAAGGTTTAGAGGCGGTTCTTAGAACTGCCGCTAAACGGTGATTTTGTTGTAGTGGAAGGAGTTCTAGAAAAAAAATTTGATAAATATTTTCCTTACACCCATTGACTTAAGATGGAAAGGGACTTTCTTTTCCTTAAGAAAAAAGATGACGAATCCATCAAAGCATGTGAGGAAAACTACACAAGGAATTCATGATACACCTTCGGATTTTTCGTTACCCCCGAATAAAAGGTTGACCGCTTATTTTGTGGGATAAAACCTATCCTATGGAAATACTTGGTATTCCATGACTTTGATAGCTATGAGGAAATTTTTTGATGTTCCCTCAAAGTAAAAATGGAGATTGGAGAATCACAAGGGTATCATTGGGATAATAAGCAGAAGGTGGAGTCAAATTCTAGTAGTCTGATAGTGAGATCTAATGGTGCCAAGAAATTTCAAAACCCCACTTTCCAAAGGTGCGGAAAAAAGCACCATAGAAGTTTTATAAAGGGGATGAGGAACTACTTTAGGTGTAGGAAGAATGGGAACCTAGCCATCAATTGTTGGCAAGAAAAATATGCTACTACAATAGAGGAATGTAATGCTCCGATAAACCCTCAACAAATTCTTCATTTCTACAACTACAAGAAACCAGGGAATTTCTCAAATCAATGTACTAAACAAAGGGTTTTTAGAGGAAACCAATAACCTTCAAAGCATAAAGGGTGAGATTTTCCATCACTACTACCGAAGTGAATCCTGAAAACAAAATAGTGATCGGTACGCTAGTTATTCATACCAGAATAGGGAACAAACTTTTTTATTCTAGTTATATGAATTATTTTATATCTTAAAATTCTAGTAGACAATCCAAACACCTTAAAAAACATGGATGTAGAGAAGTTAGTGAAAACAGAAAATGGGGAAATTATAGCATCCCATGTATGTAACTCCTCCCTTGTCGCAATTTGTGGATTTAACTTCCCAGATAAACTTATCATACTTACTTTGGAGTATTTTTATGAAATTATTTTCATGGATTGGATTTACCTATATAGAGCCAATATAAAGTTCCATGAGATGGAAATCACTCTCTATATAGGAAATCAACCCCTGGTTTTATAAAAGTGAAAGGAGGAGGATAAATCTTCTTTAGAACCATCATCCCAATAATGGATATTACTACAATATAAGAATTCATACCTTGCTTAGATTACTAAGTCTATAGAAGGAACCATCCTTGAAGACATTCCAATTGTGATGGAATTCACTAATGTGTTTCTTGAGGAATCTCATGGTCTTACTTCTTGAAGAGATGTTGAATTCTCAATTGATCTTATACCTGGGGAATTGTGAATATCCAATACTCTATATAGAATGGATATTGTGGAAATTTGGAAGCTAAAGAAACAATTAAAGAGAATCCGGATAAAGGGTTTATACTCCCAAGTGCTTCACCATGGGGTGCACCAGTCCTCTTTGTCAAGAAAAAGGATGGTTCAATGAACCTTTTCATTTATTATCGTGAGCTCAAAAAAATCACGATAAAGAACAAGTATCTTTTTCCATGAATTAATGACTTGATTGATCAGCTATGTGGATCTCAATACTTATTCAAGGTGGATCTATGGTCAAGATATTACAAAGTAAGGGTGAATAAGTTGGATATCCCCAAGACTACTTTTCGTACAAGGTACAAGCATCATTATTTCATAGTGATTCCATTCTGACTCACTAATGCTTGAGAAATATTCCTGGACTTGAGGAGAAGAGTCTTTAAAGTTTAACTTGAAAAATTTATGGTAGTATTTATTGATGATATTCTAATATAATCCAAAAGTATTAAGGATCATGTGGAGAATATATATACCATGATAAAGACCTTTAAAAAACAAAATATTTATGCCAAGTACAGAAAATGTGAGTTCTAGTTAAAGAAATTATCTTTCTTAGGGAATATCATTATAAGTAATGGGATATCTATGTATCCCTCAAAGACTAAGAAAATTGATGGATGGTTGATTACAACATATGTGATAGATATCCATAGTTTCATTGGATTATCTGGGTATTATCATCGATTTTTGAGAAATTTCTCACAATTATCAAACCCTCTAAACAAGCTAACTTGGAAGGGTGTTAAGTTTTCTTGGAATGATGAATGTGAAGAGAGCTCCAAGGAGTTAAAAAGGAGTCTTATCACTAAGCCTGTGCTCACACTACCCACAGGTGGAGATATTTTTAGGGTATTAAGTGATGCTTAGAAGAAGGGCATGGGTTGTGTGCTGATGAAAAATGAAAAAATCATTTCCTATTCTTTAATGTAGTTGGAAGTTCATGACCAAAACTATCCAACAAATAATCTGGTGTTGGCTGAAGTGATATTCACTTTGAAAATTTGGGGAAATTAACTCTTTGGGGATAAGTGTGAATTATATACAGATCACAAAAGTCTCAAGTATATATTTCCATAGAAAGAGTTTAATATGATCCATTGAATATGGTTATAGGTGATTGGTTGAGCCCAAATTTACCCCAAGTTGTATGGTGTGAGCAGTCATTATAGTACGGCTTGGGTTATCGATCCTCATAGTCCTAAGAATTACCCTATAAAACATATATTCTAAGAAGGTTATTTGATGATGTTGATTTGGCTATGAAGTGGCCAACTTGGGTTTAAATTGATTGGATTATTTGATATTTTAAATATGTAAGTGAATTCAATTTAAAATCATGAGTTTATCCTTGGTTATCGCATGGGGATAATTGGATGTATTTCTTTTTAAATTATTTCAATGTCTTAAGTTTGAGTGTTTCCATTAACGAAATACAAACATCCCAAATCACTCACTAATTATGAGTTTTAACTATCCTAAGGCTAATCAACTATACACTTGGAGGATCATATTGATGATCACTCCAAAGTATAAGATCGTTTTAGCACTCGGGATGTGTATCCTTAAAATTGGTGAGTTTATAAGATAACGTAAATAATTGAATGAAAATCTCAAAAATAGAATTGATTTGGAATTATTAAATTAAGAAATAAAATCCAATTCATCCCCTTGCTACTCCCTTGGATCAAACCATTAGATTAGTATCCTTCCATTGATGCTATTCTATCAATGAAAGCGGGTAGTATACTTATGATGGTAGAATTAGAGAAGAATAAAAAAACAATCACTCCACTATTGTGTGAAGAGTTTCACAAAAGATTATGAGAATAACCTCACTCCCTAAGTAAAGGGTATCAAAATGTTATAAAAAAATAAGAAATTAAGAATAAGAAGATGATGATATTTTATTAATTAAATGAAGGTGAATGAAAAACATATATGGGAGAAATTGACAAAGCGATTACAAAATGAAAGCATTACAATACAAATGAAAGAAAAAAATTTGATCAAATTCCCTTCACCACCAGCTCATTATATAGACATATTTGGAGCCTTAGATACACACCCAACAATAAATTCCATCCCCATTAATTTAGAGAGTCAAAAGGAGGGTGAAAAAATCAAGGGAATTGGACATTTTGAATTTAACCCAGAAAATCATCCAGATTCATCCCCCTTATTGACGTGTGAATTTGTAACTCAAGGAGGCCGAATCTAGAGGGGTCGTGGAAGAGAAATTTGCTCGTCCATCTGTCCTCAAATAGCATTTGAATGTAAACTTCAGATCCAATTATCTCAATGAAAACATTAGAATTAGCTCTAACCAAAGTTGAATAAAATGATCCCCATATTTCTCTCTTTATACAGTAAAAATTTGAGCTTCATTGGGCTTGGTTTGTGGGACCCACTTTTGTTTGATGGGCCTTAGGCCCATTATGCTTTTTCCTCAAAAATTCTGCATTTAGGCCGAAGAATCTCCATCATCTTTTGGAATTCATCAATCAATCCTAAAAGATAAAATATTCCAAACAAATTTATCAATCATATAAAAAAATATCAAATTTATAAAGTGAATATAATGTTCTCCACAAAAAGATGATCGATTGGGCCCAAATTTGCATTTTAAACATGAATTTCATTTGAGATAAGAAACAAAGTTCAATTTCTATAATGCACTAAAATTTATGTTTATAGACTTTGGAACATATTATTATTAATATATTGAAAATTAATATTAGCCACTTTCAGTGTCTAATCACACCCCCCAACTTGAGTTTTTCTAGTCCCGAGAAAAATATTTTTCAAATCTTAAAATCAAATTCCCTTTTCCAAAAAAAAATTAATACATATTGCTCACCCAAAGACCTCATATGAATTTTTTTTAAAACCCATGAAAATAATTTAGAACAAGCTAGGTCCATAAGCATATCCCAAGCCCAAGCCCATTCCTTTGTTAAAATTCATCGTCACATTTCATCCAATTACAATTAAGCATGATGATGTGTTGTGCATCACAAAAGGCATGGGGCCCATTTTATTTTTCAAGGGGAATAAATGTAAGAACTAGGTGGGAATCACATTAAACCATAAGATGAGTGTCCAATTTTTTTTTTATTTTTTTATTTCATTTTTTTGTTTGTTTTTTTATTTTTTTTAACCACAATAGACATGAAAAGACTAACTCTGGGCAAGACAACTATGGAGTCACAATCTCCAAGTTCCGGAATCTACACATATATTCAATTCCATGATCTACAATAGATATATAAAGCCTAACTCTGGGCAAGACAACTATGGAATCACGATCCCCAAGTTCCAAACGCCACACATTTGGACAAAACATTTCTCTTTGTGGTCACAATTTTATGTATGTTTTTCTTGGATTATCAAATTAAAATAAAAGTGACCCCAAACATTATCCTATGATGAAAGGGACCCAAGAACTCAAATTTATATCCAAGATCCAGTATATGTGCATTTTGACATTTTGATTAAGAGGATGAAAATGTAAACTTTGAAAAATCACACCGAAAAACCGCACTTTCCAAAAACTATGATCATGAACTTATACATACACTAAAATTAGAATCAAGGTATGAAAAATTATTTGATATACAATTTCAGAGTTTTTAATATGTTTTATCATGTTCAAGGCTAATGGAATTTTTCTTTCCACAGATGTTCTTATTCACAAAAAATCATTTTTTTATTTCATCTCCCCCCAATATAGAATAACATTGTCCCCAGTGTTTAAGGAAAAATTAGAAGGGGTATGGGGAGGTTTTAAAAGAGTACATTGAAAATTTGAATCATGGAATGAAGTAACCTAGTGGTTGATGTTGAAAGCGCGTGCCACAGTCTCCCTTCAATCCTGGGTTCAAGTCTCAGTGGCTGGGATGGTTGTGACAGGCTTTTCCCCACGACCTATAACGTATCCTTTTAAATGTTTTATTATATATATATATATTGTATTTTTTTAACATAAAAAAACATAAAAATAAAATTAAATAAAATAAAATGATGATACATTGTCTTCCTTTTAAATTTCAGGGTAATGTATTACTCTGAGATCACGCCATGTGACACAGATGAATATAGTACTCCCCTTTCATACCCATCCATACTCATGAAAGAAAAACTGGTCAATAGTCTATGGTATTTTTTTAAATGAGAAAAAAATAAAAAAAATGATTCACAATGATTGGAAACATGAAAACCATGGGTTGGATCCCATACACCGCTTTTGTTTAATGCAGTTAGCTCCACTTGAACCCCAAAAATTATCTAATTCCAACTTTCAACATTTTTAGGACCCCATTTTTCTCTACTTCAACAAGATTGAGATTAATTATTTTTTTAAATTTTTTTTCATGTGAAATCCCATATTTAACAATGCGTGTGAAAGTCCAAGGAATTTCGGTAATGTTTGATTGAGCTTAATTTTGAGTATTTCCTTAGATTTAAATGTTCATTCCCACTTTTTGATATTCTTGATGAAAATGGATGATAATTGAATGGTCTTGGTTATCATAAATAGTGGGATTCTTGATAGGGGAAGGAAGGACCTTAATTTTGAGTTCTGTTTGATTGAATTTTCCCAAAGAAGAATGGAAATTTGAATCCAAATTTGTTTCTTCTCTAAAAACATTTGAAAGAATTGGATCTTTTTGAAAATATGATTAATCCCAAAAAATTTCCCTTTGAATGTTGGGAGTGGGAATATACTCAATATTTTTTATCTCTCCAAATGGTTCAATGAAAGGTTATTCTAAAAAATCATTATTGGAGAAATATTCTGGACACTCAATCCATGAAGGAAAATTTCCCCCTTGTGAATCCAAAAAATTAATTTCCTCTTGATTTAAATACCCTTCAACATTTCCTTTATCCTCTTCAGTTATCCCATATCCAAAGGTTAGTTCTTTTTTAAATTAATGAGTGGTTTTTGGGATAAAATATTCTTCTATCTGTGATGAGGAAAGGACATCCTATATGGGAATGGGATCCCCAGAAGTCTTAATGCTTTGTGTTTCTAATCTCAGTGATGAAACTTCTGAATTCATTTTAACCATTGTTTCACTCAATTGTTCAAGAATTTTTTCAGGATAAGGATTGATAGATGTTTGTACATCAGGGACTTCCTCAATATTTATATTTTCAAGCATTATTTATAGGGCTGGAAATTGATCTTTTAAACATTCATCGTCAAAAAAATTGTTCATGTTATCGGGTGTGGGGTATTCATTCAAAGGTTGATCAAAGTAATTAAAAAAGATTTGTGATTCCCAATCTGGATTTTTAATTGATTTCATCCTAAGTTTTGGAAGGGATATTGTTGATTATAATCCATTAGATGTATTTGGAAATTTTCAATCGTGATTTTTGGGAGCCAAAAAAATAGAAAGGGGAAAAGAGAAGAGAAATGCGATGACAAAAGAGAAATGGGGGAGAATAGAAAAATGTTTTAAGGTGATTAACTTGGTCCCCAGCAATGGTGCCAAAAAAAAATTGAGCCCAAATTTACCCAAGTTTTATGGTGTAAGCATTCACTGTAGTACGGCCTGGTTTATTGATCCTCAAAGACCTAAGAAGAAACCTATGAAACATACATTCTAAGAAGGTGATTTTATTATGTTGATTTGTCTATGAAGTGGAAAACTTGGGTTTTAATTGATGGGATTATTTAATATTTTAAATATGTAAGTGAATTCAATTTAAAATCATGAGTTGATCCTTGGTTATCGCATGGGGTGAATTGGATGAATTTCTTTTTTAAATTATTTCAATGTCTTAAGTTTGAGTGTGCCCTTTAGAAAAATAAAAACATCTAAAATCACTCACTGGTTTTGGGTTTTAACTATCCTTAGGCTAATCACCTATACACTTGGAGGATAATATCGATGATCACTCCAAGGTATAGGATAGTTTGAGAACTCGGGATGTGTATCCTTAAAATTGGTGCATTTAAAGGAGAATGTAAATAATTGAATGAAAATATCAAAAATAAAATTGATTAGGAATTATTAAATTAAGAAATAACATCCAATTCATCCCCTTGCTACTCCCTTGGATAAACCCATTATAGGATTATCCCTCCAATGATAATATTCTATTAAGAAATCGGGAGGTATACTTAGGATGGTAGAATTAGAGAATAAGAAGAAAACAATCACTCCACTGTTCTGTGAAGAGTTTCACAAAAGATTATTAGAATAACCTCACTCCCTAAGGAAATGGTATCAACATGATATAAAAATAATAATAAATTAAGAAGAATAAGATGATTGTCTTGTATTAATTAAAAGAAGGTGAATGAAAAACATATATGGAAGAAATTGACAAAGCGATTACAAAATGAATGCATGACAATAAAAATGAAATAAAAAACATCGATCAAATTACCTTAACCACTAGCTCATTATATAGGCATATTTGGATCCTTAGATACACCCCCAACAATAAATTCCATCCCCATTAATTTAGAGATTCAAAAGGAGGTTGATAAAATCAAGGGAATTGGACATTTCGAAGTTGACTCGATAAATCGTCCAGATTCATCCCCCTTATTGATGTGTGAATTTGTAACTGAATGAGGCAAAATCTGTAGGGGTTGTAGAAGAGAAATTTTCTCATCCATCTATCCTCTATTAACATTTAAATGTAAACTTCAGATCCATTTATCTCCATGAAAACATCAGAATTATCTCTGGCCACAGTTGAATAAAATGATCCACATATTTTTTTATTTCTACGGTAAAAATTTTAGTTTCATTGGGCTTGGATTGTGGGCCCCACTTTTGTTTTATGGGCCTTGGGCCCATTATGCTTATTCTGCAAAAGTTCTGCATTCATGATGAAAAATCTCCATCCTCTATTGGGATTCATCGATCAATCCTTAAAGATAAAATATTCCAAACAAAGTGATCAATCATATAAAAAATATCAAATTTAAAAAATGAATATAATGTTCTCCACAAAAAGATGATTTATTGGGCCCAAATTTTCATTTTAAACATGAATTGCATTTGATATGAGAAATGAAGTTCAATTTCTATAATACACTAAAATTGATGTTTATGGAATTTGGAACATATTATTATTAAGATATTGATAATGAATATTAGCCTCTTTTAGCAGCTAATCAGTGATCAAATACTATGACTGCACAATTAACTACCATTTAGGGAAATATAATAAAGTGTTAAATTCTCTAAGTATAAAGGATCCAACAACTCTTTCATTTATGATAATTGAGAAGGATCTGATCTTCTTAGACTTGAAGATTATGGAAGTGGGAATCACAAAATAAGGAATATCATCAATACTTTCACAAATTATTGCTCAACCGTCTCTTCTGGGGAGGTTAAAATATGCTCAAAGAGATTATGTGTGAATTTAGAAGAAAGTGGAAACTATTAGAAAAAGTAAATCCTTGGAGTTAAATGTTAATGAAGATTATTTTATAAGATTTGGGTCAAAACTATGTGTACCATAAAATCCAATGTTAGAGAAAGATCTTTTGGATGATTCACATCGACAACCTTCTATATCCACCCTGGAAGCACAAAGATGTATCAAGATCTCCGAGAACACTATTGGGAGGACAATTTGAAGAAGGGGATATCAAAATATATATCAAGATTCCTCGTATGTCACTAAGTGTAGGCGAGAAGGAAAAATATAGGGCAATGATGCAACATTTACCAATTACCTACATGGAAATGGGAAAACATCAACATGGACTTTAACACAAGGCTTCTTAGGACATATTGAGGAAACAATGCTATTTGGGTTGTGCTGGATCATCTTACAAAGACTGCACAATTCATTGTGATTCAAGAGGACTTCTCATTAGATCAACATGAACGACTATACATCAGAGAAGTGGTTAGGAAACATGGGGTACATTGTTTATTGTATCTGATTGGGATCTAACATTCACCTCTATGTTTTGGAAGAGTCACCAATATGCTCTGAATACTAAGTTAAACTTTACCATGGCCTATAACCCTCAAACTGATGTCCAATTTGAGCAGACTATCCAGACACTTGAGGACAAATTGAGAGCATGCTAAATGGACTTCAAAGGAGGATGGGATCAACATCTTCCACTGGCTGAGTTCTCTTACAAAAAAAGCTTCCACTCAAGAATCCAAATGTCTCCTTATGAATACATTTATTAGA
This sequence comes from Viscum album, assembly GCA_963277665.1. Taxonomy (NCBI): domain Eukaryota; kingdom Viridiplantae; phylum Streptophyta; class Magnoliopsida; order Santalales; family Viscaceae; genus Viscum; species Viscum album. Next base: position 1,334,347,285 of record OY728165.1, on the reverse strand, counting down.
AGAGTTGTAGAACACCTACATGATGGGATGATGTTGGGTAAAGAAAACTACAAGGTCTTTAAATGGTCAAGGAAATGGTGGAGAAGGTTAAGACCATTCATAAACACATCAATGATGCTTAGATTTAATAGAAAATCTATGATGAAAATCATTGAAAATACCTAGAGTTTGAAGTTGGAGGCATGATATTCCTCCACATATCTCCATGGAAGATATTAATGAGATTTAGGAAGAAGGGAAATCTTATTCCAAGGTACATCGGCCCTTTTGAGATCATTGATCACATCGGAGTGATGGCCTACCAACTAGTAATCCCACCTAACCCATATCAAGTACATGATGTATTCCATGTATCCCTCTTGAAAAATTACACACCATTCCCCTCTCATGTACTCAATCTAGAGGTGGTACCATTAGAGAATGACCTATATTATGAGGAGAAGTAATTTAATATCTTAGATCACAGAGACAAAGTTCTAAGGAATAAGACAATGCACCTGGTCAAAGTGTTGTGGAGAAACCACAAGTTTGAAGAAGAAACATGGGAACCGGAGGAGGCGATGAAACAAAGTTACCCTCATCTATTTTAATGCACGAAATGAAAATTTTGAGGGAAAAATTTCTTAAGGGGGAAGATTTTAATAACCTGAACTATTGTATGTGAAATTTCTCTTTTGATTAATTAAATGTCTTATTTTGTAAATGAATATAGAAAAAACATACACTCCACTTGTTTTATTATATCCAATTGGATTTAAATGATTATTAAGTATCATTACCATTGATAATATAGTTGTTGAACAGTGATCACACAGCTAATATAAATATAGGGTTTTAACAAATCCTTTTGACACAAACAAAGGAGGTGATGGCATCAACCAATAGGATTGTTCCCTTTAAATCCCATTTATCAAAGCTTCCAAGGGAGATATCATTTCTGGAATTTTACATAGACCAAACCCAAGCCTAGATCCAACAACTTAAGTATGAGAGAAACCATTTATAGGAGAAGTTAAAGCTCATCGAGATGACGTCTCAAACCTTGTTCATTGAACGACCCCATGAAATCTCCACCATCACACACCATACTCTTAGTGCATATGATGGAATAATAAGGGATATGTATAAAGACCCTAACATTATGATTATGTAAATTATTTTTTTATAGAATAAGGGATGTACTTTTATATTATTAATGTTTTTAAAGAACTAATAGTATTTTTGGTTAATATTCAAATTGAATTAAGAAATATATTTTGATGAATTAATGAATTTTATCTTAATAAAATATTATTATTAAATTACTTTTATTAAATATAATTGATCGTATAATTTTTATGAGGCCAAATTTAATTTTTATTATGGTTTAAAAACAGTTTTTTCCAAACCCGCCAATTTTCAATAAATGTCAGTTTTTATTTTAAAAGTGGAAATGTACATATTTAGAAAATTATTTGGATAAAATTTAAATTATTTTTGAAATCATTATGTTAAAATTATCAAATTCATAATTTTTCATAAATTTATTAGAAAGTCAAATTTTTTAGGTAAAAATTAAATACCATATAAATATATATTATGTTTTATGAAACAATAATGGCCCAATAGTGATGTAATAAACACTATAAAATATATCATCAGCCAAAATTAAGTTTTAACTTTAAAATAATGTGATTTTATATTTTTTTACTTATTTTATAAATCCTTAGTGAATCCTCCAAAATGTATAATATATTTTATGATTTTAAGTTCATTTCTTTAATAATGTGACTCCCCTCCACATAATAAAGGCTAATATTTTAATATCTTAGGCTAATAGACTTATGAAATAATGTTTTCCACTCCTATTTGGAAAAAACCATGTCCAAATACCATGGGAAGGTTTGTGGGTTTGAATATTCAAATGTATAGATTCCAGAACCTAAGTTCGTGAAATTTTAAAGAATTTCCCTCTCATTTCCTTTATAAACCCTCCCAATATCACACTTATATTCAATAACAATACTTGGATCACGTCCTTACTCGTTCCTACCCTCTATATAATCCTCCCAAGGCTCCCTAATATCTCATTAATCCCCTCTTCAAGCTTTTGAAGTCACACACTCAAGTAAGGGTTCCTTTTATTCTCATTTTTATCCAAGTTTCCTTATACTATTAAACCCTTTTATTTTCATTTAAAAATGATGGGGTATGTTTTCTCACCTACTCCATAATTCCTTTACTATGTTTTAATGATGAAATACCCCCCTCTCTCTCATTAATCCCTCCCACGTACTATGTTGAAATATCATAAGAGTTATTCCATTTCTCCCCTTTCTTAAAGTTTCTTTATTATGTTACACCTTCTATTTCCAAATTCTTTATATTGGTACATGTATTTATATGACCATATTACTTTATATTTCATGTATATATGATGATAGACCTCTTTCTCTCTCATCATCCCTTTTTATGAATTTTTATGTCATGTCGTTAGGCTGCCGAAATTGCATCGTGAATCTCCATTCCAAAACAATTGTGTAAGTTAATACCATACCCATTCCCTATCAAGTGTGTTAACTTTTATACACATATAACTTTTTATTTAAAAAATACATGTATTTATTCTATATCCCTTGATCAGGGAATAAATTATGATGATGAATGAATCCATGCTTTATGATCTATGTGGCACACTTAATCATGAGAATGAAATGAAAGTGAGGGGTTCACCTAGAATTATATAGCACTCCAATGCATTGGGTAATGTTTAATATCATGATACGACATGTTGGGATATGGATTTACCTGATTACATTATGGTATTTCATCCACTATGATTTCTTGGTAGTTTATCTTTTAAATATGATGCAATGTTTTATGTTTTTTCCACATTTCCATGTTATGATTATCATGCTATATCATGCCTTTATATTCATGTTTCTTTTATTATCCATTTATATGACTATTGTCTAACATGTTTTGTCTTACTCATTTTATTCATGTTTATTCCCTTACTAGTCTTTATAGTTCACCTCTTTCACATGTATGTCCTCAGGTTATTCCATGCAATGTTAAGTACAAAGGAATGTTTTGGTCATGTAAAGGAAGTTTTCAATAATGATGTTGTATTTAATGTTTTAATATGTTATTTAATGATCATAATTTCCCAAGACACTATAATTATCTATCTTTAAGGTTGTATTAAGTATAATTTTATGTTATTAAATCATGTATAAATGTAATAAAAAGAACATGGTTGTTATATTGTGGCCTCTCTTCAAAATTCCTTTCTCAATCTCCAACTCAACAAATTTCTATATAATCCATGATGTCTATATCAAGTCTACATATGGAGTGTGGTTGTCCAAACCATCACAAAGTCATTCTTCAAGAGAAAATCTATGTTTAATAGCTTTCATAATTCACAACATGTCATTTCCATTTGAAATAAAGAAAATCTAAGTAATTAAAATGGATTTTCACATGGAATTTACATACACGGTATCATGTTTTAATTAATCTTATATACAGAACACTACAGCTTCCACAATTATCATTTTGGTCTTCTTTGTTTATTCTTGAAATCTATTCACCCCAAAATTTTATTCACAACACCTATTTTATATCTCATTATTTTATTTCAATTCAAAATATAGCACTAATATCTTCATAAAACAATGCAAAATGGACAACACAACATTTTACTTTCTACAGATCTTAATGATTTCAATAAATCTTCAAAAACACCTTATTCCACAAAAAAATATTCCATAATTTTCATTTTGGTCACCATATTCAAATAAACACACTATAATTCAACTCTCCATTAAAATATCCAACTTATTATTTTACTCCTTTGGAAGGCCTTTAACCACTACATTAATAGTTGTTATATTTTCAACATAAATTCATATATATTATAATAGATTCCAAAATACCCATATATATTTTATACTTGTTATTTCCCAAGTCCACCATGGCATGGGGTAGTCCAAAACTCTTATCATGAATCTTCCATCACCAAACTCCTTATATCCTTCTCTAAATGACTCTAAGAAACAATATACTCCTTCCAAATCCATATAAATATAGAATAAAAATGATTCAACTCATGTCATCTCAATTTATCATCATACTCTAGTCTGCTCATGCCATCTTCAATTCTTAATCACATCTCAAAATCCCCAATTATATATATATATATATAAATATTACATTTCCACCAAATATGGTTTCCATGTTTGGTAAATATATCCAAATTCCAAAAAAAATATTTTTCATTTATGGTAACAATGTCTAACTACTATCATGAATCACCAGGCTCCATATCTCATCACATCAACAAATACAACCACCAGTTATTATCAACCTCCATCTATTTTCTATAATAGTAGGTTCCCTATAGCCAACTACTTTTTATTGTATATTACCTTTATTTATTGAAAGTAATTAATATTAATTAAATATATTATAACATGATTGTGGTTCTTATATGGTACATTAATGTGATTATGTCCTTTAAGTATTCATCACATAAAAATTACATAGAATTTCCCTAGTATGATGAGATCCTTGAAGTGATATGGTAATATTCTTAAAAATTAGTCCTATAGTTAGAAAAAAAATCTATGATGATACATAGGGTATTCTTGAATGTTAGGTTCTTGATACTCATAAGTGTATGAGACATCAAATCATTAATTTTTCACTTGGTAATACCCAAGATGAAATATTATGAGGACAGACCCGCCAAAATGAATTCTACATGTAACGTGTCATATTTATGTCTATGAACATGTGTAATGATCCGTAGTCATGAGATTATGATTAATTTATTTTTATGAGTTTAGTTCTTTTCTATATTGATGAAAACCATGTTGGCCTATTCTTTTGGTGTTGTGGGATACATTGGGTATGTTATGGGTGATGCTAAATTAATGAATAAGTCAATATAGGATTTTTCCCTTCTTGTTTAAGGAAGTTTATATCCCAGAGCCTTTGATTTGAATGGAACTTTTTAACTAAATCCATATCCAGGGTGTATTGATGATTTTATTTCAGATATACAAAGAAAGATTAATCAATCACATAGTTTATTGATGTGATTTTGAAACCTATATGATTAATATATATTAGGTTAAAGGGATTATATTTAATGGTGAGTATTCATATGTGGTTGTTGTCATTTAAGCATTAAATTATTTCTCTATGGTTTCCTTGAAACGTTGAAAAATAATAATCTTGGACTTTAGGAAAGCTTAGTAAATTCCACTAAGAAAGAGGCCTAAAGGGTCACATAAAAAGTGTATCCATGATCTTAGTAAAATTCCATTTGAGTTTAAAAATTAGAATATATAATATTATGAAGACTTAGGAAAAATATTTATTTAGGATTTCTCCAATCACAAATAATCAATCACCGGTTATATTCAAATTAGAAAATATGTGTGAGTTTAATATTACATAAATATTTTTTAAAAGGACCATCCAATATAATATTTATGTATCTCTAGTTGTTTAACAAGGTAATAAATAATATTTATTAAATAATTATTCACTTAGTTACGTAAATATTAAAGTAAATATTTAGTCTCAAGACCAAGAATATAATATATATTTATTTATCTAATAAATAATATTTATTTATTATTTTGGGTTTAGTAAATATTGAGGATGACAGTCAGACAATGTCAAGTTCCTGGGGATAAGAATTATATAATCGTTATATATAATTTAAATAAATATGGAATTATTTATTTAAAAATGATATTTTATTATGAATGGATTGGGGAATTCCATGAAATAATAATAATAATAATAATAATAATAATATTATTATTATTATTATTATTATTATGGATAATATACTAGTTTTAATAACTAGAAAAATTAGGGATATAGACAGCAGCCTGTTCCCTTTATATTAAACCAAATGAAGAAGTACAATGAAAAGAGTTACAAAACAGCCTTACATAAGCGAGTAGAAACCTTGCCATAATAATCAACATTAACAATATGGCTACAAAACTCTGGAGCTCTGAAAGACCAGCTAGAGCTGACCTCTGTTATTTCTCTTTTTGAAAGAGCATCCTCCACTTGATTGGCTTCACAAAGAGCATGCATGACACCAACAGAGTGTTGGTCTACAAGTTATAGAAAATCATCCCACACTGATAGCATCCTCCATGACACATTCCTTGATCGATTTTTCATAATTTGAACAGAAATAGTAGAATTTGATTCTAACCATAAGTTATTCCAGCCATAATGGATTACGTACCTTATATCTTTTATCATTTCCCATAATTCTGCCTCAATGGAAGTAGAATTTCCAATATAGTGAAATAAGCATCCTTTTACTAGACCCCAGCATGTACGTAAAACACCTCTGCATCCAGAAGGTCCAGGTGAACCACAGGAAGCTCCATCAACATTAACCTTCAACCACCGCGGTAGAGGTGGGATCCAAAAATATATCATTTTAAATAAATGGAGAAATTGTTGTCCATAAAATTTCCTTTCTAAATATTCTCTTAATAACATCTCTAGGTTTATCTCAAGAATGAGAGATGTCATCATCCTTCTCCTCCCTCTCATGACTAAGAGATCAAGAGACGTGATCTCCAGGACTGAATGATCACTTGTTGCAATCAATATGAATAACACAAGATAATCGTTACCTCTATGTTAGCACCCATAAATTCATTGGAAATGTTTGGAGAAAGTAGAACAAATATGGATCACAACTAGAGGGACTCTATTTTGGATCCTCATAGATAAATGAGGGTATAACTTGAAAAGAATATGAATTGTCAATATTTTCATCAGAGAAACATATCAAGGATGAGTTATTCTTCTTATTAGAAACTTAAAAACAAATTTAATATAAAATATCCTCTATATGGTTCTAATATTGTTTCAGTGAATTTATTTTGATATAATCTTGATACATGTCAATCTTTATAATGTTATTTTGGTTTATTAATCGTATCTAATAAGAAACTATTATTGGGTATGGACTCGATCGGCTTTTATTGGTCCCATAACCTTCATGTAGTATCAAAGCGATCATGTTCAAATTTTAAATTATTTAATTCTAGGTCTATCATTATCATGATTATTTTTTTATATTTCTATTTTTTTCACTCATAATCATTTAATTTGAGATAACATGTTCATTCACCATTATATGACCATGAATAGGTCAAGAATAAGTGAAGAGCACATGGAGATCCCATTGGTAGGTGCCAAAGATTTTGGATGCAAAAAAAATCATATACCATGTACCAAATTACATGTCATGTTATCCTGGTCAACCACATATGTCCTTCATTACACCAATCACTGTGGATTATGTGGGTGGTCATTACGTGATATGTAATTGTACAGTAATTAAACTATGTATTTACTATAAGGGTGGAACATGGTTTGTAGGTTTACATGTCATGTAAATAACATACATGATATGTAATTATACATAACATGGTGGTTGTGGGCTCAATAGATGATGTGTATATTTAATACGCATGCTACATCTTGACTTCCATCAAAGAAAAATGTTTCCAACAATAATTACACAGTGTGTAGCTAACATACATACAATTTAACATGGTTTCATCCTATATCTATTACACATCAATCCCCTAGTATTGTAACACAGGATGGGAAGAAAGGAGTTACATTTTTTGTATCCAGTTTAAATGTCATTTAACTCATGACCATTTACATGGAGTTCATGCCAAGCCAAGTTTTACACAATGTAAAATTAATTACATGGACTAAAAAATAATTATGACATCAAAGAAAACTACATTGAATGTAAATGGTGTACATTCCATGTGATGGGGTTTTTTAAACTATTAAATTCCTAATTAATTTCCCTATTAATTTTGGAACTACATGTCGTTTATGGTTAGTGTATTCATCATGTACTTCACACAAGCATTAAAAGTAGTACATTCCATATATATTAATATGTATCATGTCTCATACATGATTAGATAACCACTCAACTTAACACATAGAAATAATAATATGATGAAAACCATACAATAAATTAGGTAGTTTAAAGGGGTACATGTCATGTTGCCTCCAATATATGTTGTGTACTTAAGTAATTTTAAATAAAATTAGTCTTTTAAATTTATTTAAAATTATACATGACGGTAATATTATGTATCTTCAAGATGGATTAGATTAATAATTAAGATAAAGAATTAATTAATTAATAATACCATTAATTATTAATTTAATAGAAGTTTATTTTAATTAATGAGGGATTTGAAATGAATTCTAGCTTATATGAATATGATGTCATTTAATGTATGTGACTGATCATGAACTTGATCGACCAATGTATGTGTTGTGTTTATATTTAATTTTCATTATTTCATGGGATTTATTAATTGATAAATATTTATTAAATCAAATATGATGGTTTGTGTGTAATCCATTCTGTATGTCCATGGTTTATTTTATGCCTCTAATACCCCTGATTCCTTTCACCTACATGGAAGTAAAAATATATAAAGGATGGAACTCCAATGAGATAAGGTGGTTTAGAACCCAAGATGAGTTGAAACTAACCAAGTAGATACTATGGTTGATGGTGAAATGATTAAACTTGAAAAAATATTGACACAAGTAGTTATTCCCTTAGGGTTAAAGAATGTTTTATCGTTATCTCATTAAATCAATCATTAGAAATACCATGATCAAATTCACTATATGTATTTTATTTTATTAATTTTATGGAAATTTATTTGTTTTTTTATTTGATTCTTAAAACAAGATCACATTAAATAAATAAGATAACTAGAATACACAATGAAATAAGATAAATGGATTGTGCTTAAATATTTTATCCATGCATGGTTAATTAATTATGTAAAGTCCTTATAATATTAACAAGATATATAAAGGATAAAATAAATAAATTTATTTATAAAGTAAATAAAGTCCCTTAATAAAATATGAATTCATAAATGTCTTCCATTACTATATTTATATTGAAACCATATACCAGAGTATTGATATGGACCTTTATAGAAAACTTTCATTTATCAAGGATTTATAATGATGGTATTTCAATAACTTAACCAAGTTAACATCAATAGTATTATCTCTTTGTAGACATGATGTTTCTTAGAGGAAAGTGATGAGGAATTACAATATAAGATTTTGGGATTGAGGAGTCCACTCAATGGATCAAGGACCTATAATTTAGAAGTGGTAAAGATCACCTACCAAAATATAGATCCCTTATACTAGAATTTCTACATGATAGGGAATTCTAAGTCTAATTATGAGAACTATTGGGACTTGATAAAATAGTGGAAGACTTATAAGATGATAAAATTATTACATCTCACATATTTGGTAATTAAAATAAAATACATAAAATCTGATTTTGTTTTGTTGTAGAAAAATTATATGTTAATAGTCCATTATATCCCTATGATCAATTTTGTAGAAAGGGAATCTCCTCATTAATTTGAAATTCCAGGAGTGGTACAAGTGCTTGTAGACTATACTACATCAGGAAATGAATTTATATGTGTTAGAGTCCCTGATTCATGCCAATACTACTAATGAGGCTAGTGAGGATGGACATGATATTTTCTATAATCACATGGATAACACATTATATGTACAATAATTGATTTTATCATCCATGTATATAGATATCCAAAAGCTACATGAATACAAGAACACATATGACATCTTATCTCTCTCTATGATCTTTATTTAGAGAGAGATAGAAAAGAAATATATGATATCTCCAAGGAATTATTCATGTGTAATCTTGGAGAGGGTGTTTCTAAGAGACTTCATTGAGTCAAGATGATTTTAAACATTAAGCATCTAGATATCTTGGTTTTCAAGCTACCCAAGGAACTATGAATGGATCTCATGATCATCTCATTACCTAATAGTTTCTATAACTTTATTATGAATTTTAATATGAACAATATAGATAAGTCTCTACCAGATCAACTCACCCTTATACACCAAGATAATAAGGATATAATGTGTGAAAAGCCTTTAGTTATTATGGTGAATAATAGGAAAGTCAAGATGAACATCTCCAAGACTAATTAAAATTCTAAAGCTTATTTTCACCACCCTTATAAGGAGAGGAATATAGAGGGGAAAAAAGGGAAGAGGTTGCTATCTATTTTTTATATAGAAAGAAGGTCCATTGGAAGAATTACTACACCTCGGTCAAGAAGAAAGAGGAAGCTTTAGTTCCATTTTTTTATCAATTTCAATCTCTCTATTTCTATAAATTGGGTGTCAGATATAGCTAGTGGTGATCACATTTGTATCCAAATATAAGAACCAAGTATGTTATAAAATATTTCCCCAGGTGAGGTGGATCTACATGTTTCCAATGAAACATTATTGATTCTCTTTGGATCTTTTCTCACTCATCCTTGACTAATGTTCATGTTTTACATATTATGGAGCATGGTTTAACCTGTGACTTTATGATTAACAACACTCATCTTTCTTCTCCTTTATCTATTCCAGGAACAAATATCAAGATAGGAGGATTCTTTGTAATGAACTCTTCTATTTGAGTACTATTATTCATTTTCCCTGGTTAGTTATTGGAAATTTTAATTTTATTCTTTCTTCTACTGATAAAATCATCCCTCTCCACTCAACTTTATCTTCAATGGATTTTAAAGATACTATTGAAAATTCCAATATTATTGAAATTGATCTCCTTGGTGATAGGTATACCTGGTATAGGAATTATCACAAAAGAATGGTTGCAAGAAAACTGGATAGAGCATTCACTAATGATCTTGCTTTGGATAAATGGGACACCATTTCCATCACCACCCTTCCTAAAATTCAATCTGATCATCACCCTATCTTGGTCACTATTACCCTCAAAACTATGACACCTCTTTTCCCCTTCCGGTTAAATAATGCTTGGTTCCTGGATCTTGAATGTTTCAATCTCATTAAACATTATTGGACTTCTATTTCCCACATTGATGATGCCTTTCTTGTCCTCTTAAATTAAAATATCTCAAAAATAAGATTAAGAATTTGTGTAGCATTCAAGCTAAACAAATTAATTTTGAAATGTCTCTTCTTGAGAATAATCTTCATCAAATCCAAAACAACATCACACGTTTTGACTTTGCTGCAGATCAAAATCAAGAAATTTCCATTTCTATGAAACATAATTTTCTTCAATCATTCAAAGAAAACATTCGTAAGCATAAATTTAAAATCAAATTGTTAACTGATGGTGATAGAAATACCGAATTATACAACTATTTTTAGAGGTTTCAAAAATCTTATAGGCGTCTTTCCTCTCTAAATTATGGATACAAACCCTTGGATAATAGAGAATACATAGCTAATAATGTGGTCTCTTACTTCAAATCTTTTTTTCAATGGCCCTGCTATGAATAAGGTCTCATTCTGGGGATCATTCTGGCTATTATCACTGATGCTGACAACTCTTTTCTTATAGGTGTTCCTCCTGATCATAAAATCAGGGACACTGTCTTTAGCCTAAATCCTGATAGTGCCCTAGGTCCTGATGGTTTTAACAATGGGTTATATTAAAAATATTGGGATATCATCCAATCGGATGTCTGCAATCTAGTTAAAACCATCTTTTATAGTGGAATACTTCCACATGGAATGAATGACCAATTCCTTACCTTAATCCCTAAAATTGATAATGCCTATGAAATTCATCTCTTTCAACCCATTTCTCTTATCAATACACTTTAAAAAATTATCATCAACATGATTGTGAATAGTATCTCCACTATCACTGATAAAATTATCTCTTGGAATCAATTTGGTTTTGTCAAAGGAAGATACATCCAATACTATATTTGTCTCACCTTGGAATGCACTAACATGTTAAAAAATAAGAATAGGGGTGGCAACATTTCCATTCAACTTGACATTAAAAATGCATTTTACACTATGTATTGGAATTTCATCTTTAAAGTCTTACAAATATTTGGTTTCAATAATATCTTCATTACTAGAATTAAAACCCTTTTCAACTCAGCGCACATTTCCATCCTGATTAATGGATCTCCAAAAGGCTATTTCAATTACTCCAAAGGTGTCATATAGGGTGACCCCCAATCTTTAATCCTCTTTTCCATTGCATATGACTATTTGAGTTGCTTTCTCACTCGTCTGGTTGAAAAAAATAAGTTCAAACCGATCCTAGCTTACAAAAATTTCAATGCTCCGACTCACCTCCTATATGTTGAAGACATAATTATTTTCTTAAATGGAGATAAAAGGAACATCCAAACTCCCAAAAATTCTCTTACTCATTATGAGGATGTTTCAGGTCAATTCATTGGCTAGTACAAATCCTTCATCTATTTTGGGAAAAAATAATCTTTTAGGAAAAATGGTAGCATTAATGAACTTGGAATCAAAGAAGGAGCAATCCCATTCATTTACCTTGGGGTTCCCATATTTTGGGATAGACCCAAAGCATTCTACTTCTCTAATATTGTTGATCAAATTGTTAATTAGCTCTCCACTTGGAAAGGCAAATCTCTTTCTATGGAAGGGAGAGTTTGTCTAGTCAAGTTTTCCATTGTCTCCATATTGGTCTACTCTATGATGGTCTACAAATGGTCGGATGGTCTTATAAAAAAAATGAATGTTTATATTAAAAAAAATTGGACTGGAAGCACCTTGAACAAGAAGCTTGTGATCATCCCTTGGACTATCTATTGTAAACCTTTAGACAAAGGTGGTCTAGGTATAACAAACATAAAAAAATTTAATGAGGCCCTTCAAGCATGATTAACATGGAACCTAATTCACAATGACTCCCCTTCAATTGCACTCATCAATAATAGGTTCCTTGATAGACTGAAAAGTGGTAAAAAGAATTTCCTAGATTCTTCCATTTTTCCATCCATCAAAAACATGTATGACATCATTATGGCTGACTCCAGATGGATGGTTTCTAGAAACTCATCTATGAGATTCTGGTTGGACAACTAGACAGGTGCTTCTCTAATCTCTTTGTTTCCTCCTGAATGCTCTCCTGTAAATATCAAAAACACTATTAGTAATGTTCTTTCTCATCATATTGGAACTCTTCATAATAATTTTGTTCATATAATTGATAATTACATGTTTTCTACTTTGGATGATTTTTTTGATTTGGGATCCTGCACACAATGGTTTGCTAAACTTAAAAAATTTATATAACTACTCCATCCATAACTTTGAGAATGAATTAAAATGGATCAAATTATTTGATAAGTATTGGATTAATCTCTCAAAACTAACTATTATTTGGAACCTTTTTTACTATAGGGTTCCCACTGATACTTGCTTATAAGTTTTTGGGATCCTGCTTTTTCCTAAATGTCGTCTTTGTAATCAGCATAGAGAAGATTTTAATCATTTATTTCTGACTTTTTCTACTACCACTACTCTTTGGAACTTTATTTTTAACATCTTTGATTGCATATGGTTGATTCTTGACTCTCTTAATGACCAGCTAAAATGTGGTGTTGATATGGATATCTCCCAACAAATAAAGAACTTATTTCTTACAGGGTTTTTGGAGCTTCTTCACATAATCTGGTATGATAGGAACTCTATCCTTCATAAAAAATCCTCACTCAACATTATTGTAGGTAAAATGAAAATTTTGGTTTCTATTCAGGAAGATGCCTTGATTAGAGAGAGAGTTGCAAAAACATTATGGATGATTTTATGATTCTGAGGCGTCTTCGGGTTGATGAAATATTTAGTCATCCATGGCACACATTTGAGGTTTTCTGGAGACCACCACTCCTTGAATGGACCAAAATAAACGTGGATGGAGCCTCTAAATTAAATTAGGGTCCCAAAAGATGTGGCACCATCTTTATAAACCATCTTGGTCAGATCGTTGGGTGATTTTTTAGAGGTTTCGACATTGCAACCTCCCTTGAATCCGGAATTTTGGGCGTGATCCATGCCATCTCTTTCTCCATGCACAAAGGTTGGAACAACTTGTGGATTGAATGTGATTCTACTACTATAGTGCTGGCCATTTGGAATGGGGTGGTTTATCTTTCTTGGCCAATTACTAAAAAATGGATGAATTGTCTCCGTTATCTCCAAGGTATCAACTACATTGAAACCCACACCTATCATGAGGTGAATATGGTTCAAGATAGACTCTCCAATAAAGGGGTAGTGCATGACATAACCTAGCTTGAGGAGCTTCTAGACTCCTTGCTTCCTCTTCATGTTAAAGACTGTAATATGATCTCATCTTTTAGACTTTTGTAATTTGTCTTCTTTAAATAATATTTGCTTTGGTCATTTGACCAAAGCCTCTCCTTTTAAAAAAAATTATGTTAATAGTTGAAAACTATGAGCTTACATTGCTGTTGAGATTGATTTTAGTTCTAAAGGTTTGTTGTTATGTTCCAAGTGTTAACAAATAACACTATATTTGTATATATTCTATATATAGACAATTCTATTTTCATATATGGAAAAAATCTACTTCTTTTATATAGATAGTATATGTTATGGTATGTAAAGTTTAAATAATGGTATTTATGTTATAAAATATAAAAATTAGGTGTTTGAAATTGATAACTAATTGAGTTTTATGAATAATATTACACCCAACTATGGAATCATTGGCTAGTTCATGTAAAAAAATTTGATAAAACTATATCAAGATAGATATTTAGATTCTTTTAAACTAAAAATAACTAATATATGTGATGCTTGTCGATAAGGTAAAATTACCAAATAACTGTTTAGTGGAAAGGGTGAAAGATCTGTAGAGATTTTTGAATTTGTTCATATAGATGTGTGTGGACAATTTTCTATTGAATTAAGGGGTGGATACTCATACTTCAAAACTTTTACCAAAAAAAATTATTATATATGGATATGTCTACTTAATGAGTTATAATTATGATTCCTTTGAGAAAATCATGGAATACAGGAATTAAGTTGAGAATTAATATGGTTGGAAGATAAAGAAACTATACTCAAACCATGGTTGATAGTATCTTAACCAAGAATTCATAGATTACCTATGGGTATTAGAGATTTTATATCAACTCACTCCTCCTTATACACCTTAATCGAATGGTGTGAGAGAAATGGGGGTACTACACTTTGTTGTACATGGTGAGATCAATAATGAGTCATGAAATCCTTTAATTTTCCTTTTTGGGATATTCATTATAGGTAGCATTGCACATAAAAAACTAAGTTCCAACTGAGGTGTCAGATGGAATCCCATATGAATTATAGTATGGGTTGAAATATATTTTACTAAAATTAAATCTGTTGGGATATGGATAAATTGGTAAGGATAATTCTAGAAACAAGATTTCATCATGAGGAAATTTTTTATCTTTATAGGATACCCAAAGAAAATAAGGGAATGTTACTTCTAAGACCCCTAAAATTAAAGGGTTTTCGTGGAAAGACATTCCATGTTCCTTGAGAGGGATCACACCTCTAAAAGAGAAAATGGGAGAAAGATAGAATTTTATGAAGTTAAGTCTCAATATATATAGGAGTTGGAATAGGAATAGATTCCATAAATCCCCATGTAAGAGACATAAGTACTATCGTGGAGAAATAGGGATGTTTAAAAACATGATGTATATGGTTTTCCAGTTACTAAGGAAGGTGAAACGTTAATAGTTGATAGTAATAGAACTCTCTCCTACAAGGAGGAAACAAGTATCTCAAAAGCTACATGATAGAAAGAGTCCATGAATTTTTTAACATATTCCATGTACCAAAACCAAGTACAGATTTTTGTAGATCCTCTGGTGAATATAAATCTCATTGGGAAGAAATGGATATTAAAGAATAAACTAGACATTAATGTAAAATTAAACACCTACACACCATGAATTATTTATAAAGGGTTTAAATAGAGTTAAGGAATTAACTATGATGAAACCATTTCACCAATCACAATTCTGAAATACATCAGAATTATACTTTCCATAGGAGCTTACCATGATTATGATATTTATAAAATGGATGCTAAAACATCCTTACTTAATGGGAACCTTCTAGAACATGTCTATATGAAACAACTAAAATGGTTTGTAACACTACATAAATCCAATAAATATAATAATTTTTAGAGATACATTTATGGATTAAATCATAATTTGGATAATGGAATATTAATTTTGATGTATCCATAAGATAATTTGGTTTTATAAATAATACATGTGAGCCCTTTGTCTATAAGTGGTTTAGTGAGAGTGATATTGTTTTCCTAATAGTGTATGTGGATGACGTATTACAAATTGGAAATGTGATACCAATATTATAGTATATTAAGATATAGTCAAATAAATGATTCTCCATAAAGGACATTAGTGAAGTAGCCTATATCCTAGAGATTAAGATCTATCATGATTGTTCTAAGAAGAAAATTTAACTAAGTCTGGGTAAATATATTAAAAAAATTCATAATATATAGTATGGAAGAATACAAAATGTTATTTTATCTAATGTCACATATAATAAATCCCTCTAAGAAAATGATTCCTTAAAAATATGAGGAGAGAGATAGGATGAGTAGAGTCCCATATTCTTTTGTGATAGGATTTTTTATGTACACCATGTTATATACCAGTCTTGATGTTTAATATTCTTTGATAATGGTAGGTAGATATTCGAAATACCTAGGAGACATGCATTGGATGTATGTCAAGATTTTCATGAAGTACCTAAGGTGTACTAAGGATATGTTCACATTGTTTTGAGGAGATGAGGAACTAGTCATCAGGGGATACACAGATTCTAGTTTCAATACGAATTAATATTTTCTGAAATCACAATATGGATATGTGTTCAATGGAAAATATTTTAGTAGGAACATTTAGAGGCATCATTTGTTCATTGATTCTATGGAATAGTTTTGGTATATTATGGATCTTGATATAGACAAGAATAATTTTTTATAAATAACATTCCCAGTAGCTTTATATTTCACCTAATATTAAGGATCCTATCATAGTGTATTTTGATAATACTATAGTGTTGGTTCTCACCAAGGAGGAAAGGCCATATCAACATTCAGATACTATAATCCAAATGCACCAAATCATGAGGTATTTTTCTTAGATAGGTGAGGTATCAGTAAGTTGAGTTTCCATAGAGAAGAACATGTAAAACCCATTGACTGAAGATTTATATTAGCAAAATCATGGCAATCATGTGAGAGCTAGTAGACTGGAGTTCATTAGTAGTTAGAACTAGTGTAAGTGCTAGTCTATAAGAGTCAGTTCCATAGAACCAACTAATTTTTACTATGGGTTTAATTTATATATTCAAATGCATGAATATTAATGAAATATATTTTCACATGATGATGATGATTCTACATTACATTAATTTGATTATGTGCTTAGAGTATATGTTCCATCAAAATAAAATAGTTGTTCTTTTTTATGAAGATATCCTTTAAGTGATATGAAAATATTCTTAATTATTGTACCTACAACAAGGATGGAATTATCTGATAGGACATATATTATTTTTTCCTGATAGGTTCTTAATACTTGTAAGAAAACTAGACGTCATCTCTTGAAGTTTTTACTTGATAATCTTCAATATGAGAGATTATAACGACAAACCCACTTATAGGAATTCCATATATAAACTCTAATTGGATATTCAAGTATGAAATCCTGTGTAATTATCCTTAGACTTAAGAATATTATTAATGTGTATCATGATCCACATTATTTGATTTATTAAAAAACCCCATGATTACCTATACTCGCGATTAGGTATGTTACATTGGTTGCATCATGAGTATTGTAGAATTAATGAATAAGTCAATATAGTATTTTTCTCTTATAGTTTAATACTTTTGATATATCAATCCCTTTTATTGGAATCGAACTATAGAACTAAATATATAGACATTTTGTATTGATGAGTTCATTTTAGATAGTCAAAGAAATAGAAATCAAGAACATAGGTTGATGGCATGAGTATAAAACCTTCATTATTAAGAGATATCATGTCAAAGGGATTATATTATACAATGATTTTTTATATGTGTTTATTTTCATTGTATTTTTATTATATTTTTCTATGGTTTACCTGACATATTATTAAAAAATAATCATATACTTTATAAAATCCCACCTAATTCCACAGATAAGTCAGCCTTGAGGGTCATGTGAAAATTGTATCCATGATCTCATTTAAATTATATTTTAGTTTCACGGTTAGAATAAATAATATTCTGAAGACCAAGGAGTAATATTTATTCAGGTTTTTCTTGATCTAAAATATTTATTCACCATTTATATTTGAATTATAATAGGTATGTGAGTTTTTTAGAACCTCTATATTTCAATATGTAATTATCTTTTAAATAAAAACAATTTGGAATAGTTTGTTTCGCATACAACATCGAACCAAAAATAACCATGACATGTTTTATTAAGATAATAATTATGAAGTATCCATTGAAATGGAAGGTATAAATTGAGGTAAATAAATTATAAAATATACCTATAAATAAAAATAAAGGTTACTTTTAATGTTAATTTTTTGATGAAATTTAATTAGTAAAACTAAACGACCAATAAAATCATTTTATGCTTGAAAATGAATTCTCCTAAAATTAAATTTTAAGCTTTATGCATTTTTACTTTAATAAAATAAATATATTATGGTTAAATGATGATAAATATATTGTTAATAAGAATAATATATAAACATTCATTAAATTTTTAATTAATAGGAAATAGGAATAAGAATAGTTAGTATTTTAAGAAGTCACTTTCCTATAAAAAATTTCATTATATTTTATGCTTATATTTGAATGTTAAGTCACTAAATTTTATAATTTTAATTTTAAAAAAATGAATATAATTTTTTGGATTCATAATATCAATACTAGAATAAGATGAATTTTTGTGATTTTTTCTAAAAAGATTTATTTTTAGGTTAATAGTAAAAAATGTAGTTTTTTTACAAATATTATAAATTTTATGACATCATTAGGATATAATAATGAGTTAAAATTTTATGAATAATTTTTCATTTTTAAATATTTATTTGTTAAATAAATTAATAAATTTATTATTTTATGTTTAATTTATAAATCCATGATTAAAATTTTCGAACCTAATAATATTTTTCTAAAAACTGGTATTTTTATGTTATGCATTTATTATTTTAAAATTAATTTTTATCAATTTTATAAATGAAATTTTATTAAATGGTTTTCATATTTTTAATAGTAAAATCCAAATTCGTTAATAAATTTAATTATAATTTTTTTATTAAAATAAGTTACTGAGGGTAAAAAAAGGTTATTGTGGTAAAAGTATATTTTTGTAAAAGCTAAAACTAAGGAGAAAAGGCCTATAATTACTAAAACCTTATCTAAAAGTTTGTGGTGATGGGTTTGATCAACCTAAACTCTTCCCCACTCTATTATTTCCCACTTTAGGATCCACTTTCCCTAAATAGTACACCACTTAGTACCAAAATGTCACTCCCCTCACTTATAAAAGGAGACTTTAACCGCCAAACTTTTCCATAAAAATTAAGCCATTTTTTTGAGAAAAATATTTAAAAATACCTCTATAAAACTTTGATACATGCCATATATTTTCTAATATCCTCAAAATACTATCCCTTAAAGTCTTAAGCTAGTTTACAAATGAGTTATTCCAAGGAGTGAGATAAAAATTCTTCAATCACTCATTTCTATTCCCATTTCTTTAATTATACTTATTCTACCTTAAATGTATTTTATAACATGATAAAATAATAAAATAATTCTCATTATTATACCAATTTTTTATTATAATAATCGAATAATTCTTATCTTCCTTCATCTGATCCCCTTAGAAAAACAAAAACACCATTCATGTTACTTGTGGACTACCACCTCTATGAATGACATATTTTATTTTTCATAACCTCCCAATGGGTATAATTATAATAACTTAATTAATGAATACATATTATATTTATAAAATTATTAAAAATCTATAAATATAAATCAATTTCTACTTTCATTATATTTTATAAAAAATGAAAATGTCACTCGTGCATAAGTACGGACAACCACCTCCATAAATGAAATATTACATTTTTCATCATCTCCTTATATGGATTATTCTAAAAATAAATTTGATGAATTAATATGATATTAAGGATTCATATATTTTAATAATACGGTTCTAAAATTATGTCACAAAAATGAATGATCATTATAAAGTAATCTGTTGATTTTAGTGAATTACCCAAAATGAGCTCGTCACTGATTTCATCTTCATGAATCATGACTATAATTCTTGTCAATTAAAAATATAAATTTATAAATAATTATAAATAATCTATTCTATTAACTTATATAATATTTTTATTATTAACTTTTTTCAAAGAACGGGGTTCAACATGACCATTACAAAACATGCATGAAACAATCATAATTTCTAACATATGATGATGAAAGTAATCATAACTATATAATGAATGTATATAAAATGGTTATAATTGAAAATTATTAAGTTTAATTAATATTAATAAGTTTATTAAATCAATTATTTATATGATTATGTTTATTATATGTTATTTTATGGAGATTTTGTGAAATTTAAAATTAAACGGTAAGGGTTTATTGACTTAATTTTATTTCCTTTGGATATATGATATATCCAACACCTTATTTAATTATGTGGTGTATATACTAAACCATGAATTTATTATTCCATATTTTAATTTTAATTCTCTATATTTATAAATCCAATCCATGGTCTTTCTTTCAATAAGATTTTATTTGAAAGTTACTAAAGGCATAAGGGTTTTGTATCAATTTGAATTCCTTGAGACATGTTTTGTACTATACACCTATTTTATTTTATATGGTCTATATACTACCTATTCGAAATATAATATCATTATTTACTCATTAATTCATTAAATTTCATGTTTTCTCTTTCAAGAGAATTCGATTCAGAAGTCACCAAAGTCGTAAGGGTTTCCTCGTCTCAAATTCTCTTTATTGAGATATGATTTGAATTGACCACTTATTTTCTTATATGGTTAATATATTTCCCATTTATGTATTTTTAATATGATTATAATGGAATTAAATGAATTCAAATAATCATCTCACTTTCTCCCTTTTTAGGGTTTTTGACTCAAAAGTTTTCAAAGATGTAAGTGTTTCTTTCAAATATCATTCTTAAATCAAGATTCTTATGAATGAAATTCTATATTGGGAAAATTATGATAATTTTTACTCTAAAAAACATTTTCTTATACTCTAGTATTTATTTTTGTTTTAAATTTCCTCTCTCAATTTCATTTACAATGATAAATAATATACCTATTGTGGCGCTTGAAAGTGAAACCATCCCTACCTCTTCCTTTTGGTCCAGAATCTTCCTCCTGTATTTCCATATTTATTTTATGGATATCATTATCCATGCTTAAATAATTTATTGTGTTATCTTTATACTATTTTAAATTTCTTTAAAAATATTAAAATGTTTTAACATTTTCCACATGGATCATTTTGGAAAAAGTATACTCATTTAATGTTTCCCTTGAGAAATTTTTTTCCTCCATTATGAGTATTCTTATTTATAAATAAAACATTACTTATTTTAAAATGGTTTTATAAATGATTTAAATTATTTATTATTTCAAAAAGAAAATGAGTTATTTTATATTTTTCAAAATCAAAAGTTTGATTTTAAAAATGGATTTTTGATTTTAAAAGGATTTTAAAGGCTAGTGTTTTTAAGAAATAAGTATTTAGAGTTTTTATGTATTCTAAAAGAAAGTTTTTAAAAGAATAATTATTTTATAAAATTTAATTTCTGAAAAAAATGGGTTTTTAGGATAATTTTTAAATGTTATATAAAACTCAAATTATTATATTATAAAGAATACATTTTAAAGGAGTTTTCAAACATTTTAAAAAGGGATATTTCTTATTGTTTTTAAAATTGATTTATCTCATAATATTAAAAATATATTTTTCATAAATCTCAATATAATTTTAAATTTCATATTTTAACCTTTGGATATGTTCTTATGATACCATCCACCTTATTTCTATAGATAGATTTTGATGATAATGTTTTAAGTAACTTTTCATGAAACTAATTTCCTTCCCATGGGGGATATGATTTAATGATACCATTCACTTTCTTTCTCTGGATAGTTTATAAGTGTATTTATTAAATGGGGAAAGTATTGATATCTTGAATGTTTCAATATTTATAATTATTTATTATTAATAAAAAAATATTATTTATTTTTTTACTATCCACCTTCTTTCTCTGAATGTATTATGATCGTGTTATCTCATTTTTTTACTGACACAGTATTGACATCCCATATGTTTGTATTTAAATATGGATATTTATTGATTAGTAATTACAGTTTATTATTCATTTTATTGTTATTAATATCTTTCATATGGTGAATTAATTTGTCTTAATGAAGTGATGGGTGGGAAATGACATTATATGCCTCGTCAATGCATAAGTTGGTCCCATGAGAAAAAAGTTTTGGGTATTTAGTGTATGAATACCCAATTAAAGAATGATATTTTAGATACAACCTTATTGTAAAGAATGATTTATCGGTTGTGTCATTTATGATCATAATAATTTCTTGGAATAAGGCTTTAATGGTGAGATAAAGTTTTCTAGGATTATTCATTCAATCACCATGAATTCGGTTGTTATTATCCATGTGATTATATACATTTCCAAGTTATCCATGGATATACTTAATGCTCAAATTATTGATTATATAAAACTTTTATTGATAATTAACTCTTCCATAATTTTTATTTCATTTTATCCATAATATTTTTGATTGTACGCTTTCCTTTAATGAGAATTTTATCTCACCCTTTCATTTTTTTTCCTTTACAATGGAACCGAGAAGGGATATTTGAGTGAATTCAAAGATGTTCTAAATGGAATGAAAAAATTTGTCAAAAAATTTATTATACTATGTTTCAAAGTTTTCAATGTGATATGAAAATAATTTTTGTTTCTAGTCCACTAAGACTATTAAATTGTTTGATCCTTCATGATGGGATATATTTTATCTTGTACCAATATAAGAAAGTAACCACCAACTATGGGTTACAAGATCTGGGGAACCACAAGTTGAATATTAGATAAATATTTATGCATAAGACCATGAAATAGAATATCTATTTATCTCTTGTATTATTCACAAGCTAATTAATGATATTTATTTATTAAATATTTATATATTTATGTGAATATTAAATAAAATATTTATTCACAAGACTCTAAATACAATATTTATTTACTTATAAAATAAATAATATTAATTTTTTATTCATGGTTCAATAAATTCCAAGGGGGGTAGTTGATTTCAGTCATGTTCTTGGTGATAAGAATAATATAAGCATTAGATATCCTTTAAATAAATATGTAATTATTTATTTAACAAAATTTTATTTAATTATGCATGGATTGGAACATTCAATGAAATGTTATTGTTATTTTTGTTGTTTTTGTTTTTGTTTTTGTTGTGTTTATAGGGAATATATTACATTTAATATTTTATAAATGGCCGATATGCAATTATAAAATATTAAAACATGTCTATATATATTCAAAACTTATATCATATTAAACAAACAAAGGAATTTTTTTACACAAAAAAATTATTTCTAGTGATTCCCTCAAAAACACCTATAGGTTTCTTTCAATAATAATATAAGTCTTCACCCCCCTTCTCCCTCTTAAGATTGAGATATAAAGATACATGATCTTCATGACTGATGGATTAGTTTTTGTAATCAATAAGAAAAACACAAGATAATCATTACCTTCATACTAGAACCCAGAGATCTATTGGGGATTTTCAGAGATTGTGGAGCATTTGTGGATCCTTGATAAAAGGATTTTATTTTGGATCCTCTTATAACAAAAATGATACAACTTTAAAAGAGTATTAAAGGTATATACCTAATCAAGGAAATATATTAAGTAAAATGTATACTTCTTATTAATAATATAATTGTAAATTTAATATAAAATATCCTATCTGTGGTTTTGATATTATTTTTGTAATGTTTCTTATGATATAATCATGATACATATCATTATTCATCATGTTATTGTGGTTTATTAATTATATCTGGTGAAAAACCACCATTTTTCAAGGAACCAACTGGATTTAACTATATCTAAAACCTTTATTTTCAACAAATTCAAATAACAAGATATTGATTTCTATATTCTCTCCCTTTATAATTTATTAGAAATAATTCCATTACTCTTTCTCTACTAATAAATTCCAAATTCTCTAAAGAAATGTATATATTTATGGTTCATTCTCCTCACTCCTCCTTTTTGAATAAAATAAAAAACATCTCTGAACTTTTTAGGACTAAGGACAATCACCACAGCTTCTAAAATCTAGATTTAGATATTTTACGTACTCCCCTTTATCATGAAACACTTTCACAACATCCATTTTTATTTATCAATTAAATATTTTTAACCCATTCCTTATATCTTATAGATCATTATAGTATTTTATTTTACCTCTAAAACTCTAGGTTATGTCCATCACTTTACATCCTCTTATTTTATTCAACGTTTAATGCCTTTTTCAACAACTTATGGGATATTATTTTCTCCTATTTCCACATGTTTCTTGATACCAAATTTTAATACATAGTATTTTATAAACCTTTATCTATGTTATCCATTCATGTAACATTAACCTTCAACCCTCAATATCTATCTATATTTATATGATACTACTTAATGAGAACTACTTGCGGATTTTTTACTTTGAATATCCAACCCACTTTCACCTGAAGCTATGTTTTCTCAAATATTTCAGAAATTGAATTTACCACTTGGAAATGAGTCATTTAATAGTATTATAAACATATAGAGTTGGAACCTAAATTAGGAAATAATATTATAATCCAATAAATCCAGTGTTGTTCATGTCACTAATTTTCTTCCATAAATTCATGAAACATGAGAAAATAAATTCCTTCAACATTTCTCTTTATAATATCAATAACACTTAAATAATAAAAAAATAAGAAATAAACTGCAGTTTGTATGATACATACAATATATAGAATTAATTAATACCACTAGTTATGATAAGATTGTGATACAACTTGATATCCATGAACTTCCTCCCTTTTTAGGGTGATTTTTCTTTTCCAAATGAGGTTAAAAAGCCTTTGAATCTTCATCACATACACCCATTAAGTTTTTTTGGATATGGAACCACTTTATATATATAATATTTATCAAGGAAACCACTTTTTTATCATCCTTAAGTATCGTAAAAACCATCTAATGAAATAATATTGTTAGATAAAGCCAATAAAAAATGCGTTATTCCATGAATATTGTTTATTCTCCCTCAAGTTGTATTCATTTTCTTCATAGTCTTATTCCTCTTGAATTATGTTCTAATATCAATTAATGATCACTAAATTTTTCTTAATATCACTTGAAAATTATGATATTACTTTATAACTAGTTAAATTCTAAACCACACTCTATATCACTTGTATTTATTCATCTCATCATGAAATTATAGATTTAGATTTAGTATCCATAGTGGATGCTCAAAACAACTTATTGATTAAAATTAATACTTTATTATATTGTTACTTAATCTTAAACCACTTATTGAATGTATATTATTTTCATCTCATACACCTCATGGATAGTATCTCCCCCTTATACCTACATCACTCCAATCATTAGACATACAATAAAGTGCATGGAGTGAGGGGTACTTCTTGAACATCCTTAATTCCAAGAATGTGATTGGTCATAGTGAACCAACCCTTTGCATCCAACCTACCTACAAGCCTTCGTGGTGGTTTTTTTCATAACAAAACTTATGAAAATTTCATTTCAGATATTTTCTTTCATATCCTCTATCTTATTTGGCTTGGGATATAACTCCATTGGGTGAATAATACCACTTGGGAAAGTTTCCTATTCTGATGCATAATCGATAAATACATTATCATTATTACTCTACCATTGGAGAGATCTTACACCATTATTATTCTCTTTAATTTTGGTGAAATTTATTAATCAATGTAGTCATATTTTGTTTTTTTCCTATTCAATGTCCATTAGAGTTATCCCTGACTTATTTTTCATTGATGAATCATTCTTTAAATGCTTATCTGACATGTGTAAAGCTGAGGAAACATTATAATTATTCATAATAAATATTTAATTTCTAATTCCATTGATATCAATATAAAAAAACTAGCTAGTTTTATATGTAATACCTTAATTTTCCTTCCCTCCTTACTTTCTTCCAACTTGTTGAATTTGTTTTTCATTAAAACATATTTTTGTTCATTATGTATATGATTCTCCTTGACTTAGTAATAGGGGTTCTTCACTTAATATCTCCTTTGAATTTTTTATTATGAAACCTCACTAAATATACATGGTTAAAGCATATAAAACATCTCTTAATAATGTCACACCACATGTGTTCACAACTCGGTTGAGATGTTGTAGAAGTTCTTCTTCTAATATTGTGTCCTTGGTATTATTGAAACATGTCCAAGTTATGTACCATTATTACAACTCAGTAACACCTTATATCCATATTTCTTTGAGAAAAATTACTAATACAATTAGAAATAAATTTCCATATACTCATTGATTCAAAACTTCTGACTTTGTAGACTCTTATTTTTTAGTCTACTCTCGGTGGGTTCATTATCTTTCCAGTTGATGTTTTCTACCTTATTTCAAGCTCCATAATCTTCTCATATATATCCTTTAACTAGGTTAAAATTTCTTTTATCCTTGAGAAATATTACCATTTATATTTTATTCCCTATTTAAGTTATGTTTTGAGAGGGATTTCACTTGGATTAAAATCCTTATTTGTGTCCATTTTTTGTTCTATATCATGAGAAAGTTCACTAATAAATCACTTTGTCCCTTCATCTTTTTTCCTATTTTGGAAATGTCTTCAATAAATTCCACATTTTATTTTCCCATAATTTTATTTTCTAGCATCAAATCTATCATAAATTTTTAATTCACTTCATGAATAATTTATAATTAATCCAGCTTTTATTACAAATATTGGATTTCATCTTGATCACCACAAGAACATGCTCTAGATTAATGACTTGGCATCATTTCCAAGCCTTCCATAAAATCACTATATAATTCAATATCTATGGGGGGATCTAAATTTTATTATTTGTAAGTATATTTCAAAATAATATTTGGTATATATTTAATAATATAATCTTAATTGATCGTATTGATTGGAGAATCTATCTTCTCAGGAGCCTTATTCTTATTTATCATTTTCTTATTAACTTTTAGCATATGGAAATGTTTTTCAGATTTATTTTATAATATCTTATTACTTATAGTTTTGAAATATTATCTTGAGGTAGGATTCACAACTACCTTTTCTTCTAAGGTTTTTTCATTTATTTCTTTAATGATCTTCCAAATATAAAAATCAATAACACAGTGAATGGTCTTTTTGAATACCTTTTTGGATATACCTTTCAAAATTTCATGGTTATATCCATCATAAAATATTCCATTATTATTTCTCAAATTAGAATCTCATTGTACATACTACATGATCTCAACACCACAATATCATATACACCGATGCATCTCATTTTACAACCATAAAAGTGAGTACCACTAAAAATATGTGGCCATGTTATTGAATCTATATGTGAAAAAAATCCAAAAATAGATTTTTAATACTGAACACCAAGTTAAGACCTTTAGTATTTAATAAAACTTATTGGGACACAGTAGAGTGAATTTTAGCTTAGAGGGTGGGGATTAGTGTGTTTCTTGATTAAAGATTCCCCTCGTTCATGTTCACACCTTTTTATATCTTCTTTCCTTATAGAAAGAAATATTATTCAATATATATTCTCCCACCTTAGCTCTTACCAAATATGAAACACAAATACATAATTGAATGAACAAAAATACACATCTATTTTAATTATATATCCCATATTTGGATACATCCAATGAGAACACACTAACAATGTATTGATGTGCCAAAATACATTGTACTCACTTTCGATGGATACAAGTTTGGCCATGGTAACTTTGCGGAAAAGATAACTTTATTTACATTGTTTTGGGTTGATTCACTACCTAAAAAGGGTCACTCCCTCTTTTCATCCTCCACTCACTACTTCAGAAAGGATTTGATGATTTATAAATGTGAGGGAATCTTCTTAGCTTATAGACTTTTAAGTATATTCTATATCAATATAAGAAAATTATTCACCTTGAACCTCTAAGTCTAGAATGTATGCTTTATTATTATCCACTTCAAAACTCTTTTAATCCTTCAAATATGAATGGGAATTAGTCCTTGTAGAGAGTTAAGTCTTATGTATTCCAAAATGGTCACTATAGTTACAAAAACCTTCAAATGAGAATAAATTTTCATAGAATTTGTCCTCAATATGCTTCATCTTCAAGTAATGAAAATATAAATAGAACTTTTTCTTTTTCATATTATCCCAACAAAATATAGTTTTGAAAATATCATATTATAAACCAAATTTATAATCACATGCCTATTCTTATTCATTGGGGATCTCTTATTTGTGAGAAAGATCCAAAATAACATGTTTTATTCTCCCTTTTCTCTTCTCTCTAAACTAGATATTCAACTTTTTTCTCATCATTTTTTTAGAACTACTAATATAAGTTTATATATAAACACTCAAGACCAATCCCTTCTATTAATTTTGTTGATTTTATATTTTTTTTCTATGATACATGATTACACTAAGTGTATCATACATTTATTGTGGTCAAAACATGCCCATAAATTCAAATTAATTATCTAAATTTCACACTATAAACTTTATATTTGAATTCCAGAAGTTTCCATTTATCTTTCAAGATTTCAGTCCACCACGGTGTGGAATCTCTTCAAAATTATTGGTTCAACATCCTTCACAACAACCTTCATCATATGGCATGACATTTTATTCTCCATCATGTCCAAAATCTTATCCATTTCAAAATTTAAAACCAAACATATCATGTCAATATCTGGCTTCATGTGATTAGGACCATGAAAAAGTTTTTCTCAAGGTGAAATGGCATGATAAATGACTTCCATAGTGCTCAGCATGTTATTTCAGTTGAACTCCAGATATATCAACTTTCAAAAGGTCTTTATCCATGACATAGGTACTCTCAATATCCCATTTATATCAATCTTATGTATATACCACTATGAATTACACAATTATTATTTTGGGATTACTTTTTTATAATAAAATATATTCAACTCAAAACACCATTCGTAAAGCCCATTTAATATCTCAATATTCTATTTCAGTTTAACCATCATCACTACGATCTATATAAAACCTTTCACAATGGCCAACATGTATTTTCATATTTTCAAGATATTTATTATTTCACCATAGATTCCAAAATGTATTATCCCACTAAAATAGATTACATAATAGTCGTTTTCATCTCCATATTCAAGACAACATACCACAACACAAAACTCCATCAAAGAATCCAACTCACCATTTTACTACTCTAAAATTCCTTTGACCACAATATAGATAGACAATTAATTTCCAATAGAAATTCCTCTAGCTTATAATAGCTTCCTAAATTCCCATAAATCCTTTATAATTACCATTTTCATTGTCTACCATGGCATAGGGCACTCCAAAATTCCTATGGTGATGCTTCTATCACCAAACTCCTTATATACTTCTCCAAATGACTCTAAGAATCTGCATACTCAATATAAATCCATATAAAGAACGAATAAACATGATTCATGTCATCTCATCCAGATTTATCATCATTTACTAGTCATATCATTCCATCTTCAATTATTAATCTCATCTCCACAAGATCAAATTCTATATAGGTTAATATAATACATCACAAGAACGTATGGTTTCCATGTATGGTAACCATGTCAGAATTCTGACCAAATATGGTATCTATGTTTGTTAACTATCTCTGAATTCTATCATAACTTAGATTTTAATTTTTTTTATGTGTTATGATTCTTAGGGAATAATGTTTCATTTTATAGTGATAAAATCACATGTTATGTTTCAGGCCGAGTATAGGCCCATTTCATAGAATTTGTCTATAAATAGATAGTATCACCTCCCCTAAAGTAAATTTTTATATTTTTTAAGGGTAATAGATCATATGAGGTCTATAAGAAGGAATCATTGGTCCCGTTGAGGTTGGACCAAACATCCCTTTCAATATCATATATGTATATTATTCAATGTTGTTAAATTTTAGGTATAATTGAATAATTAAACTAAATTAAAGATTCATTAAATCTGAAATTGATTGATATTTATTAAATTTAATTTACACTAAAACTAGAAATGTGTAAGAAAATACCCAGTAATATGATCGTGTATAATGGAAGGGATACTTTATTAGTTTAATTCACTTAAAAATTAAACAATAATTGGAAATATTTGAGTCTGATAACCCATCCTTCTTCCCACTTGAAAACTAAACCCACATGTAATGACATCTCCAACCCATTTCTCTATTTTGTAGTATGGTTGATAAAAAATTAATTATGAATAATGAAATAAATTTCAACCCATTTACTCTAATTTTAAAACCAAAAAGAATATTATTTTTAATATAATTATTTATATATTTTTTCACAAACTCACTCAGTTTAACTCCTAAAATGGGAACCCATGTCATCCTGTGGAAAGGCCCAAAGGGTGTCCCCAATCCCCATATTCTGATGATAAGAATCAGAGCATACAAAGAAAAATTTTGGGGTTGATTTATCTTAATAACTATAACATAAAATAAAATAAAGCATGCAACACATCCAGAAGGATATAATAAAACACTGAATATAAACAAATCAAACACAATATTTGAATACAAGATAAAAAAATAAAACTAAAACAAAACTAGAACCAAACCAAATATCTATGTGACCTATTTTTCAACACTATCCACAAAACCAAACCACCCCATGGGAGAACCATAATGGTAACCTAAACCTATAAAACAACTCAGGTCTACTGGTACTGAGTTCTAGAAGTAGGGTGTGAGCATAAAATATCTCAATATTTATACACCACATAATTCATACATGTAATTTCCCAAAACATTACATAAACACTAGTTTGAAAATAAATTTAGAAAATATTATTTTATCATTTAAACAACCAAACACTTCTTTCACAAAAATCCTTTTTCGAAATAAAAATATTGATCTAATTTGAAGTTGATTACCATTTCAAAACATAATTTTAAAAACCAAATCACAGGGAAGAAAATATAGCCCATATAAATTAAAAACATGAGAGATCAAAACTAAACAAAAACATTGGTGTATAATAGAGAAATATTACCAAATACAGAACAAACATCAGGAATATAAATAAGAAAATCTAACCATAACTTGTAAATAATGTCCCAATAAACAATAGTGGAACATATAGTGCACATAGTCATGGGAATGTCATAAATATCTTTATAGGATACCATAGACATACTCAGTTCAAATCCATATACCATCTTATGATGTGGTCCATAGTCTATCACTAACATTAATTCTCTACTATCCTAACACTAGTGGAACTCCCACCATGGCCATTTTCCAACCATGGGGGATCTAGCCTATCTCATCAGGAAATAGATAGTAACCATCTATAAACCCTCAATAAGACATATAAAATCTTGTGATGATAGTATAAGGGGAAAAGTGAAGAGTTCATCACATGATGGGAATTAACTATAACCCATAGATTCTAATGTGCATGCCTTTCTCACATCACAACACCATCTATGCAGAGACCCTCCCTAACTAGAGGAAAACCATGGGGGTTCCCATTACATAGAAAAAATTTCACATGTTCCAAATGGGCATACAAATCATGAGGTTTCAAAACCATTTCCCAATTAATTTATCAAAGTACCAAATAGGTCTTAGTGTTTGAAATCAAAAACCATTTCTAATGGGAAACACCTTTCTTTCCAAAACTATTTCTAAAATCAAGATAATTATCCAAACACAATTCCAAAGTCCCAAATGGGACTCTCAAGGTTTCAAATAGTAATTTGAAGCAAATTTTAAGAAAAAATTTAAAACCTTATTTAGGATTCATTTTTAAACCAAGAAAACATTTTGAAAACATTTTGAAATAAAGAAATCATTTGATGAAAACAAGATTTTATAAAATGGACATTCTGTGGAATTATACATTTATATAAATGCACTCATAAATATGTGAACCCTGTGAACATATGGATGTGTATATATCACACTAATATATATATATATATAATTTATAAAAATTTCAAAGGTTCAATTAAGGAATCATAAGGAAGCATCATAACAAGACACAAGAGTTATCAAATAAGCACTAAATCTGTAAAAAGGCCAAAAACCCACAACAAGCCTAATTACTTTTTTCACTCAATTGATAAAAAACTCCAACAATGCCAAAAATCATTTTTGAAACACTAAAATCCATTTAAAAGGATACTTATGGTTTTATCCAACTCCTATCAAATGTATACTTTAGATACATATAGGCATAGCCATAGAAAACCTTTGAAACTCCTTTTTTACATCAAAACACCAACATAGAAATACAAATAAATAATTATAGAAAACAAAAATCATAGAAACACATTTAAAATTAATTTTGGAAAGCTAAAGAATCCCATGGAATGTTTCAAAAAGGAAAGGGACGGAAACACATACCTCAACGGTGTGCGAACATAGAGAATCTATAGAATACAGATGAACTAGGCCCAAGAACCAAACTATACACCTGAGAATTCTTGGAGGATATTAAAATGGGGAATATGATCCAACGAAGGTGGGTTTGGGAGACCCTTTATGTGTCGAACCTGAATGGGGGATGAGAGGGGTCAAAATAGGGTTTTATTTAAGAGAGGAAAATATTAATTTCAAGTTTTAGGGAATATAGGCATGCCACAAGGTTAGGTCGAATGATTTACCAAACTATGAACCAACCATGTCCACCCTATAAGAAAGAAAAGTCACCCAAATGTTGTTTGGATACATTGT
The DNA here is from genome assembly GCA_963277665.1 of Viscum album. Taxonomy (NCBI): domain Eukaryota; kingdom Viridiplantae; phylum Streptophyta; class Magnoliopsida; order Santalales; family Viscaceae; genus Viscum; species Viscum album. Next base: position 1,334,314,159 of record OY728165.1, on the reverse strand, counting down.
TTAGAGATATTTCACCAATTTTACTCCATACTATGGAATCCAATAACCCTAGCCCAGTTTGGCCGCACGATCTGAGGAACTGTGTTCTAACCATTCCACTATGGTCTGTTAGGATGAAAAACACTCCCCACATTCCTACTACACAGTTTATTCTAACTCTATAAAATATGTGAGAAAACCCTTAGACACCCCAATAAGAAGAGTGGTTTCTTGTTTGTCTCACATGATTTTGGCCAAACTGTGTTCCAATCATTTAAGAAAGCCATGTAAGAATGAAATGAATAGGAAATTATCCTTCCATAAACCATCCACATAGTTTTCCTCTAAATAATAAACACTAACCATTACCAAGGTTTAAAAAAGATCAAAAACTCCCAATCATGAAAATTTCACTAGGAACTCAACATGAAAACCAATTCCAATCTCAAGGACCAAGAAATAAATAAATTTATAAAGAAAACCAAGGTCGAGGAGTGGAATGTTTTTTTTTACTTAACATCTTAATTAAAATTAATTGTTTTCCATAAAATCAAATAATACAATATATTATGGGATTTTATAATATTAATGATTTAATTTAATTTAATTAGATCTCATCATTTAACAATATCAAATTAAATAGAAGAAACTACATTTTTTTATTATAAATTAACATAATGTATTTTAATTTTTAATTTTTTTTGGTTAATATGTACTTCAAATTTTTAGTAATTTAATAGAAATATAATTTTAATTTAAGATATATGTATTTTGAACTAATTGTATTATTATAATTATAGTTATAATTATATATATCACTTAAAAATAGGTCATTAGAGGGGGTTATTTTTACCATTATAGAGGGGTTTTAACCCCCTCTAAATTAATTAGTGATGGTTATGAAAACCATCTCTAAACATATAGTGACCCAATACTTTTACACATATTATTCCATGATTTTTCACATAAACATCCAATAATTTAAACCCAAAGATCTGGAGGCCTAGTTTCTTTGGAATTATAGGTTAATAATACATCAAAGTGTGACTAAAACAAAAATTATTTATTTTATTCCCTATAATGAGCTCCAAAATCTTTTGAATCTCCTTAAACTTCATGGGATAACCTAGGAATACATAGAAAAAAGGGGTGACATAAAAAGACCTCTAAGGCAATAATCATGATAAGGAAGAATAACTTGTGAGTCAAAGGTATAACACAATATCATAAAAGATAAGGCTCAAGAGAAATCACATGGGAGCATAAAATAAATAACATGGTATCATAATATCTTGGTAACATAGGAAATGTGGAGGAAACATATAACATGACATAAACATGATTCAAGGATAACTTCCAAGATAATATCACATGGTGGAAAATAGCCAAAATGGATTAGATTTACTCCATAATCTCATACATGATATCTCATTAGACTAAAGTTTTACCCAATGCATTTTAGTGATATCTGGGTGAAACCATCATAACGTGTTCATGGTTTTGTGTTCCATAAAAATTAAATCAATCATAAGGAATAAACATAATAATTACCTATAAAAATAAATGGGTTTCATTATCTTGTCACATATCATAATCAAATAAAAATTTATAATTAAGGAATTTGAGAATTGAACATGAGACATGTATTTCCCCATAAAAGTAAATATAATAAGATAGTTGTATATGTTGGAGACATATATACATAATTTATAAGCAATTAATAACATCAAATGTTGTCTTCATTGAATATTTTTTTTAAATATTTAATGGAATATTTCTTGATGAAAATACACTTTTCCCTTTGAAATCATTTCTTCAATATATAAAAATTTAAAAAATATCATATAAAACATTTTATTTAAAAATAAACATGAAAACTTATAAATTAATATTTCAATAATTTTTTGTTCATGGAGGTGGTTAATTCTATATATGTCGTTTAAGTTAAAAAACATTCTTCTTATAGTATTATAAAAAGGATAAGAAGTAACTCATTCAAAAAATGACAAGAATATTCCATTAGAACCATTTTTTAAAAAGTAAATCATGGGTAAAAATTACTTTAATAAATAATTTAGCTAATTTTAAAAATATTCTTGAAAATATTTTTAGAAAATATGGATATTAAAGAAAAAATATATTTGATAGAAGAGAAAAATAAAATAATCCTTTCCTAAAAGCATGTTCTCAATAATTTTAAGTACCAAGGAGAGGAAAATTGAACTATAACTAGAAAATTTCATGAATAAATATATAATAAGAAAATATATTTTGTTTAAGATATAAATATCAAACAATTCCCCTAAGGGATACTTAAACATAAATAATCCCAAATAATGAATAGATTGTGAAATAAACCCTTACCCCTATAGTAACTTTTGAATCATAAACCCCATGAAATAATTAACATAAAATGAAAATTTAAATACCATTAAGATAAATAGATTCATGAAATAACATTACAATGGGAATTATATACACCATAAAAAATAAATAAGTGGTGAATATGGCATATGTCTCACTGAAGAAAAAGTGAGATGATAAATCCCTTACAAAGATCATATAGATGAAGTGAGAATTAATAAATTAAGTAATTAAGTGTGGATATAAATTATAAATATTTAATGTAAATTACACACATGATCATATCATTTCAAAGATAATGAAGAAGTAATTTAACCCAATCAAAGAAATTATGTTATAAAATTCCTTGGTAACTTTGAAGTCAAATACCCCTAAATGAAATTATTTGAATTAAAGATTAAATTACAATGAATTATGAAGGATTAATGGTATTACATGTAAAAAGTAAAATATATACACTATATAAAATAAATTGATGCATAATAATAAAATATGCCTCAATGAAAGGAGATTGAGGTGATGTCCCTTGTAGTTTAAGAAACGTCGTAATAAAACCCACTTTAAAGAGAGATAGAGAATGGAGATGAATTTTAAATACCATTAATAAGAATAATACATGATTTTAAATATTCAATTTTCAGTATATAAATCTTTTAAAGAAAATTGGGTGTATAAAAGAATATGTGTCTCAAAGAAATTAGTTTCTAGATGAAAACCTTTACCTCGAGTCCAGACTTGTCGTGTAGGTCCTTTATCTCTTGTATGATAAACTTTTATCAAAAACTTTTTTCTTAAAAACCTTTTCTAGGTTTAAAAACGTATAATTAAACCATTTACTTCATTTATTTCAATGAAAAATTTAAATTTTTATTCAGTTATGTCCACATCGAGTGTTTTGAGGACGCTCAGTTCATAATTTTGAAACATCATCTAGGTGTTGCCCATTGTCAAAGGGTTCATTATTACATCATATCCAAAAAATATTCATGATATAATTATAATTTTTATACATAAATTTTAATTTTAAAACTAACCATGAAATATGTTAATGAAAAACTAAACATGTTAAAATCATGGAGATGGTATGTCGTACGTACGCATAAGTAACATTTCCATTTTTCAACGATCACCATCGAAATATGGTAAGTGTTATTTTTTCTTTATATAATTATCATTACATAATAAATATCATATTATTTATTTAAATACACTTACATATACCATCCATTTTATTTTTAATAAAAAAATAAATCACATCACTTCACATAGTGGTAGTCCACCGAACACATGAATGATGTAGTCATTTTTTAACAGATAGTAAGATAAGATGGTATGTGCTATATTAATTTTCTAAAATGATTCATATTTAATCAATATTATATACAAACATTAAATTAATCCTCGTGAACATCTATTATAGGTGATGTTGGAAAATGAATTATATCGGTTCGTGAGGCGGTAGTCCTCCGTACACATGAATGATGGTTTTATTTCCCATTTGATTGAAGAGGATATGGATGTATATTACTACATTAAAACAATAAAATCTCAATATATGAGATACAAATATTTTATTATATATGAATAATTAAGTAAAATTTTAAGTAACTATAAGAATAAATAAAATAAAGATGATCAGTTCAGAATGATACCTCTTCTTTGGACCACCTCTTTAGGATTATACCTAAAACCTCTCTATATTGGATTTATTATCAAACCAAGGAATCTAAAATATGAAAAGTTAATTAATTAAAGTATTTGGGTAGGAAGTTTTCAAACCAGAATGCTTTTTAAGTGTGGAAAATAGAATAGAGGAGGTGTCATTTTATAAGTGAGGGGGAGTGGCATTTTTGTAAATACCCAAAACTATTCAATAATGGGAAGTCACTCTCAATCCAAGTGCATCTAAAATTGATAAATAATATATTAGAAGGTTTATATGGATGATAAAAACCTCCAAAATTCAAAATGAAACATGTTTTAAACATGTTTTTTCATTTACCTCTAAGGTTACTTACATTTACCATTTTAGTTTTTCGCTATGGTAAATAGTTTTTTACTAATTTTACTATTCATTATGAAACAAAATTAAGTTAAAAATATTAAATAATATAAATTATGATAATTAAAAAAAATTAATTCATTTTTTCAAATTAAAATCATAGAAGTGGCATAATTTAATTTAAAATTAAACCTGCAATACATGTCAAAAAAAAAATTTTCATCAAATAAATGATATTATATTAACTCTATGACTATAAATATTCATTATATGAATTTTAATTCATATAAATATTTTTATAATATAATAATTTAATTTAAATATTTCCTTACTAGGGTTAATTTTAATTAATTAAAATGGATAAACATTATTCACCTAAAAGCAGTTTGTAGAAAACCATGTTTTTGAGTATAAACATAAACTAATACCAAAATAATGAACATTGATGATTAAAAATAAATAAATTATATTATTTTAAATAAATTTTTTTCATATATAACTTTAAGACTAATTCTAAAATATAATGTAACTTATATACTAATTTATTTAATGAAAATAAATGAGAGTATTTGAAAAATTGGTAACCTTTACAATTCACTAAAAATCAACAATTTCAGAAAAATCTCACCCTAAGTAAATTTTAATATGATGATTTAAAAGATGGATTAAATTTTGTAAAATATATTTTCTAGAATTTCTAAAAAATAATTATAATATTTTCAAAAAAATCATTTTTGAAGAAAGCTTTTTTTAAGAATAAAATGTATTTATTAAAAATTAATTTCTTATTTTCAACGTATTTAATAATAAATTTATATTGATTAGGAAATTTATCTATATATATATCATAAATTATTTAATACTATTTATAACCATTAATTTAATTGATGGGTTATAACCATCATCTTTAAATAATAATATTTTATGGTTTATTTGGGCTCGGTGTTGTGTGTCGTATTTGATATCAAAGATAGTTTTCTTTTTAAAATCACAAGGTGTTAGAAAACCAACTCTTTGATTATACTAGAAATGGTTTTGGGTAATGACCTATAAGGATAAAAAATAGTAGACGTTATAACCCCTATAATGTTTTTTAGCATCCATTTTAATTATTATTTTTCATAAAATACTTAGAAGGGGCTATAACTATAGTCGATTTTTTAACCTTACTAGTGATTGTTAATAATTTTCACTAATAAAACCAGGAATTTTATAACTTCCACTGATATTTAAAAATAATAGGGATAGTTGTATACCTCCTCTAAATGTTTTTAATTTTTTATAAAAATATTTCAATGCACCAAACCCTCCTATGTCAGAAGTCCCACACACATGCCTGGTTGAAGCCCCACACATGACCACACCTACAGTAGTGCAAAAATCCCAAAAATTATGTGGTTTATAACCATAAAAATATTATAAAAATGATATTTTTATAAACTGATATCTGAATGTGTCAAATCCTCCCCTTGCCTAAAGTCACAAATGCCTACCTAAGCCCCCATTCATGTATGCACACAACTAAAAACGGACCTTTAATAGCACTATAATTGGCCTTTATTAGCACTAAAAAAACATTAACAACCAGAGCGCAATTAAAATTCATGTGATTTCATCAGGGCTAGAAATGCACTAATAAAGGGGCCCTTTATCAGCACTAAAAAAGATTTGATAAAGGATTCAATTATCATCGTATTTAGTAGAGCTGATAAATGGGTATACTATAGTGTGTTGTAACAGCACACTATAGTACTAAAAACACTACAAAAAAGTAACAAAATCTTTTACAAATACATAATTTAAATGAAATAAAATTTACAACACAAATACAAGATAAAAACACTATATTATATGAAAAAATATATCTCCTCTATAATATAACAAAACACCCCCACTTGAGAAAAATAACACACCTATATAAGAAAACAATTATTATATTAGTAATAATATAATGGAATAAATTAAACAGAAAATGTTAATTTTAAACTAAACTCTGAGTCATTCTAGGAACATTGTGTATCAGATTGAGTTGTAGTTGATTCCTACAAGTCACACTATTTCTTGTTTGTCTTCAATAATTGTCTATATGAAAATTAAATAAATAATAATAAGATAAAATGATAAGTAAATTAATTAAGTAATTTTATATATAATTATGAGAAAATAAACTAAGATTATTTTCTCAGTTTTGGAAATGTGATGTGCATTTTAAAATAAAATGACCCTTATATATTTAAAATATGCACTTGGAGACATACTAATCACACTATGTATCAGGTTAAGGAGATATTTATTCCTAAATGTTCCAAATGAGTTATGGATCATTGTTCTAAAGTATCAAAATAATATGAATGTGTTTTCTCTATTTTGAGTACATCAATTTTTCTTTTTACTAAAATATCATTTTAAAATTGAATCACGTACTTTAAGTCATACCAGTCACATAGTGTGTTGGTAGAAGATAATATTGATTCCTATATGTCATAAATTACTTACGAATAATTATACTAATTTATCAAGAAAATTAAAGCACATTTTCTCAATTTTTAGTGAGTGACACTTTTAGAAATAAAATATCAATTTTAAACTGATAACGGACACTTTGAGTCATAATGGGCCCATAATGTATCAAATTGAGGTTTGGATGATTCCTTCACATCAAAAATGAATAATTTATCATTTTTATAAAGTATCAAAACAATCTAAATGTGTTTTATAAGTTTTTATTATGTCAGTTGTCTTTTTACCAAAATTAATGTCAATTTTAAATAAAATGATGCACTTTGAGTCATACCAGTCACACTGTGCATTGAGTTGAAATTTGGATGATTCCTACATGTCCCAAATGGCTTATGTATCATTTTTATAAATTATCAAAACAATATGGTTGTGTTTTATTTTTTTTATTATGTCACTTGAGGTTTTTACTAAAATGTCATTTTAAACTAGAAACACACACTTTGAGTCATACCAGTCACATCACATGTTAGTTTGATGTGAGACTGATTCCTAAAAATAAAAAATAACTTATGAATAATTTTATTAAATTATCAAGAAATATTAGCATGGTTTCATAGTTTTCATTGAGTGACACTTTTTTAACTAAAATGGAAATTTTAAACTAATAACATACACTTTGAGTCATACTAGGGACATCATGTATCAAATTGAGGTGAGGATGATTCCAATATATCAAAAATGACTGATGGATCATTTTACTAAAGTATAAAAATCATATTAAAGTTTTTGATCAATTTTAAGTATGTTAGTTGTCTTTTTAACTAAAATTAATGTCAATTTATAATAAAAAGACTCACTTTGAGTCATACTGGTCACACCAGGCATCATATTTAAGTGAGTCTAGTTATTACACATACCAAATGAATTATAGATCATTTTATTAAAGTATAAAAACAATAAAAATGTGTTTTCTTGGTTTTTATTACATCACTTGTGTTTTTTACCAAAATATCATTTTAAACTAGAAACATGAACTTTGAGTCCTACCGGTAACATCATTTATTGGTTTAATGTAAGGATGATTCTTACATGTCAAAAATGAATTTCAAAACATTTTCCTAAATTATCAAGTCAATTTGAGTGTTTTTCTTGGTTTCTAATGAGTGGAGCATTTTGAACTAAAATGTCAATTTTAAACTGATAACAGACAGTTTGAGTCGTATTGGGCACATTGTGTTTCAGGTTTAGGTTCATCTGATTCCTACACATAATAAATGACTTATGGATCGTTTTCCTAATGTATCAAAATAATATGAATTATTTTTCCCAGTTTTGATTATTTTGTTTGTCTTTTTTACTAAAATTAATATAAATTTTAAATAAAAAGATGCACTTCGTGTTATGTCGATCACACCATGCGTTAGATTGAGGTGTGGTTGATTCCTATACATTCTAAATAACTTGTGAATCATTTTTGTAAATTATCAAAAAAATATGAATATGTTTTCTCAGTTTTGAGTATTCCACTTGTATTTTTTACTAAAATTTCATTTTAAACTAGAAGCATGCAATTTGAGTCATACCGGTAACATCTTGTGTCGTCTTGACATGATACTAATTCCTATAAATCAAAAATGAAGTATAAATCATTTTCTGAAATTATCAAGACAATACAAGTTAATTTTCTTGGTTTTCTATTTGTCACTTATCTTATTTACTAAAATTAATGTCAATTTTAAATAAAAAGACATAGTTGGAGTCATAATGGGCACATCATGAATCATATTGAGGTGTGGAAGATACCTATATGTCACAAATTACTTATGGATTGTTTTCATAAATTATCAACATAATATTATTTTTTTTATCAGTTTTGATTATGTTATGTGTATTTTGAACTAAAATGTAAACTATAAACTAAAAACATATAGTTTGAGCCATATCAATCACATCATGCCTTGGATTGAGGTGCGGATGATTGAGTATGTAATGTGTGTTTTTTTTTCTCAACCATATTCACAAGGTAAAAAAAGAAATAAATGTTCCATTTAGATGGAAGAATAAACCATATGCTGCATGAAATGCCTCATACAAAAGATTCATGTTATCTCTTTCCCGACTTGATACAGATGATTGAAAGAAAAATATGACTTTCCAAAAGGTCTTTGAAAAATAATAGCAGATAAAAATCACTGGGAAATAAACTTAAAAATAGTAGATAAAGTGGTAGAAAAATTAACTAAATAAGTAGTAGTAATTAAACTTTTCATGATTATTTCATACATTCTTGACCGGTTTTTTTGTTGTTGTTATCCCAGTTGTAGCCTCGAAGTCCAATATCTTATGAGTATGAGCAGAATCAAACAAACCACCCCAACTCGAGAAAAATAATCAACATGTATAAAAAATAATGTTATTAATACCATATAGAAATAAATTAAACCTAAATATGAAATAATTCATTAATAAAATGTCAATTTTAAACTGAAACCACACAATTTGAGTCATATAGGGTACACTGTGTATTGATTTGTGGTATGGTTTATTCCACCATGTATGTTTATCATATTGTGTATTCAACACTTTGGGTAATATAATAATATTGCAGTTTGGTAACCTAGAACATTGAATGCATTGGAGAATAAAAAAGAAAATTTCCTCATAATGAATGAATCATCCTTGTTGAGTGCATTATCATAGTTATGAGTGAATAATCCTTGTTAACAAAGTTATTTATTCCTAGAAAACATTAAACATTAGTGTAAACCTATTAGCATTCATTGGTTGAAATAAATATTTACGTATGAGTTTTTATGATCCATAATAAAATCTATCTTTCCTTTTCACTATTATATAGATTAAAAACTCCATGATAAACCATTTACCTTCTTTGATGGAAAAAGCATCATTGTAACCCATTATGTATTTTTAGAAGACACTAAACTCCATTAAAATTTTTTTACCCCATTGAGGAAGTATTAAGAATTAGTATATCCCATTGTAGCATCCAAATGAGACTAAAATATAGTACATGAATTAATTCTTCCTCAATTGTGATATATATTAGTATATCCTTTTCAATGTTTAGCGTGGTGATAAAATCTAACAAAACATCATCATTATTTGTTCATAAAAATGTGAATTTCCCTATTCTCATATATTTTTTATTGAGAATGATGATGAGTTTTTTACTAATGAGCTTGTGAACATGAATCATTTTTCATAATTAATGTTCACATGCATAATGAATGTTACTTGTAAGGATTCCATAATCATTTATGATGTTATATCATGTATGTAATTAATGATCGAACATCCCAAATATTTCCACTACCCATAAATTGAAACCAATATATATTTTGTTTTTGAAAATTAATGACTCAGTCGATGAAATTTTGTGTTTTATTTTTTTAGAGGTTTTGGATCAAGATACTAACTTATTTTTCAAAGGTGTATTCATTTGGATATTTAGTGCTTCACAATTTCATTGGAATTGGGTTTTTAATTTTCTAGGATTTCTTTATAAATAAGTTTATTTTTATTTGATGCTACGTTTCCTTTGACACTAGCCCTCTTCGATAGCCACAATATCTCAATGTTGGTTTTCCTCCAATCATTCTCCCATACACCTTATGGATTCTATGGTTGATTACACACATATTTATTCAAATATTTGTTCTAGATTATATACCAGTTTGATTATTAGATTGCGGTTGTATGACTCTCAAGTGACTATTGACTCCACTACTAAGACCCTTTCTTTGCAGTGTAGAGAAAACATGGGTAAGAAACTACATCTATTTTTTTATTAATTTTTTTCTTAGTGAGGGGTTTCTTTCACACTTCAGTAATATTTGACAGTACTAATGTGATAATAGAAATTGTAGCCTATGAAAATCAGTTTTAAAAAATAAGTGGTGTTTTTTTGTTTCTGAAAAAGATTCATCCACATAAATTTCTGTTCAAAATCACTTAAACAAGTAGTGAAAATCATTTTTAAGTAATAAAATTAAAACACATAAAAAATGGACCTTATCATAAATAAAAATTGTTGTGCGTACTATGAAACTATTTTTATCAAACACAACCTTTGTATGATCACCATTCTACTCCATTACCCAATAATTTTATTGTTTGTAGTCCAGTTCTTCCTCTCTACCTCCACCTTAGTCTATTCATCTACCTCCTACTCTACCTTGGTCTCTAACTCGACCACTTCCTCCACCTATACCTCCGATTATACCCCCACCTCTTCTATTTCCCAAAAATTTATTGTTTTTAGGCCAGTTCTTTTAAACAAATTGATTTCCTCTATTATAATTATCCTTCAGATACATATCAAAAATAATATATAAGTGTTTTTAAACTAATTATTCACACCCCAAATATATTTCTAAGGTCCTACATCATACTATATCACATATATAGTAGGTAATCACCTAAATTACTTATCAGCAAACATTTTGACACCGTGTATGATGCCCACTCATCTATAAAATGTTTACTTCTTCTTTTGAGTATGAATTCTTTCGAAAATCTTGGTAGTACTGAGAAAATACATAATAATAAATTATTAAGAAATATTTTTAATGAAATTTTAATTACCTTTAAAAATTACCTATTTGAGGATTTTGGTTTTTTGATGGTTTATGATCTCTATCATAAATTTCCAAATATAATATCCACAATAATTTTCATTATCCTACTTCAGTCACTATAGAAAAATTGACCCAAATAAGTAAACTAATTTGAAATATGTTTTGATAGTTAAATATTTCTGTATATACCTTAATTTCTTTCCATTTTTAGTAATATAAAGTCTTTTCATGTTCATCCACCAACTTCATTCCATGTTTTATCCTATATTTAGTGATTTTCCTATCATAATAATATTCTATTCAAAATAGAGACTGAAACATATAATTTTAAGTTTATCTATAAAATGTTGATAGTAGTGTATTAAAAATTTACAATACACATAATGTGTGGCCGATTTGATGGATATTCATGCATTGGATCCAAAAAAATAAATATTTGGAGTATCTAGATTGACTGTGATCAGTATCTGATACTTCATAATAAAACAAAAACAAATAAGTAATAAAAAAATAAAATATATTTTTTTATTATATTGTAAAGTTTTACCTATAAATTATAGGCATCAAAAAAAGTTTTTCATCTATTATTTTTGGCTCAAATGCATCTCATATCTCATCTTTTTTTCTTCCCAACTTATTACTTATCCAAAGTAAGTTTTCTCGCCGAAATGATACAAGTATTAATCAATCCAAATTGTTCTTTTCATAATTTTCCCTTTATACAGTAGTAATATAAATTCTTTTAGAAAATATGAATAGTTATTAACTTTAATGAACATATTAGTTCACTATTTGGATAGATGTATTATGAAAATGTACCTTATGTATGTATCATAACTAAGGCTCATAGTCATTCATGCTTGAGAATATCATTTCTTATCTTGATACCAACTATGTATGTCATGGAATTTCTATATATTTCTTCTTTATATGTAATGTAAGAAATATTTTCATCTTTAAATGTGGTATCTACGTGAAGTTATAATGATAATAAATGTTGCTCTGAAACTGGTGGGGAGAAGGTACACTCGGAAGGTCCTTTTGATTTCTTGGTTGATTCACTTGATAGTCTAATCTGACATTCTATTTCCCCATTGCTTTATCTATTTGTAATATAATACCTCACTTCAGACCTTACTCATCAATTGTTATAGATTTTCCATATGAAAAAAATTATTAAGGACATACCTCATGTATCTTTATAATATTGGAAAGCCATGCTATGAAATTTTCAATAGCATCATTGACCATTGTAATAAATGGATCATCAATTGGAATAGATCACTATGTCGTATGATCATGATCTACCTTAATCCCCACTCTCATGTGATCTTTTGAGAGTTCTTTCTGGTGCAGCTTGTCCCTTGGGATATTATACACCATACCCATCACAACAAGGTTGTGCTTGGGTGTTGACAGAAAGATATCACATAAATTGTACCCTAAATATTTATAGTAATATATAGTTATCTGAAGTTGTTAGATTCACATTTAAGATAAATATTAATGAAAAAATTGATTGAGGGGATTGACAAGCCACAAAGCTAGAGGGGTCATTTGGTTCTTTATGTGTGGATTTTATTCTTTCACATGTTCACCTTGATCATTTCTCATACATTGGTCTTCCAGACTAGTCAGGATACTAATATCTTACAAAAAAATCTATTTTTTCATGTAATCCATTCATCATTGTAACATCTTGACCTAGGGACCACTTAACCCTTGCCTCGATTCGGTGGGTTACTGACAGAGCAAATTTACGTGCATATTTTTGACCAAATAATGAGTATTTTTTACTTTTTTTCAATGATAAAACCCATATATTTCATTGTTTTATTAAAATAATGGGTAATTTGAATTTTATAATGAAAATGGTCATAATTGAAGAAAAGTGCATAATTCTAGATTTTGGACAGATTTTGAAAACAAGGGTATTTTTGTCATTTAGAATAAAATATATGTCCAAATTTTGTGATTAAAATTTTTTTATAATCCTTATTTTATTTCCTACATTTTTTTCTTCTAGACCAGGAGCTGATTCGGTCATATAGAGGTCTTGAAAATTTATTGAAGTTGGACAATTGTTTCGGGCGGACAGCGTGGAGACCAGCAAAGTAACGGAACCAAAATGCGGCCTACACACATCCAACTGAGGTGTTTCCACCTCATATGTGACTAGGACATCTAGATCCAACTATAACATAAATTTGGTGGATGTTTGAGGTCATTAAGGAGGCCACTGAACGACATACTTTTGGAGGAACCTTCCTGGAAACTTCGTCCAGAAACAGAAGCCTTCAATGAAAAATTCATAACTTCTACATCCGGAGTCCACATGTGCTAAAATTTTTAGGGTAGACAGAAAAAACATTTATTAACATCTTTTATCAAGGAGGAAACGCGTGAATCGACCATTTATGGGTCCAACAACGCGCAAAGTTTCGGGGGACGGAAATCTGCCTACAAAAGGAGGCCCTCTCCTCCTTCCAAAATCATCAGTTCAGCACCCAAATCCAAGGAGGGATCCCACCGGGGCATGGGCCGCTGCTGCTCCTCTCTTCCCCCCTCATTTATTCTTTTTATTTTATTCTTATTTTATTTTTTTATTTTAGTTTTAATTTTCAATTGTAATTTGAATGTCTTTTCAATTTATCCATGCATTTTTATTTTGGTTTCCACCATTTAATTTCTTCTATAATTATAATAATAATAATAATAATTAAAAACTATTATTATTATTATTAATATTATTATAATCAGTATTTAAAATATCGCAATCTTAATTTCAAATTATTTTACTTTCTTTCTCTCTCCTTTTTCGAAAACTATTTTCTTAAGTAATAATAATAATAAGTTATATTATTATTATTATTATTATTTTCACTTTCATTATAAATTATTTAATCTTCCTCTTTCCCTCTCTCCTCTCTCTCTTTATCTCTATCTCCTCATCCATCCACCATTGTGATCTCCAACTCTCGGAAATGAGATGCTGACCCCGAGGCTTGGCTCGGGGGGAGGTCAGGAAGTTCATGAGTTTTCTTTAATGTTTATTCTAAATTTGTGATAGACTTGAGTTGTATTCTTGGGAGAGGCGAATGTCCCCGATTGGGTGACGGTCCCCAACGACATGCAACTCAAGCTATTTCTATTCTGGAAAAGAATAGTAATTCAAACATGAGATTTCATGTTTGAGTTATCAAATTAGAATCAAACATATAAAGGAGAATAATGATTGAATCCCTGGCCAAACCCCAAACCAAATACTTTCTTCCTAGCTTCATTCTGTTTAGACTTGCATCTAAGTATAAATTTAGAATTATTACTTTTCATTTCATTATTTTAAATAATTAAAAAACCACAAAAAGAGATATATTAGGTGATATAGAATAAAGTAAGTGAACCAAATTGAGAAGGCTCCTCAAGAGAGACGACCCTCGTCAGCTACTGTGCTGCACTAGGAAAAAAATATAATTGTTTTTGTCCACACCCCGCGACAAGCGTGCGTCAAAACTGGCGCCGTTGCCGGGGAGCCAATCAGTTATTCATTTACATTTTCTATTTTCACATCTTAGTTAGATTTCATTTCTTTTTATAAAATTAAAAAAAAAATCTTTCCATGATGAATTCAAATGATTATTATTCGACATGGACTGAAAATTACTCACAGGTGCAAGAACACGAGTACACTAAGGATTCCCCCCAACGAAGAGCTGATGCGCTGATGATAATGGTCAAGCAGATGGAAAGAGGCATTACAACATGGATCTCGCCTAAAGACTTTATGGCTATGGTCGATGAACTTCAAACAGACTTAAAAAGATTCGAGGCCAAGAAGGAAGTGCCACTAGTCTTCCCGGATTTCATAGAAGACATCCATGAACTTGAGGCCAAACTCAAGGTGGAGGAGCCTGACTACCTGCCTTCACCTTCCACCATCATACTCCAAGAGGCACTTACCACTGAGGCGGATATTGAAGCTGAACCAACTCAGGGAGTGAAACCTTTCTTTGACCCCATCTCTTCTAATTTTTTTGAAATAGATTTGTATATCACTCCCCCTTTTTTTGATTATACATAATCATACATTCTTTGCTATGCCTTAGAGGAAGATGAAGAATACAGTGGACACGCACCTGTTGAGGAACACATGGAGCTCCTTGATATCAATGGACATGCATTGGAGGAGCCCCATCAAGAGATCCAGGTAGCTGAGCCTAAGAAAATCAGACAAGAGGCTTCTCTTCATGCAGCCCCCATGAAGCCAGCACTGGAAGATAAGAAGGTTTCACAAGTCGCAACCAAGGAAGAGGATGTTCCATACTTCATCCTACCCCCACCTTCCAAGGTGTACCATATCGCGAAGGGGGAGGATCTGGCATACTCTATCCTTGGAGTCCTCCTCAAAAAGAAAGAAGAAGTGGATGCTGGGAAAAATCACATGTGGTGGTTCATGTCAAAGAAGCCCCAAGCACCATCAGACCTTGGATAAAAGCTGGTACTTCCCTCTGGAGGCAGTAAAAGAAGCCAGGGCCCACTTGGGGGATCGTACCAAGATTTATCTTTAAATTCTTTGTAGGAATTTAGATTTCAATTTCTTTTCTTTTCCTAGATGTAATGCAGCATGCAGCCCCCTCCCTTCTATATTTTTTTTGAGCTTAAATGACATGATCCTTATATTTAATTGGGTTGTTTTCTTTTATAGGTTCATAATGGTGGAAGGAATCCCCAGACATTGAAGGGGAAGGACCAAGTTTCATGGAAAAAAGGGAGTTCAATTTTAGTGTTTTATCTTTTAAACTCTCCACATTTTAGTCCAAAACATGTTTTGAGCTTTAAAGATAAAATTGCATGCCCACACTTGAATTAATGTTTTACTCGACTTATCTAGGAGACATGAGTTTCTTAGGAACCCAGTGATGCCATGTTTTAGATTTCAAGGTTGATATGATTAAATGATTGAAATGCAGAATTGAATTTTTTAATATGAAGCATAGATATTGAAATGATGACTCATGATTCGAAGGAACTAATTAATTCATGTAAATAAAATTTCCCAACCATCTTTCATGCATTGAATTTCTGAAATTTATGTGAATTGATTTATTATTATTAGTCATGACATGAGTGATTGTCCAATGTTATATTTCTTATTCCTGAGAGGATTTCTAGACCAAGTACTTTCTATTTATTCTTGAGCATATTTCTTGAGTGATCTTGGGACATGTAACTGACCAGAACTTGTATTGAAACTTGTCAACTCTATGACTGTACAAGAACACATTTAAAATGATTGAGGAATCCTTTGAAAAGCCACTTATCCTTAAAATACCACCTTTACATGAATCCTTATTTTAGCCCATAGAGACCATGAATGACCTTTATAGGGATGAACCATGTTTCAAGCCATTTTTATCCATTCCTACCCTACTCTTGGTATTTTCATGATATTTAAAGTTGAAGTGTGGGGGTAAAGGAAATCATGGTGGACGGGATGATACAAATTGTAAGGAAGAATTGTGGGGGTGTTATTGTGTAAATTAGAAAAGGTTGTGAAATCATTCATGATACTCTATTGTTTTCCCCTTTTGAATAAAAAAATGACAAAATGAAAAAAAATCAAAAAAAATAGAAAAATGGGTTGTGATTTGGGAAAACCAAAAATCACCATTTTCCAGACTGACGATCTTCTGATCGTATGTGGTTAGGTGATGGATGTGAGGATTGATCAAATCATAATTTTCGAAAAAAAAATGAAAAAAAACTACAAAAGTAAAAAAATATTCAAGAGGGTGCACAAATCATTCATTATGCATAATTTGATCACAACCTTCACTTTGAGTTTTGGGAAGTAGGTGTTGCTACTTTGAAGGGGAGAAGTTCATTACACTTTTACATTTGATATCATGCATTGTACTTAAGAGATTATCCTCCTCCTTGAGTCTTCATTTTTAAAGCATCAAATCCTACCAACCTTAAGCCTCAGAGTCATTTGAACCTTAATTGAAAGTCCTCATGATTTTATGTGTCTTTTGTCTTTACAAAGTGGAGAAAGTAGTTCATTTACAAGCCTATGGATAAGAAGCATGTTTTCATGATATGATCATAACTCTACTTGAATTATATCACGAGTGATGAGAGAAAAAAAATCAAAAGTGAGGTAAATCATGACATGGCATGTTTAATAATGATGAATCAAGGAGCTTGAATGAATGAAATGAAAAGGTCCATCAATTTTCAAAGGGGAAAAGTAAAATATGTGAATTATTTGTTTCGTTGAAAAATGGGAAATTAAATTGATATTTTATTCAGATTATTGAATGTTTGATTTTACATGGAAAATTGTTTGATTTTATTGCATTGAAATTTGAATATTGGTAACATTGGTGTCCTCTAATTTCCATGTTGAGATTTTATGCTTGAGGACAAGCATGGTTTAAGTGTGGGGGTATTTGACAGAGCAAATTTACGTGCATATTTTTGACCAAATAATGAGTATTTTTTACTATTTTTCAATGATAAAACCCATATATTTCATTGTTTTATTAAAATAATGGGTAATTTGAATTTTATAATGAAAATGGTCATAATTGAAGAAAAGTGCATAATTCTGGATTTTGGACAGATTTTGACCACAAGGGTATTTTTGTCATTTAGAATAAAATATATGTCCAAATTTTGTGATTAAAATTTTGTTATAATCCTTATTTTATTTCCTTAATTTTTGTCTTCTAGACCAGGAGCTGATTCAGTCATATAGAGGTCTTGAAAATTTATTGAAGTTGGACAATTGTTTCGGGCGGACAGCGTGGACACCAGCAAAGTAACGGAACCAAAATGCGGCCTAAACACATCCAACTGAGGTGTTTCCACCTCGGATGTGACTAGGACATCTAGATACGACTATAACATAAATTTGGTGGATGTTGGAGGTCATTAAGGAGTCCATTGAACGACATACCTTTGGAGGAACCTACCTGGAAGCTTCGTCCAGAAACAGAAGTCTTCAATGAAAAATTCATAACTTCTACATCCGAAGTCCACATGTGCTGAAATATTTAGGTTAGACAGAAAAAACATTTATTAACATCTTTTATCAAGGAGGAAACGCGTGAATCGACCATTTATGGGTCCAACAACGCGCAAAGTTTCGGGGGACGGAAATCTGCCTATAAAAGGAGGCCCTCTCCTCTTTCCAAAATCATCAGTTCGGCACCCAAATCCAAGGAGGGATCCCACCGGGGCATGGGCCGCTGCTGCTCCTCTCTTCCCCCCTCATTTATTCTTTTTATTTTATTCTTATTTTATTTTTTATTTTAGTTTTAATTTTCATTTGTAATTTGAATTTCTTTTCAATTTATCCATGCATTTTTATTTTGGTTTCCACCATTTAATTTCTTCTATAATTATAATAATAATAATAATAATTAAAAACTATTATTATTATTATTAATATTATTATAATCAGTATTTACAATATCTCAATCTTAATTTCAAATTATTTTACTTTCTTTCTCTCTCCTTTTTTGAAAACTATTTTCTTAAGTAATAATAATAATAAGTTATATTATTATTATTATTATTATTTTCACTTTCATTATAAATTATTTAATCTTCCTCTTTCCCTCTCTCCTCTCTCTCTTTCTCTCTATCTCCTCATCCATCCACCATTGTGATCTCCAACTCTCGGAAATGAGATGCTGACCCCGAGGCTTGGCTCGGGGGGAGGTCAAGAAGTTCATGAGTTTTCTTTAATGTTTATTCTAAATTTGTGATAGACTTGAGTTGTATTCTTGGGCGAGGCGAATGTCCCCGATTGGGTGACGGTCCCCAACGACATGCAACTCAAGATATTTCTATTCTGGAAAAGAATAGTAATTCAAACATGAGATTTCATGTTTGAGTTATCAAATTAGAATCAAACATATAAAGGAGAATAATGATTGAATCCCTGGCCAAACCCCAAACCAAATACTTTCTTCCTAGATTCATTCTGTTTAGACTTGCATCTAAGTATAAATTTAGAATTCTTACTTTTCATTTCATTATTTTAAATAATTAAAAAACCACAAAAAGAGATAGATTAGGTGATATAGAATAAAGTAAGTGAACCAAATTGAGAAGGCTCCTCAAGAGAGACGACCCTGGTCAGCCACTGTGCTGCACTAGGAAAAAAATATAATTGTTTTTGTCCACGCCCCACGACAAGCATGCGTCAAAACTGGTGCCGTTGCCGGGGAGCCAATCAGTTATTCATTTACATTTTCTATTTTCACATCTTAGTTAGATTTCATTTCTTTTTATAAAATTAAAAAAAAATCTTTCCATGATGAATTCAAATGATTATTATTCGACATGGACTGAAAATTACTCACAGGTGCAAGAACACGAGTACACTGAGGAGGCCCTCCAACGAAGAGCTGATGCGCTGATGATAATGGTCAAGCAGATGTAAAGAGGCATTACAACATGGATCTCACCTAAAGACTTTATGGCTATCGTCGATGAACTTCAAACAGACTTAAAAAGATTCGAGGCCAAGAAGGAAGTGCCACTAGTCTTCCCGGATTTCACAGAAGACATCCATGAACTTGAGGAAAAACTCAAGGTGGAGGAGCCTGACTACCTGCCTTCACCTTCCACCATCATACTCCAAGAGGCACTTACCACTGAGGCGGATATTGAAGCTGAACCAACTCAGGGAGTGAAACCTTTCTTTGACCCCATCTCTTCTGATTTTTTTGAAATAGATTTGTATATCACTCCCTCTTTTTTTGATTATAAAGAATCATACATTCTTTGCTATGCCTTGGAGGAAGATGAATAATACATTGGACACGCACCTGTTGAGGAACACATGGGGATCCTTGATTTCAATGGACATGCATTGGAGGAGCCCCATCAAGAGATCCAGGTAGCTGAGCCTAAGAAAATCAGACAAGAGGCTTCTCTTCATGCAGCCCCCATGAAGACAGCACTGGAAGATAAGAAGGTTGCACAAGTCGCAACCAAGGAAGAGGATGTTCCATACTTCATCCTACCCCCACCTTCCAAGGTGTACCATATCGCGAAGGGGGAGGATCTGGCATACTCTATCCTTGGAGTCCTCCTCAAAAAGAAAGAAGAAGTGGATGCTGGGAAAAATCACATGTGGTGGTTCATGTCAAAGAATCCCCAACCACCATCAGACCTTGGATAACAGCTGGTACTGCCCTCTGGAGGCAGTAAAAGAAGCCAGGCCCCACTTGGGGGATCGTACCAAGATTTATCTTTAAATGCTTTGTAGGAATTTAGATTTCAATTTCTTTTCTTTTCCTAGATGTAATGCATCATGCAGCCCCCTCCCTTCTATATTTTTTTTGAGCTTAAATGACATGATCCTTATATTTAATTGGGTTGTTTTCTTTTATAGGTTCATAATGGTGGAAGGCAGCCCCAGACATTGAAGGGGAAGGACCAAGTTTCATGGAAAAAAGGGAGTTCAATTTTAGTGTTTTATCTTTTAAACTCTCCACATTTTAGTCCAAAACATGTTTTGAGCTTTAAAGATAAAATTGCATCCCCACACTTGAATTAATGTTTTACTCGACTTATCTAGGAGACATGAGTTTCTTAGGAACCCAGTGATGCCATGTTTTAGATTTCAAGGTTGATATGATTAAATGATTGAAATGCAGAATTGAATTTTTTAATATGAAGCATAGATATTGAAATGATGACTCATGATTCAAAGGAACTAATTAATTCATGTAAATAAAAGTTCCCAACCATCTTTCATGCATTGAATTTCTGAAATTTATGTGAATTGATTTATTATTATTAGTCATGACATGAGTGATTGTCCAATGTTATATTTCTTATTCCTGAGAGGATTTCTAGACCAAGTACTTCCTATTTATTCTTGAGCATATTTCTTGAGTGATCTTGGGACATGTAACTGAACAGAACTTGTATTGAAACTTGTCAAAGCTATGACTGTACAAGAACACATTCAAAATGATTGAGGCATCCTTTGAAAAGCCACTTATCCTTAAAATACCACCTTTACATGAATCCTTATTTTAGCCCATAGAGACCATGAATGACCTTTATAGGGATGAACCATGTTTCAAGCCATTTTTATCCATTCCTACCCTACTCTTGGTATTTGCATGATATTTAAAGTTGAAGTGTGGGGGTAAAGGAAATCATGGTGGACGGGATGATACACATTGTAAGGAAGAATTGTGGGGGTGTTATTGTGTAAATTAGAAAAGGTTGTGAAATCATTCATGATACTCTATTGTTTGCCCCTTTTTAATAAAAAATGACAAAAATGAAAAAAAATCCAAAAAAATAGAAAAATGGGTTGTGATTTGGGAAAACCAAAAATCACCATTTTCTAGACTGACGATCTTCTGATCGTATGTGGTTAGGTGATGGATGTGAGGATTGATCAAATCATAATTTTCGAAAAAAAAATGAAAAAAAACTACAAAAGTAAAAAAAATATTCAAGAGGGTGCACAAATCATTCATTATGCATAATTTGATCACAACCTTCACTTTGAGTTTTGGGAAGTAGGTGTTGCTACTTTGAAGGGGAGAAGTTCATTATACTTTTACATTTGATATCATGCATTGTACTTAAGAGATTATCCTCCTCCTTGAGTCTTCATTTTTAAAGCATCAAATCCTACCAACCTTAAGCCTCAGAGTCATTTGAACCTTAATTGCAAGTCCTCATGATTTTATGTGTCTTTTGTCTTTACAAAGTGGAGAAAGTAGTTCATTTACAAGCCTATGGATAAGAAGTATGTTTTCATGATATGATCATAACTCTACTTGAATTATATCACGAGTGATGAGAGAAAAAAAATCAAAAGTGAGGTAAATCATGACATGGCATGTTTAATAATGATGAATCAAGGAGCTTGAATGAATGAAATGAAAAGTTCCATCAATTTTCAAAGGGGAAAAGTAAAATATGTGAATTATTTGTTTCGTTGAAAAATGGGAAATTAAATTGATATTTTATTCAGATTATTGAATGTTTGATTTTACATGGAAAATTGTTTGATTTTATTGCATTGAAATTTGAATATTGGTAACATTGGTGTCCTCTGATTTCCATGTTGAGATTTTATGCTTGAGGACAAGCATGGTTTAAGTGTGGGGGTATTTGACAGAGCAAATTTACGTGCATATTTTTGACCAAATAATGAGTATTTTTTACTATTTTTCAATGATAAAACACATATATTTCATTGTTTTATTAAAATAATGGGTAATTTGAATTTTATAATGAAAATGGTCATAATTGAAGAAAAGTGCATAATTCTGGATTTTGGACAGATTTTGACCACAAGGGTAGTTTTGTCATTTAGAATAAAATTTATGTCCAAATTTTGTGATTAAAATTTTTTTATAATCCTTATTTTATTTCCTTCATTTTTGTCTTCTAGACCAGGAGCTGATTCGGTCATATAGAGGTCTTGAAAATTTATTGAAGTTGGACAATTGTTTCGGGCGGACAGCGTGGACACCAGCAAAGTAACGGAACCAAAATGCGTCCTACACACATCCAACTGAGGTGTTTCCACATCGTATGTGACTAGGACATCTAGATCCGACTATAACATAAATTTGGTGGATGTTGGAGGTCATTAAGGAGGCCATTGAAAGACATACTTTTGGAGGAACCTTCCTGGAAACTTCGTCCAGAAACAGAATCCTTCAATGAAAAATTCATAACTTCTACATCCGGAGTCCACATGTGCTGAAATTTTGAGGGTAGACAAAAAAACATTTATTAACATCTTTTATCAAGGAGGAAACGCGTGAATCGACCATTTATGGGTCCAACAACGTGCAAAGTTTCGGGGGACGGAAATCTGCCTATAAAAGGAGGCCCTCTCCTCCTTCCAAAATCATCAGTTCGGCACCCAAATCCAAGGAGGGATCCCACCGGGGCATGGGCCGCTGCTGCTCCTCTCTTCCCCCATCATTTATTCTTTTTATTTTATTCTTATTTTATTTTTTTATTTTAGTTTTAATTTTCATTTGTAATTTGAATTTCTTTTCAATTTATCCATGCATTTTTATTTTGGTTTCCACCATTTAATTTCTTCTATAATTATAATAATAATAATAATAATTAAAAACTATTATTATTATTAATAATATTATTATAATCAGTATTTACAATATCTCAATCTTAATTTCAAATTATTTTACTTTCTTTCTCTCTCCTTTTTCGAAAACTATTTTCTTAAGTAATAATAATAATAAGTTATATTATGATTATTATTATTATTTTCACTTTCATTATAAATTATTTAATCTTCCTCTTTCCCTCTCTCCTATCTCTCTTTCTCTCTATCTCCTCATCCATCCACCATTGTGATCTCCAAATCTCGGAAATGAGATGCTGACCCCGAGGCTTGGCTCGGGGGGAGGTCAAGAAGTTCATGAGTTTTCTTTAATGTTTATTCTAAATTTTTGATAGACTTGAGTTGTATTCTTGGGCGAGGTGAATGTCCCCGATTGGGTGACGGTCCCCAATGACATGCAACTCAAGCTATTTCTATTCTGGAAAAGAATAGTAATTCAAACATGAGATTTCATGTTTGAGTTATCAAATTAGAATCAAACATATAAAGGAGAATAATGATTGAATCCCTGGCCAAACCCCAAACCAAATACTTTCTTCCTAGCTTCATTCTGTTTAGACTTGCATCTAAGTATAAATTTAGAATTCTTACTTTTCATTTCATTATTTTAAATAATTAAAAAACCACAAAAAGAGATAGATTAGGTGATATAGAATAAAGTAAGTGAACCAAATTGAGAAGACTCCTCAAGAGAGACGACCCTGGTCAGCCACTGTGCTGCACTAGGAAAAAAATATAATTGTTTTTGTCCACGCCCCGCGACAAGCGTGCGTCAAAACTGGCGCCATTGCCGGGGATCCAATCAGTTATTCATTTACATTTTCTATTTTCACATCTTAGTTATATTTCATTTCTTTTTATAAAATTAAAAAAAAATCTTTCCATGATGAATTCAAATGATTATTACTCGACATGGACTGAAAATTACTCACAGGTGCAAGAACACGAGTACACTGAGGAGGCCCTCCAACGAAGAGCTGATGCGCTGATGATAATGGTCAAGTAGATGGAAAGAGGCATTACAACATGGATCTCACCTAAAGACTTTATGGCTATGGTTGATGAACTTCAAACAGACTTAAAAAGATTTGAGGCCAAGAAGGAAGTGCCACTAGTCTTCCCGGGTTTCACAGAAGACATCCATGAACTTGAGGCCAAACTCAAGGTGGAGGAGCCTGACGACCTGCCTTCACCTTCCACCATCATACTCCAAGAGGCACTTACCACTGAGGCGGATATTGAAGCTGAACCAACTCAGGGAGTGAAACCTTTCTTTGACCCCATCTCTTCTGATTTTTTTGAAATTGATTTGTATATCACTCCCTCTTTTTTTGACTATACAGAATCATACATTCTTTGATATTCCTTGAAGGAAGATGAAGAATACAGTGGACACGCACCTGTTGAGGAACACATGGAGCTCCTTGATTTCAATGGACATGCATTGGAGGAGCCCCATCAAGAGATCCAGGTAGCTGAGCCTAAGAAAATCAGACAAGAGGCTTCTCTTCATGCAGCCCCCATGAAGCCAGCACTGGAAGATAAGAAGGTTGAACAAGTCGCAACCAAGGAAGAGGATGTTCCATACTTCATCCTACCCCCACCTTCCAAGGTGTACCATATCGCGAAGGGGGAGGATCCGGCATACTCTATCCTTGGAGTCCTCCTCAAAAAGAAAGAAGAAGTGGATGCTGGGAAAAATCACATGTGGTGGTTCATGTCAAAGAAGCCCCAACCACCATCAGACCTTGGATAATAGCTGGTACTGCCCTCTGGATGCAGTAAAAGAAGCCAGGGCCCACTTGGGGGATCGTACCAAGATTTATCTTTAAATTCTTTGTAGGAATTTAGATTTCAATTTCATTTCTTTTCCTAGATGTAATGCAGCATGAAGCCCCCTCCCTTCTATATTTTTTTGAGCTTAAATGACATGATCCTTATATTTAATTGGGTTGTTTTCTTTTATAGGTTCATAATGGTGGAAGGCATCCCCAGACATTGAAGGGGAAGGACCAAGTTTCATGGAAAAAAGGGAGTTCAATTTTAGTGTTTTATCTTTTAAACTCTCCACCTTTTAGTCCAAAACATGTTTTGAGCTTTAAAGATAAAATTGCATGCCCACACTTGAATTAATGTTTTACTCGACTTATCTAGGAGACATGAGTTTCTTAGGAACCCAGTGATGCCATGTTTTAGATTTCAAGGTTGATATGATTAAATGATTGAAATGCAGAATTGAATTTTTTAATATGAATCATAGATATTGAAATGATGATTCATGATTCGAAGGAACTAATTAATTCATGTAAATAAAATTTCCCAACCATCTTTCATGCATTGAATTTCTGAAATTTATGTGAATTGATTTATTATTATTAGTCATGACATGAGTGATTGTCCAATGTTATATTTCTTATTCCTGAGAGGATTTCTAGACCAAGTACTTCCTATTTATTCTTGAGCATATTTCTTGAGTGATCTTGGGAAATGTAACTGACCAGAACTTGTATTGAAACTTGTCAAAGCTATGACTGTACAAGAACACATTCAAAATGATTGAGGCATCCTTTGAAATGCCACTTATCCTTAAAATACCACCTTTACATGAATCCTTATTTTATCCCATAGAGACCATGAATGAACTTTATAGGGATGAACCCTGTTTCAAGCCATTTTTATCCATTCCTACCCTACTCTTGGTATTTGCATGATATTTAAAGTTGAAGTGTGGGGGTAAAGGAAATCATGGTGGACGGGATGATACACATTGTAAGGAAGAATTGTGGGGGTGTTATTGTGTAAATTAGAAAAGTTTGTGAAATCATTCATGATACTCTATTGTTTGCCCCTTTTGAATAAAAAAATGACAAAAATGAAAAAAAATCCAAAAAAATAGAAAAATGGGTTGTGATTTGGGAAAACCAAAAATCACCATTTTCTAGACTGACGATCTTCTGATCGTATGTGGTTAGGTGATGGATGTGAGGATTGATCAAATCATAATTTTCGAAAAAAATGAAAAAAAACTACAAAAGTAAAAAAAATATTCAAGAGGGTGCACAAATCATTCATTATGCATAATTTGATCACAACCTTCACTTTGAGTTTTGGGAAGTAGGTGTTGCTACTTTGAAGGGGAGAAGTTCATTATACTTTTACATTTGATATCATGCATTGTACTTAAGAGATTATCCTCCTCCTTGAGTCTTCATTTTTAAAGCATCAAATCCTACCAACCTTAAGCCTCAGAGTCATTTGAACCTTAATTGCAAGTCCTCATGATTTTATGTGTCTTTTGTCTTTACAAAGTGGAGAAAGTAGTTCATTTACAAGCCTATGGATAAGAAGTATGTTTTCATGATATTATCATAACTCTACTTGAATTATATCACGAGTGATGAGAGAAAAAAAATCAAAAGTGAGGTAAATCATGACATGGAATGTTTAATAATGATGAATCAAGGAGCTTGAATGAATGAAATGAAAAGTTCCATCAATTTTCAAAGGGGAAAAGTAAAATATGTGAATTATTTGTTTCGTTGAAAAATGGGAAATTAAATTGATATTTTATTCAGATTATTGAATGTTTGATTTTACATGGAAAATTGTTTGATTTTATTGCATTGAAATTTGAATATTGGTAACATTGGTGTCCTCTGATTTCCATGTTGAGATTTTATGCTTGAGGACAAGCATGGTTTAAGTGTGGGGGTATTTGACAGAGAAAATTTACGTGCATATTTTTTACCAAATAATGAGTATTTTTTACTATTTTTCAATGATAAATCCCATATATTTCATTGTTTTATTAAAATAATGGGTAATTTGAATTTTATAATGAAAATGGTCATAATTGAAGAAAAGTGCATAATTCTGGATTTTGGACAGATTTTGACCACAAGGGTATTTTTGTCATTTAGCATAAAATATATGTCCAAATTTTGTGATTAAAATTTTGTTATAATACTTATTTTATTTCCTTAATTTTTTTTCTTCTGGACCAGGAGCGGATTCGGTCATATAGAGGGCTTGAAAATTCATTGAAGTTGGATAATTGTTTCGGGCAGACAGCGTGGACACCAGCAAAGTAACGGAACCAAAACTCGGCCTACACACATCCAACTGAGGTGTTTCCACCTGGGATGTGACTAGGACATCTAGATCCGACTATAACATAAATTTGGTGAATTTTGGAGGTCATTAAGAAGGCCATTGAATGACATTATTTTGGAGGAACCTTCCTGGAAGCTTCGTCCAGAAAAAGAATCCTTCAATGAAAAATTCATAACTTCTACATCCGGAGTCCAAATGTGATGAAATTTTTAGGGGAGACAGAAAACACATTTATGAACATCTTTTATGAAGTAGGAAACGCGTGAATCGACCATTTATGGGTCCAAAAACGCGAAAACTTTCGGGGGACGGAAATCTGCCTATAAAAGGAGGCCCTCTCCTCCTTCCAAAATCATCAGTTCGGCACCCAAATCCAAGGAGGGATCCCACCGGGGCATGGTTCGCTGCTGCTCCTCTCTTCCCCCATCATTTCTTATTTTTATTTTATTCTTTTTTTATTTTTTTATTTTAGTTTTAATTTTCATTTGTAATTTGAATTTCTTTTCAATTTATCCATGCATTTTTATTTTGGTTTCCACCATTTAATTTCTTCTATAATTATAATAATAATAATAATAATTAAAAACTATTATTATTATTATTATTAATATTATTATAATCAGTATTTACAATATCTCAATCTTAATTTCAAATTATTTTACTTTCTTTCTCTCTCCTTTTTCGAAAACTATTTTCTTAAGTAATAATAATAATAAGTTATATTATTATTATTATTATTATTTTCACTTTCATTATAAATTATTTAATCTTCCTCTTTCCCTCTCTCCTCTCTCTCTTTCTCTCTATCTCCTCATCCATCCACCATTGTGATCTCCAAATCTCGGAAATGATATGCTGACCCCGAGGCTTGGCTCGGGGGGAGGTCAAGAAGTTCATTAGTTTTCTTTAATGTTTATTCTAAATTTGTGATAGACTTGAGTTGTATTCTTGGGCGAGGTGAATGTCCCCGATTGGGTGACGGTCCCCAACGACATGCAACTCAAGCTATATCTATTCTGGAAAAGAATAGTAATTCAAACATGAGATTTCATGTTTGAGTTATCAAATTAGAATCAAACATATAAAGGAGAATAATGATTGAATCCCTGGCCAAACCCCAAACCAAATACTTTCTTCCTAGCTTCATTCTGTTTAGACTTGCATCTAAGTATAAATTTAGAATTCTTAATTTTCATTTCATTATTTTAAATAATTAAAAAACCGCAAAAAGAGATAGATTAGGTGATATAGAATAAAGTAAGTGAACCAAATTGAGAAGGCTCCTCAAGAGAGACGACCCTGGTCAGCCACTGTGCTACACTAGGAAAAAATATAATTGTTTTTGTCCACGCCCCGCGACAAGCGTGCGTCAAAACTGGCGCCGTTTCCGGGGAGCCAATCAGTTACTCATTTACATTTTCTATTTTCACATCTTAGTTAGATTTCATTTCTTTTTATAAAATTAAAAAAAAATCTTTCCATGATGAATTCAAATGATTATTATTCGACATGGACTGAAAATTACTCACAGGTGCAAGAACACGAGTACACTGAGGAGGCCCTCCAACGAAGAGCTGATGCACTGATGATAATGGTCAAGTAGATTGTAAGAGGCATTACAACATGGATCTCACCTAAAGACTTTATGGCTATGGTTGATGAACTTCAAACACACTTAAAAGGATTCGAGGCCAAGAAGGAAGTGCCACTAGTCTTCCCGGGTTTCACAGAAGACATCCATGAACTTGAGGCCAAACTCAAGGTGGAGGATCCTGACGACCTGCCTTCACCTTCCACCATCATACTCCAAGAGGCACTTACCACTGAGGCGGATATTGAAGATGAACCAACTCAGGGAGTGAAACCTTTCTGTGACCCCATCTCTTCTGATTTTTTTGAAATAGATTTGTATATCACTCCCTCTTTTTTTGATTATACAGAATCATACATTCTTTGCTATGCCTTGGAGGAAGATGAAGAATACAGTGGACACGCACCTGTTGAGGAACACATGGAGCTCCTTGATTTCAATGGACATGCATTGGAGGAGCCCCATCAAGAAATCCAGGTAGCTGAGCCTAAGAAAATCAGACAAGAGGCTTCTCTTCATGCAGCCCCCATGAAGCCAGCACTGGAAGATAAGAAGATTGCAAAAGTCGCAACCAAGGAAGAGGATGTTCCATACTTCATCCTACCCCCACCTTCCAAGGTGTACCATATCGCGAAGGGGGAGGATCTGGCATACTCTATCCTTGGAGTCCTCCTCAAAAAGAAAGAAGAAGTGGATGCTGGGAAAAATCACATGTGGTGGTTCATGTCAAAGAAGCCCCAACCACCATCAGACCTTGGATAACAGCTGGTACTGCCCTCTGGAGGCAGTAAAAGAAGCCAGGGCCCACTTGGGGGATCGTACCAAGATTTATCTTTAAATTCTTTGTAGGAATTTAGATTTCAATTTCTTTTCTTTTCCTAGATGTAATGCAGCATGAAGCCCCCTCCCTTCTATATTTTTTTTGAGCTTAAATGACATGATCCTTATATTTAATTGGGTTGTTTTCTTTTGTAGGTTCATAATGGTGGAAGGCAGCCCCAGACATTGAAGGGGAAGGACCAAGTTTCATGGAAAAAAGGGAGTTCAATTTTAGTGTTTTATCTTTTAAACTCTCCACATTTTAGTCCAAAACATGTTTTGAGCTTTAAAGATAAAATTTCATGCCCACACTTGAATTAATGTTTTACTCGACTTATCTAGGAGACATGAGTTTCTTAGGAACCCAGTGATGCCATGTTTTAGATTTCAAGGTTGATATGATTAAATGATTGAAATGCAGAATTGAATTTTTTAATATGAAGCATAGATATTGAAATGATGACTCATGATTCGAAGGAACTAATTAATTCATGTAAATAAAATTTCCCAACCATCTTTCATGCATTGAATTTCTGAAATTTATGTGAATTGATTTATTATTATTAGTCATGACATGAGTGATTGTCCAATGTTATATTTCTTATTCCTGAGAGGATTTCTAGACCAAGTACTTTCTATTTATTCTTGAGCATATTTCTTGAGTGATCTTGGGACATGTAACTGACCAGAACTTGTATTGAAACTTGTCAACTCTATGACTGTACAAGAACACATTTAAAATGATTGAGGCATCCTTTGAAAAGCCACTTATCCTTAAAATACCACCTTTACATGAATCCTTATTTTAGCCCATAGAGACCATGAATGACCTTTATAGGGATGAACCATGTTTCAAGCCATTTTTATCCATTCCTACCCTACTCTTGGTATTTTCATGATATTTAAAGTTGAAGTGTGGGGGTAAAGGAAATCATGGTGGACGGGATGATACAAATTGTAAGGAAGAATTGTGGGGGTGTTATTGTGTAAATTAGAAAAGGTTGTGAAATCATTCATGATACTCTATTGTTTTCCCCTTTTGAATAAAAAAATGACAAAATGAAAAAAAATCAAAAAAAATAGAAAAATGGGTTGTGATTTGGGAAAACCAAAAATCACCATTTTCCAGACTGACGATCTTCTGATCGTATGTGGTTAGGTGATGGATGTGAGGATTGATCAAATCATAATTTTCGAAAAAAAAATGAAAAAAAACTACAAAAGTAAAAAAATATTCAAGAGGGTGCACAAATCATTCATTATGCATAATTTGATCACAACCTTCACTTTGAGTTTTGGGAAGTAGGTGTTGCTACTTTGAAGGGGAGAAGTTCATTACACTTTTACATTTGATATCATGCATTGTACTTAAGAGATTATCCTCCTCCTTGAGTCTTCATTTTTAAAGCATCAAATCCTACCAACCTTAAGCCTCAGAGTCATTTGAACCTTAATTGAAAGTCCTCATGATTTTATGTGTCTTTTGTCTTTACAAAGTGGAGAAAGTAGTTCATTTACAAGCCTATGGATAAGAAGCATGTTTTCATGATATGATCATAACTCTACTTGAATTATATCACGAGTGATGAGAGAAAAAAAATCAAAAGTGAGGTAAATCATGACATGGCATGTTTAATAATGATGAATCAAGGAGCTTGAATGAATGAAATGAAAAGGTCCATCAATTTTCAAAGGGGAAAAGTAAAATATGTGAATTATTTGTTTCGTTGAAAAATGGGAAATTAAATTGATATTTTATTCAGATTATTGAATGTTTGATTTTACATGGAAAATTGTTTGATTTTATTGCATTGAAATTTGAATATTGGTAACATTGGTGTCCTCTAATTTCCATGTTGAGATTTTATGCTTGAGGACAAGCATGGTTTAAGTGTGGGGGTATTTGACAGAGCAAATTTACGTGCATATTTTTGACCAAATAATGAGTATTTTTTACTATTTTTCAATGATAAAACCCATATATTTCATTGTTTTATTAAAATAATGGGTAATTTGAATTTTATAATGAAAATGGTCATAATTGAAGAAAAGTGCATAATTCTGGATTTTGGACAGATTTTGACCACAAGGGTATTTTTGTCATTTAGAATAAAATATATGTCCAAATTTTGTGATTAAAATTTTGTTATAATCCTTATTTTATTTCCTTAATTTTTGTCTTCTAGACCAGGAGCTGATTCAGTCATATAGAGGTCTTGAAAATTTATTGAAGTTGGACAATTGTTTCGGGCGGACAGCGTGGACACCAGCAAAGTAACGGAACCAAAATGCGGCCTAAACACATCCAACTGAGGTGTTTCCACCTCGGATGTGACTAGGACATCTAGATACGACTATAACATAAATTTGGTGGATGTTGGAGGTCATTAAGGAGTCCATTGAACGACATACCTTTGGAGGAACCTACCTGGAAGCTTCGTCCAGAAACAGAAGTCTTCAATGAAAAATTCATAACTTCTACATCCGAAGTCCACATGTGCTGAAATATTTAGGTTAGACAGAAAAAACATTTATTAACATCTTTTATCAAGGAGGAAACGCGTGAATCGACCATTTATGGGTCCAACAACGCGCAAAGTTTCGGGGGACGGAAATCTGCCTATAAAAGGAGGCCCTCTCCTCTTTCCAAAATCATCAGTTCGGCACCCAAATCCAAGGAGGGATCCCACCGGGGCATGGGCCGCTGCTGCTCCTCTCTTCCCCCCTCATTTATTCTTTTTATTTTATTCTTATTTTATTTTTTATTTTAGTTTTAATTTTCATTTGTAATTTGAATTTCTTTTCAATTTATCCATGCATTTTTATTTTGGTTTCCACCATTTAATTTCTTCTATAATTATAATAATAATAATAATAATTAAAAACTATTATTATTATTATTAATATTATTATAATCAGTATTTACAATATCTCAATCTTAATTTCAAATTATTTTACTTTCTTTCTCTCTCCTTTTTCGAAAACTATTTTCTTAAGTAATAATAATAATAATAAGTTATATTATTATTATTATTATTATTTTCACTTTCATTATAAATTATTTAATCTTCCTCTTTCCCTCTCTCCTCTCTCTCTTTCTCTCTATCTCCTCATCCATCCACCATTGTGATCTCCAACTCTCGGAAATGAGATGCTGACCCCGAGGCTTGGCTCGGGGGGAGGTCAAGAAGTTCATGAGTTTTCTTTAATGTTTATTCTAAATTTGTGATAGACTTGAGTTGTATTCTTGGGCGAGGCGAATGTCCCCGATTGGGTGACGGTCCCCAACGACATGCAACTCAAGATATTTCTATTCTGGAAAAGAATAGTAATTCAAACATGAGATTTCATGTTTGAGTTATCAAATTAGAATCAAACATATAAAGGAGAATAATGATTGAATCCCTGGCCAAACCCCAAACCAAATACTTTCTTCCTAGCTTCATTCTGTTTAGACTTGCATCTAAGTATAAATTTAGAATTATTACTTTTCATTTCATTATTTTAAATAATTAAAAAACCACAAAAAGAGATATATTAGGTGATATAGAATAAAGTAAGTGAACCAAATTGAGAAGGCTCCTCAAGAGAGACGACCCTGGTCAGCCACTGTGCTGCACTAGGAAAAAAATATAATTGTTTTTGTCCACGCCCCGCGACAAGCGTGCATTAGTTACATGGCCTCAAACACTCCTCCCCATATGCATGAGGTTGTTGACTAACTGTGATGGTTTGAAGGTGGTATAGTGGGGATACTATACCCTCTTATCAGATTGGAACAGAAAATACAACAGGTAGAATTCAACAGTAAAATAAAAATTTAATTTGATAGAATAGATAAATAGTTGTGGAAGATTAAATAACTGATCAGCTAAATAATAATATATTTAAATCCTCTAATGAAGTGTCATATACAAGGAATGCATGGCATGCTGATATAAAAATTGGAAGAGGGAAACATGAATATAATCATGCTATGAAAAAGTAAAAAAAAGGAAAAAAACTACTCCACTAGAATCTTGAGTGAACTCTCAGTCCTCTTCTCCTAAGATCCAACTAGGTAATCATATCAAAAACCTATAACTAGGATGTTTCCCTTATCAATACCTATAGAAAAATAATCTTCTTCGATACCGAAGGCATCCTGAATAGGGTGTGAAAAATTAATATTTGTATTCCACCACCAATGATGTCTATTCATAATCCAAGCAGTGCTCATAACTAAAAAATTTGCAGGTTTAAATGAATAAATAATGTAATTATGAATAAATAAATAATAAGGACATTCAGGTTCCTAAAGGAATATGACAGCTCTACTGGCTTCGGATCATAATCGGGAAGTGTCTAAATAGTAACTATATATATATATAGTAATCATATATATAAATAGTTTAATTATATATATATTTCATCCACCTATATGAACTAAGTACGTGCTAATGTAAGTGGTCATATACCTAGAGTACTAGTTTTTTGCTAGATCAAGGCATAATTAAGATGTCCATGACAAGTCAAACACACCTATAAGATCAAGAAATAGGGTACATTCCCTATATCCCAATAAGAGTGTGAGATATCATACATGATACTCATTACAGTGAGTGATCCATCATTTCATCACTCTAATAAAAGAATGTGGTGCATCAATCCCAATGTCCTAATAGTGTCAATAGTGTAAGATGTCATGCTCAACACCTGATGTAAGGGAGCATGATACCGCCATGCTCAAAAATCCCTTACCATCTTACCATAACATATATCGAGGTATAAATTGTATTTATAATATAACACATGAGTTAATACCTCTCATGTATACATTCATCCAATTTCCATTACATACAAGGAAATACAACCCATTAATCATTCAATATAACATGCAATAGGTCATTTCATTTCATTAGTTCAATTAATTTGAGGGAAAAAATCCACACCATGTAAAATAAATTCCATATAATACATTTCACTTAAACCACTTTAAATAATTTAAGAAAAAGGGAAACCATCATGAATAGGCCATCCTTCACAAAACCAAACCATTAAAGTTATTCAACATGTCATTCCAATTAACAAAGCTTAAGTGGACATTTAGATAGGTACACTGGTCAAATATAGAAATTTCCTACATGGGAAAATCTAAATACATGCCAGGGGAAATTCAAAAAATGAACCAAACTAAATGTTCAGAAGGTGATTCGAACATTTACACAATTAACCATAAAATAATATTGACTTGTTACACCCATGGGGTTTCTAAAAATGGATCCAACCACTTTTAAGTTACTAAATAAGGATCAACAAAAATGTATCAAGGTAAAAGGATCATGTTTACATGAAGAAATAAATATAAAAGGGGCACTCAGCAAAAGTAAATGTGTGGAACAATGCCATATCTACAATACATCAAAAAACACATGGAAAAAATGATACAACATACATCAAGTATGTAGATAACTCCTCACTTGATATTAGACTCAGATTCATAGTGGTTTGGAAGAGATCTAAGAAATTTTCCAATGCCTAGAAAATAGGGAAAATGAGGTTCCAGCTAAATAGTGTGATGGATACCAGGATAATCATATATAATAAGGAAGATGATTCAAGAACTCAAATGAAGGAATAAAATCCCTTCAAAGGATCTTAAAATGGTCACTAGCGGCAAGCGTTAGATCAAATCCTAACTTAAGGAGGATTTGAGATCAAAGGAGGAGGAATCTCATTTCATTCGATGGAGAAAAGAAGGGGAAAAGAGAAATATGTTAAAATTTTAAGTGGTGGAAAAATTGTAATTTCACCTCAAACTATGAGGGGTGCATGATTTAGGTTTATGGTTTTCCAAACCATGTGAAAAACATGTCTAAGCCACTACTTAAGGAATTACCATGCATGGTTAAGGTGAATGGTTTCCCAAACCGTGCGAAACTCCACTATCAAAAATTTAAATCGGTTTGCATGGTCGTATGCATGGAGTTTCATGGTTTTAGAAAAACCATAAAGATCCTATTTCTTCTCTTTTCCCCCAAACGGTTAAATATAACTGTGTGACCTCGGCCTCATGATTTACTCCAATTGTTCAACCCATTTCATTAGCCAACTTTCTAGAACTATGAACTCCAAACAAGCCCCGGATTCTCCTAGGACCTTTCCTTAGGTCATAAACCATTTTTACCATGATTTAGAAAATGATTCAAATTGAAAAAAAATCATACCTTCATGAAAAAACATGTCATTGAAACATCCCCTCCTTAAATAATCTCATCCCTAAGTTGGCCTTATGAGATTATGGTGGTATTTTCAGTAAAGAGTTCTGACCATTGTGATTGTATATCAGCTTCTCATTCCTAGGTCACATCTTGTACTCGGTTGTTCTCTCATAGAAATTGTACCAAAGGAACTAACCTACCTCGGAGTGTCTTCACACTTCAATCAACAACACATATTGGATACTCCTCAAAGTAATAATCTACATCCAATTCAACCTCATTTGGATGAATGACGTGTGATGAGCCTAGAAGATGTCAGTAGAGCTGGGATACATGAAGGATATCTTGTATAGACCGATATCTCTAAAGAATTTCCAACTGGTAAGCCACTGTTCTAATCTGTTTCATAAACTCAAAGGGTCCAATGATCCTCAGTGAGATCTTAACCTAATTCTGAATATGTCTATGGCCCATCCTAGGTGAGACTTGTAAGAAAACCTAGTCTCTGAACTCGAACTCAAGAGAGATCTAGTGTCTATTGGCATACGACTGTTGTATAGACTGAGCTATCATCACGTGCTTTCTGATCTACTAGACCTACTCTATAGTATCCTGGGAAATATGTGGTCCAAACATAGCTTCGTGCCCTACCTCTACCAAACATAAAGGTGAACAGAAAGTCATATCATATAGTTAATCCTAAGGAGTCATCTTGATGGTATCCTGAAATCTATTATTATAAGAAAACTCAATAAAGGGAATGTGTTTTTTTCCTAGGAACCCATAATGTTAAGGACACATGCATGGAGCATGTCCTCTAGAATATGAATTATACTCTCAATTTCTCCATTGGTTTGTGGGTTATAGGACATTCTCAGAAGCACCTATGTTCCCAATTCCTTATTCAAACCCTTCTAGAACAATGACATAAAGATTTAATCTTTTTCAGTAATGATAAATTATAGAGCTCCATAAAGATATAAAACCTCCCTGACATACATCCTTTTTATCTCATCTACTAAAAAATTCTCTCTCATGGGTAAGAAGTGTGAAACATTCATCAAACAATAAATGATAATCCACACTTCATCATTTCCATAAGTTGATATGGGTATACCAGTCATGAAATCCATTAAAACATCATCTCATTTCCACTCGATAATGGAAAACGCCTGTAAAAGAACTTATAGATGTTGATGTTATACCTTCTCCTACTAATAGGTGGAACACTAAATGATGAAGTTAGAAATCTTTCATTTCATTCCAGTACACCAATACTGTCGATGTACGTCTCAATACATTTTAGTGACACTAGGATGAACCGCCCATGTTGAGGTGTGGAATTCTCACATCAGCTTCTCTATAATGTCTGTTGGGACCCATTCATTACCTTGGAACAATAAGGTATCATCCTCCTCCATGGTCTAACCTGAAAGTGTATCATCATCTAATAACCTTTACCTTCAAAAAATAACTTCATAATCAGATATTTTCCTCATTCGTACTCATTTTAGAAGAGTATAAGTCACAACTAAGGATAATAGGATAGTCTGACCATGTCCCTTATAAATATCAATGTTCATCACTAACAATAATTCCATAAGATTATATTCTCCATTGGATTCTTGAACCACCTGTACCTGAGTCTTCCATCTTAGATCATCGACCACTACATTTCCCTTACCATTCATGTTGGCAAGCTCAAAATCAAAAGACATTTGGTACTCAACCCACCAGTGTTGTCTGCGATTCAGATCCCACTATGTAAATATGTAATTGAGAATTTTGTGATCTTTGAATACCAAAAAATTATCTTCAAGTAGTGAGTGTATCCAATAACATAGATCATGAACTTTAGTGGCCAGCTCGAGGTTGTACGTTAGGTAATTCCACAATTGAGGCCTCAACTGATGAGACTTATACGCAACAACTTGTTTTTCCAACATCAGAATAACTCCAAGACCGATACCTGATGTTTCAAAGTATACATTATAGATTTTGACTATATCTATAAGAATTAGTATTGGCACTGAAGTCAAGGGGACCTTCAACTCTATAAAGGCTTATTCACAGGCTTCTAGACATATGAATTTCACACCCTCCTTTTTCAAGCTAGTAAGCAGTGATGAAAGGAATGAGAAATCATGGATGAATCATCTATAATATCCGGATATCCCCAAGAAACTATTAATGTTAAATATATTCTTGAGATGATCCCAATAAACTATATCTCTCAATTTATATGGGTCTACTAAAACTCCTGACTCCAAAATAGTGTGACCTAGGAAGTGGACTTTGTCGATCCAAAAGTTTAATTTACTAAGCTTTTCATAGAACAGATTCTCACTTAGTGTATTGAGAATGATCTTAAGATTTTTGTCATGGCTGTGTCTGGTGTGTGAATACACTAATATATTTTCAATAAACACTACCAAAAATGAATCAAGATATGTTTGGAAAACCTAATTTCTAATATTCATGAAGACAATAGGTGCATTCATAAGTTTTAATGACATAACTAGGTACTCGTACATTTCATACTTTCTTCTAAAAGTTGTGCAAGGTATGTATGGAGTCCTAACACTCACCTAATGATATCTTGTACTCAAATATATATTTGAAAACACTTTCTCTCCTCAAATATGATCAAAGAGTTTGTCTATTCATGGTAGTGGATACCATTTCTTCATCGTGAGTTGATTAAAACAATGGTCATCCATATAGATCCTGAGGATATTTTCTACCTTCCTAGAAAAAAATACTTTCCAACCCCAAGGAGAAGTGTGGGAGCATATAAAACCTTTAGCCTCCAAATACACTAAATGCTTCTTGATCTCAAAAATCTATTTAGGTTCCATACTATAAGGAGGAATGCTCATTTTTTCTACTCCTAGTACTATATCAATAGTAAATTCTACCTCTATCCCTAAAGGTAGACCAGATAAATCTTTAGGAGATATTTCTCTGAAATGATCCACTACAGTATGAAAAATAGTGGGTTGTAACCCTTGGTCATCTAGAAAAAGACTGGAAATATGAGTTGTCACAGTCCCAATCCTCTACTTATAAGGTCCCTCTCTAGTCACACTAGCATCCCATTCTACCTTATGAACCTAAATAACACCCTCTAGTGATGTAAACATCACCCTCCAATGATAGAATTCAATATGGGATCGATAGGGAACTAACTAGTCCACCCAAATTATTACATCAAATCCCATCATGTCAAGGAAAATAATATTCCATATGATAAGGTAACCTTCTATATCAAGGGGGAAATACTTACTATGGTGAACACCCTCAGATTGAAGACCTAACTAGGTATCTAGCATCATAGTACCATAAAATTTCTCAATCTTGAGGCCCAAACTCTCAATGATTGCTTCATATATAAATGAGTGAGATGCGCCTATGAAAAATTAAGAAGACACTAATATGGAGGCTACCAGAATAATACCTCATATAGTAGAAAGTATGGCACTCTAATCCTATATCCTAGGTTGGACTACCTGAAACTTTCATGTACCATGGCTCTGAGTTGCTACCTAACTTCCCTATGCAAGCCTGCTCTACTGGTGTTGAGAATCATAATCCTAATTTCCTTTGCCTCAGGAGCCACCTTATCCTGGTCGGCTAGTGGCATTCTAACTACCTACCTATCATGATCCTGTTATCCCCTCTCCTAATCATGGAGTAGGATTAGATCCCCACTCACTAGGAACTGATGGATAAGTTCTTCAGAAATACTGGATATGGACCATCCTACTACATACCCTACACTACATTGGATCCTACAAGCACTGATGTTTATTATCCCCGGCTTCCCACACTGGTGAAATATTAGAAATTTTTCAGTGTGAGGAGCCTGGCTATTTCTACCTCTACAATAAACCTCAATGTGACGCTTTCATCTTCTGGAAGAACCACTGATAGCTTTAGGTTTTCAACCACTCAAACACACACCATCATCTTCCCTCATGTTTCGCTCTATAATAATGTCATGGTCGACAATTTCATAATTTTTCATCATCTTGAATACATTAACCTATGATCGGATTGAATTTTTTATCCCATCCTTGAATCTTGAGGAAGCATAAGATCATCATCAGCTAGGGTAGGATCGAACTGGTGTAGCTCTATGAAATGAGCAGAGTATTCCATGATAGACATACTTCCCTACTATGGTTTCATGAATTCTCTTACTTTGTCATCCCTCAGAGTCTGGGGAAAGAATTAGACATAAAATATTGTATGGAAATCCACCCAGACCATATCACTATACCGATATGCCTTTATTATTACATCCCACCACCTCTTGGGAAAATCCCCTAGCATATACGTAGCTAACTTGACCCTCCACTCTGGAGGTGTCTCTAGATGCTCAAATATAGATAGGATTGATTTAATCCCAGACTCTGCAACATGAGGTCCACCATCCCCCAAATATATGGAAGGATGATACTATTGAAACTCTCAAGTAAACTATATCATGCATGGGGAAGGTTGAAATACACCTCATATAGACTGCATCATATGTATGAATCCCTCTCAAAACTAGGCATCAGTAACCAAATTAAGAATAGAAAGAGGCTCCACAGATGTCATTTCATGAGGAATAATCAGAGGCTCACAGCCCTCCACCTTAGGAGCATGGTCTTCATCGCCTTCAGGGTGCGTAACCATAGGTCATTAGGGCGGAATGATACTACAATGCAAAACACATTCCTCGGAAAAGATTTAAGCATTTAAAGAGATCACAGATAGAAAACTAGGACATGAGTAAATCCTTCCTATTAATATATCATACCCCTTTGCCTACTCCAAAATCCAAGATTGGGTAAAAGAATAAGACCTTAGTGGACCATAAGAACGTAATAGATACCCCACTACCCACTAATAAGGTTGGGTTCAGGACTAAATCTATATGTATGGTATATATATATATATATATATATATATAAGATGGGTTTTCTAACATAAAAAGTCATTTTCATTTAAAATTTATGATTTTTCAAGTATTTGAATTGGATAAAATGATTGAATCATATGTTTTAACATTTTACGGTTCATATGGTCTCATACTCTTTATGAACCAAAATATGGAATCCACTTGAACCACACCATAACACATTACATCCCATGAAACCAATGGTCTATAGATCAATGTGTAATAATTGACTACTTAAGGTGTCTGATTTAACCTATTCATGAAAAAATGTTAGGTTAATGTAGGAAATTTAAGTATCAGTCATGTTTTCTAATTCCCCACATTAAGTGAGAGCACAACTCAATACATATTCAAGGAACTAATGATATGAAATAGAAAAATTCACACATAAAATTAAAAGAACAAGGAAAAATGCATGGGATATTAGTGTTATTGTGCCTATAAATGATTCATGGTCTAATTCAAATCCCTTGTTTCATTAGTCCCTATTAAAGGAATCTTCATTTCAATAACACTAATATCAATAACATCATAAGACATTATCATCGCCCAATGGTGACATTGTATCAACTATAAATGGTAGAATCAAAAATATCAATTACCCATCCCATGTAATTTGGGTTTCCCCTATACATGGGTTAGCTACGTCTAGGAGAAAGGTTAATTCAAAATTCCTTCAACTCCCAGTCTCTTGTCTAATACACAAATAGTAATACAAAGGAAAAAAAATGATTGATACCACTTTGTAACATCTCGGCCCGGGTTCCACTTAACCTGCACCCTAATCTGGTGGGTCACATGGCCTCAAGAGCACCTCAATGTATGCCATAGGTTGTCAACTAGCATAGAGTGTGTGGATGTGGTATAGTGGGTAGATTATCCCCTCTTATCAGAATGGAATAATAGATACAAAAGATAACATTCAATAGAAGAAGAATAATATAAATAGAGAGAATAGATAAACAAGGGTGGTAGATTAAATGAATGATAAACTAAATAAAAATATATCAAAATCCTCTAAGGAAGTGTCATATACAAGGAATACATGGAATGATGATATAAAAAAGGGAATAGGGAAATATAAATAAAATCATGTTATACAAAAGTAAAAAATGACTAAATTTTATCCACTAGCATCTCAAGAGAATGCTCGGTCCTCTACTCCTAAGATCCAACTTGGTAAGCATATCAACAACCTATAACTAGTCCCTTTCCATTATCAATACTTGAAAAAAAATCTTTTTGTGTACCAAAGGAAAACCGAGTAGGGTGTACGATATAAATCCCAGTAGGACACCACCAACAGTGTATATGCATAATAAAAGAAATTATCATAACTGAATAGTTTGAAGGTGTAAATTAATAAATAAATAAATGGTTGATAAATAAATAACCAAACCACTTAGGTTCCTAAAGGACACCTGACGGTTCTACCTACTTCATCTCGTAGTTAGAAAGTGTATAAAGGGTAACTATATATATATAGTAATAATATATATATATATATATACATATATTATAATTATATATATATATATATATATCATCCACATATATGAACCAATTACATGTGGACGTAAGTGGCCATATACCTAGAGTACTAGTTGTTGGATGGACCAGGGCATAACTCAGACATCCATGACCAGTCTAACGATCCTATAACATAAAGAAATATGGTACATTCCCTACATACCAATAAGAGTGGGATGCATCATTCATGACACTCGGCATGGTGGGTGAGCCATCGTGTCATCACACAAAGAAAGGAATGTGGTGTGTTAAGCCCAATGTCCTAATAGTGTCAATCGTGTGATATGTCATGCTCAACAGCCAATGTGAGGGAGCTTGATACCACTATTATCAACAACCCCTTACCATTGTACCATATCATCTATCAAGTTGAAAATTTTATTTATAATATAAAACTTGAGGCAATACCTCTCATGTATACATTCAACCAATTTCCATTACATAAAAGGAAATACAATTCCTAACAACCATTC
Organism: Viscum album; assembly: GCA_963277665.1. NCBI lineage: Eukaryota > Viridiplantae > Streptophyta > Magnoliopsida > Santalales > Viscaceae > Viscum > Viscum album. Next base: position 1,334,270,931 of record OY728165.1, on the reverse strand, counting down.
AATATAATGTGCAATTTTTCATTTCATTTAATTTATCCAATTAATTTGAGGGGGAAAATCCACCATGTAAAATCCATTACATATAATCTATTCCACTTAAACCACTTTAAATCATTTAATAAAAAGGGAAACCATCATGAATAGGCCATCTTTTAAAAAACCAACCCATTTGAGTTATTCAACTTGGAATTACAATTAAAAATCATTAATTGGTCATTTAGATAGGTTCCATGGTTAAATATGAAAATTGAATACATGGGAAATCCAAATATAGAATGGGACAAACACCTAGGAGGTTCTTTGGTTTCTTATAACAATTACACACTAGGGGAAATTCAAACAACAAACCAAGCTGAATGATCATATGGTGATTCAGGAATTTACACAATTAACTATAAAGTAACTTTGACTTGGAACACCCATGGGGTGTCCAAAAATGGATCCAATAACTTCTAATTCACTAAAAAAGGATCAAAAAACACGTATCATGGTGCAAGGATCAATTTGAAGTTAAAAAATCAAGTTAAAGGGGGAACTCAAAAAATTTGGCATGTGGCACAATAAAATATCTATGAGACAAAAACAATCAAGGGGGGAACGATGAGATCACTGACCTCAAGGCCATATACAAATCCTCACTTGATATCAGCCTCAGATTCGGAGTAGGTTTGAAGAGATCTAAGAAATTTTCCAACACATTAAAAATATAGAAAACATTCTTGAACCTAAATAGCATGATGTATTCAAGATAAACATAGATAGTAAGAGATATTATTTGAGATATCACCTTAAGGAATCCAACACCTTTTACGGATCATAAAACATACACCAGAGGTGAGAGTTAGCTTAAAGCATAACTTGAGGAGTATTTGATCTCAAATGAGGAGGAATATCATTTCAGTTGTTGAAGGAAGTAGAAAAGGGAAATAGGTTAAAAAGGTTAAGTAATGTGAAAATTATAATTTCACCTAAAAATGAGGGGGTGCACAGTTTAGTCACATGGTTTTCAAAACCGTACGTAAACCATGTGTAAGTCACTACTTAAGAAATTACCACACATGGTTAAGGTGCATGATTTTCCAAACCATGCGAAAACTATGAAAAACCCTTATATCAATAATTTAAGGTGGTTATTAGGGTTGTGTACCTAGATTCTCATGGTTTCATACAAACTATGTGGCTCTAGATACTCCTTTATTTTCCCCCAAATGGTTTACTCTAACTGTGTGTCCTAGTTCTTTACCCCAATTTCTAGAACTCCAAGCTCCAAACAAGACTTAAACACTATTGGGACCTTCATTAGGTTTTATTCCTCATTTACCATGATTAAAAAAGGATTCAAATATAAAAAAAACTATTCAAACATTCATGAAAATACGGATCGTTAAAATCATTTTATATGTATCTTCATTTGGTTTTATCTCCTCAAAATATGTTGGAGGAGACACTCCAAACCCTACTCCTCTAATATGATCATATTTTTCTGGATTATTCTAAGATAATAAAAGTAGTTTTCCTTCTGGTGCGGTCTCTATCGATTCTTGTGCCCAAACCATATAAAAAATACGAACACAAATAGATATTTTTATGTAATACTTTCATAAATCATAATGAATTACTATTTTGTTATACTAACACATGTCTCTCATACTCTTTTGTGTTTTCATCAACTAGTTTCCCCTCCTTATTTAAACAAACCTTCTTCCATAGTACATGACGTGGGATGGAAGTGGATTCAGATTTCGATTCATCGATATGCATATAATCAAAGGAATATATTTTATTTTATATCACATAAAACATTAATTGTAGACTTAAAATACATATCAGTTTCTTCTCTAGTGAAGTGTACCACATCCTTTCTTTTTTATAGGGGTATATTAGTTTTGATGCATGTTCTTTATTTTCATCACTCTTATTTTGTTTCATAAATTATAAATTTTGAATCAAATTAGATAAAATAAATAATTTCAAATAATATATTATTGACTAAAATGAACCTGAAATGATTTCTCATCACGACGATTAATGAAGGAATTCCATGTTTCCTATTTATAATGTGTTCATAACTAACTGGTGGGTGTGGATTTACTTTTCCCTTATCAACCTTAAGATATAACTTGTTAAGAAGAGTTTAGAAGCCTCTATGAACTTTTCCAGTATCCATTAAGAAAATTTTATTGTGGAAATCATCTAAAATAAACAAAATCTACAAGGATTAATGAAAATTAAATAAAATTTTAATTATATAATTTTTTAGTAAAATTGAGAAATTATATTATAACATTACCTTTACAGCTTCCCAAAGGGTTTCCTTCGTTACCAGCTAGATGTGGTGACATGAATCAATATCAATCAATACATTCATCCTCGTTGTGACCTCAAGATAACTAATGAAAATATACTTATTGGGGTCAACAGGTTTTCCATGTTGATTCCAACCAACCTTAAATTTTATACCATTACTTCCTGCCTTGGTAAGTATATTCAACACTATGATGTTGTGTTCTTCTTGTTTTTTTCATCAACATGTTGTTGATCCCCTAATAATTCATCAGTTTTAGCATCAATAGTCTATTCTTCTTCAAGACGGGTAACATCATCATGTGTAGAAGACATTGTCTATATGAGTAGTCAAACATTTAATTTGAATTGAATAACAACAATATAAACATGGAAAAAGGATTTTAGAAGGGGAGATTGAATGATCTATTTCAAACTAGATGAACTCTGTAACTCCATCTCCATATTGTTTTTTGAATCGATTAACATGCATATATTTTTAAGGAAATGGGTAATTGAATTTAAGAAAATAATTAATTTACTTTGGTAGGTGTTATCCTATAAATTTATCCAAAGGTTAAAGTTATATACAACTTTCATCCTCATCAACTTCATCTCCTGGACAGTTATTATTTCATTTTTTTACTTAAGACATATCCTCCATATCTTCTGGACTTGAACCTATGTTGCTTGAACTACTATAAGTAGTATTCATCCCATACCTAGTACCAGTGATCATTTTGGATGACTACTATTTAGAGTAGTTCAAGAAACATAGAAGATATGGGGAATGAGTCATAATAAATAAAATTAAATAATAAATGTTCAGGAGATGAAGGTGATAAGGATGATAGTTCTCTCCATAAAACTTTTTAAATTACCACATCTTAATTTAAAATTACAAATCTCATATGAAAATGATAAAAGGCCCATGAAACTTTCATGAGAACATCAATTTATCCCCCCTGAGCTTCACTAACCCTAATCTATGTTACTAATCCTTTTCCATCACCAATATCTCAAATATAAGATATCTATGTCCACTTAGGATCATGTGTAGGGTGTGAGTATAAAAATAAAATAGTAAATACTAATAGGGACCCAAAAATATACAACAATGCATAAATTTGAGTATATATTCAAAGTAATAACACTTAAAATACACATATAAGTCAAGTAATTTTGTACTAACCAGGATACCATGATAATAAAATGTATCTACTTAATTTAATACCATTGAATTATAATAATCATACCAAAAGTTTATATCAGGGTTATAATCTAAAATTAAAATCATTTCACTAATTAGAGGTTAAAACTTTAATCATAGGAGGATCAAAAATTATTTATCTCCCTCTGGAAATAACCACACCATAAGTACCATGAGATTTGACCTCAGACCCCTATCATTCAAGAATACCCCTCAGGGATAACTATTACATGTACTTATCGCATCCAAATCATGAAATGGGTATAACATATCCATTTTTCTCAGGAATTTAATTTGAAATATGGGGAAGTATTAACATAATTGGTTCCATTAGGAAATAACAACACAATGGGTTCCACAATACATTAGTTAAACCTAACTTCTGAAAAATCATAAAGAAGAAAAAACAACAACACAAATATCACATCACCCTCACCCTATCCCTCGATGAATAACTAACATGTCTATAGTAACTCACATTCTAACATACCATACCTAGACCTCACATAATACCCATAATATTATAATATATGATTCTCAAAGATCAGCTATCTTAGGCATTGATCATCTTTCTCATTGATCACTCATTAGATAATATCATAGTCTGTAGGCCATAATTCATCACTCACATACCTCAAATTTCCAGACAAAGTAATCTATATGATCAACTAATCCACCCTACCCTTTATCGCTTAACCCACTAGGTTTCAAGGGACTATACTCTATTTTATACCACATATCTAATCATTACTAAGGTGATCATATAACCCTCTTAGAATATCACTACCCTAAGAAAAACATTCATATGAAGATTCATATATTTTTCTTTCCTTATGGGCTACTTCCATTATACATAATTATCCTCACTAGGCCCCTCATAATCTAACCTATATACTACTAGACATTAACTTCCATGGTGATATCATATTCCCTATGTCCATGTCTCACTTTATTCATGAACCATGGCCCATAAGGAAACTATTTACAACCATCAATCACACAATAAACTCTCAAAGATCCCTCTCGAAATCATATACAAGAATATCCTAGCTCCCCCCCCCCACCTTCATTTTATATTTTAATACCCCTTAGGATCTCCCCAACTAACCAACCCTAGGATCATAAGGTGAAGAAATCACGAAGTGAGACTATTATCATCCCACAGAGTATGGAATGACTATTTTATTCCAAATCATTATTACATGTTATGCATCATGATCATAAAACCATGTTAGAACTCACTATGGTCTCCCTTCCATGATTAATTATTCCTATATATCACATTTCACACTAAAACACATATAAAAAATTCCTTGAAAATTTTGGTATCATCCGCCTCTTTTATGAAGTTAACCATATGGGAATCCCTTTTCTCATTCCATGTAGGCCTGATACATATATCCTCAATAACATGAGCCTATATATCATCAATAAAATAGTAAAATACAGAATAATAATATAATTATAATTTATTTCCATAATTAATTTACATATGAAAAACTTAAGAAAACCCACCAGGGAGTACCACAATGTCGAAATCACAACCAACATCATGGTAATGAACCAAGGCATGATCTCAATAATATTATGAGAAAAAAATTCATCAGTAACAACCAATATTATTTTCAATTTAAATACAAATGGAAAATATCCAAAGAACAACTCACTAGGTCATTTACCAATTCCCCAAATGGAACAATTGAATACAGATGGAGATGCCTTCTTAGTATTATCTCAACTTTGAATAGTATGTCTCTCACTAGGGGAATGGTTTTCTAGTATCTTCCTTATCTTTGGATAATGGAATAAATCCATTATACATCCATCTAGTGATGGGGATTTCACCCAGTTTATAAATATCATAGTAGCTGATTTTTAACTCTCTATATGCCAAAATGAAGATATTTATGCCTAAACACCAACTTCTAAACATGTTTTTTAGCATATTAGATGGTCATTAACTCACAAAACAGAATATTCATACTTCCTCATAAAGATAAAATACCCACAACCATTCAGTGAAATCAACACAAAATTTATGTACCCAAAATTCCCACACTCACTCATCAAAATCACCTTACAAGGAACCTGAATAAGCAATCAATGAGTGAGGAGGAGAAGAAAATAACATGCCTTGGATTAAAGCTTTGATTCATTTGAGATGAAGTAGAGATATCACATGTGAATTCCTGGATTCGTTCGAGAATTGATTCATTCGATCCTTGGATTTGAGTCTTCGGTGCATTTGAGACTTGATTCGAGCCTTGATTTGAGCATTAATTTGCAGAGGAGTGTCGGCAGCACGTGGCTTCTGGAGAAAGATTTTTATATCATGACTAACAAATTCATAGTTATGGTTCTTTAAATCGATCAGGAGACTATTATCAGTGCTTCCAAAAAAGCGCATATTTAGATACCTTCTATCAGTGCTAAATCAATAAGAACTGATAAAATCTATCTTTAGAAGTACTTTTTAGCACAGATAAAGATAGAGCTTTGTCAGCGCTAAAGAAGTGATGATAAATATGGCTTTCATTAGTTATTTTTAGCACTTATAAAACTCTATTTTTGTTAGTGCTAAAGAAGCACTACTAAAAGCCAAATTTATCAGTGCTAAAACTTTCTCGTTGATAAAATATTTATAATTATAATTATAAATAAAAAAATTAGTAAATATATTTATATGATTATATATTTATTTATTATACTTTTATAATTATTCAAATATATAATTATTTATTTAAAATTATATAAATAATTTTAAAAAATAATATATTTTTTATTTATATTTATAAATTTATAATTTATAAATTTAGTAAATATACATTTATAAACATCCTTGTAAATATATTTATAATTATTTATTTATAATTTTAAATATCTTGATATCATTATATATATTTATATAATTTTATATATATATATATATATTAAATATATGTATAGTAAATATATTCATTATTAAAATATATTTATTATAATTTCATAATTATGAATATATTTATATCATTATATATATTTATATAATTATATATAAAATAAATAAATATAAATATAAATATAAATTTATTAAATTTATTAATTATTTACTTATATTTATTATAATATTATAATTATTTAAATATATAATTATTTATTTATAATTATATAAATTCCTCCTTAAAAATAATAATTATATATTTATATCATTATATACATATATTCATTTATTTATATAATTATATATATATATATATATATATATATTAAAATATATATAATTTTATACATATATATTAAATATATTAATTATTTAAATAAATATTTTATAATTTTATAATTAATGAAACATGTATATTTATTTATTTATAATTATACCAAGACTTTTTTTTAAAATAATATTTATATATTTATATCATTATACATACATATATATATTTATATAATTATATATATATATATATATTAATTATTTAAATAAATATATTATAATTTTATAATTATTTAAACATATACAATTATTTATTTATAATTATAAAAGTACATTTTTCAAACAATATTTATTTATTTATAATTATAAATATATAAATTTATAAATATAGTAAATATACATTTATAGATATATTTATTTATAATTATTTATTTATAATTATTTATTTATAAATATATTTTTAACATTATTAATGAACATATAATCTTAAATGCATCCATGTTAAAAATAAGTGAAATTACCTGCAATCCATTTTTTTCATTTTCTAAAAATCTGGTTTATGGGTAACCAGTAACCCAATACAAACTAAACCAAAAGACAAGATCGGCGGTCATGGAACCCGCATACCATATTACAATTCAAATTTCAAAATTCAAGAACGAATCTCACCCAGCCATCGTGCGCCTCCACCAAAGCAGATCACCGGTAAGACTTCATCAGAAAACCAATGACGTCGTCGCTCAAATAGACCGTCATCCAAATTTTAAACAGCCAAAACAACCAGCAAGCAGATCAAATCCAAACAAGTTCAGAAGTCCAACACACAACAAGCTCACGCAGGTCTCCTCACTAGCACAGATCTGTTCCTCCACCTTCATCACCTCAGACACAAAATCAAGGCAGCAACAATCCATACTGTTGGCCAGAAACTCAAACCAGAATCGGCACAGAAACAACGACGACATCGACTCATCACACAACCAGAATCAAAGCATGTTAAGATGGAAAACGAACCAACATCAAATGGAGGGACTCCTGAATCCCTCTGGAAGAAAACCTCATTGAAGACCATAGTCGTAAATCCCGTCGCTGCCTTCGAACCCGCACGCAGAGACCAAATCCTCTTAGCACACCCACATCTGACACAAAACACGACATCAACCCCTAGGCCGGGACATCTGGATGTCGAAATCGAGGAGATGATCCTGCATGACACTGGTGATGTCAAATGAATCACTGAGGGAGACGATCCTGCACGACGCCGCCTGGAGGATTGACACTGCAAACGCGCTGATCTGAAGCACCAAGAAGGAACCGAAGCCACTCCGTGATGGGGGAGAGGAAGGTGGCGCGGGGAAAACCCTAGCATCGCAATGCCCCTTACGGGCCCATCAATCTTAGAAAAAATAAGTGAAATTGAATAATTAAAAAATAGTACATTTTAATAATATTTAAAAAATAGATAGGTTTAATTAATGAAATATAAATTATTAAAAAATATACATATATAGTTAAATAACGATGAATACATATTGAAAATATTAAAAAATAGTAAATAAATATAAATAAATAAATAATATAAAATTATTCAATTTCCCAAAAAATAAAAAAAATATTAAAAATGAATTAATACCAAACTGTAAAAATAATAAAAAAAATAAGAAAAATTTACTCATTAAAAATATAATATATTAAATGAAACATTTTATCAAGAAATTCTAAAATGAAAACTAAAATTTTAATAAATTATAGAAAAATTAGGTGTATGTTTTTTTAATTTGGTGTCGAAGCCTCTTTTATTCTTTTTTTTTATTTTTATTTTTTTTAATTATTAAAATTTATTCTTTCTAATTTTTTCCCTATTTATTAACATTTATTCATTTTATATAAATATAAAGTATTTATTAATATTTATAATCTATATATTTTTATATTAAATTTATTCATCTTTATTAATAATCATTTAATTAATAAAATGTTTATTATTTTTCTTAATTTAATCGTTTTTAATTTTTATTTGTTTAATTATTTAATTTTATTAATTTTACCAATCTATATATTTAATATATACTATTTATTAATATTTATAATTTATATATATATATATATATAATTTATTCATTTTTTATCAATAATTATTTAATTAATAAAATTGCTAATAATTTTTTTTAAATTTATTTATCTTTAATTTTTATTTGATTAACTTTTTCATTTTATTCGGGACCTTTATTAGAGATAAAAATAAAGCGCTGATAAATGGTGTCTTATCAACACTATAGCAAAGCATTAAATAATGTTACCCTTTAGGAGCGCTTTTTTCTAGCACTCATAAAGGTCAGCACTATTTTTTAGTAGTGGCACCTGCAAAAGCACACAGAACACCCATACGACCCAAAGTCATATCACACGAGACCCCCAAGCATGCGTGTCAATGCAAGAAAAATAACCCCCCACCAACACACACACAGACACACAACTATCTCATAGGAGGTTGTGATCCGGAGACCTACGACACACAAAAAAAGTGATCGACCAACCCACCTACAATAATTTTCTATAAATTACGTATATGTTTTTATAATTATAAATTTTTCTTAAATGAATTTAACATAATGTATGTGTGTGTTACATATATATTTATATGTATAGAATTAAAAAAATCCAAATATATAAATATATATATATATATATATATTATAAAAATATGAATATATTTTTATATTATAAAAATATGTATGATTCAAATTTATAATATATATTTATATGTATACTATTAAAAAAATACCAATACAAATTATATATATATATATATATATATATCTTTTATTATAGTTATATGTATACAAATATATATATTGTATATTATACAAAATTTTATACTATATATATATACATTATATTAGATACATTTTTATTTTATATTTATATATAGTATAGATTTATCAAATACATTTATAATGTATGTTAAATACATATATACACACAAATATAAATATGGTATATATTTATAAAAAATAGAATTTTATATATATACACAAACACATATAATATAATATAATATATATATATATATATATATATTTTGATAAATATAGTAATTTTATATATATAAATATATATTTAATATATAAATTTAAAGAATTATATGTATATTAATAAAAATTTATATATATGTATAATAATATATATATATACACACACACTCCCTCAAAATTATATATTTACATGTGTTAAAATAAATATATTTATACATATATTTATAAATACATTTATATCATGTATACAAATATACACATATTTATATATTTATAAATATATTTATGTAAACTATATTTATATATATCTACCTGTTTACAGAGGAGGCATGTTACCTCAGTGATGTAGGCATGGGTCATGACTACCCTAATGACATAGAGAGGGCACTCAGGTGCTTCAAGTAGGGGGTAGTCTGCATGGGAAGAAAACACAACATATAGAAAACCACAAAAAATATGGGTCTTGCCTCTGGGTCATAGCCTTTAAGGCAACCCAAAAATCAGGCTTCAAGGGAAAAATATTACAAGTCATTTAGGCTTAAAATTAGAGCTATTGAGCTTGAAATGTGAGGCATTAAAATGAAACCATAAATTGGGTCATCAGAGCCATGAAATGTACTATCTAGTTTGGGGATGATCAATACCTATGAAGGGTATGAGATCAGACCCAGATAGTCCCTTGGGTTGGGTGTGTGAGTGTTTATTACTTTGTACCCCCATGTTCATCATGTTGAGTGGAGTAGAAACATATTGGAGGGTGTTTCATTCAACTATAAATGTGGGCATGGGAGCATTTTCCAGGCATCACTCCTAGATTTATCACCCCACATCCCCATTACCTTTTATTGGATTGTCTCGGGGTATTACGGTGTGTTTACATTATTAAATTGAGTAATTTTAAAATTTAATTAATATTATTTGTATTAACTAAAAAAATATTACTTTTATTTATAGGTGGAGTTAGGCTCAGTGTTATATATATACCCTAAGGCACAGTGTGCATGGTTTTCAGATGATTTTTGACTCTCTTTGGCCATATGATGTAAGTTAATCATTAATTTTTCTTGTATAAAGATTGTTTGTGATATTAATTTTCTATTATATTATAATTATAAATTAGTTATATTATTGTCCCAATTTATGAATATTTTTTGGCTTGTCATTTTATGTTTCCTAGATCCCATATATTGGGCTTGTATTGGCTTCACTTCCCCAATACCGCACATATGGGGTTAGAGACCATGGGGTAGTGGTTCCACTCATTCATTTCCACATTATTGAGTGGAAATAGCTAGAATGTTTCATGCTAAAGTTCGGGTGCATGAAGCAATCCCCAAGGTTACACGTTAGATTTCTGCATTGAACAATATTCTTCTCATAGGTAGGCAGACGACTGATTGGCCATGCTACCATGCATAGTACATTGAGCCTTGGGATAGGTATGGTTAGTATAGTATCTTTCAGTGCACATATCCTATATTATGACTCCAGCTATCAAATCTGGGGGAGTACATGTATTGGTACTGACATCACACTATCATGTACCTTACGGGCCATGGAATTTACCTTCACCAGTTGGTACATTTGCTCTATTTTTTTAGATCATTTTATTTCAAAATATGTATTGACTTGAATATTATTTGTTTTCCAGTTATAAGTGATACATCAACTTATGAATATCACTAATGATAAGGGGGAGAAAGTTTACTCTCAAGATTCAGTTCATGTAGATCTGGGGGATCTCATAGATCCTCTCGATTCTTTATATGAGAGTGTCTACAATAAGGATCCCCTAGCATATCCTAATCCACATTCTCTTGTAGAAGAAGTTGTGGATGATAATGTGTCTGAGGATCCCACTGGGGATGATTCGCATCAATTATCGCTACCTCCACTGGAAGTGGGATAGAGGTGATGATAGAGATGAGGACAAGACCAGTGACGCCTGATAGAGGCTCCTGCATAGCAGGCATGGGATCAGGCACAACAGGCATGGGGTCCTACACAACAGACATGCGATCCTACATAGCTGGCATGGGATCATACGACTGATGTCCCTGGACCTCTAGGGACATGGGACTTGGGTATGATATCATAGTTTTTTCAATATTTGGGATACACTATATATGTCAATGACTTGTTTGATGTGTCTCAACCATTTTTCATCATCTTCATGAGATCCTACCAGGGACTCATACTTGTTGACACATGAGTCTAAATATGATGTGGGGTAGTCCCCTTCATGGTACATTGGATAGTCATCTATGTAATAGTACGATGAGGCACTAGAATCACAACATGTTGAAGTTCCAGCATCACAATATAACTACTTGGAGGAAGTTCATTAAGAGGAAACCACTCTTATAGTTGTCACACCAGAGAGACATAGATGTCACATCCAAAGTGGGCGTAAATTTTGTACGTCGGGTTGTGGTACCAAGTGTCGACGGAATTGATTTTTTTCTATTAAGATAATTTCATATTGTTTTGTGATATGTAATTGTTACACCTATCTCTCTCATGGTGTTTTCATTATCACAGAATATATTTTTTGTTTTAATAGTTTCATTTGAGTGAATTTTACCTTTATACTTTATTTACACTTTGAAACCTAATTCATGTTATTAAGGTTCATCGAGAATTTTAGTTCACGCCACAAATTCTTTTCTTGAGGAGTAATAAATTTATGAGGATATCAGAGTTTCTAGAATAATGATATTCACACCGTGACATATTAATTCACATCATTAAAAAGTTTTATCCCATAGTCAACACCTTCATTAATTATAGGTAAAAAATACATAAATGTGATATTATTCAGATTCAATGACCCTTAGAGAATTACAAACTTTTCTAAGCCTTTTCTATCCTATAAAATCAAGTCCTTGGAATCTTGTAACATTTAACTGGTTACTAACAATACTCTCCGATCGGATCATATTCTAATTGCTAGTATTCCCAAAACCCTCTCAAAGATCCAATTTCTATTTCTCAATCTCTCAAAGGCTCTCAACATTTCTCTAAATATCTCACCCTAATGTATGAAAATCTTCTTGAGATATTATGGATCTATAACACCTCATGTTTTTTAAAGGTAAAACAATCTTTGATAGCTTATGCGTCACACAACACTGAACCCAAATGAACCATCATTATTTAAATACGACATTTATAACCTAGCCATTAAATTTATGGGTAAGAATTTGATTAATAAATTTATGAAATAGATATAAATATTCTAATCAATCCATAAATTATTAGTAAATAAGGAATCAAGTTTTAATATATATTTATTCTTCAAAAAAATATTTTTTCTTCAAAAAATAATTTCATTGTTTTTTGTGAGAAAATATTATAAATAATTTTTTGAAATTTTAAACATTATATTTTATAAAAGAATTTTTTAAAATCATAATATTGATATTAACTTATTTTTATATTTTTATATTTCCATAAAATATTGATTTTTTTAGTGAATAGTGAAAATACCATTTTTTTGTGAAATTGTCATTTATTTCTAATAAAATAAATAATTTAAAAGTCCTATTAATACATTAATTTGATTTAAAAGTAAATTTTTTTTTATTTAGTTATATTTCATCCAATTAATTATATTTAACTTGTTCTTATAATAAATTTTGATATAAGATTATTTTTAGTCATAAAACACTTTTTTTTAAACAGTTTTAAAGTGCATAATGTTTCTCCATTTTAAATAATTAAAATAACCATTAATGTGGAATGATTTAAATGAAATTTATAGATTTTATATATAAATATTTATTTAAATTAATTTAATTATGATTAATTTTCATATAGTTATTATAAGATCATCTTATTCTTGAAAAATGTATTTCTTGAAAATTGTTCCTTCAACACGTTTGTGGGTTTAATTTTAAATTAAATTCATAAAATTATATAGATTAAATTGCTTAAAATAAATTATATATATTTAAACAAAATAATTAAAATTATATAATATTTTCAACTTAATTTTTTGTCATCATGAATAGTAAAAATAGTAAAAAAATAGTTACCGTAGTAAAAAAATAAAAAAGGGTAAAAGTGAGTAACCATATACGTAAAGTGGATAACATGTTTGAAACATGTTTATTTTTAGTTTTATAGGTATGTATCAGCCTCATCTTACCTAAAATTCTTTATATTTTAATTTTGGAGGCACCCGGCTTGAGAGTGGCTTCCCATTATTGAATTGTTTTGGGTATTTACAAGAATGCCACTCCTCCTCCCTTAAAAAAGGGAAACCCCTCTCTTATCCTATACCCACTTCAAAAAACAATTGTATTTCTCCAAGACCAAACCAAATACCTTACTTACTTCCATACCCACTTAATATATTTTTTTTTATAAATCCAATCTAGGAAGACTTTAGGTATAATCTTAAAGAGGTGGTCCGAAGAAGAGGTATACTTATTAACCGAGCATGTTTGTTTTACTTATTCCTCCACCTCATTAAGAAATTATTTAAACATAATTATATAATAACACCTATATCAAAAATATACAATGATTTTATTATGTTAATTTAATTCTATAATTCTATATGAATTATATTACGGGAGGAGATCTATTTTTCTAAAATTACATGTGTGGGATGTGGAGAATTTTTAAGGCTAATTCTAGAAAAAAGCTTGTATCTTGTGGAACAAAGTGTATCTTTATATGATACCCAAAGGAAATAAAGGTATTTTACTTATAAATACCCTAAAATTAAAGGGTTTTAGTGAAAAGACATGTTATGTTCCATGAGAGGGATCAAACCTCCAAAAGAGATAATGGGAGCAAGATAGACTTTGATGAAGTCAATTCTCAACATATACATGAGTTGGAATAGGAAAATATTACATATATATCCATGGAAGAGACACAAGTACAATCTTTGAGTGATAGTGAGGTTAAAAAACTTGATGGATGTATTTTTCTAGTTACTAAGGTTACACATTAATAGTTGATAGTAATGGAACTATCTCCTAAAAGGAGGAAATAAGTATCTAAAAAGAAACATGATGGAAAGAGTCTATGAATTTTGATATAGATTACATGTACCAAAACCAAGTATAGATTTCGGTTGATCCTATAGTGAATGTAAATATCATTATGTGCAATGGGTATTGAATAAGGAACTATACATGGATGGAAAATTCAACACCTACAAGCCATGAATGCCTTTTAAATGGTTTATATAGAGTTAAGGAATTGACTATGATGAAAAAATTTCACCAATAATAATGTGTAAATACATCATAATTCTACTTTTCATAGTATCTTACCATGATTATGGGATTTGTAAAATGGATGTTAAAACATCCTTACTTAATGGGAACCTTCTGGAAGATGTCTATATGACACAACGATAAGGTTTTGTAACACCAAATGAATCCAATAACATTTCTAGGTTGTAGGGATCAATTTATGGATTGAATCAAGAATCTGAATCATAGAACATTAATTTTTATGTATCCATAAGAGAATTTGGTTTCATAAAGAATAAATTTGATCGATTAGTCTATAAGTGGTTCAGTGAGAGTGATATTTTTTTCTAATAGTGTATGTGGATAACGTATTACAAATTTGAAATGTGATACCAATATTATAGTCCATTAAGATATGATTAAATAAATTTTTCACAATAAATGAGTTGGGTGAATTAGCCTATATTCTAGGGATTAATATCTATCATGATAGTTTTAAGAGGAAACTTGAACTAAGTCAAGGTACATATATTAAAAAAGTACATATGATATTTATTATGGAAGAATCCAAAAGGGTATTTTTCTAATGTCACATAGCATACATCTCTCCAAGAAAATGTGTCCTAAAAATATGAGGAGAGATACAGGATTAATAGAGTCCCATATTATTTTGTGAAATGATTTTTCATGTACGCCATGGTATATACTAGGCTTGATGTTTAATATACTTTGTGAATGGTAGGTAGATATCCATAAGACCAATGATACTTCCATTGGATGTATATCAAGATTATCATGAAATATCTAAAGTGTACTAAGGATATGTTCATGTAGTTTGGAGGAGATGAGGAACTAGTCATCAGAGGATACACAAAGCCTGTTTTTTGGAAAAATTATGATTATCTAAAATCACAATCTGGATATGTGTTCAATAGATAATATTTTACCTATAATAATTAGAGGTATCATTTATTAATTAATTCTATAGTAGAGTTTGGGTATATTATGGCTTTTTATATAGCCAAAGAAACATTTTGGACACATAAATTTTCCCAATAGCTTGATATAATACCTAGTAGTAGGGATGCTATCATGTTGTATTTTCATAATTCTATAGTGGTGGTTCTCACCAAGGAGGCAAGGTCATATCAACATATGGATCATATAATCCAAAAGTATCAAATCATGAGGTATTTTTTATTAGATATGTGAGGTAGAAGTAAGTAGATTTCCCATAGATGAAAACATGGAAAACCCATTGACTAATGATTTATATCATCAAAATCATGACTATCATGTGAGAGTTAGTGGACTGAAGTTCATTAGTAGTTAGAACTAGTGTAAGTGGGAGTCTGTTAGTGTTTGTTCCCTAGAACAAACTAATTTGTACTATATATTTAATGTATCTATTCAAAGGAATGACTATTAAATACATATCTTGTCACATGATGATGATTCTTCTACAATACATTAATGTGATTATTCCCTTAAAATACTCGTTCCATCAAATGGAAATAATAGTTCCTTGCTATTAAGAGATCATTCAAGTGAAATGAAAAAAAATATAAAATATTAGACCTACAATAAGGATAACATTCTCTAACAGGACATAGATTATATTTTATTGATAGGTTCTTAATACTTTTAAGTACAAGAGACTTCATCTAATTAAACTTTTACTCAATAATCTCCAAGATGAGAGATTATAAAGATATAACCACCTATAGTAATTGCATACATAATCACTCATTGGATATTCAATTATGAAAACACATGTAATGATCCTTGAAATTGAGATTATTATAGATGTGCATCATGATTCACATACTTTGATGTATTAAAAATCCATGAATACCTATGATCATGATTTGGTAAGATACATTGGGTGCATCAGGAGTAGTGTGAAATTAATGAGTAAGTCAATATAGTATTTTTCTCTTATGGTTTAATACATTTGATATCTCAATCCCTTTGACTGTAGTGGAACTATAGAAATAAATCTATGGACATAGTGTATTTATGAGTTCATTTTAGATATTTAAAGAATTATAAATCAAGCACATAGTTTGATGGCATGAGTATGAAACCTTATTGATTAAGAGATATCAGGTCAAATGGATTATATTATACAATGAGTGTTCATATGTGTTTCTTTTCATTGCAACATTATTATCATTTTCTATGGGAGCCTTGATATATTGTCAGAAACTAATCGTAGAATTTATAAAATCCCACTTAATTCCATGGAGAAATCATCCTTTAGGGTCACGTGAAGATTCTATCCACGATCTCATTTAAATTCTATTTGAGTTTAATAGTTGGAACAAATAATACTATCAAGATCATAGAGTAATATTTATTTAGGATTTTCTTGATCTAAAATTTTTAGTCATCATTTATATTTAAATTAGAATATTTATTTGAGTTTTTTAAAACCTTGAGAGTTCAATAGGTAATTCTATTTAAAAAAACAATTTTGAATAGTTTATTTCACATGCAACATCGAACCAAAAAGAACCATGACACGTTTTATTAAGATAATCACTGTGAAGTAGCCATTGAAATAGAAGGTATAAATAGAGGTAACTAAATTATAAAATATATCTATAAATAAAAATAAGGGTCACCTTTAATATGAATTTATTTATGAAATTTAATTATTAAATCTAAAAATCATATAAAATCATTTTAATCTTACAAATGTATTCTCTTAAAATTATATTTTATGATTTATGATTTTTTACTTTGATAAAATAATTATATTATGGTTAAATGATGATAAATATATTTTAACAAGAATAATATATTAACATTAATTAAATTTTTATTCGATAAGAAATAGTAAAAAGAATATTTAATATTTTAAGAAGTCGCTTTCCTATAAAAAATTTCATTGTATTTTTTGCTTCTATTTAAAAGTTAAATCACTAAATTTTATAATTTTAATTTGAAAAAATGAAAATAATTTTTTGGATTCATATATCAATATTATCTTTAGATGATTTTTTTATTTTTTTTAAAGAATAATCTTTAAGTAAATAGTAAAAAATGTTGTTTTTAGAAATATTATAACTTTTATGACATCATTAGGATATAATAATAAGTTAAATTTTATGAAGAATTTATAATTAATAAATATTAATTTAATAAATTAATTAAAACATTTAATATATTATGTTTTATTTATAAACCCAGGATTAATATTTTTGAACCTAATTAATAATTTTCTAAAAAATGGTATTTTTATGTTATATATTTATTATTTTAAAATTAATTTTTATAAATTTTAGAAATTTAATTTTATTAAATGGTTTTCATAATTTTAATAATAAAATCCAAAATTAAATAATACAGTTAATTATAATGTTTGTTATTAAAATAAGTTATTGAGGGTAAAAAAGGTTATTATGGCAAAAGTATATTTTAGTAAAAGTTAAAACTAAAGGAGAAAAGGACTAAAATTACTCAATCCTTATCTAAAAGTGTGTATCAATGGGTTTGATCAACTCAATATCTTACCCACTCTATTTTTCCCACTTTTGGATCCACTTTCCTTGAATAGTACACCTCTTATTACTAAAATGCCACTCCCCTCACTTATAAAAGGAGACTTTAATGGCCAAATTTTTCCTTACACCTTAATCCTTTTGGTTTAACCAAAATCTCTAAAAATACCTCTATGAAAATTAAATACATTTCATATATTTTATTTTTTCTTTATAATACCATTCCTGAAAGGCTTAAGCTAGTTTATAAATGATTTATTCCAAGGAGTGAGATAAAAATTCTTCAATCACTCATTTTCATTTTCATTTCTTTAATTCTACATCTTCTACCTTCAAATTAAATTATAACATGATAAAATAATAAAATAATTCTCATTATTATACCAATGTTTTTTTATAATTATTGAATAATCATTATCTTCCTTCCTTCCATTCCCTTAGAAAAAAAAATGTCATTCATGTTACTTATAGACTACCACCTCCATGAATGACATGTTTTACTTTTTATAACCTACCTATGGGGATAGTTATAAGAATTTAATTAATGAATTCATATTATATTAATAAAATATTAAAATTATATAAATATAAATCAATATATACTTTCTTTTTGTTCTATAAAAAATGAAAATGTCACTCATGTGTATGTACAGACGACCGCCTCTATGGATGACATGTTATGTTTATCAACCTATCCTTATATGGTAAATATATAGTTCATGGTAAAAATAGAATCTATGCATTTCAACCATATAGTAGTCATCTTCCAAGAAAGTTGAATACTTCCATTTCTGATGGCTTTCAAAAAAGTGGTATAGTCATATTCAATCCAAAACTTAATCCATCCTCATTTCTTTTCCATTTCAACCACATTAATTATAGAAAGAATTTATACATCCAAAGAAGTAATGAAACCACTTAGCTACTAGGGGACCTAACACCCCGAATGGCCCGAAGGTCTTCTTTTATGTTATTTTATTATGGATAATCCCCGTTTTAAGGGTTGAAGGGGAACCAGTACATGACATGTAGGCCCAAGGCCCGACTGATCTGCAATACATGACCTGAAGGCCCAGAGGCATACCTTTCTCAATACAAGACCCATAGGCACAACCAAATTAAACTGCCCCTCCCTAGCTTTTGCGTCATTGATCACCTAGCTCCCCACCTTGCATTGCTGATCAGCTAGCATGGCCCTGTAGAAAGTTTCATGGTGCCAGGTCCCGATGGCGACTTCCATACCCTCTCATTCTTCCAATTTGGTTAGCTCTGCTTCTGGTGGCTGCTATTCTTGTTGCTCTAATCCTCTTCTGGGCACTATTCTATGTGAACTGGGATACTCCATGGTCTTTGTGGCCCGAAGGACCTATGGCCCGAAGGCCTTTGATGACCCGAAGGCCCTTGAGACCCGTAATCCCAAACCAGTGGCCCGAAGGCTTAAATCCGGTGAATAGTGTCTGCTGCTACAGTACTTCTACAGTCCCCCAGAAATTCACCTCCACCCGGTTTTGAACCAGGGTCTCATGGATGCCAAGAAGGAGCCCTCACCACTAGGGTACAGTATTGTTGGCATGAAACCACTTACACTATATAAAACTCCCATTGCATCAACTTTATGATATATGAAAATTGGACCATAACCAGAAGGTCATGGATTCTCTCTAGAAGCACCATCTGTATTATATTTAATCATGCCTGAGGGTAGATATATCCACATAACTTCAAAATTTCACGAAGTAGAATGATAATTACCTATAATACCAAGGTTCCTAAGTATATAAATATCATGAATAGAATTATCACAATAACTATTTTGAACAAAGTTAGCATTCTTCAAAAATAGAAATAATTTGAATGAGATCTGATTTAATGAAGAAAGTGGTACTTTCATGAAAAATCTTGTTTCATCCAGTCCATAGCACATGTAGGACTTTCAAACTGGATACTAGAAAGAGTTTCAAAAGCTTCTTATATAGACGAAGCTTTATGCATGAAGAAACATCATCCTGAATACAAACTACATGAGGAATCACTACATCAAACAAATTAGCAGTATCCTTACATAAGGTTGAATCATTAGCATAGTTAAGGAAAAAATGATAAATTTTGTGCCTATTTTGATTACATAAGACACATTTAAAACACAATTTTATGCCAATAGACTGAATAAAATCATTAGTGGGAATTTTATAATACATCACCCTCTAAGTAAGATAGAATATAGATGGATAAATCTAGTTTCTACTAAAAAGCATATCTCAAATTCTCTTGTTCTCTTGAATTAACTCTTAGTAACAAGATTTGGAAGAATTTAAGCCTTTGGATAGGGATAATCATACCAAAAAATCATCACCATTAATAAATATATAACTAATCACCATTTTTATAAATTTAGTATGAATAATTTCCAAGGAGGATTACATTTTATCTTTTATTAACACATTAATATCAATTTTAGTGTCAAAAGAATTTAATAAATTGAGATTAAGAATAATTTTCTAGTTTTCTAACAAAAAATTCATAAATTATTTGATGTTATCTAGCCAATGTGAGTTCATTGAAATGATAGAATAATAAACCATGATGTATGGAAAAATAGAAGAGTCCACAAAATTTAAATTCCCATCTTTGAACCTATTCAATAATATATATCTCAAAAATGTAAATCCATATAAATTACCATTAATGAGACTCCACATAAAATTAGCCTGCAAAGACTAATTGTATTTGTAGATATTTTTAATGACAAGACCCCCATAATCAATATGATGATATAATTGCTTCCATGGGAAGGCATAAATTCTTCTATGAAGGATTTTTTCACTCCAAAAAAATTATTAATAGAAATGTTGGTAATCTTAATGAGATAATCCAGCTATTTATAAAGAATAAAAGAATTTAAAAATTTATAAACAATAACCTCTTTCATGAGGATAATCCTTCTTACCATCTAAATAGTCTTTCCTTTCCAAGAGGCCAATTTGTTTTTTATCTAGCTCAAAATATGAGATAAATGAGCAACATGTGTTTTTTCTTAAAACATGATGACACCAAGATAAGTTAAGGGAATCACCCCTTCTCTAATTCCCAACTCATTTATGATATCCACTTTTCTGGATGTGGCAATGTTTTTTCCTAAATATAAAAAATATTTAGTCCAAATGACCTCCTTTCTTAAGACCTTTTCATAATGAAAAAGATCATTTTTAATGTTCTTGAAATTTCTTTTATCACATTGAGTGAAAAGTATAATATCATAAACATATAATAAATGAATGGGGGCATCCAAACCTCTAGAATATCTGATGGATTTAAGTTTTCCAGTGTCAACCATGTTAAGAAAAATCATGCTCAAATAACCTTCATCAATATGGAAAATGATAGTTAGGAGTGGATCACCTTTTTTAACACCTCTAGAACATGTAAACTAGCCCTTAGGAGATCCATTAATGAGAACTAAAACATGTAATGAGCTCATAAGTGTTCTGAACCATTTAATAAAAACCTCATCAATCCAAAGTTTGATAAAACCTTTCAAATAAAACCCTAATCAAAAGTATCAAAGGACTTTATAACATATATATTGAGAGAAATGTTACCTCACCTGGTATATTTTTTTAGGATATTAACACATTAATATAAAATAATAATACATTCATTAATAGTTATACCTTTGATAAAACCAAACTAATTCAAGGATACAATCCTTCCAGTAATACCGGCCAACTTGGTAGTAAGAATTTTTCTAATTATCTTATAAATATTGTTGAAAAGTGCGACATGCCTAAAACGTTGAATCCAATTTTCATTATCAACATTCATAATGATGGAAATAAATTGATAATTTATTACCTATTTCAATTGGACACCATTAAAAATTACTAACAATTCTATAAACATCACAATGAATAATCTCCTAAAATTTAAAAAAAAATAGTTTGTGAACCCATCTAAACTAGGGGGTATACCTGCATTAAGCCCAAAAAATGCATATTTAATCTCAAAATTAAGATGTTTTGTAGAAATATAAAATTTATAAAAAAAATTGACAATAATTCTAATGATATCATCCATCAACTCAACGTTATTTTTGGTACTATTATAGTGGTTCATATAAAAAGAAACAACATGAGCATCCAAATCCTCCCTATTCTCAAAATACTCCCCATTAACATTAATAATATCCAAGGGTTTATTGATATTATTAACCATTTGAAGAATATTAAATGCATTAGTGTTCCTACAACACTTTTTAATTAATTTCAATTTCAAATATTCCCTTTTCAAGAGATTAGGGAGAAGCTTGTAATGGCTTTGTGCCAAGAAAATCTTCTTCCTCTCATCACCTTTTCCAATAGTGTCTCACTATCGTAAAAGTGAGGGATGGATTCCTTAGTTGTCGATGAAGCTCAATAGGATTATCACAAACCATAATTGTGATGTATGGGTTCTTTGATCACTGCCAGATCAAGGGAGTAATAATATCAACCTCTCAACTCGAGGAGAGAAGACGTAGGGGATCACATTGAGCTATTGTCGAACTTCTTTTCAAGCTATGTTTGCTCTCCCATTTAGCCATTTTTCATTGTGTTCGATCGCTTTATTAACTTTGAAATTAAACTTTATAACTCAGATCAAATTTATCATTTATCACTCAATCAATTTCATCACTTTAATTTCTTTATCGTTTCAATATTTTTTAAATTTGAATTTACTTTTTTCATCCACTTTAATTTTTTAAGAAAGATTCACCCCACTCTTTTCATTCTACTCTGACCAACAGTAATGAAATAAATTAATAAAATTAATATGTTTATCTTAATGTATCATAAAATACTCACACTTATAGAATATCATATATCACTAAAATAAAAATCATAAAAAATGCACACAAACAAATATAATTTTCATTTCTATGATACTATTTCACACCACCAATTCAATTTTATTCATAATAGGAAATCATTTGATGATATGTTTAAATCCATATCCACACTACCTTCCTTGTTTATATAAATTTATCATTCTAGTGTTATTATTCCATATTTGTGGAAGTATAAATATCCTTAAATTTAATATATTTTATCACATTTATACTCATTTATTCATATTATAGTATTCATATAAGCGTTGATAACAATAACACCATATTATTTTTTTTAATATATTTATTATAATAAAATTAATGACACAAAAACATCCAATTACATTTATAATATATTTATAACATCTATAAAATATAATTTTAAAAAAAATTCAATAAAAAAACATCAATGAAAATATATTTATAAATTATAATTTTCAAGTATCAATCCATTTGATGCTCACCCAAAAATAGTAAACTATAATATATTTATAAAATATAACATTTAAAAAAATATTTATAAAAAAATTAAACAAAAAAAACTAAACCAAAAAAAACTCATTATTAAAATATAATAATAATAATTAAAAAATATAACTTTAAATAAGACACAACAAATCAGTAGCCAAGCATCAATCCATTTGGCGCTCAACAAAAATGAGCAAATTATAATATATTTCTAAAATGTTACATTTAAAAAAAATTATGAAAAAGATAAACCTAAAAACCCATTATTAAAATATACTTATAATAATTAGAAAATATAACATTATAAAAACCTAACCCCAAAAAACCAATTATTAAAATAAACTTATAACAATTAAAAAATATAACATTAAAAAGTATAAAACAATCATTGGATGAGTGTCTATTAAATTGACACTACTAGGTAGGTGAGCATCAATTCAATTGATTCCTAGCCATCTCAGTTTCCAAAAAAAACTAACTTCAAAATTTTATAAAAAGAATATTCAGAAAATTTACCCAAATGGATATACCAAAATGATTTTAGTTAGAGATGGTGTAACTCATCACCACTATGTCCTATCTCTAGCAGTGATCTGGTTTTTATTTAATAATTGATCATGGTTTTTGGTCTCTTGGATCTTTAAGGTGATGAGGGTTTGTATTAGATTATTTGGGGAACCAGAAGTTTGAGATGATGAAATCAAACAAAAATAGAGAATAAAAAATGTAAGAATATGTAAATTTAACAAGGTTCATCAAGGGTTTCCTACATCCCCAAGAGAAATGGGTAAATTATTATATTTCTTCTCTGGATGAATCATCATAGGATTAAAATTGTAACATTAAGATTTATTTTCATAGGGTTTAATCCTATTTTAAATATGAGGATATGTACCAAAGTCAAGGTTGGTTCATCCACCCATGAAATTCCTCCTATTGTCGGCTACTTCATTGATCTAAGGTGTCAGTTGGGTTAGTTTTTTATCAATTAAGATTCCCCATAATGGTTTTTTTTCAAAAAAAAAAAGATTCCCTCAATCAACTCCCTAATTGGGAGTGGCCCCACAAATTTTCCCCTCATAATCAATTTGGGTAAAATCAAAACTTGTAATCTCTTTAGAGGTGAACATATTCTCCTTTGGTATACTTTTCATCATCATATCTTCCCTGATATCATTGGTATGGATTTTATCAATTTTCAATAATCATTATTCCCATATATTTCAGATCCAGTGATATTACATGTCAATATGTTTGGACATAGAATGAAATTGGGGGTTCCTACTAAGTTAAATAGTTCTCTAGGTATTACAATAGAGAACATAATTCTCCTGGATCTATCTCATCTTATATAGAAAAGTATCCATCTACAATGTATCCTTACAAAATTTAGAGACTGTGATATAATCTACTTTAGTGGTAGATAGGGAAATTGAATTTTGAATTCATGATTTTCATGAGACTGCTCCCCTTATAAATTATATCAAGTATCTGAATATGGATTTTTTTTCCTGTCTACATATCCATCCATATTTGCATCTATTTATCCTACTAAAACTGGTTTATCACTTCAAAAACATAAAAATTCAATGAATGTATATCAGAGATACCTCAATATCAATTTGGTATATGTCCAATGCTCATTTCATGGATTTTATAAGATTATTCTCACAATGAAAACATCATGAGTACTATCTAGTCTGGTGTAAGACAAAAAAAACATAAGATTACAAACTGATAATTAATAAGGAATTTTCTCCATTTTTTCTTTCTTTATTTCAATCAATGGACTCTGGATTGACATCATACAGAAATTTCCACTAAGTGGAGTACTAAATAGTTTATCCTTTCTCACATTGAATCTTTCAAGAACCTTCTCAATATATCATTCCTATGATAGCCAAATCTTGTAATTCATTCTATCACGGGTAATCATCATACCAAGAATATGAGTAGCATCTCCTAAGTCCTTCATTTCAAAAGACTTGTTAAATTCCTTATTAAATATTTCAATCTTAGTGATATATCTGTCGATAATTAGTATATTATCAAGATAAAGCAAGATAGTAATGAAGTAACAATGTGAAAACCATTTAATAAAAACATAGAGGACATTAGTGGTTCTCTTTTACTCATTTTTTTCATGAGTGGATCTAACATCATGTACCATTTCCTTAGTTTATGTTTTGGTCCATATAAATTTTTCTTGAGCTTATATACTATGTTTTCTTTTCCTTTAACTTGAAATCCCTCAGGATTATCCATGTAAATATCTTCTTCAAGGACACTATGAAAGAATTTAGTCTTTATATCCAGTTATTGAACTTCCAGATTGATACTTTCCATCAATTTAAGAACATCCCTGTTAGAAGAAATTTTTACCATAGTATAAAAAATTTCATCAAATTCAATACCTTTATTCTAACTGAATACCTTTTCAACTATCCTGGATCTATAGCATAGCTATGATCTACCATCTTCTCCTTTAATTTTTCCCACCCACTTGTTCTTGAGTTCCTTCTTTCCATGCAGTAATTCTACCAAATCAAATGTGTGGTTCTTGATAATGAATATCATCTCATCTTTCATATCTTTTTTTGATGGTACTGGGGAACATAGTGAAAGTCAGTGAGTTGTGGATTTTAAATTTTCACTATTTATCAACATAACTATGTCATCATCGGTGAAGCGTTGCCCTGATAAAAGACCGAGGATCCCACATAATGGATTTTAAGCAAAAAAACATAAACCAAAAAAATTCCACCTTTGATTTGAATCCAAAATCAAAATTTGTTCATCACCAGTGATCATTTCCTGGTGGAATTGAAGTTGATCACCTCTAGATTTTCCACCCATTCTTTGAAAGTTTGCGGGAGCATCAATCATCTAATTTCGGGTGCTAGGACAGAGATATGATGATGCCTTCGACATACCAATGATCACCACATTGATGTTCCTACAATACATGAAGAAGAGCTCAATCCAGTTTATTAGATCAATATTTTATCTCTCTATGAAGTGGGAAATGAGATAGAGGCTCTCATTTCTTGCATAGTTAATAGTATAGCTCATGGGAGCCTCTCCTCACTTATATAGTGAGTTAATAAAATTACCAAGAAAGGGTCCCCAACCCCGGAATATTTATTACTTGCTATAAATGATATCTTATGACTTATTTCCCAAGTCATAAACATCATTTATATTTATATTACTTACTTGTAATATATTATATATATTACATGATAAAGTAAAGCCATCAAATCGATTCTCCATTCCCAAAAATATTAAACAAACCTTGAATATTAAAATAATATTCATTCATATAATATTTTTTACGTATTTAATTTAATACTTCAAAATACATTTAATAAATAAATTCAATGCCAATTATTCTAAACTTTAATAATATGAATTTATTTATTCCTTGGTGATCGTATATCCTCATACATATCCTGGACCCTGTGGTGGGGACCACTATGTCCAAAACTCTTATTCATCAGAATAGGTAAGACTTTTGAAAACACTAAGAATGTGACCCTTTTGAACCTTATCTCAATTACGTTGAATTATTTTCAAAGATCAGGAGTGTATTCTAGTAACCCATCAAGGCCTCTAAAGAGATAAGGAGTAGTCACAACAATGACAACCTTCCTATGAACACACGTTCTGTAATATAATCTTTTTGGCTCATAATATCTCATAAATCAACACAATCACTTTGTGTCGTCATCCTTTGTTTCTTTATTATTCATTGACCTTACTGGATTTACTTACCTTCTTCTACCATGGCCATGGATTCAGAAAAGGTGTTACTATCTTAATCAACTAGGCTCAAGATATATCTTTTTATTGGAAGAGACAAATCTTTTATTGATTATTCAATCAATGTTATACTACCAATGACGCACCCGATGAAATCTACTTCATTTCAACTTCATTTCCATGGTTTTTCCTTACATAAAAGTACATGATTAAATATTATACACTAAAAATAATCTCAATTTAGGATACCATTACACGTGTTCACAGATAGGAACTACCAATGACACTCGAAACATGTGGTTTTCATATTTTAAGTTTAGTCCTAAAAATATCATCAACTTGAGATCACCAAGTGAAAAATTCATAAGAATAATTCTCAATGCTTATGAGCCCCCAACACCAGATAGTAAAATAACATATTTGTCCAATTAGAATGATATAACTAGACTATATATCATATTTTTAAGATTAATTTCATTGTATCTTGAGGTTCTCATTATAGTATAGTAAATGTAATAACCTTTTGATATGAAAAATAATATTGAGAAATTAACATATAAATAGTGGATGTAGAAATTTCAACACTATTATGGTAAATGAAAATCATACGTAACTTAAAGTTTACATGGTATGGTAATTGAAAAATACTGTTCAATTTGGGCCTAGGGAACCCACTTTTATAACACTCCCAATTGCACTAGATCCAACTTGATAACTATAATTGTTAAATATTACATGATAATATCATTTTTATGTTGAGTTATGGCTTTATTCATGGTTCTACAACATCTCTATTGTGAGGCTGCTCTGATATTAGCAACTTCACCTCCTTGAGTAAAACTCTTCAAGAGATGATATCCCTGAGTATGTACCCTTTTTACACTATCAAAACTTAAAACATTATCTAGTACCAGTAAAATAATTATCTTCATGAAAAAACTTTACTTGATAGGTGTGATTCCAAGAACTATAACAAATCATTTCATATTTTACACTTCTTCGTTAGCTTCCTTAAAAGCCACAATGCACTCATTATTTGTAGTTATGGATACCATTAGCTTAAATGATCTTGTCTTTCTCATTACCCTATCTAAAATGAGATATTAGATCATATTGATCTAAAGTAATACAAGTTTTTGTCACCTTAAACAAGTATCACATCATCTATACCATGAATATATCTCTTATACTCTCTCAAGTACAATTGGATAGTTCTGACTCCTTCTCATTTAGTTCTCCTAGATTATACTGAAAATTTCCTACCATAAATTATATATTGGGAAAATCAAATCTTGTACATATCATTCTATATGTAATTAATCCATCACAGAATCATAAAGAATTATACTTATCAAATAAATCTCCTCTTATGTATCATATATGTCTTCCTAAATATATATATTCCATGTGACACTGGTAATAATTCTCTCTCAAATTGTTCCAACTTGTATTTTTCAGTACCTTGTCAGTATATGTACTATTGACTAGGTCCAAGAAATCATTTGATCTACCTTAGTAGATCTTATTCTCTATCACACATGTTGTTGCTTTAAGGCAATCTCTAGAGAGTTACATTCATTATAGTCTTAATTAATTGTAATACCTATAGTTTTTTTCCATGTTTTATAAAACATATCTTACTTGTAAAGCAATGGGACTCTCACTAACATCTTATAGACTCATGGAAAAAATTAATTTCAAATGAATATTCTATGATCTTGTTTCTTAATTTAATCCAAAATTGAATTTCAGCCATTTTCACCCCCTATTGGAGTTTTATGGTTTCACCAACCCTTTCTGGTTGCGTCTTATATATTTCTTCCAAAATTGGTGGTCTTAACATCCAATTCCCAATATAATGATCATAGAAAGTATCTATGACAAGTATAAACATCTAATGTATTTAGAAATAATGAATTGGTATTACCAATTGATCCTTATTATTACCACTCTTATACCACCCATGTATAGTCTCAGTTGAATACCCACCATAGTATTCAAAATAGTAATCCAATGTACTTTGATACATTGAATCCATTGTTTATTTTTAACTGATCTTGTCAATTTTAGCTTGTTTTTATTTATTTATTACTTGTATGGTTCATTAATCTGAATAAATAATGTATCACCAGCCGTAGTGAATATGAAACCAACACTATGGTTTGTAATATTCTTATGCAATATATGTCTCTGGAACATTCCTCTTCCACTTACTCTTATGGAACTCATTCCTATGACAACTATTTTTGAATATATGGAATTTTCCAGATCAAATTCAATATTTCTCCCACTATCTCAAATAGATATGTGTACCCTTTTATAAAAATATGATCTATCACTTAACTATGAATTTTATATCATAAATATTTCTATAATATCTTAAGAAAAATTTAGGACAATTGCATTAGATGCATATTTTGTTTTTATTGATGCATGTTTTTTTATATCCTTAATAAACATTTTTCATCTAAACACATGTTCTTATGACATAATGGAATTATATCATACTATAACTCATATGATGTCCATTTTTCATTATAGTTGACATATGGTTATGGGATTACACCCCTATTTGTGAATCATGTATTTAGTCGTAATGGAATTTTTTGAAATGCATATAATTCTCAACATTGATTCTCCATTTACTTACATCATAACTGTGATGTGTATATAGAAATGATCATTTATGAATTAATTCATACTATATTTCATGATATATGAATGATTTTTCAAGATATAGTTCGACACATGGGCTCGAAGAAAATCATATCTTTCAACCATGCATATTCCATACTTCACTTTTTCATTCCTTAAAACACTTAAAGGAATCTTATGAAGTATATTTACCACCTACTTACCCTTAGAATAGTTCACATTCTCTAGATGAACTAATTCTGAAATATTTATATCTTACCTTTATTTATAAAATTTTTTGTTGAGTCAAAAGTATTACTTATTATTTTTCCATTCCTTTAGTTTTTGAAATCACAAACACTCAATTAAGACTTTTTTTAATAAATTTTTATGTCCCAAGTGTTTTAGTATGTTTTTGTATAAAACATTATTTTCTACCATATATAAAAAACTTCTAATTTATTATGAATATAAACCCACTACTATTCAATACAATCCATCAGATTGAGTATGCATCTAATTAATCAGAATTAACTTTATTCAAACCAGTAGTTAGAATTTTGTCTTTTCTATTAAATTATAAAAGTCATGACTATCCGACTAATTTTCATACTGATATATCAGATGAACCCTCATAAGGATTACTGTATTGATAATAAATAATTCTATCAGACTGAATAATTTTTATAATCGGAATACATAATAATTGTTTCTATCATAAGGAATAATTTTATCATTGTAATGGTTCTAAAAAATTAATGTTGGACATTCAGTTATGCCAGAACATTGTGAGTTTTCAAGTGCTGGCTATCTGAGGTCATTGAAAAAAACATAGAAATTTAATCATTGGAGCTTCACCTATAAATAGTCGGTAATTTTAAGAATTTGGAGCTGATAATTTTCACCACTCAAGTCTTATGAATTTTTTTCTGTGTGAATATCTTGTTATTAGTTATTATAATACATTAGAGAGTTATTGTTCTAAGGAATCCTTGTCATGTTTGTTTTCTTAAAAAAAATTAAATTTGTATTCTTCATCCAATCATTGTTACGATTGAGGGACTATAGAGATTAGAATATGATGAATCTGATCCATCAGATTGAGGGATTCTGAGGATATAAAGATAGATTTTGATCATCATTATGATCGAGGGCTTCCAAGGATAGGATGACAGACCTTGTTATGATCATCATATCAAGGGATTTTCTGGAAAGAAAAGATAGACTTTATAGTGAGTATAAAACTATAGATACCTTTATTCATGGTTATTAACTACCTTTACTCTTAAGGATAAAAGAGTGTTTTCATTTAATATATCTTATAAGTCATTATTACTTTAGTAGATATTTTATTGCATGTTTTTACAATCCTATTCCATTGTGCATGTAATATAAAGTTAGTCTACATACTTATCTTTCTGTACTTTTTTTTATCAGTTTAACTGTGAATATGATAATAACATACTTTTATTTAATTTAATCAACTATTAGTCGGATTCTTTCACTCTAATCATTGAACGATGTCTAATTCTGATTATTTACTTTAAGAGGTTTTTTTATGATTAGTTTAGACTTTTAAAACAAAAATTCACCCCATCTTGTAATTATATCCATCTAATATACTCTTATGATCCTATAATTGGTATCAAAGTTGGTTTCTACAACTTATATACTTTTTAAGTTTTTACTCTCTTTATTTTCTGCAAGTTGTTTAAATTTTCTAACAAACATTTTGTTTATAAACTTTGTTATATCAATGTGTACTTGTATAAATGAGTTTCTATTTTTTCAAATAGAAGGTATGAATATTGTATATCTTGATAATATAAATCCTATTTGACTACCTACATTTTATGGTAATGACTATGAATATTGGAGAGATAGAATGAAATCCTTTGCGATCAATACTGGAGTTGATAACTTCTTAATATTTACTAGAAATAGAATATTCCTGATAAGGAAGTTTTTGTTTTTACAAATACTGAGAAGTTAGAATATCAATTGAATTAAAAATTCATAAATACTTTATTGTGTTCTATGATAAGGAATATCTAAAGTCAGATATCATCTTTTTAAGATTCTAATATTATTTGGAGTAAATTGGAAGTAACACATTTTTGTACATCCAAAGTTATGGAAACACAAAGAGATATGCTTAGATCTGATTACCAAGGCTTTTATTTTCTACCTAGTGAGATAGTTGCAATGATGCACTAAAGGTTTATGAATATTATTAATAGTTTATAGTATATTGGAGAATAAGGTCTTGATGATGATATTTGGTTGATAAAATTATTGATATTATTCCTAATGAGTGGGAATCAAAAAAGAAAAGTTATAAATGATACAAAAAAGCTTACTAATCATACCATTGATGATATTATTGATACTATCATGGCGTATGATGGAAGATTTAAAAGATATAATAAGAAATATAAAAAGAAAAATTGTGGTGTTGTTTTTGTAACAACTTCTCATATATCTATTAAAGTTCAATCTCATGAAAAAGTTGTGCAATCTTCAAGTAAGAAGAAATTTATTGTTCATTCAAATTCTAGTACATCATAACATTTTGAGAATCGGTTGATAATATTTCTAGAAGGATGAAAAATATAGTTGTAAATAAATACTTCTAATATCAATATAAAAAAGTTCATAGGGATAAATGTGATAAGAAGGATTCTAAGGTCACTTATTATGAATGTAAGAAAGAAATACATATCCAGCATAATTTTCCTAAGATAAAAAGGAAATACCAGAATGAAATTAATTCATATAGAAATACCAAGAAATATTATAAGTCAAAAGGAAATAAATTTTTGAAATCTTTTGAAACATGGAGTGTCAATGGTGGAGATTCTTTTGAAAATTCTTTTGACAATGAAAGTTTTGGACAAAGGAACGTTGGTATTTTTTCAAACACACCCTTAGTAAATAATTATCTAATGGAAAAGGTACATATAGATGAATCCCTAAATAATATGTATTTAAATTAAAATTATCCTGATGAGAAAAATTATACATCCTCTTATATAGAATCTTCCTCATCAGAAGATAATAATCTACCTAGTTATAATGATGTTTCCATATTTTCAGAACTATTAGAAAATAAAAATTTTAAGATTTGTAAAAAACTTGATAATTAAAAATCTAAAATTTCTAAGGATGATTCAAGAATAACCGTTTTTAACTAATAAAATATCAGATATTTTAAAGTATCTTGATAAAAAATTGAAAGAGAAAATTTTACTAAA
Source organism: Viscum album (assembly GCA_963277665.1). Lineage (NCBI taxonomy): Eukaryota > Viridiplantae > Streptophyta > Magnoliopsida > Santalales > Viscaceae > Viscum > Viscum album. The sequence continues at coordinate 1,334,237,512 of OY728165.1, read as the reverse complement.
GAACTTGTGAAAACGTTTTCTGAGAAAAATATTTTACATACTAATTCTGAAAAACTTAGTTCTAATACTATTACTCATGAGGAAATGAATTTAGTTTTAAAACTAAAGTCTGAAATTTATAACAAAAAGAAACTTTTATCCAAGTTTACCAATGGTGGGGAAAATTTTAATAAAACCTATAAGCAAATTAGACCTTATGGTAATAATTCTATAATTTGTTTTACCAATAAGAAACCTATTTTTAGAAACAATTAATTTTTTCATAAAAGTGGACCTTTTTTCACTAAGTACCAAAGTGGGGGTCACTAGAAGAAAAAATATATTTTAAAAGAGTACAATATTTGGTTTTTTATAAGGTTTATTTTTCAAAACAAATGTTGTTACCCAAGATACTGTTTTCTAAAAATACCAAACCCAACAAGGTTTTGGTTCTGAAAAACTAATTATTTTGTTTTTAGGAAAATAAATATAGTACCAAAAATAACAAAAATTGGTACATGGATAGTGGATGTTCTAGTAACATGATTTGAAATAATTATTTATGTAATAAGATTATCAATACTAAAGGTGGAAAAGTAACTTTTGGAAATAATGCTCATGTAGAAATCAATAGTATAGATAAAATTTTCTTCTTGGAAAAGCTCCTATCTCAAATGTTTTATTTGTTATAGGACTTAACTATAACCTTATAATCACAATTAAATTATGTGATGAAGGTTACCTTATGAACTTTAGGAATGATAAATGTACTTTACATAGTTCCAAGGATGAATGTATTCTTTCTGCCAATCGGCATGAGAATTTTTACATACTTAACTTAGAAGACCTTAAGAGCCAAGACTTGTTATGACTTAGTGAAATGAAAGATCAATCTTGGTTATAGAATATAAGGTTAGGACACTATAACCTTAAAAACTTAGCGAAGTTGAATAGTAAAGGAATTTTTAAGGATCTAAAAAAACTTAGGTTTTATACTTCAAAAGTCTGTGACCCTTGTCAATTTGGTAAGAAAAATAAGTCAAGTTTTAAATTTATTAGTGAAGTCTCAACTTTTGATGATTTACAGTTAGTGAACATGGAATTATTTGGTATGTTGGGCCCTATAAATTCTACAAATGTGAAGAATATAATCTTATTGAGTTCATCAAATGGTAAAAATAAAACCAGAAGAAGATATAAGAAAAGATTCAAAGGGGAGAAATCGTGAAGCACAAATCACTTCATGGACCACCACTCTACATGGAATTGTACCATGATGCATAGAATTCATGAATAAAGTATTTCACAGATAGAGGCATTGCTTCCAGCACCTGAAAATGAAATGAAATATCTTATGGTATAGAGAAGATAATTTCTTCTCCAAGAATGAATATTCCCCACAAACTAAATAGTTAATAGGATGTGGCAGTACTGTCGGCTCCCATAAATGAAACGAACTCATTTATGGGACCTAGTGGGGATTTCCCTCCCCATAAATGTTGTCTGCCCTCCACAAATGACCACTCCCCACTAACTAAGTCACTCATAGGCCAGAACACCAACCTGGGATCCCACAAAAGAAGTCATGTGGCCCACCATGGGTAACCAACCATGCCAATATCTGGTCCCCCTGCTCTTCTATAAATAAGACCCCAAGTGGGGTGAAAAAAGAAAATCGACGGAACCAATGGACAAACTAAGGAGACTAAACTGAAGAAAGCCAAAAAAAATGAGAATTGAGGCACTATAAAAACCAGAGCCTTTTGACGATTTCCTAGTAGGTAAAACCTGGATGCATAGTAGTAAGGAAAAAAATAATAAATCATATGGTGGTCTGCGAAGCTGAAAACCCTTTGCGAACACAACCTCTCAAGATGCACCACTGATGTCCCCTTTGAAGAAAAACATCCTGCATAGAAAAATGCTATGCAGGAAGAATTATTCTCCGCATATCAAAACGCTATGCAGTCAGAACCTAGCCCCGCAAAGCAGCATGATACACGGGCCGAACCCAAGTTCGCATAGCACATCACTACAAAAATGGTCCCTTAATCCAAATAGAACCATGCTATATGGAGGGAACCCCATCCTATATAAGAACCTACTGCACTGAATGGGTAATCCTATGGAATTCAACTCTCTGTCTCCCATCTCTCCCTTCCATCGTGTCATTGGACCCCATGTTGGACCCTCCAAAAACTATTCTAACAGTACAAGGCCAAGGCCTCCTCCAAATCCACTTGACATGTATGATAAAATCATCAGGCACATCAGCATGTCCTTTCGAGTTTACATACTAGTGGAAAGAGGAGTCACGTGAGTAATCTATACAATATAGCGGACCCTCATAATATCCTCGGGTTTACATTCCTGTGGAAATGAAGGTTCTGACCTTGGGATGCTTATGTGAACCTCCCTATTCTGGTGTTTGAGGGGAACCACTAGAATTTCCCTTAAATGAGGGACAGTGTTGAACATTCCTCTATTTCCCCAGAATCAATTATAGGGCACTCCACCTAAGGTAATCCCCTAGCATTTCTTATGGGAGACATAAATTTTTCTCCTATTTGCATCCACCCAGGATGCATCCAAATAGATCACCAAATTTTATTGTCCTAGTTATCAAAATATAATAGGATATGTGCATAGTCAAAGCCCTTTCCCTCTCCATTTGGGCTCTAGAACCATCCATCAATGGATAGGGTGGGTCATGAAATCTTTAGATCCACTGATTCCTTTTGTTTCTCATGTCGTACATGACTTGCGTGGGATTAGAGGTTAGTGGAAATCATTAATTCTACACGATCCCTAACCAACTATGCTTCTTCTATGCGTAAGCCCCAACGATATTCACCAGATGGTCCTCCTGCATGGTATAATCCCCAAAATCATATTTGAACTTTCAGAGAGCCATATTCCCAATGAATTAGCACCAGACCACAATCCCCTGAGTGTAATCCCCAATCATGTTCCCTAAAATGGGCCTCCTCTTTAGATGTAATCCCCAAATTCAAACATCAAATGGGAATACCCTGAGTGTAATCCCCAATCATTCCCCCTCAAGTGGGAAGCTTCTATGCATAATATGGAAACCCTGATTTTATTACAAACTTAAACATGATTTATTACATAAAACTTCACTTCATAAAACAAAGATGATCGAGATATTTAGTGTATTTGGGGCTTAGGATCATTACATACAAACTTGAAACATGAAATACAACATCTTTATTGAAAACTTCCTTTACATGACCACTACATTCCCTCGTACTTACCATTGCATGGGATGACCTGAAGACAATCATAAGAAAAGGGTGAGCTATAAAACCCAGTAAGGGAATACACATGGAATAACATGAGGAGTACATTACATGTTAGACATTAGGCATATCAATAGATCACAAGAGAAACATGAAAATAAAGGCATGATAAATCATGGTAATCATAACATGGAAATGTGGCAACAACACTTAACATGAAATTAGCATGAGCCAAGGCTCATTTCACATAGAGCATGAGTAAATCTTTATTGCACATGAAGCACGAGTAAACCCTCATTTCACTTAAATTAGCATGATTCAACACTCATTACACATGATGTATCATGATATTATACTTTACCCAATGCATTGGAGTGCTATAAGGGCGCACCCTTCTTAAATATTTCATTTCATGCATAAGTGTGCCACATGGATCATAAAACATGGATTCATAAAACATAATCATTTATTCCATGATAAAGGAATGTGGAATTAATATATGAAACATTATAATAAATAAGTAAATGTGCATAAAGTTGAATACCCTTGATGGAGAAATGGGCATGGTATTCACTACACAATGGCATTGGATTAGAAAATCGGTGTGATTTCGGCAGCGTAACGGCGTGAAATAAGAATTAATAAAAATGGTTGATGAGATAAAAATGGGTTACTCCTCATATTTACATGTAATGTAAAGTAAAGAGTTCATATAGATACATGTCCCAACAATTTTAACGGAATTTAGATTCATGATACAAAAGTATTGCTTGAATGTAAATGAGGAGAGAGAAGTTCCTTTTGGAATTTCGGTATAGTAACGGGTGTACATGGGAGGCATTTAATGAGAGAGAAAGGGGTATGAAATAATTCAAACATAAATAGGGCAGTATGAGGGAGGTGTGAAACCATACCCCAACATTCATAATTGAAATTAAAAGGGAAAAACGACTTAAAGAAAATTGGAGAAAAATGAGAAAGGAAGAAAAACTCTTACTTGGAAGTGTGCTTCCAAAGGCTTGAGAGAGGCTTGAGAGAGGATTATTGGGAGCTTGGGGAACCTTGGGAGGATTTTAGAGAGAGTAGGGAAGAGGTTTGACGAACTCCAAAGGATTTGAGTGAGGAGGAAGTGGGAGCTTGGGTGGGTTTATATAGGAAACGTGAGGGAATTCTTAATAATTTAGGTTTGGGACCCCTTATGTTAAATTAATCCAAACCACAAAACGTCCCATGATTTTTGCCCATGTTTTTTGGAAAAGGGAAGAGGAAAACAATATTTTATAAAGCCAAAGTCCGAACTTCTTAAAATAATGGGGTTACTTATGTGGAGGTGAGTCACACTCCCATGGAAAACAATTTAAAAAGACAACGTGTTTAATAAGTCTTGAAGGGTCCATTAATGCTTTGAAAAGTAAGTCAAACAAACCCAAAATCACATTATTTTAATGTTAAAACATATATTGGGCGAACATAAAGCTTTTAGTATCTTATTACATCACTATTGGGTCATTATGATGTCATAAAACACATTATATATTTAAATAGTATTTAATTTTTACCCAAAAAATTGACTGTCTCAGAAAATTATGAAAAATTCACCGTTGAATAATTTCAATGTCCTGATTCCAGAAATAACATCTATTTTATCTAAATAAATTTCTAAATATGTTAATTTTCACTTTTAAAATAAAAACCGACATTTATCGAAAATTCACGGGTTTTGACAAAAAAGGCTTTCAAACCTTAATAAAAATTACAATTGCATTCATAAAATTATATGATCATTTATATTTAATAAAATTAATTTAATAATAATAATAATATTTTATTAAAATATTATTTAATTCAAAAATCCCTTAATTTAATAAAATATAATTCTTAATTAAATAATAACTAAAAACATTATTTTCACCTTAAAAACTATTTACAATGTATCAATAATGACAAGAAAGTATGTTTATTATCATATATAAAAAAAATAATGTACATGAACATAGTACTAGTGATTTGTTACATAACCCCTTAAAACAGCCGCATAAGACCTAAGGGTAAGGTGTGCGATGGTGACAGAATCTTGGGGGGGCTCAGATAACATCGCTCGAGTGGTTATCTCTATCAACTTCCACTTTTCCTGTAGACAGTCACGTTCGAGCTTGACATGATGGAGCTCAGCTTGGGCTTGGCCAAGAGTGAAGCCCAAAGACGCCACCTCTTTTCTGAGCTCTGACAAATGGGCTTCGTATGGAGAAATTCTACGGGATGAGGCCATCGCTTCCTTTTTCTGAGTAAATTGGGTTTGTTAAAGCCTTATATTTATACTAATCATGTGATCACTGTTCAATGACTATAAAAGCAACGGTCACCATTCTTAACTTAAAACCAAGTTAGTTGACATTTTATATAAACATTTTACATAAAGAGACATTTAATTAGATCAATAGGGATTTCCATTAATGAAACTTTGGGTCGTTACAATATTCCCCCCTTATGAAATTTTGCCCTCAAAATTTCCTTTTCCCACACTAAAATAGATGTGGGTAACTCAGCTTCATCATTTCCTTGACCATTTCTAGTCCAAGCAGCTTACATTCACCGGTCTCATCCCAACACACCAGTGTTCTGCACCTTTTCCCATAAAGGGATTCATATGGTGCCATTTGGATGCTCGAGTGGAAACTTTTATTATAAGAGAACTCAACCAGAGGAATATGTTGATCCCATCCTCATTTAAAGTCCATTGAGCATGCTCTCAACATATCCTCAAGTGTTTGGATAGTCCACTCGGATTTTCCATCAGTTTGAGGATGATAGGTCGTGCTGAAGTTCAGTTCATTATTCAGAGCTTTTTGAAGACTCTTCCAAAACTTAGAGGTGAATCTTGGATCTCGGTCAGATACAATAGATAGTGTCACTCCATGCATCCATACCACTTCCTTGCTATATATTTGTGCCAGTTGATCCAATGAGAAATCCTCCCGAATAGAAATGAAGCGTTCAGTCTTTGTAAGACAATCCACAACAACCCGGATTACATTGTTGCCTTTGGATGTCCTCGGAAGTCCGGTGACAAAGTCCATGGTGATGTTCTCCCATTTCCATTCTGGTATGGGAAATGGTTACATCATCCCCTTAGACTTCTGCCTCTCTGCCTTCACTTGTTGGAACACTAGGAACTTTGATGTATATTCAGCGATCTCCTTTTTCATATTATCCCACCAAAAATTTTCTCGTAGATCTCGATACATCTTTGTGCTCCATGTGTGAATAGAAAAATTTGAACTATGTGCGTCATCCAAAAGTTCTTTTTTCATCTCCAGACTTGATGGAACACATAGTCTTTTCCCAAATCGCACAATTCCTTATTCATTAACATTAATCTCTGGGGATTTCCCCATTTTGATAGCTTCCACTTTTTCCTGAATTCCCACATCATCCTTTTGAGCATCCTTTAACCTTTCCAAAAGAGACGGTTGAGTAATAATTTGTGAAAGGATTGATGATGTTCCCTTCTTTATGATTCCCATGTCCATCTTCATCAAGTCTAAGAAGATTTGAACCCTCTCAATTCTCATCATTGATAGAATCGTTGGGTCCTTTCTACTTAGGGCATCTTCCACCTTGTTCGCTTTCCCAGGAAGGTAATGTATTGAACAGTCATAATCCTTGATGAGCTCTATCCATCTTCTCTGCCACATATTAATCTCTTTCTGTGTGAATATATATTTAAGATTGTTGTGGTTAGTATATATCTCACATTTCTCCCCATAGAGATAATGCCGCTAGATTTTCAAGGAAAAGGTCACCGCCGCCAACTCCAAATCATGAGTTGGATAGTTTCCCTCATGGATTTTCAACTTCCTTGAGGCATAGGATATCACTTTATCATTCTGTATCAGCACACAGCCTAATCCCTTCTTCAAAGCATCACTAAATACCACAAAAATTTCCCTACTTGTGGGTAAAGTGAGCACGTGCACAGTGATAAGCCTCTTTTTCAACTCCTGGAAGCTTTCTTCGCATTCATCAATCCAAGAAAAATTTACTCCCTTTCGAGTTAGCTTGGTAAGAGGGTTGGAAAATCGTGAGAAATTTCTCACAAATTATCGATAATATCCAACTAACCCCAAGAAGCTACGGATATTTGTTACCGATGTTAGCCTCGGCCATCCCTTAATTGCATCTATTTTGGAGGGATCCACAGATATCCCATTGCTTGTGATGATATGGACCAAGAATGAGACCTCATTCAACCAGAACTCACTCTTTTTGTACTTTTCATAGAGCTTCTCCTTGCGCAAAGTCTCTAGTATAGTTCTTAAATACTCATCATGATCCTACTTGGTTTTGGAGTATATTAGAATATCATCTATAAAGCCTACCACAAATTTGTCAAGGTAATATCTAAAGACTCTACTCATCAAGTCCAAGAAGATTTCTGGAGCATTAGTGACTCTGAAAGGCATTACTATGAATTCATAGTACCCGTATCTTGTACAAAAAGCAGTCTTGGGGACATCTTCCTTCTTCACCCTTACTTGATAACATCCTGACCCCAAATCTAACTTGGATAAGTATTGTACTCCACACAACTGATCAAACAAGTCATCGATATGTGGTAGGGGATACTTTTTCTTTATCATGATTTTGTTAAGTTCACAATAATCGATGCAAATCCGCATTGACTCATCCTTCTTCTTGATTAAGAGGACTAGTGCACCCCATGGTGAAGCACTTGGGCGTATAAACCCTTTATCCAGATTCTTCTATAGTTGTTTCTTCAGCTCTTCAAGCTCCACGACAGCCATTCTATATGGATTCTTGGATATTGGTAGCTCCCCTGGTATAAGTTCAATTGAGAATTCAACATCTATTCTAGGAGGAAGACCAAGCAGTTCCTCGGGAAACACTTCGACGAATTCCCTCACAATAGGAATTTCTTCAAGGATGGTTTCTTCCTTGGACTCAATCATCTGAGCCAGATACGCGTGCTCATAGGGCAGTGATATCCATGCTTGAGATGATGGAGATAAAGGAGATTCATCTTCCTCCTTACACTTGTAAAGAATCGGGGGTCGATTCTCAATATGGAGTGTAATTTCCCTCTCCCGACAATTTATGTTGGCACTATATAAGGAAAGCCAATACATGCCAAGAATTGCATAAAATTATACCAGAGGGAGTATGACGAGGTTCGCCGGGAAATTCAATCCACAGATTATAACAGGGGAGGACTTATATTCATGGGATGTAATGATTTCCCCATTTTCCGTACTCACCGAAATCTTCACTTCCATGGTTTGTGGTGGTGCTGGGATTGTTCTACTAAACTTTCGAGATATAAAAGAATGCTTAGAACCTGAATCAAAAAGTATGTTCTCTATTCTTGAATGAATAACTAGCGTACCTGTCACCACTTAATTTTTGGGGTTCACTTCGGAAAAAGTGATGGCAAAGGCTCTTCCTTTCTACCATGGAGGTTGTTGGTTGCCTCCGAAAACCCTTGGTTTAGGGAACTGATTTGAAAAATTCCCTGGTTCTTTGCAGTTGTAGCAATGAACAAAGTGTTGAGGTTCAAACAGAGCATTCCTCTCCTATATCGCATCCTCGGGTCTTTCTTTATGACAGTTAACAGCTAGGTGCCCTTATCTTCCACACCTAAAGTATTTCCTCATCCCTTTGAGGCAATTTTCAGGGTACTTCTTTCCGCACTTTTGGCAAGTGGGGTGTTGGATCTTCTTAGCACCATTGGATTTATCCATCAGACCGCCAGCATTGAAGTCCACCTTACGCTTCTTGTCCCCATGATACCCCTGTGATTCCCCAATCTCCATTTCGACCTTGAGGGCACATCAGACAATTTCCTCATAGCTATCGAAGCCACGGATCGCTAATGCTTTCCGCAGGCTAGGCTTCAGCCCACCAAAGAAGCGGTCAACCTTGCATTCGGGGGTAACGACAAAGCCAGAAGCGTATCGTGCAAGCCTTGTGAAGTTTTCCTCGTTCGCTCCAACAGATTCTTCTTCTTTTTTCATGAGGGAAAGGAATTCACTTTCCATCTTAAGCCGGAGGGTGCGCGGAAAATATTTATCAAAAAAAATCTTCTGGAAATCCTTCCATTCCAACACCTCGATCTCCTCCTCAGGCTTCGTATTTTTTATCAACGTCCACCATTTATCAGATTCACCCTCCATACGATAAGCTTCCAGGAGAACCATCTCTTTTTCAGAACGTTGAAAGATGGAGAGGATCTTTTCAATGGAGTTGATCCATTGTTCAGCAATCGTGGGATCAGATGATCCACTAAAAGTAGGAGGCCTTTGTCTCATAAAGCTCTCGATAGCGACTTGTTCTTTCTTAGGGGGGTTGAACGTTCCTCTTGACCCGTGTTTCTATTCAAATCTTGAGTTATCTGAGAGAGAAGCGTGACAAAGTTCACGATTCTCTCTCCCATTGGATTGGGCATCTCATTAATATAGTCATCACACTGGTCTTCACACCGGTTGTTAACCCAAGTCCTCCTATTACCGGTCATTGGCTGGAATAAAAGGAAAGTTAGGGGGTAACACATAAAGGGTAATCCAAAGACAAAAGTTGATGACTTAAAAATAAACTTTTATTTCCTTAACTCATGAGTCTATAGGCTTCAACCTAGGCTTTTCATGATCTACTTCTAACATATAATCTTAGGGGAATTTTTTAATTCCCTTAATAAGCATTCATGATATGTTTTTGAATTTATCAAAACATATCCCCCAGTAGTGTCGTAACCAAGAGTGCAGCAAGGCCCATTGTCGTGCACCAGTTCCCGTTTGAGTCTAGCTCAAAGTGGTGTTTTTGGGTTTTACACCTAGGATTCATCTGTGCTAGAGTCGCATCTACCTGGTCGTGTCCAGACAGGGATGTATTTGTTTGATAAACCACTAACTCAGTACTTACCAAAACATAGGGATGTTTTTATTATACTTATTCTTGTCTCTAAGTCTTTACTAGGGTTTTATAATCCTAATCCCAAAAATAACTAAACCTATCCTCTGATACAAACTATGGAAACCCTGCTTTTATTACAAACTTAAACATGATTTATTACATAAAACATCACTTGATACAATAAAGAAGATCAAGAGGTTTAGTGTCTTTGGGGCTTAGGATCATTACATAAAAACTTGAAACACAAAATATAACATCTTTATTGAAAACTTCCTTTACATGACCACTACATTCCCTCGTACTTAGCATTGCATGGGATAACCTGAGGACATGCATAAGAAAAGGGTGAGTTATAAAGCCCAGTAAGGGAATACACATGGAATAACGTGAGGATTGCATTACATGTTAGACATTAGGCATATAAATAGATCACATGAGAAACATGAACAAAAAGGCATGATAAAGTATGATAATCATAACATGGAAATGTGGCAACAACTCTTAACATGGAATTAGCATGAGACAAGGCTCATTGCATATAGAGAATGAGTAAATCTTCATTTCACATGAAGCACGAGTAAACCATCATTTCACTTAAATTAGCATGATTCAACACTCATTTCACATGTTGTATCATGATACTATACTTTACCCAATTCATTGGAGCGCAATAAGGGCGCACCCTTCTTAAACATTTCATTTCATGCATAAGTGTGCCACATGGATCATAAAACATGGATTCATAAAACATAATCATTTATTCCACGATAAAGGAATGTGGAATTCATAAATGAAACTTTATAATCAATAAGTAAATGTGCATAAAGGTGAATACCCTTGATGCAGAAATGGGCATGGTATTCACTACACAATGACATTGGCAATCAGGGCGATTTCGACAGCGTAACGGCATGACATAAGAATTCATAAAAATGGTTGATGAGAGATAAAGGGGTTCCTCATCATATTTACATGTAATGGACAGTAAGGAAGTCATATAGATACATTTCCCAACAATTTTAACGGAATTTATATTCATGATACAAAAGTATTGCTTGAATGTAAATAAGGAGAGAGAAGTTCCTTTCAGAATTTCGGCATAGTAATGGGTGTACATGGGAGGAATTTAATGAGAGAGAAAGGGGTCTCACATCATTCAAAAATAAAGAGTTGAGTATTAGGGAGGTGTGAAACCATAACCCAACATTCATAATTTAAATTAAAATGGAAAAACAACTTAAAGAAAATTGGACAAAAATGAGAAAGGGAGAAAAAACCTTACTTGGAAGTGTGATTCCAAAGGCTTGAGAGAGGCTTGAGAGAGGCTTCTTGAGAGCTTGGGGAACCTTGTGAGGATTCTATAGAGAGTAGGGAAGAGGGTGGATGAACTAAAAATGATTTTAGTGAGGAGTAAGTGGGATATTTTGTGGGTTTATATATGAAAGGTGAGGAAATTCTTTATTATTTATGTTTGGGACCCCTTATATTAAATTAATCTAAACCACAAACCATCCCATGGTTTTTTACCATGCTTTTTGGAAAAGGGAAGAGGAAAAAAAATATTTCATAAGGCCAAATTCCGAACTTCTTAAAATAATGAGGTTACTTATGTGGAGGTGAGTCACACTCCCATGGAAAACAATTTAAAAAGACAAGGTGTTTAATAAGTCTTGAAGGGTCCATTAATGCTTTGAAAAGTAAGTCAAAAAAACCCAAAATCACATTATTTTAATGTTAAAACATATATTGGCCAAAATTAAAGCTTGTAGTGTTTTATTATATTACTATTGGGTCATTATGATGTGATAAAACACATTCTATATTTAAACAGTATTTAATTTTTACCCAAAAAATTGAATGTCACAGAAAATTATGAAAAATTCACCGTTGGATAATTTTGACATCCTGATTCCATAAATAATATTTATTTTATCTAATTTTTTTCTAAATATGTTAATTTTCACTTTTAAAATAAAAACCGACATTTATCGAAAATTCACGGGTTTTGACAAAAATGGCTTTCAAACCTTGATAAAAATTATATTATCATTTATATATAATAAAATTAATTTAATAATAATAATAATATTTTATTAAAATATTATTTAATTCAAAAATCCCTTAATTTAATAAAATATAATTCTTAATTAAATAATAACTACAAACACTATTTTCACCTTAAAAACTATTTACAATGTATCAATAATGACAAGAAAGTATATTCATTATTATATATAAAAAAATAATGTAAATGAACATAGTACTAGAGATTTGTTACATAACCCCTTAAAACAGCCGAATAAGACCTAAGGGTAAGGTGTGCGATGGTGACAGACTCTTGGGGGGCTCAGATAACATCGCTCGAGTGGTAATCTCTATCAACTTCCACTTTTCTCGTAGATGGTCACGTTCGAGCTTGACATGATGGAGTTCAGATTAGGCTTGGTCAAGAGCGAAGCCCAAAGATGCCACCTCTTTTCCAATCTCCGACAAATGGGCTTTGTATGGAGCAATTCTACTGGATGAGGCCATCACTTCCTTTGTTTGAGAAAATTGGGTTTGTTAAAGCCTTATATTTATACTAATCATGTTATCACTATTCAACGGCTATAAAAGCAACGGTCACAATTCTTAACATAAAACCAAAGAAGTTGAAATTTTATATAAACATTTTACATAAAGATACATTTAATTAGATCAAGAGGGATTTCCATTAATGAAACTTTGGGACGTTACACATAAGTCCCAACAAATTGAATTACATGTGATTTGATTCCCAACTAACTGGGATACATAGGAAGCATCCCTGATATCTAAAATTAGCACCAAAATCTACCCTATTATTCTTCGGGACACATTCCTAGTAGGTTTATATCCACTTGAGATACCACATCTCTCTTGGGTCCCTCATTCCACCTCAGTATAAGTCACACACCATCCTTGACTAGGAACCTTCCTCTTGGGTGTCCTTTCTGCATGATGTTAAATTGTATGGTTGGGTCCTTATAACACGACCTTAAAAGGTGGTGTATCCTTTTAGGTGGCACAAAACTACATGGGTTCTTATTCCTCTCATGAGGATATGTAGGAATCCAATCTTATGGGTTTTATCCCAACATCAAAACAACCCATGTCTCCCTGAATGGTAGAAAAATCCAGAGATCCTCAAAAAGTGTCTTAAAACCAGTGTCATCCTAATAAATGGTCAAATAGTATTTAATTCATCTATAAAGGGGTTTCATTGATGAGGAACCTGATATACATATGGATTATTCCTTACTGATACTTATTCATAATGGATTGTTACCTAGGGTAAATATGTGCATACATACTTGGGAATGAACCAAGGATACATGAACATATCTTAAATCTATAAGAGAGTTATGGAATAGGCAATAGTCCCCCCTAGGGTGTGATGATCCTGACTTCCCATACTCTAGACCAATGTGAGTTCTTAAGTGTCATTATACAATTTACCCAAAGAATTTCTTCTTTTGGAAAGAAGGTCCATGAATCATGGATATGAGATCTATTGGGAATTTTTTTACTCCATGAACATAGTCGTTGGAGACCATTTGAAGACCTTGTACCCAAAATTAGTGATGTCACACCATTAAAACCCTTAAAATGAACCATTTGGGCCACAAGCGGGTCTTTGAGGGAAACAAAATAGTGAACCCAGTGTAAATCCTTAAACAAGGTAGCGGTGTTTCCCCATTTTAGGCCCCTTTCGCATCCAAAATGAAATACCCCTTCAGAGCATCCTTCAATCCAATGGAATCTTAGAGGTTTTCACAAACACGCATACCAACCACTACACCAGTTGGGTCCTCCATGAAGAAGAGGACTCCATCACCCACCTAGGGTCTTCAACACTTAGTCTCTAATACACTGGTTAGAGAGTACCAATTGAATGGTACTCTCCTCACCCTAGAGGTAGCTGAGTAGGCCCTTTATTCCATGAAGCCCCTCTACCCAGGGACGGTTGATGGTCCAAAGCCAAATGGATATAATGGTTGTCTTCAAAAATTTTGGTAGCATCTCTTTATAACTCAACAATGGGTTCCTCCCTTAACTTAGAGAGGCTGAAGAATTCATCATCAATGACTTCATCCCAGCAGCATAGGGGTCCCTCTCAAGGGCCCCTGCCAGAAATCACCACTTCCAACACTATGTGGAACCACATCCTCGTCATGAAGAGGATACTACCCTGTGGTCCCATATTAAAATAAAATAGAACTCGGTCCCAAAGGAAGGACTCAACGGGAAATGGTCATATAATCATAAATAGACCATCATCCTAGTTCCAATTGAAGAATATCTCCAAGTAAATACAGTGGTGACCCACCTACAGGCATATATCCCTGATCTCCCTCATGAATCCTTCCAATAAAATATGATGGCACACCACGGTAATATATATTCCTACTCTTTATAATGATGTAACACCCCAAGATTTCATATTAAGTTATTTTCTTTAAAGTAATTCAATAGCTTGCACTACACGCAACACTGAGTTTGAGTGCACCACGACATACCAAACTAGTCGTTCAAAAGTGGTTATGAATAGTATTAACTGAATTTTGAATTTAATATACTCCATATAATTTTGGAATCCATATTATGTGTTTCTTAGACATAATATAAGAACAAATTCATTTTTTAGATAAAAGAAGTATTTTTCAAAAAATGCCATTTTACCATATTCTAATGGAAAACCCTTTTTAAAACCAACATTTGACACTTTTATATATTAAATTTAATGAAATTAAATTATTCTTTAGAATAAGTACATAATAATTTATTTTGAATAAATTTTTTTTACTTTTCTGATAACTTTCATATTTTGATGAATACTGAAAAATACAAAATTTTAATTGCAAACAACGTTTTTAATATAAATGATTTAAAGGTTTAAATTATGAATTTGAATGGTTTTGAATTATAATTATATTAAATTTTTATCATTTAGTACAATGTAGTTCATTATAAGTAATTTCACATTTAAATTTGACATAAACACATGTATATATTTTGATAGTTTTTACTTTTTAAAAACTCGCTTTTCGGTTTCGACAATGAGAATTTATTTTAAATTAATTAATTCAACTTCTATGTTTTGAATTTGGTAAAATATAATTCATTTTTGAATTTGTAATATCAAAATTATCTTGGGTTAATTTTTGGTATTTTTCTGAAAACATTCAATTTTTGATGAATAGTGAAAAACACTACCTTATAGTTTAAAACTGACTTTTTATTTAAATAATTATTTAAATTATTTAAATTTATTTTAAGTCAAAATAGATATATTATACCTATATAAGTTCAATTTAATTCATTGGATTCATTTTATAATAAAATTAGATGTATAAAATTTTAGTGAACTTTTTACCGTCTTTTGCCCACCTTCTAGGAGCATTTGCAAATTTGCAAAAAACATAATTTTACCACTTCTATGAGTTGAATTTCAAAAATCTAAGAAACATGGTTGACATAAGTAAGTAAAATTTGGTTCAATAAGATGAAAATATTTTTTGGTGAATAGTAACTTTTGACATTTATTTACCACTGTTAAAAATAAATAGAGTAATTAAGGGTAAAAATGATATTATAATTACCCTAACACATGTCCTAATTCTATTGGATAAGTTTAATTCAACCAAAAACAACCTTAGAAATAAAATATGATCCTCTTTGGTCCACTTGAATAAGATTAGTACATTTTTTATTATTTTATTTAAAGAAGAGTTAAAAGAGTTAAATACAAAGTTTAATAACTAAACCATTTTTAATATAGGGTTATACATAAGATAAATTCTATTATAAATATTCATTATAAAGATAAAAGTTCTAAATAATGGTATTATATTTATAATTTTTAGACTCTAAATAATTAAATTTATTTATGATACAATGATGATGCAGTAATTACCTTATTAATGACATATTAAACTAATTGATATTATAAATATCCAAATAAATGTAATTTGAGACTTTTGATGAATTAAAATAATTTTACAGGTTAATATGACATGTTATAGTTGATTAAATAATTTTTTCTTGAATTAATCATGCTGTTATGATTTTCAAAAAAACCAAATACTAAATAATTTCAAAATTGACATAAATGAGTTTTTAAAACAAATACTATATTATTGGTTGATATAATATTCCTAAAAAAATAAGGTTCGGACAAAAGGCTTAAATAATATTATATATTTCATTAATGAACCACTTTACGTTCTCTTGGAAGTTTAGAGTAAGTTTATTAACCATATAGTGTAAGAATACAAGAAGACACGGTAAAAGTTAAACTATTTAACTAAGAGTTAAATCTAAAAGATAAGGTTAAAATGGTAACATAAACATGTCTAAAACCTATTTTATGAGATTTTTTAGACCCATAATCACCTTATATTTTAAATAAATCATTTTGGATCCATTTTAAACTGAAAATTATTTTATTATAAAATAATATTTCAAGGTTTTCCTAAAGTGACCCTCACCCCTCTTATAAAAGGGAACTTCCCCTTATCTCAAAATCACTCCTCCAAATCCATTTGTCTCGGCCATACCCTAAAAAAATGTCCTTCCAACTTCCCTAAAATAAACCTAGAGTTTTTTATTTTGATCATAAATCCAACCTAATGATCCCTTTTGATCAACTCATAAGGAAACACCAGAAGAAGAGGTAATAATTTCACCACCCTCTTTCAAGTTCTTTTCTTCTTCCACTTCCTCTTTCTTTGTTTTTTCCATAACAAAATAATAACTACAGTACCTACAACATAATTTGATGTTATTATAAATATGGTTCAACCATATTCATTATTCTATCCATCCTATAAATGACAAAGTCCCCATACGTGCATACGTACGGCTTACCGTCTCCACGTCGTGGTGTAGTTTGTTATTCAAACACTTCATTATTTGGATTGGTGTAATAATGAGTATAACTGATTTAAATAATAAATATAATGTGTTAATTATTCTTTATATATTATATACCATACAATTACATACGATTCCACCGTCAATATAATGATATTGTCGCTCGTATGTACGTACGGATTACCATCTCCAGGACGCGATGAGATTCATTCCCATGTTCACCATTCAATGATGATTATAAAAATATATATTATTAATAAGTATGTAATATATTAAATAATAATTCTATTTAATATATATACATATATATGGGTACCTACATATATCTTATTCACTTACTTCCGTTCAATACGATATAAAAATGGAAACAACGTTTATGCGTATGAACGGCCTACCATCTCCATTAACGGTGCCTTCCATTTCATATATCTATCTATTATAAATATTTATATTCTAAATATATATGATATATAAATCAATATATACATTCTATAAGTATTTAAATCATGAACTAAATGATACGATCAAAAATAACAAGTTAAAACATGTACGATAATGAGAGTGATTATTACCCAAAATGATAATTTAACATGGAAATCATTATTAAATGGGTAGTATAAAGTCATAAATGAATAATGTATGATATAATAAATATGAATATGGTTCTTTTATAATTTAATAACATAATATGGTCATTATACAGGAGGTTAAATGTACCCTTGTCCAAAGGAAAGTGCAAGGTAAGGGGTTTCTTATCTCACTTTTAATTCTATGAGATTTCTATTGTTTGCCACTTATTTACTACATGTCTTGTATTTTGTACTGCCATTAGATATATATTATCATGATTATATTTATATTCATGGTAATCTGTGATTAATTTGGTGGTTATTAACTTTTGGTCATACAACTCGATTGATTACAACATGGTAACGGGTTTTCATCTCATTTCTTATTTCCGTGAGATTCATGCAATATTGTCACTATTTCCTTTTGTGTGGTGTATTTAATTCCCATTATTGTATTAATTATGTAGTATAATTTAATTTATAGGTATTTACATCTTCATTGTATGATCCTTCTTTCATGGGGTGTATGTTTCGTAAGTCACCAAATCAGTAAGAGAATTTCTAATTTCGATTTCCACTCATTGGGTTTTACGCAAACTTCATTGATTATTTTACTCCAAGATTATGTGTGAAATCACTATTTATTTATTTATGTATTAATTTAAACTCCCCTTTGTGTGGTTATTCTTTTGATACACATAATCACACCATTGATAAATTCTCAAGTCATCGATATGAACTTGATAAGAGTAATATTAACCCAATTTTCATTCATTGAGTTGAACATCCAAGTCATTAGTGTTGTTGTTACAAGAATATGTGTGAATGTCCTATGATTGTTTTACACTTAATATCCAAACATAATTCATGTATTTATATTTTTCACACATAATTATGTCATTTATTTATCCTTAACCTAAGGATACAGTCTTTATAAGGGATTTCATCTCAACTTACATTCCATTGAGACTTCTTTGTTGTTATGTGCCAATTCATTTTTATTTGGTGTATATACTGTACTTTGAAATAATATATCATGAATACCATTATTCTCATTATATTATTAATTTTTTATTACCTCAATTATTTGTATTCAAGCATCTCACATTTTGTTAGGAACTCTAACTAAAATATCATTTTAAATGTTTTAAAATTTTGTTCTTATAAATCTTTTTCATTAATGTCCATGTTTTAAAAATGGTTTTAAGGATTTATATATAGGGACATTAATGTTTTAAAATTAAAATTACTTTTAAAAGTATCAAAGTGGTATGGGACACTTTGATTAAAAAATATATTTTAAACAGCTTCTTGATAAATAGGGATACTTTTAAATGTTTTCAAGAAAAAGGGAGATATTCCTCTGAAATAGTTTTGATGATTATTTTCATCTACGTAAATATCCTTCAATATTCTCGATTGAGGTTAATTTATTATAATATAATCTTCTATATTTTATTTAATGAGTTATGTTTGACTGTGAATGTGATATTTTTATACCATTCATGGTTTATGGTTAAAGTATTGATATTTTGTATGCTATTTTTAATACAAATGTTTAGATTATGTTTCACACTTTTATATGAGGAATTAATTGGACTTATTAAGTGATGGTTGGAACTCTCTATAGCTCCTCGATGCTTCGGTAGGTCTCATGAGACGAACTAGTGTCTTGTCATAAGGCTTTGAAAAAATCTTATTTGTAGTCTTGGCACAAGTCCTTGACTATGTGGTTATGAAGTCTGGCATTATGCATTCCATCATTATGAAATTGGATGTTGATATTACATGTGATTATTAGACTAGTAGAATATCCATGTGAATAAGTAAATGGCATTATTTGATTTATCTTTTCCTTATTATGCTGAAGTTTATGTTTTAAAGGCTTGTGTTCTAGTCTTATACATTGCCTTAAATGTTTGTTCTTATTAATGACAGTTTCCACTACATTGTTATCCTTACTGAGAATCTAGGCTCACCCCTTTCTTATGTTTTATTTTTCCTAGGATTCAAAGAATTATATTACAATTAACCTACAGGAATAGGATAAGGGATATAAGAGTGTTCAAAGGGGACACAATGTTTTTTTATTTCAATATGTAATGTAAAACTTATGTATATATCTAGTACTTCCAAGGCTACTAAACTGATTGTTCTTTCGGGACATGATTCCTTTTATCATGACAATGTTATGTAATAATGCACTGATTCTAGGTAACTGGGGTTAGGGCATTATAGTTATAATCAAAGGAAGTTTAGTACAAACTTTGGAATCTAGATTTAGAAAAAAAAACTCCAATTTAGAAACACTACACTAAGATAGACATTGAGGATTAGTATAGAAGAACATCCAAAAATTTTGGTAATGTAAATATTTTTTAGGTTTTCCAAGCAATAGATCTCTATCTGGATACGAGAAAGTAGAGGCATCTCTGGCATAGATGTACCTAGGAGTGAAAACTCCGACAAGGAGTTTCGGGCTTGACATGGTGTATCCTAGTACATGACAATAGGCCTTGCTGCACTCTTGGTTACAACACTCTTGGGGGATATTCTTAGGATAATTCACATTTTATTTACAAACTGATTTGAAATATTTTAATATAAGATGAGAATAAATAAAAATGGTTAATCCTAAGGTTTTTTAGATTGAAAATAAGGTGTTATGATATTTTCAAAATGATTTTATGACTCACATTATGCTTTCTTGTGTTAGTCAATGGATGGATTCCAAAGAATTCATATTAACATTTAACATGATGTACAAGGTTGGAAAGGTGGTGGAAATGAGCAACGTAATGGATTATTGATTGGTGTAAAAGATATCATGTTCATGCTGAAATAGTTTTCCAAAAATATGATCAACAACATATATATTAACCAAGTCCCGGACTCAACAAAGAAGAGAAAGGTGGTGAATGATAAGATCTCCAACAGTGCAGACCATGGAGAAAATAAATCTCAATTTCCATCATGTAGGAAATGTAGAGGGATACACCTAGAGAAGTGTCTCAATGGAACAAATAAATGCTTTATGTGTGGGAAATAAGGACATAAAGTAAAGAATTTTCGAGGAAAAAAGAAGATTACTATGGAAGAAAATAAAAATGATCCCAAGAATCCATTTATAGTCATTTGCCGTAAATTTAGGGGACCTAGGCATTACATGAGTGAATTCCCTATTCTATAGGATAACCTCTTGGTCAAAGAAGAACTTATGTGGAAATAAATGGATGGTGAAATGTTTAAAAGTATTAGTGCTCTTAGTTGATGGTATTACTTTGGAATAATTTTCTCTTATATGTGTAAACTTGCACTTTGTTATGTGAAAATGCTATTTTAGGAAGAATTCTCTTTTCTATTATAGTTATAAATAACCATCTAGGTTTATATGATCCTTGAATTTGAGGAAATTACAAGTTATTAAATTTTGGGATGAAAATGTGAGGTATGAGATAACATTTGTGGTGAAATTATGTTATGGTTATTTTGAAGAATTTTTCTCATTTTGGGAATGTTATAAAATATAGTTTTTGAAAAAGGACAACACACAAACTGTGTGACAACCCGTCGCATCTGACAAAGCTGTAGGAATCGAACCCACAACCAGAGTGCGATTGGGATTTATCGCCTACCACTGGACTACGTGAAGTCCCTGGTTAGTGTGACAAATTATTTTTAGTTAAATTATTTTATTGATCAATAATAAGTTGATTTATAATATTATGTCTTATCAAATGAATATTCTTAGTATAGGAAAATGATTTGGTGATTAAGTGATAAATGTTATTTTAGAAGACGTTCGCTCTGTTGGGAACACTATATGCCTAAGGAAAATAGAATACTATGAGATTTCATTTGAGGAGTAATGGTGGATTTTTATATTTTTTTATGGTGGATTTATAGTAATTTAGGTTATTTATGGAAATGATTAACCTATCATAGAGAATATTTTATTAGGTTAATTACTATAAGTATGTGACTTTAAGAGTAGTTGATGTTATTTGGAGATACAATTTAACGTGGAAGACTACGTAATAAAATTATTTTAAGTTTTGGGTTTCAATATTAGTTTGTATTATATTGAAGGATTTTAAGGAAATTTGTTTATTTATTGGTATTTATTGAACTTTGGGTATTGTAGGTTTAATTTTAGAAATTAATATTAGTATTTATTTCTCTAAAAGATTATCCTTTTTGGGGATCATATTATCTTGTACTAACCATTTTGGTTTTGGTTAATCTCTAAAGACAAAGTAAATATATATTGTATCCTTTGTCGATCATGTGATTCTCTAGAAGTTGATTCTAGCACTTTAGGTGTGACCAAGTCATCTTGAATACTCATCATTTGAAAAAATGATAAGTTAGTAGTAGAAATATATTAAAGGATGAAACTTTACTTAAAAATTAAGTATATCTCTTTATTTTCTTAGTCAATCTCATAAATAAATTCCTCAACTTTATGAAATGGAACTTAAAACAAAAAAAGTTGTTAGTTTACTTTTCCTACTGGGAAACTAATAACCGATTATCCAATCACAATTTTGTGGTTTTCTTGTTGTTAACTTTATTTTGATCATGTTTTCTATCACTCTCCATCAAAACATGACACTTATTTTATCTTCCATATCCATTTTTTCCTACATGGAATCCTATTATGGGTTATCTAGGGTGACCTTTTTACTTATCTTTCTTTCTTTTAAAGTGATAGTTTTATTGACTCGTTTTCCGATGTGGGACTTTAAATGAAGTTACCAAGACCAATTTTAAAATTAAAAGGATGCAATTTCCAAAATGGGGGAAGAATGTAACACCCCAATATTTCATAGTAAGTTATTTTCTTTAAAGTAATTCAATAGCTTGTGATACACGCAACACCGAGTTTGAGCGCACCACGACTTTCCAAACTAGTCGTTCAAAAGCGGTTATGAATAATATTAACTGAATTTTTAATTTTATATACTCCATATAATTTTAGAATCCATATTATGTGTTTCTCAGACATAATATAAGAACAAATTCATTTTTTTCAAATAAAAGAATTATTTTTCAAAAAATGAAATTTTACCATCTTCTTATGGAAAACCCTTTTTAAAACAAATATTTGACACTTTTATATATTCAATTTAATTAAATTAAATTTTCATTTATAATCGGTACATAAAAATTTATTTTGAATAAATTTTCGGTACTTTTCTGATAACTTTCATATTTTGATGAATACTGAAAAATACTAAATTTTAATTGAAAATAACTTTTTTAATCAAAATAATTTATATCATTAAATTATGATTTTTAATTGTTTGGAAGAATAATTAGATTATATTTTTATCATTTAATACAATTTAGGTCATTATAAGTAATTTAAAATTTAAATTTGACATAAACACATGTCAATCTTTTGATAGTTTTTACTTTTTAGAAATCCTCTTTTCAGTTTCGACAACATGAATTTATTTTAAATTTATTAATGCAACTTATATGTTTTGAATTTTGTAAAATATAATTCATTTTTTAATTCTAAACATTAAAATTATCTTGGGGTGAATTTTTGGTATTTTTCTGAAAACATTCAATTTTTGATGAATAGTGAAAAACACTATGTTATAGTTTAAAACCGACTTGTTATTTAAATAATTATTTATTTTATTTAAATTTATTTTAAGTCAAAATAGATATATAATACCTATATATGTTCAATTTAATTCATTGAAGTCATTTTATAACAAAATTAGATGTATAAAAGTTTATTGAACTTTTTACCGTCTTTTACCCACCTTCTATGAGCATTTGCAAATTTGCATAAAACTTAATTTTACCGCTTCTATGAGTTGAATTTCAAAAATTTGAGAAACATGGTTGACATCAGTAAGTAAAATTTGGTTCAATAAGATTAAAATATTTTTTGGTGAATAGTAACTTTTGACTTTTATTTACTACGGTTAAAAGTAAATAGGGTAATTATGGGTAAAAATGATATTATAATTACCCTAAAACATGTTCTAATTCTATTGGATAAGTGTAATTCGACAAAAAACAACCTTGAGAATAAAATATGATCCTCTTTGGACCACTTGGATTAGATAAGGACATTTATTATTATTTTATTTGAAGAAGAGTTAAAAGAGTTAAATTCAAAGTTTAATAATTAAACCATTTTTAATATATGGTTATACATAATATAAATTAGACTATAAATATTCATTATAAATATAAATATATTTCCTATATAATGGTATTTTATTTATAATTTTTAGACACTAAATTATTAAATTTATTTAGGACACAATGATGATGCAGTAATTACCTTATTAACGAGAGATTAAAATAATTTATATTATAAATATCCAAATAAATTAATTCGAGACTTTTGATGAATTAAAATAATTTTCTAGGTTAATATGACATTTTAGTGTTGATTAAATAATTCTTTTCTAAGTAATCATATTGTTATGATATTCAAAAAAACCAAATACTAAATAATGTAAAAATTGACATAAATGAGTTTTTTAAAAAATACTATATTATTGGTTGATATAATATTCCTAAAAATATAAGGTTCATCCAAATGTCTAAAATAATATTATATATGTCATTAATGAACCACTTTAGGTTCTGTTGTAATTTTGGAGTAAGTTTATTAACTTTATAGTGTAAGAATACAAGAAGACACAGTAAAAGTTAAACTATTTAACTAAGTGTTAAATCTAAAAGATAAGGTTAAAATGGTAACCCAAACTTGTATAAAACCTATTGGTTGAGAATTTTACGACCTATCCCCACCTTGGCATCTAAATAAATCATTTTTGATCCATTAGAAACTGAAAATTATTTTATTATAAATTAATATTTCAAGGTTTTCCTAAAGTGACCCTCACCCCTCTCATAAAAGGGCACTTCCCCTTCTCTCAAAATCAGACCTCCAAAGCCATTTGGATCGGCCAACCCCAGCCCAAATATCCTCCCAATTTCCCTCAAATCAACCTATAGATTTTATTTTGATTAGCAATCCAACCTACGGAGCCCTTTTTTATCAACTCAAAAGGAAACACTCGAAGAAGATGTAATAATTTCACCACCCTCATTCAAGTTCTTTTCTTCTTCCAATTCCTTTTTCTTTGTTGTTTCCATACCAAAATAATAACTCTTGTACCTCCTACATATTGTGATGTTATTATAAATATGGTTCAACCATATTCTTTATTCTATTCATCCTATAAATGACAATGTCCCCATACGTGCGTACGTACGGTATACCGTCTCCACGTCGTGGTTTAGTTTGTTATTCAAACACTTCATTATTTGGATTGGTATAATAATGAGTATAACTAATTTAAATAATAAATATAACATGCTAATGGTTATTTATATATTATATACTATAAGAACACGGTTCTTATTCTTGACGTACGTGTTTCTTCTTTTCCCTTTTCCTTAAGTGTTTTTGAGAAAATAAGGAAAATGGGGAAAAATCACAAATTTTGTGAGTACACACCATGTACTTTTCCACACATCCTGTACTTTGGCCGTGTGGGATGAGTACACAGGGCGTGTAGGCCTGTCAATGATGAAGGGCATAAAAACTGACTACACACTGTGTACTTAGTAATTTACACGCTGTATAATCAGTCAGCAGGTGAATAGTAAGGCGGTGGAGGCAGCTGCCAGCGGAGTGATCGTACACACCGTGTAATCATATATACACATCGTGTACTCATATTAACGGATGAAAAGTGTCGTGGTGAAAAGAAGTCTCCAGGGGAACAGTTTAAAAAATGAAAAGTACATGCTGTGTACTTGAGAGTACACGTCGTGTAGTTTGTTTTTTCACTTAAAATGGGATGTGGCCTCCTCATTTGGCAGAGGAGACTTTGAGTTCGTTTTGGAGTCAGAAGAGGAGTCCAGAGCTTTAGAGATCTCCTGACCGCACACCGGGATTCTGAATCTTTCTCTGACAGTCTCGATTGAACCATACGGGTAAGCCCTTCCTTCTCCTGGTGTAGTTCTTGACAATTCTTTCCTGAGGGAATGTTATTTGAGTTTGAATGAGTGAATGTTTATCCCATATCTACATCATTCTTGGACGATTCGAGAGGTGTCATTCACATATACCGATCAGGGGCGATCGAGGTAGGTGGTCTGATGTTCCTTTCAACTGTTGTGTTGAAATTATGTATCGTTGTTCTATGAACCCATGGTTGGGGTGTCATATGGTTGAGGCCTTTTCTGAAAGATATTTATAAATGCATAAATAATTTGTGGATAAGTTAAAACTGTTGTTTGGTATCATTTCATGGATCCAGGACCACCCCGGGGAGTGCGTTCCTCTATTTAGCCATTTGTCTAGGATACCTGAGGGTATGCCGTGATTTAGAATGATTGAGTTTTCTTGAGAGAAAATGTATATAATTTATTTCTTATGCGTTGGGATCATCCTGGTTGCTTGTTTAGCCTAAGGGAAAGTGCTTTGTTTAGCCTGAGGGAAAGTGTTTCATTTAGCCTTAGGGTAATGTTTCATATGCATGAGGGCAGTTGTTTCCATTTATGAGGACATTATCTCATACGACTGATGGAAATATTCGTTATTCCTAAGGTAAATCTCCTAAGGGTGTTATTCTGATTAGCCTGAGGGCATGATTCTGATTATCCTGAGGATGTGTTTCTGTTATCCTGAGGGAAAGATTCTGATTACCTGAAGTTAAGGTTTGGCATGTCTGAGGACACTGTTTATTTCATATATTCACTGTGGTGATTTTCGATGTTGTACCTGCCAAGCCAAAGCACATCTCAAAGGTGATAAGTAATAATTAAAATGGCAATGAAACTGGAAGTGATAGTTACTTTTGAGTACTTATTAGTTTACTGCATTTACTTTTGCACACTGTTGTTGCATATTTTCACTGACAGTTGGGCATGGGCCTTTGGTGGGTGCCTACTGGGATTTATTTATCACACCCTATTTGGGTCATGTCTTTGGCCAAAAAATACTATATTACTCTAGGTTTATATAGGGGAAAGGGTCCCTATACAGGTACATGATTGTAGCAGAGGATTAGGAGAGCATGGGACCGATCTTAGTCTTGTGATGATGCCGCGTTATGTTTACTCTGCTTTATTTTGTTTGGATGTACCTTTTACTTTGAGTTGTATTGTATTGTATTGCAGTGTATCTTGCTCTGGATGCTTTCATAGAATTAGAGACATGCTGCATATTTATATATATGACTTTTGGTTCTCTTTTACTTCAGTTGTCCATTTCAATTGTATATTGTTTACTGCTTCTACTATTGTATGTTATTTATCTTTTTTGTTGTGCTACACTTTCACAAATGAGGGAATTGTTTCCCCACTATCATTCATGGGCCCTTTCTGCTAGTCATAAGCCTCTGGCATTTGAGGAAATGTGCTTGAGGTCATATGACCAACCGGGTTCGGGGCACCCGTTGAGTGGCTTATGGATCCGAGATGTTATAAAGTGGTATCATAGGGGTTCTTTTCTTTGAATTACTATTTGGAGCCTTAGTTAGGGATAGGAAGAACATGGTAGTTGGTAATAATTTGTGCTCGGTAGTAGTTAACCCGTGTACAGGGAAAATCTATTCTACCTCGTTTATTGCAATTTTTTTATTTTTCAAATTTGACAGTTGACTTGATTTTCACCATTTGGTGATAAACTTGTAGTGTGCTGTTTATATTTTATACATGGGTTCTATTTAGTTGAAAACTTATGAGATGAGGGTATTCCATCTCATGCATCATTTAGGCGCATGCTAGAAATCACATTCCATGCATAGTTTCTATGCCATGTAGGTGCATTAGAAATTGCATGTTGTTGTGATATTTGTTGTGCTAAAAAATCATGATGTTGTGATAGCTGCTTTGATAAATACCTACTATTTGATAGGGTATTATTGTGTGAGGTTTTTCTAGAATGAATGCCAAAATTTGGTTCTTGAAGAGTATAGGCCCTCAATGACCGGAATTTGGTGGATCATCGACATGTTTTTTTATAACATGTATAAGATTCAAAGCTTTGATTCACGGGGAGTATGGGCCCTCACAGATCGGAATTTGGCACTTAGGTGTTTGTTGCCGTATTTTTCTGGGTTCTGGAGTAGTATTTGTGTCTTACTGTCCGGAAAACCCAGGATACACGCAGTGAAGTTATATGGACAAACATCATGTGTTCTTCTGTTCGGGAATAAATGAAAACTTTTTAAGTACACATCGTGTACCCTCAGTACATGTTGTGTAGTCTCTTCTCATGTCATAGGCCATGTGGGTAGGGACACAGGGTAGGGAATGTCTTGTGAAAACATGTCGTGTACCGGTTGAACACACCGTGAAGTGTCAACCCGGTATCCACCCATGTAACTAACAAAACGGACGGAGGAAACCTTAAGACATACACGTCATGTCTACCTTGAACACACCGTGTAGTCTGACCCAGGTACCCAGCCGTGTCACGAACAACACGGGTCAGTGTTATCTTTCCTAGTACATTCTGTGTCCACCTAGAACACGCCGTTTAGTGTCAGCCGTGTAGTCGGCCGTGTAAAAAGAAACACGGGTTGGTCTGGGGATTCTTTGAACGCGCCATGTCTTTTTGGAACACGCTGTGTAGTATGGCCTAGGTACACAGGCCGTGTGACGAAAAACACAGGCCGGTGAAATCCTGTAAAGTACACACCGTGTGCCTATGGGACACACCGTGTAGTTTTGTTTTCAGAGAGTCGTGTGGCTTAGCCGTATAGAAGTACTCGGGCAGGGAAGGAGGATTCAAGTACACGCCGTGTATGCAAGAGACATGTCGTGTGTTTGGGGTGTGACACGACCAGTTTTAGCTGGAGTACACGCCCATGTGAATGTCTTGTGAGAACACGACATGTAGTATTTATACACGCCGTGTATTCAAGTTTTGTAAATCTTGAATGCTTTCCTTCTCTTGTTCCCTTCTTGGTCTCCTAGTTATCAGTCTTGGATAAATGTTGATCTAAGGTGTGCTTTGACCTTGTAGATCCATGCCGCAGAGACGACCACTGGTTGTTCACTAAGAGAGCGGAAATGATTATACTCCTGAGATGGTAGGCCATGGGATACCAGTGGATCCTCCAACAGTACCAGATGTGGCGCCAGCCGTTATACCGGACATAGGTGCGGAGGCATAGTTATGTGAATGCTTCATGCGGTTCATGCATACCTTTCAGGGAGCACCGCAGGCCACCACATCTATGGAAGAGATGACACATATCTTCCAGCAACAGAATCCGCTTACGTTTTTAGGGGAGGGAAGACCATAGGCTGTGGATTCATGGATGGATTCGATGCAGATGATATTCGAGCATCTGGAGATGCCTCCTGGGAGGAGGGTCAAGATCGCTACATACATGATGCATGATTCTGCCAAGAGGTAGTAGGATGTTACCACCTAGTCTGAGAATCACCAAGACATGGCGTGGGAAGATTTTTAGGCATCCTTCTATGACTTCTTCTTCACGGAGACGTTGCAGGCAGATTGAGCTCGAGAGTTCATGAATTTGCAATAGGGTTCCATGTTAGTGATGGATTATTCTGCTTGCTTCACTGAGATTCAGCATTTTGCACCTGTTCTGGTGGGTGATGAGGCGTTTAGGGATATATGCTTTGAGGATGTTCTTCGATATGACATTTGAGCACTGGTAAACGCTTTCAGGTTGCCTATCATGCATGTGATTGTGAATCAGGCACTGATTACAGAGCAGAACCTACGGGAATCTAGTGGTGTGGGCTAGGGTGGTTCGACACCAGTTTCTGGTACTATTTCTACTAGTAAGATGAATAGGAAGATGGATTTCTATCACAGTGGTAGTACTATCCAGAAGAATTATACAAGTAGCCCAGTTATTTTTTACCAGTGTGGTAGAGAGGGGAACAAGCGACCTCAGTGTCCCTAAGACCTAGTGGAGTGTCGAGCTTGCAACAAGATGGGTCATCTGCAGTGCTTTTGTAGGGCGTTTCTACCAGTGGCTAGTGAGAAGGGTTCTATGCAGACTCTGTGTGCGGGAGTATGACCAGAAGCTTCTTACCAGTCCAGAAATTTGGGTACGTCAGGGCCTACAGGCAGAGATGGTGGTCATGGCCATGGTAGCCAGACACCAGGATCTCAGAGGCAGCAAGGCGGGTCAGCTCAGGGTATCCAGGTTGTGTCATAGGGCCATGACACTGGGCAGGAATATGCAGTGCAATAGACCTAACAGAAGCATGATCCTGGACCTTCTACTGTCAGAGGTACTATTTTAGTATATTCTATTTTATCTTCAGTACTTTTCGATACGGGTGCTACAAATAGCTTCATATATGTGCCTGTTGTGGAGAGCCTTGGGATCTGTGTTTCTTCCTCTTCTGATGTTATGACTCTAGAAACTCTGTTAGGAACTATAACGGACGGTGTGCGTCAGTGTAGGGAGTGCCCCCTAGAGGTTTGTGGGTATCACTTTTGTTGGGACCTCTATGTCTTAGAGATGATGAGTTATGATGTAATTATCAAGATGGAATGGTTGGTACCCTTTCGAGCCTTTGTGGATTTCTATCATCTCAGGGTGAGTTTCACATCACCAGAGGGCGGAGAGTTTCTATACGAGGGCGAGTGGGATGTCCAGGTGAGCCGAGTTGGACCAGAGCATCGTGGGCGAGGTGGAATCACAACCCAGATTGTGAGTTTATATCTAGATGATTAGGGAACTTTTCAGAAGGATTTCTCTCCAATGGTTTATCGTTTCAGGGATGTCTTCCCGGATGACTTTTCAGTTCTACCTCCAGAACGTGAGGTGTATTTCTCTATTGAGCTTGTTCTAGGAGCAGCACTAGTGTCCATTCCTCCTTATAGGATGGCTACACCAGAGTTGCAGGAGCTCAAGAAATAGTTAGAGGAGTTACAGTAAAAGGGTTTCATTCGACCCAGTACTTCTCCTTGGGGTTCACTATTCCTTTTTGAAAAGAAGGTAGATAGTACCCTCAGACTCTGTGTGGATTATCGGAAGCTGAACCAGCTGACGGTCAAGAACCGATATCCCTTACCAAGGATTGAAGATCTTTTTTTTAAACTTCGGGGAGCACAAGTGTTCTCAAAGATTGACTTGAGATCCAGATATCATCAGTTACACGTTAGACCATCGGACATACCACTTATAGCTTTTCAGAGAAGATATGGTCTATACGAGTACTTGGTTATGCCGTTAGGACTCACGAACGCGCCAGCAGTTTTCATGGCTCTGATGAATCGTGTGTTCCATCCTTATCTGAATTATTTT
Source organism: Viscum album (assembly GCA_963277665.1). Lineage (NCBI taxonomy): Eukaryota > Viridiplantae > Streptophyta > Magnoliopsida > Santalales > Viscaceae > Viscum > Viscum album. The sequence goes on along the minus strand of OY728165.1, from coordinate 1,334,206,591 downwards.
GTGGTAGTCTTCACGGACGATATCTTTTTGTACTCTCATGCTCGACATGACCATGCCACCCATCTTGATATCGTACTAAGTACACTGAGAGAGAATCATTTGTATGTTAATCTCTCAAAGTGCCACTTTTGGATGGATCAGATACACTTCCTGGGTCATATCATCTCAGAGGCAGGAGTTGCAGTAGACCCAGAGAAGTTGAGAGCAGTAGTTTCTTGGGAGAATCCTAAGAACGTGTTTGAGATACGGAGTTTCTTGGGGTTGGCTGGTTACTACAATAATTTTATACAGGACTTCTCCCGCTTAACAGCACCGTTGATGGGTTTGACTAAGAAGGGTGTGAAGTTTTTTTGGTCAGAAGCTTGCGAGACAGACTTTCAGGAGTTGAAGGGAAGGTTGACATCAGCACCAGTCCAGATACTTCCAGAGCAGGGGAAGAGCTATACAGTTTACTGTGATGCATCAAGGATTGGGCTGAGATCAGTGTTGATGTAGGGCGACTGAGTAGTTGCGTACGGGTCTTAGCAGTTGAGGCCACATGAGAGGAATTACCCAACGCATGACCTCAAGTTGGCTACAGTTGTTCATGTGTTGTGCTGTTGGAGACATTATCTCTTGGGAGAGCATTTTGTGGTTTTTACCGACCAAAAGAGTATCAAATACATCTTTACTCAGTGTGACTTGAACCTGGGATAGCGAAGGTGGGTTGAATACCTTCAGTCCTTCGACTTTGAGCTTTCCTATACACCTAGTAAGGGTAATGCAGTAGCCGATGCACTGAGTATGAAGACTCAGACACAGGTAGTGCAGGAGGCTAGTGGTGAGTGGCAGTTTATGTATTTTTTCTCTAAGATGCATTTGGAGGTGCATGATAGTTAGGGGAAAACCAATCTTTCTTCCTTAGTTGTTACTTCTACCTTCCTGGATAGAGTGTGGATGATACAACTATCTGATTCAAAAGGCCTAGTTCTACGGAAGTTAGTGGCAAGTGAGGACCCTCCCCCTAGTTGGACGATAGGAGATGATGAGGTATTTCGTTTCCATGGACGAGTATGGGTTCCAGGGGATATACGCAAGGAGGTAATGTGGGAGTTTCATGCTTCAGCTTGGGCAGTGCATCCCGCAGTTACCAAAATTTATAGTGACTTGAGATGTCAGTATTGGTGGCTGGGTATGAAATGGGAAGTAGCTAGTTTTGTTACAAGATGTTCCACCTGTCAGTAGGTGAAGGCGGAGCATCAGAGGCCATCCAGACTGTTATAGTAGTTACCCATTCCAGAGTGGAAATGTGATGATGTCTCGATGGACTTTGTGACTGGGTTGTCGAGGTCACCTCGAGGCAGTGATGTCGTGTGGGTTGTGGTGGACAGAATTACAAAGGTAGCTCACTTTTTGCTAATCAAGGAGATCTTCGGTGTTGACGAGCTTGGGAAGTTGTATATTTGAGAGGTGGTACGTCTTCATGGGGTTCTGTGTACTATAGTTTAAGATTGGGATTCCCACTTTACGTCTCATTTCTGGAAGATTTTTCAGAGGGCACTGGGTACACAAGTGTTTCTGAGCATAGCTTACCACCCTCAAACTGATGGTCAGTCAGAGCGTAAGATACAGGTGCTAGAGGACATGTTGCGTGCATGCGTCCTAGACTTTGGGGGATCTTGGGAGAAGCATATACCCCTGGTTGAGTTTTCCTATAATAATATTTTTCAGGAAACTATTGATATGGAACCTTACGAGGCTTTATATGGTAGTCCATGCCGATCACATTTGTGATGTATGAAGGCAGGTGAGGCAGCTTTACTGGGACCAAGTCTCATGTAGAAGACTTCTGATCAGGTCCAGTTGATTCAGAAGTGGATGGCTACTACACATTCTCATCATAAATCTTATGTTGATTGCCGCAGATGACCCTTGGAGTTTGTGGTCGGGGATCAGGTTTTCTTGCGTGTTTCACCGAGGTTGGAACATAGGCGGATCAAGAGACAGGGTAAACTTTCACTGAGGTATGTAGGGTCGTTTGAGATTCTGGAGAGAGTCGGGTCAGTGGCCTATCAGTTGCAGTTACCACAGAGGTACCGAACCATGCACGGCGTCTTCCATGTATCTCAGCTACGCCATTATCACTCAGACCCGTCTCACATCTTTCAGCCTAAGGAGGTCGAGCTTTAGGTTGATGTATCCTTTGAGTAGCATCGGATTTGTATTGTTAATAGGAGCACGAAGGTTATCCGAGGTCGGTCAGTTCCTCTTGTACGGGTGCTATGGAAGCATGGCCGAGTGTAGGATTAAACCTGGGAGTGAGAGACCGACGTACATGCTTAGTGGCCGGACTTGTTCACAGCTTTATCTTCGACACCCTTGGAAGGGCAATTCGGGGACAAATTGCTTTAAGGGGGGAATTTTGTAAGAACCCGGTTCTTATTCCTGAGGTATGGGTTTCTTCTTTTCCATTTTCCTTAAGTGTTTTTGAGAAAATAAGGAAAATGGTAAAAATCCCAAAAATTTTTAGTACACACCGTGTACTTTTCCACACGTCGTGTACTTTGGCCGTGTGGGATGAGTACACAGGGCGTGTAGGCCTATCGGTGATGAAGGGAATAAAAACTGACTACACGCTGTGTACTTAGTATTTACACACCGTGTAATCAGTATGAAGGTGAACAGTAAGGTGGTGGAGGTAGCCGCCAGCAAAGAAATAGTACAAGCTGTGTAATCAGATATACACATCGTATACTCATTTCGACGGATGAACAGTGCCATGGTGGAATGAATCCGCTAGGGAAACAATTTAAAAAATGAAAAGTACTCCCCATGTACTTGAGATTACACACCGTGTAGTTTGTTTTTTTCACTTAAAATGGGAAGTGGCCTCCTCATTTGGAATAGGAGGCTTTGAGTTTGTTTTGGAGCTGGGATAGGAGGTCGGAGCTTTGGAGATCTCCCGACCGCACACCGAGAATATAAATCCTTCTCTGACAGTCTTGATTGAACTGTACGGGTAAGCTCTTCCTTATCCTTATGTAGTTCTTGCCAATTATTTCATGAGGGAAAGTTATTTGAGTTTGAATGAGTTAATGTTTATCCTAGATCTATGTCATTCTTGGACGATTCAGGAGGCATCGTTCATGTATATCGATCAGGGGCGATCGAGGTAGGTGTTCTGATGTTCCTTTCAACTGTTGTGTTGAAATTATGTACTGTTGTGCTACATCCATCCAACGGCCCGAAGGCCTTCAAATTTTTATTTTATTTTAATCAGAAAACCCCTTTTAATGGATGAATGGGGAACCTGAACAGACTTCAAGGAAATAGGACAATCATGACCCGAAGGTCTAGAGATACAACCCAACCCGACAACATGGAATTATCCATCCCCAGCATTTGACCGTGAAAAAACCCTCCACCATTGCATGGTTGTACAGAAATCCAATGTCCTGTGTCAAATCACATGCCAAATACATTGGCTGATGCCATACCCTCTCAACTTCCAAATCTGTAAAGCGCTGCGATGATGAAAGACAGCTCTGAAACCTCCAATGGGACTTGCTACATGAGATCAGGCTCGAGTACAACTCCAATCCAACAGACCACGTAAAAAACCATTGCAGATAAAACATATTCAAAAGAGAAATGAGAAACACAATGCTAGAATCAACGCCACAGAAGCTCACCGATCCATGGGCACCTCCGACACCACATGTAGCAACCTGGAGAGGAAGGAAAACCAAGAACGTGAATCAGAGTCTTCGTCACCTAGGACTGGAAGACTCAAAATCACATTAATGAGATGTCTCCATTGATGGGGTCTGAGCCAATCAGAACCAGCAGCGCCTCTCTGAGCATGAATCCAGTCATCTCAAACTTTAGAAGAACGCTCATCAGATTCCAAACTGGTCGAACCATGAGAAACTAAAGCACCAACAAGGAGGGATGATCCTGAAACAGAAACACCGCAAGAACACCATTCACAAAGAAAACATTCCAAACCTGTAAAATAACCACCATGATGTCAAACTGCAAAATCCCATAGCCGATCAAGGACCAAAAAACTCCCACCCCCCGAGCCGTGCTGAAGGAAAAGTCAAGTCGTCCATCCAAAACCGAGACGAACCGAGACGCACCAGATCAGATCCACCGTAGACCACGCCAATACCAAACCTCTTACCGGAGCCGACGCCTGAACTCATAAACACACCGTATTTGAGACAAGCCGGAAGACACTGATGCCAAGCAACATGTTGGACCATCACCGAACCTAAAACTCAGAAGATCTGAAAAAACTGAGGACTGGACAGCCAGAAAAACCGGATCGAGGATGATGTCGGGACAGAGAATAGACCAGAGCAGCGTCAGAGGTAACCGTCGACGAAATGCGCCATCACCAAGCCGGATGGCTAGAGACAGCCTGAGCCACACCAGGACACGTTGAAGCCATCGCCAAGCACCGCAAGTCCAAGAAAAGATCCCGAGGGCCACCCTGCACGCCGTGGATCTAGAAGGTGCCAGCACCGAGCCGCCAAGCCACGTCGGGGGGGAGGAGACATCTCCCGATGAAAACCCTAGAAGCGGTGAAGGGGAGAAGACCCGCCGCTCAGAGGCTCTTTTTTTGAAGTAAACTCAATTGTTGTGCTACACACCCATGGTTTGGGTGTCATATGGATGAGTCCTCTGCTGAAAGATATTTATAATTTCATAGATAATCTGTTGATAAGTTAAAACTGTTGTTTGGGATCATTGCTTGGATCTAGGACTACCCCAGGGGTGCGTTCCTCTATTTAGTTGTTTATCCAGGATACTCGAGGGTATGCCAGGATTTATCATGATTGAGTTTTCTTGAGATAAAATGTATATAATTTCTTGCTTATGTGTTGGGATTGGCCCGGTTTCTTATTTAGACTGAGGTCAAGTGTTTTGTTTAGCCTTAGAGAAAGTGTTTCATTTAGCCTGAGAGAAATGTTTCATATGCCTGAGGGAAGTTGTTTCCATGCCTGAGGGCATTATCTCATACGCCTAAGGGAAATATTCGTTATTCCTCAGGGAAATCACCTGAGGGCGTGATTCTGATTAGCCTGAGGGCATGATTCTGATTAGCCTGAGGGCGTGGTTCTGTTAGCCTAAGGGTAAGAATATGATTACCTGAGGGTGTGGTTTGGCATGTCTGAGGACACTGTTTATTTCGTATATTCACTCTGGGGATTTTTGATGTTGTACTTGCCAAGACGAAGCACAATCTCGGAGGTGATAAGTAATAATTAAAATGGAAATGAAACTGGTAGTGATTGTTACTTTTGAGTACTTACTAGTTTACTGCATTTACTTTTGCACACTGCTATTTCATATTTTCACTGACAGTTGGGCACAGTCCTTTGGTAGGTTCCTACTAGGATTTATTTCTCACACCCTGTTTGGGTCATGTCTTCGGCCCAAAAAGACTATATTGCTGCAGGTTTCGATAGGGGAAAGTGTCCCTATACAGGTACATGATTGTAGCAGAGGAGTAGGAGAGAATGGGATTGATCTTAGGCTTGCGATGCTGCTGAGTTTTGTTTACTCTGCTTTCTTTTGTTTGGTTATACCTTGTACTTTGAGTTGTATTGTATTGTATTACAGTGTATCCTATTTTGGCTACTTTCATAGAATTATTGACATGCTTCATATTTATATATATTACTATTGGTTCTATTTTACTTCAATTGTCCATTTTTTTTGTATATTGTTTACTACTTCCACTATTGTATGTTATTTATCTTTTCCACTATGCTACACTTTGACAAATGAGGGCATAGTTTCCCCACTATCAGACCTGGTCCCTCACTGCTAGTCGGCAGCCTCTGGTGTTTGGGGAAATGCGCCTGAGGTCATGTGACCAACCGGGTTCGGGGCACCCGTTGAGTGGCTTCTGGATCCAGGACATTATATATACCAAAAAATTACATACGATTCCACCATCAATATAATGACATTTTTGCACGTGTGTACATACGGATTACTGTCTCCACGACGCGTTGAGATTCATTCCCATGTTCACCATTCAACGATGATTATAAAAATATATATTATTAATAAGTATGTAATATATTACATAATAATGCTATTGGATATATATATATATATATGTACTTACATATATCTTATTAACTTACTTCCATTCAATATGATATAAAAAAGGAAACGTTTATGCGTACGTACGACCTACCGTCTCCATAAATGGTGCCTTTCATTTCATATATCTATCTATTATAAATATTTATATTCTAAATATATATGATATATAAATCAATATTTATATTATGGATGTATTTAAATCATGATCTAAATGATACAATCAAGAATAACAAGTTAAAACATGTACGATAAAGAGAGCGATTATTACCCAAAATGTTAATTTAACATGGAAATCATTATTAAATGGGTATTATAAAGTCATAAATGAATAATTTATGATATAATAAATATTAATATGGTTATGGTATAATTTAATAACATACTATGGTCATTATACTGGAGGTTAAACGTACCATCGACCAAAGGAAAGTGAAAAGTAAGGGGCTTCTTATCTCACTTTTAATTCCGTGAGATTTCCATTGTTCACCACTAATTTATTACATGTGGTGTATTTTGTATTGACATTTGATATATTTTATAATGATTATCTTTATATTCATGGTATTCTGTGATTCATTTGGTGGTAATTAACTTTTTTTCATATGACTCGATTGATTACAACATGGTAAGGGGTTTTCATCTCACTTCTTATTTTTGTGAGATTCATGCTATATTTCCACTATTTCCTTCTGTGTGGTGTATGTATTTCCCGTGATTATATTCCATATGTAATATAATTTAATTTATGTGTATTTACATCTTCATTGTATGATCATTATTTCATGGGGTGTATGTTTCGTAAGTCACCAAATCGGTAATGGAATTTCTAATTTCGATTTCCACTCATTGGGTTTTACCCAAACTTCATTGATTATTTTACTCAAAGATTATGTGTGAAATCACTATTTATTTATTTATTTATGTAGTAATTTCCACTCCCCTTTTTTTGTTATTCTTTTGATACACATAATATCTCCATTGAAAAATTCTCATGTCATCGATATGAACTTGATAAGAGTAATCTTATCCCAATTTTCATTCATTGAGTTAAACATCCATGTCATTGGTGTTGTTGTTACAAGAATATGTGTGAATTTCCTATGATTTTTGTACACTGAATATCCAATCATACTTAGTGTATTTATATTTTTCACACATAATTATTTCATTTATTTTTCCTTAACCTAAGGATACCGTCTTCATAAGGGATTTCATCTCAACTTACATTCCATTTAGACTTATTTGTTGTTATGTTCCAATTCACTTTTATTGGGTGTATATACTATACTTTGACATAATATATCATGAATCCTTTTATTCTCTTGATATTATTAAGTTTTTATTACCTCAATTATTTTTATTCAAGCTTCTCTTATTTGGTTAGGAACTCTAACTAAAATATCATTTTAAATGTTTCAAAAATTTATTCTTCTAAATATTTCTCATTAATTTCCATGTTTTAAAAATGGTTTTAAGGATTTATATATATATGGAAATTAATGTTTAAAAATTAAAATTCCTTTTAAAAGTTTCAAAGTGGTATGGGACACTTTGATTCAAAAATCTATTTAAACAGCTTCTTGATAAATAGTGATACTTTTAAATGTTTTCATGAAAAAGGGGGGTATTTCTCTCAAATAGTTTTGATGGTTATTTTCATCTATGTCAATATCCTTAATTATTCTCGATTGAGGTTAATTTATTATAATAAAATCTTCTATATTGTATTCAATGAGTTATGTTTGACTGTGGATGTGTTATTTTTATATCATTCATGTTTTATGGTTAAAGTATTGACATTTAGTATACTAGTTTTAATACGAATGTTTAGATTATGTTTCACCCATTCATATGAGGAATGAATTGGACTTATTAAGTGATGGGAGGAGCCCGCTATAGCTCCTCGATGCATCGGTAGGTCTAATGAGACAAACTAGTGTCTTGGAACAAGGCCTTGAAAAAATCTTATTTGTAGTCTTGGCAGAAGGCCTTGACTATCTGGTTATGAAGTCTGGCATTATGCATTCTATCATTATGAAATTGGATATTGATATTACATGTGATTATTTGACTATTATAATATTCATGTGAATAATTAAATGGAATTATTATTTATCTTTGCCTTATTATGCTGAAGTTTAAGTTTAAAAGGCTTGAATTCTAGTCTTATACATTGCCTTAAATGTTTGTTCTTATTTACGAAAGTTTTCACTACATTGTTGTCCTTACTGAGAATCTGAGCTCACCCCTTTCTTATGTTTTATTTTTCCCAGGATGCAAATAATTATATTATGGTTAACCATCAGGAATAGGCTAATGTATATAAGAGTGTTCAAAGGGGACATAATGTTTTTTTTATTTCATTGTGTAATGTAAAACTTATGTATGTATCTAGTACTTCCAAGGCTACTAAATTGATTGGTCTTTCAGGACATGATTCCTTGTATCATGCCAATGTTGTGTAATAATGCATTGATTCTGGGTAACTGGGGTCGGGGCATTACATATGAAGCCTATCGGCCAAATTTGATCACAAATTGTGATCATTTGAAAATTCCTAATACTTCTCACTAAGCCCACCGTGAAAATAGGGCGGTAAACTACATGCGGGCACATAACCCCTTCGACATGCGTGAATCCCATCATCCAAATAAGGTGAAAACTAGCTATGAGTATAGGTAAATTCCTTCTAATATATAAAAAAGTCCATCATCCAAATAGGAAAAAAAACTATAGGCAAAATCGTATCTCTTCTAATAAATATGAATCCCAACAACCAAATATGATGGCAACTAAGTAGAGGAAAATTCTTATGAATGCATATCAAGCCCAATAGTAAATATGATGAAAATTGGAGAAAAAAAACTAGAATATACCAATGATATTTTAGGGGAAGACTCATACCTCTTCCCAACATAGGAGAACTATCAGTATCTACTGGTAGAAAATGGAGGACTAGAGTAGGAACATAATTCTACCCCAACATCATAATGGGATTATGTTCTCATTCCATCCAAGGAAGTTTCTCATCAAAAATTATAAATGATGGAGGATTAGACATCAATTTCTAACCATATCCTATAGACTTATCATGTTGTAATCACCTCTGCAGAAATGGAAAGGAGTCAGGCCCCCAACCCCACCTCCCCATGTGGGGTGACTCATCTATAGAATGAGGCGATCACTCTATAGTAAAAATGCATCACTACTCTCATCTAGAAGATTCATTGACAATATTCCGCGATAAATGGACAACAAGATCGGGTAAAAATACTCATTCAAATTAGGGGACACTGGTCCACTCCAGTGGATGCTCCAGGGTAGGTACATATTCCTTCCATAACTCAAGAAGCTCATTGATGTATCCTGATAGCCCCACGGGAGATACTTGAACATGCACCCATACATGAATTCCATTAATCCTTGCAAGTAGCCCCAGTCACCCGCAAGAGAGCACCCATAAAAAATCATGTCAAAGGAAACTGGAAAATAAAGATTAAATTCATAACCCTAGTCTATTGGAAGATAGTGTTTATGAGGCCATTAGGAACCTATCCCTAGTATCCCATGATCTTTTTAATTCATTACCAAATTAAGAAAGTGGTAGTAGTTTTTGCAAAGGTTATCCCTACAATGTCGTTACTAGTATCTTTGAAGGTCCTCCCTAGAGCATCGACCATGAAGGGTCCCTTTGTGGACTAAAACCGATCAATCATGAGAGCCTATCTCCTAATGAGCATCACGGTAGCCCTCATCATTTCTAGAATATCAAACAATAAGAAGGTCCTCCCCTTTTTTTTTATACCCTGATGGTCCTCCCTAGGGTATATGCTGCAAACATTCTCCCTACAGTTAGGCATCAAGCTTTGATGGTAGTCCTCACCTTTATGGAATGTGTTGTGAAGGTCCTCCCAATAGTGACATCTCATTCTAGTAAGAAGTTCCTGCCCTTATTTTCGTCCTCCCTAATGGTCCTTTGAAGGTTATACACTGTAGATATTCTCCCTATAGTCAAACATCAAGTTATGATGATAGTCCCCACCATTATGGTATGCGTTGTGAATTTCCTCACCGTAGTGACATCACATTCTAGAAAGAAGGTCATCTCCTTGATTTGATCCATCCCGAAGGTCCTCCCCAAGGTATGCAATCTAGAGATTCTCCCTAAAGTTGGGAATCAAGCTATGATTATAGTCCTTACCATTGTGGAATGAACTTTGAAGGTCCTCCCCACAGTGACATCTCATTCTAGCAAGAAGGTCCTCTCCTTTTTGTTTTCCTCCTTGAAGTTCCTCCATAGGTTATACACTACATACATTCTTCCTGAAATTAGTCATCAAGCTTTGATGGTATCCCTCATCATTATGGTATGAATTGTGAAGGTCATCCCCATAGTGACATCTCATTTTAGTAAGAAGGTCCTCCCCTTGTTGTCGTCCACCCTGAAGGTCCTCCCCAAGTTATATGCTGCAAACATTATCCCTATATTAAGGCATTAAGCTACGATGGTATCCCATTACATTGTGGAATACACTAAAAAGGTATTCCCTATAGTGAAATCTCATGTCAGCAAGAAGGTCCTCCCCTTGCCAAGTTAAATACAAGAAAGCCCTCATATATAGAGGCACTTGGAGGGATGGGGTAAGACATGTTAGAGACCAAATCAAAAACAAGAGACATATTTTCTCAACTAGGATACATCTTGGGATGGCTCACATTCTTTGAGCCACCCCTAGACCATTCATATACCAATGAGACCCCTAATCTCCCTGCTACTTGTGACAAAATTGTCAAGAAGTGTCCTTGTTGGGAAGATTAGGTAGAGGATTATTTATAGGAATAACAAGATGATATGTTGCTCGTGAGAAGATAACTATACATGGATGATATACCCGTTATTTTTTGGCCCTCATCCACTTCTTAGTTCGACATACCAAGGGCGTTGTTAGAAGAATGTGTATAAAACATTCATCTTAATATCTAGATGAATCTCTTCCACCTAAAACTAATATTCTTACCTTATGATGGATATGCAGACCATGTCAAAATATGGGGAGAGCTTCATCATCAAATTGACTTGGAAGCCCTTTCGTCTACATAATGACCATAATTGGAGAGGTCGTGGAAAGATCTCCAACTAACCTGCCTTAATGAACTGCATAAGTTACATTTTCTAATCTATGATTCCCTACTTGGTGTTCATATTCAGGGATGGGGAGAGAATGGATCTTTAAATTTCACCCTGCACCATGTCCCAAAAAACCCCATAGAAATGAAATCTTATAATGTCATTGTTCTAAGGTGGTTATTAGGAAAAATCTATGCTCAGGAGAAGCGTCACACTTAATAAGAATCGAACTTGATTGAGTCTCAAAAATCACAAACCCAATAAGAGTAATCCATCAAAAAACTCATAAAATAGGAAACTGAGAACATTCAGAAATCTTATTACCTAAGAGAAGACAACAACCAATAACTGTTAATTTCCTCGAAAGTGAATAGTTTGTGTGTAGACCCAATATCATATCTAACTCATCACTACTACAAAATCAGGCTATAGCCACGGTTTTAAACCATGGCTATAGGCCCAAAAACCGTGGTTATAGGTTATAGCCATGGTTCCCACAACAGTGGCTAGTATTTGCGTGGCTATAGGGTAAAACCTATATCCGTGGTTGGGAACTGTGGATATAGCCCTTTAGCCACAGTTTGGACCGTGGCTATAGCCCTATAGCCATGGTTCCAACCATGAAAACAACCCTAAAGCCACGGTTTTCAACCCGTGGCATAGGCTAAAATCACTCATCTCCTAGAGCCACGGTTAGGAACCGTGGATTTAGACCTATAGCTATGGTTTAAAACTATTCTTATAGGCCTACACATTTCGTAAAAATACTAGCATCATTCAGCCGGTGTTGGACCCTTGCATCCTCCCCACCACCCCTTGCAAATCCCCCCCCACCCACTCTCCCCCTTGCACCCCACCTACACCTTAAAGCCCCCCCCCCATGAACCCCTCCCTCTACATCCCCCCTTCCCACCATGGACAGACCCCACTCACCCCCCCTGGACAGACCCCCCCCCCCCCCCGGACAACCCCCCCCCTTCTGGACACCCCCCAGGACAACGCCACCCAGACAGTGGCCCCCCCTGCTGGACACCCCTTGAAGCCCCCCCCCCCCTATACTGGACACCCCCCAAGACAGACCCCCCCTGCAGACCCCTCTCTCCTGGACACTAGACACCCCCACCCTATATAAACCCCCCTCCCCTGGATATCCCCCTCCCCCTGGACAGCCCCCTGCAAATCCCCCCTCCTGGACAGACCCTGGACACCCCCACCCCCCCACCCCCCCAGACAGACCCTAGACACCCCCCCCCCCACACACACACACACCAGACCCTGGACACCCCCCCAGACAGACCCTGGACACCCCCCCCCCCCCCAGACAGACCTTGGACACCCCCCAGACAGACCCTGGACACCTCCCCAGACAATCTCTGGACACCCCCCCAGACAGACCCTGGACACCCCCCAGACAGATCCTGGACACCCCCTGCACAAACCCTGGACACCACCCCCCCCCCCCCCCACCCAGACCTTGTACACCCCCATACCCTGGATAGATCCCTCTGGATAGCCCAGACCTCCACTCCCCTGGACCCCCCCCCAGAACCTGGACACCCCCATACCCCCCATACCCTAGACACCCCCTAGACCTTGGACAGATCCCCCTGGATTTCCCAGACCTCCACTACACTGGACAGCCACCCCCCACCCTCCTGAACATACCCTAGAACACCCCCCCCCCCCGACCCCCCCCCCCCCTAGTCCTGCCCACCCCGCCCGTTTCCCCTCCCCCTGCCCCTGCCATCCCCCACTTGCACCCCCTACCAGCCCCCACTTTCACCCCCCTTCCAGTCCCCTCCCCCCTTCCAGTTTCCCCCCTGCCAATCCTCTCCAAATTAAATTATACACGAAATCTACTTACATAATAATAATTAAACAAATATAAATATAAAAAACACATAACTTCACTTACATGAGTCTCCCTATAAGACAAACTATCAAAGAAGTCTAGAACCAGCTCAAAAGTACCTACAACACAAGGTAGAACATATTAGTTCTCATCCCCGAAAATTATGGTAAAACAAAACATCTTAGAATATTCACAAAGAATATAACTCAATAAAAAATAATAGTGCAGCCCCCCCCCCACTACCGGACTCCCCTGGACAGCAGCCACCCCTCCCCCCCGGAGAGAAACCCCCCATGCTGGACCCCCCTGGACAGCCCCCCCCCCCCCCCCGGACCCCCCTAGACAGCAGCCCCCCTAGATAGAAACCCCCCTGCTAGACCCCCCTTGAATAGCTACCCCCCTACTGGACCCCCCTAAACAGTTGCCCCCCCCTACCGGACCCCCCTGGTCAGCAGCCTCCCCTGGACAGAACCCCCCCTGTTGGACCCCCTGGACAAAAACCCCCTGGACCCCCTGGACAGCAGCCCCCCTGGACAGAACCCCTCCTACTAGACCCCCCGAACATCTCCCCCCCCCCACCCCCCTGCTGGACCCCCCTGAACAACTTCCCCCCTGCTGGACCCCCCTGGACAGCATCCCCCTCCCTTTACTTTGGATGCTTCTTAAGGTTGAGGTTGGGAGATGCTGGGTTTATCCAATAGAGACTTGCAGAATTATCATAGTGGGGTTATAGGTTTCTTATAGAGGATTTAGGAGGTGAGGTTGTGAGTTTCTTGTTGCTATTTGGAATTATAGGACCTTTGAAGATTGGTTTCAACTGGGGGTGTTGTTGTTTGTATTTTTATACATGGTGTAGTATAGCATACACTTACATGGTGCTGGTTGGTTTGAGATTTCTACTATGGTTGGTAACATTTTTTGGGTGCATAGGGGTTGGATTTCTGGTGTTTCTTCTTTGTTTTAGATTACTATTTTAGGCTTCTGCTTCTCTCAATTGTCTAGTGTGGTGGATATAGTTTGGGGTGGGTCTTTAGGTGGTGGTTTGGGGATGATTTGGTTTCTAGCTAATATTTTGGGTGTTGTGTCTACTATAGGTGCTTATTGTGGTTGGATCTAGTGTGATTTAGGGTTCTTATGCAAGTAGGTGTTGGTGTAGTGGCCATTAGTTGGCATGGTTGTCTAGAGGTCTTTCACTCTAGGCTTTGTTTGGACAGATTCCCCTCACCCTGGACAGATTCCCCCCAGATCCAGGACAGATTCCCCTCCCTCTGCCAGTCCTTCCCCCCCCCCCCCCCCAGACCCTGGACAGATCCCCCTGGACAGATTCCCCTCCCCCTGACAGTCCTTCCCCCCCAGACCCTGGACAGATCATACCTATCTTAGAGGGTGTTTTCTATTTTAAGGATTTTTTCCTTGTGCATGCTCGAACAAGGATGCACGAGATAAAGAGAGAAGTGACAATAGTAGTATTTTATGTAGTATGGGATTAGGCCCATATCATAGGGTTGGGGGAATATTTATCACAAAATCCCCCCATAAGATAAAAAAATCTTGAATGAGGCATGGAAATTAGAGAATGAGAGTAACCCCTACCCGCAAGGCTGGGGTAATTTTTACCTCAACCACCCCATTGGTGGAAATCAGTATTTTCACATTTAGGGTGGATGGTAAGTAAACAGATCTCCCATTTCATCCCATATCATGACTCATTCCCCCCATAATGGAGGTGTACAACCAAGATTCATAAAGTTTCCCTCATATTCACCCTTTGCTAAGAAACCCGAAGAAGATATTAGAAGGGAAGGGAGAGATCCCACAAAGGCTACCAGAAACCCTCCTATCATTCAGAAGCTAGTATGGTGCCTATAATTCATTATTCATCGGTGAAAATCATGGATTTAAATCCCAAATATGACACTAAAAATGATGAAAATGTTGAAGAGAAAGGAGAGTAAGGTTTCATATGTGATTCGGTCAACATTGAGAATGAAGGTGTGCTTACCTAAAACAAGAGAATCAACCTAAATCTAGGATATCTCTCAAACAATATCATAATTCCTCCACAGAGAACTGGTACTAGAGATATGAATAAAAACAAGGTTATATACAACCCACCTTCTCCTCTAAAAGATAACGATCTCTCTATGCTCGAAGAAATATTTTCTCATTAGGAGTAAGAAATGAAAGAGTTGAGGTGAATCAATGTTGAGTTTCTCTAAGGTATCATTCCTATCAAGTATGATCCCTAGAAAGAGCCTCAAAACACTATGGAAACAGATGCACTTCAGACATAAGGGTTTATCCCAATAATTGAAGAAATATGAGTACATGTGCCCAACATAGCACCGGGACCATCGGTCTACCCAGACTCGATCATGGGAGGGTACTAGGATTTCCCTCCAATAAAGAAATAACTAGAACAGGTTCAGGTAAATCCTCAAAAGATTTCATTGGATGGATATCCATCCTAAATAAAAGTAGAACCAACATGTTAAATACAACCCATTATTTTTCCTATCCATGCCCATGTTTGATAGAACAATAATCAAGGGCTTATCAACACCATTGAGGCATTGGCATCTTGATTGGAAGCTATGGAGGAATGATGTGCACCAATGCATCCGGAATGGAAACATTACCCCAACTAGATAAGTGACACCCCACCACTTCCAAATTTGAGGAGTCATATGTTTCCAATGTTCAATGGTTCAGGAGATTTGGAACAACATATTCCCCACTAAGCGTCACATTGTGATCCCATGATGGGGACACCAGAGTAATAAGATGTAGTGAAACTCAGATACTTTGTACAAACCCTACAAGGGCTAGCCTTTTGTGGTACACCATATTACCTGATCATTCTATCATGGGATGGGAAGACCTTTATTAACAGTTCCTCTTCCATATCATCTCAATGATGTAGAAGAAAACACTCAATGACCTCTCAAATTGAAAATAGTGAGAGAACAATAGAGTCTCGGATTTTATCTCCTAATGAAAAGGTATGACCTATTCCTCAAACCAGCCACTCTCCCATAAATATATGCTTGTTATGTGCATTGATAATCTTTTTAATGAGCTGTGAACACTGCTCAACTTGGTGAAATGTACATGTGGGTTTCTAGATTTCTCCACCATTTCCCAAATAATAAAGGACTCTAAACAAAAAACTATGCTCAAGTCCCAAATAAACCCACCAACCCCAAGGAAAATAGTGGGAAAAGTGGAGGAAGCATTAGTCACACTTAAACCAGACCCTGTACCTAGAATATCTCCTAATCCTGCACCATATAGTGCAGCACCCCCTGGGCATCAACAGTGACCCCCACCTTGACAAGATGAGCGGATAGGACCTAAATAAAACCAATTCGAGGAACGCGTGAATAAATTTTACTCATTCCAAGATGATCAAGTCTTTATCTATTTCATAGACACTATGGAACATGATTTATTCCTTCTACCATAACCAAAAAGGGTTGATGAGGTGGGTCTTGATGATCGGCCAGATTATTTCCCCTACCACCAAATACTAGAAAACACTATTCAGGAATGATTTTTCTTTAAATACCTCCTTTATAAAATGTATATTCCAGGAAAGTAAAACTAGGACTACAACTAGCAAAAGTGTTGTGTATTTCCACTACTAACCCTGAGAATCGGGGTGAATGAAAAGAAGTTGTTCTCAGAATGGATAAATATTTTGATAGTTGGATGACTTAGAATGCAATAAATCGATCTCATTGCATACTCCAAGCACAATTGAAACAACCAACAATGCCCCCAGTTGCTTCCACTATAACACATCCAGTTTCATCAGAGCCACAAACCTCCAAAGGCCAGCCATTCAAAAAGAATCCTGCATTGAAAGGTAGAGTGAAATCACAAGAGGATGAACCAACACCAAGTCCAAAGTTGGATTTGAAACTCTCAAATTTTATGCCCTCAGATCTAAAACAACAGTTACCACCCCTCCAAACGGCACCACTAGAAGTGATTACCTAGGCAGATACAACATCAAAAGAGGAGTTGATTTCCAATTTCATTAATGTAACTCACTTAATGAATCATTCTCTAAAAATGATTATGGATGTCATCCTGATTTCTCCAAACTCAATTGGTGAATCGGAGGAAGAATTCATAGGATCCAAGGATATTAGGAAATACATAGTCACGGTAGGATCCAAACATATAGTCACACCATCAATGTTGATGAAACTCGCAGAAAATACCTTCAGTGGATCCAATAGGAATAGGAAACCCCCATGCACCTTCCAGAATCCATTCTAACTAGATTACTCTGGAATATCAATCAAGAGAATAATAGGTATTAAATCACCCTCAGTGAGTAGGTAGACCTGCCAAACCCAACCCACCAAGGACAGGAGAACACTACTGGAAATCTCACCTTTACCAATGCTTCTATACCAACAGTTTTTAAAAACCATTGGTATAGGTACCCTTTCCCAATGGTTTAGCCAAACCGTTGGGAAAGCCCACTTTGAGGTCACTTTTCCCAACGGTTTGTCAAAATTGTTGTGAAAGGGTGTGGCTTTCCCAACGGTTTGTCCAAACCGTTGGGAAAAGTCCCCCATAAACCAAAGTCCCTCCCAAACTCAAGGACCTATACCAATTGTTGTCAAAACCGTTGGTATAGACCTATACCAACGGTTTTAACAACCATTGGTATAGGTCATTTGATTTTTTATCGAATCTTATTACTGAGAAAATTATATAAATAAATATTTAAAATAATTATCATAATATATATATATATTTATGAAATTATGTTCACAAAATTCATGTTAGGTTAGTGGTTAGGTCTTTGAAAGATAAATCAGAGGTCCTGGGATCAAATCCCACTGAATTTTTTTTTGAAATACATATACCAACGGTTTTATGGAACCGTTGGTATATATTTTCATCTTACTTATACCAACAGTTTTCAAAACCGTTGGTATAGGTCTATCCCAACAACTTACTTTCCCATGGTTCTCCAAACCGTTAGTATAGGCTATACCAACGTTTTTGAGGCCTATACCAACGGTTCCAAACCGTTGGTAAAGGGTGTTTTTCAGTAGTGGAACATCCAACTCATATTTTGAGGGATGATCTATCTTCATCAAATATTAAATCCCCAAAAGTGATTGTAAAATAGAATCCTCACATGGGGAATCACCAACCTTTAGACCATAAGTATGAAATTTTGAAATAATCAGCCTCAGTACCAGCCAAACTATCAATCCTGGATGCCTTAAGTTTGTCAAAAGACCTCAGAGAAGCACTCATATAAACATTTATAATCCCCTAGGATTTTGAATTTGAAGTGGCCATTATCGAGGTTTATATAATATAGACTGATTCTACAGAATTACACATGGTTATCTCCTTCAAAAATCAAGATGAATATTCTATTATATAGGGACACATCATACCCTTGTATGTGTCTGAGAGGATAAATAGTGTAGATGTTTGAAAAGTTTTCATTGATAATGGTTATTGAGTTAATCTAATTCCAGTATGAACACTTTGCCAACTGGGATACCATGAAATAAAACTAGTGCCTTCCTCCATAACATTGTAAGGCTATGAAAAAATCTAGTAAAATCCATTCGAAAAAATAAATCTCAAGGCCTAATTTTGAGACCTCATAGTTGACTCATAATTCCTATAAGTTCACTAGAACATGACCATAAAAGTCTTGCTATAAAGGCCCTGGTTTCACCAACATGTAGGTGTACCCTCCTCATACCATCAATGCATCAAATATTACATCAATGGAAAAATTGGGAAGTTGTACACCGATAATTCCCTGTTCGAATACTATGAGTTTCATTATATCAATGTAGGGTTTTATTAGGGGAAAGGGAAATAATCCCTAGGTGATGGTGTTGAATGGGTGGATGCCCCGAATAGTCTGGAAATAATCCTGATCAACCCCTTTAGGTAGCTCGGTAAATAATATGTTCACCTATCAACCAGATAAAGTTTATATGCCCAAAGTTAGGTTTATATTTAGAAATCTTCATGATTTCAGCCATGACCACCAAGTATAGTAATGTTAAAAAATCTACTAACTCCCCAGATAATGGTGAAATCTTGTATGAATATTCCTCCACATCATTACCAAAGCACTAGGAAATCCTTACCTCACCAGATGAGGTTGGAGAAAAAAACTCGTTAATGAAATTTAACAAATACATTCATCCATCCCTCACTCCATCCTCTTCATAGTTTCAAGAAAATTACCTGTTGGTGGCTGGATCAGAGGAAGTCACTCCATCTTTCAAATAACAAGATATCGGATAATCTCTCAACTCTAGGTAACACATCCCAGGACCTATTTCCCCATTGAAACAAAAAGAATAAGATGAAGGGGGAGAATAGTAATATGAGTAACAAAACCTTAGGGAAAACGCTCTATCATTTTAGGAGGACGTCTCCACCACCATTAATGAACTCATAGAAATAAATCTGGGTATATAGGAAGATATGCAACCTACCTCGATTAGTGAATCTATGTATTCCAAATAGAAAGAGGTATATACCAATTTATTAAGGAAATGTCAAGATGTATTCACCTAGAACTACAAATAAATGTTGGGCCTCGATCCTGAAGTGGCTTCTCACCACCTGGGCTTTCCAGAGGAGCATCGGGGCTATAAACAAGCATCCAGAAGGACGCATATGACACATGATTCCAAAATAGTGGTTGAAGTTGACAATATCATTCAAGTAAAACTTTATTTGGGAGGTATAATGACTGAAATTTTTGGCCAATATAGTCCCTTTAAAAAAGAATAATGATCAAATTAGAGGCTTCATTGATTTCATAGATCTTAATTGGATTTGCCCGAAGAATGACATCCCAGTCCTAGTCATGGAACTATTGATTGATGAAACAAACAGATATTAGGTTGTCTCCTTCATGGATGGATATTTAGTACATAACTAAATCTGAATGATCTAAGAGGATGATGAATTAATTACATTTAGGTCCCCCCATGGAGTATTTTTCTATTGGGTAATGCTATTTTTATGGAAGAATAATGGAGCCACATACCTACTAGATATGATTTTCATCTTCAAACCCTTCCTGGGTAAATTCATAGAATTCTATATCGATGACTTGGTGGTTAAATATCGATAACTCTAAGACCACCTATCATTTCTTGAAATCATTTTCAACAAACTTCAACAACACAGCCTGAAAATAAACCCCTTATAATGTTATTTTGGCATTACCTCAGGGAAGTTCATCGGCTTCGTTGTACTCAATTGTGGCATCAAATTTTACCCTGAGAATATGATGTATATCCTTTTCATGTCACCTCCTTGAAACCTCATAGAGTTGAGAGGACATTAAGCATACTTAGACTATATCTGATGCTTCATAAACAACCTTGACAGTGAATGATTTCCATTCACCAGAATAATAAAAAATGGGTTACATACCTATGGACTGACGATTGTCAGGATACGTTCAATAGTATAAAGAAATACTTCTTGATCCCTTCAGTGCTAATGCCATCTATCAAAATTAGGAAACTTATTTTTTATGTGACAACCTCAGAGAGATTACTGGGTGCCTTCCTAGTGTAAAACAATGATGTCGACAGTGAAAAAAACCTTTATTATCTCATATGAACCATGATTGATGTTGACACTCAGTATTCTGATATCGAGAAGAGATGTATGGTGCTAATTTTTTATTTCTAGAAACTGAGACACTATCTACAACACCACGAGGTCTATTTGGTCTCTCATAGAAACCCACTCAAATATATCCTTAGCTATCTGATGTTGATCAGGAATTTGTCATGTTGGGAAATCATCCTACAATAGTTTTAAATTTACTTTTTTCCTCAGAAAGAAATCAAAGGCTAGGCATTATAGAATTTTCTAGTAGAGAACCCCTAAGAAGAAATGAATCCATTAGATGCTGAAAAACCTAATGAATAGATTTTCTCTGTTTAAGAGGGTTCCCAGATATGGGAAATTTATTTTGATGGTGCATCTAGAATTCTAACAAGAAAGAGGATAGAAGACCCCAAACTCAATGAAGTAGGGTTCGGAGTTGTGATCAAATATCCAGAAAAGGCAGTCATTCCTTACTCTTTCATACTATCAAAGGGGTTCATGAACAATGAAGAAGAATATCAAGCTCTCATTACATGAAATAGTCGTCAACATTGCACTCCACCGGATGGTCTCACCCTTCATTCAAACCATCATGGAAGAGATTAATGGGATTAGTCTCATCCTTGAACCATACGGTCCTACCACCAGCTGAATGACACCAATTATAGACTACATTCAAAGTAGATATCTTCCACTAGATAGATCCAGGAGAGAGCAGATCCAAATAAGATCAATTAACTTGTTTCTCTATGATGGCACATACCATCAAAAATAACTCTATAAATGAAGCCTTGATGGAGTCCTTCTTAGGTGCATTGATGGAGAAGAGACCACTACGGTCATGAAGAAAGTTCAGGCTAGACCATGTGGAACCCACCAGTTAGGAGTCAATATTTCCCACAAAATATGAAGGCTTGGGTATTATTGGACCACTCTAATGTAGGAATACACTAAATTCACCAAAAAGTATCATTTCTACTTGTTTCATGCCAACTTCATCCACCAACCCCCAGAGTTGTTGCACAAATAAAAGTTCTCCTAGACATTCACTATATAGGGAATTGACATTGTGAGACTGTATCCACCCACCATAGACAAGTAGTTCAAGTACATTCTTACTAAAACTTACTTATTCTCTAAGAATACTGAAGCCATTCCCCTTAAAGAATTCAGGGAAAGTAACATTGTTAGCTTTATTAAATCCAATATCATTACCCAATTTTGTGTCCCTCTTTCAATAATGATGGAAAATGGTACCAATTTCTTATTTTCTAAATTGGAGAAGTTGTAATAGGTTTATTAAATCAAGTCCAATCATTCATTCTGCTACCATACAGTAGCTAATAGACAGATAGAGGCCTTCAATAAGACCCTATCAAATATACTCCAAAAGATGGTAGATAAGGATAAAAATTATTGGATGTAATGTGGGATTACTGGACCATGAATCACACTACCACATGGGAGACCCCATACTCATTAGTTTATGGGATACAGGTGGTCATGACCATTGTGGTTCAATTCTCCTCACTTAGTATTTCCATATATGATCAATTTTCCATAGATGATAAATCCCAGAAATGGTTGGATGAATTGGAGTGACTGGATGAGAACAGATTATATACCTTGCATCATTCTAAATTCCACCAAAACTGGATTGTGTGAGACTTTAAAAAAAGGTTCACCTCCAATATTCTTTTAATGGATAGATAGTGTTGTTCCGCCAAACTCTAATGATACCCGGAAATAAACCTATGAAATTGGAACCAAAATGGGATGAACCTTATTCCATACATAAATTCTACTCCAATAGAGCATATTTCATGATTTCAATAGATGGAAAGATTTCCACAACTCCCACAAATTCAAGGTTCCTAAAGAAATATTTCATGTAATCACATGTTCATCATCCTGACCACATGACGATAAACTACATGGCTCCATCGTCCTGATTGTATGATGTTAAACTGCAGGGTACATCATCCTCACCACACGATGATAAACTGTATGGTAATAATCATTTCAATCAACGATTCATCGCACATGATTTGGATATATGTGGAAGAAAAAAAATCACCCTCCATGTGTATGGGTCAGACCAATGTTGGTATCTTTCACTTATAACTATGTGTGGATTGATTCCTATCATTGTATGATACATAAGAATGTCTGGATCCTGTGTCTTGGTCCCAACCATGAAATACATAAAAGAATGACCCCCTCTGTGTATGGGAAGACCTGTGTGGAGTATTCTTATCAAGAAATAGATGTTGTTTGATTCATGTTATCATAGGATATGTAGTGATGTCTGGACCACTTGTGTTAAGCCTAGTTGTAAATTTAAATCTATTTTTAAGATGGTTTTCTTTCCAAAATTTGACCTCATAGCCTCATTTATGTTGGGATTGTGTTTATCACTGGTTTAAAAAATAATCCTTCCCATAACTAAAAAACCATAATCTTGACTGCATGACATTACACTATCCTTTTCACAAGACATTAAATTGCACGACCCCAATATCCATGATGTATGATGTTAAACTGCATAGAATCATAATTTCCTCACCCGAGAGAACATTACCCTCGACATCGGTTATCTACCATTCCATATTCAAGAACTATGTATGGCTTGATTCCCATTTACATAGGATACATAGCGATGCCAAGATTTTACCTCTTAGTCTAGCCACCCTAGAAAAAAAAAATGACCGCCTCCTTGTGTATGAGTCCAATTTTCCTAGGGATCCTCTTTCAAGAAATACATACAACTTGATTCCCATTCACATGAGATACATAGCAATTCTAGGATTCTACATCCTAGTCTAGCCACCATAAATTCAAAATTCCTATATCCATAGTTTCATCGCCTCTATATGATGGATGATCCTTTATAACCCCTTATTTCTCACACCGAGAAAGTATCATGTGGGATTCAGAGATTTTGCAGGGGATTACCCACATGGTCAAGGCATATTAACCCATATAAAAGTTTCCATGGTCATGGTGGAAAGACCTTAAAAGGTACATCAATTTTCCTCACCGCATGATGTTAAACTGCATGGGTCTTCGAAGAACTACATATTTCGTGATTCTCATTTTGACGAGATACTTAGTGATTCGGGGCCATGTGCCCTAGTCTAGGACAAGGAAAAAATAAAAAAAATTCTTCCATATTTTATATAAAAATATGGGTCTATACAGAAGATATCAAGTCTAGGTTCCTTATTTAGGGATCTATTAAGGAAAAAAATGTCTCTCCCTACATATGAGGCAGATCAATGTAGGGGATTTCACACTCCATGGATAATCAAAGTCTGAATGTTTCTTACATACCTAGACACATCCATTAAATTCATCACACTCTATGCCCCATGAAATTTTAGATCCCCACAAACTTCCTTTAGCCATTGAAAATGGGAGGGGCCAGTATCCTAAGGTTACCTTTGTTTGACTATGTATAGTATTCCCTAGTTGGTTCTACATAAGTTTACCATAAAAAAGGCCTATCAATAAAAGTAAAATTTATCTTTTGGAGAGGATTTCACAATCTCTATACACCCCAATGGATTCCACATCTCATATCATTTCGCTTGATCCAAGAATCCCTATAATCATGGTTTACACTTCCTTATCTCTCACGTCTGAGACATGTCGAAGAATCCCAGCTCGATGAGACTTCTATTACTCATTTTTTCCATGACATATAGTTCAATCCATAAGACCTAAAACTAAAATACCTCAAGCCATCCTCACTACACGACATTAAAATTGCATGTATGATTTCCTAGTCGCATGAAACTAAAATGTAAAATTTACAAGAACTACATGTGGATTGATCCCTTCCACTGTAGGGTACATAGTGAGAAAAAAATTACCAATCATGGTTTTGGTCACAACAAAAATTAGAAAATTCTCTTTCCCTATGAACAGGTTAGACCTGTTCAGAGAACCTCATAAGAACTATGTATGTCCTGATTATCATTTTGATGAGATATATAGTGACATCTAGATCATATATCCTTGTACAACCAAAATAAAATTCCCCAATCCTATATGTGATCTAGATATCCATGGTAGAATATAAAATGAGACTCACCCCATTAGTGGGCCAATATACAGTAGCAAATTCCCATTTCCAACATAAGAGTTTGATTGAAATGTGAGGGAACCTTCCAAAGAAATATGTCTAGCTTCATTCTTATTATCACGTGATATGTAGTGAATCCAAAATCTCATGTCCCTGGACCATAAATGAAGTAATAGTGTCCCCTCTTTTCCTATTTATGGTTCAGACTTGTATAGGGAACCTCCCCAGAACTATGCATGGCTTGATTCTCATTTCGATGAGATATGTAGTGATGTCCGAACCTCATGTCTCAGACCCATCCATATCAAAAAGAATCTTTCCTATTCTTGGGTCAGACTAGTGTAAGGGAAGCATATCTACTTATTCCCAATAAATTTTTACTTGTAATTCCCCTCTTATGTTTAGGAACCCTCCTATCACAAACCATACTCTATGTTTGGAATGGTTGGAATCCCCATAAACCTCCCTATACATCGTAAGTGGAGGGAAAATGTCATGGGGATACATTTTTTTGACTATTCACAATATTAACCGGTTGGTTATGCATAATTCTCCCAATAAAAAGGCATTTAAACCAAGAAAAATGCATCCCCAAGATAGAATTTTCTTACTTTCATACTCTCCAAATGGATTCCATTCCCCACATCACTCCTCAGATTCAAAAACCCCCTAGATTACAGTTTAAAACCTTTCCCCCCTTAATACCTAAATAGGGTAAAACATTCCTATTCAAATTATAGTGAAAATAGAGAATAATGTATCCCTTGGTCAAAGGAAAGTGACCTTAAGACTTAAGTCTTGAACATCCTAGTTGTATGATGTTAAACTGCACCATTCATGTCCTAGTCACATGATGATAATCTACATCATGATCCATCCCTCCTTTACACAAGACAAATTTGTTAGGGAGTGGTTTCTCATTCATGGACAAATCCAATATATATACCCTAATCTTTTTCAGACATCATTTCCATGATAAGACACCCTTTGTGGTCTTAAGAAATCAAAATTTCCATAAATCACTTGGCCATCAGAAATGGAGATTCAGTGTCCTGAGGACTCCTTTATTTGACTGTGTATAATATGCCCCAGTTGGATTTTTATAAGTCGCCCACCAAAAAGGTATTTCAAACAAAGGAAGATTTGTCCTATAGAAAGGATTTTCCTACCTCTGTACTCCATAGAAAAATTATATTGGAAACCATTCTTACAATTACTCATACTTTCCCCATATCATGTCTCAAATTAAGAAATCACAAAACCAGGTTCAAAAAAATCCATCATTCATGTCTGAAGAATATTGGGACATTCTCAACCAATAATACCTATTGGGGCCCTTGCCTCATAATTCATGGTCAAAGTTTTTCACCCAAAAATATCAATCAAATTAGTCTGGTCTTCATGACTCTAAACTACCCAAGAAAAGAGACAAAAAACTTTCCAGGTTGAAAATACGAAAATGGAACCCTGGGTAAAAGTTGAGTGTCTACTCACTAGACCCATGCTTCGCTTGGTTTATGTAATAATTGAGCAATAAAAAATCCACAAATATATTTATGTTTAAAATACACAAAGGGAGGCCTAAGAAAAAGTCATGTTATTCCTGACTTAAGAAAAAATTAGGGTAGTAACAAAAAATACACAAAGTTTATAGGTTTTTTCATGTAACCCTAGAAATAGTCATAACTATGCTCATTGAGTCCCTCAAATCGGGAAAAAATTAGAGAATAATCTAATCTATCATTCAAATCAGGACCGTTTCTACATCATAATAACCTCTTATTCATCCCAATTGGAACCCATTCATATGGGGGAAATTTTTTGGGTCCTAGAAATTCCACAAATGTAAAGTAGATAATTCTATTGAGTTCAGAAAAGGGTAGAAATAAAACCCAAAGAAGATTGAAGAAAATATAGAAAGGTGGGAAACTGTGAAGAACAAATTTTCACAGACCACCACTTTTCATGGAATTCCTCCATGATAAAAAGTGTCAATGAATGAATTAGTTCGTGGAAGGAGGTGTTGCCTCCGGTTCCTGTAAACAAAACAAAAATCATTTTTGGGACAGAGGTGTTAATTCTTTCCCTCGTGAATGAATATCCTCCATAAACTAAATATTTTAGGGGAGGAGGAGGTTATTTTGACTCCCACAAAGTCATTTGCGAGACTGAGTTGGTGATTTCCTCCCCCGAAAATGATGGTCACCCAAAACAAATGACCACTCCCCACTGACTAAGCCACTCGTGGGCCGAAGCACCCTCCTGGGATCCTGCAAAATAAGGTTTCGGCCCACCGAAGATGACCAACCCTAAAGGTATCTAGTCCCCATTCTCTTATATAAATGATACCCTGAGGGGGTGGAAAAGGGGACCGAAAAAATGGAAGGACACACTGAGGAGACTAAACCAAAGAAAGCCGAAGCAAATGGGCATTGAGTCACCTCAAAAACTAAAGCCTTTCAAAGATTTCCTAATAGGTAAAATACTGCTACAAAGCATTAAGGAAAAAAAATAATTATTCATCTCATGATCCATGAACCCAAAATCCCTTTACGGACACAACCCCATGAGATGAAACACTGATGGACCCTTTATGGGCAAACATACCCTATAGAAAAACGCTATGCGAGCAGAACCCTACCCCGCATAGAAAAACGCTACGTGAGAGGAACCCATCCCCACATAACAAAACTCTATGTAGGTGGAACCTAGCACCATGAAGCAAAACACTACATGGGAAAAACCTAGGTATGCATAGAATATCACTGCACAAGCAATCCCCTCACCCATGTAGCACTACGCTACATAAAGGGAACCCCATCCTACATAAGAACCTACTATGCAGAATGAGGTATCCTAGGGTGTACCACTCCCCTACTCCCATCACTCCCTTACATCATGTCATTGGATCTCAGGTTGGATCCTCCATCAACCAGTATAATGGAATCATCCCATGGCCTCCTCCAAATCCACCTGACATGAATGATAAAATCTTCAGGCACATCACCGTATCCTTTCGAGTTTACATACCCTTAGTAAGAGAAGTCATGTGGGTAATCTCTATAATAAGGTAGACCCTCATAATATCCTTAGGTTTATATTCCTATGGAAACACAGGTTCCCACCTTGGGATTATCACGTGAGCCCACTAGTGCATAAATAATTTTTCACGTCGTTTTTTTCTTCTTTTCAACATTAGTTATTAGGCAATGTTATTAAAGGAGACATTGTAAATAAATTTTTAATGACTATTAATTAAAACTGACTTTGTCAATAAATATATGTTGAGGTTTTTCATATAAATTATTCAAAAAACAACCTAAAAAATACATTTCTATGTCAGTTATTCCAAAACTTACATGAAAAAGGAATTATCCTTCAGTTTTCATGTGGGTTATGGGATAACCGACATGAAAAATGTAGGTTATTTTTCTTTTCACATAGGTTTTTGGATAATAGATGTGAAAACGTAATTTTTTTTAAATTAAAATTGTGCATCCTCTCCACAGTAGAAAAAATAGAAACACCAGCATAAAATATAGAAGAAAATGTAGCAAAAACATCCAAAAAAAAGGGTTACAATTGAACTGTCAAATTTATAATTACAAATAAACTAAAAATAAATCAAACCTGAAAAATGATTCTCCCAATAAATTTTTAAATGTATCAACTTATGCACACTATAAGTCAATGGGTCATCAAAAATATACAAATAATAAATAAATCATTTAACTTGTATTTTCAATAAAACAAATGAAATATTAAGGAAAACTTTATAATTAAATCTAACCTTTTGAAAATTCATAAGTGTCCTAGTTGAAATTATTTCAAAAATAAATCTTTAAACATAATACCCACAATATTTTACACCTTCTTATTTTTGAAAAAAAATCCAAATAAATTTTAAGTAATATATCCAAAATTTAGTAATTAAAAATGGAAATTCAACCTAGCTTGTACAAATCTGATCTTGGCACTCTTCTTTTTTGTCGTATCAATATAAAAATTCCATGCCATCTTTGAAAATAATACGAATAAAATAAATTTTACTCATTATCATATAAAAAAAGTATTAAAACATTCAAACTTACATGTTCAATACATTCTTAAATTTTCTCTCAATTCACCATGGATAGAGGATAGCCAGTACAGTGTCTTCTCTCTTGGAAAAAAACACCCAACATCCAACCACCACTAATATATATGAAAAATTAAATGTGAATAGTTATTATGTTAAGAGATATATAACAGTTTTTGGGAAATATGTTTTATACTCTTGAAGATATGGAAACATCCAGCACTAAATAATTGCATGATTCTAAAATCTTTCATAAATATAAATTGTTCTTTATACATAATTCATTGTCCTAGATATAGGAGATATAAACTATGGGTCCATAAATCCTTATACTTATTTCTTCTCATGACCTGTAAATTTTTTTTAAAGATACCTAATACAAAACAAACATAATTATAAATTTTTAATAAATTAAACAAACAAAAAAAAATTAATTGTCATACGTGGAAAAAAATTCATCATGTTGATGCACAACTGATCTCCCACTATAAGCTCAATGATATCATTTCTCAAAAGCCTTAGAGTCATTTCACACCCACAAATAACAGCTTCAATTTGAATCTCATATACATCCAATAACAAATTTTAATATGTAGACAATCTATCAAGACTAGTAGCATTTGTATCTAAAGATATCACTCTTTGTATTTTCTATTGTCTATATAAAATTTATTTACCTTTAAATTATTCCTATAAAAAATAGATATATATAAAAAATTTAAAATGATAAAAAAAATAGAAAAATAAAATAAAAGATAAAATATATACATACCTATATGGTAATATATCGAAGTAGTCTAGATGGAAAAACTAAAAAATGATTGATACTTTGTCCAACTATACTCACATTATCTATAGGACATGGTATTTTGGCTGATCTATCTATAATATGTTGTACAGTAGACCTATGATACTCTATCTCCATCTATTGATGATGAATAGTATCGTCAATATAAAATATCATCCCAAATGTAACTACATGATGGGGATCATCAACATATAACTCACAATAACTAGGAAGTTATAGACCAGGGGGTTTAGGGGTAGGATAAGAATGAGTGGGGTTTGTAGAAGAAGATGTATGAGTAGAATTAGTAGGAGGAGAAGTATGATTCAGATCAGTAGGAGTAGTGGGAGCTGCTGGCAGAGGTGGGGAGTGGGAGCTGTAGTCTAAAACTGTCTTTGAATGTCTGCAAACATCGATTGTACCAAAGCACCAATCCTATCCTCCATTTTCACATGAATTTCCTAAACTTGATCCTCTAAAGAGTATATTTTTTTATAAACACCCTCCATTATAGAATCTGAAGAATGTGGAAATAATTTTTTACGTATACACCCATCGGGTATCCTTGTACATGACCCAGGTGTTTGATATTTCCCACTATTGTAGCTAAAATATCTTACATACCCTTGGCTAAAAATACCCCTTGTGTGATATACTCCTCAAGATAATTTTATATGAATAATTTAAAAAATTATGCAATGAAAGAAAATATATAAATAATTGGATTAACTTAAATAAATAAGTAAAGTAAATATCTTATAATCCTCTTAGCTACAATCCTCGAATCTTCTGCAAGTTATTGTCGTTTTTTATCATTTAATCCATCTTCCGTTTTTTATATCCATTTTGGGGGGTAGAGGGTCAACCTCTATAGGGCTTGAAGACTCATCTCTTAGTTTTTGAAATATTCAGCCATCATCTGTTCTTATAATAATGTATACCATCCCCAAGATAAAGTATGGGGGTATACGTTTCTAGATTGGATCTCATGATGATATCTCCTCAATTGCTGTAAATTAAGAATAAATAAATCATTAATAAATCGTGAATGATATCATTAATATAAAAAAACTTCTAAAAGTTAACATTAAAATTATGATAAATTCTTCTTATCTTCTACTTTTAACAAATTTATTCCACATATATTCATATATAAAGGATATATATATATATATATATAACATGGATTTTTATGTTTCCTATACCCAAAAATAAAATACGATGTAAGGGTTGATTTGAAATCCTTCCATCTCCTAGAAGACAGTGATAAATATCTCTTCTTGACTCCTCCAGTGTCAAGTATATCATATTTCATTTAATAATAAGGTAGAAAACATATATTACTATAAACATATCAAGATAAGTAAAATAACAACAAATGATCTTACAAAAATGGACTCCCAAAATTGAGAGAGTTTCAATTTTTCATCACTTCTCAAATCATCAATAAAATTAATGACTTTTATTTTATCCTAAAATGATATAAAAGTCTTGAATTGTTTTGAATTAGGGCCTATTATATAACATCCCACATTTTTATCACATAAACTTTCATAACATTATACAAAACTGAGGATCTTTAAGATTGAGTGTCTTGGAAACCAGGAACTTAATACATGACAACATAAAACATTATTCTTAAACACTTAAAAGGTTTCTTCATTGTTCATCCTAAGTTCACTACAGCATCTCATAACCTGGGGAAATACATCAAATAAAAGGGTGAGCAAAAGGCCCAGTAAGGGAAACAAGGGAAACATTTTACATGAGAACTTGAGATACATCAATAAAGTCATCAAAAAGAACTTTAAGGCATGAGAATTAAATCATGAGGCATATCATAATAAAAATAATGTATTTCATAACTTGACGATGTGGCTACAACATTTAACAAGACAATCATTTTCGTTTCACCAAGTTCCATCCCCAAGGTGTCATTAAAAATTATCAAGGTTATTCACCAAGGTATCAGTCAAAATGGTCATCTCTAGAGATTAAGTCTTTACCCAATGCATTGGAGCGCTATCAGGGCGCACCCTTAAATTTGTCTTTATTATAATTTGATCCACATATATCATCATAAAAAATTTCATAAAAAACCCATATATCATAAAATAAATGGGTTTCATTTCATAATCATAACGTTTTAAAAACTGCTTTAAAGACATGATCTATATGTCACTTTAAACCCACAGAAAGGGAAAGCGGTCTCATATATGTAAATCCCAGAATTTAAAATAGAACATTTTGGTATATATGTGAGTACCCCTTTAAAAGAATGAGCTTTCAGTATTAACTTAATAAAATAAATGAATTTGAGAATAAGAGAGAGACATTTTGAGATGGAAATTCTTCAGCATAACGGCTATGTTACGAGGTTTTAGAAAACATTGAAAAGAGAGGGGACATGGGTAACCCACTCATAAATGATCCATAAAACAGTAGGGGGACAGAATATAAAGGATTTAAGAACATGGTAATGAAATTTGAAAGATATACCATATGAAATGAAGAACATGAAAGGAAGAAAAAATAATATTTCTCTTATGAAAATTTGGCAGCCTAACGGCGTCACTTAAACTTCAAAAAAAAAGAATTGACGAGATCAAATGGGGTCTCTCATCATATGAACATAAAAGATCAGTATGATATATATAGATGTCATACCCCAACAAAATAAAAAGTAACTTGAAATACTTGACATGAACGTAGAACTTTGAAAAATGAGAATGGTGAAAGAATCCCTTAAAAATTTGGCAGCCTAACGGCGCCACTTAAACTTCAAACTGAATTGAAGATATCAAATATGGTCTCTAATAATATGAATTTGAAAGATCAGTATGATAGATATAGAGATCATATCCCAAAAAAATAAAAAGTAACTTGAAAGACTTGACATGAAAGTAGAAATTTGAAAAATGAGAAAGGTGAAAGAATCCCTTAAAAATTCGGCAGCCTAACAGCGCCACTTAAACTTTCTTAAAATGAATTGATGAGAGAAAGAGGGGGTCTCTCATCATATGAGTATGAAAAGGGCAGTAAGAGGAATATAAAATAACATCCTCCAACATAAGATCATGGATAATAATAAAAAAATACATAAAA
Source organism: Viscum album (assembly GCA_963277665.1). Taxonomy (NCBI): domain Eukaryota; kingdom Viridiplantae; phylum Streptophyta; class Magnoliopsida; order Santalales; family Viscaceae; genus Viscum; species Viscum album. The sequence continues at coordinate 1,334,173,811 of OY728165.1, read as the reverse complement.
GAGATTACTTGAAAAGAAAGAGAAAGGTAGGATCCCTTACCTTAAAACGTATCTCTTAAAACTCAAAGGTTGGGACCTTGAGGGCTTGGGGGCACCTTGAGAGGACTCTTGGGGAGGTAATGAGACCATAGCTTCGTTGGGGGAGAGTTGGGAGTGAAAAATAAAGGAGAAAAGGGTGGGTATTTATAGGGAATGTGAGGGGACAAGACATTAATGGCCAAGGGACACCTCACAAGTGGTTTTCTCAAAACCATGGGCTCTCCCATGGTATTTCCCATGGAGTTAGTCCACATGGGTCCCCCCATACAATAATTCATCACTTTTTTTCTACCAACCGTTAAAATTTCTCATGACATCATCATGACATAGTTATGATGTCATTAAACATACCGAAACCCTAAAATTGTATTTTAACTATTCACTAAAAATTCAACTTTCTCAGAAAAATCCCAAAATTTCACCTTAACCAAATATCGATGCTCTGATTTCAAAAATGAACTCCATTTTATAAAAATAATTTTATAAATATTTTTAATTTAATTTTTTAAATAAATACACTATTCACCGAAAATTCATTTTTTTCAGAAAAATCCCCAAAAATTACCTTAACATAATATCGATGCTATGAGTTCGAAAATGAAATTCATTTTATAAAAATAATTTTCTAAATATTTTTAATTAAAAACACTATTCACCCAAAAAACTGATACTTAACTAATAATTTATAAAACCGTTATTTAACCATTTTATTGAATCACATTACTTAATCAAGGTGCCTAGATTATATTAATACTTTCTTTAAGTGATATTACTAATCCATTTGGTCACATTACTAATCCTAAGCATAAAATCACTATTCATAATTTACTATTCATCAAAAATTAAGTTGATCTTATTAGATTCTAAATTTCGCACTGAACATAATTGTAGAAGACCATTTTTGAAAATCATTACACATTTTTAATTATTTAAGGTTTACATAAACTTTTTTAAAATATCCTTTCTCTAAAATTCATCAAAAATATGCATACTATATTTATCTGGACATTTGAAAATTCATAAACCTCGTCATAAGAAGAAATCACAATTTTTATTTAAATCAAGGGACTAAAAAGGAAGTTACGATCTCCTTAAATATACCCTTATAACCCCAGCATAGGACCTAAGTGTAAGGTGTGCTAAGGTGAGAGAATCTGAGGGCGGCTCGGCCAACATTGCATGAGTAGTAATTTCTATCAGTTTGAACTTCTCACGAAGGCGATTCCGTTCTAGCTTCACACGATGAAGTTCAGCTTGGGTTTGGTCGAGAGCAAAGCCCAGTGGTGATACCTCCTTCCCAAGTTCCGTTAGATGGGCTTCAATTGGTCCAAGACTACTGGGTGAGGCCATCGAATCTTCTTTCTATATTAATTAACCAAGATCACTTGTATTTAGAGACAATAATCTAAATGTTTAGTTTCCATCAATCATATTGACCAATGGTCATATAACAGTCAAAACCCAATGGTCTCATTTTAATTATACTCATGTTATCAAATGAAACAGTTTTTTTTAGTATAAAAATAAAATAACACACAAAATTAGGAAACAAGATTTATTCAAAAATTCTGGTCGTTACAATCTTCCCCCTTAAGAAATTGCGTTCTCGCAATTTTTAAAATTGGGTTTTGAAATTTCATTGAAAGTCCCACATCAGAAAAGGAGTCAGTAAAACTATTACATTAAAATAAATAAAGGGAAGTACAAAGGTCACCCTAGTTAACCCATACTAGGATTCCATGTAGGAAAACATGGATATGGAAGAAAAAAAAGGGTCAAGTTCTGAGGGAGAGTGATAGAAAACATTATTAGGATAAAATTAACCATAATAAAATCACAAACTTATGATGTGAGTAAACGGTCTTTGATTACCCAGTAGGAAACTTAAACCAACAATGTTTTTGTTTTGCGTTCCTTTTCATAATTTTGGGGAATTCATTTACAACATAGAATAAAAACATATGGAAATATACCTACCTTCAAGTATAGTTTCATCCTTTAAAAAGTTTCTACCAAAACTAATCTTTTCTCCAAACGATGAGCATTCAAAAACACTTGGTCTCATCAAAATCACAAGAATCATCTTCTATATAATAACATAACCCACAAAAGAATAACTATCTATTTCTTCTAACATTAAACATTATCCTAAAAACAGAAAGGGGAAGATAAAACAACTCTTCAAAAAGAAAGAATCCCATAGGAAGGGAAACTTTTTTAAATCTTCAAAATTCTACAGTACTACCCAAAGTTCATCATAGACCATTCCATAAATAACTATCCTTAAAATTCCTCGAAATAAACCAAACTAAGATTGAAACCCAAATACAAGAAGGATTTGATAACATAGTCTTCCAAGATAAACTTTATCAGTCATTTCCAAACAACATCAACCACTCTTAATGTCTTACAACAAAAGTAACTAACCTAATCACATTTTCCCCAAGATAGGTTAATCATTTCCATAAGTAACCTAAATTACTATAAGTTCACCTTAAATTCATCTATTCTTCAAAATATAATTCAACCTTTACTCCTCAAAGAAAATACCGTAGTAATCTATTTACCTCGATCAAATAGGGTTCCCAAAATAGTGAACATCTTCCAAAATAATAATCATCTTTTAATCCCCTAATCATCTCTATCATATTAATACGCAAATCATCACATTTCCTATCACATTGGTTGTTGGGAAATGCTCTTCCATTTCCCGCCATTAACTAAGAAAAGAACATATAATTAGGGGGCTTAAATACTTAGCCAAATAATCATGAAAAGGAAACTTAAAGCATAGAAGGATAAACTTATAGAAGAAAAGTATACCCTAACTTGTGATCCCCTAGGTCCCAATCTAGGTTATCCATGATCATATATTCTTATGTAAATCTTTATTTTATTTTATCTTTGTTCCTTTAATAATGGTTCATACTAAGCTTATGAATTTACCAAAGCATATCCCATAGGAGTGTCGTAACCAAGAGTGCAGCAAGGCATGTTGTCGTGTACCAGTTCCCGTTCGAGTCTATCTCAAAGCAGTGTTTTCGGGTTTTACCCTTATGTACATATGTGTCAGAGCCACCTCTACCTGCTCGTATCCAGACAAGGATGTATTTTCTTGGCAACCCCTTACTCAATACTCACCAAAATACGAGGAAGATTTCCTATATTTAAAATTTTCTTTAGGGTTCTTCCTAGAGTTTTCATATCCTAATTTCCACAAATAACTAAACCATACTTTGATACCAACTATAACATCCCGCATTTTTATCACATAAACTTTCATAACATTATACAAAACCGAGGATCTTTAAGGTTTAGTGTCCTAGAAACAAGGAAATTAATACATGACAACATAAAACATTATTCTTAAACACTTGAAAGGATTCTTCATTGTTCATCCTAAGTTCATTACAGAATATCATAACCTAGGGACATACATCAAAGAAAAGGGTGAGAAAAAGGCTCAGTAAGGGAAACAAGGGAAACATTTTACATGAGAACTTGAGATACGTCAATAAAGTCATGAAAAAGAACTTTAAGGCATGAGAATGAAATCATGAGGCATATCATAATAAAAATAACGTATTTCATAACTTGAAGATGTGGCTACAACATTTTACAAGACAATCATTTATGTTTCACCATGGTCCATCCCCAAAGTGTCATAAAAATTACCAAGGTTATTCACCAAGGTATCAGTCAAAATGGTCATCTCTAGAGATTAAGTCTTTACCCATTACATTGGAGCGCTATCAGGGGGAACCCTTAAATTTGTATTTATTATCATGTGAGCCACATATCATCATAAAAAATTTCATAAAAAACCCATATAGAATTAAAATAAATTCGTTTCATTTCATAATCATAACGTTTTAAAAACTGCTTTAAAGACATGATCTTTATGTCACTTTAAACCCACGGAAAGGGAAAGCGGTCTCATGTATGTAAATACAAGAATTTAAAATAGAAAATTTTGGTATATATGTGAATACCCCTTTATAAGAATGAGCTTTGAGTATTCACTTAATAAAATAAATGAATTTGAGAATAAGAGAGAGACATTTTGAGACGGAAATTCTGCAGCATAACAGCTATGTTATGAGGTTTTAGAAAACATTGAAAAGAGAGGGGACATGGGTCACCCACTCATAAATGATCCATAAAATAGTAGGGGGACGGAATATAAAGGATTTAAGAACATGTTAATGAAATTTGAAAGATATACCATATGAAATGAAGAACATGAAAGGAAGACAAAAATAAGATTTCTCTTATGAAAATTCGGCAGCCTAACGGCGTCACTTAAACTTCAAAAAAAAAAGAATTGACGAGATCAAATAGGGTCTCTCATAATATGAACATAAAAGATAAGTATGATAGATATATAGATAATACCCCAACAAAATAAAAAGGAACTTGAAATACTTGACATGAAAGTAGAACTTTGAAAAATGAGAAAGGTGAAAGAATCCCTTAAATATTCGGCAGCCTAACGGCGCCACTTAAACTTCAAAATACTGAATTGAAGAGATCAAATAGGGTCTCTAATCATATGAACATAAAAGATAAGTATGATAGATATAGATATCATACCCCAACAAAATAAAAAATAACTTGAAAGACTTGACATGAAAGTAGAACTTTGAAAAATGAGAAAGGTGAAAGAATCCCTTAAAAATTCGGCAGCCTAACGGCGCCACTTAAACTTTCTTAAAATGAATTGATGAGATCAAGAGGGGGTCTCTCATCATATGAACATGAAAATGGCAGTAAGAAGAATATAAAAGAACATCCTACAACATAAGAGCATGGAGCATAAAAGAAATGACATAAAAGATATTACATGAAAAGAAAGAGAAAGGTAGGATCCCTTACCTTAAAACGTATCTCTTAAAACTCAAATGTTGGGACCTTGATGGATTGGGGGAACCTTGAGAGGACTCCTTGGGAGTTAATGATACCAGAGATTTGTTGGGGGATAGTTGGGAGTAAAAACTAAAGGAGTAAAAGGTGGGTATTTATAGGGAATGTGAGGGGACAAGGCATTAATGGCCAAGGGACACCTCACAAGTGGTTTTCTCAAAACCATGGTCTCTCCCATGATATTTCCCATGGAGTTAGGCCACATGGGACCCCCCATAAAATAATTCATCACATTTGGTCGGAAAACCCTTAAAATATCTCATGACATCATCATGACACAGTTATGATGTCATTAAACATAACGAAACCCTAAAACTGTATTTTTACTATTCACTGAAAATTCAACTTTCTCAGAAAAATCCCAAAATTTCACCTTAACCAAATATCAATTCTCTGATTTCAAAAATGAACTCCATTTTATAAAAATAATTTTCTAAATATTTTTAATTTAATTTTTTATATAAATACACTATTCATCGAAAATTCATTTTTTTCAGAAAAATCCCCAAAAATTACCTTAACATAATATCGATGCTCTGAGTTCAAAAATTAAATCCATTTTATAAAAATATTTTTCTAAATATTTTTAATTTAATTTTTAATTAAAAACACTATTCACCTAAAAAACTAATACTTGAATAATAATTTATGAAACCGTTATTTAACAATTTTATTGAATCACATTACTTAATCAAGGTGCCTAGATTATATTAATACTTTCTTTAAGTGAGATTACTAATCCATTTGGTCACATTACTAATCCTAAGCATAAAATCACTATTCATAATTTACTATTCATCAAAAATTAAGTTGATCTTATTAGATTCTAAATTTCGTACTGAACATAATTGTAGAAGACCATTTTTGAAAATCATTACACATTTTTAATTATTTAAGGTTTACATAAACATTTTTAAAATATATTTTCTCTAAAATTCATCAAAAATATGCATACTATATTTATCCGTACATTTGAAAATTCATAAACCTCATCATAAGAAGAAATCACAATTTTTATTTAAATCAAGGGATTAAAAAAAGGAAGTCACGGACTCCTTACATAGCCCCTTATAACCCCAGCATAGGACCTAAGTGTAAGGTGTTCTAAGGTGAGAGAATCTGAGGGCGGCTCAGCCAACATTGCACGAGTAGTAATTTCTATCAGTTTAAACTTCTCACGAAGGCGATTCCGTTCTAGCTTCACACGATGAAGCTCGGCTTGGGTTTGGTCCAGAGCAAAGCCCAGTGGTGCTACCTCCTTCCCAATTTCCATTAGATGGGCTTCGATTGGTCCAAGACTACTGGGTGAGGCCATTAAATCTTCTTTCTATATTAATTAACCAAGATCACTTTTATTTAGAGACAATAATCGAAATGTTTAGTTTCCAGCAGTCATATTGACCAATGGTCATATAAAAGTCAAAACCCAACGGTCTCATTTTAATTATACTCATGTTATCAAATGAAACAATTTTGTTGAGTATAAAAATAAAATAACACACAAAATTTGGAAACAAGATTTATTCAAAATTTCAGGTCGTTATATATTAGAATATCATTATCATCAAATTCTACCAGTATCCTCTAGTCTTGGCTATGACCAACTGATAATTTTGGTAAATGTGTGCTTTCATGTTTACCAACCCTCAAACTTTTCTTTAGTTCTGTGGGAGTATATGTCTCTTGTATAGAAGTATGGGTCTCATTAAGAGGATCTTGTGCATATTACTCCCAAGAGGTATGAGTATGATCATCTCCAAAAGCATGTGGTGGAGTAGATGATTGATATATAATTATCCTATGAATCAAGTCAACAATAATTAGTACAAAATACACAATTATAACTATTATAAACAAATACAAATAAAAAATGAACAATTATCAAACAAAAAGTAAACTAAACATAACAAATTTTTATTCATATTTTTTATAGTTAACTAAAATGATAATAATATTAATGGGAGATGAAATGAAATAAATTAATTAATAAAAATCCAAAAATGGTGTGTGTATCATAAAAATTCTTCAACCTGATAAATAAATTTTACACCAAAAATAATTTTTGTATAATATACTCATATATAATTTTTTTAATTTTATTTAACCTTTTAAATTTAAAATAATTGGTTTTCAAAAAAATCAATTAATACATAAATTACATAAGGGTGAACACAGTAAACTAAAAAAACTATACTAATATAAACAAAAAAATTAACTTATTAGTTATAATATGTGTTTTAATAAAGAAAATTAAATTAAATTATCTAACAATTTATGAAATTTAAAATAGTAAACTAGAAGTAAACATATGATACCTGGAATATTAGGAATGCACTAAAGGATTTTTTTCCCAAATTATTTCATCATTATCATTCCATATAGCACAAAAATATTCTACAACATGCTCATCAAAATTATTTATTAACATTTCTATGGAAGTACGGATGTCACATAAATTAGCATCTTTGTCAATTTTATCACCACCAACATAATATTTTTTCCTTGTAAAAAAATAAACCAATTCATATCAGATTGATCAAGAACATATAAAAAAACCATGTGTTTACATGATAAAAGGATCAGTTGTGTATTCCTATTTATTCAGATTAACTAGTGTCATTCTAAATACATCATGTTTGACACTTTTCTTAGTGATAAACCATTTGAAATTAAATACAGGAACATAAAATTTAATGCAATTAACCCCCCATATTTCTTCAATGACTCTATAATATGCAGTTGATGTATAGATTGGGTTTTTTTCTTTTGTACTGAAAAAATACATTACTTCTGATAACACCAATACACTACTACTCTAAACCGCACTTCTGTTGTCCAATTATTTCATATAAAATGAATATCCGTTAATGTCATACCCCGGACATGTTATCAAATATAAAGTTGGATCACCCCCTAAAAATCAAAATGTTTTTTATGTATCTGATCTACCAAGCATGATCTCTTTAACCCATGGAAAAAAAGTTTTTTTATTCTCATTCAAATTTCATCTTTCTTCTTTAGATAACATTGTTTCAACACATTAATATGCAATGATATTTATGTTTGAGATTCATCTATTTTATTCAATATGTATTAATGTACCATCTTTATCTATTCACCTATCAATAATTTGGATTTCAATCCAAAGATCCCCTTTCCCTCATAATTAACTCTTTCATTGTGAGATGTTGGAAAACCGATGTGCTCCACTATAGAAAAATAGCCTGTATAAAACTCTTCAACCTCCTTTGAAATATACCTCTCAAAAATGGTTGCTTCAAGTCTATATGTATTATTAACACACCCCTTCAATATATTTATATATCTTTCAAAATGATACATCCAATGTAGATATATAGGTCTGAAAATCTTTATTTCTTGAACTAAGTGAACCAATAAATTCACCATGATATCGAAAAACTATGAAAGAAAATACCTTTCCAATTGAAAAATTATTGAAACTAATTCATTATACAATTTTTTCAAATAATTTTAATAAATAAATTCATTAAAAATTTAATTGAAAAAATAACACACCGTCATGATAGTCCTTATGACACAGAAGAGAAATATTCCACCCAATGCAAATGGTAGGATCTATTGCATAGTGACATTAAAATCATGAGATTTTATACCTGTAAACCTCAAATCCTTTAAAGAGAAATAATTTTTTATATTTGAATAATAACCTTGTGGAACTTTGATATCATGAAGACATTGAAAAAAGATAATTTTATTCCACTTGGATAACGTATGACAAGCTAGGGGAAGGAATTCTTTCCTTCTATCAAGAGTGGGGTCCAACTCCAAATGTATTACCATTAAGAGTAAGTATAATATTACATTAGACCTATTATTATTCTTTCCTTTAATATCTAACAATGTTACAATCAAGTTGTCACAGATATTCTTCTCCACATAAATGAAATCAATGTTATGTTTGAGCTCATGATATCTCCAGTCTGGTAGCTCAAAAAATATTTACCATTTCTTCCAAATATTTCTATCATTATCAGATTTATGTATATTTATGAATGTCACATCAATGTTTTTCACCCTCTCAAAATAATGATCAGTGGATAAAGTTTTTGGAGAAATATCAAATTCATGTGATCCATTGAAATCCTTTTTTAAATCTTCTATGAGGGTGATCAATAGACAAAAACTTTTGATGACTCGTGTATAATGTTTTTCTCTCATGATGTAGTTGATAATATGAAGTATGTTTTTCACAAATTGGACAATCTTTATGCCCCTTAACACTATATTTAGACAAATTTTCATATGCTAGGATTCCATTTATAGTGAACATAATAATTGCATGCAGTTGAAAGTATTATATTTTATAATAATCATACTCCCTTATACCTTCCTCCCATAATAGTTGAAAATAATTAATTAATGGTTAAAAGAAAATGTCAATATCATTTATGATTTTTTTAGTCCATAGATCATTAAACTCAGCATGACATATTTTTTCTTAATAAACAATTCAGGAGATAAGGTGTAAATTACCAATAAAATAGACCATGAACTATGTGTGATACTAAGTATTCAATATAGATTCATTTTATTTGTAGATAGTCTAAGTTTTAAATTTCTAACATCATTTTAGAATTTTGGAAACTAGTGATCAATTTTCTTCCACTGTGGAATATCAGTTGGATGTTGTAATTTTTCATCACATATCTACTCATATGCATAAAATATTAACCTTTTTAAATCATCTAAATTTGAAAATAAATGTTTCAAAAAAAGGAATTATAGGAAGATACCAAAATGACTTATCAGGGGTCTATATAATAGATAAATCAACCTATGATTGTTTTCCCAACTTATACCATAACACCCACATTTAGGACACCCTAAAAGAAATTCATATTCCTTCCTATATAGCACATAGTCATTTGGGAAGGCATGTATTTTTTTACCCTAATTCCATCGGTCATAGTATTTTCTTCACTTTTTAATATGAATATCGAAGATCATAGTCTTTAGGAAGAATATCTTTCAATAATTTTAGAAACTCTTTAAAACTCTAATCACTTCATCAATATTTCACCTTTAAGTTAATCAATCTTAACACCATCAATAAAAGCATAAATTATGTACAACCCGGATACAATGGTGTTTCAGAATCGACATATAGATTCTCAATTTTCAATTCTTTCTCAATTTCATCTACTTCAATATCATGAATAATTTCTTCAATTTGATCAGACTTATCATCTTGAAAAGCATCATCATCAAGAGATCCAAAATTCTTCCCAGTTTCACCATTCCAAATCCAAGGGTTGTAACTCAGATTAAAACCATGAAAATGAAATGATCTTTGATATCTCTTCTTTTCAAGTTCTTAATATTTAAAAATTTCAATCATGGATCGAAAAAAATTTCATTGTTTGGAACATTTCGTTTAGTAAATTCTAAAAAAGCATCAACACCTTCTTCATATTCATTACCAATTCAAAGTGTCATAATACAACTTAGACTCATTATTATCTCTAAAAAATATCAAAAATATATATCTTGTAAATATAATCTAATTTTAAAATTATATGAAATATTCCATAATTTGAAAGTAACACAATTTTGAAATATAAAACAAATATATGAATATTTGAAAAATATAATTATAAATACTATACAATAATGGAAGATAAGTTTAAATATAAATGGTAAATCTTAAAAAGATATAAATTGATGTAATTTACAAAAGAAAATATAATTATACCATTCTCTTAGGTTTCATTTTCTTTTAAATTAAATTAAATGAAACTTGAAATTGAATATTATAGAACAAAATAGAAATCAAGTGTGCATTTTCCATTTTGATTAGTATCTTTATTATCAAATTTATAATATTTTTTGCATAAAATATCAAAAAATTAATAGTTAAAACATTAATTCATACTATAATATAATCTTATAGTATAGTTCAAACAATATAATAATGAATTTTTAATGCATTACATATATATGTATATATACAGAATTAATATTATATATTATTTACGTCTAGTGTATTATTAAAATTATGAAAAGCATATTAAATATTGTGTATTCATTGAAAACATGTTTTATTTGAATAATACACACTAATAAACCGCATTTTAAATATTACAGTCTACTTTATTTGATACAATAAAAATCCAAATTTATGGGGAGAAAAATTCTTTTAGTGTGAATACCATGTGATGCATGTGTAATTCCATGAAAATATATCTATCAGAATATAAAATGATATATAATGGAACCATTTGATAGTTCTTATTGTGTGTTCACCAATAATGTCATCATTATATTGACAGTAACTCATAATATTTAGACTGAATATTTAATATACAATTTTTTTAAGGTAAGAATATGCTCACATCAAAAGAAAAGTTTTGATATGCATATACACTAGTTATATAATATTATATATTGAATTTTATACACATTGAAATGTATGTATATATTACATTTTAATATTACTAAGTCACTAATAATTTTATAGTAGTAATTTAAATTTATCTATATATATGGAAGTGTATGCATAAACAATGAATGATTCACAGAAATCACCCAAATAAGTAACATTTTGACATTCAATGTAGAAATTTAAGATGGGATGCAGTATAAATATCTGTGAAACAATTCAGTGCAAATGCCTTTCCATTTAAAAGAAACACCACAACATTTAAATATAATGAATTCCACACTTTTTTACTTAAATCATCGCATAATTATGGTATATGAATATTGTAATGTGATATTTGAGATGATCATATATATATATATATGAATGCACAATGATGATACCGATAAAATCTGATGGTTTAAGAATATGGTAATGTGACTAAATGATTTACTTGGAAATTTCCTTATAAATTGGGAGTATGAATAAACTCTAGTACTAGTACTCATGGTAAATAAAAATTAATTGAATCAGGTCTAACCAATTAGAAATATAAACTATCTATTTAGAATTTATTTCTTTCTAAATTAATTATCTAAAATTATACTACAATTCTAATTTGATTAAATAGGTTATCCCAAATATAACATCATATAGACCATAAAGGCTTCAACAATGTATGACTTATGAATATATGAAACAAATCTGTAAATCAATGCCAATAAGGAACACAAATATCTATATATGAATGTGCAATGATGAGACTGATGAAATCTTATGGTTTAAGAATATGGAAATGCGATGTTTGAGTACACAGAATACAAAAACAAAAGTTAGGGCTTTATAACCATTGACCGGCTGAAAGAGATGATCGATAAGTGAGTTTTACCTGAGAGTGGGGATGATAGACTATGCAAAAATGAATCCAATGAAACCTAAGGATCTAAGAAGATGGAAAACTGATATTCAAGTCCATCAGATCGAATAAATAATGGTTAGGGCTTCCATGTAAGAGAAATGAGTTGGATTTCATGAGAGAAGATCAACGCTGAAATGATTTAAAAGATGATTCGTAAAATTTTAAATGATTTATCACATATGTTATTATGTAAAAACATGATAAATATCGTTTTTGACATCAATTATTATATAACCAATATGAAATTTATTGAAAATACTTTATCACATTGGTTATATAATAACTGACGTTATAAAGCTGATTTATCACATCAGTTATTATATAACTGATGTGATAGACTAAGGAAACATCCTTTATCACATTGGTTATTATAAAACTGACACAAAAAGGCAACAAATCCATATTTTTCATAGAATTTACTTAATAAACCAACATTAAAAACAACATAAATCGATTTATCACATCAGTTATATAATAACTAATATGATAAATCAAGTTAAATTCCATTTTCACATCAGAAATGAATAACTGATGAGATAATGCCAACATAAAAAATACTTGTTTACTAGTGACCTCCCTATTCTAGGGATTTATAGGAACCATAGGCCATTCCCTTCGATGATTATTAGTTTTTATCATTCCTTTCTTCCCTCAGAACCAATTTTAGGGAGCTCCTCCTGAGGTAAGCTGCTATTCTTTCTTGTAGGAGGCGGAACTTTTGTTCATCTTTTCCACCTCCCAGGACATAGCCAGATAGATCACCAAATGTGACTAACCTGGATATCAAAAAATAAGTGGAGACGAGCATAGTCAAATCACTTTACTACTCCCTTTGGTCTCCAGCACCATCCATAAGTGGATAGGGTGGGTCATGCAATCTCTAGATTCACTACTTCCTCTTGTTTGTCACACCGAGAATGACTCACATGGGTTTAGAGGTTAGCGGAGATTATGACATCCTTATGATCCCTAACCAGCTAGACTAATTCCATGAATAAACCCCAACCATATGCACCAGATGTGACTCCTACATGGTATAAGGCCAAAAATAATATCTCAACCTTCAAAGGTCCATATTCCTAATAAAGAATCACTAGATGGTCATCCCTTGAGTGTAATCCCCAATCATGTTCCCTCAAATGGGTCTTCTCCATAGATTTAAACTCCAACTTCAAACCTCAAATGGGAATCCCATGAGTGTAATCCCCAGTCATGCCCCTCAAGTGGGAAGCTTCTTCGCATAAGCCCTGAAAAAACGAACTACATGGGATTTGATTCCCAACTAATTGGGATATGTAGAAAGCCTCCCTGAGTTCCAAACCCAACACCCAAATATACCCTAATTTTCTCCACACCACATCCCCTATAGTTTCATATCCACTCAGGAGACCACATACTTATTGGGTCCCTTGGGCCACCTCAGTATAAGTTTCACACCAACCTTGACTAGGCACCTTCCACCTAGGTGTCCTTGGTGCATGACATTAAACTACATAATTGGGTCCTTATCACATGAACTTAAAAAGTGATGTGTCCTATTAGGTGGAACCAAACTACGTGGGTTATGATTCCTCTCATGATGATATGTAGGAATCCCATCTTATGGGTTCGATCTTGACATCAAAACAACTATTATCTCCCTTGATAACTGAAAACTCTCGAGAACCTTACAAAGTGGCTTAAAACCAATGTTGACCTAATAAATGATTAAATAATCTTTAATTCATTCATATAGTTGAATCATTGGTGGGGAAATTCGGACACGTTCAGATGATTCCTGACCCATGCTTATTCATAATGGATCTTTACCTAGGGGAAATCTACACATACATACTTGGGAATGAACTAGGGATCTATGAACATGTCTTAAATCTATAATATATTCTCAAAATAGGAAATAGTTCCCCCCCCCCCAAATGGTGTGATGATCCCAAATTCCCATCCTCTTGACCAATGTGAGTTCGTAAGTTTCATTGGCCAAGTTACCCAATAAATGTCTACCTTCGTAAAGTAGGTCCATGAATCCTGGATATGAGATCCATTGGTCATTTTTGTCTCCATAAACATAACCTATTACATAACATTTAAATACATTTCACCCAACATCGGTGATTTCACATCATTCAACCCCTTATAATCAATCGTTTGGGCCACAAGCGCATCTTTGAGGGAAATATGATCCTACAAAAACAAAAAAAAGTATTTTTGTAAAATACTATGTATATGTCTTAGTAGATGATAACACTAGATACACATGGGTCCATTTTCTTACAAACAAATATGAAGTCTTTAGTTATTTTAAAATTTTGTATCCAGGGTTAAAAAATAGAAAAACCTCTCCTTGAATACTATTCATAGTGATCATAGTGGAGAATTTAAAAATTCTGATTTTAAAACTTTTTTTTAGTAAGACAGGTATTGAATATAACTTTTCATTACCAAGAACCCTCTAGAAAAATGGTGTAGTTGAAATAAAAATAGAGTTCTTCAGGATATTACTAGAACCATGCTGAGTGAATACATAGTTAATAAAAAATTTGGTCTGAAGTGGTTAGTACCACCTTTAATACTATAAATTGAGTTTTAATTTGACCTTTTCTTAATAAAAATCCTTATGATTTATGGATGGAAGGAAAACATAAATTTTCATAGTTTAAAGTTTTTTGTTTCAAAGTACTCATTCTGAATACTAAAGATAACTTACATAAATTTTCACAAAAATTTAATGAAGGGATATTTTTAGGTTATTACACTACTAGTAAGGCTTATAGAGTTTTAAATAAAACTTATTATATGGTTTTGGAAATAGTTCAAGTTAAGTTTGATGAAATTTATCCCTTTGTTTTCAAACAAACTCAACTTACATCCTTAGATGTTATTTCTAAAAATGATTTTCAACCTTTGTTAGAAGATTATTCTCATAATTAAATAACTCAATAATTAGTTTTTGAAGTTATTCCTTAGGAATGTTTTCTACCTATTATTTAATAATAGACTTTTGAAAACCCAATAAGTCGTTTATTTCTTATAAATTATCCTAGTGAAAGTATCATTGGTGATGTAGATCAACCAGTTAGGACTAGAAGTTCTTTGAGAAATGAAATTAAAAATCTATCTTTTTATCCCAATTTGAACCTAAGAATACTAATGGGGATTTAGGTGATTATTATTAAATTAAGTCTATTCAAGATTAACTCAATGAGTTTCAAAAGAAAAAAGTCAATAATTTAGTTGAACGACCTATAGAAACTTCTATAATTGGAGTAAAATGGTTATTTCAAAATAAATGTGATGAAAATGGAATAATAATTAGAAATAAAGATATAATTATTTCTAAGGTATATAATCAACAAGATGGAATAGATTATGAAGAAATTTATGCACCATTATAGAGACTTGAATCTATTAGAATACTTCCATACTTTGCAAAATTCTTTAATTTCAAATTATTTCAAAGGAATGTGAAGTTTGATTTTCTTAATGGATATGTTCAAGAGGAATTTTATGTTGAACAAAAACATAATTTTGATAATAAAAAATATCCATAATATGTTTTTAAACTTACCAAATCACTTCATGGAGTTAATAAAGACCTTAGATTTTGGTATGGTATATTAATTGGATTTTTTTTTACAAAAACATTTTTGTTAAGGGAGATACATATCCAAATATTTTTATAAAAGTAGTAAATAAAAACATTATTATTGTATAGATTTATATTGATGACATTATATTTGGTTCAACTCAAAAATATTTAACAGATTCCTTTTTGGATCTTATGATATTTGAGTTTGAAATGAGTATAATGGATGAGATAACATATTTTATTGGATTTAAAATATCACAAAAACCAAAGGTACATTATATCTCAAAATTAATATATAAAATATTTACTTAAAATTTTAAGATATGAAAATATTAAAAGTATTAGTTTTCCCATTGGTACCTCTAATACTTTATATCTTGATGAGGTTGGAAAACTAGTTGATCATAAAAAATTTAGAGGTATAATTGGAAGTTTACTTTACTTAACAGATAGTCATCTGTATATAATGTTTTTAGTATGATTAAGTGATAAATATCAATTCAATAAAAAATAATCCCATCTTAAATCTATAGAAAAATTATATCTTAAGGGAACTATGGATCTAGTACTATTCTATTTTTTGTATGCTGACTTTGATGGATGTAGAATGGATAGAAAAAGTACATATGGAAATTTTTCATGTCTTATGAGATTATTTAGTTTCTTGGTCATGTAAGAAACAACACTCAGTATAACTTTCCACAACTGAAGTTAAATATGTAGTAGCTATAAGTTTTTGTGCTCAAGTGTTGTGTATGCAACACACACTCACATACTATGGCATTAGTTTTATTAAAACTCAAATAATTTGTGATAACATAAGTTCCATTTCATTAGGTAAAAACTTAGAACATCAATCAATTGATAAACACATAGATATAAGAAACCATTGAGGTATTTATTTCTTAGGTTTTGTATTTGGTTGGAGATTTTTGTGATATTTTTGATTTGAGTGTTGGCCCTGATATTGATTTGGATTCTATCCTCCATTGGTTGGCTGGTGTTAAGTGGGTCTATGGATATAATAGATGATTGGGATGAGTAAAACCACCTCCTAGTTTTAATTTCTCTCCCTAAATAATATTTCGAGGATTGTGGAGGATTTATGGTGATACTGAGTGGGGATGATGAGTTTTGGGCCCAATCAGGAAGTTTGGGTGCCAACTAGACCAGTATCATAGCCCAGTTGGTTATGTAGGACTTCCAGAGCTTGATAGGTTCTCTAGTTGTGTTGACCTAAAGTACCTATATCCATTTTAAATCATGTTATTAGAGTATTAGAGCCTATTATAGGTGTGTTTGTGGTTTTAGACACCTAGGATGATATCCTTGGGTTTTTATTTCATGTTTTTTGACATGTTAGGCATCTAGAGCTCCATTTTGATTTGACGGATGTTCTTGGAGCTTTGTGGTTAGATGAGACATGTTCTATAATTCTAATGGATTGGGACAGAGTGGGGGTATAATTACATTGAGTGTTATACTAGAACCCAAGGTTGGATATTTTATTTATTTATTTTAGCCCCCTTCTTTTATTCCAGTTGTTTACTTTACTAACTTATTTATTTATTTTTATGCCAGGTGTTATTAGTTATTTATTAGGATAGGCATATCACATGTGCATACACTTATATATGATAAAAAGGATAGGTTCAATGTTGGTGCGTCCAACTAATATTTATTTCTCACCGCTATATGTGCACATTGGTGTGCATATAAACCCTTATGTCTGCTTTCAGGTTGAACACTAGGTACACAATGGATTGGTTCGAGGACCTATGTTGCATGATTGAATGGATCCACTCATATGGATTATAAGGATTTATCTGGATTAGTTTGGAAATTTTAAAGATAAAGTATAAGGTATGGCTCATGGTTAGTAGTAGAGCTTTGTGTATTTTTTTAGTTTGTGTATTTTTTTATTTGGTCAGCCCAATGGGAGAACAATTGTTATGTATAGAATGACCATGTGTCTGTATGGAGGTATGTTTCATTTAATTTGATATAACATGATTATGTTTTAGTTATTTATATTTTATAATCTATTTTTTTATGGATGTTTGTAGGTCTAGTTTATTTCTATAGTAATTATACTCTGATCTGATTGCATAGTCTCCCCAATGTATCCTTTTTAGGCCCTCACCGCTATTTGGAAGCCTTCGACATATGGGGAGGTGTTCTTGAGGCCTTGTCATGAGCCAGATCATGTTTCGTGTTAGTTCGACTTGATTTGATTTGTGATAGCACCTTTGTTTTTAAGTCTACTATGTTGAATTGACTAGAAATCTTCCAATTTATAGCTCCATAATTTATGGAAAACATGAAACCAAAGTGAGCTTTTATATCATCTCTATTTGATTAGAAACTATAATATGTGTAACTCTTTACACAAAGATCATTTATCTCCTCTAGAGATCAAGAATACATTCTTAATCCTTATTAAGTAATTAAGAATATTTTTTACGATAATCCTGTCACTCTTGGTAGTATTATATTGGTATATACTGGTTAAAATTATAGAATAGGTGACATCAATATGAGTACACAACATGGAATCCATGATAGATCATATGGTAGAAGGATAAGGAATATTATACATATTTATATCCCTTTATAAGGATGTTGAATCTTCCTAAGATTCATGCCTTGAAAAACTTGTAAAGACCCCCCTTTGGAGTTCCTTATGCTAAACCTCTTTAGCACTTTACCAATTTTAATGTCCTAACTTAGTCTAATCATCCTCTTAGATCTTGTTCTATAAATCTCCATACCCAGTATATAGGCAACTTCACCCATGTATTTAAATTCTAATCACTTACTCTACCACAAATTTGTAGATTGAAGTGTCAAGATTCCATTTCTGATAAGTAGTATTTAATCCACTTAAAATATCAAAAACACTACTATAAGATGCTTTGGAAAGAAAAATCCAAATGGAATTTATCAACACTAAATGTGAAAAGGTTTTTTCATAGTCAATACAATGATTTTTTTTGTCACATTCTTCAATTGGGTGTGATTTATAGGTAGACACTCTACCATTTATGTTAGTTTTATTGTAGAAAACTTACTTTCAACCCATGGGTATCACCAATTTATTTATATACACAGAGTTCCAAACTTAATTAATGTATATGTAGTTCATTTAAAATTCCAAGTATTTTAACCATTTCTTGGAATTAGAACACTTGATAGATTCTTGGTAGGTAGTAGGTTCATTATTTATAAATATAACTTCATCAAAATTCTCCATGATAAATCCATCACTAGTATAAAAATAGCTTTCACATGATAGTTTTAACATTGGTTATTAAATAACCAACATTAATTATATTTTAACACCAATTATTTATATAATCGGTGTTAAAACATTTTCATATGGAGTTTTAACATCATTTTTTAAATAATAAACATTAAAACTCAGGTTTTAACATTCGTTAATATATAAAAAATGATAAAACTCTATTATAGGAAATTTTAATTTCAATCATTTATATAATCGATATTAAAATTAAAATTTCACATCGCTTGACAATAATGTTTCAATTTTTTCACAGTGCGCCTTTAAATTTTTAAATTGAAACATAAAATTTATTATGTTATGTTACACTTTTTCAAGCATTGTATATAATTTTTAAAGCTCTATCTTTATTCATTTTTTATCTACTCCCTCAATTTTCATCATCATCCCACTGGTTATTCATTCAATGATTTCACCATGGTATTTATATTTATTCACCCATTATTTAATCTATTTATTATTAGTTTTTTTAATTGATATAATTATTAATGATTAGTTTTTTATAATGTAGAATACCTCTTCTAATCGAGTTAAAAATATAAAACTTTCACATGATATTTATAGGATGGATTCTAAAATTCCTCATGAGCCACATCTTCGGATGCCTCTTGAGTTTTTTCCTCAAAATAAAATTATGTCAAGGGACACCGAAATAGGCATGGAAATTAAGCCAAATATTAAACTTTATTTTTATCTATTTTATTTGGTATATATAATTTTATAATTTATATATGTATTATTTTATTCCAATGGAATAATCATAATTGAAATATTAAAAAAATTAAAGAATTTTGATATTAGTTGTTTTTATAACTAACCTCGAAAGTCACATATAATATAATTTTTTTAAATCAATGTTTAATGTGCCTTTTGATGTCAGTTATATAAATAAATAATGTTTAAAGTATTTAATTTTTATCTAAATAATGAGTTAACATCGGTTTTAATAACCAATGTTAAAAATATATTTACTAAACTGGTTATAATGATGTTGCATAAAAACCCTATAACACCCCTAGAAAAGTGAGACTCAAATGGATAAATTTTAGCACCCATGTCACCAAGGTGAACCTTTATTTTCAAGAGCCTACCTAATTATAAATCCACAGTTAATTTTGTTTAGCTTTGAGTACTTTTAGGATGGGTGGCCTCTTGAGAAGTTTCTCAGGGTTTTTATGAGTTGGGGGAAAGCACAATGAAAGAACATGTGCCATCCTATGGGCATAGTCATTAGTCTAATAAGTGAACCTAGTGGGTAATAACCAATGGTGTGTTGGGAAGGCAACCAAGGTATTTCATGATACCTATGGGGTCATATGACTAGGTTCATGGATAGGGGGGCCCGGGTCAAGAAAAATGGAATTTGATCTAATACCCAGCGAGAAGTGAAAAGGCATAACCTAGGTTGGAGATGTGGGGTCCATAATGAGGATTATGTGATTTAAAAGGGGGAGATTATAACACCCTTGTAAAAGTGAGACTTAAAAGGATAAATTTTATTATCCATGTCACCAAGGTGAACCTTTTTTTGGGATCCCACTTGATTATAACTCCACAATTAAGCATGCTTGTCCTCGAGTAGTGTTAGGATGGGTGACCACTTGGGAAGTTTTCCAACGTGTGTGTGAGTGAGGAAAAATAACACTGAAAAAAATTCATTAGCCTGTGGGTACATTCATTATTCGGACAAGTGACCCCAGTGAGTAATAACCAAAGTTTTTATGCGAAGGAAACGAAGGTATTTTATAATACCTATGGGTTCAGATGACCAGGTGCATGGCCTAGGGAGGTTAGGTCATGACAACACCAATGTTAAAAATACAAAAAAAAATATGATATCAAAAACCATTTTTATACTAGTTCATATCACTCGATTTCCTAATGAATATTTACAGACCTTTAAAGTCCTTATGTAGCTTGATTTGGTTCTTATTCCACAACTATTTATGGAACTGACTCAACTTCTATATTAGTAATATTTTCTATTTTTTAGATTTTGCAGTACCCAAATGGATTTTAGAGTTATTGGTTTATTTTTTTTCAATTTTCTGTCACTAGATATGTGAAGGAAATTCAATGTAAGATAGATTTGTTTCCATTGAACATGTAAATAAAAATCACCTTTATGTTGGTAAAAAAAGTTTGAGAAGATGTATTCTTTGTGAGTATCCCTAAAATTAGATACTTGATGTGCTGATATTCATGATATAAATTGAAAAGTGTCGATGGAATGATTCTAGTGCTTTATGAAAATATTTTTATAGGTTTAAAAAGATGACTATGTAAACAGATTGGAGAGTTTTTATTGCCAGAGTTTAAAATTGGCTAAATGGAGAGATTCAAGTATAAAGTTATAGAGAATCCATTCTATGGTGATCTAGAATAAAGGTTTCTATTTATAGTGATAAAGATCACTTAGATTATGGTTGATAGATAATGAGTTTGAATCTAAAGTGAAGTGTAGTGAATATATATTTGAAACTCTATCTTGAGTATCTAACATACCAAAAGATCTTGATAATGGCACTGAAAAAGTCTAAACTGGTTTGAATTATTCCCAAAATTATTCTGAAGTTATGTGAAGAGGGACTGAGTTGATTTGAAGTCATTTTGAAATTATTTTTGTGAAATATAGAAAAATTAAAAGGTACAAATCCATGTAAGAGTGGAAAACATAAAGGGATTCATAATTGAGTCACCACATAAGGGGATTCACATCAGAGTCGTTGATGTAAGGATATTCATGTGAGTTTTCAATCAATGTAAGAGTACTCACATATGAGGATCCATATATAAGACATTCATGTATCGGGATCACTATATGAGTGGTGGTCAACGTATCGTGATCAAAGTATGGGTCGTAGATAAAAGAGTCCTCTCCACTTGAGGATAATTTTATCCTTAGGTCCTAGTTGAAGTTTCTATAATTAAATATTCTGAAGTGGAAATACAGTATGATGATTCGAAATTTTATCTTCACTGATCTAAATATCACAAACAACTAAAAGGGTGTGCATTTCAAGACCTAGATTATTGAGAAACCAATCTTCAATCATAAAATAGAATATAAAAGCAATAGAAATTTTGTGAGATTAATTAAAGTTTTTAAATAATTTTATTTTATAAGATTAAAAAATTATAAATAAAAGTAAATTAAATATTTAAATTCAAGTTTTTGAAAAATCTAAAAATATCAAAAATTATTTTGATTCAATATGATAGATATTGAAAATAAAGACCAAAGTATATGATGAATTTATGAGAAATAAATTAAGAATGAAGATAAAATTCCAGATTTACTAAATCTATAAAACAAATGTAAAGATACTGGAGTTATACTTGAGTGTTCTAAAGATCACAAATGTTTTTTGATTATTTTTGAATTATAATATAAGAGTCCTAAAATTATAGATAAAATATTTATAGATTCACGTTTTAATTTTGTACTAGTTTTAATGGAAGCTTTAAGTTAGTGAAGAGAAAATTTTACACTATATGTTGATGTGTTGTATGGTTTTTCATACAATTATTATGAACGATTTAATTTTTAGTGGTTTTAGAATATTTTGAAATGATGATTTCTTGGGGATATTGTAGATCAACTAAAAGTTGTATTCAACTAAGGGGAAAACAATAATAAAAAGAATATAAATTCACTCCTATCATTATATAGCAGACATCAATTGAGAAAAAAATCAAGGATATCAGGGGGGACACCCATGTATAAACTATTGAGAAAAATAAAAAGAAAAAGTAAACGAGAATCAGGTCACATAATTTTATTAAATATTTTTTATATTAAAAATATAGAAAATATATTTTCAAGTGACCTATGTATAAAGTAGAAAATGAAGGAGAGATAATAAGAACGAATGAGACTTGAATTCAAGAGGTGTGAACAGAGAGTGTGTTATAGAACCAATACAATAGAAGAGAAAAGATACCATGGAAGAATATGATGGAGATCCCATACTAAAGAAGATTAATTTTTTGGATATAAAAGAAAAAGAAAGAATTGTATCCTGTAATACTCATTGTTTCATATTCTTGATAAGAAGATGTGGAAATAAGAATATGAGGAGAGACCAACACTACTATACATGATTCTGATCAGGGTGTTGATATTTTCATAGATTTATGAGCTTCTGGATTGATGAAGATCACAAGATATTGATTTTGAGATGATAAATCTAGGTGATAAGGTTTTTTAGAAGATTTGTAAAGATGGGTTGGAAATAGGGGCTGATTTTGATTCACTAATCTTGAAGACCTGCTATCATTAAAAAGATCCTTTTTGAGAAGAATAAGATCTGTTATGTGGATATATAAACATCCATGTTCTAATAAATGATAAAATTAAAAAGGTTTGTAAAGAAACACTTGTATATACATGGTGAGATGTTTTGTAAGAAGCAAGACTATGGGTTTGTAAGGAAAGCACAGTGGGATTGTGAAATAAGTGAGAAGTTAGAGATATTGTAATCACTATGGGAAGAATTGTTAGTGTGTGAATAATTTTAGGGTTATTAATACTCATTGTATTCACTTGAGTTTATAGTGGATAAAATAATTTGTGGTTAAGGTGAATAACTAATCATGATAAGGGATAAGTTTACTATAAAGGGGTCAAACCTTATAAAAATATTGTGTTCTTCTCTTTATTTTATGATCCACACTTAATGTGGTTGTTTCATGTTGTGTAATAGTTTAATTGATTCATTCATATCCTAATACATAACCGAGGTTTATTTTTCTAAAGGGATATTTTCCATAGTTAAAAGGTTTTATAAGATAAGAATCTGCTAAAATTCAAAGAACACTTGATTCACCCATCCCTGTTATATGATTGCACCTAATAAATCAAGAATTTGAATTTTAAAATTATACACATTCAAAATTTACCCACTAACTCTTTGATCAATAAATTCCTTCTTTAGGAACATAATAAATCAAGACATAAACACTTTTTTCTTAGTTGAGTTAGAAAAATAATATCCCCTATTTCCCTTAAGATAACCAACAAATAATAATTTTTTGGACTTAGGGTCATGTTTATATAAATTCAAATTTTATACAAATTATTATTAAACCTAATCCTCATAAAATACATGAAAGTATGTTTCCCAGTATAGATCTCATGTGGTGTCTTTATTATTACTTTAGAAGGAATACAATTTAGTATATTTGCATCAGTCTCCAAAGCATAACCATAGAATATAAATTTAAGGTCACATAGACTCATCGTTGACCAAACCATACCTAACATGATAATATTACTCCTCTTAAACACAAAATTATATTATATTATTATAAGAGGAGTGAGTTGTGAAAAAATTTCACAATCTCTCAGATGATCAATGAATTCTTGGATCAATTATTCACCACCCAGAACTAATTGGATGATCTTAATACTCTTTCCCAATTGATTTTTTTTACTTCATTCTGAAAATATTTAAACATTTCAAAAGTTTCATACTTATGTTTCATCAGAAAATTATAACCATACCAACTAAAGATTTTAGTAAAAGTAACAAATTACTTAAAACTAAAATTTTCTTGTATATTCATCGATCCATATACATCACTTTGTATGAGATCCAATAATTCACTATCCCTTTCACCCTTTCTACTAAAAGGTAATTTGGTCATTTTTATTAACAAATAATATTTTCAATTCTCAAATGATTCATAATAAAATAAGCCCAACAATATATATCCATGTGGTCTTTAAATTCTCTTCTCATTGATATGTCTAACTAAATAATACCAAAGATAAATGGGATTAGAATCAACCCCAAACATCTTATTCTGAATGTTATAGATTATATTATTCATATATAGAATGTATAAACCATTTATAAAATTCCCAATTTCATAAAATATCTCAATCATATATGTAGAACAACTCTTGTTCTTAATAGTTAATGAGAATACCTTGTCCAAACAAGATACAAAAATCAAATTTCTGTTTATGGTGGAGACATAATAACATTTCTCAAATTCTAATATTAAACTACTTGGTAAAGTCAGATCAAAAGTGTCAACTTCTAATTAAAAAAATATTTCTCTATTACCAACATGAATATCTACTTCACCATTTTCCAATTCCATTCTATATCTGAGTCTATTTTTGTCAGCAAAAAAGTGTGATACACACCTGGTCTCTAATAACCATGATTCTAAGTTAATGGAATTAATCTCTACAACATTCACATTCAATTTATCTAAATGGTCCACTTTGAGAACAATTATCAACCTTATATACCAATCTTTAACAGCTTTATAGGTCACACCTATAAGGGATCTCAATATGATTTTCATGAAATGAACTATAACCTATAATAAATACATATCTATGGGTGAGTATCATGTATTATATCTTTTCATAAAAGAGTTTTAATGAAATTAATCCCATTAAAAAATTTGATCTTATACATCATATCTATTTAGTGTTCCAAAATCCATATTTCACTATGTAATGAGTCTTATTTGGAATTCCTTTCACCACATAGTTATTTAAGTTGGAAATCATATCAATAAAAATAGTTATTATTCTTGTATAGTTTATTAGGAAACTCTTTGCCTGGATCTATCATATAGACAGACTCAACTCTATTTCACTGGTATTATAACTCTTAGGGTTTCCTAAGTGAGTTTCACCCAAATAAAAGAAAAGGAATAGGCTAACATAATACAATCAAGGGGAACCCTACTTTGGAATAAATTACACAATTATGATTTAGTATTACCCACTTCTTGCTTTCCTTGCACAAGATAATTCATGGGAACTTTGCTTTGGCAGACCCTACAAGGTTGAATAATAGAGGTCTTGATAAGTTCCATTTTGGAAGGAATGTCACACTATTATTTAGAGGGTTTTCCTTTTAAAAGTCGTATTAGTTTAATATACGTCTCATTCATATTAAATCCATTACATATCATACAATATTTATTATCTCATATTTTATTCTTTTCTATATACATTCTTATAATGATTTAGTTTTGGAATCCCTATTTTATCCACTAAATTAATTTATGTTACTAATCTAAAAATAATAGCCAAAAATATTCATACATAACCAAATGAATCTCATGATATTGATAAAATCCACATGATTAAGCCCGAAGTGACAAATAATCAACCCTCTCCTTTTTAGAACAAGGCATAATCCTCCATACCAATGGGTAGTCCGACCCCAAGCCTCTCTCCCTAGAGAGACTTTACTCAACCAAGAATTCAATTAATGATATCTCTGAAACCTAATATACACAAAATATATTCAATAACTATTTTTAGGCTCATAACCAAAATAAAAAACCTAGGTCAATGTATAAGAAAAATAAATCTTATTGAGTCACCCCTAACATTTTATGAAAGGCACTATCACCTAAAAACAGTTTATCATGTAAATTTAATCATAAACAATATTGAAATTTATTAAAGAATTATTAAATAAGAATATCAAAGAAATTAAAAAATAAATAAACATTTTATTTATATTCTAAAAATTGATAAATAAATATGAACTTTTCATATTTAATTTAGGCATTAAAAATACCATTTTATAATGTCTAACGATTATAATTTATAAAAAAATTAAAAAAAATACAAGAAATTTCATCATTTTTTTTTGAAATTTTGGGTATATCATATTTTATGACTACTAATAATATTATTAGTGGTAAAATACTTCTGATAGAAGAGTGATGCAAATCTGTGTACCCATCGTATTTTATGATATGGAATTAAATCTTAAAATATGACTAATATTGTTTCTTACGATAAGAGATATCATATAACACCAATCATATTTAACAATATAAGAGATATCATAAATATATAATGATAATATATTTTTTAAAAACTTGGGTTTTGAATCATATTATACGATATCATATATCATATAATATGACTCAATTCAAATCCATGGATTTACTACATATTGTACCTCACAATATAGATTAGTTTTATACTATAACTGATTAAAACATATCATATTATAGACATGACTTCAAATTCTTTATGATGCATGATTAATTCAAAAAAAAAGTGGATTAAACACATTTAATCCTTCAAGAACAAGGATCTTATACCACTGATGGGTTTGAGGGGATCATCTAATGATCAATGGTAGTGGAAGAAAACTCATATACTGTGTGATCTATTCTTAAGATTCAATATGCATGGAATTTATAAAGAACATAACACCTATAATACTAAAACATTGGTCTGCATATTCATATTTGATAGAGTAATATTGATGGTGTTCACCAACGTAGAAAACAAATTCTTCCCACCTCAAAGGATATTACATCATCCTTTTGGTACTACAATCATGCTATAAGGATTCCTGAGCAATGAAGGAGCAATAGAAACTTCACTGTGTGAAAAATTAAATCTTAGGTAGAAATATAGTTGGAGAAAGATTTTCATGAAACTGATTGTCTTCACCACATACCAGTATATGAGATCACATCTCTTTATATATACATCCTTGATGCACCTCCTTAAATGAAAAACACATTGGCCACAAGTAACACATTGGGTGTGTTACATCCCATTGGATAATCTATTATACCTATTAAATAGACATGAAAACTATGTTTAATACATTCATAATGGATGAGAAACTAAATTAAATTTTATGTGAATCGATGTGAAAGATGCATTTGTCACATGCAAGGAATATTGTAATTCCTATCGTACTATATGACATTGGTAGTAATGGAATCTCATGAATTTATTTATAATATCATTATATCATAGAGTGTGATATTCATATCATGCGTATCACACATTAATATTCTATAAAGTCATAAAATATGACTTTCTTAGTTTTAAGTGCATATCCAATAACTCGATCAAGCTCATTGTTAGAATTATACTTGTATATACAATGAATTGAATTATTATTTTATATTATTATTCAATCATTTTATCTTGATAGGAACTTGGGTATTGATTTTTATTTTCTTATTCCACTATTAATAGGCATTGATATTTCCCATAAATCTCTTTAAGTAGGTATTAGATTAATTACCAGTGGTAAATCAATATGATAAAGATCTATTATAAGAACCGGATGTGGATTCTCCCTAGGTACTATGCAATGGTCTCTCAACTATGGAGGGATCTATGTGTTTTTTAAGGGAAATAATTCTTATTGGAAAATTCTTATTTCTATTATAACTAAAAAATCATTATATTTGATGTTTTTATGCTAAGGTTATCCTATTG
Organism: Viscum album; assembly: GCA_963277665.1. NCBI lineage: Eukaryota > Viridiplantae > Streptophyta > Magnoliopsida > Santalales > Viscaceae > Viscum > Viscum album. The sequence continues at coordinate 1,334,145,405 of OY728165.1, read as the reverse complement.
TTATGCCATCATCTGAGCCACCATAATGTCTAACCATGAAAAGGGGTTTTTTAACAATCCATTTAAGTTATTAATAGGATCAAAGAACTAAAATGGCATGAAGATTATTTATATACCATGGTAATAAATGAGATTTAAGAATCAAAATGATATTCAAAATTGTTTGATCAATGTCGTAATATGTGGTAAGAACAATATATCGAAATAGAAAGAGAACCAAAACGTATTATGGAATTGGAATAAATAAAATGGATAAAACAACATCTAAAATGGCTCATATTATTTCATGGTCCATGGTAATACTAAATGACCAAAATTTCTTGGAGTTTTTCACTATTTTATGGTCCATGGAGAGTCCATAGGTTTGAAATGTCTTGAACCATGATATAATGAAAAGTTATTTCCTAGGGAAAGAAACCATTCCAAATGTAAAATCCCTATTTCTGTTCTAACCAACAAACATAAAATCATATTTTATGTATTTATTCCATGGTTAAACTATTTTTATGTCGTGTTATGAGCTACCATGATATCTAACCATGGAATAGTGTTTTTTAACAAGCTGTTTCAGTTCTCGGTGATACCAAAGAATCAAAATGACATGAAGCTTGTTTATATACCATGGTACTTGATGAGATAAAAGAAAAAAAATCCAAAATATTTTGATCTATATCATAGTTAGTGGTATTTTTGATAGGAAAAAACATTAAGAGTGGAAAAATGGTTTGTAGAATTGAAATGGCTCAAAGAACTGAAATGATATGCAAAATAGTTTGGACTATGTCGTGGTCCTTGGTAAGTGGATTAGATTTTTTCACTATTCTACAGTCTATTTAGAGACTATATATAAAAAATTACATGGACTATGACATGATGGAAAAATATTTTAAAATAAAAACTTAAAAAATTTGTACAACCTTCACCGGCATGAACTCTTCGGTTCCACACCAAATATGTATGTCTTTAGACCATTTTAAAAGTGATTTTGATAGAATTTATTTCCTAAATCTATTTATACCATTTTAAATATATTAATTATTAATTTATTTAATTTATTCCTTTTTAATTATTCATGTATAAAAATTGTTTATATGATTTGAATATTGTATGATTTAGTTTGAATTGTTTAAACTACTTCTTATAAAATTAACATATCCTGAATTACAATCTAGGCATGAACATATATTATTTATTCTTTATCTATCTTTAATTAGGTTTTTAATGAGGTCATAATCTTGAATTTATAGTTTTATTATAGATTATAAATATTAGGTATTAAATTATAATGGAATTAAAGTATCTTTTAATTAAAGAATAGTTGGTAGAGGGACTTTAGGTTGGACTGCTCACTGGCCTTGAGGCTTATGCCTTGTATAGAAAAAATGAGGGATGATTACCTATCAATCCATGCATACTCTTATGGGGACTATTTATTTCAAATAATTCTAAACCTTCACATTAAAGTGTTTTATAAACCTTTTTAATGGGATTTATTTAGATATCTGTAAATATATTTGGATTCTATTTTTGGTTAAGTAATATAAATTGTGATTTGTGTAAAGAGTTCAAATTAATATGGTTTAAACATATTAGTTTGGTGTATGGAATAAAGATTCCAAAACAAAATCGTTAGAAGTATTCATATATATGGGAATAAAACAAGAGAGAGTAAATATTTCATGAGACAAAATTGTTATGGATTGGACATAAATGTGATGTATATTAAAATTTTGCAACTAAGAAAACCCCTTAAATACCAATTGTGAGATTACTTCCAAAGAAAACACATTTAATAACCTTTATCATTCAACCAATTACTATCATGTTAAATTTGGGTACCCATATATTATCTTGTGTTATTTGTGGTGGAAATGACTAACTCTGAGATTTAAGTAGAAAATTATCATTGTAAGATTTGGGTGACATTTATCTCGGAAACCCCATGAGATAGGATACTAGAGGAATAAAGTTGAGTTTTTTCCATATAATTTATTTGAGAAAAGGGTTTTCCACTCAAACATCCAAGAATAATATGTGATATGATAAACATGATGGTCTACCTAAATATCTATGTTTTTGGATGAACACTAAAGTGGACTCAAAGCTTAGTGAAATATAGATATTAGCCCAATAAAGGTAATGAATGATGTATAGGGTCAACATTTAAATATGAGTATTTTTATTAAAACTCTTTGATGAAAAGATATAAAAGTTGATACTCAATCATAGACATGTCTTTATTATAGATTATAGAATGCATCATGATTATAATATTGAGATATATTATACTATAACCTATGATATAATTCTATATTGGTATCTAAGTTTTAAAATTTTCTAAAATAGAAGCATTTTAATCATATGGATGTGAGTGTTATAGAATTGAATTTCTTCAATGATAACTCATGGGTATTGAACACCAGGTATGCACCACACATTTGTGCTAATAAAAAAAGACTCAGAAATATGATAGAATTAATAAAACGTGAAGTAGATCTACATGTTGACAATGGGGAAAGATATTTTGTATTGTATGTTTCCACTTATAATCAAAGTCCACCTAGTAGATTAATTATAAAAATGGGTAATTGTTATTATGTTACTGCTATAAACATAAATTTTATATTTGTATCTTTTTTGGATATTAATGTATTTTCATTCATTATTAAGAACAGAATTTGTTCAATTTATAAATGAATTTTTTTTCTGGAATTGAGGATATAATGAATGTTTTATAAATTATGTATATGGATAATTATGTATATAACATTAAATATTATAAGATAAAGGTTGATCCTAACACCACTTATCTTTGGAATTATCACCTTTGAAATATAAATGATAAATGAATCCAAATACTTCATAGATATGAATTGTTGGACTCATTTTATTATAAATAATTTGATACTTATGAATATTGTTTATTAGGTAAAATTACCAAATCACTGTTGGAGTTGGTACCCTAGAACCAATTACTATATTTTAGATTACCTTTATATATTCAAAGATGGTATTATTAGTTGAATACCTTATAACATGATGATTATTCTTATATGTTATGTTAATATTATAATGTTATAAGAGTATCTATTATATCAAAAGGACATAACAAATCTTCACTATAATGAGATCCTTGAAGTTCTAAGAAGATATTCTTAAATATATTTTTTATAGTTAGATAACATTCTTTGATGGGACATAGAGCATGTTTTAATATCAGGTGCGATTACTCATAATTGGATGAGAATTCTTATCATGAGGTTCACAAATTTTAATCTATAAGAGATTAGGTTATGAGAATAGACACACAAATAGAAATTACATATTTTTACGTGTTATTGGATATTCCTATTTGAAAATATGTGTAATGATCCTCATACTTGAGATTATAATTAATGCATACCATGAGTCGTGTACTTTTATATACTGATGAAAACCATGATTCTATATTTTCATAATGAATTATAGTATGTCGGGTGCATTAGGAGTGATATAAAATAAATTAATAAGTTAAAAAATTATTTTAACTTCTATCTTTATGGAAGTTGATATCACAACCCCTTGATTGGAATGGAATCATTAAACTAAAATCCAGGGCCAGAGTGTATTAATGGGTTCATTTCATATAGTAAAATAATGGAATATAGAGCATATATGTTTATGACATGAGTGTGAAACCTTCTTGATAAAATATCGATACAAAGGGATTACATTACACAGTGAGAATTTGTATGTGTTTGTTTCCATTTTGACATTAACTTCTTCCTCTATAGATGCTTTTATGTGTTGTTGGATGCCAATATTGGACTTTAGAAAATCTCACCTATTTGCACCAAGGAATAGGCCTATAGGAAAAAATTAAAAGTGTATCAATGATCTAATTTAAATTCTATTTCAATTTAATAGTTTGAATAAATATTATTCTAGACATGTGGTTTAATAATTATTCAATTATGGTTGATCGCATTCATTAAATCACCAGTTATTCAAGAGAATATATATGTGTGGGTTGAATATTAAATAAATATTTATTTTAAAGTTAATTATTAATTATGTGATCATAAAATATTTACTTATATCATTTTTATTCACAAGGTAATAAATAATATTTATTTAGCTACATGAATATTAAAATAAATGTCTATTTTCTAGACTATGAATATAACATTTATTTATTTATTGAATAAATAATATAATTATATTTTTTAAATAAATATTTATTATTCAAGGTTCGATAAATGCCTAGTAGGATGGTTAGGCCAAATTATGGGGTCAGTGATGAGGATGATATGAGTGTTATATATCATTAAATAAATATTAGTTTATTTATTTAATAAAATTATATTTAACATATGTACAGGTTAGATCATGTCATGAAATTTTATTATTATTGGCATGAGGAATATATAGAGTTTAATATTTGATAACATACATTTTTGAAACTATCAATATCTAAACCCTAACACTATATATTCATGACATATATCATTTTATAGGGCTAACAAAATGGTCACAAGAAGAAATGAATCATCATGCACAAATAGTTACCTTATAGATATTCTCTCAAGAAAATATCTAGGATTTATCTCAAGACCTAGAGATGTGATCCACATCCTCCCCATCCCTCATAAGGATGAGAGAATAAGAGATGTAATCTTTGATATCAAAGGATCACTTGTTTTTATAAACATGAAAGAAATAAGATGATTGATTCCTCCATGTTCGATACTATATATTTATTAGTGTAGCATCCCACCACCCTAGACCACTCAATAGTTCTTTGATCAGCTATCACCACATGACCTCAAGCATGCCTCCCCATAAGCTAGAGGCTACTAACTAGTAGTAAGGGTCTGGTGTGTTACCACGGGGAGACTATATCCTCTAATAAAAGTAAAAAAAATTGAAAATAACTCAACAACATCCATAATAAATAGTTAGAGTACATAGAATAAATGAACACAACCATGCTATAAAAAATTAAATATGAAAGAAGGTGGTCATACAGACTCACAATCATGACAACATACAATGATTGATCACCCATTGATATTATAGCAATACACTAAAATAAATAAATTACAAGAATGTATAATGGATCTACTACCATCCCCAAGCCATACCTTAGTCCTAATATCTAATCCTTTCTAATCTATCATTCTTGATCATGCAACACCAAGCTTCTTCCCAACCTGAACATGTGATCATTGAAATATTCTCAACCACCCAAGTTCCATGGCCACTTGAGTATGTGTGAAAATAACATAGTAGGGAACCACCAAAGTGTTCCTATATATAACTAGTAAAGCAGTCTAATTCATGTGACATGCTTTGAATAATAAAATAAAAATAGAAGTGTAAATAAATATTCACCTTCAATCCTCAAGTTCCAACATGACACTCATAAATGACTATACCTTCTTTGGATAGTATCAGAGTATCTATAAACATGCCATAGAATCATTCCAATGTACTAGGATCAAAATATATATCATAGATTGTGAAATCATCAATTCCTAGGAAGTAATTCTAGTAAATCCATCATCTTAGGAATAAGATGATTCCTAGGTATGAGTCCTAATAAATCACAAGAGACTCGTAGGCTGATTCTAAGGTAACCACCTTGGAAATCACATAGACTCGTAGGATGAATCCCAATATCCAAGGCATTATATATATACCCAAAGGTCAAATCTAAGGGGACTTCCCAAGGAAATCATATAGACCCATAGGCTTATTCCAAGGAGAAATTCCAAGGAGATCTAATAGTAGTAGACTCAATAACTGATTACTGGGAGAAGTTATATGGAAATCTAATACTCATTAGAGGAACTATCTCCCCCTGGGATCACACCACATAGTCATTGGGGTCACAATCTCTCCTCGGGACCACATAAAAACATAATAGGCCTAATGGATGAATCCAAGGAGACCTACCCTAGGTATTCCATGTAAATAAACTCAGAGGTCAGTGTATCCCTCCCATGATATCTTACATCATAGACACTACAACCCCATCAGGCTCACATCGTTGATCTTGGTTATAAGGTGAATCATGAAATCATCACTACCCTGATTTAACTCTCACTAGGTTCACATCTCATTGGGTCACCCACTGAGCCCCCTAGTTCTAATATCTTATGGAAAAACTAAATGGGATCCTTAAAATGATTCAAATATCCCATGTAAACACCCATTACTCAAAGGGCATAAAATCCCTTAACATCATCATAATAAAAATACGGATACACTATCCTCACACAAAGATCCACACTGAAATCACTTTAGATCGGTGGCATAGCTACCTTCCCACTTCCCAAGTCATCCTAGGTTGGTATACTCACCCAAATTATCATTAATTTATTCATGGAATACCATACTAGGCAATCACATCTCAGTGGAGGAGGAATTCTTACCCTGTTCTCATCTCAAATATCCTTAAGGATATAAGGTATTTCAAATTCAATTGGGTCCTACACAGATCAACCATTCATTCCAACAATCTCCTCTATAAGGGGGTGTCTAAGGGATCCTACACTAGGGACACTATATTACATTCACTTAATTCATTTAATTATAACTCCTCTAGGTCCATGTATAAATAGAAAACAATTATAGTCAATTCCTTGATCATCAGTGACCAAGGTATCAAACCAATGCACAAGGTTCCATCTTGGCCCTACATTCTTTTATAAATCCATCTAGGCATTTCATTTTAATTAAAAAAATTAAATTTTAGAGTTCAATTTCCCTCAGTGATGAGACCACATGTAAAATGAATATATAAATAAAATGCATTCACTAAAGGGGTATGGTTAATGGACCAACTAACTTATTAACAAAGTCATTACCATTTAATTGTTGCCCGAAAAATATCACCTGAGCTCATCTATGTATAGAATTTGTAAGATCACATTAGGATATACTCAAAATTGAGATGGGGGGAGTGAATCAGTGTTTGTGTCTTTTTGATCAATTTTATGGTTTTATTCCTTTACCTCTTTGACCAGTTAGGATCTCAATTCTCTCATTATCTTACCTTTCCATATACAAGCAAATTTAATCATATAAATGGTGGTACAATGTGTTTTTACAAGTATAACTACTCAATATGAGTATCTTGTTCTTTCTGTGTTTTAGAGTGACCTATACATAGTTTTCCACTATAATGAAACATCAGTTATAGTAGATTGTTCAAGGAGTTACCTAAAATTGAAGTTTGTTTCACTACACTTAAAAGGGGGGAGTAGAAAAAAATCATTAATACCTTAGGTTAGTGAAATCCTAACCTAAATTCATCCTCCCATTAGATATTTATACTACATTATGATAGTGTGTGACTTCTTAAAGTTATTTACAATAATAGTTGAGTCTACAACCATTTGAGACTTAAATTTTTCATGGTACTTCTTTGTTCTTCTTCCTCTTTTATTAGTTTCACAACAACATGAAATCCTTCTATTCCATCTAGTGTAAACTAAAATTCCCAAAAATGTCATCTTCCTATGATTTCATAAATGAAAGATACACTCTTAATTTTTTTCCTCTTCTACATACACAAGAGAAAGTGTCTTATCCAATTGTATATACAGTTGTGCACAAAACTCCCTTTCCTTTTTCTAAGTGTAAAATTTAATAACTACTTATTATTAACCTTCCAGTGTAATAGAACTTCACACCACTCTTCTTATTTTTATTCTTTCCTCTTCTTCTTTCTTCAGTGCACATGGATTTTATTGGTTCTTGTTCTCTTCTTCATCTTCAGTTCATATAGAAAAAAATTGTAAATTCTCAGAACTTTTGTTTATTTTATTTAAAACCTTATCTCAATACATCCATTAAGAGTACCCAAGTTGTTCCATACATAGGTAAGGTCTTATTTGATTTTGAGAAGTTTTGAGTTATTTTGGATACTTTTCTGTTCAACACAGGAAACACCATGACATAGTGTAAGTCGTGGTGGACATGGTGTGTAAAACAACCAAGGAGAAAATGGGGTGACTAGGATGTGGACATGGTATGGTAGTCAAGGAGGAGTTCTATGGGACACAACTTGGGAAACCTCACCATGGATATGTTGGAGGACATGTTAAGGGAAACTAGGTAGATTCTTGGGGCCATTCCATAGCTACATTCTATGTCATTATATGTTCAAGAATGCAAAATCCATGGTCAAGCCATGGTGGAGGGTGTGGTGATGGTCGGTATGGCCTTGAAATGGATGAAAAAACTATATTTCTTCTTAAATATCATACATTTAAAATGGGAAACATGTATATATTGAATGTGGGGTTTTTAATGTGATATTAATCAATTCATTACCCTTATAAATTTATTCATACCCCTTATCCTTATTGATTCCTTCAATCTGATTAATTTTCATATGCTTGTTGGACTAACCTAGGGAAACCTTCCTTGTGTTGATTTATTTCCTCATAGAACCTAAATTATTCTCGACCTCTTTTCTTGAACTTTCTATAAGAATTAATACATAGAATATGGAAGTTATTCTCATTGATTCAGACCTATCGATTCTTAAAATATCTTCTCTTGTCACCCAAGAGTCACATAAGTTCTCCTTTCCTTAATCAGACTTGAGAATTACCATTAAAGGTAACCATCATTGGGTATTTTTTTTGTTCTATGCTTAGTTTGATTCTTCCTTGATAATAATTCTAGAACCCTTGTCATATTTTATTATAATCAATTCTAGGAAAATATTGGCCTCCAAACTTATTTTGGTTGGTTTTTGAATGTGTCTTAGGTGATGAATCCCTAGAAAAATCTTGAAAGTGATATCAAAAACCTTGTGGAAAGAAGTTCCTTAAAATATTTATTACATGTATATAATTTTTATCATGATATGATGTTGTGTGTTTCTTTACTTAGACCATGCTTGAGTTTGATCGCATGTGTGTGAGTGTGTGCGTAGCCCATGGGACCCATGCTTGAGTTTTATCACATGTGTGTCCATGTGTAGCCCATGAGACCCATGTTTGAGTTTGATCACATGTGTGTGTGTGTGTTTGGATATTGTTTTTATCTCTTTACATACTATATTGTGCCTCTGGATATATATGTGATTTATATAATGACACTATATCCATGTGATTTCATGGTATATGATTTGTTGTTGTTGTTCTATGCATGGTGCCAAAGTGAAAGGTGGAAACTTCATGGCTTAGTAGACCAAGAGGAAGAGTGTCTTTAGACCCTTTATGTGACATGATGACAAGAATAAGATGGATAATGAGGCATGATGGACTTGTGACCTAAATCGGGATGGCATGATGGTCTTATGTGATCTGTCCTTAGAGTAAACAATGGGGCATAATGTTCATTAGTGACCTGAACTGGGACATAATTCCATGATACAATTACCTTGTGTCTTGAATCAAGGCAGTGTCACATATGACATCCTTGAGGCTAGTCTTGATAGAATTGTGGTGGATGTTGGATACATGTGGTGAACTTATGGTTGAATCTAGTTCACAACCTCTGTTATGATTATGTTTCGAGCACAAAGTTGAAGTAGGTACAATAGGGGTTTGTGGTGCCTTGGTTACTGCACAGCCACTTGGTACATGATTATATATTTATTTCTTGCACGTTTTTTATTATCATTTCATAAACTCTTATGATTTTTCACTCATGTTTAATAAGGATTAGTAGTGTCTTATGAGGTTTATAATAACACCTTGTATAAGAATCTTGATGCACATGCAGACTTCATATTCATAGATATAGGAAAGGTAAAGGTCTCAGTGATAGGGATCTTAGAGATGAATCATGGTGATCGTATGAAATACTGGAATAGATTCTGGAGTGACGTCGCAGTGTTTACCTACTTTCCTATTTTCTCTTACACTTTTGTTGACCTTTCACATTGGGGGTCCTTTGTTTATTTTATATAGAACTTGAGATACATTATATTCTATATATTTCATCATTTTTTTCAATTTGTTATTTTTTATGATTTTATTTATTGATATTGAAGGTATAGTCTCCCCATTGATGGTGTTTATACCCTCCTTACTAGTTGGGAAACTCTTTTGTATGGGGAGGCACACATGAGGCCATGTGATGCTCTATATTGGATTCGGATATTTGGTTGGGGTGTTAAAAGGTGTTATCAAAGTATTTTTCCATAAATTTTCTTCTTGACTATGTTTAGAGAAAGGTTAGAAAGGATTTAGGTAGTGTGGGGATCAGGTAGTGTAGTTACATGTGTTCATGGAAAGAATATGTGTGACAAAACTATGATTTAATTTCATTGGTACTGCTATTATATTTATGGTTTTATGGTTTCATGTGGATATAGATTATATTGTTTTGTTATTGTTTTATGGGTTTTGGGTGTTTTCAGGCATCATGGGAAGGAATTTAGGATCACATTTCATATATATACCTATTGTGTACTACATAGTAGTTTATTAATTCAATGAATTGATTGTGCTATCTGTTCAGGTTAGACCTGTATTCTTTGTTGAGTTATATATCTATTGAAATTAATTGGTTGAGCTTTATCATATTGTTTTGTTTTGTATATATATGATTGTGACTAATGTGCGGGTACAAAGAGCCTTTTTTATAACTAGTTAGGTTGTTCTTTCTTATTATGGGTAACCTCTTAGGATGAGTTTCCATATAAATCCCTTTTGTAGTTCTTATAACTACTTAAGCAAGTTGATGAAGGAATTATGAACATTCATTTGGAATTTCATAAAATTACACCTCAGAGATGTTTTACTATATCACTTAGGGGAGCATACTAGAATACCTTTACATGGGATGGTGTTCTGGTTTTAACATCAGACATGTAAGGGAATTCTCATGAACCCACTATGGTGGTTTAGGTATAAGGTCTATTTCAGTCTAGAGTACTCTATATTGTACTTATTTAGGGAAGAGAAGTTTCCAAAACAATGGTTGACTATTCTCGAGACTTTCAACTCTAACATCCACTATCCTTTTAGGGAACTGGAGGCCCTCGGGATGCATAGAAATAAATATAAATCATATAGAGGACCTTTGACCAAGTGGATACCCTAGAGAATCAAAAGGAAAATATTGCAACTTTTAGGCTTTAGGGTGCTACTAGAAGGTGATGGGATTTTATGCTTCATACTGGTATACATGTAGGGATGATGTGGGTGACCTTAATAACCTTTTCATCAAAAATTTATTTCTATGTATGTTGAAGTTAAACCATGATCAGGAGTTTATAGATATTCATCAAGGATTGATGACAGTGTATGCTTACTCAGTGCATTTCATAGAGTTTCTTTTATTTTCTGCTCTCTTGGTTGGAAATGAGGTTCAGAATTCCAAGAAGTTAGAGATCATCCTTTATTAAGATCTATGGTTCCATGTTAGTAATTTCAATGTGATGACATATATAAAAGTTCTTTGCAAGGCTCTAAAAATCGAGAAGGATCTAGAGGATGAAAGAGATTTAGGTTTTACTTCACCCTTTAGTGGAATTCCTAGTCACAATTATAGTTGTAGGAAGAGGAATGTGGAATATTTTTGCAAGATCAGCAGCAGAAATCCAAAGTTGAGAAGAGGTTATTTGAAACCTTGTGTGGGATTAGGAGGTTCTTAGTGTTTCAACTATGAATAAAGTGTGAATTATTATACATTTTTTCCAATGCCTCGTATCAAGTTTCATAAGTGAGGAAATTCTAGACATATATAATGTTTCTACTTGAAGGCATCACATACAAGGTCTCATGGGGTTTTGAGTCAGATATAGGCATTGAGAAATTAGACTCTTCAGGGTCCCCAACACCATATTTCGACCCCACAAATTAATACAACTCTGGAGAGTAATGCATATTAAGGAAATGGTTATGGAGATGAGGAAAGTCAAGTGTATGTTATGGACCAAGTTCTTACTAACCATGGAGAAGGAACATTGATATTTTGAGGTATAGTATGGATTACCTCTATTATTTCTACCACTCTTTTTTATCATAGTACTTCCCATTCATTTATATATGCACAAATTGTTTCTAGGATTGGATTACCAGTCAAGTTGTCTTTGAAGTTTCTTTCTCATGACACATCCTTGGGGACGAAATTGGATTGTCATCATATATTTCCAAGATGTACCATAGTAGTTTCTAGCTATAGACATCTATGGGATTTCTTGATTATTGAGATGACTAGTTTGATGTGATCTTTATCATGGATTAGTTGAATAGTTATCAAGTGCACATTAAGTGATATCAGAGATGGGCATCCTTTAATTTACTTAAGGGGGAGATATTTGTGATAAGAAATGGATGGGAGGTGGAAGAATATAGAGTGGGACCATAATTGACTCAGGTTGGAGCTATTATAACACAAGTAACAGGATTGGATCTTGCAATAGAGCTGGTGTAGCCTCGTCATTTCCACAAGTTTTGGACCAGTATTAGGATGTCTTTATAGATGACTTTTTATGACTTTCTATTGATAGGGGAATTGAATTTTTTATCAAACTCATTCTAGGATCACAACATATATCAGTTTCCCTATATCATATTGTTCCATCTAAATTAAAGTAACTCAAGGTACAACTTAAGGATTTTTAGGTGAAGGGTTTTATAAAACCAAGAAAATCTTCTTAGGGTGATATAATGATGTTTGAAAAGAAGTAGGATGATATTCTTAGTTTGTGTGTAGATAATAGAAAGATAAAAAAATAACTATAAAGAATTGAAACCTGTTTTTGAGGATCAATGACTTGTTTGGCCAGTTATGAGGAGCCTAGTGGTTCTCTAAGATTGAGTTAAAATTAGGCTACCATTAGCTTCAAGTTAGAGAGGGGTATATCCCTAGGACAATTTTCGTAGTATATATAGAATGTTCAAGTATCTTATCACACCTTTTAGGCTGAAAAATTTACTAACAGTATGTATATCTCTCATGAATAGGATCTTCCACCCATATATTGATTGTTTCATCATGGTGTTTATTGAATATATCTATATATAGTCTAAGAATTTAGATATTAATACTAGGAACCTGCAAATTTTATTGAGCATACTTTGATCACATATTATTTATAATAATCTCTTGAAGTTTATTTTTAGAATTTAGGAGGTGTGGTTCTTGGGCATGTGATCTCTAAGATGGGAATTTCTATATACCCAGAGAATGTGGAAGCAGTGATGTCTTGGGTTTATCCTAGGAATGTGTTTCAGATCAATATATTCCTTCGATTATCTATGTACTAAATAAGGTTCATACAATTATTCTCTCATTGGGTAGCACCTATGATAGGGCTTACCAAGAAAGGGGTAAAGTTTGAGTGGTCTGATCACTATGAGGGGGTCTTCTAGGAGTTAAAGAGAATACTGATGATAACTCATATTCTAATATTTCAAGAACCTATTTTTGGATATGAAGATTACTATGATGCCTCTTGTGTTGGTTTTGGAGTTTTATTGATGTAGAGGGATTGTGTGGTAGCTTATGATTGGAACTACCTGACGCATGAAATATAGTTGATAATTGTGGTCTTCACCCTGAAGTGTTAGTGGTACTATCTCTTCGGTGAGTGATTTATCATCTACACAGAATATAAGATATTATAATATATATTCTATTGATAGGATATCAATCTAAGGTAGTGTAATTGGGTTTATTATCTATATAAATTTTATTTTGATATGGATTATTCTCCAAGTAAAGGTTAATTCATTACAGATTCTCTTAGTAGGAAAATTCCAGAGATGAAGGAGCTTGGAGAGAGGCCTCCATAGGAGGAGTGTAATTTGATAATTTTGATGGTTGAGTGGATTTTGGATGCATTAAATTATCATGTTGTTAAGACATGTTAACCTTTGGTTATTATGTATTTTCTAGTGGATCATGTGAAAATGATCTAAGATTTAGATCCCTAGTGCATAGTGCTACAAGAATGATTGGTGGGAGATGATCTAGTTCCAAGGAATTCCTTATATACTGATGACATGATCTATATTCATGAGAGGTTAGTAGTGTTCACTTCCTTGTGGTGTAGATAATAAGAGACTATCATGATTTAAAGTGGGTAGTGCATAATGGGTCTACAAAGATGTACCATGACATTATATGGAAATTTTGGTGGCCAGGTATGATGAGAGACATCACATGTTTCATTTCATGATTTCTTACCTACTAGAGGGTAAAGGTTGTGCATCAGAGTCCTGGTGGGTTTCTTCATCCACTTTAATTACTGATATGGAATTAGGATGATGTGATGATATACTACATGGTGAGGCTACCTAGGACCCTAGGGGGCGTGATGTTTTTTGGGTGATATCTGGTCAGTTAATGAAGGTGTATCACATATTTCTGATTCAATAGACTCACTCTATTGATGAGTTAGTAAAGTTATATATTTGAGAGATTTTAAGACTGCATATATTTCCTTACACTGTCATATCATATAGCGATTCACATTTTATGTCATGATTTTGGAAAGTCTCGTATAAGGTTTTAGGGACTCAGTAGAGACTAAGTACAGTTTATCATCCATATACTGATAGATAGTTAGAGATGATGATTTAAATTATTAAGGATATGCTTTTGGAATTTATCCTGAACTTTAGTGGAGTATGGGATGAGCACCCAGACTTGGTATAGTTTACTTACAACAACAAACTCCAGGATTCTATTCAAATAAAACCCTTTGAGTCTCTCTATGGATAGTCATGCCACTCACCACTATGTTGGAATAAGGTGGGTGCAAAAACTATTTTTGGGTTGAGTATGGTCTAGGATTCCTCAAGAAGAGTGTTGTTGATCAGGTTTTGGTTGGTTACTAATTAGAGTAGGAAGCGACCATATTCTGCCTAAAGGATAAAACCACCAAAGTTCACTATTGGTGATCAGGTTTTCTTGTCGTTTTCACCTTGGTTGGAACATCATTGTTTATTGAAGTAGGGGAAGTTGGTTTCGTAGTTGGTGGGACCATTGAAGATCAAATAATGTATTAGATCATTGGATTAGCAACTAGACCTTCCTACACATTATTGAGGCCTTCCTAATGTGTTCTATGTTTCTCATATTTGGATATACATTCCCAATCCTTCTCATGTGATTTATTGTGAGAATATTGAGTTGGAACGAGATTCGTCTTTTATGGAGTGCCCAGTGAGAATCACAGACTAGAGTGATAAGGTTATGTAATAGAAGATGATGCCACTTTTTCATGTCTTATGGAAGTATGGGTGGATCCAAAAGGATATGTGGGAGATAAAGTCTGATGTTTGATTTTAGTGGGCTGAGTTGTTAGATAAGTACTTCTAGAGACACTTCTCAAGGATAAAAATACCCATAGGGGGAGATTTTAAATTCCCAAAACTTTTTTTATTACATATAAAACCTCATATATATCCTTTCTTTAGGATTATCCAAGTTGTTTCAAAATTAGATAAGGTATTGTGTTATTTTTGAGAAGTTTTAATGTGTTTTGGATTCATTTTATTCAACATGGAAAACATCATGGTGTTGTGAAATCCATAGTGGATAGGGTGTGTAAAATGACCAAGGGGGAAATGGGGTGGCTAGGGTCAATCCATCGAATGGTTCTAGGGGAGGAGTTCTATGATCCATGACTTGGGAAACTTCATCATGGCTATAGTGAGGGGAAATTGGAATATTATTAGGGCCAAACCATATCCACATTCCATGTTGGGGGATGATCAAAAACACCATGTCCATGTATATACCATGGTAGAGGGAGTGGTGACGATTGAATTGACCTAAAAATGGATAAAACAACTAGATTTATTCTCATATTCCATCCATTTTAAAGGGGAAACACATGAGTATTGAATTTGGGGTTTTTAATGTGATATTAATCGATACTTTACCCCTATTAATAGATTTTACCCCTTCTCTTTATTGATTCCTTCAACATAATGAATTTCTAGATGCGTATTGGATGAACCTAGGGAAACATTCCTTTCATTGTGTCACTACCATGGAGAACCTGAATTCTTATCGACCTATTTTATTGACCATGCTAGAATAATCAAAACATGGAATATGGTGGTTATTCTCATTGATTCATAATCATAATAGCCTCAAATATATTCTCTTTTCACTTTACAAGATCTATGTAAGTTCTTCTTTCTTCAACCAGACTTAAAGATTATTGTTGAGGATAATTTTCATTGGGTATGCATTCAGTCTACACTTAGTTCAATTATTCTTTAATATTAATTTTAGAACCCATGTTATATTGGATTGGAATTGATTCTAGGGAAATATTAGCATGGAAACTTGTTTTGGTTGGTTAAATAACATTATTCAAGTGATGATTCCCTATAATAATCTTGACATTGACATCAATGACCTTGAGGTAGGAAGCTCCTTACCATGTATAGGCCATGTATATAATTTTTGGCATGATATGATTCTGTGTTTCTTCTATGATTAAACCATGATTGAGTTTGATCACATGTGTGTGTGTGCTTATTCCAAGAGACCCATGCTTGATTTTGATCGCATGTGTTTGAAAGTGTAGCTCGTGAGACCCATGTTTGAGTTTGATCACATCTGTGTGTGTTTGGATATTGTTTCTCACTCTTGAAATGTTATGTTCTTCCTTTAGATATATATTTGATTGATATGATGACAATTTTTTCATGTTATGTATTGGTATATTCTATATTTTGGTTGTTCTATGCATGGTACTAATTTGATAAGTGGACCTATCGTGGATTGATTTCCCTAGAGGGGAGAATGTTTAGACACTACATGTGACATGATGTCAAGACTGATATGGATTATGGGGTATGATATCCTTGTGGCCTAACCTGGGGGTGATTATCTTATGTGATCTAACCCAAGAGGCAATAGTGGGCCATGATGGTCATTGGTGAATTGACCTAGGACAAGTTCTAGGATACGATGGCCTTATGGCCTGACCCGAGGTAGTGTCAGATATAATGGCCTTGAGGCCAAACTCAATAGGAT
Source organism: Viscum album (assembly GCA_963277665.1). Taxonomy (NCBI): domain Eukaryota; kingdom Viridiplantae; phylum Streptophyta; class Magnoliopsida; order Santalales; family Viscaceae; genus Viscum; species Viscum album. The sequence goes on along the minus strand of OY728165.1, from coordinate 1,334,128,449 downwards.
TATAATGGTTATGGGATACATGTGGTGAACTTGTGGTCAACTATAGTTACCAACATCTTTTATGACTATTTTTCTAGAATTTATCCAAAGTAGATATAACTGAGGGTTTATAGTAGCTTGGTTAGCACACAACCGCTCGATATGTAATTGTATATTGATTTCTTGCATGTTTATTTATTATCAGGTCATACAATATTATTCACGTGCACTCATGTTAAGGATGAATTGGTGGTGTCCTAATGGGTTTATAATCACACCCTAAATGGGAATCTTGATGTGGGTGCATAATTCATGGCCAGGGATACAGAAAAATAAAAGGCCCTGTCAATAATGGGCTAAGAGATGGAGCATGGAGCTCAGAGGTGGTACCAAAATGAACTCTAGAGTGATGTCATGATGTTTACTAACTTTCCTATTTTTTCTCACAATTCGGTGACCTTACACATTGGGGTTCTTGGCTTATTTTCTATATGACTTGAGATATATGTCATGCCATATTTTTTAGCATTTTTTTGTGGTGTTGTTTTTTATGCTTGTCTTTGCTGATACTGAGGATACAGTCTCCCCATTGATAGAGTTCATACCCTCTTTGCTTGTCATAAACCTCTTCATACGGGGAGACGTGCATGAGGCTATGTGACATGCCACCACAGATATTTTTATTCAAGTTATGGAATTGCAACAACACTAGTTTTTCCTCTCTTCTTCTTCTTCAATACTCATAGATTTAGAATATTTGGAATGTATTATTGGTTATTAACTCAATTTTATTAACTACTTATTCCACTTTATTTTTTTATAATGACTAAATTATAATGAATATTTTCCTCAAAATATCATAGTTAATATTACAATATTTGAGATATGAAAACTTCACTATCCTTAGATATGGGCATGATATTATCATTAAAAGTATTCAATGACATTCCTGATTTATTTCCTTATTCAAACCCTTTTGAATTCTCATTCAAATATTCCTTTTAAATATTCTGAAGAGTCGGGAAACTTCCATTTTTCATTCTCTATGAAATTTACATCTTTAAAATCATTCAAAATCTCCACATGCATAGAATAATGCAATTTCCACATGGAATTCCTTATCATGACATAGAACTGATCACTATACATTCATTTTTTTATAATAATTTAGAAGGAATACAATCCCCCTTAATGTCTTATGATTGGAAAATACTTATGTTCTCATATTCATACGATCCAAATACTTATGTTTCCACTTAAAGTCATATGTAAAAATTATTATGATCAAAATACTTATTATGAAACTCAAAGGCTTATGATCTTACCAAAAACTAGAATACCTAATGTTCATCTTCTTCTTCAATTTCAAACTTAAATCTACTTGAACCATGAAAATCCATCAAAATCATCTGGTAATTTTGATCTTTAAATCTTAGTATAGAATTATCTGAATTAAATCCCCTTTATTTAGAATTAATTTTCTAAAAACTCTTTCATTACCCTTATTTAGGTCCATATGTCCTTTATATAGCCTTCAAGATGTTTGATTTTTCTTTACAAAACTCATGATAACCTTTATAGAGGATCCCCAAACCCACACTCTTGGGCCTGGTTATATAAACACATTCTTTAACACTAGATTTGACATAAGATGAGATTAACCTATCGTTTAATTAAAGCATTTCCATAATTTGAACTTTATATATCACAAATAATCATGCAATCCTAAGAATGTAAGGTTTAGTGTATTTGAGGATCAAATACATAAAAAAATTATTTTATGATACTTGTGAAAATTCCTACATATTCATACTTCTCAAGATCTAATTCTATACATCTCTTAGGTTATACTCTTCTTTATAACCCAGGTAAATAAAACATAAGAAAGGTGTGAGCTTGAACACCCAATAATGAAAACAATCATCAATATGACATAAAGGGTTAGATCAAAATAATGTGAGGAAACATGAGAATGGGATAAATATATTATTAAAAATAACATGGAATAATAATATTTTTCCATAAGTCATGATAAAAGGACATGTAATCTCATATTAACAAATATATACCATGGAAAAAGTGTACGGAATCATGAGACATTAAACATGAGTCAAGGAGCATAATCATTGGAACATGATTATGACATAAGAGTGTGGCATAAAAATAAGCATCAAAATATTATGTCAAGGATACCTAGTAAGAAATTCATCACATAGTAGGATTGGGAAAATAACATGTTTACCTTCTTAGGATTGGGATAGTCCTCCCATGTCACGAACCAAGTCGGTTCATCATCCGAACTGATGCCTGACCCAATCTATGGCATGGTTCAAAGGGATTTGTTAATCCCCATGGGATGGCACAAGTTCCCGGGTATTGTAAAAAAATATTGGGAATGATTTAACTGAATTTATAAGCATAAAACAACCAGAAATTTTTTACTAAACTGAATCTGAAAATTTAAACCAAACAAAACTTAAAGAATTTTCAGAATTAAATTACAAGGTTTTAAACCAACATCCAAAAAGGATACAAAAAATCATTAATTCTAACTCAAAAACTACCACAGTAAAATGGGGAATCTCCCTCAATCCACCTCCATAACACCACTCCAAAAAGACAACTAGAAACCCAAATCATCGTCACCAAAAGCCTTTCCCTTACCTCCGTCAGACATTACCAAGTATACTTACACCCAAAGGTGTAAGTAGGGTGTGATCCTAATCCCAGTATGATTCCACCCAAGAAAATATTTCATGCACTAAAAATTATAAGGTAAATAACTTACAGGATTTTACACAAAGAAAATTCTAGCAACGATTTTAAGAAAAACAACTTTAAATGAAATACAATTTTAAAGAAAACAATTTTAAAGAGAACAAACTTTATTCTGAAAATTTACAACCAAACACTATTGTATTCTGACAATAAGTGAAATATAGCCAATGATCACAAATCACAGGAACTACCCATAGGTACTAGCCAGTAGTGGGACCCTAGGTACCTCGTATCTTGGTGAAATGTAGTATAAGAACCATGACCAATAGCTTTCTCGTGCACGATCCACTAGAGAGGAGAAATATCCAAAGCTATAGTGGTCTCAAATCATTTTTCATATATAGGTAGTGTTGTCATATTCAATCTCCCAAAGTAAAACTGGGTCGTATCCACTTCTGAATCACTAGAATACTAGTCCTAGTTCGCACACCTAGATACTTGGGCTTCCCTTTTTATGCTCAAACAAGTTTTACATATAAAATAACACCAATTTCACATCAAAATTAAATTTTAAAATCATGATCAAACCAAAATATTTCTAAATCATGACTCGTACCTCTTACATAACTCAATAAACCATTTAGACAATTTATAAAATAATTTTCAAGAAATCTACAAGGATTTTCCACCCAAAAATGCACCCAAAGTCCTCTTTTAAAATCAAACTCATATTAAATCCATAAAAAAATATTATTTTAAGCCCTTACATAATATAATAAACCAATTTAATAATTTATAAAATCATTCCAAGGGACACAAAAAAGATTTTGCACATGAAAAACACCCAATTTCATGTAAAAGTGACACTTCAAAATCAAACGCACACTTAATCCTTTTGAAAACCAATTTCACACCACAAAAAAATATCAAGGAATATGTTAAATTAAAAATTAAATAAAAATAAATTCACCAAATAATTTTTACACATGGAACCACCTACCTTTGATTCCAAAGAGCCCAAAAATTGGTGTGAAACCTCAACCGTACCTCAACGCACCACAAGAAATCAAGATCGAACCCTAATCCAAGGGATTGAACCCCAAAACTAAATATTAGACCCTAGGAAATAAACCCTTATTTCTAAAAAATTGGAACCCCAAGAAAGAGAGGAGAAACCTTAAAAAGTAGGAAGAAGCAAGGGAGAAACCCACTAACTTGGTGATTCTTGAAGTTTCTCCCACCAAAACCCCTTCAAAAATGGGTTCCAAGGGAGCTTGAGGGAGCTTGGAGACCTCATATAGATGAAAATATAGAGTGGGGAAGAAATTTAGGGGATGAGGGGTTAAATCCAAAAAGGGAAAATCTGGAATAAATTCTTTTAAAATTTCCTGGGTTGGGCGCACGGTTTGAAAAACCATGCGATGATTGTGTGCATGGTCCATCCAGGATTCACGATTGCTTGGACCATCTGCAAAGCCATGTGGTAGTTTGACTAACCTATCGCATGACCAGATAAACCATCCTCATGGGTGTACAGCATCCGTGTGGTAGGTCCTGGCCTACCACACGATTACCTGGGCTAGGGCACACGGTTCCACTTAACTATGTACCAACCATGCGCCTGGGTCTTCCCACCCCCATTTTCACTATTTCTCTATCATTTCTCTCCAAAATAAAATGGGGAACCCTAGGGGAAAAATATAGACCAAAATAAATAGGAAAAATACCTGAAAAGAAAGATATGGATGTCACAATTCTCCCCACTATGAAAATGTTCCTCCCTCATAAAGTCAAATCGAAGCTTGATCGGAAAATAAGAATAGATACTCTTACTCAACCCATGAATTATGATCCCAAGTCTCATTCACATCATTCTCATGCTTCCAAAATACATGGACCGATGGAATAGACTTTCCCCAAAGCACTTTTTTAGGGAATCCACTATTTGCATCGGTCACTCAAACACTGATAAATTAACGTCTAACTCTAACTTCTCTAAATTCAGCACATGGGATAGGTCCAAGTTATATTTATTCAGTTGGGAGACATAAAAAAAATCATGATTAGATGTCAACTAAGAAGTAAAATCTAACCTATATGGAACCTTTCCAATCTTCTCTGTAATTTCAAAAGGGCCAACATACATCGACATTAGCTTTCCCTGCTTCCCCAAACGGTGATGACCCATGAAAGGGGATGCCTTCAAGAATACATGATCACCCATGAAAAACTCAATATCTCAATTCTTATTATTAGCATAAGATTTTTAGAGACTTTGAACTGTCAATAACTGCTGCCTAATCAACTTGACTTTCTCAAACACCTCCAACACAAGGCTCATTCCCAAAGATGAGGTCTCACCCACCTCATCCCAACATAGAGGAGACCAACAAGGAAGACCACAAATAACTTCAAACATAGCCATTAAAATTGAAGATTGGTAGTTTTTATTGTAACAGCCCGAGATTTTATGAAAAATATTATTTTTAATTTCATTAATGTCTTGTGTTGTACGCTACACCAAAAGGAGCTTGCACAACACGCATCCTTGACTTGCCTTGCATTACATGCAATCGCAACCTTCCTCGATAGCATGTGTAGTACGCAATATTGAGTTTCACGAAACAACGATATGCTATTAAAATATTATTAAAACTAGCCGTTATGAATAATAATAACCACTTTTTAAATTTTAGAAATTTTAGCTCTCAAAATGGACTTCATTTTTGGATTCGGAGTATTGAATTTAGCCTAAGGTGAAATTTTGGTACTTTTCGGATAACTTTCATATTCTGATGAATAGTGAAAATTACTAAATTATAATTAAAAACAATTTTTTTAATCAAAATAATTAATAGTGATAAATTATTAATTTGAGTTGTTTTAAAGTATATTTAGAATATATTTTTACAATTTAATACAATGTTGGTCATTGGATATAATTTCACATTTAAACCAGACACAATCAAGTGTCAATCTTTTGATAGATATTGTTTCTTAAAAACACGCTATTTGTTTTAACAGCGGGATTTAATTAGAAAATTAATTAATGCAATTTATATGTTATGAATTTGGTAAAATAGACTTCATTTTTGAATTCGGAATATGAAATATAGCTTAGGATGAAATTTTGGCATTTTTCTGAAAACTTTCAATTTTTGATGAATAGTGAAACCACTAAGTGGTAGGTTAAAAACTGAATTTTGCATAAAACTTAATTTTACCGCTTCTGTGAATGGAATTTCGAAAATCCGACAGACACGGTTAATATCAAGGACTAAAATGTGGTTCAATGAGATGAAAATAATTTTTGGTGAATAGTAACTTTTTACTTTTTTTTACCACGGTTAATAGTAAATAGGGTAACTAAGGGTAAATATGATATTACTATTACCCTAACACATGTCCTAATTCTATTGGATAAGTGTAATTCGACCAAAAACAACCTTATGAATATAATATGACCATTTAGGTCCACTTGTATTAGATTATGACATTTAATATTATTTTATTTAATGAATAGTTAAAATAGTTAAAATCAAAGTTTAATAACTAAAACATTTTTAATATGGGGTTATACATAAGATAAATTCGACTATAAATATTCATTAGAAATCTAAAAAGATTTCCTACATAATTATATTTTATTTATAATTTTTAGACTTTAAATAAATTAATTTATTTATGACACAACGATGATGCAGTAATTACCCTTTTAAGAAAATATTAACATAATTGATGTTATAAATGCTCAAATTAATGTAATTTGAGACTTTTAATGAATTATAATAATTTTATAGGTTACTATGATATATTATTGTTTATGTAATCAACTTGTTTCGAACATATAATTTTGTTATGACTTTCACAAAAATCATATATCAAATAGTGTCAAAATTGACACAAAATAGTTTTTAAATCAAATATTATATTATTAATTGTTATTTTATTCCTAAAAATCTAAGGTTCGGCCAAATGACTTAGATAAGGATATATATATTAATAATAAACAATTTGGGGTTCTTTTGTCATGTTATAGTAAGTGCATTAACCATATAGTGTAAGAAAACAAAAAGACACGGTAAAAGTTAAATTATTTAACATAAAGTTAAATCTAATTGATAAGGTTAAAATAATAACCTAAACTTGTCTAAATCCTATTGGTTGATAGGCTTTCGACCCATCCCCACTTTAGCTTCGAAATAAGACCCTTTTGAACCATTATAAACCGATTTTGACTTTAATATAAAATAATATTTTGAGATATTCCTAAGGTGCCCCTCTCCTCCCTTATAAAAGGGTACCTCCTCCCCCTCCTCCTCACACCAATTTGAGCACTCAAGCTCGGCCAACCCCTGCCATTTTCTCCTCTCCACTTCCCTAGAATAATCCTAGAGGTCCTGGTCTTCTTCAAAGACCAATCTTAGTTCCCTAAGTGGAGGATTCAAAGGGGCGTTCCAAAGAAGAGGTAATATCCATTACCGATCTTTTCAATTTCATTCTTCTTCAACTTCTTCTTCTTTAGTTGTTTAATGATGAAGTAATAACATCAGTATTACTTACATACTTATATGTTATTATAAATATGAAAAAACCCTAATTCACCTTCTATCCATCCTACGGAAAAATGAAATCACCGCGCGTGCGTACGTACGGAATACCGTCTCCACGCCGTGGTGTAATCTATTTTCCACCATCACCTTAAAAGGATGGGTATAATGGTGTAATGAGTAACTATTTATGATTATTATAAAGTAATATTGATACTGAAATAATATATATATACTCCAATACAATTCCACGATCATAGGAACGATATCATCACTCGTGCGTACATACGGAATACCGTCTCCTCAATGTGATGCGACTCGTTCTACATGATCATCATTACATAGTAATTATATAAATGAATTGAATGAATAAATATGATATATGTTACACTAATACCATTCTGTATATAAAGTATCTATAACCTTAAAAGAAGAATAAGAATGTATTCGGCAAAACACGTATAAGAACAAAAGGCAATAAAGACCCGAGTAACAAGTAACAATGAAATATTACTAACAAGAAGCTAAGAATATGACCATATATGATGTCATATCAATATGTATGATTCTAGAATAAGTCAATAACATTATTTAAACCATTATACAGGAGCTTCGGACACGTACAAAGCAAATCGGACCTAAGGTAAGGGAAATATCACAATCTCACTTTTATCTGAGATTGTTTTTACTTTGGTAATTACTGGGGTGTATTTTATCATCCACATCCATGTTTCCTCAATATGTAATATTATTTACATCCACCTAAAATTTTTTAAATACAATTTTACCCTTCGGTGAGTTTTTAGTAAAGGATATGAAAGGAATATTTTTTGTTTTTTCATACGAGGTACGTTTTGACTTTCCGACAAAAGTACAAGAAGAATGTTTTTTTAACTTATACAGAACGAACGGATTTTTACGGTTTTATAAAGCCTTATTTTCATGAACCTTCCTCCAAAATATTTCATGAATATTTTCAATAAAATCTCTTTCTTTTAAAATTGCATGATGTTTTTTGAAAAGAAATTGATTTTGAAGAAGAAAAGATATTTTCCTCAAGAATTCAATTCAAGTGTTTTATCAAAATTATTTTCCATCTAAGATAATAAAGGGTTCTGTTTCTATCCATATTTTTACATTGATTTTACTATGTTGTGATGGAATTATGTTTATGAATTCCTTTATCTTATATGAATGGTTTTATGATGTCATGTTGTTTAAGAATCCCATTTTTATTACATGGGTTATGCGATGATGTATGATTTATGATTATGTGGCACACATAAGAAAGGATTCATTATAAGATGGGTGGGACCTATATCTCCCTCCAATGCATTAGGTAAAGATTTTATATCTCATGAGATAGACATGGCTGGAATGGTAGGTTATACCGGTTCAGTGAAACAGGACTGAAACGAGGGTTACTCGATTCAGAAAGGGACTTTGTCCACTAAGATAGTCTTGGCAATTAGTCTTGACTAACAAGAAATGATTCTCTATGATTATGTCTGTATGCCACAAAGTTTCATGTTTTAAGTTATTATTATTGGGATTACATTTCACTACTATTATTTATCCCATGTTATGAAATTATGCTCTCTTTTGCAGGTTATGATTTCCAAAAGTTATGTTCTTATGAATATGATGTGATTGATTTTCTTTTGTTTACCCTTACTGAGCATTTGATCTCACCCTTTTATGTTTTCTTTTCCCCAGGATATAAAGAAAGGTTTTAGGTAAAAAAAAAGGGAATATCTTTATGGGAGATATTGAAGATCTTTCACCACGATTAGAAGATTACGTTCCGAGTTTCCAAAGACACTAAACTATTACGATCCTTGTGTGTGTGTTTTGTTATGTACTAAGTATTCCGCAAAAGTAATGTAATGTCAATGTACGTCAGGATTCGGGTCTCTACAGTTGGTATCAGAGGAAAGGTTTAGTCAACCTTTGGAAACTAGGATGCGAAAACGTTAGTGAGATCCCTAGAGATATTTCTAAGGTATGTCTAGGGATGTCCCTAAGGATAAGTATACGTATAGGATATGGTCCTAGAACTATGGTAACGATATTAGAATTTAACCTAAGATGTTAGATATTAAGGGTACTCCCCCTTTACTATGTTGTTTTCCCTAGCATGATTTTTGCCTCTCACACTATTCTTTTTGGGTTTTAGACGATGGCTGGAACCCGAAGGAACCGTGTTGATCAATGCAATGGACAATGCAATGATTTCCCTCCTGAACAAACAAATGTTATGGGAGATGGAGTGAAAAATCTTATTGCTATACTTACACAATTTATGAATCATTCTGGACTTCCAAATGAGCAGAGAAGGGAACAATATTCTATTGAGTCCTTCATGAGGCAACGTCCACCTTCTTTCAGTGGGTCTTCTGATCCACTTGTGGCTGAACAATGGATCAGTACTACTGAAAAGATATTTTCAGTTCTTCAATGTTCTGAACATGATAAAGTCATCCTAGCAGTGTATCGTTTGGAAGGAGATGCTGATCAATGGTGGAATCTTATCAAGAATACGAGGCCAAGAGATGAAATTGAGTCCATGGAATGGGACGAGTTCAAGAACTTTTTTTTCAGTAAGTACTTCCCTCGTATTCTTCGAACAAAGATGGAGAAAGAGTTTCTTGAACTGAAGCAAAGGGATGATGAATCTGTTGGTACCTATGAAGAAAATTTTACAAGACTTTCAAGGTATGCATCTGGCATTATCATCCAACCTGAAAGTAAAGTTGATCGATTTTTCAGTGGCTTAAAACCAAGTCTTCGAAGGGCATTATCTATAAGAGACTTCAGTAGCTATGAAGAAATTGTGCGTTGTGCTATCAAGGTAGAAATGGAAGTTGGTGTTACATATCCATCTCATGGTTTTGACAAGAAACGAAAGATGGAGTTCAAGGAGAAATCTCAGAATAATTGTGAAAAGAAGATGAATGTTTCCTTATGCACAAAGTGTGGAAAGAAGCATGGTGGAGATTGTCTTAAAGGGACTAGAAAATGTTTTAAGTGTGGAAAAGAAGGTCATCGAGCAGCTGAGTGTCGAAGTAATGGAAAAAGGGTTTCTAATGATGTGAATAAAGCAAACATTGCAGAGAACGCACCACCAACACTTCAATGCTTCAAGTGCAAGGAAATGGGGCATTATGCCAATAAATGCCCTAATCCAAGGGTTAGTGATGATCAACATGAGCAACCACTTAAGGCAAAGGACAAAGCGAAGTCACATGCGATCACTATTGGCGATGTTGAATATGACAACGATGTGGTGGAATGATTAAGTGTTTATGTAATGGGATTCCAAAATAGTGTTGTATATAGTATCGTGGAATATTGGAATATTTATGTATTGGTCTATTGTGGTTTTCAATAATTTTATGGTACCAGTAACCATGGAAAGTGATTGAGATATTTTTGGAAAAAGAATGATATGCACATAATGAAGGGAAAATGAGAAAATTAAATATTTGACAGTATTCATGAGCTCATGATTGATATAAGGACTAAGTGATATCATGGTTTGAGTATATAGAATTTTGAGGATTTTGGTATGTGGAAAGTGTTAACGTTTAAATGCATTCATGTTTTCACTAAGGTTCAATGGGTATTCAAGAGAATACATGATTAAGGACTTTGAATGTTTAGAATGTGACCAACAAGACATATCTTATGATATATGGGGATCAACGATGGAATTAAATCTCTGGTAATTGTTTTCACTATATTATGAGAGTGGACTGCAGTATTATGGGTAAGCCTAAAGATTGGAATGGATTATGTTGAACATAAGTTAGTATTGTTTAAGGATAGAAGTTTTTTTTAGAAAAAGGACAACCTGCAGAACGAGCGACAGCCCATCGCGTCGGACAAGGCTGTGGGAATCGAACCCACAAACGAAGTGCGACTGGCCTTTATCGCCTACCACTGGCCTACAGGAAGTCCCTGTTTAGTAGAAACTAGTTTTATTATATTAAGCAGTATGATATATGAAGTATAAGTCCATTTTAGGAACCATATGTGATTAATCTCACTATAGATCGACTTATGTAGATAATTTTTGCTAACCTTTTGTTTGAGACAGATGGAATGACCCGTCATTCTATCACATGATCTGCTAACACTTCATGAATAACAAATTCAACTTCATTTATTTAAGAGATGAAGTGGAAATTGTTCAAGGCATGAACAACAGTGAGATTGTACCAAAATAAATAAAGTATTTATTCTAATTCAAATTTTCAACTTTAGGGAAATGATTTTGAAAACCAAAAATGTTGTCCTAGTGATCTTATACCTGATGAATCAGATGGTACCTTAGATCGTCACAAATTTATGGCTTTGTAATTGCTGGCTTTTCCATAGCCATGTTCTCTACCACTCTCCATCAGAACATGATGGTTAGATTTCTCTTCCATATCCATATTTTCACCTATATGGAAACCCAGTGATTAGTTTATTTGGGTAACCATTACGTTTCATACTTTTGTTTTTAAAGATTGGTTTTGATATTCCTTTTTACGATGTGGGTTTCTATTAAAGAAACTTTCAAATAGTAAACCATTTATAACCCCGACGAATTTCGAGGGCGAAATTCATTTTAAGGGGGGTAGAATGTAACAGCCCGAGATTTTATGAAAAATATTATTTTTAATTTCATTAATGTCTTGTGTTGTACGCTACACCAAAAGGATCTTGCACAACATGCATCCTTGACTTGCCTTGAATTACACGCAATCGCAACCTTCCTCGATAGCATGTGTAGTACGCAATACTGAGTTTCACGAAACAACGATATGCTATTAAAATATTATTAAAACTAGCCGTTATGAATAGTAATAACCACTTTTTAAATTTTAGAAATTTTAGCTCTCAAAATGGACTTCATTTTTGGATTCGGAGTATCGAATTTAGCCTAAGCTGAAATTTTGGTACTTTTCGGATAACTTTCATATGCTGATGAATATTGAAAATTACTAAATTATAATTAAAAACAATTTTTTTTAATCAAAATAATTAATAGTGATATATTATTAATTTGAGTTGTTTTAAAGTATATTTAGAATATATTTTTACAATTTAATACAATGTTGGTCATTGGATGTAATTTCAAATTTAAACCAGACATAATCAAGTGTCAATCTTTTGATAGATATTGTTTCTTAAAAACACGCTATTTGTTTTAACAGCGGGATTTAATTATAAAATTAATTAATGCAATTTCTATGTTATGAATTTGGTAAAATAAACTTTATTTTTGAATTCGGAATATGAAATATAGCTTAGGATGAAATTTTTGCATTTTTCTGAAAACTTTCAATTTTTGATGAATAGTGAAACCACTAAGTGGTAGGTTAAAAACTGAATTTTGCATAAAACTTAATTTTACCGCTTCTGTGAATGGAATTTCGAAAATCCGACAAACACGGTTAATATCAAGGACTAAAATGTGGTTCAATGATATGAAAATAATTTTTGGTGAATAGTAACTTTTTACTTTTTTTTACCACGGTTAATAGTAAATAGGGTAACTAAGGGTAAATATGATATTACTATTACCCTAACACATGTCCTAATTCTATTGGATAAGTGTAATTCGACCAAAAACAACCTTATGAATATAATATGACCATTTAGGTCCACTTGGATTAGATTATGACATTTAATATTATTTTATTTAATGAATAGTTAAAATAGTTAAAATCAAAGTTTAATAACTAAAACATTTTTAATATGGGGTTATACATAAGATAAATTCGACTATAAATATTCATTAGAAAGATAAAAATATTTCCTACATAATTATATTTTATTTATAATTTTTAGACTTTAAATAAATTAATTTATTTATGACACAACGATGATGCAGTAATTACCCTTTTAAGGAAATATTAACATAATTGATGTTATAAATGCTCAAATGAATGTAATTTGAGACTTTTAATGAATTATACTAATTTTATAGGTTACTATGATATATTAGTGTTGATTTAATCAACTTGGTTCGAACGTATAATTCTGTTATGACTTTCACAAAAATCATATATCAAATAGTGTCAAAATTGACACAAAATAGTTTTTAAATAAAATATTATATTATTAATTGTTATTTTATTCCTAAAAATCTAAGGTTCGGCAAAATGACTTAGATAATAATATATATATTAATAATAAACAATTTGGGGTTCTTTTGTCATGTTATAGTAAGTGCATTAACCATATAGTGTAAGAAAACAAAAAGACACGGTAAAAGTTAAATTATTTAACTTAAAGTTAAATCTAATTGATAAGGTTAAAATAATAACCTAAACTTGTCTAAATCCTATTGGTTGATAGTATTTAGACCCATCCCCACTTTAGCTTTGAAATAAGACCCTTTGGAACCATTATAAACCGATTTTGACTTTAATATAAAATAATATTTTGAGATATTCCTAAGGTGCCCCTCTCCTCCCTTATAAAAGGGTACCTCCTCCCCCTCCTCCTCACACCAATTTGAGCACTCAAGCTCGGCAAACCCCTGCCATTTTCTCCTCTCCACTTCCCTAGAATAATCCTAGAGGTCCTGGTCTTCTTCAAAGACCAATCTTAGTTCCCTAAGTGGAGGATTCAAAGGGGCGTTCCAAAGAAGAGGTAATATCCATTACCGATCTTTTCAATTTCATTCTTCTTCAACTTCTTCTTCTTTAGTTGTTTCATGATGAAGTAATAACATCAGTATTACTTACGTACTGATATGTTATTATAAATATGAAACAACCCTAATTCACCTTCTATCCATCCTACGGAAAAATGAAATCATCGCGCGTGCGTACGTACGGAATACCGTCTCCACGCCGTGGTGTAATCTATTTTCCACCATCACCTTAAAAGGATGGGTATAATGGTGTAATGAGTAACTATTTATGATTATTATAAAGTAATATTTATACTGAAATAATATATATATACTTCAATACAATTCCACGATCATAGGAACGATATCATCACTCGTGCGTACATATGGAATACCGTCTCCACAATGTGATGCGACTCGTTCTACATGATCATCATTACATAGTAATTATATAAATGAATTGAATGAATAAATATGATATATGTGACACTAATACCATTCTGGATATAAAGTATCTATAACCTTAAAAGAATAATAAGAATGTATTCGGCAAAACACGTATAAGAACAAAAGGCAATAAAGACCCGAGTAACAAGTAACAATGAAATATTACTAACAAGAAGCTAAGAATATGACCATATATGATATCATATCAATATGTATGATTCTGGAATAAGTCAATAAAATTATTTAAACCATTATACATGAGCTTAGGACACGTACAAAGCAAATCGGACCTAAGGTAAGGGAAATATCACAATCTCACTTTTATCTGAGATTGTTTTTACTTTGGTAATTACTGGGGTGTATTTTATCATCCACATCCATGTTTCCTCAATATGTAATATTATTTCCATCCACCTACAATTTTTTAAATACAATTTTACCCTTCAGTGAGTTTTTAGTAAAGGATATGAAAGGAATCTTTTTTGTTTTTTCCTACGAGGTACTTTTTGACTTTCCGACAAAAGTACGAGAAGAATGTTTTTTTTAACTTATACGGCACGAACGGATTTTTACGGTTTTATAAAGCCTTATTTTCATGAACCTTCCTCCAAAATATTTCATGACTATTTTCAATAAAATCTCTTTCTTTTAAAATTGCATGATGTTTTGTGAAAAGAAATTGATTTTGAAGAAGAAAGGATATTTTCCTCAAGAATTCAATTCAAGTGTTTTATCAAAATTATTTTCCATCTAAGATAATAAAGGGTTCTGTTTATATCCATATTTTTACATTGATTTTACTATGTTGTGATGGAATTATGTTTATGAATTCCTTTATCTTATATGAATGGTTTTATGATGTCATGTTGTTTAAGAATCCCATTTTTTATTACATGGGTTATGCGATGATGTATGATTTATGATTATGTGGAACACATAAGAAAGGATTCATTATAAGATGGGTGGGAACTATATCTCCCTCCAATGCATTGGGTAAAGATTTTATATCTCATGAGATAGACATGGCTGGAATGGTAGGTTATACCGGTTCAGTGAAATAGGACTGAAACGAGGGTTACTCGATTCAGAAAGGGACTTTGTCCACTAAGATAGTCTTGGAAATTAGTCTTGACTAACAAGAAATGATTCTCTATGATTATGTGTGTATGCCACAAAGTTTCATGTTTTAAGTTATTATTATTGGGATTACATTTCACTACTATGATTTATCCCATGTTATGAAATTATGCTCTCTTTTGTAGGTTAAGATTTCCCAAAGTTATGTTCTTATGAATATGATGTGATTGATTTTCTTTTGTTTACCCTTACTGAGCATTTGAGCTCACCATTTTATGTTTTCTTTTCCCCAGGATATAAAGAAAGGTTTTAGGTAAAAAAAAGGGGAATATCTTTATGGGAGATATTGAAGATCTTTCACCACGATTAGAAGATTACATTCCGAGTTTCCAAAGACACTAAACTATTACAATCCTTGTGTGTGTGTTTTGTTATGTACTAAGTATTCCGCAAAAGTAATGTAATGTCAATGTACGTCAGGCTTCGGGTCTCTACATTTATTATAAGAAAATTCATCCAACCCCAAATGGCTATCCCATGATCCCCTAAAATCCAAAACACATGCGCGAAGCATGTCCTCCAAAATCTGATTTTCCCGCTCTGTCTAACAATCCATTTGAGGATGGTATAGCGTACTCATTGTAATTTTTGACTCCAATTCCTTCTGAAATCCTTCCTATAATAGAGAGGTAAAATAGGTATCTCTATCTAAAACAACTAATGACGGCACCCCATGAAGACTTACCACATCCTGAATATAGAATTTTCCCAGCCCATCCACTTTACCTGTATCTATGATCAGAATTAAATGGGTTGATTTGTAAAAATGATCAATAACCACACAAATGGAATTTCTTATCCAAGTTTTATGAGGTAATACAACAATAAAATCCATGGAAACCTCATCCCACTTCCATGTAGGAATGGGAAATGGATGAAGAAAACTAAAAGTCCTTTGATGCTCTTCCTTTTCCTACTGATATGTATAACACCTTGATATAAAATTATCTATGTCTCACCTCATTCTTGGACACAAAAATTGCTGATGAACATCATAATACATCTTGGTCACCCCGAGTTGAATGACCCACTAAGATTGGTGGTTATCCTTCATCACCACCTTTCTCAAGGATAATGAAACCATTAGACGACCCTTAAAGCACAAGACTCCCTCAGGAGATAAAGACCAATCATAATATATCTCCCCAATATGAAGAAACTACATAGAACACTGACACACATCTCATAACCATTATGTTCCTGCTAAATCAACTCCATAAGAGAAGGATTCAACTAAATTATCTCCATGAACGCATCCATGTTGTGCTACTTAGTCTCCAAATTCATCTGGGCAAAGATCCCCATCGGAGTCCGCTCAACACAGGACATCTTGAAATCCTACACTGGAAATTTTCTTCTCAAGGATTCGGCCACCACATTACCCTTTCTTGGGGTATAGATAATTTCAAAGTCTAATCCCTGCAAATACTTGATCCAACGATGCTTCCTCAAGTTCAAGTATTTCTGGGAGAAAATGTAGGCTAAACTTTTATGGTCAGAGTAAAAAAAAATCTCCCAAAAAGGGTAATGGTTCCAAGTATTCATGGAATTCATAACCACTTCCAATTCCAAGTCATGGGTTGGGTAATTCTTTTCATGTGGTCAGAGTTGGTAGGAGCCATATGCCACCACATGATCACCCTACAAAAGCACACACTTGAGACTCATACCTGAAGTGTCCCAATAAAACATGTATCCCTTCCTAGACTCTACAAAGATCAATACAGTCATAATATTCAACAACCGCTTTAGCTCCTCAAATTATTCCTAACACTATAGGCTCCACTTAAACTTTACCCCTTTCTGAGTGAGTGCAGTCATGGATGAGGAAATCCGAGAGAAATCCTGAACAAACCATCTATAATAACTATCCAGGCCAAGAAAAATCCTGATCTCAAACACATTCTTTGGGTAATCCCATCACATAACTTCAATAATCTTCTTGGGGTCCACCAAAACCCCCTTCTTCAAAATCACATGACCTAGAAACTTCACCTCCCTGGTCTAGAAGGTTCACTTGGAGAGATTTTCATAAATATGATGATCCAAAAGTGTGCCCAACATGATCCACAAATAAATCTCATAGTCATCCTCGGATCTATAATAAACTAGGATTCCATCCACAAATACTACAATGAAAGGGTTGAGATGCTATTAGAACACCCTATTCATGAGTTCTATAAAAACTGTTGGAGCATTGGTCAACCTGAAAGGCATGAACAAATACTCAAAGTGGTCATACCTACTTTAGAAAGCTATATTCAGGATGTCTGCCTCCCTCACCCTGACTTGGTGATAACACGAACAAAAATATATCTTGGAAAACCAATTTTCCCCCTTCATTTGATCCAAAAATTCAACGATTCATGGAAAGGGGTATTTATTCTTAATAGTTACCTTATTCAGCTTCTGGTAATCAATGCACAACTAGAGGTATCCATCAGTATTATTTGGGAATAAAATAGGATTGGAACAAGGATACATTCTCAGGTGAATAAACCCTTTAGATTCCAAATATTTCAGTTGTATCTTTAATTCCCTCGGCTTGGTGAGGGCCATGTGATATGAGGTAAGAGATATCGGTTGTATTCCTGGTGCTAAATAAATTGATAACTTCACGTTCTTCTCTGGGGGTAATCCTGAAAATTTTTCTGGAAATACCTCAGTGAAATCATCCACTACTTAAGGCAGTCCACCCTCAGGAGCACCACCATCATCCTCTAGAGTGAGTGATAAAAACTAAAATATAAGATTTCCCAACTCCAGGAGTAGAGGTCTCACGTGACCCGACCAAGGATCCCATTCCCCAAGAAATACCTGAGGACTCCCATCAGGTGCCATGAAACTCACCTACCACCTATAAAAATCTATATTCACTTGTAATCGCATCATTCAATCCATTCCATGGATCACATCACATAGGTCCATATCCAGGACTAAGAAATCTCACTCCATCTCAACCCCTGATACGGAGAGCGTGCAAGATGGACACTTGAGACCCTACTCATTATTCCTACCCAATGGAATTACTAAATCCATTAAAAAATCCATTAGATCAGTTGGAAAGTTCAAAATATCGAAAATATGGGAAAAGATAAAATAAATAGATGCACTAGTATCAAATAAAATAGTTGCATGCAATCAAAATGGTACCTCGAACTATCGAGGGCCCTACATCCTCTCATGTTGGTGTCTGGTCCATAGCATTAATATTCTTGGTCTCTTCTTGAGAATGACCACTCACCTATGACTCTGACCTAAACTGGATCTACCCTGAATATGATCTGTTACTTCCGCTACGACCACTAAACTGACACCCCACCGTTCGGGTCGGCTCTAACTAAACATACACTCCCATGTAAGCCGTAGATCCTACCCCACTCTAGTATGGGCGCGTTTCCCAGTAGAAATGATGAAAGTGCCCTATAATTCCACAAGGATTATAAGAACTATGAGGATATATTAAATAAGTTCAAGTGTGTCCTTCCCTCCCACACTGATGGAACATAATAGATCTCACATAAAAAGCTATAAAAGAAAACTGCCTGGAAGGATGGCCTAAACTACCACCTCCCTTCTTCCCTTTCTCATCCCGCTTCCTCTTTTTCTCTAAGGAGCTGCCACTTCCCACAGCTGATACCACTCTAGAAAACCCATACTTTCCTTTCTGATCAATATTGAATATTCAAGAATGATCAACTACCTCAGCATAGGTTCCCAGCTTGAACAAGAATACCTAAGAGTAAATTTATAGTCACAACACCTTCTCAAACTTCAAAGATTTCATATATTCATTAGAAACAATCTCAGGTGAATACTGCATTATATATGCAAAATGGTTATCATATTCCATCACTAACTGATATCCCTATGAAATATTCATGAACTCTTGGGATATGGTATTGTCTAAGACCTCAGGACAATAGTGCTCATTAAAGATGTTCTTGAAATCCTTCCATCTCATCTGCTCATACTTCCCAGCATGAAGCACTGATTCCCACAACCTTCAGCTGGGAACCTCTAGCAAGAACAAAGCACATTTCACCCTGACTTCTTTAGGGGTGTAAAGAAACTCAAACATCCTCTCAATATTCTTAATCCAATCCTCTACTTTCTACAGCTCAGTATTGCTATGAAAAGTAGGAGGTTTTTTCTTAAGAAACTCTTGAGCTTTTTCCTTCTTAGGACCAGATTCATCATCTCTAACTGGAGAGAGAGCAGGATATGCTTCCTATACCAGAGTTTGAATAGCCTGTACAATAGATTCTACTGATATTTAATCAAGCAGTGTATGATAACTCTCTCCGGATTCCTCCCATGTTTGTAAGGGAGCTCTCTGAGGAGGCATGATGCTACAAAAAGCAATATTCACAAGATAAAACATTAGTAAAATAGTTCTGAATATTTTAGAAATTGCATAAAATATAAGTAAATTAAACTTTCCATGATAATAAAATGATCAAACCACTTCACCCCCACTCAGTGTCCATGTGCAATCTGCAGCATGCACGTCCCGCCTAGAAGAGAAGTCAAAAAATTCCCAACATCCCATAGAGATTGAGGTCTATCACAAGGTGTGCTATCCAGGAACCCTACTCGTAGTTAGAACTCTGATCCCTGACATTCCTATCTCCTATCTAACCCAACTCATCCCAAATAAAATGAACCGATGAGCTGACATCATATGATACCATTTTTTCATGAACTAAGTCGGTTCATGTAATGACCCGGACCCGAACAGCCACCCGAACAGTGCTAAACGGGTCGGGTGTTACTGCCTTAGGCGCACCTCCCTGAATGCCAAAGGTTGTCGACTAGCAGTGAGGGTATTTTTAGGTATAGTGGGGAGGATATACCCTCTTGGAGGATAATAATGGTACTGGTCTGAGTATAATAATAAATATGTAGTGGAATAAACGACTCAGCAGACTCGAACTAGACCAGAAGAGCAGAGGCACATTCAATATCGATAAATAGCAAAAGAAATAAATATAAACAATAGTAGCGGAAAGTAAACACAACAGCATAATGATCACTGGTAACTACTGCTGAACAACAAATCATGCATCCAAAGTAGGTCATACATTTCCATATATATATAGGGCGCCACTTTCTAACCAACTGTAGCTACATAACAAAAATGATGATACAATAAAGAAAATAGAACAAAATAAAATCCTGGTAGGAAAGACCTCAAGGTCCATACCATCTCCATGAAATAGTTAATCTAGCCCAGCTCCTGAAGCTGGCCTCTTTCCTGCACGTAAATCCATAAAGTCTGCACGCGTCCTGAAGGGCCCATGCAGGGTGTGAGATGAGTCTCAGTAGGATACCACCCAACAGTGCATACCTAATATAAGTGTTTAAGTAGGCATGAATTTATATGGAAAACAGTAAACAGTACAATGCACAAATAAAAACAAACTCCACTGGTTCTCAGCAGCCACCATGGAGTGTCACCTGCTTCGGCCAACGTCGGAATATCTAATTTAACACAGCACCATGTGCCCCCTAACACTGCGTGTCTCAAGTACCGACATCCCGAAGGCATTCCCAAGAAATATTAACCTGGAGGAACATCGATGTATGTCCTCAAATAAGTAACCGGAGGGACAGTGATGTCTGCCCTCAAGTAAAGTAACCAGAGGGACAATGATGTTTGCCCTCAAAACAAAGTAACTGGAGGGACAACGATGTCTGCCCTCAAATCACGGCGATCCTATTCCCCCAACCTGATAGCCTCAATGCTATCCCCTGAAGGCCCATCACCTTCCACGTGGATTCCTATGACAAGCACCCCCAAACCAATAGTACCTAAACTGCAACTAACGAGGGCCTCTACCCATATGAGTGGTCAAAACCAGCTCATCACGGAGTCACTCTGTGTGCACACTACTCATAGTCCTAGGTGAGAGGTAATCACCAAAATAGTAACCAAGTCACAACACCTCTGACACCTCGTGTCCTTGCAACCATGCCACTCAAGTCTGATGGCCTTATCATCTCAGCAACCCAGTCCATTCCCAACCTGACAGTCATCTTTCCTCAAGACGACACCTATGACACCCAATCCCATGGTTAGAAGCACCCAACGTAACCTGATCCAAGCCCAACCCATGATCAGCATCACTCAAGAATATTTGGGCCATGATCAACACAACACAAAGGTTCTAGCACATGAAATTCAGAAATTACATATATACACATTTTAACAGAACACATAAATAGGAAAAACCATCTAAACAGTTGAAAACACTAAGCAAGTGTTGTCCCATACCAGCACTGAGGTTTCTAAGGTCTCCAACAATTCATATCAGGTTCAATAAACCATACTCAATAGTTTAAACAATAAAAAACAATTTTAACCATTTTGGCAGTCCTCGGCCAAAATGCCCCAGTGAGAAACAACCACTCGCCCGACCCCGCTCAAGCAAAACAGGTAACAGGGCATACCTAAAGGCATCTCATAGGTCAAATAAAAATTAAACCATCAATAGCATGTAAATTAGGGTCTCGCTCAAAATACCCAAAAATTCACCATAGTCTACGCCACCCAAAATTCTATGAAAACACAAAAAAAAAGTATGCACCACCTACCTGAGACTCGTACGATGATACTCCTCCGATAAAAACCTCCAATTTGTTCTAAAATGCAGTATATATATAAAATAATCAAAACATCTCAAACACCTATAACTCATTCTATAATAAAAATCATGAAGTACGCCTCAAGTGGATTCAAGGCCTTACCAAAGGGGTTCCAATGGATTAAATGGTGTTTGAATCTGACCTCGGATGAAGGAATGGGAGGGAATTGAAGTCCCAGCCATATCTCCCCACTCAAACTCATCGAGGGTTTGAGGTTCTGCCTCAATACGATGCTACTACTCGTTTTAGCGAAAAAAGAAGAAAATACATGGCGTGTACTTTAAGTACAAGGTGTGTATCATTTTACTATTCATATGATAGCTGAAATTCCATTGTAGACTTGCTGACTAACTACACGGCGTGTACCTAGGGGTACACGGTGTGTAATTCTTTACCTGGACGACATCCCCAACACGCCATGTATATCCCCATACATGGCACATCTACACAGCATGTACAAATACTACACGGCGTCTACTTTCTAAAAACACTATACCCATCCAACAAGCCTACACGTCATGTATGTCCTCCACACAGTCAAGGGTACACAACATGTCTATAACTACACGTAGTGTAGTAAGAAATTCCTACACGGTCTTCACACGGCATGTACTCGGTGATCACATGGTCGGTACTCACCCAACCAATACACGGCGTGTAATTTAGGGTACATGGCGTGTAGTCTGGAAATTTTCAGAACATCCCATATTTTTGCATTTTCTTCAGGAACAAGTCAAAAATTCAAACAGGGTCAGGATTTTGACCCGTCCTAAAAATTTGGGTTCTTACAGTTCATCATCTGGACCAGGTATCGTAAATAAATATTGTCAATAATTCACCTAAATTTATAATCATAAAAGAACCAAAAAAAATTACTAAAATGAATCTGAAAATTTAAACCAAACAAACCTTAAATAATTTTCAAAATTGAATTACAAGGTTTTAAACCAACATCCAAAAAGGACACAATAAAAAGGTTCAGCAAGTCTAACTCAAAACCCACCATAATAAAGGGGGGATCTCCCTCAATCCACCTCCACAACACTGCACAAAGAACATAGCTAGCAACCCGAACCACTATCACCAAAAGCATTTCCCTTACCTGTTTCAAACATTACCAAGTCTACTTACACCCAAAGGTGTAAATATGGTGTGAGCCTAATCCCAATAGGATTCCACCCAAGAAAATATTTCATGTACTAAAAATTATAAGGTAAATAACTTGAAATATTTTACACAAAGGAAATTTTATTAACAATTTTAAGAAAAATAGCTTTAAATGAAAGAAAATTTTAAAGAAAACAAATTTAAAGATAACACACTTGATTTTGAAAATTTACAACCAAACACTACCTTATGCTGACAGTAAGTGAAATATAGCCAATGATTACTAATCATGGGAACTACCCCTAGGTACTAGCTAGCAGTGGGCCCCTAGGTACCTCTTATATCAATGAAATGTGGTATAGGAACCATGACCAACAGCTTTCTCAGGAATGATCCACTATAGAGGAGAAATATCCAAAGTTCTAGTGGTCCCAAATCATTTTCCATATATATTTAGTGTTTTCATCATCAATCCTACTAAGTGAAATTGGGAAACATCCACTTCTGAATCACTAGCATAATATTCCTAGTCTTCCCACCAAGATACATAGGCTTCCCTTTTATACTCAAACAAGTTTCACATATCACCACTTGCACATCCAAATTCCATTTTAAAATCATACACACACCAAATCATTTCCCAAACATGATTCTCACTACTTGTATAAATCATTAAACCATTTAGAAAATTTATACAATAATTTCCAAGAATAGCACAAGGCTTTTCCACCAAAAAATGCACCCAAAGTCCTATTTTAAAATCAACCACACATGAAATCCATACCAAAATATGATTTTATTCCCTTACATAATATAATAAACCAATTTTATAATTTATAAAATCATTCCAAGTGACAAAAAAGGAGTTTTCACATGAAAAGCACCCAATTTCATGTAAAAGTGCCATTTTAAAATCAAACTCACACTTAATCCTTTTTAAAACCAATTTCACAACACAAAAAAGACCAAGAAACATGATAAATTAAACATGAAAGAAAAATAAATTCACCAAATAATGTTTACACATTGAATCAAATACCTTTAATGTCAAAGAGCCCAAAAATTGGTGCAAAACTTCAACTGCACCTCAACGCACCTCAAGCAATCAATATCGAATCCTAATCCAAGATATTGAACCCAAAAAACTCAATATTAAAACCTAGGAAAGAAACCCTATCTTCTAGAAAATTTTAACCCCAATAAAGTGAGGATAAATCCTAAAAATAAGGAATGAACAAGGGATAAATCCGCTTACTTGATGATTATTGAAGTCACTCCCACCAAAAACCCTAAAAAATGGGTGCCAAGGGAGCTTGAGGGAGCTTTGAGAACTCATATGTCTTAAAATCCCAAGTGGGTAAGAAAATGGGTGGAGGAGGGGTTAAATAAAAAAACAAAAAACTTGGAATAAAAAATAATAATTTTCTGAGCTGGGCGCACGGTTTGGACACACTGATTAACAAACCATGTGGTGACCGTGAACACAGTCTGTCTAGGATACACGACCTCTTGGACCAGCCGCACGGTCATGTAGTGTTCGTGCGGTATTTCAACTGACCTATCGTATGGATAGATGAACTGGCCACATGGGCATGTGGTAGTTGTTCGGTAGGTCTAGGCCTACCACACGGTTTCCTGGGTCGGGGTGCACGGTTCCCCTTAATCATACGCCTTGGTATGTCCACCCCCATTTTTACTATTTCTCCACCATTTCTCTAAAAAATAAAAAATGGAACCCAGGGGAAAAATATAGAACAAAATAAACAAGAAAAATACCTACAGAGAAAGACATGGATGTGACATCCCGTGTACTCTTGAGCTTGGAATAATCATATCGTATACCCTTAGGCCTAGGATAACCCTCTTATGTACCCTTTGGATTGGGATAATATTCCTATATACCATCTGGAATTGAGCTAATTCTCCTGTTTACCC
This sequence comes from Viscum album, assembly GCA_963277665.1. Lineage (NCBI taxonomy): Eukaryota > Viridiplantae > Streptophyta > Magnoliopsida > Santalales > Viscaceae > Viscum > Viscum album. The sequence continues at coordinate 1,334,103,297 of OY728165.1, read as the reverse complement.
TTAGTCTTGAGATAATCCTCTCATGTGCCCTTGGGATTCAGATAATCCTCTCATGTTCCCCTTTGTCTTGGTATAATCTCTCTTGTACCCTTGGTCTTAGGATAATACCTATGCATACCCTTCAAACCTCATGAGATATAAAGTTTACCAATGAATTGAAGGAAGTTATAAGACCCCACCCATCATTCATACCTATATATATGTGCCAATTGAAAATAGGCATTCATCACATCATTAAGAACCCATGGAAATAAAAATGGTCTTTGTAACATTTCTATACGGTATCACCAAAATCGACTTCAAGAATGTGAATGGTTGATATCCAAAATTCAATAACCCAAAAATATCATTTCATAAGAACATTTAGAGGGTGATGCATGAAAAATAATTTCCAAGGAAACATAGCCATTATATATAAAGAGGAAAATGGAAGTTAAATTATAAAATAGTTTATAGATAATTTATTTATTTTTGGGGTAAAAAAAGAAGTTATTGTCACTTTGAAAATTCATATTTAAAAAGGTGAAAACTTTTGAAAAATAATTACTTTTTAAAGGAAATTTCAATAGAGGATCCTTAAAAAATAAAAAAATATTTCAAAATGTGAAATGAAAACATTTTGAAATATTTTATTTTTAAATAGAATCTTTAATAATGGATCCTTGAAAAATACATAAAGGTTTCAAAAAGGTGAAGTGAAAACATTTTTAAATATTTTACTTTTGAAAATAATATTCAATAATGGATACTTAGAAAATAAATAAAGGTTTCAAAAAGGGGAATTGAAAACTTTTTAAAAATAAACTTCAAAAATACATCCCTGAAATGACATAAATTATATCAAAAAGAAATGTGGAGTGAAACATACAAAATTTTATTTTGAAAGGATGTAAAAACTTTTTAATGTTTTGAAGTACCTTTTTTGAAAAAACAAATCATAAAAATGGTAACAAAACATCCTTTTTGAAATATGATAAGGAAAATATGAATGATTCATGAGATAACACATAATTAGGTTTCCAAATATAATGATCATTAGTGGGAAAGTAAAATATCAATAAGAAGTGGAAACCATTGTTAAATAGAATGATAATTATTTTTAACAATGATATAATATATATGGGGAATAAATCCATTGAGGAGGAATATTTGAATAAAAAGTTTTATTTTCCCTAGAGAGGAAGATAAAGTACCATGAAATAAAATCTTAGGGTGGAAGAAACCAAGATTGGAAGAAAAAAGTTTAAGAAGATTCATTATAACTCAATAAGGGGGGTTGAGTTGAAAAAACCCCTTATAACTTTGGTATATTTTGAATAAAAATACATTAAATACCATGAAATATATGAATATGGTAAAATATATACATTATGTAGTAATAAATATATATCAATGATATTATGGTTCATAATAAGAAATATGTCTCAAGAAATAAAATTGGATACTAAAAACCCCTTACACTAACGATAACATAATAATAAAAAGAACATAATAGTTATACCATGAAATGGACATTAAAATATCATAAAATGAAATATATTCATTATAATTTAAGTAAATGGGTTAGTGAATACGCCATATAAAAAAATGATGGTGTGTAATATCAAACATGACTCATGGATTTGAAAATGAGACAAATAAACTCTTATCTTGTATTCCATCTTACTTGAATGAAATATAACATCTTTTATAATAAAAATAAATATATTAATCACCTATTTTATAACCTTATTCATTTTATAAACTTTATTTATAATCATTTATGACAAATATATTATTCAGTTGTGATTTATTTTTATCATCGGATGTTAGAAACTCTGATTGCTTGTTTCATACAAGTTTTGTAATAGAATTGTAGATTATTGTTTAATAAAAAAATAATTATTAATAGATTATACAAGATATTAGAATAATTTTTTAAAACTATTAATCATATCACATTTTTATTTTGTGAATGATAAATGTATGGTTTTTGAAAATGGAAATTGTGAAGAACTAGCTTTAGCGTGTTTAACGATCGAAAGGTGAAATATTAATAAATATATTAAATATTAATAACTATTTATAGAATAATTAAAATAAATTAAATAAATTATTATTACATTATATTACTATTATATAACATTATTTAATCATTAATTATATAAACAATATAAAATCATTCACTTTGGTGGTAAAACTGACCCAAACAAGAGTGTGTCATAATGATTTTACGAGTAAGGAAATGTTTTCATATAATGTAAATATAAATTTTACAAAATCATAAAAATTACATAAATATAATATATATTAATTAAATTCATTATTATAACCATCCATGTAGAGTGTTGATTGCAAATTAAATTCATCGTTTGTGAAGGCGATCGTCCACACATACACACGATTAATGATCCCATTTCTCAATGAATGGGATGGAATTAAGGTATATGATAAATTATCATTTAAAAATCATAGTTTTTACATAGTAAACATATTAATTCCCCAAATCTATCCATTTTACCAACCATTATATGTAGTGACAAAAAACAAACTACATCACTTCATGGTGATGGTAATCCAAACATAAGAACGATCAATGTTAATTTGGTTTTCTTAGAGGATATAAAGGATTGAATAATTGTTTCTAAATTAATATAATAACATATAGTATATTAATAATAATGGTTTTATTATATTATTGGTTCTATAATAATCCTATAATAATAAGATTAAGAATAAAAGAATAAGGAGTATAAAATCCTCACGTTGAGAACTTGGGATCTCACTTAAAAATCTTCTTGGAAATGGAGGCCTTAGACTATATAATTGAGAAAATATTATTATTAAATTGAGATAGGATTCTAGTAGAATAAAAATATTAGTTTTTTAGGATTAAATTCAAAGTTATAGGTGTAGCATGAATAGATGGAAGTGACCCCCTTTTATAAGTGTAGAAAAAGGCACTTTTGTGAATACCCATTAGTTTTCAATAATGGAATGAAACTATTAAATGGTAAATAAATCCAGAAGTGAGAAATAATTGATTTTTAGGTGATATAATTTTTATCAAGACTCTACCACTCATTTGAAAACATGTTTTAAACATGTTTCAAGCCTTTTACCACTTCATTTTTACATTTTACTATTTAAATTTTACCTTTGTAACTAGATTTTTATCCAATTAATTTATATTTAATTAAAAATATAAGGTACTCCCACCTAAAAAAATTTGGTGTGGTAAAACTAAATTTAATACCCATATAATATAATTCAATTTATAAACAAAATAAAATTAACTTTTAAATAAAAATATTTATCATATAGAAAAACTGTTTTGTAGAAAAATATTGTTTTCACTATTAAGTGTTCATAAACTTATATAAAATTAATTACCAAATAACGAGTGAGAAAAAAATTTATTCTTGGGAAAAAAATAATATCATAGTCTTTATGTAAAATAGATCATTTTAATTTATTATTTAAAAATTATACAATATTAATAAAACAATTTTTTGAAAATAACACCTTCACCATTATCATGGTCATTAAATTTAATCTTAGTAATATTAATTTGATGCCTAAAATTAAATCAATATTATTAAATAATACTAAAATTTTTATCTAAAATATAAAATCCATTTTTTTATACTTTTTTTCTACAAGTGATGAAAACTAATTTTTAATATAAGTGAATAAAAATAACTTTTACTGAAGTTTCCAAGAGATTAAACATGAGTTTTATAAATTAAAAATAATGTTTTTAAATGATTTATTTTACTTTATAGATATATATTTTTATATAAAAATATTTTGATTAATTTTAATTCATTATTTTATTATGAAAATGTTATAAAAGTGATGGTATTAGCATAATCGATATTTTTTACTATTGACCTTAAGATCAATTATTTTAGAAAAATCTAAAAAATCCATTATAAGAAAAAATTTAAATGATTAATTCAAAAAAAAATTATTTTATGAAATTAAAATTATAAAATTTATAAATTTATCTTTTAAATTAAAATATAATACATAAATAAAAAAATTCTTATTCAAAAACACCCTTTTAAAACATTATGTGTTTGTAATCCTATTTTTTATGAATTTATAATTAATTAATTTTTTTATTTATAGAGGTTTTATTATTATTAAATTTTGTTAATAATATTTATTTAATATGTTACAGCTCATTTTCTTTCAATGTTACGTGTGGAATAAGCTATCAAAAATAGTATTAATTTAGGAAAAATATATATTCCAAAATCTCAAGGTGCTACATTTACATAAGTCATGAATGACCTTTACATAGTCTTAATATATATTTGAGTACCTTTATGTAAATGGCTTGGTACCTATACATATCATGCTTAATCATGTATTTTCCATTACGTAAGTGGGTATGACCTTTATGTAACTCAACTCAATGGATCAACTATATATATAAGAGGTTGTATAAAGAGATCATATGAAGTGACTATAAATGGATCAAACACATATACAAACCACTAATCATGAAGATCAATCATGTCAAGTAGTCATTAATGGATTAACCACATGTAAAAACCACTTTACATTAATGTCAACTTTATGAAGAAGACAAGCAATCGTATGTATCAATCTCATGTAAAAACAATTTTCATAAAGAAAAATTGTGTGAAGTATACAAGATATTTTATGGATTGACCGCATGTACAAACTATTTACCGTATGTATCAACTATTGAAAGTGACTATGTCTCAATCTATAAATTCCAAACTTGATTCATTCTGAATCAGGGCCTCCTCAAACAATTTTCATCCCCTATTATAATACTCAAATTCACTTCCAAAATGTTGTAGATAGTGTCTACATCCACCAACACTTGGTCTTGACTTCTTTAAGGATCAACACAGCAATCATAATAATTCTCATTAAAAATTATCTATGACTCTAAATATTCCAACACATTTTTCATTTAATATCAAATGGATCTTATAATGATTCGAGGAAAGTAATTCTTCCATTTTTTATTATAGATAATGGAAACTAATTAAAAAGAATCTTCCAAAATGTGTCTTATGAATTTTAATTCACTCAGAACAAGGGAAAAATCATAGGAATGCTTCTTCTTCAACAACTGTCTTAGGGAGTTTCCAATGATCTACTAATCAAATATTATTCACTTTAATTATATTTCAATAATATATTGGCATTAACTTCCATTAATACTCTAATAATATTGGAAACAAATACAACACATGCAAAGTAGGCTCAATAATCTCCCAATTTTTATTTTTTGGTAATACCCATATAAAATGATATGTCAATATGTGTACCATCTATTCCATCTCTCCCCCTTTATCATTAATCCTTCATTTCAATTTCTCTTCTCCTTATTAGCAAGAAGTATAATGTTCTTGGGAAATTGGAATCAATTCATACTTAAGAAAAGTTTCATTAACCATTCCACTCTAAGTTTACTTGATCCATGATCGGTGTAGAAAACAAGAAAGTTTTATTTAGACAAAAAATTGTCCCTTACCAAAAGAATATGATAGCAACTATAATGAGATACTCTTTAACTTTTTCAGAAGTTTTCTAAAAAATTCTGGTTGAGATGATACCAATTGTGGTACAAATTTCTCATGAAATAAAGCAACATGAATTTCCTACACTCACTTTAACACATGGGTCAAAAAAATTCAAGTAAAAAATGGTAGGTTTTAATTTCAATAAATATTCCTAAAAATTCTTCAAAATTCGCTTCTATGACATTGATTAAATAAAATTCTCTACCTTAATTATAGGATTTCTTTTGTTACTATGGATGATATAATGAAGAACTCATACATTTTTAATGAAATATCCTTCAATCACCTTATAAAATATTCATATTTGTATGATTTGGATAATTCTGGTAGCTTTTTCATCATTCTTCTTTACTTGCCTCCCCCTTAAAGAAACACTCAATTCACTTTTAAGTGGCTATAAAATTTTAAAACTTCCATGTATCCATCAAGACTGGACTTCTTTAATACATGAACCAAATGTGAGATCATTCTAATATGGATTCTTCTTCACTTTGAGTTGTCCAGTTATGAAAAATTACACTCCTTATCAGGTTCTCACCCTTGGTATATGCTTCACCTTCAATTCTCTATATTGTAAGCTCAAATACAACAGAAAAGTTTAATAGAATAAAGAGAATCTTCTTTATTTTCAATGTGAAAAAATGTTGTTGATGATTTCATTTTCTGAATACAATTTTTAAAATTTTAATAATTTTATGTCATTGTTTTTTAATTTATTAATACCCATGTTTTAACTAAAAAATCATATTTGGGTATTTTTGGATTTTGAATGAAATTTTAATAAAATAAATAAAAATAAATAAAATTAATTGTTTTAATTTGTTCTAATTTTCTTAGTATTTTTATGTTTTATTTTTTATGGAAGTTATATAAAAAACATGGCTAGCTAGCAAGCCTAAGGAGGGAATGTCGACCAAGTCTACCCATAGAAAGATTTCACCCATAAAAGAAGGTGGAAGAGCATAGGGATAGGAGAAGGCATCAGTGTGTGGGGTACATGTCCACACAATGGCTGGAGGAAGTCTTCATCGGCATGGGGTAGTGCATGATGGCGCGAGGGTCCTCCAACCCCCATATGACTTGTCGAAGCTCATAGGGTATGAGTTATGATATATATCAGAGCACAACCACTCCACAAAACTGATGTGGGATGTGCACTTATCATATACTATTCAACATTAACAAAATAGGAACCATTTCACCCCACTTGTGCATAACCCACCTTAAACACACCCTCTTTGCTTCGGCCTCCCTTGATGTTGTCATACCATCATTCGAGCCGCTTGGAAATACCATGCGATCCCTCTATGAAACTCAGGCTCAAGCCTGTGTCCACCGCTGAGGTCCTGAACAACCATGAAATATTTATGGTACCTCTAGTGAACTCAAGGATGACCACTTCAAAGAATAATAATGAAGTTCATGGAGTAAGTCCTCCATCTATCCATTGTGAAGGCTATATGGTTTGAGGAGGAATCCTACACCATTTTCGCCGCCTGCTATGTTGTGGTCTTACCACTATGCTTTGGAAGTTCCTAATATTAAAATAGTGAAGATTCATAAATAACTAGACACTGTGTCATTACTCACAAGGATGTTTTGTGGATAGAGTTATTGATAGACAAACCACGATATTGAAGAATATCCCTACACTGTATCCCACATATGAGAATAATGTGCTACATGAGGGAGTAGAACCTATGATGTCGAGGTGACTTAATAGGAAGTAGCTTTGAGAATGGAGGAATATGTTTATCCATGGATGAACTAGGTTGCACCATAGGCCATGCATGGCCTTTCATGGTTGTGACATAAGGAGAAATCCCACATCATAGTGGATAATTTACAACAAACTTCAAGTAATTGATATTCTTGAGTTATATATAATTACTAGCTTTCCATAGGGAAGATTTTAAAATAATGATATGTGGGGGAAAATCAATAACATTAATGAGTTTTAAAACTTTATTAAATTAAGTAAGACCAGTGTTGATATTGGTGAAAGATCGGGTCAAGAATTGGTTTATAGTAGTAAAATGAATAATTCAAAGAATAAAAATTATAGAGGAGAAAGAAGAAACACAAAATCAAAAATAGATAGTTAAGTCTCTCTATAAATACAAGCCCAATATGTTATGCAAAAGGAGTCTTGACCTGGAGAGAGAACCCTGAGAAGAATTTCACAAGGCCATAAAGAGATTCCACTACTAATGTAGGAGGCCCATGGAAGATCTATATCTAGCATCGGAAGTGAGAGTAGAGGAAGGATTGACAGAAACCATGTGTTGAATAGATAGGAATTTTCTTTTCTACTTTTCCTTCTTTCTTTGTAATTTGAATTCATATTTCAGTATGAAAGTAAGGTATGTGTTTTCAATTTTTGTAGCACTTTTATTTAAGAAAAACCTTATATTACTATCCATCAAACATATAATATATCCATGATAATTGACAGATTAATTATGGATATCTAGGTATTCGATGGAGAGGTGTGTTTGATTAAAAGGATGATTATGTAATTCAAATTATTATCATTTTGAGTTAAATAACATTGTATCCTTTAAATTCATAGAAAAAGTGATTGAATTTAGGGGATGATCCTCAATGTGATAAAGGGAAGTGGGTTGGTGATAGATGACCTTAAATCTGTCTTCTATATCAAGATTAAACACTATGCATCTAAATTTGTTATAGGTAATTTAAAATAGTAGCCGACTAATTTAGATAGTTCTAGTGTAGGCTGAAAATAAACACTAGTTACCTCAAGAAATCTCATGGTTAATGATTTTTAAGAAAAACCATCTATATATCAAACTCGCTTCTCTTCATCTATATTTTTAATTCTTTTTGAGTCAGTCCAAACTATTATCTAAAGTAGTTTAGTTAAATTAGTTTTAGTTAAATCGTGACAACTATCAAAACTATTGAATTCTTATACCCCTTTTCCTCATGGGATCAACCCCATTTACCAATATTCTATAATTTAGTAGTTAGGATAGTTAGGTGAATATAAATTTGTATGTTGATATTTCTTGAAATAAGTAACTATGCTCTTAGGAGACATCAAAACTAGTGTCATTTCGAGGGATTAGGGTTTCATAAATTCAATAGTTAGACAAAACATCTCACAATCACTTTTATGTTTTCTGATTTTATATTAGGTACTTTTTATTATTGGTTATTTTTACGCACTAGGTATTTTTGGTTTTTGGTATCAGGAATCAAGAAACATGAAGGCACACATCCAATTGTAAATTCAACTATCAGTCTTATAACAATGAATTGAATAACTCACCATGAAAATTCAAGGCCAAGGATGGGTGATGAAATAAACACCATGGTAATCACAACCACACCCAAGTCTGGGAGAAGTACTCCTCTTCATGGAATCTAAGTTCAATTTGGGACTGAAGCTCCTAGAAATCATGAAAAAATTGGTTAAGGAGGATGGTGAGGAGAAATAATAAGGCCTACTATAAGAAGAATAAGAGAAGTAGATGGGAGATTCTAAATTATGGGACAACATTCTTGACATGATTATAGGATAATCGTCTAGAACCTTCTAAAAAAACACCCTCCAACACAAATTGTGATGTATCCCAAGGAATAAAAAGAATAAGAAGAATAAGGGTGCTAGGTTTGGATATATTTTGATTTATTTCTCTTATGATCACACTTTTTTGGATTTTTGTTACCCTATCCCATTTTCAAATAGCAATAAGATAGACCCTCAATAACTAAAACATGATACCAAAAGGAGGAGGAAGAGCTTGGGGTTTCTAAAATTTTGAATTATATATTATATATTTTGGAAGATAAATGCCATGAATAAGAAGAAGATAAAGTGACATCTGAGAAAGAAGATATGAGTGTTGAAAATGATGTAACATAACCACCAAAAGAGAAAAAATAGAAGTGGTACCCTATATGGATATCTCATGATATTTTATCCCACTTATTGGGGTTGTTCACTACTGAGAACCCTCCATAAAGTGATAAGTTTATCTTCAAGAGGAGGATGACTAGAAGAACTACACTAGACTTCATTAAAGACAAAATTAGTTCAATACAAGATGGGTGGATTTATACCCTGATTCTATTACATAACCCAAGAGGAAAGTTCAATATTAATGATCTTAATAAAATCAAATTTAGGAAGGAAACTCGAGTTCTTATTTATTTTATTTATTAATTTAGGGTTTTATTTTTAGAAGCAGTGAAACCCCTCCCACCATTTTTGAACTTTAAATGCATAGTCCATGTGATTTTACTGTTTTTACTTCATTTTCAGGTCTATGGAGATCCTAATAAGAACAAAAAAAGGAAATTTTCTAAAATAAATATAAGTAGAAGATATTAAAAGTGAAAGGATATTTTAATTAAAATTTTCAGTAATTTTACTCCCCTATACATTTTTTCAGAATCTATTTATTTTTGAGTTTCAATGAGAAAAATGCATGCCCACACTTAGATTAGTGCTTAATTTTTTATCAATGACACTTAGAATTTGTCAAGAACCCCGAGATTACATGTTTTAATTTTTAAATTGATGTAGTTGAACAAGTAAAGTAGGGATAATTGAATGATAATAGTGAAACATAGGAATTTTAAATCAAAAAATAATGTTTTTATTTATAGTCACATGTTTCTGAAAATTCATTCCATTTTTCATGCTTTGTTTTTTAGAAATTATTGTTTGTTTATTTATTTCTTCTTAAACATGTCATGAGTGATTATCTTTAGATTACATTATCTTATTATTGATAGGTTTCTAAGACAATATTTATAATCTTCCTTAGTATATTTCTTGAGAGAACTTAGGACATGTCACCTACTAGGATTTTATTTTTCTCTTATTAAAGAAATAATAGTACAAATTCACTTTAAAATTGATTGAGGTATTTTGTTTGATTTAGCCACTTTCCTTGAGATCAACCTTAAATTTTTCCTCCCTTTATCCCTTAGATACCATGAATGGTATTTTTTTGTAATAGCCACATTTCAATCCAATTTATCCATTCCTACCCATAATCTAATGTTTTGAATGATTTTTAAAGTTCAATTGTGGGGTGAAGACAGATTTAATGGGAGAAGGGGTATGATTTATTAAATGGGAATGTCTTGGGAGTATCATTTTATTTTTTTTAATAAGGATCATATTATACTTCAATGTTTTTATTATATACCCCTCTAGATAAAAAATGAAAAAAAATGCGGGTTAAGTTATTGAGGGTCAAAAATCACCATCACGTGTCCAATTATTTTTATCATTTGGGGTTGTTTAATGTATTTGAGACTTATCCAAACTCAAATTTCATAAAAAAATTAAAAAATGAAAAGAAAAAAATAGAGGGGTGGCTCATTCATTATTTTCATTGATGATGGCCTTACTTGATCTTGGGAATTATGGGGGAAGATGTCAATTTTTAAAGAGGACAATTTCATTGGATTTACTTTTATTATCATGATTAGTACCTATATATTAAACTAATTTTTGATATTAAATGTTTTATTCATAAATTTCCTACTATTATTAATCCTCAGAATCATATGATCCTAAGTTTCAAATTCCTCTTGATTTTTAGTGATATTAGTCTCTACTAAGTTGAGAAAGTAGATCATTTTCAAATTCATAAGTATGGTACATGTACTCAAGGTATGATGAAAAATATGAAATTAAATTTTAAATTGAGTGATTTGAGGGGGTAATGGTGGGGAAGTTCACAACTTTGAATGTTAATAATTATTAATTAAAATACTTGAATGGAAGTGATGAGAAGACCCACCATTTTTATTGGGAAAATTTAAATTCATTGTGTCTAGTGATGAGTTGAAATAATTTTCCTTATGTGACACTTGAAAATTCTCTCCACCGTTTATAATTTTTTTATTACATTATTTTTTAATTTTAAATATTGGTATAATGGGGTTTTCCTTTTTATTTCTCAGTGGAGATGTATATGCTTGAGGACAATCGTGGTTTAAGTGTGGGGGATTTGATGAGTTCTTTTTGTGCATATAATTTTTTAGATTTTGATTAATTTATGTTGTTTTTATTTAATTGATTAATACCCATATTTTAATTAACGAATCATATATTTGGGTATTTTGGTTTTTGAAGGAAATTTTAATAAAATAAATAAAAAGAAAGAAAAATACTTGTTTTACTTTGTTTTATTTTTATTATTATTTTTAAGTTTTATTTTGTTTGGAAGTTGGATAAAAAAACATAGCCAGTGGGCTAGACCTTAATCCGTATGGCAGAAATCCACCTAGTAGGACCAAGGAGGGCCCACCATCCAAGACACCCTATAGGGAGAGCCTATCCATTGTAGAAGGTTATAGATCATGTGGAAAGGAACAATAACTAGTGTGTGGGTTACATGTCTGTACGATAGTGGGAGTAAGTCATCACTAGCACTGGGTGGTGCACGAGGGTTCATGGGCCCTCCAAGACCCATCAGACTTGTCAGAGTTCTTAATGGGTGAGTTATCGTATCTAGTAGAGCATAACCAAACCACAAAACTGATGTGGGATTCATGATTCTCAGCTACTTTTCATCATTAATAAAATCATCTTTGTTTCAACCCACTCTCACATCACCCACCTCAGACACAACCTCTCCACCTTATCAGCCCTCGACGTTTCTATACCATCATTCCATCCACAGAGAAATTCCATGAGATCCCCCCTATAAAGATTGATCTCAATCCTACATCCACTTTTGAGGTCCTGGACCACCATGTATCATCTTTGGGACCTCTGGTGACCTCAGGGATGCCCACTTTGGAGAATAATAATGTGCCTTATGAAGTAAGAGTTCAATATATCCATTGTGAAGGTCGGATAGTTCAAAGATGGGGATTTCATTATTTCCACCACTCGTTGTTCTATGATATTCCCACTATTCCATGGAAGTGCATCATATGGAAGTATTGAATATTTATAAGGATCCATACAATGTGACAACATGTGCAAGGTTGTGTCATGGCTGAATTTTTTGATAGATGAGTTGTAAAATTGAAGAATGTCACTACACTGTGACCTAAATATGAGAAAAAAGTGTTTCATTATGGAGTAGAACCAATGCCATGGAGGTTATAGAATGGGAAGTAGCTTTTATAATGGAGGAAGAGTTGTGACCGTGGATGAACTAGGCTTCATTGCAGGCCATTCATGACCTTTCATGGCTGTGCCATAAAGAGAAGGCCCACATCGTAATGTAGGAGTTACAATAAACTTCAAATACCCAATATTCTCAGGTTATCTACAATTATAGACTATACATGTGGAGTATTTAAAAAAAATTATGCATATGGGGGAATCACTACCATTAAGAAGTTTTAATACACTCTTAAATCAAGGAATACCAACATTGAGATTAGAGAAATATTATGTCAAGTGATGGTTTACAGTAGGAGGTTGACTCATTAAAATAAGAAAAATGCCAGTGGGGAAATAATAAATTCAAAATTAAAAATATAGATTTAAATATCTCTATAAATACCAGCTCAATATGCTATGAAAAAAAGATTCCAAACCCAAAGGGAGTACCCTGAGCAGAATTTTATAAGGCTGGAAGGAGGTTCCACTGCTAACGTAGAAGGCCCATGAAAGATCTATATCCCACATATGAAGAAAAAGTATAGGAAGGATAGACATAAATTGTGTGCTATATAGATATAAATTTTCATTTCTAATTTTCCTTCTTATTGTGTAATTTTAATTTTAATTTTAGTATGAAAGTAAGGGATGTGTTTTCAATTTTCACAGTACTTTTATTTTAGAACTAACCTTCTATTCCTCTCCCTCAAACACACAATATATCCATGATAATTGAGATATTAATTATAAATATATAGGTATTCTAGGGAGAGGTAATTTTTATCAAAATTATGAGTATATAATTCAAATTAATATCACTTTGAGTTAAATAACATCATATCCTCTAAATTCATGGTGAAAATGATGAAATTAAGGGGATGAAACTCAATGTGATAAAGGGGATTGTGAGAGTGATATCCAACCTTAACTTTTCCTTTCATATTGATATTAAACACCATACATCTAAGGTAATTATAGGTAATCCTGAAAGAGTATTCAGTTAATTTAGATAGTTCTAATGGAGGATGAAAATCATTAAAAGTTACCCCAATAAATTTCATGATTAATTTTTTTTACGAAAAAACCATTATAATAGAAAACTCACTTCTCATCATCCTTTTTTTTAATTATTTTTGAGTTAGTCTAAACCATTCTTAAAATTATTTTAGTTAAATAATGAAAATTGTCCAAACTATTGAATTCTCATAGCTCTTTTCCTCATGGGATTGACCCCGTATTACCATTATTCTACACTTTAGTAGTTAGTGTATCCAGGTGACTATAAATTTATATATTGATATTTCCTTAGATAAGTAATGATTCTCTTCTTCGATGTCAGTTATGATATTTTTATTAACCAATTTTCTCCACCCTCATGCTACCACATCTAGTTTTTATATCTAATTTAGCTTTAGACAGCATGGATCACATCACTTATTTAATTTCTTTGTGTGTGAAATTTCTCTTCTTAGGATCCTTTAAGTCGCATGTATCACATAGTGAATCATTCATCTTCTTTTTGAATTCTTCTTGTGATGGGATTATTGTAAAATAATATCTACCAATATGTCTATAATCTTTTCACCTCACACATAGCTCTTATTTAACATGAGAGTTTTGTTATTGACAACCTCTCATGAAATTTGGGATGTTTATATGAAGCATGTTCTTTCCCTTTAGCACTATATTTTTCTTATGCTTATTTTATCTTTCTTTATCTCTCCAAATTTTTAGGCCAAATTACTAAAATATATTTGGGTACATTGGAATCATTTTTAGAGTCTTCACATCGTAACTTGTAAATGATTTTCTTCACAATAAATTATTTGAATTTATCACCCCTCATGGAATTCTTGATATTATCACCCAAGGATGAATCATTTACTTATTTGTAGGTTTCTTGTAAGTATCCATATTTGTAAATTCTTTCATCTTGTTACCCAATTATAGTTATTCTTTATTTACAAACTTATATAGTATTCTTTTCACAATTTCATTAGACACATGTTGAGCTGAGCATGCACCATTTTTATGACTGCACCCATTGAAAACATCAAAAATGTTTTTAAAAATTACAAATTTGTTTTATTTTGATATATTTATATTAATTTTTGGATGTTTATTCTTCACTTCCCTTCTCCCTCTTGAAATGGTATTCATATGATCTTTATAATATAATGTATCATATAAAAAATCCAATGTATAATGCCTAAACCTATTGGAATACCAGCAATTACCTACAAACCTTGATCTATTTCCTGTAACTTCTTATTGTCTAAAAATTATATCTTGATGTATTTTGGATTTATTTATTATTAATTGGGAAGATTTTGGGAAACTATATACTTCTTTTATCCTCCTTATTATGGTGGTAGGATTCTCATCATTTCTCCTCACCCATTTTTGTATAGGTTTTGAATTTAGGCCTATGTTATTTATCAAAAAATATTTCGCATGAGAAATATCATTTGTAATGGATAAAACCTTCTCCTTTGAATTTGGTGGGGAATAATAATAAAATGATATTAATGTCTTATTTCAACCTAATAGAGGATTCTTATACTATAAGTACTCCTCTGAACATAATGAAACAACATCATTGTTCCCCTCAAATTCATGTGAATACTTGACTTTCATAATTTATAGATCTTTCAAACTTATCTCAAACACAAGGAACTCCATATTGAGTGTGTTATTTAGGTCTTAAAACACCTTTGACTTATATTTACAAGACTTCTTGATTCTTCCAATTTAATCCCCATTCGTTTTACTCCTTTCTTGAAGAAAAGTGTCATGTTCCTTTATATTCTTAGATTTATCCTCTAATTGTGCATTTTTTACATCCATGTTATTCTTTTGATTTGTTTCAAGTGAATGGTTCTTTGATTTATGAGTCTTCTTGGTTTTTTCTTTCTCTTTAATTTCCTCGAGCCATTATTTTTCATATTTGGAGAATTTATCTTCAAAATCCATGTTCATAACGCATTAAAGAACCTTTTCTTCAAAGGATTTATCCTTTTTTTCTACCTATTCTTCAAGCTAAGTGATTTCTCACCATAGAATTTTAAAATCCCAAAAATAAAGGATACTTTTTATTCAGGAAAACAATGTAAAATATATTTTAATACAACAACCAATATTTATTTAGAACTTATATATGTATTATCATCATTACTGATTCTTGAATGTTCTTGTGGATAGTTTTGATAATACTTAACACATACCACATCATCAACTAAATATTTTTGATATTTAGAGGTAGAAAGGCTATAATTTTCATTGGTGCTAGTTTGAACCACCTATTCTTCCTATTATAAGCCAGATCTTTCATCTTTAGTATTATTTATAGAAAAAACTAAAACTTATTCTTGGCATGATAGGGATATATTCTTCAAACTTATCTTATATTTATTTTTCATGTTCAGCATCATCTTTTTAGATATATAATTATGATCTAGAATATATGGATCTTGACTAAAACTATACATAATTATAAGTTTATAAAGAGACTAAAATATCTATTTATAATAACTTCAATAATAGAGAATATTCTTAGAGGTGTGACATATTCACTAATACTAATTATGGGATCACTTTGGGATATACTCAACACTAATATAGGATGAGTGAATCAATGTTGGTGAATTTTTGATCAATTTTATCATTTTATACATTTACCTCTTTGACTAACTAAGATCTTGATCCTTTTATTCTCCTACTTTTTCATATGCAATTATATATAATCATTTAAATGGTGTCGCGTGGTATTTTTAAAAGGTTAGCTACACAATAAGAGTATCTAGTTCTTGTTTGTTTTGGGAGTGACCAAAATAGATATTCCCCCATAATGAAACACTAGTTACAATGAGTTAGAGAAGGAGTAACCTGAACCAGAAGTGTGGTTCCCTATACTTAAGAGGTTGAAATAGAAAATAATCTTGAATCCCTTGGGTTGGTGAAAGACTAACCCAAATGAAACCTCTCATTGGATATTTACACCACCTCCTGACACTCTAAAAATTATTCGAGTTCTTTTAACTAATATATTATTCTACAACAGGTTGAGACTTCACTTTATAATGATGCTTATTTGTTTTTATTATTCTTATATTACTTAAAAAACATGAATGCCTTTTATTATATATTGTGAAAACTAAAATTCAAAACACTTTTTTATTCCTCTACTTTAAAAAATATAATATATATACTCTTCCTTCTTCTACCTCTTCTGCTTGAACAGGAGTAAGTGTCTCCTTTAGTTGTATGACTAGTTGTGAAAACAACTCCTCTTCCCTCTTCTAAGTAGAAAATTGAATAATTACTTCCACTTCTTCTTCATGTATGATAGATTTTCACAACACTCTTTTTATTCATATTCCTCTTTTCTCTTATTATTTGTTAAGTTCACACAATTTTCACTAGTTCTTTCTCTCTTATTATTCTTAAGTGTATATTAACAACACTGGTTATTCCTCTCTTCTTATTCGATAGTCACATATTTGGATTATTTTGAATATAATATTGATTCTTCCATCAATTTTTTTAACTACTTATTCTGATTTATTTTTTCCTATTATACTTACTGAAATATCGTGCATATTATTCTTAAAATATCATAGTCAATATTCCCTTATTTTGGTTATAGAAATTCTTTGATCTTTAGATGCATGCATGATCTTCTCATTAAAACCAATCAATTATATTCCTGATTTATTTCTCATTCAAACCCTTTTTCATTATTTTTCAAATATTCCTTTTAAATATTATAAAGACTCAAGAAATTTACAAATTTCATTCTCCATGAAATCAACTTCTTTAAAATCATTCAAAATTTCCACATCCATGAAATCATGCATCTTTACCGTGTGGTCCTCCTTCTGATTTGGAACTCATCACTATAATTTTAGTTTTCCATATGAATTTAGAATTCATATGATCTACCTTAAAGAGATGAATCTACTTTGTGTGTGTTGTATTTTTTTCCAGTGAAGGAATCTATGTAAAAACGTGGAATTTATTATAAGTATATAGGACTTCCAAAGAAAGGTGTCATGATTATAAATATATCTCAAGAATTAATTATTTACATTATAACTTTTCATATACACATGATAATGAATTTGTTCAATTATACATATAGAAAAGGTATGAGGAACTTGATCTGAAGTAGGTTATACCACTAGGTTGATAAAGATACATTCACATGTTATAAAATAAAGGTTTAAGTTGTTGTTTCGGGGATTTATATACAAATTAGTTTAAGAAAATATGATAAAGTCAAGGAGTATAGTTACTTGGAGTGTTGACATTACTAAATTATTTGTATATGTAATGGAAATTATTAAGGAGTTTCATCCATTAAAGAAATATATTTGGATATGGTCTAAAGTTTCTTGAAATTGATTTAGAAAATTTAAGTATCTTTATAAAGGTAAATCCATAATTACACTGGCTATATAAATATAATACTAAAATCCAGGACTTAGATAAAAGTAATATTCAAATTTCATAGGCCGGTTAATGGTAAATATTTATTTATAAATTCTATATAAAGTTAAACTAGACTCTAAGTAAAGGTCATGTTCAAGTGTAGTGAGATATGTAAAGGTAATAACCAGTTAAACAAAGGTAACTCCTGATTTTTAAAACCAATGTAAAGGTACTTTGAAAAATCAGAAGATGCTTTAAGATAATCTAGGACCCATGGAAAGGTAACATGGCTATAAAAGGATAAAATGGGCTATGTAAAGGTAACTCTACGCTACATATGGGTAAAAAATATACACAAGGGTTATCTAGGGATTCACTGAGCCACATTTATAATTGTATTGAGTAAGATTGTATCCTGAGTATGTGAGAATTCGAAATATTTATATTTTAAGGAATGATATATAAACATGATGATGAAAAATATGAGCATTCAAGGTGAATATATCATGTTGATTTATCTATAAACCCAGTAGAATAATGAGGTAATTAAATGATCATAATCAATGAATATTTACACAAAGAAACATGATGAAAGAGGAGTAGATGAGACCACACTGTAGAGAATTTTGATTGGGTGTTTTGGTCATTATGGAGAGTTTTTGAATCATTTTGAAATATGGGAGCTTTAAAACAGAAGGAAAAATGGTATGCATATGGACACCACACCATAGTGAAGTGAATTTTAGGAAAAAAAATCACCTATGAGAAATGGTGAGACACAAATACACCATAATCGAGGATGTGGTGACTCAGCACTGAATATGAGTATTTTTTTATTAAATTTAATGAAAATGAAAGAAGATCCAAAGAGAATCTATGTGTGGAGAAGAAATAAATCCCACCATTATAAATTCATTTTTAATGCATATGTGGAATATTATAAATGGGTGGATTTAATGAAATGAATTAAATAATAATAAATATTGTGATATTCTTAATATTATTATGAGAGGATAAATATACATCCAAACTTTTAAGTAGTGTTTGAATAAGAAAATAGTTTATGACTCTGAGATTTTGAGATTAATAATGTTTTTTATGGTTTAAATAGATAAGATTTTTGGGAATTTAGATATTGAGAATAATATTTATATAAAATGAATATTAATATAAGGATAATGAGAAAGGATAAGGTGTTCAGTTGTGTACTACTGAACATTCTATAAGTCAAAAAGAGAGAGAAGGAACCAACTTTCCATGTATCTTATTATTTTGTGAATGTGAAGAGAGGGAGAAGAAGATCCATTTTTACAACAGTCCTTACACACTTAATAAGAAGAATGAGAAGATAATATTTTATCCTAGACTACTGGTCACATTCTGGATGAGGCATTAATAGAGCTATCATGCAACCTTCATTTGTTATATAAGTCTGAAGAAGACTGAGTTAGGCTATGTTACTGTAAACTATACCCCAATCCAATAGGTTGATATATCCATCCTATAGTCATCCACCATAGAAATATGAAGAATCTCAATTAATCCCACTTAATTACTATATGTGAGGAAGAAGGTCATTACATATGGTCAAGGATATACTCGATCCAATATAGATAATCTTGATTCAAGTAAATGAAATTCCATTCTCTTGTACAAAAGGGAAGTAATACCTTACTTTATTTATACTTGGTTAGTTGTAGGAAAATGAGTTCAATAATATACCCTTACTCATGATTTTTTTTATAATAAGAATGAAGTTCTGCATGTGAGATAATAAACACGACATATCAAGTATGTATTTATCCTTAAATAGGAAAACCTTGTTAGTAAACCCTGGTGTTCTATTATGTTTCTTTCATATTAAATATCTATATACTGACCAAGTTAGATATTAAGAGAGAGATACTCACTCACCAGATAATTAAATAGGTTCAAAGGGAAAAAAAGTAAAATTAAAGTAAAAGTATACCAGCACTGATTCACCCCCCCCCCCCTAATGTTGGACACATCATCATCTTATTCTAACAATTATTACCATAGTAAGGTCATGAATCTAATAGGATTCTTAATAATATTGAGTTTAAAGATTTGAATTTCTTTCGAAGGTTGTATGAAGTACATATTTGAAGAATCATGTGAATTACCTATTAAATAAACCATGGAATATATTTCTTATATGATAATAAAGAACATAAAGAAAATATATGCAAACATGTTGAGGGAAAACCTTATAAAGAAATAGGACTTTCCACTATTTTAAGGTAATCAAAATGTAATTATTTCTGTTATATATATTTTTGAGTCTCCTTGTGAAGATGATGAGAATATATCCCTCATGAACAAAGAGGGAGGGAACATTGTTTCTCCATGCATTAATTCTGAAAAATACAATACTGACTTGGAAGGTGAAGATACGGTGGTTTAATCCACCACTTATGAATTATACAACACTCAAGTATCATGTATTTTATCACCCCTACATGAAGAAGGGGTACCAAAAATATCTTGTAAAAAGGTACATATTGAATAACCATTTATCAGTGGGGAAGATCATAATTATAAGAACATATAAGATGAATCAATTGGTACTTTGAAAGACATCCAATATAACCGCTCTAAAGAAAAAGTCTCATATATCTATAGAATTTTTAGAAATATACAGGAGGCGATCACCCAACATAAAGATGAGTATGAAAGTATGTATAAGTATTTGTAATAAAATGTACAAATATATGATAATATCTCAAAACAATTATGAGTCACATGTGCAATGAATTTGGAGCTCAAAGAAATATGCACTAGTTTTGAAAATGAGTGGATCACTAAAATTCAAGAGAGATAAGAATCTAATAAAGATATTAAATAAAAAAACCATGAATTAAAATAATTTTCTACAATGAATGATACTCAATTATAAATTAAATCCAACATGGTTAAAGATCTTGACTATCTTCTATAGGAAAAAAATGCATGATGATGATGTTGATGAAATTAAGAAATAATGTGAAGAAAAACTAAAGATATAAGAGAATGATAAATATATTCTCAACCTAAAATGCTTAGATCTTGAATTTAAATTGAAAAATATAGAAACTCAATCCATGTATTCACAATAAGATGAAATTAAAGTTGCTTCCAAAAAACTACTAAGTATGATTCTTATGTTGAAAGGCCTATATATGATGGAAATAACATCTTGATATAATATACTGAATAAAATATAAAATACTAAAAATTAATGACACCGTATATCAATAAAAATAATATTTATACTAAATATGTTTCCTCATACAATGTAGGATTAAACTCAAAACATGTAAAAAAATGGATAAATAAAAATGGAGAGTTCCCCACCAGTGTGTCTAGGGTGATTAAAATCATTAGTATAAGTTATTATTCCTCAAAACAATCCCATTTAATGATTATAATGACAAAAAAATCCTATAAGTTGATCTGGACATACTATGGATCAAAAGAATAAGAAAATATTTTTTCTAGTGTTGTAATAAGTTTGAGAATATGGATTCTTAATGTTGAAATAATGTTTCCACCTATGGAAGAAAAGGATATCCTAGATGAAAGTAGAGAAAATATGCATTAAAATAAAACTCATAGAGGAAGTAAAGAGGTATGTACACTTGAAACAAATTTGAAACCATCATATATATCGATGAAGCTTTCAATTATAATGGTCACAATAAAGAGGAATATGAGTATAAATCATTTAAGTATAAAAATAAAACAAATGATAATAGAATTCCACATAATCTTAAGAATGGATATAATCCTACCTTGTTAAATTATCATGAGAAAAAACTGAAAAGAAAATTTCTAATAAGTTTATGAATAATTTTGGTGAGTTATCCTTATGTGATAAGAAGAAGTAAAATATAGAATCAATTATACCCAAGAAGATCAATAATAACGCTTCACCAAAAGGAAAGAGCTATTTCTTTTGTGGAAGAAGAGGTCATTTCATGGACACTTGTAAACAAGACATGGGTATGAGAGATGAAAGAAAAAAGATATAACAAAATGGAAGAACAATCCAAAGGAAAAATCAAAAGACTAACTTGGTGAAGAAAAATCTTGAGAAATACTATGGAAAAAACAAAACAGATGTGCATATTCCTAAAGTATGTTTGAAAATTTGGCCATATAATTTATATAAAATAAGAGAAATGTAAGACCAAGAAAAGTAAATAGATAAAAAAGAAATAAAATATCCCACATTAAGATCCTAAATTTAAAGAGATGTTATTGAATGATGATTAAAGGGATTTAGGTGTGTTGTGTGGGAGGCATAAGTAGGTTGGACACAATTCAAATGATTTTCTCACAATCATACCATCCTAATAAAAAATCTTAAAGAACATGAAATCTACACCAAGTGATACATGTGCCTCAATGGATAATTCTAAAAGGAAGATCCTATATAATTAAAGAAGAAGAGAACCCATTCCACCCTAAGAAAACTAAAATTTGAAGAGTGATTATGCCATCATGAAGAGACCATACAAACATATATCTAAATTTAAAAGGGAAAACTAGTTGAGAATAAATTCTCAATCAAGATACTCACATTTATGAACAAGTAGGTCCATCTTATTTCCTATCATATGTAATGTGTTATCATGTTAATCATTTAGGGAATTTAAGTTGATGCTAGTTCTCAAATAGATAATCAATGAAGTGCAGTAAGATAGAATAACAATTACATATATGAAGAATTATCCATATTGGTATCATGTGTCACTTGGAATTAAAAATAAAATCTAAATAAAAATTCTATCTTGATGAAGTAGAGATGGAGATCATCCCTTGATGGGGAGTTGATCTTAAGAATATTTCAAAACTATTCAATTCCTATAAATCTATAATTTATGTAAAGTGATTGAAAATTTAATTGATGTGGTATGTATGTGTATTATATTATCCTTTATTAAGAAATAATAAGTTGTATTATTAATGGGGATAATTTTAATTAATCTATGAAAATAAAATGAAGAATATTGAAGAGTTACAATCTTGAACACATAATCTAAAATCTATTAAACTATGTTTTCAATTTTTTAATTTTTTTGTTTAGATAAGTGTAGGCATTTTAGGTTGGAATTATCAAAAGGATATATCAATTAATTGGTTTTATTTGGTTCATCATGAAAGTTTTTATTCTACCCCTGAGGAAGATGATTGAAAAATATTATGAGTTTGTACGATATTATATTAAATAATGGAAAACTTTGATGTCTAAATCAAGTCTTATTAGTTTTAACACTGGTCATGGATTAAGTAGAGTTAGAGTAGAATGGTTGATGGAAAATTTCTTAATAATGAAGTGATACCATCCTCTCTCATATACTTTGTAATTATTTCAATTAGGGGGAGATAAAAGAAAATGAGATTTTGTATTGAAAAAAAAATACAAATGGGGAGATTGATGAACCCACTTTGTGTGTGTTTTATTTATTTTTAATGAAGTAAACTATGTAAATAAGAGTAATTTCTTATAAGTATATAAGAGTTACTAAGAAATGTATAATGATTATAAATATCTCTCAAGAATTAATGTTTTAACTTGTGACATGGAAGTGATGTTGTCATATTCATATAATAATGAATTTATACTATTATAAATATAGAACAAGAATTGGAAACGTGATCTAAAGTAGGTGTTTCCATTGGGTTAATAAATAAACATGCACATATTAGAAAATAAAGGTTAAATTCATTATTAGGTGGATTGATATACAAGTTGGTTTAAGTAGATTTGATGAAGTGGAAGGGTATAGTTCTAGGGAGTGTTGATATGGCTAACACTTCATCTCTATAATGAAAATAATTAAGGAGTTCCATCCATTAAAGGAACACCTTTGGATGTGGTTTGAAGTATCTTGATATTGATTTGGAGGAGGTGAGTAGATGTGTAAAGTTAAATCTAGAATTTCACTGGCTACATAAAGTTAATGTTGAAATCTAGGACCAACGTAAAGGTTATATGTAATCTTCACTAGTTGTGAAATGGAAACACTTTATTTCAACATTAGATATAAATTTAAATTGGACTCTGCAAAAATATCATGTTAAAGAGTGGTGAGATATGTAAAGGTAACAACTAGTTGTGCAAAGGTAACTCCCAATTTTTTCAACCAATGTAAAGGTACTATGAAAAAACAGAAGTTATATCAAGATAATCTAAGACCTAGGGGAAGGTAACGAGGCCATAGAATGATAAAATTGATCTAGGGAAAGGTAACCATCCACCATGAAAGGGTAACTTATATAGATAATGGTCATTTAGGGATTCATTGATCCAAATTTATGATTTTATTAAGGAATATTTCAAATTGATTATGTGAGAATATAGAATATTTATATTCTATGGAATGAGGTAAAAATATGATGATGAAAAATTAGAGCATTCAAGGTGACTATACCACATTGATTTATCTATTATCCCATCTGAATAATGAGGTAACTAAATGAGTAGAATATAGGGGGGTTTATATGCTAAAAACACATGATAAAATAGGAGTGTATGAGACCACACCATGGAAAATTTAGAGTGGGAATTTTTAGTCATTATGATGAGTTTTCAAAGAATTTTGAAATATGTTAGATTTAAAGTGGAAGAAAAAACGTCCTGAGGATGGATACCACACCATATTGATGTGTGTTTCAGAAAAAAAAATGTTCACCTTTGAGAAATGATGAGACACAACCATGTCATAGTTAAGGTTGTGGTGACTCAACACAGAAGATTAATATTCTATGATTCAAGTTAAAGAAAAGGAAAGAAGATTTGTGGATAATCGACGCACCATGGAAAAAAGAATATCACTACTATAAATGCATTTTTAATTCATATGTGGAATGTTATAAATGGGAATATTTCATGGAAGGTATTAAACAAGAATAAATAATATAATATTCTTAATATTTTAATGAGATAATATCTATAACTAAATTTTTAGGAGTGTTTGAATAATAGATAGGTTGATGACTCTGAAATTTTGAGATTATGAAAGTTATGAAAGTTTTAGATATCCAGGATTTTTTGTCATTCAAATATTGAGAATAATATTAATATATAGTGAATATTAATATAAGGATAATTAGAATGAATAAGGTATTCATATGCATGATATTTAATATTTTATAAGTCAAATATATATATAGAGAGAGAGAGAGAGAATAAAACAACATTGTATGTATCTACATATTCTATGATGTTAAAAAGAGGAAGAAGTCCAATGTTATAGCAGTCCTTGCACATTAAAGAAAGAGAGGAAGGAGAATAGAAAATTTTGACTTAGACTACTGATCATATTTAATATATGAAATTTATAGATCCATACTATATTCTTTATATCCTATAGAAGTTCAAATAAGAGTGAGTTCAGTTGTGTTACTGAAAATTATACCCCAATATGAGAAGTAGAAAAATACAGCCTATATTCACCCATTATATAAGTTTAAAGAAGATTTAGGCAACCCAATTGATTATTGTAAGAGAGGAAGAGGTTTGATACATATATTCCAAAAGATACTAAATACAACACGAGTGATCTTACTTCAAGGAAGTACAAGTCTATCCCCTTGTACAAAGGGGAAAAATCCCTTACTTACTTTGTACCTGGTTGGTTCTAGAAAAATAAGTTTGAAGTCGAACCATTTCTCATGATTCTTTTTATAATTATAAAGAAGTTGTGTAGGTAGGATAATAACCACAATTTACTGGGGATGTGGTTATCCTTGTGGAGGAAACCTCATTAAAAAAACCCTTTTGTTCTATTATGTTATTTTCCAATTCAATATCTATATATTGACTAAAGGAAAGATTAAGATATATATATATATCCTCTCACTAAACAAGTGAATAGGTGAAAATGGATAAAAAGAAAAATTATAGTAAAAGTATACCAACATCTATTCACCCCCTCAAAGTGTTGGACACATACCTATGTGATCCTAATAGAATGAATTATGATCGAAAAAGACTTAGTATCTCAAATTCATATGACCCAAACACTTACACTGGAACTTAAATTCATATGTTTCAAAGTATTATGATCAAAATACTTATGATTAATCATAAATAATTATTATCTAGACAAAAACCATAATACCAAATCCTTATCTACTTTTTCACTTTAAAACTCATTTCTTCTTGAACAATGAAAATCCATCAAAATCATCATTTAGTTTTGATCTTTAAATATTGGTATAGTATTGTATGAATTAAATTCCATTTCCTTATAATTAATTTTATATAAACTCCTTAATTTACCTTACATAGGTCTAGATGATCTTTATGTATCCTTCAATATGTTTTATTTATCTTCACCCAGCTCTTGCTGACCATTGCACGGGTCATGAATAGCCTTTACATAGTATTCATATATCTCTGAGTACCCTTACATAAATTTCTTGGTACCTTTATGTATAATTATTAAAAATTTATTTACCTTTACACAAGTGGGTTTGAACTTTATGTAAATAAACTTAATGGATTGACCATATGTACAAGAGACCATATGAATTGACTGTATGAAATGACCATATAAATTGATAGTATGAACTGGCCATCAATAGATCAAATGCATGTACAAGACATTGACTGTAATGATCGAAAATATAAATCAGCCATCAATGGATTAACCACATGCACAAACCACTTTTTGTAAATATTGACCTTTTAAAGTAGACCAGACACTATATATATCAAATGTATGTACAAACCACTTTTGTAATGCCATGTGGATTTCATTCCATTACATTTTGAGGAGTTTGAATTTTCATTTGGTGGATAGTGTATTTTGATAAATGAGACTTATAACGATATTATGAGGGTTTTCACAACTCAAAAAGGTGATTTATAATGGGGTTTAAGACAGGGGTGCTGACCTAGGGGTTCTGAAGAGTGTTGGGGGAAGGATGGGTGGTTAGGATATTGAAAATTGTATTATCTAACCATTCAAAGTATGACCATAAGGGCCAAACCATGAAAGTTCAAGGTAATGGGACCCCCCCTGTCTGGTTAGCTCATGACGCGAACCATAGGTTATATTGTGAAATGATGTTTTTGGATTTTTTTAAGGGGCTTGACCCATTTTTTTCTTAGATAAGAGAACATGCACTAGGGGGATGATAGTCGGACCTCCCCCTTTCCCTTATCTCCCTCATTTAAGAAAATTTCAGGTTATATTTTATGGTGTTAGAGGTATTTTTCTTCCTACCATTCTATATGTTCTTCTTCTCCATTGATTTGGATAAATTTTAGAGTTAGGATTTTGGAAATTTCCACTGAATCATGATAGAAATCATCCTGATCAAAGGGTATTTTCCCTGACTTACGAAGAGGATGTCCCATGATACTATCTGTCCACCATCGCAATTTATTTTGATGAAGTTACATCATCTAAAAGATTTATTTTGTGTTTTTTCCAATATTAAATTTATTAGGTGATTAATCAATCATTGTGTGAAGGTTATTTTTGTATATCCTAGATCCAAGGGTGTGTTGGGAGGGGACTGCACTTGATTTCTTGTGATTTTGACAAGTGGTTAACGCCCAGTGAGTTTTTAGGAATTTATGCCTATTTAATTAATTTTTAAAAAATAATTATAAATTTATATAATTAATTTTTTATGTCTCTTGGCTTGATATAGGTTCCTGCGAGTGTAGGTGATTCTTTTTTGGCTTGGAAAAAGCTCATAAATGGGTTGAATATGATATTGAGGTAGGTGGCCCCTATAATACAATTTCATATGTTTGTTTGTGCATGAGTGTGCAAGACTGTATACGACATGGGGTTTGGGAACAAGGTTTAGGGGCCACTGGTTCCCTGGGTAGATATAATATGGTGTCATTGGGCGGTCTATGCTTCGGATAATAGGTATCGCCTAGTGAGTGTGTCATCAAGGGGCATGGGATTTGGTTTAGATGATGAGATAACTCTAGGAGGTCCTGATATATGATTTGAGATGTGGTATGGCCTAGGTTGGGTTCTTATGGAAAGTAGTTAGGTATGTGAGGCTTGGGGCTGAGTGTTGACAAAAAATACAACCATACATCCTATGAGTGATGATGAATTACCTCTTGAGGAATAAGGTCGGTCTTGATATGCACTTAAAGCTAGAGGAGTTTTTAGAGACTTGGAATATTATACCAAGGGGGATTGAAGTGCATAGAGTTTGGAAAGTTCATCGGTAGAAATATTGGAAGTCTTGAGGGATTTTGATATGGATGTGTACTGACCTCATGGAGTTTAGGTTAGTGGGAGCCTTTGAGAAGCAACATCACCGGAGGGTGATGGGTTTCTGATGGTATTGATGAGGAAAGATCTTGGTAGGTCTATAGGACCCATTGGAAAAAAATTCAAGATATTTTGAAACATGATGTGATGAGGGGATAATTCTTGAGGGACTTTCACCTTGGGATTACACAATGAGTCGTGTAATGGCCTACAGATTGTGATTTTAGGCATGTGCTAGCGTGACCTCTCTATAGTTTGGTGAGGATGGTTCAGTGTGATGTGACCTCCTCAAAGTCTATGGGGATGGGTCGCTATAATGACCATGCCCTGATGCCTCAGGTATTGGGTAGAGGACATTTTCATATGTGGATTGGGTTGTTTTTCATGAATGAATATAGGTTATACCCTATAGGGTAGGGGTTGCAGAAGGGGCCCTTTACTTGAGTGGGAAGGCTTGGATGATCTCATCCTAAGTGAGAGAGAATGGGTTAATGGATGAAAAGGTTCCTTTTTAGGAGAGGTTTTCATTATAGAAGAGTATAACCTTTGGGTATGGGTCATGGGTTGACATGAGATTATACTGATGGACCTCCCTTGAGTGAGAAGGAATGAGTTGAGACTTATGGATGTATATACATTCCCAACATCTACGAGTATTGGGTTGAGGTTTTGGATGCCACCCCACCTTGATTATTTTGGTATGAGGTGAGAATTGGTTATGGGTATGACAGAATGAGGTGATGAGCGGATTCAATCATGGTGTTGAAATAGGTATGGTCAGGGTCGAGTGGTCGGGTTAGCACCTAAGGACTTGGTAGATGTGTGAACCTCATCGAGTGCCATGGCAGCCTACTTAGTGCATGATAACTCAATGAACATGTTTATTTAAGTATTTCATTTTCTCATGTATACACACACATATCATGATGTATATTTAGGGTTTGTGGTGAGAAATTTCATGTTTTATACTCACACCTTGTATGGAAATCTCAATGCATGTGCATACCTTATGTCTTCTTTTTAGGTTAGATAACATGTTGTGTAGAGGATAAAAATTTAGAAGCTCAATGGTATCTAGATATTGGGATAATTCTTGGGGATGGGAGAAGTTCTAGAGTTTATGTGTTTTATTTTCAGTTCATATTGTATTTAGGATCATCCTGGTGAGAGATCAGTGGAATGTTATGTATGAAAGAATAATATATGTGATTAGATGTTTATTCTTCTATTTACTCGGATGTTGTGTTAGATTTTTTTTATCTGTTTCAAAAAAAATAACTCTCATTCAAGTACATAGCCTCCCCATTGTATGGATTAGGCCTTTTCCAATACTCAGTAGTCATTAGTATATGGGGAGGAGCATCTGAGGCCATGTTGCTCCCTTAGTCTAGAAACTATTGATTGTCCTAGGGTAGGGAATTATAAAATGGTATCAAATACATCTATATTTTATTATTATTTGGGGAGATGTTAGGAAAGTGGTTTAGTAATGTTCTAGATCATGTGATGGATATTGGATTAGTGCATCAATAATATTTGTTCTGGTAGGAATTCTAGGTTACTGGGGGTATGGTATTACTTGTTTTGGTACTTGATGTTATAGTTTTATTATTTCACCTTGGGTGACACACTTGAGTTTTGGATTTATGGTTTATTTTGTTTTTTGGATCTTGAACATTGGAAAGATTCAATGTTCTTACATCATGGTAAGTACATAGGATTCGCATAACATATATTTGATTGCCTATGGTTTTTTACTGGAAATTGGTCTGGCTATTTAAAATGTAAACAAAAACTTATATGGTGTTTTCCTGTATAACTTATTAGAGACATTATATAAAGATATAACATAGTTATTAACTTTTTATGTAAGGTTATATTAATATTATAGTGAGAGGTTCTCTAATTATGTAAATAAAATACCTTTATAAACGGATGTATGGATACCTATCATGGGTTGGTATGAGCATTTTTATGTCCTTGTGATGACTTTATGATGGAATGGTGTGACTAAGAGGCACTTTAGGGATGGTCATGGGTTACCCTAAGGGTGATAGACCTTTGTGAATTATTAGGATTTCAGTTTGGTTATTTAAAGTGTCAACAACAATATATGTGGTGTTTTACCATGTAGCTTCTTGGTGTAACTCTACTTAACTGGATCAAGTGGTTTTGTGGAAACCTATAGGGGTTGTGGAAAAATACATTAGAAATTCCTTGTGATTTTGATATGTGAATACCTTGGATCATTTACGATATTGAGGCTAGGTTTGGAGGTGGGGTCAGTAGGATGATCAACCTAATGGTTCTTGGGATGTGCTTTCAGCTAGTTCAAATGGTGAGTGGGTGGATGTGGTGAACCAACCTGAGTTAACCAAACATGTAACCTAATTTAATACTCCCCAAGGTTTGAGGTGCATTACCAATCTCCCTAGTCTAGTGAAAAGAACAAGGGAATCACAAGATATCTCATGGGGATGATTTCGCCCTTAATTAGACCAGGATCAATAATGGTTCCATCTAGGAATCGATAATAGGTCTCATTACAATGGATTCCCATGCCAATCTAGATAATCATAACCAAAATAGATATATCCATCCATAGAATAAGAATAAATAAAAAGTATATTTTTTAAAACATTTTCCATAAATGAAACCATTTTTATACAATGTTTTAACATTTCCAAAACAAGGAAACAAAAATAAATTGAAATAAAAATAGAAGGCCTAAAGGGAAATACACCACACGACCCCAAAAAAACTAGTCAAACCAAAATGGGTGACAACCCTAACATCTCTATGTGAGTCTCAATTCGACACCATAGCCAAAACATCACCCTATTCCTAATGGAGAGTGGTTTCTAACAAACCTATAAACCATAACCTAATAACCTACACAAAACATGAAGGTTTCATACCCACCAATTTGAGTATGAAGGGTGTGAACCATGGGAGAGTAGGATACTACCATGAGTCTATTACATTTCTTTTATAAATAAAATAATATATCTAGTTTGAAAATATAATATAATGAAATATATTTTCACTTCCTTTATAAATCGTACCATATATCAATTTTCCAAAAACATGCCATTTGTAAAACACACCCTAAAGAGGAATTACCAATGTAATTTCATTTTTATAAAAATAACCATATTCCATTTCCCAAAACAAAACCACTTTTATTTCAAAAAAAACAAGTTAAAAATTTTATTTTCTATTAAAACCATCTTATTTGAAACCAAACCCACACTTCATTTTAAATCCATTTTAAAAGGAAAAAATTTTCCAAGGCTTGAATTTAAAATAACCATTAATTTACCATTTAAAATTTAAAATGTACACACACTTCTCTAAATAAGTGTAAAGAACTAAGGGAAAGAATAATAATAATGAAAATACATAAAGGTCATACATAAATGACAATAATCTCACAAGGCATGATGCACTCCCATGACACTTAATCATAAAGAATCAAAGTGGGAACATGTAACGTCCTCAACCTGGGATTCACTAAATTGGTGCCCCGAGCTGGGTAGTTACATGACCTCAAGCGCACCTCCCCAAATGCTAGAGGTTACCGACTAGCAGTAAGGGTCCAATAGGTCACATGGGAAGACTATACCCTCAATACCAGAGTGAGACACAGTAGATAATAATTAAAATAGCAGAAACAAAAGAGAATAATTCATAACATGCATAAGTGACCAAAACCCAAAACTGGGTATAATCATAAGCAACAACAAATATTCCATGCCATGCTACGGTGTCAAGTGAACAAAACCCAAAAGAAATAAAATATTAGAATCCCAAAAATGGTTCGAACTCCAAGTCTGGAACCACACCCAAACATGTCCCTTGTACAAATCATCTCCCTAGCATAGGGCCCTTTCCCTTTTCCTGACCTACAAGCATGAAATCTGCTCAGGTACCCAGCAGCATCCCGAGCAGGGTGTGAGTATAACTTAGTAGGCCACCACCAACGGTGTCTACAAAATATCCAGCAAGGAAGATAGTGAATGAAAAAGATTAATAAATCAATTTATGGTAAATATTTCAATAGGCTATCTGTATTTATGTCCTTTAAGTTAACGCACCAATTAACCCATGTTTATTACTAAGACATTTTATTTATCATGTCACCCTTTTCATGTGTTCAGTGGATTAGGCATGATCAACGTTCTCAACATGTGGGAATCTAACAAGTCCTATCTCACTAGCCATTATTTTACAACAATTCTCAATATACTCACCTTAAACCTCAGTCCAAGTGGAATAAATCCATTAGGGGAATAGAACTTTGTCCCCTTCCCTAACCCATGCATTTAGGGGAGGAGATGGAACCTCGATCCAACTCAACCCGTGGGTGTAGAACCTCAAGTCAATACCCCACTCTACCAAGCCATGTGCACATGCTTATTTATCATTCATCAAAAATCACCATATCACAAAAACATATCCAACATCATTTACAACATCACAATAATCTCAATAAATGGGAAAATAACATTATTACATCAATCTATTAACACATTCACCATTTTAATTACTTAACCCTTTATCCCCATTTCCTATTTCCCATTCCTATCTCACTAAGAATATTAAAATATAATTTAGTCACCTAGAATTTCCCATCAATCCATTTAATCATATTAACATATTCATCAAGGGATTTATGTTCTTTCACAACGAACTTATAATACTTAGCTAATTCTAAGTCCGGAAAATATTGGCACACCCCACGGGTGGCCCTAATTTGGTCAAGTCATCCTCCTTGCATCCCATTGGGATAAATAGGGGTTAATTTAACCATTTAGACACCCATTACCCCATCTTAAGTCAAAATCACCAAGAACCCATCAAAAGAGGGCAATAATAAAAACCCTACACGCACAAATCTACAAAAAAACCCAAGGGATATAACTTGTAGACCACTTACCTTGAGTCTATTGGTGAATGCGCTCCCAACCAAAGCCTTAGATCCCAATTCAACACCCCTTTGAATCCTAGACCTAGATATCACCAAAAAAGAGAGGTTTGAGAGATTCATATGGAAATCACCCAAAATACAAGACCTAAACCGGAAAAGAGAGAGGAGGAAAAGATTATACTCACCTAGATCTTTTATTTGCATCCAAAGGAACTCCAAACGGCCAAGAATTGAAGGAGATTGATCCTTGTGAGATCTTGGTCCCCTTAGTTTTTTCTTAGGGATGCAAATGAGGAGGGGGAGGAAAATCCTGAGTGGGATATAAAATCCCGGAGTGGAAAACTTTTAATTTTTTAAAAGTTTATGGGTCGCCTGATTTGCCCGCACGGTTTGTCAAACCATGTGGATGATTCTGTCCCAAAAGAGCCCCTTCAAATGGTTTACCCGCATAGTTTTTCAAATAATAGGTAAACCATGTGGAGGATACTATCTGAAAACCTTCCTCTTGCATGGTTTACCTAGGTTTCCCACACAGTTATCACTAACCATACGCAGACTGTGTGGCTAGCCCAAAAAACTCATTTTTCCCCTTTTTCATGTCCCAAACCCCCGGAGAACCCTTGATCCTCCTTGAGGACTTTGGAAAGCACTTAATTGAACAAAATAAAGGGCCTAAACTGAAACGTAAATAAAAAATACCTTATAGAGAAATCTGGTATCTTACAGAACATATCAAGAAATGGGAAACCCGTATACCAATAATTATAAATAATAATACATAAGGTACACAATATGAGGAAACACCGTAGTAACTAATGGTATAATTTTATTGTCCTAAAAAGGTGGAACCAACTACTAGAAGGTTAATGGTCACATAAATCACCACCCAAATTACTCTCACACAAGCCTAATTGGTGACACATCCCCTATCTAGGAATAACATTCAACTAGGGGTTACTAGCTAGGATATCACTCTCAAATAGAAAAGAAAAATCCCTAAACTTACCACTTATAATCCAAGGTTCTTCATGTCATGGATAAATGAGGTGGTTATTATCAAGATAACATCATCATGTGACATGAAAAATCCCCTAAGGCATGATAACATGGCAATAAAATAATAATACCACCTCCATCACACACCCATTACATAATTATCCTTAACCCAAACATATAAACATGAATCATAGTTCTTATAAACAACACATGCTCTCAAGAATAAAAAATTGGTGACAATATGCTCAACTAGGGTGTGAAAAATATCTAAAAAAATAGAATCACATATGGTTCAAACGAGGTCTTATATTTATACATAAAGATGGTGTGCTTTGGAAATTCCTTTTAAAACCATTTAGTATCCAAATACTACCCAAGGTAAATCATAACCAATGCTAAAGAACAACCAAAATCCAACTTTCAAAATCCTATTTCAAAATAACCTTTAAAAACAATGTAAATTATAGAAACTCACAAACAATAACAAATCATCAATATTCTGAATCAATTAAAGGCTTTATCCAAGATAAAAAACAAAAAAGGAATCACATTCCCTTTTTAAAACATGGAAATACTTTTTCTAAAATAAACAAACACACATTTTGTACAAATAAGAGAAAAGTCCTTTATAAATAATGAACCTTATTTTTAAAATAAGGTAACACCTCTTAAAATAAGGGAACCCATTTTTACAAAATAAAACCCCACTTCAAAGAACCAAATTGGATACAAACTCCAAGAATCAATCACTTTTATGATGGAAAACCTTCAATGGAATCTTATCAAACACCTCAAATTCATAAAACACCATTTAAAACTAAAGTTCCATTGAACCAATCATTTCACCCATTATTTTCAAATGAAAATCCAACAATACATGAAGAAACTTTGATAACACAAAACTAGGTATCATATAAATATTTAATTTGGTTCAAAAACACTTTTAAAACATCAAGAAATCAAGGAACTATTTAATAAAAAGGAAATGTAACTAAAACACCTACCTCAATCAGTGTAACCATTTCAACTTCAATGAATTCCACTAGAATAGGACTTAATATATGGATCACAAGATTTAGAGACCAAACTCCCAAATTAAAACTACCCTAGACATGAAAATTTTCCAACATGGCCTCTAGGGTTGGGGAAAAAGATAAATAAGGAAACCTAATATGAGAAGATAGGAGAAGAGGAAATGGAAAGATTTTATGAATAAATCATGAATAATTACTAAACTTTTATGACAAATCACCCAAAAATTGTCCCAAGTTGAAGGATAATGAAGAGGGGTGCCCTCTGGTCAATACCTAACTGAGAGGGGTGAAATGGGAGGTGAAATAACTTAAGTTGGTTTTTTAAAATAAAATTTATTTAGGTTTTAATGGTTTGTACAGTTTTTCTTGTATAATTTAGTAAACCATGAACAAACCCTATGAACACTACTATAAAAATATTTTTCATAAATAGGTGAGTGTTGAAAATTTTGGGAAAGTCATTCTCAAATCATGTGACTATAAAATTTTCCCAAAAACCCTAAAATGACACCTTAAACACTATGGGAGGCCACCTAATGGTCAATGAATGTGATAAACATGATGTAGTGATACCATGGGTCTCACAATTATCCCAACCATGCCACTTTAGTCTCCTAGAAAGTCTACTCCCAAAAATTCATCAACAACTTAAGTTAAGGGAAAGGTTGGGACTAACTCACTAAGAGAAAAGACCCAACCAAAAAACCAAATCTCAAACTTGGAACCAATATCACAAGACCAAGATAGCCTATTCCTTAGGAAAAACTACAAAAACAACAAATTATTTTGAAAACCATCGAAGCACTATGAACCCTAAGAACAAATTCCTCTCACCAAAAAATGTTGACATGAATATTCCTATAGTCAACCTTAAATTTGGGAACTGTAATGAATATATAAGGCCAATGCCTCTTGAGTCATGACCTAGAGAAAGGATGAACTGAAGAAACACCTATAGAACAACTGGGGCCACAAGATTTAGAAACAACAACATGTCCCAACCCAAAGAATCTTCAAAGAACAAACATCTATAAGAAACCATGAAGCCACTAACCAAAAGTAACCAGGTCAAAACCCCAAAAGAGAGGACATCCTCAAGAAACATAAAAATATCACCAAATGAACTCACTCAAACAACACACTCCACTAAATAGGCAGAAACACCCCAAACACAAACATGCATCAATAAGGAATGACAAGGTTTTAACTTCAGGTCACAAGATTACACAAAAGATACCTTGAGGCCAAACTTGTGGAATACCTACCCATAGAAATTATGAAAGATAATTCCATCTCATCATCTCTCACAGTCTACCCAAAAACCAAAATCTTAACCCCTGATACCCTATCCCACACCCATGTAATTTCCATTTCACTCATCAAACAAACCTCAAACCATGGTCAAAACCATGAACAAAGTAAATAAACAGAAAGGGACAATGCATCAACATCCCAAAAGATAATAAAACAAGAAAAAATATATACCATTCATTAATAATATATATATGGTGTATAAAATATAGTCTGAACAAGTTCCAACCAA
Source organism: Viscum album (assembly GCA_963277665.1). Taxonomy (NCBI): domain Eukaryota; kingdom Viridiplantae; phylum Streptophyta; class Magnoliopsida; order Santalales; family Viscaceae; genus Viscum; species Viscum album. Next base: position 1,334,066,451 of record OY728165.1, on the reverse strand, counting down.
AAAAGGTTATAAAAGAGGATGCTCCAAAAACCACAAAACAACTTTCGACTCTCCAAGTTAAAGTAACACCACAGATCACTGATCCGATAAAAGTTGGGTCTGAGATATATTGTTTTGATGTTTTTTTATATTTTGGATCCTCTATAGGTGACCAAGATTACCACACAATTGATAGGTATATATATCTATCGGTTAAGAATTCCTTACATGCCTATACTTTCTATACTGATATCACACAACTAGATCCTACTTCTTACTTGTTGGATCACTCTTACTGACATCATATGGGGTTGAAATATCACAACCAAAAGTTTCATTGTCCATAATGTCTCAAAAATGATATAATTTAACATCACTTCCTTGAAGGTAGTTAGGACAGACTAAAACACCATAGAACTAAGATCTGGATGAATGCCTATAGAAAATAACGAATCCTTCTTTGAATCATCTGCTTCCAACTCAGGAGAGAAATAAAAAAATCTAGTGAACTTATCAATATAGTATTTTATCTTATATTTTTCCTAAAATAAACTCAAAAATTCTGTCACCTTGGAAAATATCACCTCATTAGGATAAAACTTTTAGATGAAGGTAACCTTGAAAATTTTATAGGTCAATAATTCAAATGGTTGTTAATGGATAGTGCACTTCCACCATCCCAAACTCGACCCTTCAAACAAAGGAGTGGTGTGCCTCACCCTTGAGGAATCTGGAGTTCCTAGAGACTCAAATATTTATTCTATCTTATCTATCCACTCTATCACCTCATGGGATCCTATATCACCACTAAACACTAGTAGATTCTAATTTATAAACTCTCACACATTATCCAAAAGTAGAGAAGAACTAGGTATTTCAACAACATCATGATTCTGGGAAGGGTATAACACTGGGAAGACTACTTTTGGATCACTAAAAAGACTACCTGAGATATTTTCCTGTTGAATTTTTTACTCCTTCCTGGTGGTCACATTATAAAACATCAAAAAACACAACATTTAATCTGATCACCACAAATACCAACACAAGGGGAAAAGGCACAAAATCAAGAAAAAATATATTACAAAACACCCTTTAAAACCTCATTTGAAAAAAAAACCTAACATGAAATAATTTTCATTTTAAAACACCAAATGGGTTCAAAAACGTTAAAAACAATAATTCAAACACCAAAATAAAAAAGTAATTTAAATCTTTAAAATCAATTCCCCTTTAAACCACAAAGGCCATGAAACTTCATGAATTTCACCACTTAAAATCCATGAAATTATGTAATTGAAAACAATATTAACCCAAAATAATTTTATCCATTTAAATCACTCATTCTAGAGTTAAAAAAATCAAAGAAACTCAAACACCTAAAATAAGGTATCCAAAAAAAACATGAATACCAATGTATAAAACGTTGTTTTTAAACATGATTAAACCACTTTATAAATCCAAAATAAACTTTAATTAAGTAATCAAATACTATCCCTAGGAACCATAAGTGATGATAAAAGCATTGAAGGATGGAAAACAAAGACATTCCTCAACATTATCCACCATGCATGGTTTGGACACATGATTTTTCAGACCATGTTCCAACCATGTAAGCGCCATTGGAATGATCCAAATCAATTTTTAAGGTATCTACACGGATTATCAGACCATGAACCTTAACCTTTAACCCCCTATATTTCCTCTATTTTTACTCTAAAATGAGTATTTTTCCAAGATTTATTTTTAGATCTTACTTAGACTTAGAGCAGTATCACAATATATCAAAATATCTCATGAAAAAACAACCATGAATCAAAAAAATAAATAAAACTCCTAACCACTCATGGAAACATGAGGTCTATCATGAAGAAGAGATGGAAAAATCACTCCTTTGTACCCACAACTTGAGATCCAATGATCCTAGATCCAATATACCTTTTCCCCAAAATAAAAATACAGATCTGATTTCATTTTATAGTGAACTAGCCTGAGCTAACCTGACATGTTTCCTAGGTAAATCCTCCATAAGGCCCATGGCATATTCCCGATCACCCTGTGCTAGCGACAAGAACCAAGGTATCACAAGAGATTTAATGGGAATGGTTTGAACCTTATTTAAACTAGGATAAACAATGGTTATATTTAGGCACTAAAATAGGTCTCTTTATAATGGATTATATGCCAAGATAGATATGCACAACCAAAATAAAGACATCCAAGTATGGAATAAGAATAAATAATAATAAAAATATTTTACAAAATATTTTCCATAAATGAAAATAATTTTTATACAATGCTTTTATATTTACAAAATAAGGAAACAAAACTAAAAATAAAAAAAAAGAGGACTAAAAGATCAATACACCACATAAACCAAAAAAACTAGTTGAACCCAAATGAGTGACAACCCCCAACATCTCTATGTGACTCTCAAGTCACCACTATAACTCGAACATCACCCGCTTCCCAACAGAGAGTGGTAGAAAACAAACCCGCAAGCCACAAACTGTGAACCTATAGAAAACATGAAGGATGCATACCCACCAAAGTGAGTATGTAGGGTGTGATCCATAGTCCATTAGGATACCACCATGAGTCTATTAAATTTATCTTATCAAGAAAATGAGATTTATAGATTGAAAATATAGCATAATGAAATAGGTTTTCACTCCCTTTATACTAAATAGAAATAAAGTTACCACATCACATATCATTTTTCCAAAAACATGCAATTTACAAAAATATTCCCCAAAGAGGACTTACCAAGGTAGTGTCAGTTTTATAAAACCAACCATTTACCCTTTTCCAAAACAAAATCACTTTCATTTCAAAAATAAACAAGTTAAATATGAAAACCCATATATTTTATACACCTTATTTCATGATTTGTTAAATAAAGATACACTTAATAAAATCCTATAAGATTGTTAGGTATAGTGTCTTTGGTTAATTAGATACATATAATAAAAACCTGAATGGGGATGCAATATAATTATTTAAAACTCCTTTAACATGCTCTTAAAAATCCATCGCTCGTTTAAAACTGCATGGGATAACCCAAGGATGTACATAAGAAAGGGGTGAGCTATAGAGCCTAATAAGGGAAAAAGAAAATAATAACACGATGAATGCAATATATGTTATCCCATAAACATATCAAAGAGACATAAAATTTGTAATAATTATAAATATGAATATCAAAGAATGATATAAGATGATAAAATGAAGGAAACATGTGAATGCAGAAACAACATCAAACATGACATAAGCATAAGTCACGACTAACTACCAAGAAAAAATAACATGGTAGAAAGAGTCCAATAATGAATTAGGTTAACTTAATAATCCCATAAATAATATTTCATGAGATAAAAACATTACTCAATGCATTGTAGGGCTATATAATTTCAATTCCACCTATGACATTCTCAATATGTACATGCATAAGTGTGACACATGGATCATACAACATAATGATATATTTCATCACTTTTAATCCCAAGATTAATTAGTTTGGGTTAAATTCATGGAATTACCTAATCAAACAAGTATCGGTACATCTAGGTGAATACCCTTGAGTGTAAATGAGGATGGTTATTTACTACACAAATGTTTGGCATGGAAAATCATAGGATAATTTTAGCAACATAACAGGGGTACATAAAGATTCATGGAAGGGTTCAATGAGAGTTAAATGGTTCTATCATCACTTAGAAATCATAAGGACAGTAATAGGGATGTGTAAAAACATTTTTTGACATGAACAATTGAAAAAAATGTATAATATAAAGAAGGTGGTTGAATAAAGAGAAGTAGAGGATCTCTTACCTTGGTAGGGAGACTCTAAAAGCTTGAGAGGAGCTTCTTAAGAGCCTGTGGGAACCTTTGGAGGGATTTATAGAGGAAAGTATAGAGTAAATTCATGATTATATTTTTTTTAGTGAAGATTAATGGGAGGTTGTGTGGGTTTTTATAGACAAAGAGGGGATAATTATTTATTAATTTCTAAACTTAGGTTTTGGACTCTATATAATAAATTAATCCAAACCACAAACTATACCATCTTTTTTTACCATGTTTTCTTCCAAATAGGAGTCTATTTAATTATTTTATAAGTCTAATAACCTAAATCCTTAAAATAATAATCTTTGTGACGTGGAAGTGAATCATATTTATAAAGAATTGATTTTAAAACCTTAAAATATAATATAGGTTTTGGAGGATTCATGAAGGGTTTATAAAATTAATAAAATAACTCTAAAAACACATTATTTTAAAGGGTAAATATAATTTTGTTCATGGGTAATCTTTATAGTTTTTATTACATCACTTTTGGGTTTTTATTATGTCATAATACATACCATATTTATTTTTTACCAAAAAATTTGACTGTCTTGGAAAATTATGAAAAATTCACGATCAGATAATTTAAGAATTATGATTTAAAAAATAATGTTTATCTTATAAAAAAAATCTATAAATATGAAAAATTAATTTTTTAAGTAAAAAAATCACTATTAATTGAAAAAAAAACTATTTTTTATAATAATTTTTTTGACCCTTATAAAAATTACATTTGACTTCATAAAATTATATTATCATTTATATTTAATAAATATTATTTAACAATAAAATTTTTTAAAATATAATTTATTTCAATAATTATTTAATCCATCAAAATGTGTCTTTATTGAAACTATATATTTCCCAAAAATGAAATTTGTGTTTCATCATATCAAAATTTAATTTTTATAAAACTTTATTATTTTACCATTATAAAGTAATAAAAGATAAATATAATAATTATTTTATTAAAAATAAAAATATTAAAATTCATACTGATATGGTCGAGATACATATCCCTTTATTACACTAGTGAATTACCTAAGGTTAAAGTGTGCGATGGTGATGTTTTCTTGGGGTGGTACAACGAACATGTTTTGGGTTGTGATATCAATGAGCTTGAAATTCTCCCATAAATGGTTTTTCTAATGATTTGTTTATTGAATATCATCTTGGGCTTAGTCAAGGGAAATACTAATAATGATATCTCCCTTAGAATCTCAATAAATGGACTTTATAGGGTGCAATCCTATTGGATGAGTTCATCGCCTCCTTTATCCATGTCAATTTGGATTTATCATAACCCTATATATATACTAATCATACGATAATTTTATAATAGCTATATTATCAATAATTATGATTTTTAATGGTATATTAAATATGATAAGATATAAATCATAACTTTCTAAAATAACTAAATTAGTGCATGTGTTTTCTACAACATAATTACTTAATATGGAATTTATTCATTCAAAAGTAAATTTCATTCATAAAAGTTTGGATCATTAAAGTATTCCCCCTTAAGAAATTTAACCCATTAAATTTTCATTTTATACTCCAAAAAAGATGAGGGTATTTCTATTTCATCGCCTCTTCCAATTCCCATGTTTCTTCCTCAAACTTTTGGTTCTATCACAACACTTTGACCAGGTGAGTTGTCTTGTTTCATAGAAATTTTTCTCTATGATCCAAGATCTTCACCGGATTCTCCTCATATGAAATATAATTCTCCAATGGTACCACCTATAGATTCATCACATGTGAGAGTATGGTATGTACATACTCAAAATAGATACATGGAACACATCATGTACTTGATATAGGTTAGGTGGGAGTGTTATTCAGTAGGCCACTACTCTGATTCAATCAAGGATATCAAAGGTGACAATGTATTTTGGATTAAGATTTCCCTCCTTCCCAAAACTCATGAATTTCTTCCATGGTGATATATTAAGGAATGTGTTATCTATAACCTCAAACTCCAGGTATCATTGATGATTTTATTCATATCTTATCTATTGAATCTGTGAATATTTTCTATGACACTAAATGATTTGAACCTTCTATGTCATTTCTTAGATAAGATGAGGTCCAATCAGATTCCACTCTCTAACTTCATCCTAGAATTTCTGAGTCTGAAACCACTTCCCATATAGAGCCTCATAAGGTTCCATTTGAATGCTATAATGGAATCTTTTTTTTATGAGAACTCCACTAGGGGAAGGTGTTGATCCCAAAATCCTTGTAAATCCATTGAACAAGATCTCATCATATATTCTAGAGTTTGAATGGTTATTTTAGAATGACCATCTGTATGAGGGTGATAAGTAGTTCTAAATCTCAGTTATATATCATATTCTTGTTGAAGTCTTATCCAAAACCTCAAGGTAATCCTCATATATTGATCATATATAATAGAGAGTAAAATTCCATACAGTCTTACCACTTCCCTTATGTATATCTTGGAGATTTGGTCAAGAGATAAATATCCCTTGATGGAAATGGAATGAGTTGACTTGGTAAGGTGATCGACTACCACCCAGATGGTGTTATTACCTTTAGGGTTCCTAGGGAGTCCTATGACAAAATACATGGTTATGTTTTCTCATTTCTATACTGGTATGGGAAATGGTTTCACCATACCCTTAGACTTCTATTATATAGACTTGACTTGTTGGAATACAAAGAATTGTGATAAAAAATATGAAATATCCCTCTTCATGTTATCTCACTAGAATTTTTGCTTCAAATATATATATATATATATATATATATATAAATCTTAGTTCTTCCTACATGAATAGAGAAGGATGAGCTATGTGAATCATCTAGAAGTTACCTCTTAAGTTCTGGTTTTTATGGGGCACATATCCGGGTTCCAAACCATATAACTCCATCTTTATCAAAGTTGAAATCTAAAATATTTTATACCTTTTTTGTAGTACCTCATCATACTTCTGAGCCTCCTTGATCCTCTTAAGAAAATATGGTTGAGAATTAATTTAAGGAAGTTAATATTAGGATTATTTTATTATTACCATGCCCATACTTTGTATTCCCAAGAAGATTAGATCCCTCACAATTCTCATCATGGATAGGGTTGCAAGATCCTTTCTATTCAGATAATCTTCCAATTTTTTAACCTTCCTAGGATGGTAATGGATTGAATAATAATAATCCTTTATCAGATATAACCACCTTTATTTGAACATATTTATCTTCTGTTGTGTGAATATATACTTGAGTATTTTATGATCTTTATATATATCACACTTCTCCATGTAGAGATAATGCCTCAAAATATTTAGTGAGAAGATCATTACAGCCAATTCTAGATCATGTGTTGGATAGTTATTCTCGTGGATATTTAATTTTTAAGAGGCATATGCTATCACTTTTTCATCTTTCATTAGTATACAATCCAATCATTTTTTGTACGCATCACTATAGATCATAAATCCTTCCCCACTTGTGGGTAATGCGACACAAGTGAAGTGGTTAGCCTCTAATTTATCTCTTTAAAGCTTTATTTACATTCATCATTCCAGAAAAACATTACCCCCTTTTGAGTTAGCTATGTTAGTGGGATTGAAAATCATGATAATTTTATCACAAATCAATGATAGTACCCAACTAATCTAAGGAAAATATGGATCTCTTTTATAGAGGTTTGTCTAGGTCATCCATCAATAGCCACTTTTTTTGAATAATACATAAATATCCCTTTACTAGTTATATCATTCCTCCTTAATGTTACTTTTTCCATCTATGACTTTCATTTACTATACTTTTCATACATATTTTCTTTCTAAAAGGTGTTCAGTTTAACATAAAAATGGTCCTCATGCTCCTCCTTACTATTTGAGTAGATAAGAATATCATCTATAAAGACTACCAAAAAAATTTCAAGGTAATATATAGAGAATATATTCATTAAATATATGAATATTGTTGGATAATTTTTTATTCCAAATGGCATCAGTATGGAATCATAGTTCCCATACCTTGTACAAAAAGTAGTCTTAGGTATATCCTCCTTATTTACTTTTACTTTTTAATATCCAGATTGAAGATCCACATTATAAAATTATTAGGCTCCACATATCTAATCAAACAATTCATAAATATGTGGAAGAGGATACTTGTTCGTTATCACAATTATATTAAGTCCATGATAATCAATGTAGAGGAACATTGACCCATCCTTCTTCTTGATGAAGAGGATCGGTTCACCCCATAATAAAGCACTTGGGTGTATAAACCATTTATATAGATTCTCTTGTAGTTTCTTTTTTAGATCCTCAATTTAAACAATGGCCATTATATATGGATTCTTGGATATTGGAAAATATCTAGGTATAAGTTTGATCGAGAAATCAACCTCTCAGTTAGGAGGAATACCAAACAATTCTTCAGGAAACACATCGGCGAATTCCCTTGTAATGGGTATGTCATCAAGGATGATCTTTTCCTTAGTCTCAATCATCTAAGATAGATATTATTTCTCACAAGTAAATAACATCCATTCTTGATATGATGATACCAAAGGATATTCATCCTCCTCTTTGCACTTGCATAGAATTGGAGGGAGATTTGCAATATTGAGGGTAATTTCCTTCTCTTGGAAATTTATGTTTTCTATATACAAGTAAAGTCAATCCATGCCTAGAATAGCATTGAATTCCACTAAATAGAGTATCACAAGGTTTCCTAGGAAATTCATCCCACATATGTTAATAGGGGAGGAGTTATATACTTAGGATGAAATAATCCCCCCATTTTCTATTTTCACTGACATCTCTAATTCTATGTTTTGTTGTGGTGTTTGAATAAATCTACTAAATTTTCATGATATGAAGTAATGCGTAGAACCATAATAAAATAGTATGTTCTCTATAATTGAATGAATAACTAGTATACTATTCAATACTTCATTTTTGGGATCCATATTAGCAGTTGTGATGGCATAAGATCTCCCTTGCTCACTAGGCCTTGGAGGTTGTTTTCATCATTTTTTGTCGACAACCCTTGGCTTAGTGCATTGATTAACATAGTGTCTTTATTCCTTGAAGTAGAAAAATTGGAAAATAGGTTAAGGTTTGATTGGATTATTAATTTATTCAATCACATCATCAGGTTTCCCCCTTAGGAAATAGATAGATATGTTCCCTTCCTTCCAACACCTAAAGAATTGCCTTTTTCCCTTAATGTAATTTCCAGGATGCTTCTTCCAAAACTTTTGACAAGTAGAATGTTTTACTTTCTTTCCCACATAATAATTTTCTATCACACTTCCAAAATTAAAATCCATTATCAAATTCTTATCTCAAGAACCGTGGGAACCTTGAGATTCATTAATCTCCATCCCAACTTTGAGGGTACATAGGACAATTTTCTCATAGCTATCAAAGTTATGAACTGTCAATTATTTTCATAAAATCAGCTTTATCCCAAAAAATAAGTTTTCAACTTTACTTTTAGGATAAATGAAAAATTCATAGGCTTATCGTGTAATTCTTGTAAAGTTTTCCTCATATTCCCTAATAGACTCATCATCCTTTTTCTTTAGGGAAAGGAAATCCATATCCATTTTAAGTCAAAGAGTGTAAGGAAAATATTTATTGAAAACATTTTCCAAAACTCTTTCCACTCCATTTCTTTAATATCTTACTCATGCCATATATTTTTTATCAATATCCACCATTGATCAGATTATCCCACCATACAGTAAATATCTAATGTGAACTGATCCTTTTCAAAACATTTAGGTATGGATATAAAATTTTCAATGGATTTTATCCATTATTCTGTGATTAAGGGATCATAATATCCACTGAAAGTTAGAGGTTTTATCACATAAAGGTCTCAATTTTAATTTGTTCCATATTATGGGGATGTGGGTTTTCCCCTTGATTCAAGTTCCTATTCAAAATTTGAGTTAATTGAGAAATTATTCCCATGAATTTCTTGACTTCTACTCCCATAAGGTTTGGTATCTCATTTGGGTAGTCAACACATTTCTCATCAAACTGGTTGTTGACTTGGTTCCTCCTATTTCCATCCATTGACTAAAATAAAGGGAAAATTAGTTATGAGAATTTTTAAACTATTAAACACATAAATGGGTAACCATTAACATTAAATGGATAACTCATAAATGATATATATTTCTTAACCTATTAATTTTTAGGTTTCAATATATGTTATCCATTATCTATTTCATGAAATATAATCTTATGGTAATTTTTTGTTCCCTTCATAATGGATTATAAGGATCTTATGAATTTACCAAAGAATATCTCCTAGAAGAATTAATTTAGGTGTAAATCAAGGATTTTTTTCATGCACCAGTTCATGATTGATCCAAGCACAATGCGCCCTTTTTGGGTTTATTACCCCTATGTACAACTATGCCAAATCCACAGCCACTTGTAGTATCTAGACAGGGATTCATTTTCTTAGAAACAACTTACTCTATACTTTTACAACATTTATGGATGTTTTCCTATGTTTAGTATTATCCTTAAGGATTTAATTAGAGTTTTCTAATCCTAATCCCCAAAAATAACTTGACTTTTCTCTAATACCAACTATGAAAACCCACATCTTTTATACACCTTATTTCATGATTTATTACATAAAGATAAACTTAATACAATATCATAATATCATGAGGCCTAATGTCTTTGGGTAATTAGGTACATATTATAAATTCTTGAATAGGGATACAGCATCATTATTTAAAACTCCTATAACATGCTCTTAAAAATGCATTTCTCTTCTAAAATTGTATGGGATAACCTAGGGACACACATAATAAAGGGATGAACTATAAATCCCAGTACGGGAATAATAAATTCATAACATAATGAAATTAATACATATTTTATTAAATAATAACATAAATAAGACATAAAAGGGGTTATAATTATAAACATGAATATTAAAGCATGATATAAGATGATAACATGAAGGCAACATGGGAATGTGGAAACAACATAAATTATGACATAATAATAAGTCAAGGATAACTACCAAGACAACATAAAATTATAAGAGTCCCATCATGGCTTATTTTCACTCCCTAATCCCATACGTAACATCTCATGAGATAAAAACATTATCCAATACATTGGAGGGCTATATAATTTTGGTCTCACCTGTCACATTCATAACATGTATATGCATAAGTGTTCCACATATATCATACAACATAAGGATATATTTCATCACTTTTAATCACATGATTAAGGAGTTTAAGTTACATACATGGAAGTACACAATCAATTAAGTATCTTTAAATCTATTTGAATACCCTTTAGTGGAAATGAGTACATTTATTCACTACACAAATTTTTGGCATGGAAAATCATAGGATAATTTCAACAACATAATGGGGGTACCTAAAGATTAATGGAAGGTTTAAATGAAAATGAAATGGGTCTATCATCACTTGTACATCATAATGATGGTAATAATGATTTTTAAAAATATTTCCCAATGTAAAAAAATTGGAAAACAAAAGGCATAATATAAAGAAGGTGTTTGAATAAAGAGGAGAATGAGAGGATACCTTACCTTTAGAGAGGGTGCTTATAAAAGTTTGGGAGGAGCTTATTAAGATAATGGGGGAACCTTGGGAGGAATCTATATAGGGAAGGGTAGATAAAATATGTGATAAAAGGGTATTTAGTGAAGATTAATGGCATGTTGGGTGGGTTTTTATAGCAAAAGAGAGGAGAATACATTATTAATTTCTAAACTTAGCTTTTGAACTCTATATGATAAATTAATTAAAAACACAAACCATCCCATGGTTTTTCACATTTTTTATACCAAATAAGATTTTATTTAATTATTTTATAAGGATAAATACTAAACTTCTTAAAATAAAACCCTTATTGATGTGGAAGTGAGTCATGTGTATAAAGAATTAATTCTAAAACCTTAAAATATAATATATATGCTTTGCAGGATTCCTTAAGGGTTAATAAAATTAATAAAATAGATTCAAAAAATAAATAAATGGGAAACATAATTTTGGTCGTGGATACTCTTTATAGTATTTATTACATCACTTTTGGTCTTTTTTGATGTCATAATACATACCTTATAATTATACCACATTTAATTTTTACCCAAAAAATTGGATGTCTCCGAAAATTATGAAAAATTAACTGTTGGAAAATTTCAACTAGTTAATTTCAAAAATAATATTTATTTTATCAAAATAATTCCCTAAATATGATAATCTTCAGTTTTAAATAAAAAATCTCCATTTATTGAAAAATAATGTTTTTTTATTATGATTGTTTTTCGACCCTTATAAAAAATTCATTTGACTTCATAAGATTATATTACCATTTATATTTAATAAATATTATTTAATAATAATATTTTATTAAAATATCACTAGTTTAAAAAATTCTTTAATTCATCAAAAAGGGTCTCTTGATTGAAAATATATATTTTCCAAAAATACAATTTATGTTTCATCGTATCAAAATATATTTTTTATCCAACTTTATTATTTAACAATTATAAAGTAAAAAATTATAAATATAATAATTATTTTATTAAAAATAAATATATAAAAATTCATACTGTTAGGGTATAGATACATAGCCCTTTATTTCATTAGTGAATTCCCTAAGTGTAAGGTGTGTGATGATGAGATTTTCTTGAGGTGGTTCGGAGAACATGGTTTGGGTTATGATCTCGATGAGTTTGAACTTCTCATGTAAAAAGTTTTTCTCATGCTTTAGTTGTAAAATGTTAACTTAGTCTTGATTAATGGAAAATCCTAGTGATGTTATCTCCCTCAAAAGATCTGATAAAAGGGCTTCATAGGGTATGATCCTATAGGTCAAGACCATCGCTTTATTTTTCTATGTCAATTCAATTTATCATAACCCTATATATATGATAATCATAGGATCACTGTATATTATCTATATTATCAATGGTTATAATGTTTAATGTTCTTTTAAATATGATAGGATATAACTTATTACTATCCAAAATGACTAAATTAGTTCATGTGTTTTATATAAAATAATTACTTAATAAGGAATCTATTCATTCAAAAATTAATTTCATTTATAAAATTTTAGGTCATTATATTAAACCTTTTATTTTATATTAAAACCTTCTCCATTAAAACTAAACCCACACATGGTTTTAAAGAAAATTTTAAAATAAAACACTTTTCCAAGACTTTCATTTAAAATAACCATTCATTTCACTTTAAAAAGATTAAATTCACTCAAAATTCTTCAAATAAGTGTAAATAACCAAGGGAAAACATAATTATAATTAGAATCCATAAAGGTAATAAATAAATAACAAAAATAACACAAGGTATGCCTCACTCACATGACACTTAATAATAAATAATCAAAGTAGGAACATATCAAGAAATGGGAAACTCATATGCCAACAATAATAAATAAGCACACATAAGCTACACACCATGTGGAAAAAACCTAGGAACTCATGGTGTGGTTTTCTCAATGTGCAAAGTTAGAACAAAATGTTGACAGGTTAACAATCACATAACTATTCACCTGAATTACTCTTGCTCTAGCCTTATTGGTGACACATCTCCTAGCTAGTTATAACATTCAACTAGGGGTTACAATCCAGGGTATCTCGCTCAATTAAAAAGGGAAAATCCCTAAACTTCCCACTTAGTTTCTTATTTTCCTCACGTAATGACCAAAGGAGGTGGTTATTATCAAGATAACTTTATCATGTCACATACACATCTCCCTGAGGCATGATAACATGGAAATTAAATAATCATACCACCTCCACCACACACACCCTTCCATAATGATCCCCATCCCAAAAATAGTAACATAAATCATAATTCATATAAACAACACTTTCTCTCAATCATAGACAATGTATGAAAAAGATCTCAACAAGGGTGTAAATAATAACCAACTAAATAGAATCACATAAAGTTCCAACCAGACCTTCTCTTTATACATAAAGATTATATTCCTTGGAAATTAATTCTAAAACCATTTGGCATCCAAATAAAACCCAAGGGAAATAACACCCAACACCAAATCATATCTAAAATCCAACATTAGAAATAATCTTTCAAAATGACCTTTAAAAATAAGGTCAATTTCAGAAAATCACAAACCACAACAAAGAATCAATATTCTAAATAAATTAAAGGCTTCACCAAGAAAAAAACCAAAAAATAATCACAACCCATTTTTAAAACATGGAAATACTTTTTCTAAAACAAACAAACACACCCTTTGTAAAAACAAGCTAAAAAACATTTATAAATAAGGAACCTTATTTTTAAAATAATGGAACACCTCTTAAAATAAGGTAAACCATGTTTACAAAATGGAACCCCTCCTTATAAAACCAAATAGGTTCAAAACACAAAGAAACAATCACTTTTCTCATTGAAACCCTTCAATGTATTTTTATCAAACACCTTAAATGATAAAAACACAATTTAAAACTAAATTTCCATTGATCCAAGAATTTCACTCATTTTCTAATGGAAATTTTAAAAAAACATGAATAACCTTTAATAACATAAAACTATGTATCATATACATCTTAAATTTGGTTCAAGAAAACTTTTAAAACATCAAGAAGCCAAGGAACTATTTAATAAAAGAAAATGTAACATAAACCCCTACCTCAACTAGTGTAACCATGTAGCCTTTGATGAATTCCACCTGAATAGGACTTAAGAGATGGATCACAACATTTAGAAACCAAAATATCTAATTAAAACAACCCTAGACATGAAAATCATCCAACATTGCCTCTAGGGCTGTCGAGAAAATATAAATGAATAAACCTAAGATGATAGAAGAGGAGAAAAGGAAAGGGAATGATTTGATGAAGAAATAATGAAGAATCACTAACCTTTAGTGAGAAATCGCCCAAAATATACCCAAGATAAAGAAGAATGGGGGGATCCCTCTGGTCATACCTAGCTGAGAGGGGGTGAAATGGAAGGTGGAATCACTTAAATCAAGTTTTTAAAATAAAATTTATTTAGGTTATAATGGGTTGTATGGTTTTGATTCATGGTTTATTAAACTATGCTAAAATCATGTGAGTACTACTGAAAACATATTTTTAAACCTATAAGTGGGTATTCTGAGGTTTGGTAAAACTATTCAAAAACCATATATCCTGAAAAATTTACCCAAAACCCTCAAATGACACACCAAACAACGGGGTAGGACACCCAATGATCAATAAATGAGTTAAACATGATGTAGTGACAATGTGGGTGACATAGTGGATGCTCATGGTTCTTGGAGTGATTTTAATGCGATGGGTGGTCATGCAACTATCCTTGGACTAAGTGAGATGCCTTGGGTTGTTGGGTGAGTCTAACATGAAAGTTGATTTTGGTCAGCGAGTTAAGTGCATGAGCCTAGGTTAAACGGGGCATGACTCATGGGATCATGAGTCAGTTGTGTGACCAGGTTACACAGGAGTGTGCATGTAACACACCTAGAAAAGTGATAATTAAATGACTAACTGTTACTATAAGTCCATAGCATTAAAACATTACATAATCTTGAATTAAATGAATAATTCACATTGATGATCTTTTCAGGTTTAGAGTTTTAGAGAAATAGGACATAACTATTACATCTCAATGATTACAAAGTAGACACATCTACTCAGTTTCCATTTTTTCACAAAAAAAACTCTTGAAAAAAAGAGTCATTTCTAGTTCCATGTTTTAGACAGCATTACATTTCCTTGATCCCATCCTTGACCCTATTCCACTTTAAGTCATGTGGAAAACATTTCAAAAACTTGGGATGAACATAAAAAGCTCAGTAAGGGATATAAAAATACAGAAAGAAAACATTTTTCAATGTATACATTAGAATCAATGAAATAATACTTTACTCATAAAAAATAAGCACCTTAACATACCTCATGAAATCATAAGATTTATGAATAACTCATATAAAACATAATACATAAAGGTAACTTGAGGAATTCATAACATTCTTACGTAGGGAGTAACCCACATGGTTATGTTTGGAATACCCATCATAGTATATTCCCTAAATATCTTTAGAGAAACCTTATAATTTAACTACTTTGTGTTACCCAATGAATTGGAGAGATATCTCGGGCTCACCCGCCCTTAGTTTATCACGGAACCACCCGACTTCATAAACAATTCCCAAGAACAATAACATAATCGTATCACATAAAACATGCATAAAGGAAACATAACATTTCCACATTTCAATCACAATATATCAATACAACACATTTATATAATCAAAACATTATCAGAACCATTTTCAATACCAAAATAAAATAAAAGTAAAACATGGTATTTATTTTTCATTTTAAAAAGTTATGGCGTGTAGAGGAATCTGAAACTCAAATAATGGTCATAGCGGCGGAGAAGTCGTTGCCGCCGCATATGTAAGACAAAAAAACATTACTTTTCTCATTTAGTAAAATGCTTGTTTTAAAAAGATTCCTTTTGAATGAAATAAAAAGTCAAAAGGGTTTTATACACCATATAAAATAAAGTTGTGTAGAAATCAAAATATGCCTCAATGAAAGGAGATTGAGACGAAGTCCCGTACAAAGATGGTATCCTTAGATTAAGGATAAATCAATTACATAATTATGTGTAAAAAATATAAATACACCCAATATAAGTGGATATTAAGAGTAAAAAATCTTAGGTCATCCACACTTATTCATAGTACGACATAATCAAGAAGTATAGGTTTAACCCAAAGAATTGAAATTGGGTTAAGAAGTTCCCTTACAAAAATTTGACAGCCTAACGGTGTCACTTTAAAATTTATAAAATGAGTTGATGAGAGATAAAAAGGGTATATCATCACTTGGACATAAAATTTACAGAAATAAGGATATATAAGAACATATCCCAACATTAAGAAGATGTAAATTAAAAGACCTAACAAAAAGAAGTCTTTTAAAAATAGGAGGGTGAAAGGTTCTCTTACCGATTTGGGTAACTTTCGAAACGTACACCCCATGAAAGGACTATACAATATTGATGTAAATACCCATAAACCAAAGTATATTACACAAAGAGTAGAATAATGGTCAGTACATACACCACTAAAAGGAGATAGTGGCAAATATATCATGAATCTCATGGGAATGAAAATTGAGATAAAAACCCCCTACTCATTGTAATCAATCGAGTCGTATGACTAAAAGATAATAAGAGACAAATTAATAATAGAATACCATGAATATAAATAGAATCATGATAATATATATCAAATGGAAGTACAAAATTCACCACATGCAATAAATAAGTGGCAAACAATGGAAATATCACGGAATTAAAAGCGAGATAAGAAATCCCCTTACCACGTGTCCGACTTGACTCGCTTGTATGTTCCTTGTTATTCCTGAATGATAAACTTAAATTAATTTCTAATTTATTAAGAATATTTTTCAATTTTATTATTCCTTTTATATCAATTATTACCTTTCTATAACAATTATTTAATTTTTTGAGTTCATAATGGACATTTTTTCGATGTTCAGAACTTGAGTCAAAAAATGGACTTCTTATAATTACATGATGTTCATGTTGTCCAAAGTTCATTAAATACAGAATTATATTCATCATTTATATTTAATATATACCATATATATCCATTATATATAATTACTTATAATATTACATAACATTTGGAGATAAGAAATGAAATGCACCGTTCATGGAGACGGTAAGTCGTACGTACGCATGAACGCTACTTTCATTTCTATTTCATACTTTAATGGAATGAAAACATAATGATATATAGGTATATTATAATTAAATTATAATATATATATGTTATATATGTTACATAAGTTCATAAATTACATTCTTTATAAATTCCATGTTTGGCATGAACGAGTCACATCACTTGAGGGGGCGGTTGTCCACACTTCCTCATATGAAATGATCGCATTTGCACAACATGAAAAGCATAAAGGTATGTTTTAAATATAAAATACAGAAGAATATAGAGGACATAAATATAATATATATCATATATAAATTTATTTCCATCATAATGGCCACCATGAGAGGTGTTAAAAGAAGATTGAACAATCATCATTTCGTGAGGCAGTAATTCGTCATCCACGAAAACAGTATGTACTTTAACCATTAGACGGAGGTGTGTGTAAGTGTAGGTAGAATAATTATCATAAAAACATCCTAGTATATTTAGGATACTATTTTTATTATGGGATCAAATAATAATAAGATATTGGTTAGTAAAGAAGGAAAATAAAAGAAAGAAACTCGAGAGAAGACATTACCTCTAAATCGGGTAACTCTTTTTGATTTGAGCCAAAGGATTCCTTGGAAAGACTTCTGCCAAAAGTGAGGCTTCTAGGAGTGATATAGGGATGTGGAGAGATAATATGATCATAGTTTGGATGATCCAATGGCTTGATAGGTGTGGGTAAGGGGGTAGAGGTGGGGGGCTTTTATAAGAGGGAGGATGGTCACTTTTGGAAAGTCTTGAAATGTTACTTTATTATAAAATGGTTTTCAGATTTTAAAGGTCCCAAAATGATATATTTCAAGGATACGGTGATAAGGGTTCTAAATACACCCATATAATTTGTTTTAGACAATTTTAAGTCTTATATTTTACCTTAAATTTTCATTTTATTTAAATCGTTCATTAATGAGGTAATCACTACATCATCATGGTGTCATAAATAAATTCATTTATTTAATGTCTAAAAATTATAAAAAAAATATCAAGATGTAGGAAATATTTTTATATTTACAATTACTATTTATAGTATAAGATATCATATATTTAAACAAAATTAAAATTGTTTTACTTAGTTGTTACATAGTTTGGTTATATTTTCCTTTCTTTAAAAATAATATGATAAAAGGTCACTATCACACAAAAGTGATTCCATGGGGTCTATAAGTTGGAACAAGGCATCCCATGGTCGTACATGACACATCCAAGATGATTTTTACACATGTTGGGGTCATTTTATATTATTATGATATTATTTTATTACCCTTAACTACTCGATTACTAATTAATCATAATAATTAAAGATAATTGTCGTCGTTACTATTCATAATGTCCAAAAACAAAAGAGTATTAATTAAATAATTTGGACATTATTATTAAAAATATGGAATCCATTTTACCAAATTCCAAACAAAGAAATTTCAGTAATTAATTTTAAAATAATTCTCGTTGTCAAAACCAAAGACGGGTTTTTTTAAGAAGTAAAATTTATCAAAAGATTGACTTGTTTTTACATCCAATTGAAAAGTGAAATTACTTACAATGAACAAAATTGAATTAAATGATAAAAAAATAATTCAATTACACTTTAAAACCAATTAAAATTACAATATAACTATATAATTAAATTAGATGAAAAAGCAGTTTTGAAGTAAAATGCAGTATTTTCACTAATCATTAAAAATGAACATTTGTCATAAAAATACCAAAAAATTATCCAAAAAAAATTTGATATTCCAAATTAAAAAATGATTTCCATTTTACCAAAATCAAAACGTAGAAGTTTTATTAATTAATTCCCGCTTTCAAAACAAATAGCGTGTTTTTAAGAAACAATATCTATCAAAAGATTGACACTTGTTTATGTCCAATTTCAAAGTGAAATTAATTCAAATGACCACCATTGAATTAAATGGTATAAATATATTTTAATTATACTTTAAAATAAATTAAAAATATAATTTAACCATATAAATAAATTACATTAAAAGGATTTTTTGAATTAAAATACTGCATTTTTCACTATTCATAAAAAATGAACTTTATCGGAAAAATAACAAAAATTTACACAAAGTAAATTTTGATGTCCCGATTCTAAAGAAGGGTTTTATTTTTTCAAATATAAAATATAAAATTGTCAAAAAGTGGATTTAAAAAGGGTTCGCCATCAAAATGATGTTAATCGGTCTTTTAAAGAATATTAGAATATTTATGCTTAAAATTGGATTCATTCCCATTTTAAGACTCTAACATTTATTGGATAAATGTAAAAATATTTAACAAACATATATAATAATTTTGTAGTTAGTTCTATTAATTCTCGCCATTACAATGTCTTGGCATTAACTACCATTTAAAATAATATTATTATATTATTAGTGTGCAACGTAAGATTTCAAAGAAACTCGTTGTTGCGTATTGGGTACACCATCGAACATAGAATTCCCTTTAAAGTAATATTAAAATTTTGTTCAAAAATATTAATAAATATGAAAATGTCATATTATTTATTTACCTATGATGTTACATCCTCCCCCCCCCCCCTTTGTGAATTGCGTCCTCACAATTTTAAAATTGGGCTCAGAAACTTCATTGAAATCCCCACATCGGAAGAGGAGTAAATTAAACTATCACTTTAAAAGAAAGAAAGAAAATTACAAAGGTCACCTAAGACAACAGATTCTAGGATTCCATGTAAACATGGATATGGAGGAGAAAACAAACCATCAATTTCTGATGGAGAGTGATAGAAAACATGATCAGGAGAAAGTAAACAATCTGAAATCCACAAACTTGTGATGGGTTAAGCGGTATTTGATTCCCCATTAGGAAAAGTTAACAGACAACATTTTTGTTTTAAGTTACTTCTCATTGAGAAATTTATTTATGATCTTAACTAAAACATAAGTAAACATACTTACTTGTCATGTAGACTTTCATCTCTTACTATATTTCTAACACAAACTCATATTTTCTCCAAAAGATGAGTATTTAGGATGACTTGTTCACATTAAGAGCGCTATAATCAACTTCTTGAGAATCACCTAATCCAAAAAATATGAACTATATATTTCTCATGTCTTTAGACCTTAACTAAAACCAAAAAATTTAGTACAAGAACAGATAATCCCCAAAAGGATAATCCTTTATAAAAACAAATACTACTCTTAATCTCCAAAATTCAACAAAAAGAACCCAAGGTTCAAGAAAGACCATTAAATAAACAGTTATCTATAAAATTCTTCAAATTAATCCAAACTAAGATTGAAACCCAAATTTCTGAAGGATTTAATCACATCATCTTCCAAGGTAAATCTTAACATTTATCTCCAAATAACATCAATTACTCTTAAAGTATCATACTGAAAAGTAATTAACCTAATCACATATCCTCCATGATAGGTTGATCATTTCCCAAAATCAACTAATTCCTAATTCATAAGATCATCTAACTAAGAATAATTAGTCATACTAACCAGGGACTTCACGTAGTCCAGTGGTAGGCAATAAATACCAGTCGCACTTTGGTTGTGGGTTCGATTCTCGCAACTTCATCCGACGCGACGGGTTGCCACACAGTTTGTGTGTTTTCCCTTTTTAAAAACTACATAATTTTATAACATTCCCAAAAAGAGATAAATTCATCAAAAATAACCATAACATATTTTAACCAAAAAGGTTATCGAATAACTTTCGTTTTTCATCCCAAAATGTATTAACCGGTAATTACCTCAAATTCAATGATCATATAAACCAAAATGGTTCTTTATAACTATATACAAAAAATAAAAGAAAATTATTCCTTGAATAAAATTTTCATATATCAAACATCAGGGTTACACAAACTATAAAAATTCTTCTAATGTAATCTCATCATCAAAAGATCCTTACCATAACTCTTGAATCCCTTATATGTTGACTTCTTACTCATTCAAAATTCTTCATGATCCATTAACCATTCCTTTACAACTTATTCTTAAATAATTCTTTCCTGCAAACAAAATCATGAATCATATCCTAAGATTTCAATAATAGGAAAACATATGTTAAGAAATAATCTATACCTTTCATTTGTCATTTTCAGTTTCTTAATCCTCAATTGGAATGGCATTAGGTATTGGTAAATGAATATTTGTATGATCTTGGTGATCTCATTCCTGAAACTTCTTCATAGGACATTTTTTTCATAATGTTCATTCACACCACATTTAAAACATTCAATTGATCCTTTAGAAAGAACTTCTTTCCCTTTCCTAGAGTCAACTGGGTGCTTCCTTTTTCCATGGCAGGTTCTTGCTTTATGACCTTAATTTCCACATCTATAGCATCTTTCTGTACCTTTGAAACATTTTCCTATGTGTTTCTTTCCACATCTTTGACACATAGGTTTTTGAACATACTTACCTTTATGATTATTACCTGAACTTCAGTAGGGATTTTTTTCTCGCATATATGATGCCTTATAAAAATAACTAAGGTTCAGGTGGTCAATAATGACTCCAAATAGTAGGTGGAGAATAACCACAAGCGTTCTCATTGCAGCTCCCATATCAATCAGTTTCTTGTTCAGAAAACCGTCACAGTTTTCTTCATATACACTGTTACTTTGGTGCCTGCTAGATCTAGCAATTTACTAAAACCAAAAAGTTCAGTGTGAGTATATCAAAAAAATCATCATATAATATCTTATAAGGGGGGTAAATACTAATATATACTTATTCATGTTATCTTAAACTCATTCACTTTATAAAAATAATTATGACTCTTTCTAAAATCCTAACCATAATGGTAATGTCACTTGTGCTTAAAGAATACCCTAACCTCTAAAGTTATCTAAACCAACCTCTGATACCAACTATAAGGCCCCATCCTTAAAACCTTACATAATCTTGAATTAAATGAATAATTTACATTGAGTATCTTTTCAGGTTTATAGTTTTAGAGAATTAGGACATAACTATTACATCTCAATGATTACAAAGTAGACACATCTACTCAGTTTCCATTTTTTCACAAAATAAAAACTCTTGAATAAAAGAGTCATGTCTAGTTCCATGTTTTAGATAGAATGAAATTTCCTTGATCCCATCCTTGATCCTATTCCACTTTAATTCTTGTGGAAAACATTTCAAAAACTTGGGATGAGCATAAAAAGCTCAGTAAGGGATATAAAAATACGAAAAGAAAACATTAGTCTATGTATACATAAGAATCAATGAAATCATACTTTACTCATAAAACATAATCACTTTAACATACCTCATGAAATCATAATATTTATGAATAACTCATAGAAAACATAAGACATAAAGGTAACTTGAGGCATTCATAACATTCTTACGTAGGGAGTAACCCTCGTGGTTACGTTTGGAATACCCATCACAGTATATTCCCTAAATTTCTTTGGATAAACCTTATCATTTAACTCCTTCGCATTACCCAATGCATTGGAGAGCTATATCAGGCCCACCCGCCCTTAGTTTATTACGAAACCACCTGACTTCATAAACAATGCCCAAGAACCATAACATAATCATATCACATAAAACATGCATAAAGGAAACATAACATTTCCACATTTCAATCACAAGATATCAATAAAACACATTGATATAATCAAAACATTATTCAAACCATTTTCAATACAAGAATAAAAGAAAAGTAAAACATGGTATTTATTTTTCAATTAAAAAAGTTATGGCTTGTAGAGGAAGCCGAAACTCAAATAATGGTCACGGCGGCGGAGAAGTCATTATCGCCGCGTACGTAAGACAAAAAAACATTCCTTTTGTCATTTAGTAAAATGCTTCATGTAAAAAGATTCCTTTTGAATGAAATGAAAATTCAAAATGGTTTTATACACCGTATAAAATAAAGTTGTGTAGAAATCAAAAGATGCCTCAATGAAAGGAGATTGAGATGAAGTCTCATACAAAGACATTATCCTTAGATTAAGGATAAATCAATTATATAATTATGTATGAAAAATATAAATACACCCAATATAAGTGGATATTAAGTGTAAAAAAATCAGATTTAATCCACACTTATTCATAGTATGACATAATCAATAAGTAGAGGTTTAACCTAAAGAATTGAAATTGGGTTAAGAAGTTCCCTTACAGAAATTCAACAGCCTAATGGCGTCACTTTAAAATTCATAAAATGAGTTGATGAGAGAAATAAAGGGTATATAATCAATTGGATATAAAATTTACTACAATAATGATATATAATAACATATCCAAACATTAAGAATATGTAAATTAAAAGACCTAACAAAAAGAAGTCTTTTAAAAAGAGGAGGGTGAAAGGTTCCCTTACCGATTTGGGTAACTTTCGAAACGTACACCCCATGAAAGGACTATACAATGTTGATGTAAATACCCATAAACGAAATTATATTACACAAAGAGTATAATAATGGGTAGTACATACACCACTCAAAGGATATAGTGGAAAATATAGCCTGAATCTCACAGGAATGAAAAGTGAGATAAAAACCCCTTACTCATTGTAATCAATCGAGTCATATGACCAAAATATAATAAGAACCAAATGAATCAAATAATACCATGAATATAAATAGAATCATGATAATATATATCAAATTTAAGTACAAAATACACCACATGCAATAAATAATTGGTGAACAATGGAAATCTCACATAATTAAAAGTGAGATAAGAAATCCCCTTACCTCGTGTCGGACTTGACTCTCTTGTATGTTCATTGTTCTTCATGAATGATAAACTTAAATTAATTTCTACTTGAATAAGAATATTTTTTAAGTTTATTATTCCTTTTATATCACTTATTACCTTTTTATAATAATTATTTAATTATTTGAGTTCATAATGGACATTTTGTCGATGTTCAGAACTTGAGTCAAAAAATGGACTTCTTATAATTACATGATGTTCATGTGGTCCAAAGTTCATTAAATCCAAAATTATATTCATAATTTATATGTAATATATATCATATATATCAATTATATATATGTACTTATAATAGTACATAACATTTGGAGATAAGAAATGAAATGCACCATTCATGGAGACGGTAAGTCGTACGTATGCATGAACGCTACTTTCATTTCTATTTCATACTTTAATGGAATGAAAACATAATTATATATAGTTATATTATAATTAAAGTATAATATATATTTTATATATGTTACATAAGTTCATAAATTACATTCTTTATAAATTCCATGTTTTGCATGAACGAGTCACATCACTTGAGGGGGCGGTTGTCCACACTTCCTCATATGAAATTATCGCATTTGCAAAACATGAAAAGCATAAAGCTATGTTTTAAATATAAAATATAGAAGCATAGAGAGGAAATAAATATAATATATATCATATATAAATATAGTTTCATCATAATGGCCACCATGAGAGGTGTTAAAAGAAGATTGAACAATCATCATTTCGTGAGACAGTAATTTGCCATCCACGAAAACAGTATGTACTTTAACCATTAGACGGAGGTGTGTGTAAGTGTAGGTAGAATCCTTATCATTAAAAAATCCTAGTATATTTAGGATACTGGTTTTATTATGTGATCAAATAATAATAAGATAGTGGTGAATTAAGAAGGAAAATAAAAGAAAGAAACTTGAGAGAAGACATTACCTCTAAATCAGGTAACTCTTTTTTATTTGATCCAAAGGCTTCCTTGGAAAGACTTATGCCCAAAGTGAGTCTTCTAGGAGTGATATAGGGATGTGGATAGATAATATTATAAGAGGTTTGATGATCCAAGGTCTTGAGAGGTGTGTGTAAGGGGGTAGAGGTGGGGGGCTTTTATAAGAGTGGGGAGGGTCACTTTTGGAAAGTCTTGAAATGTTACTTTATTATAAAATGGTTTTCAGATTTTAAAGGTCCAAAAATGATATATTTATAGGATAAGGTGATAAGGGTTCTAAATCCACCCATAAAATTGGTTTTATACAAGTTTAAGTCTTATATTTTACCTTATCTTTTTATTTTATTTAAATCATTCATTAATGAGGTAATCAGTGCATCATCAAGGTATCTTAAATAAATTTATTTATTTAATGTATAAAAATTATAAAAAAATTATCATGATGTAGGAAATATTTTTATCTTTCCAATTACTATTTATAGTCTAATAGATCATTTATGTAAACAAAATTAAAATTGTTTTACTTAGGTCTTATATAGTTTGGTTATATTTTCCTTTCTTTAAAAATAATATGATAAAATGTCACTATCACACAAAAGTGATTCCATGGGGTCCCTAAGTTGGCACAAGTCATCCCATGGTCGTAAATGACACAACAAATAGTATTTGGACACATTTTGGGGTCATTTTATATTATTATGATATTATTTTATTACCCTTAACTACTCGATTACTAATTAATCATGGTAGTTAAAGATAATTGTCGTCGTTACTATTCATAATGTCCAAAAACAAAAGAGTCTTAATTACATAATTTGGAACTTCAGATTAAAAATATTTAATCTATTTTACCAAATTCCAAACACATAAATTTCAATAACTAATTTAAAAATAATTCCCGTTGTCAAAACCAAAGAAGAGTTTTTTTAAGAAGTAAAATTTATCAAAAGATTGACTTGTTTTTACATCCAATTGAAAAGTGAAATTACTTCCAATGAACAAAATTTAATTAAGTGATAAAAACCTAATTCAATTACACTTTTAAACTAATTAAAATTACAATCTAACTATATAATTAAATTAGATGAAAAAGCAGTTTTGAAGTAAATTGCAGTATTTTCACTATTCATTAAAAATGAA
Organism: Viscum album; assembly: GCA_963277665.1. Lineage (NCBI taxonomy): Eukaryota > Viridiplantae > Streptophyta > Magnoliopsida > Santalales > Viscaceae > Viscum > Viscum album. Next base: position 1,334,040,028 of record OY728165.1, on the reverse strand, counting down.
CATTTGTCAGAAAAATACCAAAAAATTATCCAAAGAAAATTTGATATTCCAAATTAAAAAATGATTTCCATTTTACCAAAATCAAAACATATAATTTACATTAATTAATTTTGTAATTAATTCCCACTGTCAAAACAAATAGCGTGTTTTTAAGAAACAGTATCTATCAAGAGATTGACACTTATTTATGTCCAATTTCAAAGTGAAATTAATTACCATGTCCACCATTGAATTAAATGGTAAAAATATATTCTAATTAAACTTTAAAACCAATTAAAAATATAATCTAACCATATAAATAAATTAGATTAAAAGGAGGTTTTGAATTAAAATACAACATTTTTCACTATTCATAAAAAATGAACTTTATCAGAAAAATAACAAAAATTTACACAAAGTAAATTTTGATATCCTGATTATAAATAAGGATTTTATTTTTTCAAATATAAAATATAAAATTTTTAAAATTGGATTTAAAAAGGGTTCTCCATCAAAAGGCGGTTAATCGACCTTTTAAAGAATATTAGAATATTTATGCTTAAAATTGGATTCATTCGCATTTTAAGCATCTAACATTTATTGGATAAATGTAAAAATATTTAAAAAACATATATAATCATTTTTTAGTTAGTTTTGTTCATTCGCACCATTACAATGGCTAGGCATTAACTACCATTTAAAATAATATTATTATATTATTAGTGTGCAACGTAAGATTTCAAAGAATCTCGTTATTGCGTATTGGGTACACCATTGAACATAGAATTCCATTTAAAGTAATATTAAAATTTTATTCAAAAATATTAATAAATATGAAAATTTCATATTCTTTATTTACCTGGGATGTTACAGTTACTACCCACTTCAACAAGGTTCACATTTATTTTTATGATCCTACTTGATTAGAACTCCACACTTAAGCGTGTTTGGATAGATGTATTGTCAAGATGGGTAACCTTATAGGAAGTTTCCTTGGGTGTGTGTGAGTGAGGAAAAAGCACATTGAAATAACATGTGTTGGCCTGCAGGGGAAATCATTAGTCTGATAAGTGACATCAGTGGGTTATAACATGAGGTATGCTAGGAAGGAAACTAAGGTATTACATGAGACTCATGGGGTCAGATGACTAAGTTTATAACCTAGGGAATATTAGTTAATAAAAAAAGGTATCAGATTCAGGTTACCCATGTGGAAGTATAGTGGCACTACTATGTGGGGTCCACAATGAGGGTGTTTTCCTTTAAAAGGGAGAGTGTAACACCCCTAGAAAAGTGATACTTAAATGAATAAATGTTACTAACCATGTCAATAAGTTGAACCTTTATATTAAGGATCCTACATAATTAGAACTCAATAGTTAAGTGTGTTTATCCTAGATTAGTGTTGGGATGGGTGACCTCCTAGAAAGTTTCCTAGGTTATATGTGAGTAAAAAAAAAGAAAACTGAAAGAACATGTGTTGTAATGTGAGTATCATCATTAGTCTAAAAAGTGACCTCAGTGGGATATATCACATGGTGTGCTGGGAAGGTATCCATGGTATTACAGGAGATCCATGGGTTTAGATGACTAGGTTCATAACCCATGGAATTTTTACTTGTGATGGTGTAGTTTTTGTGTTTTGTTGAGACTGAGTAGGATCATGAGAAAGAACATGTGAGTGGGTTCTCATTGGGTCACTCAGCTTGAAGATTAGAGTGTGTGTTGGTAATGATTTTTTATAAAAGTTTTAGTGTGTGAGGGTAGGTACACACTAGGTATATATGGTGTCGGTTGGGTTGTGAATTGGTGAATGGGATGTGTGAAGGAGTGTTGATAAAGGTTTGAGTTATGGATGATCCCAAATGGAACTTTGTGGTGGTATGAGGATGAGACACTCACAAGCATTGAATCCTAGAGTTTTTTGTGTAGGATATTTCCCTCAGCTGTGATAGGTTACATTAATAGAGGATCATTGTACCCTGGTATAGTAGACCTGAGGTCGTTCCTTGACATGGAAAATTATGGAATATAGTGTTAGAGGTCAAAGGAGGTGAGCATGGCTTGGGAGGAGTGACATGTATATGGTTTTGGGAGCACATCATTGGTTGTTAGATGGAAATGTGCTTATTGGGATGAGAATGAGTGTCAGGTGGTGTTTCATGTTGGTGCTTGGGTATGAGCAGGATGACCATGCCCTGTAATTGTGTTCTGTGATGGATGGATCATGATTCATGGAGAATGGGAATTTAGGTTCTTTGGTTGATGATAATAATACTCATATGGTGGGGAGGATCGTATCGATTGTGGTTGAATGACCATCATGTTGGACGAGTTGTGTGTATGGTGAGATTAGTCAGTGGATGGTCAAGGTGGAGTTGGGTTTTAGGTGCATGATAAGATTCACTGATATTTGGTTCCTTGGGTAAAACCATATTTGACGTTCATATTGAGTGTTAGTGTACTTAGTGCATTATCATTGGGATTGTGGTGATATAAGAGTGATATAGGGGTGATTCATTGGGTAATTCATGATTCATGATGTGATCTAGGGGTAAATCACGGTTTACTATGTGGTATAGGGGGTGAATCGGTGATTTGTGAAATATTTTAGGAGTTTAATAGGTTTCATCACATGTTTTAGAGGGTAAAACTATATTCTGTTTCATGGTTCAAGGGGTGAAAAGGTTTTTTGAAATGGTTTAGAGGGTTAATTTGATTCGTCACATGATCTAAGGAGTGAATCATGTGAAAAAATGTCATAAAGGTGTCTATTGGGATGAAAATTACTGTAAATTAATTAAAAATATGGTTTCATGATTTGGAGAATGATCAAGACCCTACGTGGGGGTTCATTAGTGAAAATTCCAAGTTTGGGGTAGATTTTTATTTTTGAGGATACATCGGTGGTGTGACCGAGAGTTTTGGGAGAATTTATCTAGATGAGGTATGACTGGTGTTCTAGTTGAGTTTGGACATTTTGGGACTAGAATCATGTCGATAGTGGTGTGTGGTTAGTGTTTAGTGGGTCAGTGGACTGCTCAGAGTGCTTTTTTGGTAGGTGATTCCTATGGTGGGGAGCACCATCATTCAAAATGAGCCTTTGTGAGAAGGATTCTTATAGTTGGGAGCACCATAATCATCGAGATAAATTAGTTAAAGGCACTATTATGTCTTAGGAGATATGGGTGAGGGTGAGTTCTATCTCAGTGTTGGCATTAGAAGTGAGCGAGTGGCTCAACTTCGAGTGAATAGTGTGTTTGGTGTTTAAAGTTGCGCAGTGGAAGAAAGGATGGACTTTGGAGATGGAATGTGACTAGTATATGGATAATTGATGATCGAGATAGGTCGAGATATGTGGTTTAAGGGATATCATGGATTCATGAGTAAAATGAGCATTATGGTTGGGATTTCCTAACACCCTATGGATTTCAGGTCATTACGTTTTGAGAAATAGTTCGAATTTTCATCAGATGGATTGTTATCTTTTAGAAACGGGACTCGGAATGGTATTATGAGGGTTTAGACAACTCAAATCTGTAATTTTGGATGGGTTCTAAGGCTCAAGTGGTGACTTGGGGTTTTTTAGGGTTTTGGAGGAAGGTTATGTGGTTGTACTACTACAAAACTATATCAGCATTCCTTTCATAGCTTGACCATAGGGGTCATGCAGTGAAATTTTAGAGAGAGGGGAATCTCCCCTACCAATTTGGTTCATGGTGTGAAATATAATTCCATATCGTGAAAGCCTTTTGTAGATTTTTCTTCTAAAGGGGGACATCCCCCCTTTTTTGTCTTAGATAGGATCACGCACACAGGAGGGTCAATAACCAGATCTCACCCTCCCCCTTGTTTAGAACATTTTTTAGTATGATTTTTCATTTTAGGAGGTATGTTTCTCCATCCCCTACTTTCTATTCTTCTTCTCAACTAATCTAGATCAATTTTGGAGTTAGAGTTTTGGAAATTCCCACTGAAGCATGGTGTAAGTCATCCCGATCAAAGGGGATTTCACCTGACTTGCAAAGAGGACATCCCGAGATGTTATTTTCCCATTGTTGTAAGTCATTTTAGTGAAGATACATCATCCAATGGATTTATTTAGGGTTTATTCCTAAATTAAATTTATTTTGTGATTAATCGATCATTTCATGATGGTAATTTTGAGTGTCTTGGATTTGAGGGTGCTTCGAGAGTCGATTGCACCCGATTTATCATGATTCTGACAAGCGGTTGACACCTAGTGAGTTTTTCGGTGTTTATGAAAAATTAATTAATTTTTTATAATTAATTAAAAAATATTATAATTAAATATTAATGTCTCTTTGTGTGATACAGGTTCCCAAGATTGTGATTGATGCTTGGTTTCCTTGGATGAAACTCGACAGAGCTCGACAAGGGGTTAACTTTGGTATTGAGGTAGGTGGCCCTAGTAATACAATTGAATATGTTTATTTATGCATGAGTGTGTATTAATTAATACTTATTGGGGTTTTTACATTAGTTTTATGGACCATTAGTTCCCTAGGTAGATGGAATAGGGTGTAATTAGGCCTATTATTCTTTGAATAAGTGCTCTTTAACACTTATATGAATCAAGGCCACCCAACAATTATGCTTCCAAGGGTCATGGGCTTTGGTTGAGTTGAAAAGAGTCCTTTATGTGGTTTTTTTATATTATTTGATATTCCGGATGACCTAGGAAGGGTTACTAGGTCTAGTGGGAAGGAATTAGTGTCATAGGTCCTGGTGTTTATGGGCGAGATGGTCAGGCATCTTGCAAGTGATGTGGAACTCCCTCTTGAGGATAAAGGTGTATCTTGATATGATCTTGTAATGAGAGGATTTTTTTCAAGAAATGGAATCATTATTCTAATGGGTATTATAGGGTAGAGACTTGGGATGATCCCTGGGTATAAATATTGAGAGTGTCAAGGGACTTTGATATGGATGTGGGATGAACCCATGGGATCTAGGTCAATGGGAGCCTTCAGGAAGTGATGTCACCAACAGGTGGTGAGTTTGAGATGGTATTAGTAAGTAAAGACCATTTTGGGTCTATATGACTTAATGTATGACCTATTGGGTTAGTTGAGATGTGATTCAATGAGTTTCTAGGTCTCGAGTAACTAGAACCTTGGGATCATCTAGTGATATGTGTGTTGGCCTACTGGCCTTTCTTGGGTGCATGTGCTTGTGTGACCTCCCTAAATTCTGGTGGGGATGGTTCAGTGTGATGTGACCTCCCTCAAGTTTTTGAGGATGGGTTAGGGTGATGACCATTCCCTAAATATTTGGGTATTATTTCTAGTTCCTTAACATATGTTTCTTGGGTCGGTGTGCATGAATGAAGTTAGGATATACCCTAAGTGATGGGGTAGTGGTTTTGGAAGGGACCTTTTACTTGAGTGAGAAGGCATGGGTGACCACATACTAATTGAGAGGGAATGGGTTGATTGATGATAGAGGACCTTTCTAGGTGAGTCTTGGGTTATGGCAGAAGATCACCTTGGGGGCTAGGTCATGGGATGATTCAAGGTGAGACCGATAAACCTCCCTTGAGTGACAAGGTATGGGTCAAGGATTATACATGTATGACTATGCCCAATGTTTTTGGGTATTGGTTTTATGTTTTGGATATCTACCTACCCAAAGTCTTTGGGTCTGGTATGGGAATTGGTTACGAGTGCAAGGGCATGAAGTGTTGAGTGGATTCTGGCATGGAACTAAAAATGGTATGGTTCATGTCAGGGTATCTTGGTTAGCACCTAATGACATGATGGGTGTGTGTACCTTGTTGTGTTTCATGGTGTCCTAGTTAGCGCATGATAACTCAGTGAGCATTTTTATTTCATCATTTATTTTCCATGTTCATACACACACATATGAAGAAATATGTTAAGGGTGTTTTGTGAGACCCTACTAAGTTTTATTCTTACACCCTACACAAGAATCTTGGTGTGCATGCATACCTTATGTTTTCTTTTCAGGTTAGATAACAGGTTGTGTAGAGGATCTTGCGTAAGCATCATGAAGGAATCAAGAGATTGGGATGAGGTCTGGGGATGACAGTAGGCATAATATGCATGGGTTTTATTTTCAGTTTATCATATATTTGGGATCATCCTGGTCGGTGATAAATTGTATGTTATATATGAAAACATCATATATATTATTGGATGTTTATTTATCCTTCATACTGTGATATTTTTTTGGATGTTGTTTGGTTATTTTTTATGTAGTTTGTACTCTGATTCGAGGGTATAGTCTCCCCGCTGTATGGATTAGTTCCTCACCACTAGTCTGTAGCCTCTAGCATATAGGGAGTCATGCCTAAGTCCATGTGGAACCCTCGGTATGTGAACTTTCAAGTGTCCCAAGGTAGGATTTTACAACTTTCTATGAAGATCGTCTATGTGAAGCAGAAAACAACCATATTGATTGACTGCATGCATAAACTATTGACCATATGGACTAACTATGTAAAGTGATCATGTATTAGTTTAAAAATCCTAGTCTTTATTCATTTTTAATCATGTAATACTCAAAAAATTTGTAGCCCTTTTCAAGAAACTCAAGATCACTTACAAAAATCTATATAAAGTGTCTCTACATCCACCAACACTTTTAATTGATTTCTTTTATAATCAACACATCTATCAATGCAATTCAAATTAAAAAATATCTATAAGAATCTAAAAATTCCAACAAATTTTGACTTTAATATTAAATGAATATTATAATGATTCTAATCAAGTAATTATTCCTTTTTTATTAGAGATAATGAGAACTACTTCAAAACCAGTCTTCCAAGATGCATTTTATGAATTTTCATTCACTTATAATAAGCGATAACTTCTTGGGAATACTTATTATTTAAAAAAAGATGGGGAATTTTTTCAACCATATTCTAATAAAATAATATTTTCTTAAATTCTATTTCAACAACATATTTACAATAACTTCTATCAATACTACAATCATATTGAAAACAAATAAAACACACACAAATCCCCCCTAGCGTTACTCAAGGATGTCTGAAGCTTCCCTCACACTATAAACCACATTATAATTATGGTGAATCCACTCATGAGTGTTATTATCATGATTTGGTTCACTTTGGGAGTCACCCCCACACCATTTTATCTTTCATGTGCATTACACCCTACTAGAAAAGGCTTCTTGATAGAAGTGATTTCTGGATTTACTTTTCAACTAAAATAGAAGAACTCTCTCACCCCATGTGGGACTTGTGTATTTATAGAAGATCTCAATAAATAGTAGGGTGGTTAGTACCTATCACAAACACTAAGGGGATCATTGTACAACCATGGGTACAATAAACCTCCCTTAGTGTTACCCGAGGATTTCTAAAGCTATGCACACACTCTGTAACTATATCAAGAATAGGGTGAATCCTCCCATGATCATTGCTATCATAATTTTACCCACTAATAGATCCACCCTTTATTTTTTTTCCTTATTTTACATACCACCAATTTGGAAAATTCCATTGATAGGGTATATTCCTAACATGACTTTTCAATCACATTATAAACACACCCTCACCCCATGTGGGACTCGCATCTTTCTAGCATATCGCACCAATGAGTAGTCGGTTAGTACTTGTTATAAACATTGAGGGGAGTACCATACAAACCTAGGGATAATAGGATCACTTCAAAAGAATTTATTTCAATACACTATATCTAAATTAATTAATTATAATCAAATTATAATTATTTAATAAATATAATTAACTTTTAAAATTTAAAGCAATTAGGAATAGTCACTGAATAACTCACCAAGTGACCTTGTCATGCTAAAGCCATGAAAAAACCACCCATGAATGGTCCATGACATACTCTTGACACCATTCCGTGAAAAAATACTAATACAGAATACCAATTCAATCACTAAATTAAATAATTTTAGTCAAATTTTAATGAAAACTCTTGAAAAATCCATACAATGACATACCTCTAACCAAAAAACATATGATTATGTGATATCATCCTATCGGAAAATCCTTTATCCATTAAAAGAAAAATACATACCACATTGGGATGATTCCTCCATGAATTGGAATAATCGTTAACAAAAACCTATTTAGAGACAACTAAAATCCGAGAAACAAGAGGGTTTGAAGAATGAAAGGAAAATGAAGACAAATATCACCTTAATCGCTAGATAATCACCCAAGAAAACAATAAAAATTTATGGTTATTGAAGGAGAGTGAAAAGGTGGGAGATCCCTTTGGATATCATGAATAATTGATAAAAAAGATATTATTGGGGTATTAAAATCGAGAGGGGGGAAAGAGGGATTTACCAAAAATCTAAACCACATAGGGAAAAACAGCTTGCACCACATCATTCCCTACGTCATTGTGCACTCCAAAGAAGCCCTAAATTATCCCCAACATGCACATTCCCAAGATAAGGGATCCTCCCTGCTCACCATTTTATAAAGGCACCTCAAACACCCAAAATAATAAGCATTGTTTTGAAGACCCCTATCCCGTTCCATTTTTTACCACACCATACCAACTGAAATAGGAATTTCGCATACTTGTTTCACAAAGGGAGAAACCCCATGTTCCACGCTCTTCCAATCCACTAACATAGGCACCCAAATCTACTTGTGCTCAAGTATTTTAGCTTTCATGACATAGATCACATCCACCCTCAACAAACTCCCTAGATCAGGGCACCACAACTTCCACTACAGCATAGCTGCCTTAGCCATTTCCCATAGTAAGGAACCCATGGCCAAAATACTCATGTGCTATTTTAATACCCCCCCCCCCTAAATTTTCAACTTCTCTCTCAAAAACTTAAAATTACCAAACCCTAAATCAGGAACCCCTCCCCACTCTTTCATGTGCCCAACCCCCTTCCACCTACTCTTATCTTCTTCAAAGAGACTCATTTCACCCTCTTACTCTGGTACGATAAAACCCTAAGTATGTTTGTCTTTTTCTTCTTACTCCTCCTTTTCTTTTTGCTTTTTTCCTATCATCTTTATTTCATTACTCTTTTATTTTAGGGTTTATTATCACTTCCCATTTTAAATTTTAATTTTAATTTCCTTATTCCCTTTTTTTTTAATAATTTTTATACTATTTTTTAAAAATTTATCATCTTACACACTTTGTACCAACAATTTTTTGAAACCTTGATTTTTCTTCTAAAACTTATATAAAATTAGGGTTTCCATAGGTACTTATTAGGATCAACATATTTTAATTTAAATTTTTAACTCTTTTATTTGTGTTGTGTGAGAAATTTTTATGTTTGTTTTCTTGTATGATCATTACCCAAAAATGTAACCCCTACCATGGATGCCTCCAAGAGAGACCGAGGTTCTGGATCTGATAACCCTTCTAAACCCCACCTGAAATTTTCCAAAAAAGAAGAAAAATAAGAAATAATAAGTCTTAAATTCTTGATAGGTCTCCCCCCACTACTAATTTTAGCCTAACAACTTGGCTACCCTTGGAATTGAAGAGGATCTTTGACACTTGATTTATAGATGTCACCACATGGATTCCCTTTCTGTGTATGAATCGACATATAAATATCTCATCTTGGTGTTCAAAACAACATTTCACTACAATGATTGATATTCCACCAATGATAATGGTGAAATTATTAAAAAGGATGCAAACATAACATTCTACCTCCGGAAGTGGTGATATAGCTTTCATCTTGTGAACTTTGAAACTATGATGAGGCTATATAATGATGATTTCATCAATGATACTGATTACACTGACGATGATCTAACTTGGGACCCCACCATAACATGACAATTTTTCATCAGAATCAACTCATTGGATCCATCTTACATTTCCCAAACCTCTAAGGACTCTATATTACTCAATATCATCCACCAAAACCTCTATCGATTCTTGATAACCTATTTTATGGCTTGGTCGGATAGTGAAGGGAACACGACACTGTGATACTTGTTTTTTCTATTTTCCATATTCTCTGAGAATACCATAAAATTGGAATTAATATTTAAACAATACCTTGTTTATATGTTTACCAATTCAAAGGGGGACATTTTTGGTACATCATGATCTTGGATGAGCATTTGAGGATACATTTTAATAAGGATTCCTTCACTAAACTTGACATGCAACTTCCCTTCGATATCACCATGGTCTAGAATATTATAATTATTGATTATGATGGGAAACACTATAATTTTAAGGGATCCTAGGAGGTTGTTCATGATGATACTCATTAATCTACCCCCCCCCCCCACACCAAAATCTCTCACCACACACCACCACCTGAGTAGGAACACCACGCCCTATTTCATACTACCTAATCCCGCCCACCCAACTTGATCATATACAAAACACCACCCTATTACCACATGTACTCCACCCATAATAACCTAAAATATAATCCATATTTTTACCCAGACCACTAGTGGAAATGAAGTCAGTATATGCATTCCATGTGCAACTAGAAGGTCGAATATACTCAATGCTGACTGGAAGGTGCTAGTTTGTGGAAATTTCATCCTCTAATCCTTTATCACCCCTCCCTAACCTTTCAACTTCCTATTTTATCCAAAATAATGATTTTATACCCTATGTAACTTTATATTCCTCCTCTCTATCTAGGGATAATACCAAAATAGGTGGTATTTGGTTGGGTTCTTCTTCGATGGGTGATATTGGTGTTTCCCCTATAACTGCAGCAAGCATGGATTATAAGATATCCAAATAATATTCAGCTTAGGATGTGGTTGTTCAAGTAGGTTTTCTATACCCCATATTAGTGCACCTCCCATGGGTTGGGACTAACCATTTTCTATGTCAAGGAATGTTTTTATTACCCCCATCTCACAAACATGCATATCCATGACTAACCTTTTTTCACTTTTGTTATTATTATATATTGTATGGGTTTTAGATCAATTATATTTCCCTGGTGTGACTATGTGATATGTTTTCCTCTACTTATGTGATTTCATTATTTATTCACTCTTTCTAGTTTCTATGATTAAGACCACAAGTACCCCCACTCGAATGACTTACATCACACTCTTCCACTTGTCAGACACTCACACAAAAAAATTAATTCTCTTCATCTGACCACACTGTAGTAGAGTCTTCTTTCATTGAAATTTTTACTTTTATATTTTGATTTTTTGTACACTTCCCTTTCATTAATAACCACTTATCACCTTTCTAAACCTTATATACTCATGGATAACCATGACCGGTCTTAAGTGTGGGGGAGGTCACCTTAATCTTTAGAACCCCATTTGATCAATTGCCTTGGAATTTCCAAGGATTGAATGGTTATTTTAGAGACTATTCAATGGATAGTATAAATTTAATTCATTCATATTAGTTAAATTATTATGACCTTGATGGATTATTTTTACATTTTATATATTCCTGTATTGATAAGATCATCTTTGATGTGAGAGATCCTGGGAAATTTAAGGAGAGTTATTAAAATTTTCTTTTTAAAACATTGTTTTTAAAATGAATTTTGTGATGGATTGATTAAAATGAAGTAACCTTCTAGGATGGAAGTCAATTTATGCATTAGGGGAAGTGAAGCTTTGAAATTTTCAATACCACACGCATGGTTATTATGTGGTCTTAATTTCATGATCTCTTTACTTTCTTAGAAAATTCATCAAGGTGAGTGATCAGAAAAATACGGGTACCAAAAATTTTAATTCTAGTATCCCACTCTAATGAAAAATTTGAGATATCAAAAATATACCCATGATAACAATGATCCTTTACTAAACATTAAATATAAAGTCAATGAGTTTTTGTGAACTATAAAAGTAATAACCCACCATTTGATGTCAACGAGATCTCTTTCTTAACCAAACTAAGTGTGTTATGAGATGGAAATAGATGAAGGAAGTATATTTTAAATGAAGAAGGAAAATTTATGATATAAAATAAATAAGGATTTAAGTATGGAAACTTAGAAATTTTTAATTGAGTCAACTTTTCTTGTTTTATTTGAGGATTGGTAAATCTTGAAGGGTGTAATATAATTTATAATTATTATTCATTTGAAACTTGTGTTCATTTGGATGATATAATCTGTGACATTTCTACCTTTTTATTAGGTGGTCACTTTAGAATTATTTTCTAGGTAATTTTTTGAGGATAAATAATTGATCAAGTATGGGGGAGTTTGATGTGCTATGGTGTATGGGTTGGTTTCACATTAAATTCCACTTGATAATTGACTTTTTGTATTTACATCATTTTATATATGGCCTTTACATGTTTTGATAGTCAAAAAAAGGAATAGAATGGAAAATTGATTGAAGTTTTCATGAACCATAGATTTAGAAGGTAAAATAGAAGCATTAGGGATCATTTTATTCTAAGCATGTTTTACACTAAAATCCAAAAAACTATAAGAATCAGCCTGAGAAACCATGCGAGATGAAATTTTAAGAGATAGTATGCACTGCATGGTCTCTACATGGTTTACCAAACCATTTATGACTACCCAAAAACCATGTGAACTATAATTTTAGGAGAAGAAACCATATGCATGGTCTGTGAATGGTTACCTAAACCATTAACATGTCCATATGAACCGTATGACCAAGAACCATATGAAAATAATGATAAGCACACTTGGAATGTGGTTTATCCAACAATTCACGTTAACCATGCATTATGGGTCGACTTTCCAACCACCCCCATATACCACCATAATCACTCTTTGACCTGGGTATTTTGACCCCTAACCACCCAGATACATTCATGGTCACCTAATTAATGTTCTATGATAATTTTGGTGGGGGGTAATTCAGAAGATCCTTTTCGAAGTAGGGAAGAGCTTGAAACTCATAAGGAGATGAATTACATAATTTTTCTTAGAACTGTCTTGTATTTATTCTTCTTATATTCACTATAATGAACACTAGTGGTAAGTGGAGATTTTTTTCATTTTAATCATGTGTGTAAAATTCATTCCCTATGTTGGGGTCCTGGATGACAGTGGAGAACCACTTGGTTAATTGAATTATTGTTGTGTTCTTGTGTAATTCTTATAATTTTTTCAAAATTTATTCATTTATTCTTTATGAAATTCTTTGTATATGTTTCACTGGACCAAGAATGACATAATTAGGGATCTCAATAGGTATTATAACAAATATTCTTATGACCATTAGGTGAATTCATCATCACATTGGGTTTTCTTTCATAAAAATTTCTTGAAATTAATTATTGGATCAAGAAGTGTATTTTCAAGATTTTAATCAAACTATACCAAAATAAGGTGGTTTTCCACACTTTAATCCTATTGGTGATAATTTATTATGAACAAAATGACAAAAAATATAACACATTTCCAATAATATCCATTGAAGTCCATAACCCTGACGCATTATCACCATTAAGTCAAAAACCCAATTTTTCTATTACTATTTTTTATGACAAAAACCCTTAAGAGCTTCAATATAGGGTCATTTTAAGCATGAATGGTCTTTGAAACAATTATTTGATTCTTCCAATAACTATTCAGAAAATTCACATCAATGAATACCCAAGATTTCATTTAGGATCGACCCTATAATTCCACTACACTCATTTTGGAATTAGGAAACATTAAATTTGGGCCACCTCAAAGTAGATAGTTGGGAAGAATGATACTACATATGACCAAAATAGGAAAATAACAAGTGTATAACACATAGAGATACCATATGTAGGTGCCAGGGATTTTAGAAAAATGACACGGTTAGACGATGTGTAACCCAATTTCACTCCATGTAGTCTTGGTCAACACATAAGGATTCACTCACATGAATCATGGATCATTGTATGGTTTATATGAAAAAATGTGTATTAATACACACCACATACAAATTACTAGGTTGGAATACAATTTGTGGTGTTATATATCTTGTAACATATTTACATGTTTTGTAACGCACACATGACACAATGGTTGTGTGGATAATGTATGTGGTGTGTAATAAATTCACACATCATGTGTTAAATGTAAGTCAGTGGATACAGATCTGGTTGTATTACATGGTGTGTATTTGGAATGCATGTCATGTAATTCTTCATTATCCCATATGGATTACACACTGATTCCTTATGCGAGTAGTGTGGGATCAGAAGAAGGGGGTTACACACCGTGTAGTTGATGTACATAATGTGCAACTCATACCTATTTATGCAAAGTATGCACTAAGCTAGGATGTATACCTTGTAAGACTAATTACATTAAATAAAATTAATCCCATCATTAAAACCAAACTACGTGGAAAGTTTTTGGCATACATGTCGTGTGATAGGGTCTTACAGAATATTAAATTCTTGATTAACTTCCCAAAAAAATTAGAACTACATGTTGTGTAGTGGTTATATAAAATTTTTATGTTACATGGGAGTTTAGATAAGTACATGACACATAGATTATACATGTTTCTAAATGCTATGTAACTACATGAGAAACTGTGTACGCTTAATGTCGGGTAAATATGCTATACATTACTAAAAAAGGTGCCCGGTAGTTTGGACGGGTACACCCTATATTGACTCCAAGTACATAGCATGTATTTTAAATAATTTTAAATAAAATTAATTTAATTTAATTTAATTTAAAATTAAAGTGCATGGGTATCTTATGTATCTCCAAGAATATTTGGATTAATGATGAAGATAAAGATTTAATTAATTAATAATACCATTAATTATGAATTCAAGAGAAATTTATCTTAATTAAGAGAGAGATTTTGGTGGGGACCAAGTTGGATGGAGAAGGTTTCTGGAAGTTGAAGAAGTTTTTTTAAAGGTGTTGTTTTTTGTTGTCAAAGGATGTTTTTAGAAGAAATGAATCACCACACTCTTTATTTGATTGAAAATCATATTTACCATTGTATTCAAGAGAATTAGACTCACGATGCTTGAAAATATCCATCATATTTGGGAGAATCTCACTGGAAAAAAGGTTCATTGGATCCACACTGAATTCGGAATGAAAATTTCAATTGTATTGAGGAATAATCTTGCTGGAAGTAAAGGGTTATCATATTCACCCTGAATATGGTATGGAATAATTGGTCGTAATTATGGAGAATCAAAGTTTGTATACCTATGATAAAACAAATGTGATGATGCTTTACTATTTTGGAATTCTCATAAATCATAAGTTACTGGTAAAACTTGTGATGTAATCTTGATGAAATAAAGAAGTGAAGAAGCCATGATGATTGAGAATCAGTTGGAAATAAAGAAAAGAGATGTTTCCAATCATATTCAGATTGATTAGAAGATAAAAGGGTGATGGAATTTTATTCAGCCTGGTTGTCATAATTATGCCAAACGTATTTAGGTCAATGGTATTCTGAACAATCATATTCGGTCTGAGAAAGAAAGAAATTTGTTGATGAAGGAAAGGGAAGTTACAATAATTTACTTGGAAAATATGATGATGCTAAAGATAATTTTCAATGTATTCAAATTCATGAAGTAAGTCATGATACAAGATAAAGTTTTTGAAATAAGAAAGTTAATGAATCCAAATATTTCATGATCTTCGTATTAAGTCCATCGAATTCATAAAGGCTGAGATGGTTTGTGGAAATTGTGAAAAAACGAAGGTTCTGGTTTTTAGTCAAACCAAAATCCAAAAGATACAAATCTTCATAGAATGAAGTTTATGGGAGAAGAGAAATAAGTTTGTATGGGAATAGTTAGTGGTGTCATTTTCAAAAGAGAAAATAAGTTTGTCAAGTAGGTCAAGAGAATATTTGAAGAAGAATATTCAGATCTTGTCAAAAATTTAGTCAACCATTTAAAAAAATATGTTGAATTATGTTTTTTGATATTCAAATGGATCAAGATAATATATGAATAAGAATCTATTGTTTTACATTTATTTTGAATGTAATGTAACAGGTCATAATAAAAATCAGAATTTAACTCAGACTTGAGTGTGTTAAGATTTTGAACTAGATTATTGGATGTTTTTTCAAGGGGAGTATCATATTTAGCAATTATAATGGTATGTATTTCCTCATACAAGTAATTGGTACGGAGCATTGTAAAGAAATAATCGTATTGAGGAAATCTAATTTGGACTAAAGTTGGTAAAATTAGTCAGAAGTGAGTAGAATTATTTAGAATATTTTAGAAGAATCAAGAAGAAACAAGAAGAATTTAGAAACATTAACAAAGTCAAAATACACCCTAAATTCAAAGGAAATCGAGATTTTGGGTAATTTGGGTTAGCGGGAAAGTTTTGGGGATTCTAGTAAAAATATCTCATGGGTCACCTATAAAAGGGGAGAAGTGCATCATACTTTTATAATGACTAACAAGGGTGTATTGTTCATAGAGAAGAGAGAGAAGCTCTGAATTTTAAGGGAGAGAAATAAGCTTATGTGTTGAGCCTTTGTTTAATAAGTTTCGATGGAGAGAAGTGAAAGGAGAAGAGACAAGATTTCAATATTTTCAACTAATAATTGTATTCAGTAATCATAATATTCAACTGATTTTTGTATTATTCTTGTCATCATATTCAGTTGTCCATCTTATTGGGTTGGATAATCAAATTGGGATTTTTATATTAAGGTTTCCAGACTGAGGAATAATGAATTCTAAATTGTCCCAGTCATATTCATACAATGATATATCTATCATATTGGGAAATCGGATTTAGAAATCGGATTGGGAGAATCATACTGGAAAATTAGACTAAGTTCTATATCAATGTCCTTGAATATATTACCATATTCTGGGTAACAAATTGAAGGGTTTTTTTCAAAAGAATACATTTTTAGAAGTTAAAAAGAAGCACAAGTTACATGTTTTGTTATACAAACATTATATTGCATCAATTTTTCTAGTTGGATCACATGAACTGTTGGATTGTATTCAAAGTTATATATGAGTGAAAGGTCATATCATAATAATTTTATTCCACACAAAAGGATTTTTTTCTAATGGATTGTGTGTTATTGAATCATTTCTAAACCATACCAAGAATATAGTTATTCATATTGAATAGTTAACCTTGTAAATACTTATGTTCCTGTGGATGTGTGTTCGGATTTTTTTCAGTAGGAAATGAAATCTTTAATAGAAGGTGAATGTTGTTTAAATTTTAAAGAAAGATAAAATAAAAAGTATCACTGATTCACCCCCTCCCCCTAGCATTGATACAATTATCCTGACTAGGTAATCTCAAGTGGTATCATAACCAAAGGTTTCCTTCACTTATTCTTTACTGGTGAATAATTTGAATTGTGTGAATAGTAAAGTTATTCTAGTTTTTTATGAAAATAATTATCATATATAGGAATATATAATGTTTCTTTATCTTATTTTTATTGGATATGATGTTCTTGAAGCTGAAACAGATGGGTTTTCCCCTATTAATGATAAATTTCCTCTTACCACATTCTGAAAGTGAATTCTTAAGAGTGAAATATTTTTCCATAACCAAAGGTATATGGGATAAATTGAAAACATATACGAAGGCAATAAAAAAGTGAAGAATGAAAAATTACAAATCTAGAGATTGAAGTATGAAGATTTAAATATGGGTGAGTATGAATATATTGGGGACTTCTTTACCAGGGTAAATGAAATTTTTAGCACTATCAGATGTCTTGGTGAAAATTTAGAAGATTCTATAGTTATTGAAAATATCTTGAGAATCCTTCCTAGCAAGTCTGATGCAAAAGTTTCTTCATTGGAAGATAGAGATCCTGAAACATTATCTCTTGATGATTGACATAGCACTCTCATAACTTCTAAAATTAAAATACAGAAAGATATCAAATAAAAAACAAAAGTTGATAGAAAAATTTCTTTTAAGTCAGAAAAAAATAGAAGTCAAAGAAGTTTATTATTGAAGATGAAGCTGGTGATTTTGATTATGAAAATGAGGTATGTAAAAATATTGATGATATTTTATCCTTTTTTTCTAAAAATTTTAGATGAGGTACAAGGAAATACAAAGGGAAACTTCCCTTGAAATGATTTAAATGTGGATCCAATGGTCATTTTTTGGATAATTATCCTTGAAGAAAGAAATAATATGATAGTGATGAAGAATAAATAAATCCAAAAAGATTGTGGAAGAAATGGAGAGATAAAGGAAAATCATATTCCATAGGGAAACAAAGAAAATTATTCAAATCAAAAAGAAGAAGTTTATTATCTAAATATGAAGAAGAATAAGTCAGTGATGCTGAATTTGAAAATTCTATTGAGTATAGTGTTGATAATACTTTTATTTTAATATTAAATGATGAAGAATTCAGAAGTAGTTGTCATGAACCAGTCCAGGTCAACCCTGAACTGGCCACTCGGGCCGCTCCATGACAAGTCCTGAGAGGTGTTCCTGATCCTCCTAGGATAGCAACAAGCACCGAGGTTATCAATTAGAGTGAAAAGTGAATTATTTCGCCCAAATATAAACAATAAAGAAAATAATGGAAATAATGGACATCCCAATACACATTTATATAAAAAATTACATCATTTATATGAAAAAATTGAAAGTAAAACTGAATGATGTAATCAAACCAACCATACCTGATGACCAAATAACCCCATGTGACCTCTCTGATCACTCTTCAACATAATGATCCCATGACACTCAAGGCGACTTAACCCAAGCTGAAACCTGTACAAGGGATAAAAAAAGAAGAAAACTATAGGTGTGAGTATTAAAACCTAGTAGGTTAGCCAGATATTCTATTCTTAATGCACTTTCACTTAAAATAAAATAAATTTCAATTTAATTTTTGAAATACAATATATAAAATTATTTTTTTTAAACAAGGTTCCATGCTATGGAAGTTATCAGACAAAATCTTGCAAGTTTTATACACAAGTATGCTAGAACAATTTACAAAGATATGAAACTTCAAAATGACAACAATTTTTAAGAGGGATGATTTAAAGAAAGAACGATTTTAAATAAAAAACAAATGCTACTGAATTTTCCATCTAAACACGCCATATTCCAATGGTGAATATCATATATTCAATGAGCACAGGTCATAGGAACACCCCTAGGAACTAGTTTGTTGTGGGCCTCAGGTACCTCATATCTGACTATAAAAGTTACCATAAAAAATATATATGTTATCATGCACATGATCCACTGGTAGAAGAATAATCCATAACCAAGTGGTACCCAACATAATAATCATCATAGTTTATATAGTGTTGTCATCGTCAAACTTGCAACGTGAAACAGGGACGACACCACTCCAGATCACTATCATACTAGTACACATCCGACCACCTGGATACCAAGGTTTTACCTTTAGTGATCAATAAAGTTCCACATATTATAAAATACACATTACACATGAAATTCTCCTTACCAAATCATACACACAAAAACATCCCACAAACATGATTTTCATTTCTTTCACGGATCAATAAACCACTGAAAATTTTCATAAAACAATTTCAAGAAGTATAATGAGTCTTTTCACATATAATCCATTTAAAAATGATATTTTAAGGAAAAAAACCCACCATTACCATATCAAAACATATTTTTAATCCCCAAAACCATTTAATAAATCAATTTCATAGACGATAAAATGGATCCAAATGATACAACATGAAGTACACATGAAAGCCATTTTTAGAAGAAAAAATGCAAAATAATCCTTTAAGCCTTTCTCAAAACTAAAATTTGACAAGGGTACACGTTTCACTTTTATTAATGAGGTGTATACACACCATTTAAATCATAAAACCAATTTCATACATCCCTTAAAATACTCAAGTTACATATTCAAAACACAACCATTTTCATAAGGATGTGAAACAGCCCATTTATCGGCAACTCGGGCCGAAACATGTTGTAAACCAAAACCCATTTGTTTGTAAAACCAAATCCACATTGTAAATACATATAAGGACACAAAAATAAAATTTGTAATGCTTCAAATTCATTTATAAATGAAAACAAATAATTTTTAAATCACACTTAACACATAAAAACCAAACGTAAAATTTACCGAACACATGACATGCACTTTTAAACAAAACAAATTATTTTAAGCACTTGACAAGGAATAAAACACCAGTTGAATGACATAATTTTATTAAAACTAATTAAAATTGTTAAAAATACCATTAAACATGTTCTAAACCTCACAAAATAGGTGTGAAAGATAACGGAACATTTAAAAAAACACTTGGTGTGCACTTTTATGACAAAATAACACTACTTTTCACAAAATAAGGCATAAACACCACTTTTCACACAAAATCAAGTTATTTAATGCTTATATAACAATACTAAGAATATTTAGAGGGTAAAAATACCATGAAAATATGAATATTAAATAAAAAGTGCATGTGAAATGGGAAACCTACCTCAAAACCATGGCGAAAAGGAAACGTACACCCGATATTACCCTCTGCGGTTCCCGATACTCTAGATCTATGAATACTAGCCCTAAAGAAACAAAAAACCCATAAAAAGTCATGTTATAACATAAAACTAGGTCTTTCATGACCATTTTATAATAATAATCCAAATTAAATTGGAAGGAAAAGGAAGAGGAGGGAGAAAGGAGAAGGAATCTCACCTTGGAAACTAGAAAACTCTTCATCTCCTCTTATATCTACAACCATAGAGGAGAGGTAATGGATTAGAACTTATTATAGAGGCTCCTAAGGTCAATAAGTACTAGGGAAAGAATATTTGTGGGAAAAATATTATTAATTTAATGATTTTTGAATGATACAAACTACCTTTTTCAAATATGGACGATTTGAGAAACATTGAGAAGTTTTTCCCTAATCTGCAACAAAGATGAGCTCCAAAGAGGGAAAATGGAGCATGGGGGTGCGCCTAGGGTTATTGGGATAGAGTGAGGTGTGTAATCACTGAAAATTATTAAAAAATGAATAATATATAAATAAAAAAATTATTATTTTTAAAACTAGAAATGGGCCCATGGGCTAGCCCAATACCTGAATAAATTACACAAATTCACCATGCTTATGAATTACTAAGGGGTACAAAAGGATATGGTGGTTTGAATATGTCAAGGGAGGAAAAATGGTAAGTGTAATGGGTGATTTTTTTTGAAAAACAATGGATTTATAAAAGAAACAAATTTTGTTTTTAAATCTGGAAATGGGCTCATGGTTTGGCCCAAATCATGAAGTAACCACCCTTTCACAAAAAACTCCCAAAAAAGCAATGGGGAACCCAATGTAGGATTATATAAATATATGGAACCTAAAAACTCAAAATTAATCTCACCCAAAACCCAAGAAAATGATCTGTATTTCCAATAAACCAGATAAAAAAATACAAGAAAACTGGGTGTGACAATTCTCTTCACCATTAAAGCTTTCCGCCCCCAAAAAGCCATAACACTTTCTAAATAAAAGATCAACACCTAATGATTACTTATCAACATGATCCAGCCTCTCGATCCAATTAAATATCATCCAAAATCAATGAAACATAATCCTCAAGCTCAATCAAAACACCAACTCATAAACACTTCCTAAGAATCAACAGAAAGATCAAGCCACCACCTCTACAACCAAGCCAAGAACCAGATTGTTGGTCCTTCTCCTAATGAACCCAAAAATCACCCAAACCAAAGAGCACTCATGAAAACAAAATATTCTAGGGGAGTCCATAATGGACTCTCCACCATTAAGAAATAACCATCACTATACATGTTCTTAGGAGGAAAATCAACGAGACCTATGGTGGGTCTCCCCACCATTAGAAAACAACTAGCAACGAACAAACAAGAATTCAACATTTACTAGAATTGGGCCTCACTTGAACAATTCCACCAAAACTCTCTCACAAAAACCTACCAACCCAATTTAATATGGTTACAACATGAACATTTAAACCACCCACTTCCAAACAGAGGGTACAAGAACTGGGACAAATCTTTCGGCACAGATCAAAACCCCCACCACTCGGGGCGGGGAGGGAAGGGGAACCAATCATTGGGACAATGAAACCACAAAATAAATAGAGGAACCCCCCAAAAATATCGACCTATGAATAATTAAAACCAATACCGAACCTGATTCACATTGGAGGTCCACATAGGTACATTGATTGGAAACCCACATCTAAGAAGGCATAACCATAGACACTACATGAAAAGCTTCACTCTAAGGCCTACGGCCGGAGCCCTAATGTTTGAAGCATCTATTGTGTCGCAGCCAGGAGGTATGGATCACAACATCCCACAAAACTCTCTTTCTCAAAAACACACCTTCATCTAAATAGGAACTCATAGATACATAGAACCATTCTCTCTTACCCCGAACAATGAGCAGAATGGACAAGGAATACGATGAAACACATCAACATCACCAAACACAAAATCTATATCAAAAAGAATTATCTCAAAATGGAAAAAATTTAAATCAAGACCCAAATAGATCTATATTGAATAAAATGGGTTGAACAATCATTCTAAGAGGTGTATTTAATGTTTTAAACAAATATTTAGGCCGATCAACTGGAATTCATGACAACAGAGAACCATCCATGGCCACATCACAACATCTGAAATATCCTTAGAAATCCATTGAACATTGCTCCAAAACCAAGCCACAAACAAGATCCTATCTCAAGAAACACCAAGAGTATCACTTCCAGATCACAAGGAAGCATACCAAACAAACCACGCTTCTAAAACATGAAAAATAAACCCACATAAACACCGGTTTGCAAAAACATGACAAATTTTAAGCTTAAAACGCTTTTTAAAAACAATATAACTTCGTGGATTTTCACATTCACCAATGGTGTTTCATCAAGTATCACCCACATGAACATTTCCATGCCACCCCAAGAACCTATCCACTATTCCATATCGAGCATCCATCAACATATCTATACAAAACCATGCATGTGAGCAGCCATGAAAACACTAAATGCTAAAAAAATATCCTCATTTTATAAGCCAAAAAAATCAACCCATTTCAAAAATCATGTACCTTCTATAGGAACACTAACCACCAATTCAAAAAAAATCATATTTCCACACAAAAAACCATTTTACCAAGCTTGAAAAAGAAACCCCATAGGTCTCCATCAAAATCATCTCCCTTTATTCAAAAAAAAATTCAACATCTCAACAAACCACACTTTTTTTAATAACCATTTGATTTAGAACCCATTTCATTTATTTAAAATAACTACCAAAATAAGAATTCCATTCAAACATCCCTTTCACTTTTTCAAAAATTCAGAAAGGTCTCTTTTCTTAATCTGACATCCACAAAGGCCAAAACCATTTTTAGGAAAAAACTTACTACTCAAAACCAATTCCCAAAACCAATTAATTAGATTCAAACACTCTTCAATAGACCAAAACATCATATTTTAATCAAATTTTCAGAATTAATTTAATTATTACATGATTTAAAAACATTTAATTTCAACAAACCATAAGTTTATATTAAGTAAAATTCAACCCCACTAAATCATTTCCTCTTTATCCCCAATATTTGTTTCAAAAAACATGAAATTCCAAAACCTTTCTCATATTAAATTTTGAAAACCCATTTTACACTTTTCAAAAACCAACAATTCCTTTAAATCCCATTATCAAAATTCTCACATAAGTATTTTCATAAAAAATCATAATTCAAGAAAGGTTTAATATACCCACAAAAGGGAACTAGTGTTAGTGGGTGACTTTACCATTTGGTTGGCGGCCACATGTCAAACACACCACCAACACGGAGAGCCTTCTTGGGACCATGGTCTAGATCCACATGGCTTTCCAAGCCCTATGAGATCACAAAGGCCATTATTCCAACTCCCCTTGTTATATCCTAGTCACCAAACAATCCTTAAGAACCAAAGAAACTAATAAAAATGGACTTCCCATGAATACCCAAGGATTGGAACGAGAAAGAGTTCGCGATGCTCTTCCTGAACCTACCCCCCATGTTCAGACAATCATAATCCATCTACCTTGACATCCCCAAATAATAAAGGGCACTCTAAAAAGAATGGTCTGCTAGGATCCAACCTCCACTGATACCATTTTTTCACGAACCAGTTCAGGTCAAACCTGAACTGGTCACCTGGGCCACTCTACGACAAGTCCTGAGAGGCGTTCATGATTCTCCCGGGATAGTGAAAAGCATTTAGGGCATCAATTAGAGTGAAAATGGAATTATTTATCCAAAATATAAACAATAAGGAAAATAATGGAAATAATTGACATCCCAATACACATTTATATAAAAAAACGACATCATTTATACAACAAAACTAAAAGTACAACTGAACGATACAACTAAACCGACTAGACCTGATGAAAAACTAACTCTATGTGACCTCTCTAGTCACTCTCCAACACAAAAATCCCATGTCACTCAAGGTGACCGAACCCAAGCTGAAACCTACACAATGGATAAAAACATAAGAAAACTGTAGGTGTGAGTATTAAAACTCAGTAGGTTAGCCTGGTATTCTATTACCAATGAACTTCCACTTAAAATAAAATAAAAATCAATTCATGTTTGAAATACAATATATAAAATTATTTTTTTTAAACAAGGTTCCATGATATGGAAGTTATCAGACAAAATCTTTCAAGTTTTATACACAAGTATGCTAGAACAATTTCCAAAGATATGAAACTTCAAAATGAAAACAATTTTCAAGAGGGGTGATCTAAAGAAAGAAAAATTTTAAATAAAACACATGTGGTACTTAATTTTCCATCCAAACACACCATATTTAGATATTGAATATCATATAGTCAATGAGCACTATTCACAGGAACACCCCTAGGCACAAGTTTGTTGTGGGCCTCAGGTACCTCGTATCTCGGTGTAAAAGTTACCATAACAAATATTCATTCTCGTGCACATGAGCCACTAGTAGAAGAATAATCCATAACCTAGTGGTCCCTAATATCATCATCACAATTGTTTAGATAGTGTTGTCATCTTCAAACTTTATATGTGAAATAGGGACGAAACCACTCCGGATCACTAGCGTACCAGTACACGTCCACCCACCGGGATACTTGGGTTTTCCCTTTAGTGCTCAATCAAGTTCCACATATTATCAAATACAATTTTCATGTGAAAATTTACTTCCCAAATAATACACACACAAAAATCCCACAAACCTGCTTCACATTTCTTTCACATATCAATAAACCACTTAAAATTTTCATAAAACAATTTCAAGAAGTATAACGAGGCTTTGCACATATAATCCCTTCAAAAATATGCTCTTTTAAGGCCAAACACCCACCATTACCGTATCAAACCATATTTGGAATCCCAAAAACCATTTAATAAATAAATTTCATGGACCATAAAATGGATCCAAATGATACAACATCAAGTACACATGAAAACCATTTTTACAAGAAAAATGTCAAACGAGCCTTTAAGGCTTTCTCAAAATTAACATTAGAAAAAGGTACGCATTTTACTTTCATTAAGGATGTGTATACACACCATTTATAGAATCAAAACACTTTCATAAATCCCTTAAAACACTCAGTTTAAATATTCAAAACACATCCATTTTTAGAAGGATGTGAAACGGGCCATTTTTCGGCAACTCGGGCCAAAACATGTTGTAAACCAAAACCCATTTGTTTGTAAAACCAAATCCACATTAGAAAACTATATAAGGACCCAAAAATAACATTTTTAATGCTTACAATTCATTTATAAATCCAAAAAAATATTTTCTAAATCATACTTAACACATAAAATCCAACTGGAAAATTTACTGAATACATGACATGCACTTTTAAACAAAATAATTTATTTTAAGAACTTAATAAGGAATAAAACACAAATTTCATGCCATAATTTTATTCAAGCAACTGAAAAATGTTCAAAATACCATAAAATAGATTTTAAAACTCACAAACTGGGTGTTAATTGTAACACCCCAAGATTTCATGGTACGCTATTTCTTAAAAGAAATTCAATAACTTGCACTACACGCAACACTGAGTTCAAGCGCACCACGACTTACCAAACTAGCCGTTCAAAAGCGGTTATGAATAGTATTAACTGAATTTTGAACTTTATATAATCCTTATAATTTTAGAATCCATATTATGAGTTTCTTAGACATAATTTAAGAACAAAATCATTTTTTCAGATAAAAGAAGTATTTTTCAAAAAAATGCACTTTTACCGCCTTTTAATAGTGAACCCTTTTTAAATCCAATATTTGAAAATTTTATATATTCAATTTGAAAAAATAAACTTCTTTTTTAGAATCGGGACATAATAATTTAGTTTCAATAAATTTTTTGTGTTTTTCAGATAACTTTCATATTTTGGTGAATAGTCAAAAATACTATATTTTAACTGAAAACAACTTTTTTAATCAAAATAATTTATAGTGTTAAATTATAAATTTTAATGGTTTTTAAGTATAAATAGATTATATTTTTACCATTTAATCCAATTCTGGTCATTTTAATTAATTTCACTTTGAAATTGGACATAAACAAGTGTTAATCTTTTGATAGTTATTATTTCTTAAAAATATGCCTTTTGGATTTGACAACAAGAATTATTTTAAATTAATAAGTTCAAATTCTATGTTTTTAATGTGGTAAAATAGACCTCATTTTTTAATTTCGAATATCAAAATTAGCTTAGGGTGAATTTTTGGTATTTTTCTGAAAACTTTCAATTTTTGATGAATAGTGAAAAACACTGAGTTATTGTTTAAAACTGACTTTTTATTTAAATAATTATTTATTTTATTTAAATTTATTTTAGGTCAAAATAGATACATAATACCTATATAATTTCAATGTAATTCATTGGATTCATTTTATAATAAGTTTAGATATATAATAATTTTATTGAACTTTTTACCATCTTTTACCCACCTCCTAAGAGCATTTGCAAATTTGCATAAAACTTAATTTTACCGCTTCTGTGAATTAAATTTCA
Source organism: Viscum album (assembly GCA_963277665.1). Taxonomy (NCBI): domain Eukaryota; kingdom Viridiplantae; phylum Streptophyta; class Magnoliopsida; order Santalales; family Viscaceae; genus Viscum; species Viscum album. Next base: position 1,334,013,086 of record OY728165.1, on the reverse strand, counting down.
AAAATACGAGAGACATGGTTGATATCAGTAAGAAAAATTTGGTTCAATAAGATAAAAATAATTTTTGGTTAATAGTAACTTTTGACTTTTATTTAACACGGTTAAAAGTAAATAGGGTACATAAAGGTAAAAATGATATTATTATTACCCTAAAACATGTCCTAATTCTATTGGATAAGTGTAATTAGACCCAAAAAAACCTTAGGAATAAAATATGACCCTTTAGGTCCACTTGGATTAGATTAGGACATTTATTATTATTTAATTTAAAGAAGAGTTAAAAGTGTTAAATTCAAGTTTTCATATCTAAAACATTTTAATATAGGTTTATACATAAGATAAATTCGACTATAAATTTTAATTAGAAAGATAAAAATATTTAATACATAATGGTATTTTATTTATAATTTTTAGACATTAAATATTTAAATTTATTTATGACACAATGATGATGAAGTAATTACCTTATTAATAAAAGATTAAAATAATTGATATTATAAATACCCAAATAAATGTAATTTGAGACTTATGATGAATTAAACTAATTTTATAGGTTAATATTACATTTTAGGGTTGATTCAATCAATTTTTTTCGAAGTAATCATGTAGTTATGATTTTAACAAAAACAAATACCAAATAGTGTCAAAATTGACATAAAATAGTTTTTAAAACAAATATTATATTATTAATAGATATTATAGTACTAAAAATCTAAGTTTCGGCCAAAAGACTTTAATAATATTATATATGTCATTAATAAACCACTTTAGGTTCTGTTGGATGTTTATAGTAAGTTTATTAACCATATAGTGTAAGAATACAAGAAGATAAGGTAAAAGTTAAATTATTCAACTTAGAGTTAAATCTAAAAGATATGGTTAAAATGAGTACCTAAACGTTTCTAAAACCTATTGGTTGAGAGTAATTCGACCCATACCCACTTTATATTATAAATTAATTAATTTGGAGCCATTATAAATCGAATATGATTTTCTTATAAAATAATATTTCAATCTTTTCCTAAGGTGCCTCTCACCCCTCTTATAAAAGGGCACTCCCCCTTCTCTCAAATTCACCCCTTCGAAGACATTTGGATCGGTCAAACCCTTCCCAAATATCTTCTAAACTATCCTAAATTCATCCTTGAGGCCTTACTTTGGTCATAAAGCTAACCTAAGGATCCCTTTTTATCAAATCAAAAGGAAGAACCCGAAGAAGAGGTAAATATTTCATCACCTCTTTCAAGTTCGTTTCTTCTTCCACTTCCTCCTTCTTTGTTGTTTCCATTCTAAAATAATAACTCCAGTACCTTATATATACTTTAATGTTATTATAAAAATGTTATAACCATATTCATTATTCTATCCATCCTATAAATGACAAAGTCACCATACGTGTGTACGTATGGATTACCATCTCCACGTTGTGGGGTAGTTGTTATTCAATACATTATTATATTTTATGGGAATAATAATGATGTATAATTTATGTTAATAATAAATATAACATGTTAATGATTCTGTATATATGATATAACATCCGATTATATATTATTTTAATATCAAAATAATGATATTGTCGCTCGGGCTTACATACGGATTACCGTCTCCACGACGCGATGAGATTCATTTCCATGTTCACCATTCAACGATGATTATAAAAATATATATTATTAATAAGTATGTAATATAAGAAATAATAATGATATTGTAGATATATATATATATATATATGTATATGTATATGTATGTATGTATTTACTTACATATATCTTATTCACTTACTTCCGTTCAATACGATGTGAAAACAGAAACAGCGTTTATGCATACGTACGGCCTACCGTCTCAATAAATGGTGCCTTACATTTCATATATACATATATTATAAATATTTATATTCTAAATATACATTATATATAAATCAATGTTTATATTCTGGAATCATTTAAATCATGATCTAAATGATACAATCAAGAATAACAAGTTAAAACACGTACAATAAAGAAAGTGATTATTACCTAAAATGTTAATTTAACATGGAAATCATTATTAAATGGGTAGTATAAAGTCATAAATGAATCATATATGATATAATAAATATGAATATGGTTCTGGTATAACTTAATAACAAAATATGGTCATTATACAGGAGGTTAAACGTACCCTCGGCCAAAGGAAAGTGCAAGGTAAGGTTTAATTCCTCAATCTCATTATTATCTAAGATTGTTTATGTATAAATTTTTACTGGGAAATATTTATTATCCATGCCCATGTTTCATAAAATAGTTTTAAATGGTATTATTTTAAGGTACTATTTTATTAAAACATCATTTTAAATGTTTTAAATATTTATTCTTCTAAATCATTCTCATTAATGTCCATGTTTTCAAAATGTTTTTTAAGGATTTATTTATATGGACATGAATGTTTTTAAAATGTTTATTCCATTAAAAAGTTTCAATTGGTATGGGACACTTTGATTCAAAAATTTCTTTAAATGTCTTCCTTTCTAAATTGCGTGACTTTTAAATATTTTCATGAAAAAGGGATATTTCTCTAAAAGAGTTTTACAAATCATTTTCATCTACATCAACATCCTTTGATAAATTTTACACTTGTTTGAAGTTAATTTATTATGATATGAATCTTCCCTATTGTATTTAGGGTTTTGTAATATGTTTGACTATGGATGAGTTATTTTTATGTCATTCATGATTTATGGTTAAAGTATTGACATTTCGTATGCTATTTTTAATACGAATGTTTATGTTATATTTCAACCACTTATTAAGATGAATGTGTTGGACTAGTACATTTCGAGTTGGGGACCGGTAAAAGTAATCCCTTCGAGTTGGGGTCCGGTTACAGAAGACCTTTTGGGTTAGAGTCTGGTTATAGAGGCTCTCCAGGTTGGAGTCCGGTTACAGAGGCTCTCTGGGTTGGAGTCCGGTTACAGAGGCTCTCCGGGTTGGGGTCTGGTTACATTTATCCCCTAGGTCCTGGCACGAGGCCTTGACACAGAAATTAAAGTATGGTACTATACATTACCTCATTATGAAAGTAGTTATTACCTGTGATTATTCGACTAGTAGAGTATCCATGTGCGTGTTTATATGGTAATGTTTGATTTATTTTTGTCATATTATGTTCAAGTTTATGTTTAAAATGCTATTATTTTTATTACATATCTTACCTTAAAAGTTTATAGCTTCCACTAAATTATTTACCCTTACTGAGCATCTGAGCTCACCCCTTTCTTATGTTTTATTTTCCCAAGATCCCAAGAAGTGTTTTATGTTTGAGATGTAGGGTTAAGCTAAGGGAACAATGGCATTATCAAAGGATTTTTTTGGGTTATATGTTAGAAATTGTAATGTAATGTTCATGTTTGTAATCTATTTTCCAAGACTGCTAAATTGGTCGGTCTTTTGGGACTTTATTCCTTGTAATCATGCTAATTTATTAAAATAATGCACCGAATCTGGGAATCTAGGGTCAGGGAGTTATAGTTGGTATCAGAGAAAGTTTAGAAATAAACTTGGAAACTATATTTAGATAAACTCTGATTAGAGAACATTACCCTAAGATAGACTTTGAGGATTAGTATAGAAGAAATTACTAGAATTTTGGTAATGTATATATTTTGTGAGTTTTCCAAGAAAATACATCCATGTATGGATACGAGCAGGTAGAGGTGGCTCTGAAACAGATGTACCTATGGGTAAAACCTGAAAACACCACTTTGAGCTTGACTCGAATGGGAACTAGTGCACGACAATGGGCCTTGATTCTCTCTTGGTTATGACACTCCCGGGGGATATGCTTAAGATAATTCTCATTTTCTTTAAAAATAATTATGAAGGATTTATGAGTATATACCTCCTCAAATAAAATATTTTTATGATTATGGATTATATCCATAAACTGTTCAATTTATGTTAGCTATTTTACAAGTTTGGAATTATTCATTATTATTTATAAACTGACCTAGTGTATGCCATTGTATAGAAATGGCGCCCAGTAGAATGAATGAGAACTCCAGCAATACGTATGATCCAAAGAGTAAGAAGGATCATATCATTCATGGTATTAAGCCAACATTTATAAGGGAATTTTCTCCCATGTATTCTCAACATATGAAGAAATAATATCATGTATTAATAAGATAAGTAAATAATTCTCTGTGTCCTATGGCTTTGAAGGGAATTAAGAGGAGAAAAGGATGGTAGAGACAAAGATGGATAAAGGGACGAGGGGAAAGAAAGATTTTCCCATATGTGATAAATATGGAAAGAATCACCTTGGTAAATGCTTGAAGGGAATGGGAATTTGTTATTAGTGTAGAGAAAAAGGACAGGAAGTACATGATTTCAAGGATAAGAAAAAGGTTTCAACTGTAAAATGCTTCATCTATAAGGCCTTGGAACACTACGCAAATCAATGTCCAAATCATAATAGTATACCGAAAATGATGCTATTGGATAATAATCAAGTTATGATACTACCTCATATGAAGAGGAATGACTAGTGTTCTTATGTTGTTATTATATAATTATTTCATTTGATTGTTGTATCAGCAATATACTGGTTATATGAATTATGGGTATAAATAAGGATTGTACTATAGTACTATTTTATTGAGGATTTGAGATTATAAGGTTCTAAGAAAAGTGACTTAATAGTAATATACACTTTTTTGAAAGTACATAGTTGAAGGAAAGGTAATTCTTAATATGTTCCTGATAATGAGGTAGTGATTTTGGAATAAGAGATGGTTTATTTGGATAAATTATATTGGATATTATTGACTTCCTTGGAATTGATTAATAGATTTCTTATTTCATCATTGTTTGAATATTCAAAATTTTTGGATATAAGGAATATATCCAGTATTATATAAAGGATAAGGGATAATGAATGTAATCAATAAGGTTTTATGGTAATTCAGGGTGTTACCATGTTTTAAAATAATACATGATGAAGGTGTTCACATGTTTTTACATGGAAAAAAGGATATTCATTGTGTTTAACTTCCTTGTAAATTTTGGACAGTGAGTTTGGATAGAAGTATTTTGGATAATTCTAAAGGTTGGAATGGATTATGTTTGAAATTGGATACTATTGTTAAGGTTATTTTTGGATTTTTATAAAATGGACAACACGCAGACCGTGTGACAATCTGTCACGTCGGACAAAGTTGCGGGAATCAAACCCACAACTATAGTGCGATTGGGATTTATTACCTACCACTGGACTACGTGAAGTCCCTAGATTGTATAATCTAGTTTTTTTTAAAGGTTCTGATAGGTGAATTATAAATTCATTATTTTTATAACCATATACGATTATGATAAATAGAATATTTTTTTGAAATCTTTTGGAGTAAAAGAAGAGTTTGTGGTAGGAATTAGTTGAATGATGAAACTCTACTTGTTAAGTATATATATATATATATATATATATATATATATATATATATAATTTTTTCCTCTTATTCTATGGGTAAATTAATTCTTAAACTTTATTGAAGGGATCTTAAAACCAAAAATGTGTTCTCCTAATACCTTATGTTTTGTTGAACCGATGGTATTTTAAATCATCATAGATTGATGGATTTGAGGCCCTCAATTTTACACTTGTTTGTGATTGATGACCTCAATCACTCCCTATAAATATTTACATTTTTCCTCTAATTATGTGTCTTTAATTTCCACCAAGGTTCTTCTAATTGAGATCATAATTTGGTGGTGACCCTTTCATTTCCTTTTTCCTCTTATTAAGACTAAATTTTATTAACCCAATTTCCGATGTGGGTTTTCCCACAAAGGTATTTTCTATTTTCAACCTTTTATTTTCTAAGAACAATTTCAAATTGCAAGGACACAATTTATTGAAGGAGGGAAGAATGTAACACCCCAAGATTTCATAGTACGTTATTTCTTCAAAATAATTCAATAACTTGCACTACACGCAACACCGAGTTCAAGCGCACCATGACTTACCAAACTATCCGTTCAAAAGCAGTTATGAATAGTATTAATTTAATTTTGAAATTTATATAATCCTTATAATTTTAGAATCCATATTATTAGTTTCTTAGACATAATTTAAGAACAAAATCATTTTTTCAGATAAAAGAAGTATTTTTCAAAAAAATGCACTTTTACCACCTTTTAATGGTGAACCCTTTTTAAATACAGTATTTGAAACTTTTATATATTCAATTTGACAAAATAAACTTATTCTATAGAATCAGTATATAAGAATTTAGTTTCAATAAATTTTTGGTGTTTTTCTGATAACTTTCATGTTTGGGTGAATAGTGAAAATACTATATTTCAACTGAAAACAACTTTTTTAATCAAAATAATTTATAGTGTTAAATTATACATTTTAATGGTTTTTAAGTATAAATAGATTATATTTTTACCATTTAATCCAATTCTGGTCATTGTAAGTAATTTCACATTGAAATTGGATATAAACAAGTGTTAATATTTTGATAGTTATTATTTCTTAAAAATACACCTTTTGGTTTTGACAACAGGAATAATTTTAAATTAATAAATTCAACTTATATGTTTTTAATATGGTAAAATAGACCTCATTTTTGAATTCTGAATATCAAAATTATCTTAGGGTGGATTTTTGGTATTTTTCTGAAAACTTTCAATTTTTAATGAATAGTGAAAAACACTGAGTTATTGTTTAAAACTGAATTTTTATTTAAATAATTATTTATTTTATTTAAATTTATTTTATGACAAAATATATACATAATACCTATATAATTTCAATATAATTCATTGGAGTCATTTTATAATAAGTTTAGATATATGATAATTTTATTGAACTTTTTACCGTCTTTTACCCACCTCCTAGGAGCATTTGAAAATTTGCATAAAACATAATTTTACCTCTTCTGTGAATTGAATTTCAAAATTCCGAGAGACAAGTTTGATATCATTAAGTAAAATTTGGTTCAATAAGATAAAAAATAATTTTTGGTTAATAGTAACTTTTGACTTTTATTTACCACGGTTAAAAGTAAATAGGGTAATTAAAGGTAAAAATGATATTATTATTACCCTAAAACATTTCCTAATTCAATTTGATAAGTGTAATTCAACCAAAAACAACCTTAGGAATAAAATATGACCCTTTAGGTCCACTTGGATTAGATTAGGTCATTTATTATTATTTAATTTAAAGAAGAGTTAAAAGTGTTAAATTCAAGTTTTCATATCTAAAACATTTTAATATAGGGTTATACATAAGATAAATTAGACTATAAATATTAATTAGAAATATAAAAATATTTCCTAAATAATTTTATTTTATTTATAATTTTTAGACATTAAATAATTAAATTTATTTATGACACAATGATGATGCAGTAATTACCTTATTAATAAAAGATTAAAATAATTGATATTATAAATACCCAAATAAATTTAATTTGAGACTTCTGTTAATTTAAACTAATTTTATAATTTAATATGACATGTTAGGGTTGATTCAATTAATTTTTTTCGAATTAATCATTCTTTTATGATTTTAAAAACAACAAATTCTAAATAGTGTCAAAATTGACATAAAATAGTTTTTAAAACAAATATTTTATTATTAATTGATATAATAGTACTAAAAATATAAGGTTCATAAAAAATAATTAAATAATATTATATATGTCATTAAAGAACCACTTGAGGTTATCTTGGATGTTTATAGTAAGTTATTAACCATATAGTTTAAGAATACAAGAAGACACGATAAAAGTTAAATTATTTAACTTAGAGTTAAATCTAAAAGATAAGGTTACACTGATTATATAAACATGTATAAAACCTATTTGTTGAGATTAATTCGACACATCCCCACTTTTTATTCGAAATAAATCAATTTGGATCCAATACAAACTGAATATGATTTTGTTATAAAATAATATTTCAATCTTTTCCTAAGGTGCCCCTCACCCCTCTTATAAAAGGGCACTCCCCCTTCTCTCAAATTCACACCTTCAAAGCCATTTGGATCGGAAAAACCCTGGCCAAATATCATCTCAACTATCCTACCTTCATCCTAGAGGACTTACTTTTTTCAAAAAGCTAACCTAAGGAGCCTTTTTGATCAAATCAAAAGGAAGAACCCGAAGAAGAGGTAAATATTTCATCACCTCTTTCAAGTTCTTATCTTCTTCCACTTCCTCTTTCTTTGTTGTTTCAATTATAAAATAATAACTCAAATATCTTCTATATAATGTAATGTTATTATAAAAATGGTACAACCATATTCATTATTCTAGCCATCCTATAAATGAAAAAGTCACCATACGTGTGTACGTACGGATTACCGTCTCCACGTCGTGGTGTAGTTGTTATTCAATACATTATTATATTGTATGGGAATAATAATGATGTATAATTGATGTTAATAATAAATATAACATGTTAATGATTCTGTATATATGATATATCATCCAATTATATGCGATTTTAATATCAAAATAATGATATTGTCACTCGGGCGTACGTATGGATTACCGTCTCCTTGACAAGATGAGATTCATTTCTATGTTCACCATTCAACGATGATTATAAAAATATATATTATTAATAAGTATGTAATATATTAAATAATAATTCTACTATATATATGTGTGTGTATGTATGTATGTATGTATGTACTGACATATATCTTATTCACATACTTCTGTTCAATACGATGTGAAAACGGAAACAACGTTTATGCGTACGTACAGCCTACTGTATCCATAAACGGTGCCTTACATTTCATATATATATCTATTATAAATATTTATATTCTAAATATACATTATATATAAATCAATTTTTATATTATGGAATCATTTAAATCATGATCTAAATGATACGATCAAGAATAAAAAGTTAAAACACGTACAATAAAGAAAGTGATTATTATATAAAATGTTAATTTAACATGGAAATCATTATTAAATGGGTAGTATAAAGTCATAAATGAATTGTTTATGATATAATAAATATTAATATGGTTCTAGTATAACTTAATAACATACTATGTTCATTATACATGAGGTTAAACATACCCTCGACCAAATGAAAGTGCAAGGTAAGGGTTAATTGCTCAATCTCATTATTATCCGAGATTGTTTATGTGTAAGTTTTTACTGGGAAATATTTATTATCCATGCCCATGTTTCATAAAAGATTTTTAAATGGTATTATTTTAAGGTAATATTTTATTAAAACATCATTTTAAATGTTTTAAATATTTATTCTTCTAAATCATTCTCATTAATGTCCATGTTTTCAAAATGTTTTTTAAGGATTTATTATATGGACATGAATGTTTTTAAAATGTTTATTCCATTAAAAAGTTTCAAGTGGTATGGGATACTTTGATTAAAAAATGACTTTAAATTTATTCCTTTCTAAATTGCGTGACTTTTAAATGTTTTCATGAAAAAGGGATATTTCTCTAAAAGAGTTTTACAAATCATTTTCATCTATGTCAACATCCTAAGATAAATTTTACACTTGTTTGAAGTTGATTTATTATGATACAAATATTCCATATTGTATTTAAGGTTTTGTAATATGTTTGACTGTGGATGAGTTATTTTTATGCCATTCATGGTTTATGGTTAAATTATTGACATTTCGTATGCTAGTTTTAATACGAATGTTTATGTTATATTTCAACCTCTTATTAAGATGAATGTGTTGGACTAGTATGTTTCGCGTTGGGGACCGGTAAAAGTAAGCTCTTCGGGTTGGGGTCCGGTTACAGCATACCTTCCAGGTTGGAGTCTGGTTACAGAGGCTCTCCAGGTTAGAGTCTAGTTACAGAGGCTCTCCGGGTTGGAGTCCAGTTATAGAGGCTCTCCGGGTTGGGGTCTGGTTACAGTTATCCCCTAGGTCCTGGCACGAGGCCTTGACACAGAAATTAAAGTCTGGTACTATACATTCCCTCATTATGAAATTAGTTTTTAAATGTGATTATTCGACTAGTATAATATCCATGTGCATGTTTATATGGTAATGTTTGATTTATTTTTTCCATATTATGTTCAAGTTTAGGTTTAAAAGGATATTGTTTTTATTACATATCTTGCCTTAAAAGTTTATAGCTTATGCTAAATTATTTAACCTTACTGAGCATCTGAGCTCAACCCTTTCTTATGTTTTATTTTCCCATGATCCCAAGAAGTGTTTTATGTTTGAGATGCAGGGTTAAGCTAAGGGAACAATGACATTCTCAAAGGATTTTTTTTGGGTTGTATGTTATAAAGTGTAATGTAACGTTCATGTATGTAATCTATTTTCCAAGACTGCTAAACTTATCAGTCTTTCGGGACTTGATTCCTTGTAATCATGCCAATGTATTAAAATAATGCACCGACTCTAGGAATCTAGGGTCGGGGTGTTATATGATGGATAACAAAACATTTAAACAAACACTTGGTGTGCACTTTAATGACAAAACAACACTACTTTTCACAAAATAAGGCATAAACACCACTTTTCACACAAAATAAAGTTACTGAATGATTATGAAACAATAATACGAACATTTAGAGGGTGAAATTACCATGAAAAATATTAATCTTAAATAAAAAGGACATGTGAAATGGGAAACCTACCTCAAAACCATAGAGGAAAGGAAACGCACACCTGATATCATCATTCGTGGTTAGCAACACTCTAAATCTATGAATACCAGCCCTAAACAAAACAAAACCCTATAAAAAATCATGGTATAACATAACCCTAGGTCTTTCATGACTAGGTGAGAAGATGAAACCAAATTAAAGTGGAGGGATAAGGAAGAGGGAATATAAAGGAGAATGAATCTCACCTTGGAAACAGGAAAACTCTTTGACTTCTCTGATATCTACACCCATAGAGGAGACGTAATGGATTTGAAATTATTGGAGAGGCTCCTAAGTTTTTTAAGAACCAGGGAAATAAGATTTGTGTAAAAAATATTATTAATAGAATTATTTATGAATGAGACAAATTACCTTTGAAAATCTGGATGATTTGAGAAACATTGAGAAGTTTTGTCCTAATCTGTGACTAATATGATCTCCAAAGAGGAAAAATGGAACATGGGGGTGCACCTAGGGTTTTTGGCCTCAAGTGGGAGGTATAATCACCAAAAATTATAAAAAACCTAATATTATATAAAAGAAACAAATTATTGTTTTTAAAACTTGAAATGGGCCCATGGGCTGGCCCAATACCTGAATAAATAACCCAAATTCACCATGATTATGAATTCCTAAGGGGTCCAAAATGATATGGTGGTTTTAATATGTCAAGGTATATCAAGTGGGAAGTGTAATGGGTGAAAAAATATTGAAAAAAAGGAGTTATAAAAGAAATAAAATTTGTTTTTAAATCTAGAAATGGGCTCAGGGTTTGGCCCAAATCATGAAGTAACCACCCTTTATCCAAAAACTCCTAAACAAGAAATGGGGCACCCAAAGTAGGATTATTAGACATATATGGAACTTAAAAACTCAACATTAATCTCACCCAAAACCTAAGAAAAGGATTGGTATATCAAACGAACTAGATCAAAATAAAGACATGAAAAATCGGGTGTGACAGCAGTAGTTCTGGAGAAAAAGAAGAAGAAACTCAACTTGAATTTCATTAGAAATAAGAGTTAAAAGAATGTATGAGAAAGATTAGAAGGGTTGTAAAGAAAATAAATGGAATATGAATGTTCCTCAATAATAAATCAAGATTGTTTTTCTGATGAGAAGGTGAATTTGGTGAAATAAATTGATAATTTGAAGAAATATATTGAGGAATAAAAAAAATCATAATGAGCATATGGAGGTAAACTTGAAGGCAAAAGAAGAAGAGTTGAAACTTTTCCAACAAAAACTTTCTAAAGTTTAAGATAAAGGTACATATTTCAAAAACTCTATCTATGAAGTTGTTGAAAGTTCTCGTATTGAGAAACCTAAGAAGGATCAACAAAATTTACCTTCAAATGTTGAGAAGAAGGATGGAATTGTTTCCAAGAAGAAAAAAGTTGGGAAAGTTATGTATATGAACAAGACTAAAAAAGTTGGGAATTCAAAAGTTACAAAATACCCTGAGTCTAAAAATGTTTCTAAACATTCCAAATATAGAAAAGTTTCCAATAATTATTGATGTGATAAAGTTGAAAAGAAAAATAAGACTCTGATTGATAACAGAAAGGTTGGTGGCTCAGAAAAGAAAGACAAGAAGGTTGCTGAGAAATGTATTCACAATCTCAATCAGTATAGAAGCTTCAAAGGAAAAAAAACTCTTTCTATGGCTACTGATAGTATTGTGTTGGATTTAGACATATGGAAAGTATGTGTTGGTTCAACCAATAATATTTTTATTATTCCATAGGTTATGAAAGGAAAAGGTTGATGGGGATTCAATCCCCAAAAAGAATCATAAAAGGTTGTTTTGAAGAAACCTGAGAAGGTTGGAGTAAAGATTGCAAATAGATTCCAACCCTTGGAAACTATTTTTTAAATATTTTAATAACTTATAAACCTTGAAAAATTATTTCTTATTTTTTTAATGGCATAAAAAAAGTTTCTTCATAATTATCAGAAGCCGAAAGTGAGGAAAGAAAAGGAAGAAGATTAAGATCTTGTTGTTGAAACCACTTTGAAAGCTACAAAAGGAGAACGACCTTGGATTATTGATAGTGGGTGTTCTTATCATTTGAAAGGAGATTTTAAATTATTTAATAATGTGAAAGACTTTAAATAAATAATAGTGACATTTGGAAATGATTAATACTTGAAAATAAAAGGTGTTGGATTACCAATCATTGGAAAAGAAAAAATGAAATCCAATAAAACTTTATATGTTGATGGGCTGAAGCACAATTTTTTAAGTGTTTTAATATTGTGTGATGAGGGTAAAAAATTTATCTTTATAAAATATGGATTTTTTGTGAAAATTTAGGAATATAGAAATATTGTAACAAGAGGCCAACGTATGAAAGGAAACTTGTTTTTGGTTGGAGAAATACAAAACTCTTGTTAATTGAGTATGGTGTAAGAGAATCAATTGTGGCATAAAAGGCTGAGACACATGTGTCAAATAAACATGAGAAAGTTATAAAAATGAGATAGTTTCCAATAATTTCCTGATTTTCTAATAAGTTAGTGTTTCACTATTTATCAGAAAGGAAGGATTACAAACTTAGTGCATAAGAAAGTTGGTATTTTCTCAAAAAAAAACCCATAGAGACGATTCATTCAGATATTTATGGAACAATGATAAAACAATCAAAAAATGAATATAAGTACTTAATTACTTTCATTGATGATTTTACTCACATTAATTTTGTTATGTATATGAAACACAAATTAGATGCTTTAAAAATATTTAAAAGTTTCAGAAGGAAATTTGAGAAGCAATGTGAGTATTCAGTAAAGAAGTTGAGAACTGGTAATGGTGGTGAATAAAGAAGTGAATAGTTTGAAATTTATCTTTAAAATCATGGAATTCGGCATGAGTATAGTTCCCCATACACTCCTCAACAAAATTGTGTTTTTAAAAGAAATAATATAAGTTTAGTGGAAATGGGAAGAACCGTGTTACTTGAACATGGAATTTATCATTACTATTGGAGGAAATCCATGAGTACTGTTGTTTATATTAAAAACTAATATTTATATAGGACAAGATAAATTATGACTCCATATGAATTGTTTTATGGAAGAAATCAAAGTTTGAAACACATAATATTTTTCTTAAGTCCGTGTACTATAAATAAGAAAGTTGGAAATCTTGTAAAGTTTGAGTAGAGAGGTGAAGATGAAATTTTTCTTGGATATGCTCTGAAAGTAAGAGGATACAGATGTTTTAATAAATAAATAAGAATAATTTTTGATTCTATATATGTGAAATTTATTTAAAGGGATGAAGAAGATAAACATACTTATGTAGACAAGGAAGTTGATCGGGATAAGGAAAGTTTTGAAAATAATTCTTATAAGAATAAAGGCTATTTTAATCCTATTCAAAGAGAATAATCAGACTCATCTATTTACAGTGATGATGAAGATACTCAAAAATTTCATCCTAGGCTGAGGAATAAAATGGAATATCATAATATAATTGGGGATCAACATCATAGGGTTCAAACAAGAGGAACAACAAATGTTATTGCACATACTTCTTTGTATTCAAAAGTGGGGTCAAATGATGTAAAATAAGCTTTTGAGTATCTAGAATGGGTTCGGGCTATGAATGAAGAGTTAGACCAGATTAAAAAGAATGATACATGGGAACTCGTACCCAATCCAAATAAAAAAACATTATTGGTACAAATTGTGTCTTTTGGAACAATATGAATGAATAAGGTGAAGTGATAAGAAATAAGGAAATACTTGTTTGTAAAGGGTATTCACAAATTGAAGACATTGATTTTGATGAAACATTTTCTCTTATGGAAATATTAGAAACTATCATAATATTTCTTTCTATTTCTGCAAAATAAGGTTACAAGATCTTTTAAATGGATGTTAAATATGCATTCTTAAATGGTGATCTTGATGATGAAGTTTACATTGAACAACCTTGTGGATTTATTATTGGGAAAGATGAAAGTTATTTGTGCAGATTGAAGAAGGCTTTGTGTGGGCTAAAACAAGCTCCAAGGGCATGGTATTCCAAATTGGATACATTCTTAAGGAAGATGAATTTTAATAAATAAAGAGTTGATAGAAATCTTTACATCAGATAAAGACAAGAGTATTCCCTCATCGTAATTTTTTATGTTGATGAAATTATATTTGTTAAAAATCATGAAAGATCTTGTGAAAGATAAACTGAATAAATGAAAAAGTTTTTTGAGATGTCCATACTAGGTGAAATGAAATACTTTCTTGGGTTAAAAATATTATAAAAGGAGAAAAACATTTTTCTTTCTCAAGAAAAGTGTGTTAAGGAACTTCTTAAGAAGTTCAGAATGGAAAACTCAAAACCTATTTTCACACTGATTTCAGTGGGAACAAATTTATCTAAATATGGATAGGGAAAATAAGTTGATCAGAAATAATTTCATAATTTGATTGGAAGTTTGTTGTATTTTACTTCCTTAAGAACCGCCATTGTTTATATTGTTACCTTATATGAAATATTTCAGAGTTCTCCAAAATAATCACATTTACTTTCTATAAAAATAATTCTCAGATACATCAAAGGCACAACAAATTTTGGAATCAGGTATGATAGCTCAGATAGGATTGATTTTTTTGGGTATTCATATGAAGATTGGGTAAGAAATGTTGATGATAGAAGATCCACATTTGGTGGAGTATTCTTTCTAGTAAATAATTATGTTAGTTGACATAAAAATAAATGGAATTTAGTAAATATTAATACATCTAAAGCTGATTATGTTTCTACCACTCAAGATTCTACTCAAATTATTTGGATGAAAACTCAATTAGAAGACTTACTTATTGAAGTGAATTTACCCTTTCTCTTGGGTTATGAAAATCAAAGTACAATCAATATCACCAGGAATCCAATTCAACATTCTCGCTCAAAAAATATTGATATAAAATATCATTTCATCAGAGAGCATGTGGAGAAGAATGAATTTAAATTGGGGTATGTTCTAACATCATAACAAGTTGCTGAAATTTTCAAAAAACCATTACCAAAGGAATAATTTTCTAAATTGAGGTTAAACATGGGCATACAACCTCTTTTCATAAATGTTGAGGTATTTTTTTATGCACCCTCTCTCATCTTACCTTTGGACAGTATTGTCAAGGGGAGAATTATTTCATAAATATATCTTTATAGAATCATGTAAAAAGGGGGAGTTATGGGTAAGCTGTGTATTAAGCATTGTTTTGTGTGTGAACTATTCTAACTATTTATTGGAGTGGTTATAGGAAATATATTTTTGTATTCTAATAAATTTAAAGAAGTTGGGGAATAAAAGTTGTGAAAGAAAGATGAAGAAGGATTTCATAATCACTACTTTTGGATAGAATGGATTTTCTATCAATAATAGATATTTCCTATAATGAGTTAGCTCATATAGGATTATAATTTTTGATAAGTAATCCATTTCTTAAGGATAAAAATTTTGGTGATTTATGAATATTGGTTGACAACAAAATCTAAATGGGGATATTATTGGGACCAAGTTGGTTGGATAAGGTTTCTAAAAGTTAAAGAAGTTTATTTTTTTAAAGGTATTGTTTTTTGTTATCAAAGGATGTTTTCAGAAGAAAGAAATCAACTCAATTTTTATTTGATTAAAAATAATATTGACCAATGTATTCAATAGAATCAAACTCACAATGATTGAAAATGTCAATTGTATTTAGGAGAAGCTCACTGGAAAAAAGGTTCATCGGATTCACACTGAATCTAGAATGAAAATTTTTATCGTGTTAAGGAAGCATCTTGCTATAAGTAAAGGGTCATCAGATTCACCCTGAATCTGATATAGAATAATATATTGTAATGATAGAGAATTAGAGTTTTTATAACTATTATAAAACAAATGTGATGATTATTTTTTTTTGGAATTATCATAAATCATAAGTTAGTGGTAAAACTTGTGATGAAATCTTGATAAAAGAAGGGGATAAGAAGCCCTAATGATTGAGAATCTGTTTTAGAGAAAGAAAATAGATGATACCAAACATATTAAGATTGTTTGGAATATAAAAGGGTATTGGAGATTGTATTCATCCTTGTCATAATAATCAAGCCAATCGTATTCTGGTCAATTGTATTCTGAACAATCGTATTCGGGATGAGAAGGAAAGAAATTTATTAATGAAGTAAAGGGAAGTTACGATACTTTCCTTGGAAAATATGATGATGATGAAGTAGATCTTCAATTTATTCAAAGTCATGAAGGAATTCATGATACAAGATGAATTTTATGAAAGAATAAATTTGATGAAGCCAAAGATTTCATGATCTTCATATTAAGTCTATCAGATTCATAAAGGCTGAGATGGTTTTTGGAAATTATGAAAAATTTAAGGTTCTATTTTTCAGTTAGAAAAAAACCCAAAAGATACAAATCTTTGGAGAATGAAGTTGATGGGAAAAGAGAAATAAGTTTGTGTAGGATGAGTTAGTGGTATCATTTTCAGAAGAGAAAAGATGTTTTTCATGTAGATCAAGAGAAGAGATGAATAATAATATTTAGATATTTTCAATAATTTAGTCAACCATTTAAAAATAAATAGATTGAATTACTTTGTTTGTTTTTCAAATGGGTCAAGAGAAGAGATGAAAAATAATTTATTGTTTTACATTTGTCCTCAACATAATGGGACAGATCGTAATAATAATCGGAATTGAAATAATACTTGAGTGTGTTAAGAGTTTGAAGGATATTATTGGATGTGTTGTTAATGGGAGCATCATATTTAAAAATCATAATGGTATCTATTTACTCATACAATCAATTGGTACAGATGATCGTGATTAAAGAATCATATTGAGGAAATCTGATTCAGACTAAATTTTGTAAAATAAGTTAGAAGCGATCTGAAGTATTTAAAAGATTTGAGAAGAATTTAGAAGAAATGATAAGAATTGATAAACATTTATGAAGTCAAAATGTATCCAAAATTCAAGGGAAATCATGATTTTGGGTAATTTGGGTGAGCGGGAAATTTTTGGGGATTCACGCCAAAATCACTCATGGGTCACCTATGAAAAGGGAGAAGTACATCATACTTTTCTAATAAATTACAAGGTTGTGTTGTTCATAGAGAAGAGAAATAATCTTATAAGTTTAAGGGAGAGAAAAAATATTTCATATTGAGCCTTTTTTGAAGAAGTTTTGACAGATAGAAGTGAAAGGAGAAGATATAAGATTTCAATGCTTTTATCTGATCATCGTATTCAGTAATCATCATATTCAGCTGACTATTGTATTATTCTTATCATCATATTCGGTTGGTCATCGTATCGGGTTGGATAATCATATTGGTATTTCCATAATGGGGTTTTTGGGTTGAGGAAAAAGGAATTATGAATTATCTCAATCATATTCAAAAACTACTATATCTATCGTATTGGGAAATTGGATTTGGAAATTGTATTGGGAGAGTAGTACTGGGAAATCAGACTAAGTTCTATATCAAAGTACTTAAAGTTCTTACCATCTTCTGGGTAATAAATTAAAGAATTTTTTTTCCTATGTATGTGTATTTGAATTTTTTCAGTAGGGAATAAAATATTTAATAGGAGGTGAAGGTTGTTTCAATTGAAAAGAAACATAAAAGAAAAAGTATCATTGATTCACCCCCTCCTCCTCTCATTGATACAATTATCCTGACTAGGCACTCTCAATTTTAAATGTATGATATATTGTATGAATATGATTTTTTTTACATGTATATTGTTGATCATGATCATGGACCAACCAATGTATGTGTTGGTTTGTATTTAATTTAATATCATTAAATGGGTTTTTATTTTGTGATAAAGTTTTGTTAAATTAAATATGATGTCATGCATGTCATCCCTCCCACCATTATTATGTATAACCTATATGTCCATGGTTTATTTATGTAACCATAATCCCCTGGTTCCCCTAACCTGTGAGTGGGTAAATAAATTTAAAGGATAGATTTACAAAGATTCATTGAAGGTTCAGAGCCCAATCTGAGGTGAAACCAACCAAGAAGATACAAAGGTTGGTGGTGGAATTCTAGAACTCAAAATAATACTCTCTCAATAAGTTTTTCACTTAGGGTCATAGGTTGATTTATTATCCACTCGATAAATCAACAATTAGAAAGATCATGGTCAAGTCACTTTATTTATATTATTTTATCTAATTAATGGTTATTTATTTTTTTTTTTTTATTTGATTCTTAAATGAGATCACATTAAATAAATAAGATAATAAGACATTCAAGATGAAATAAAATAAATGGATTATGCATAAATATTTTATCAAAACATGGTTAATTAAATATGTAAATTATCCATATTATTAATAAGAAATGTAAAGGGATAAAATAAAGGAATTTAGGTATGAGAATAAAAATTCCTCATTAAAATATTTATTCAGGAAACACATTACATTACTTGATTAAGAATGGAACCATAAAACTAAGTGTTGGTTTAGTCCTCATCATGTCATTAACTTTTAATGAGAAGTTATAATGAAGGTTTTGGGTTAAATTAACCAAGTTGACATCAAGAGAAGTATCCCTCACTATACTTATTTTATCTTAACGAAAACTATTGAGGAAATATAAGATGATATTTTATGACTGAGAATTCCATTAAATAGATCAAGGAGCTAAGAACTAGAAATTGGAAGGATAGCCGACCTAAATACCTTTGAGTGATTGACTAGGCCCTCGCTTGGGTTATGATAAGGGAAATATGGATCCTTTCTACTAGAATGTTCATGATACATGACATTCTAATTCCAATGGTGAGGGATATTAGGACTTTATAAAATCATGAGATATTAACAAGATAATAAAATTTATTACGTCTCACATATTTGGTAATCAAAATAAAGTACCTAATAATATTATATAATTATTTTAGAAAATTGAGAGTTCAAAAAGCATGATTATGTATTTATTTCTAGATAAATATCATGTCCTCACCACCACAAACTTCCATGAGTGGTCATTTATTCATTAAACTACCATCAAAAGGTTTGTATTTTGTATTTTTAATCCCTTATTCCTAACCAACCACCTCACTAAGTGAGTGAAGGTGATAAGGAATCCTACTAAAGATTTATATAGGATTCTTATTAGGCCCATTTTATTATGCTATTAGCTATGTCCTAAGAGATTATGATTAAACATAAAGACATGTATGCTTATACCATGTTATCTCATCTCCTATCACCTGAGAATGAGAAGGAAATGCTAAGGATAAATGAGTTTGTCACTACATTATACCCGTGTAAAATGGTAGAGGTTTGATTAGCTAGTGATCATGAATTAAAAATGTGAGAGTACATTGATCTATTAGTAAATTTGGACTTCTGTTTAGATAAGAAATTTTCCATTAATATCATAGTATCATCCTTATTATTGAATTTTTCCATATTCTTTAATGATTATCTGATGAACTATATAGATAGATAGCTTGGGAATCTTTTTTCAATGACTTATCTGATGAATAAGAATCAGTGGGAGTGAGGTTCACCACTCTTTATAGTGAATAGAATGAATGAAAAAGTTAAAAATACCATGGATGATTTAAATAAAATTGTGTTTTTACAATGACCTTGAAGGATACAAAGGATTCAAGGGGAGATTAATGAAAAAAAGATTATATTCTCCTCATCTATTAAGAAAGGGCATTGGAATAATAATTACAATGAATTAAAGAAGAAAAATTTAACAATTTTCTCTCCATATATATTAATCATTACACATAGTATTACTTTCATACTTCTTGGATATATGTTTTCACATATACTTATTATAAATACAGGAACCAAGTAAGTATAGAAATATAAGAATAAGTAAGGTGAATTATCTATGGAGATGAAGAAGGGTGATTCCTGGATTAGTATAGATAAGTGAATGACTTAATGATTTCATGGTGGATTCAAGTTAATCTATAGTTTTGTATTGGTTATTACCAAAAAAATTATCTCAGTGTCTATTTGAACACAATGGGACATTATTTTATTTGGAATGAAATTTTTATAGTATTTCATACTCAACTAATGGTTTGATAATTATTGATTAAAATATATCCAAAAGTATAAATCAATGATGGATATAAATATAAGACTCATACCCTTTTTTGGAAAGATGATTTTTTGTCAAGATAAATTGATATTAGTTGAATTGTTTATATCCATAAGTTTGTTTAGTCTATTTTGATCTAAAACATTACGTATACTAATAAACTTACTTATAAAGTTTTTAACAAAGAAACCTTTAGTAATAAATGTATTCCACAAAATCTTAAAAAGTATAGAAATTCAATGTGAACTATTATAATGTGAATCTAGAGGTAAGTTCATGAGATTACTTGATAAAATTCTAGGAATGATCAATGAATTAATAAATATACTTGGTGGGAGATATTAGATCTTATGAGCAAGCTTGTCAGAGGATATCATGACCAAGTTTTTATTGACGATCTTATATGTGGAGGGAAGGGATTCCTAAACTCACATATCCTTATAAATACATATAAATGTGGGTAGTAGTAAAATGAGGTTTTATGAGGTTTATTATATGTTTTTTCAACCCTTCTATGATTTATTGAAAGAAATGTTATAAAAATATCAACACATAAACTAACCATAATACAACCATATTGACTAATGGATATCATAATATGATGTAAATCCATTAGGTCACAAGATCAAGTTCTTGATGATAACAATTTGTTAAAAGATGGATTTAGCTATAAAAACATCAAGGAAGTACTAAGTGAATATTAGTTAATTATTCTACAGCCACTAAGAATATTAACTTCTCTAATCAGTTAAGACTAGCTATATTTCTATGAGGTAAACCTATCTCTTTTGAGGTAGTGGGAGAAGACTTAACTTCTAGTAGGTTAAGGCTCTAAATGAACACAACATAACTTATAAACACTAGAATCCATTAGATTGAGAAGAGGAGTTATTCCAGAGACACATATTTTATAGGAAATTAAAAAAATGTCTAGTTTTATATTCACCAAGACTGATGATATATATAATTCAATGAGAATAAAGATTCCTGCATGAGATAGTAAAAGGAAAAAGACTAAGATTAATAAGTCTATATGACTTCAATAATAGATTCCATGTACTAAAAATTTAGGGGCTCTGTATTTTAGATGTTTCTAGACTTGATACTGGTAGTGGGTATTCAAGAGAAATAAAACATGGATGATACAATATAGTACTAAAAAATCATGATTTATTATTAAAAGGTTTAATCAAAACCTTTTCACTAGTCATCGTGTTAAATCCATTTGAATTATAATTGTCATAGATACCTTCTATGATCATTATATTGGTTGATTGGATGTTAGGGACATTTTCCTTATAGGAGACCATATGGAACATATAAATACGGCATAATCAAAAGGGTTGGTGACACCAATGAGTACCAATAAGATATGAAAATTCCATATATCTATTTATAGATAAGGAAAGCATAATGTTCATAGAATATTTGTTTGGAATGAAGTAGTTCCATGTGTCTATAAAAGGTTAGTGGGAGAAATATAATTTTCCAAGATAATTATACTAATGAAATATGAAAAATAGATTTTAGACTAACCTGTTGGTAAGACTAAAGAATTAATTTCTCCAAGAATGACTTATAGTAGCAACCAAAGTTCTAGGGAACAAGATTTATAAACATAGATCTATGGGTTTCTAAATCTATTCATAGTATATATATTGAAAAGGTATTCCAAAATAAAAAACTAAATTTTTTTCTATGTCGCAAGAAATATAATCTC
The DNA here is from genome assembly GCA_963277665.1 of Viscum album. Classification (NCBI taxonomy): domain Eukaryota; kingdom Viridiplantae; phylum Streptophyta; class Magnoliopsida; order Santalales; family Viscaceae; genus Viscum; species Viscum album. The sequence continues at coordinate 1,333,990,623 of OY728165.1, read as the reverse complement.
TCTAGGATGATGTGTGTGAACACATGGAGGCTATTATGAATAGAACTTCACATGCTTAAGTTCTAGGAATGTATCTCATACACTATGATATATGCATGTGTTTTATATTTATTATACATAAATAATGATAGGAAAATATCAAACAAAACCAAATTAATTGAAAAAACTTATAGTTAGAACTATTTTAAATTACTTTAAAAGTAAAATTGGATAAGTTCCTAGTAAAAGGAGAAATGCGAACACTAGTGGTTAAGGAGATATAACACTAGTCTTAATTAATATTGTTTTGATTTGGGATCATATTAAGGATGAGTTAATATACAAGAAAAATTATTACAACCAATTTTTTCCATATCTACAATAATTGGGTACATTTCGACTTCTAATCCAACTTAAGAAGAAGTTTAGAAATAACCTATTTTTAATTTTTAATTATACCAATATTGAAATTATTATCATTATTATGGTGAACTTTGGATATAGTATTAGTAAATATTTTATATTTTTTATAAGGTAAAAATGGTGGATTCTTGAGGATATCACTTTTTGAGGTATTTTCTCAAGGTATTTAAGTCACACTAATAAGATTTTCTATGAAGACATGTGGCACAAACAACCCTAGTTGTAGTAAAATTTAGTAGGCCCAAAATTTATATCTATAATCAATATAATAATGTATAACATGTGATAGCTAAAAAGACTATTAGTTGTTTTCTCTAGGGGAAGTCGGAATCTATTAGAGTTATATCCATAGAACCAACTACTTTTTATTTTATATTACCCATGTATATTCAAATATGTGAATAATAACTAAAAATAGTATCACGTGGTTATTTTTATTATGTGTAACATTAATGTGATAATGTCTTAGGAGTATTTTTTTCATTGTAAGGGCATAAAAATTCCCTGCTATGATGAAATTCTTGAAGTGATAAGACAATATTCTTGAATGCGTTTTTTTTAGTCAGATAACATTCTCTGATAGGACACAAAGCATGTTGGACTATCATGTGTGAGTACTCTTAAGTGGATGATACTTCATCTCATGAAGTTATCACTTAATAATCTCTAAAAGAGAAGGTTATAAAAATAGACCCACCTATATGAATTTAACATGTTTACCTTTCATTGGGTATTCTTATCTATGAACATGTTTAATGTTCCTTATACTTGAGATTATTATTAATACATATCAAGAGTCATGTGCTTTTATGTATTGATGAAAACCATAATTTCATATATTTATAGTGAAGTAGGGAACATTGGGTGCTTCATTAGTGATATAACATTAATTAATAATTCAATAACATATTTTACCCTTCTATATTTATAGAAGTTGATATATTGACCCTTTTATTGGAATGGAATGATCAAAATAAAATATGTGGACATGGTGTAATGAAGGGTTTATTTAAAATAGTCAAATAAAGAAATATTGAGAATATAGGTTGATGACATGAGTTTAAAACATGATTGATGAGATATTTAAACAAAGGGATTATCTTACACAGTGAGAGTTTGTATGTGGTTGTTGTTATTGTGACAATAACTTCTTCTTCTATGGGTGCCTTTATGTTTTGGTAAATTTTAATATTGTACTTTAGGAAAGTCCACCTAATTCCACCGAGGAAGATTCCTAGAGGGTCACACAAAAACTATATCCATGATCTCGATTAAATTATATTTGAATTTAATTGTTTATTAATGATTATTCATGACTTGTGGTTTAATAATTATCCAAGTATGGTTGATCACATTAATTCAATCACTATTTATTCAAGAGAATATATGTGTGTGAGTTGAATATTAAATAAATATTTATTCATAAGTCAATTATCAATTATGAGAATATATAATATTTATTTTTCTATTGTTTATTCACAAGGTAATAAATAATATTTATCTATTAAATAGATATTTATAAAGTTATGTGAATATTAAAATAAATATTTATTTGTAAGACTGTGAATATAATATTTATTTATTTATCAAATGAATAATATAATGATATTTATCAAATAAATATTTTTTATTTGAGATTCGATAAATGCTGAGAATAACTGGGATGAATTAAGAGGCTGATGATGAGAATGATGTAAGCGTTAAATATCATTAAATAAATAATAGTTTATTTATTTGATAAAATGACATTTAACATATTCATGAGTTATTGCATTCCATGAAATATTATTATTATTATTATTATTATTATTATTATTATTATTATTTTCATGAGGAATATATAAATTTTAATATCTTATAAGGGCCTTTTATGAAATTATCAATATTAAAACCCTATCTCTATATATTCATGACATATATCATTTTCTAGGGTTAACATAACGGTCACAAGAGAAAATGAATCATTTTTTACACCAACTTTCTCTCTAGAGATTATCTCAAGAAAATATTTAGGATTTATATCAAGACTAAAAGATGCATCCTTCTTTGTAGGGACCCAAGACACCCTAAGGAGGGGGGTTAATCAGGGTGTTGGTAGATTTAAACTTCTTTTTACTTATTATCTTTTCTCTAGGTTCATGTTAAATTTTTACAAGGAACATTATTCAACCATTTATTAATTTATTGATCAAACCACTCTAATCACAAGCATAGATATGGAAATTTGAATTCAATTCACACATAGATTTTACTTAGTTCACCCAAATTAGGCTACATTCAAGGAGCATACACTCAATATTGTTCTGGTGAACCAAATATACTATAAATAACTATTTGTGTGGTTATAATATTTAAGTTATTTTACTTCCCAACAAGGATCACTATATTTACAAGTTTAAATAAGGTCACTCCTTTTCAATAGAAACTCCCTCTCCTCCTTTTTTGTGCACTACTTTGACAAAGGAATCAGTTTATAGACTTTTAGAACTTCTTCTTAGTTTAATTACATAAAGTTCACTCCAAGTTCAACATGTTTAGACTACATCATGATTTCTATAATATTTATTCTCTAATGAACTATAATGTTCCACGACTAATTCCTCACCTAGATGTGATCAAATCCATGTTAGAAGTAATGACTCCTTATTATTCAAATAACCTTTACACAAAAACAAAAAACACTCTAGATGTAATAATTTCATTATAAGAATTATTATTTAATATATTATCACTTACTTAATTTAATATGATAGATGTATCCATTATATGTACAAAAAAATATATTATTTCATCAAACTAGATGTATTTTACAAATCATTTCTCTATCCACTTATTTTTATTCATGGATAAGATCATCAAATTCAAATTTTCAATAATGTGTAAAACAATTCTTCCACTTCAAATAGATTTTAAATTCAATATAATATTGTAGAAAAAATTTTATCATCTAATATAGATATTAAATGAATTCAAAGTTGTTGTCACCTTCCTCATAGGAACACATAGTTCCTTCTTCTTTCTTATTCTCTACTTCACCTCTTTCCTCTAATTATTTATATTCTAAAAAATAGAACTCATATAACCAAAGAATAATTTTAATTTAAAATTAAAAATTCATATCTCACTCAACTTCCAACTTCCATTATTTTAAAGCATACATTTGATTATCTCCCATTATATTTCCATCATTGAATTAAAATGGGTTGTTATTAGCTATTAAAAAGACCACTAAACCTAAAAAAACTAAGTTATCACTACTATTCAAATTTTATTGGAACCCATCATCATGTAATAACCATATGAATCATTGTGTGATAATAAAATGTTTCTATAACTTCTCTTAATTTTTATATAGGTCACAACGTGAATACTTAGAATCCTGAAATATTTAGCATTCATAAATTACTTCATTGTGTGACTTGTTGTATTGTGGTGTGGCTCTTAAAAAATAAAAACACGAGAATCTACTCATATTCCATCATAGTGTGATAAATTATATCATGATGTGGAAACCTCCTTTTTGGATTCACTAAATATCTCCCAAATTTATTTACAACACATCATTAAATTCATAGCGTTTCACTTTAATAGATAGATCTATTGAAATAATTTCAACCATAATTTATAGTGTGATTATTGTAATCACATCATAATCATCACTCCTATGAAGTCCCCATTTTACTCTTATATAGAATTCCTTTTCTATTTTTTAGACTTTAATCTCAATCACGGTGTGACAGATGGATCACAGTGTGACCTTTGTAAATTCCAAAATTTACAAAGACTTCCTTTAAATTTAGTTTTCTCTAAACTATAAAATCCTTCTATTTTTAACACCATAAAATTTGGAAAAATTAGGAAACTTTTTCATTTTCCATTATTTCAGAATAATCCCAACTTTTAGATGATACACATCCTCACAACTTCATACGTCTTCCTTATACTTCTAATCTTCCTTAAACCTACTCATATTTAATGTATAATCTATATGATTTCTTTATTAATTCTCACATCCTCTTTGAGAACATAATTCATTAACATCAATCCTCATCATAATTATTTCCATATTTTCAATACAAAAAATATTCTTTACCATTTTCAATAAATCCACCAATAATAGTTCATCATATTTAACTTCAATGATTGTCAATCCTTCCATCAGTATCAGGGTAATATCAAACCTTTATTAGTATTCAACAATGATTATGACCTCACCATATTTACTCTTTGTTATAGTATTCATACAACCTATTCTTGGTTATTATCAAAAATTACAACCTATAACCTCCTAGTTGTATCATGATTCCTCCTCATACCTCTCAATACTTAGAGAACAAGATATGTGATATTTTATGTTGAAGTATAACTCATTATGATCAAAACAAATGATGCAAGACAATTGATTCCTTTGTGATAGAACCCATAGATTCATCATTGATGTTATGATATTGTGGAGCATGTTTGGATCACTACTATAGGGATTCTACTTTGGATCATCTCAGTGAATAAATGATACATCGTAGACAAGGTTTAAATTATCAACACATTCATCGAAGAAAAACTTCAATTTTAAGGTAATATTCTTGATATTAAATTAATTATAAATTTAACATGAAATATCCTCTATCTGGTTACAATATTATTTCATCTAGTTTATTTGGATATAATCATGATATATTTCAGTATTTTTCATGTTCTTGTGGTTTATCTATTAGATCTAATGAAAACCCACCATTGGGTATGGTCTTGAAAGACTTCTACGACACCCAGAACCGACAATCACATTTTAGGGGAAAAGGTGTGAAGTATTGTGGACTATTGGATATTATACATAAGGATGTATATTGGATAATTAGTACCCAAAAAAGTGGTGTATATATGTACTTCAAAACCTTTAATAATGACTTTAGTCAGTAAAATTATGTTTTTCTCATGATAAACTAGTGTAGAAACCTTTGAAAAGTTTTAGGTGTTCAAAAGTAAAGTACATAATCAACTGGGAAAAGGTATTGAGATTATCAAATTCGATCGAGTTGGTGAATAATTGATTTTAGAAATTCATTAATAATCTGAGATATTGTGGAATTGTTACATAAATTTATTCCTCCTAGAACTATATAGTGGAATGATGTTGTTAAGAGGATGAATCATACCCTATTATACATGGTTTGATTGATGATGAGTTTATTTGACCTTAATATATCATTATGATGATATGAATAAGTTTAATACCAAAAAGAGGAATTTTTTCTGATATGGGAGTTGATCAAGTTCCACAAAGATTTTTGGAAGAAAAATCGACTCAGGTTATACGAGAACCCCAAATTTATGGTATGATTATCAAGATACAAGGAAATGTGGATTTATTATGTAAAATGATGATGAAAATAAGTTCATAGATAATGAACCTAATACCTTCCAAGAGTCCATTTAGATTTATAATTCCAAAAAATGAATAAATTACATGAAATGTGAGATGGACTCGATGTACACTAACCATGTTTGGAACATGGTGGATGCACCTGAATGGGTAAGACCCATAGGTTGAAAGTGGTTTTTCCATAATAAAACTAACATAGATGGTAGAATGTATTCCTATAAAGCATTTATGGTGGCTAAAGGTGATAAAAAAATTCATGGTATCTACTATGAAGAGGCATTTTCATCAATTGTGATGATAAAGACTATTCATATATTTCTTGTCCTAGAATCTCATTATGATTATTATATATATATAATGGTTTTCAAAACTACTTTCCTTGATGGGAACTTAGTCTAGGACATGTATATGATAAAACATGAAGGTTTTGAAGCACCAAATGGTAATTCTATGTTTTAAAAGTTTCAATGATCTATTTATGTATTAAAGTAAGATTCTTAGAGTTGGAATATCTTGTTTGATGTTGAAATAAAATAGTTTGGTTTTATCAAGAAACACAAATGATTCTTGTTTATAAAATTTTGTTAGTGGGAGTTTTGTTGTGTTTCTTATATTGTATATGAATTATAAAATACTTATCCAAAATGATGTTATAACTTTATATTTTTCAAATTTATGGTTGGGAAAGTGGTTCTCAATGAAAGACATGGGTGAAAAGGCCTATATATTGGGCATGAATATATATAGAGATATATCAAATATATTTTTTATATTGAGTCAAAACACATATATTGGTAAAGTTTTAAAGTGGTTTATCATAGAGAACTCCAATAAGGCGTCTTTACTAGTATTTCATGTCATGAATATTAGGAATATTCATGGTCCTTCTAAAGAGTTAAAAATGATGGATAATATTCCTTATAAATACACCATAGGATAAATCATGTATGTCATGTTATGTACACAACCCAATGCCTATTATACTTTGAGCATAAAAAGTAGATACGAATCCAATCCTAGTGAGAGTCACTAGATTACTATAAAGAATATCCTAAAGTACTTGAGAAGAAGTAAGGATATATTCTTGGTATTTAAATGTAAGGATGGGATCATTGTAACAGGTTACATGAATTATAGTTTCCAAAATTACATAGATGATATAAGCTTTCAATATGGTTTCCTATTTTTTCAAAATGGTGGAGATATCAATTTTAAGAGTTTCAAACAAGCTACTATGGAAGACATGACAATATAGGAAGGGTACATCACTACATTAGATGTTGTGAAGGATGTTTTTTGGATCAAGAAGTTCATCACTAAACTTGGGGTGATTCTTATCATTGAGGGAGAAATTGATATTTATTATGACAAAAATGGAGCTATTACCCAAGCTAAGGAACACCAATATCACCAAAGGACCAAAAAAATCCTTCACAGATACAATCACATTCAAGTTATCATTGAGAGGGGTGATGCAAATATCTATTGGGTGGATACAGAGAATAGTGTATCAAACCCATTGACTGACTAAATGGACCAAAGGCCTTAATTTTTTTTTTATTTTTTATAATCCACCATTCAAGAGTTGAGGTGTAACCCTTACAAGTTCTGAAGGCTTAGATACAATTACATGACCCGTAGGTATTAGAGGGAATCACCTAAACAAGACAACTTGGAACTGCTCCTCCCAATCACATGTCATGATATCAGCACTCCACCTTCGTAGGGATGGTCGATTAGCTATCTTTTGTAGAGATGCATAGTCCTAGTACTGCTGGTAATTTCATACCCTCTCATTCTTCCAATTCTAGTTAGCTCTGCTCTGGTGAATGTGTCTGCTCTAAATCATCATCTGGAGCCTTTTCCATTATAGTTTCACTGGTACATCTGTATATTCATGTGGCTCGAAGGCCTTGGGTGTCCCAAAATCCTTGAAGGACCTAAGGACCAAACCGGTGGCCCAGAGGCCCAGATGGATGAATAATTCTAGCTACTACAGTACCAAATAGTACCTTCTACAGAATCAAACAGTACATGTTACAGTGTCTTCTATAGTGTGGATATAGTACCTGAAAATATATCTCCACCTGAATTTGATATTGGGTCTCTTGGATTCACTTTATGAGTCCTCACCAACTGGGATGAGGCTCATGTGCTTGTATCAAACCCATTAAAAACCCATTAATGCAATATAAGAATAAGGGTCATGTTGAATCCTTGGGTATTAGATAAATTATATATTATGTGTAATTATTATAAGATATATCATGGTTTTATAATAAATAAAACCTCCATTTATCATTCATTCATGTGTCTTGTATATATTATATAAATAGTGAAATGATAAAATTCCTTCAAAGTATGGATTTTATTTAATCAATGATCATTACAAATTATTATGGGTTACAATGAAATACTAAATTTAGCATGAGTAAAATATTGTATGTGATAAAAAGTGGACTCATGAGATAATAAGTAGAGATTTATTATCAACATTAATCAATAAAAGTATATCACATGGAATTTCTTAAGACATTGATATACTTAAGGTTGTATTATTATCATGAATAATAATTTTTTGAGGTTGTAAAGAAACTTATCATAATAACCTCCATACTTTGATGCTTTATTATGACGTCCTTGAAGCTGAGCTAATTAGGGTGTCATTGGGTATTTTTTTGATCATGACATAAGTAGAGATTAACCAAGATGTCATTTTTCTTCTTTTATAAAAATTATGTCATATTTTCCCATGATTGAGTTAGGTTAAGGAAATGAATGGACATGCTTAGTTGAGTGACATGTGATGTTCTCAACTGCATGGATGAATGAAATTTGATGTATTCATTCATACTATTTATTCTATTTCAAGGAACCATGAATGTACGAGATGGATTATACTAGATTGAAATGTTCTATATCTAGTGGTTTCTTGATGCCTTAGACAAAGGGATTATATATGCATGTATAAGATATATAAAATACATCTTATGGTGGAAATATTCATTTGGAGATATGAGTGTGTTTGATCAAGATCACACTAGACCCCTTTATAGCTTGAGAAACGCTAAATTTTTTATAAAATCCATTCTTTTCTTATAATATTATATCAGGGAATTCATCATAATATTCAATGCTACAAAGTATCATAGGGTAATACATAAGGTCCTGGAATGAGGATTGATTTTTGAAAAAAAAATATTTTTCTAAAATTTGAGAGATTATGATAATCATGTCAAAGGGGGTTTGGATGTATTTATAAATAGTTGTGAAGTTTTTCATAGAGTCTATGAGGATTTAGTGTATGTGGGGTATTATTGAGAATAGTGCACAAAAACCCCAACCAAGGAATAATGAAAGTCATTATATCATGATATGTGTCTATGTATTATAGCACAAACCATGACATAGTGAATACCAATATATTTTGGCTTGTGAATTGAAGGATGATATGATATATCATCTGATCAATTCTATCACATTGATTATTATCCATCTTCGTCTTGAGGTATATAATGAGATAATTCATAGACACAAACTGAATATTGAAAATGTTTCAATGTTTAAACTCATTAATAAAGAGGATCCAAAAAAAATGTCAATACATAATGTATATAAAATTATAATATTTTAATAAGAATATGAATTTGATGCATGTGTTCTATAAAAAGAAGTTTTAGAACTTTATTAAGTTTAACCAAGTGGTTACAAACCAAGATGAATCTCTCTCAAACTCTTGATTCTTTGTTTTCTTTAGAGAATATTCTTATAAATTTTTCAAATAAAATAGTTCATGTTGAAGTGTTAGATGATTATAGTGGATGGTGGATACCAATGAAGGAAATAACCTTTTGGTTGTCACTGAGGGAACTCAGTCAAGATCACTATTGGCATTGGATTTTTATAGACAATGAGGTTATTATTTTATCATTTTATCTCAATGGGATCTTGGGTGTTGGATTCATGATTTATTATAGTGATAAAGGGAATCAATATATCTTATGAATCCTATTAGTATCATATGTGAATTTTATCTCTTTGATAGTTTGGAAATTATCAAATGGTTTTAAGGATGGAAACAGGTCGGGTGCCTGTGAAAATGTCGGTACCCAAACTCGATTAGCATCCTTAAGACCCGAACCAAATTAATAACCATTTAAAATTATATAACTTGAACCATATTATAAAATTTAATACCAATTTAATACCCAAATACTCTTAAATATCCATTTAATTTATTAATTTTTATTTTTATAATATTTTTTACTTTTAAACAACCCTAAACTTAGAGATACCTAACCCTGAACCCAGATAATGATACTAAAACCCAGACCTAATTATTATCTTTTTAATTTCAAAAATTATTAAATAAACATAATTAACACATGTAATATGTAATAGTTTTTCAATTATACCACCATTTAAACTAGAGAAAAACCACCATGATCTTGGAAATATTTTAATAAGGGAATGGGTTGGCTGATCTTGAAATGGGGATAGGTAGTTGGGATTGGGTATGTGAAAGTGATATGAGATAAAGGGATAAGTGATTTAATATGTAATGGGAAATAGAAGTGGTTATTAGGAATTGAGATTCCATTAGTGTCATTTAATGATAAGGGCTGTCTTTATGTTTGGATTGGCATACTTGAGCCACCCCTATTAAAAACCCCACTGAGAACATCAATTATATTTATATACATATGATTTATTATAAATGAATTTAATAAAATTTAAATATATATTTATATTAAAACAAAATCAGGTTTTGGGTATACATTAATAGATACATGAATCTATACCCAAATATAATCGAGTATAAGATAAATAACCTGAATCCTACCTGAACAGATTCGGAGGCACCTAAACATGATTTAATCGGGATAGGTAGGGTTGGGTACCCAATTATTGAGTACCCACTACCATCCATAAATGGTTTGTTTCATAACCATGATTGGGTGAATTTATTATGAACGACACTAGTTAACATGCTATTGATTGACTAGTTTGACTATAGTCGATTGATCTGGAGAGTTGTACTCTCCGAGACATCATTATGATGTTGATGTGGATTACTTGAGATGAAGAGAAGTTTGTAGTTCTCCGTAGAGGTATCTAAGGATATTTATTTCCTAAATACATATTCATGAGATGCATATAGGTAATATTGTATCATATGATTAAGATATCACAGTGCATGCATGAAATTTGATTTCATGCATGTTGTCATATCGTATAGTATGATTGAAATCCAATCATATGGAATGAAAATGATATTTTCATGTTACGGGATAAAAATGAAAAAATAATCATAATGTATGATTGTAATCCATATCATATGGAATATACTTTCTATAGTTTTATCTTTTCATGGGTAGTTACTACATTTTCCATGAATTGAATGTTATGATTCATTTGGAAAAGGCTACAGTAATCAAAGGTAGAAAAATATTAACATATTAACATTTGGATCAAACTTCCACCTAAGCTGTCATAATGGAACTATTACATGATATGTAACACAGGGGAGTGAGTTGAATTCATGTATACGATGCATAAACTGGCTAAGGTATTAACTCATGTGTTGTAATGCATGAGTTAATATAGGAATCACCTAGTAGTGTCCTTAGGATCTATATAATCTTACTACTATATGATGGAGTATGTGGGTATTTATAGTGGATGCTTTGCTGATACTCTTAGAAACTCAATGCTCTCTTCCTCTTTGTTCTTCACACCTAAGGCACTTGCATGCTATGAAAGAAGGGATAATCCCATCCATGTGACGAGAGATTTGGTTTGTCCTGTGGATACCTATGGATGTGGGTAACTTTATTTTTCTATTTTAGTGATCACCATCAAGAATATTCGAATGTTTTTAAAGGTTTTATAGTGGATTATATGCTGAAATATATTCTATTATAGAATTTATTCATTTCTAATTTGGAATTATTTTCATATTTCTATATATGTGTGATCATAGAATAAGATTCAATCACTTCTGTATGTTATATTAAGTGTTAATAGAACCCTAGAAATCCTAACAATGGTATGATAGCATCTCATGTTCTTAGATTTATGAAATCCTATGTGGAATAAATTTTATTGAAATCATATTCCATATCATTTGACAATCATAGAATACAATGCGTTATAATTTACTAAGGGATTTATATCATGGAATATGATATAGGATATCGTATGTTGCAATATGTATTAAACCTATTTTTTTTAAACTAATTGTAGTGTAAAAAAGTTTCAATTGTAAAATAAAATTGTCTTTACCATTTTGAGAAAACTAAGTATCAAATCACAAATACGATATCCCAGTTTATTGTTAAAAACAATATATTGTATAACAACTAATGAATGTGTGATTCAATCATAAAAAACAATTGAATGAGTTTCATGGGTTTATTGTATTCGATGACACTATTACCAATCATAAAGTATGATGGATAATATTCATACCTATGCATTTTCAATCATAATCTATGATACTATATTAATCATAGAATACAATAGGGAATAAAATATTGATTTTTATTTATATTCAATTATAAATTGAATTAATTATTTATAAATTATTTATAAATAATGAAAATTTTTATTTTGGGATTATTTATTAATTTATACAGTTTAAAAATTATTTAATTATAAAGAGTTTATAATAAATTAGTAAATTTATATGAATCATTTATCAATAAATATTCATTAAATATTAAAAGTAAATATTAAAATAATTTTACAAATTTATATGGAATGTCTTAGGGATTATAAATAAAGTGTTAATTTAGTAATCTAAAGGGGTAATTTATTAAGAGTTTAAAAATTACAAATTAAGGAATAATATAAAGTATTTATATTTAAGAAAATTACAAAATGTTCATAATTATTAATTTGAAGAGTTGAAATTAAAATATCCTTATTTGGAAACTATTTAAACCTCATAAAAAATGTTTTTATGAATAAATTGATCATGGTTGAATAATGTTAAATGTGTGATATATATAGATTGTGTATAATTTTTACATAATAAAGAGTGGGTTATAAAATGTTAATAATTAATGAAATATAATATAATTAAAGTAAAATTCCATATGGTGTATAATATGAAAATTTCTTATTATGAATATAAAGAGTTTATATTCAAAAATGGAATTTCTATAATAAATATCTAAAATTATAAATTGTTTATAATTATATGCTTTTTCATACTTTATTATCTCATGTTTAAATATTTATAATTTTCATTTATTTAAAATTTATTCCCTAAATTATTATTCATAGTTATATATTTTAATATTAATAATAATTGTGAGCTTTAGTTTATGTGATAAACCACTTCTTATAATTTTTCAATCCATACATTACATGCTAGTTAAATCAATATAATATTTAGTTTTTGTCTACCTTTACCTCATTTTGTAATTAGAGTTATTAGATAGTATATAGTTTTTGAATATAGTTTATATATATTAGGTGTCAGAGTTATGATGAATTAAATCCTCTTCTGAGTAAAGTATCCTCACGTATAGGGACTTTGGGTTGGGTTTCCCACTATCCAGAAGGATTATGCCTTGTTTTAGAAAGGTGGGGGTTGACTATCTGTGGATTTAGTCATACTCATATGGAGATTATCAATCTCATATAATTATAAACCATTGAATTAAGAGTTTATATACCTTATGTATGAGATGCATTTGGATATGTGTAGATATTTTTAACATCTATTTTTAGGTGAGTAACACAAATTGTGGATTGTGTAAAGAGTTACACATCAATATAGATTGAACATATTGATTTTGGTGAAGAGAATAGGATTCCAAAATAAATCATTAGAAGTATGCATTTATAAAGGGAATAACATGAGATGATATGGTGAGATTAAATCCCATTAAAAATACTAAGTTTTAGATTTATCCCAAAGTGGTACAGTCCAAGACCTCGATCATCCAACTCAGTAGTTTCTATTAAATTTGGGTTTCCATTGATTATCTCATGAAAGGCATGGTAGAAATGGATAACCTTAAAAGTTAAGTAACCAAAACCCATTGTTTTTTCTGGGTTACACTTAGCTAGGAAACCCTAAAAGTCTAGATACCAAAGTAATAGAATTGAATTTATCTATTTAATGGATTGAATAAGGATTTTTCTGCTCAACTATCAAAAATTCATATATGATATGATTAAGATGATTCCCTACTTAAATAGATAAGTGGTGAGATAAAAACTAAAGTGAATTCAAAGCTTAGTAAAATATATATCTTATAATACTAATATATATGATGAGTTTAGAAGGGGTCATTATTTTAGTGGGATCCCATTTAATAAAAGTCCTCATTAAATGGTAATTAAAACATGATACTCATCTGATAAAATATTATGTTGTAGATAATGACATAATTATCATCAAAATTAACTTTGATATTAATCCTTTAGGAAGGGAAATCTTAATGTAAAAAACTGAAATAACTGGTAACTTAAGAAAAGTTCTTAAGTAAGAAGAAATTATATGTGTTGAAGAAATACCATACTAAGTAACCTAGTGTTGAAATTTCTCAATAGGTGAATACAGATTCTTATGAATAATAGAATGATTCACTTAGGGTTTCAAAGGTATTATATTCTAAACAAACTAAGGGTTTATAATCTCATATACTCAATAAGATTAGATATGTTAGTGATACTCAATATGATTGAGTATGCTAAGGACTTTCTGAGACTAGAGGTTTCTTTATGTCTTTTTCTAGTTAATTAATTCACTATATTTGTCATCTAAGTAAATTTTTTAACAATATGAATGAGTTTAGTAAATGTTTACCTGTTATTCAAAAGTGTTAAGAAAATATAAACTAGGCATGTGATGTCTAGGTTCTAGTGTTGTGAAGGTGGTATAAGTTGGTAAAATTTTAAAATAGGATAATGAAAGTTAGTTAGAGAGTCTAAAAAAGTTTCTTCTAGACAAGGTCTTTGAAACCTTAAGCTATCAGGAAATAGGATTAATTATTCCATAGGATGGAATTTTTTAGGATATCTATAGGGGTTGTGAAACTACATAGTTTCCATGTTAGGTATCGGTGTTATAGAAATAAATTATTTCGTTTTTAAGGGAATGTGACACCAATTGTATATTTTAAAAGTGTTGTAAATGTATAGGAGTTCAGAATCAAGGGAAGAATTTATAGAGCTTGTAGTTTGAATTTTATTGATAAAGTAAGAGTTTACAAATCAAGGATTTTAATGTAAAGGAATATATCAAGCTCAAATAGATCTTAAAAGGATGAGTATCTTCATCTCATATTTCTTATATGATAAGAGATTTTTTTCATTAACAAAGATTTTTTATGAAAAAAATGAGATGATTAATTGTATACACATGGTTTATGATTCATCAGATTATATGATCTGTTTTAAGAATAAGATAAGGATAAAAATATTTTATCTAGGATAAATTTATTATCTAAATTTTTGTTAAAATGTGAGATAATATGTTCCTCCCAGCCATCTATGAAATATTTTAATAAATTATGATCTTCAAAGGAAAATTACCCAAACACATAGAATACCATATATGATATAGAAACAATATTTTATTTTATAAATATTATTATTAAGAGGAAATAAGTGTTATTTACTACACAAATGAGTTTTTTTATCTTATAATGATATTATAAATTGAATATAGTTTCTAAGAGGCTAGTGAGAGTATGTTTGAGCTTAGAGAAGTTCAATGTTGACAAAAAAGGATTATACAAGTCTAAAGATAAAGTGAGTTTTACTCAATTTCTTAAATATTTTAGGATATGTTACACTAAATAAAAATATAAAAGTTTCATTTAGTTATCATAGAATGGAAAATACCATTATTTTTTAAAGGATTTTCTAGTAAAAATACAAAGTGAATGTCACTTTATCCAAAAGGATTTTAGGATGTATTGGTGAATAGTAATGTAAATAGTTACATTTTTTTCGAGGAAAAAGTTTAGTGGAATAAGTTCCAAGTATGATGTTAAACTTAGAAAGAGTTCTAAGTATACAAAATAAGTTGACATTATAACATTTGATGTTATGGAGTTAAGAAGTTTGAATATGTTCAAGGATTCAAACGATAGGAATATGATTCCTAAATCTCACCATTATTCAAAGTTTCTTTCTTAATAGATGTCACTCACTAAAGAGTTTAGTGAGGGGGTTTTATTAGATGATAACATGGATATATGGTAGAAATTACATATAGATGTAATGAGTTAATTGAACATAAAAATCTATGGGGAACACAAATATGATCTAGAGAATCATCATGTATGATGTGATATACCAGTGATTATAACAGGTTTTATTAAGTATTCTTAAAGGATTTTTAGGAATATAAAATTTATTATATAAAAGGAAACCTCAATGTCATCATTATTTCATTTTGGATGAATAAATTTATATATAGATATACATTTCATGAAGTTTAATGATAATTTTCCTCTCAAATCATGGATTTGAGTTATCACTAACTGATATTCATCATGGGGTATTATTGGTTATGATGAAATATTAAGGTCAATGTTGGTAGGATTTTTGTATGAGATGTGAAATATGCTCATGAGGCACCAAAAAGTGTTTTTGAGCACTGGATAACCCACTAATTATACCACATAGAGTGTTACACACTATTTATTTAATATATTAGGGGTGCATGAATCATATTAGTTCCCTGCTACCTAAGGTTAGAGTTATACCTAACATGATAACCTTCATAATTTGATACCTTTATTATGAAATCCATTATGTCTTAGCTAATCAAAAGGTGTTTGGGTATGTTACTGATCATGTCGTTAGTTGGAGCTCAAACAAGATAGAATTTTTCCTCTCATATGATTAATATGGAATCTAAGACCTTGATTGAGGTAGACCAGGGAGTGTTCAGCCAGACATAGATAATACATAAGTTTTACTCATATATTCAGATGAGGGGCATGAGATGTTCTCATTCATAAAGGTGAATTAATTGTGATGTATTCATCAATTAGGTCATTCTATACTCAAAGAATCAATAACGTATGAGTTGGATATATGGGATTGAAATACGCCATGTCCCATGGTCCCTTGATGTCTTAGAAAAAGATAACATATGATAATTCATGATAGTATGAGATACATATTATGATAGTGGACACACGTATAGAGATACATGTGTTTGATGGAGATCACACCAAATACCTTTATAGCATGAGTAGCATTGATGTTTTTCTAGAGGATGTTATTTTATTACTTTTATAGATCCAGATATTTATACATATTGTAAATACTATAAAGTATCATGGGTTTATACTTTTTGGTTTACTAGAAGGGAATTGATTTTGACTCATAGAGTTACTCTAAAAGTTTTTTAAAGTTAATCCAAAAATAGTTTTGGATGAGTATTAACAAGTTATTGAATATGATTTGATACACGGTGAAGTAAATGATATCATGTTTTGGAAGTTATCCAAAAGATTTTTGGATATAGTTTCATGAGTTATCATATATGATATGATATAAAGTGAAATATAAATAAGATTTATAAGCTTTAGTTCAAGTGGGGGATTGAAAGGGATGTGTGCCCTATACCCATATGAATGATATTCATATAGCCATACGCATGAGATAAAAATGGATTATTTACATATTCCATAAATTCATGATAATTTGTTAATATTTAATTCATTTTATTCCCTCTTATTTATTCATTCATTAAGTTCTAATGAGTTTTGGAGTTAAGGTGTGAAATCATTTAACTGTGTGAATATTGATTAAATGGAAAGAATTGTGGAATTAATTGATTTATTTGATAATTTGGGAACAAAATGAATGGTTAGATATTAAGTATTCTTTATATTTATTTTGTGAAGGAAAAATCTATTTGAGGCATCTTAAGAGTGAAGAAATGAAAAGGTAATTGGCTGTTAAGCATGAATCTAGTGCTCTAAAAGCATCTGTGTAGGGATGATTCTCCTCCATGTTAGAATCATTTAAATACTATGTAATAATCATCACAGTGTCCTGTAAGTATGAATGGATCCCATGAAAACATTATTCACATTGTGTAAGAATGAATTCAATGTGCATAAGGATGAATGGTCTGGTGGAAAACATGGATTCCTATATAACCATTATTCCCATAAGGATCATCCAACAACATGAGCATGATTCATGTAAGGATCATTCATCCACCGTAAGCATGATCTCATGTAATCATGGAATGTGAATAAGAATAAAGGGCCTTTATAATCATCATTATGGAACTTTATAAGGATGAATCCCCTTATTCATGGAACCCATGTAAATGTGATATTATACCCATAAGCATCATGCCATTAAATAATTTTAGAAAATAAAGGTTTTAAGGGGTATTATGGATTTCAATATGAGGTTGTTTTAGGGCCATATAATTATTCATTAATCCAACCTAAGTCATTTGTGTGGATTATAATATGAATGGAATTTTGATCAAGAATAAAAGGGAAAGATATAGATTTTATAGAGGAGTATATCATGAATGTGATGGAAATAATTCAAAATTCAAGAAGAAATGATCTCAAAGGTTTGACCATAGTTGAATATAAAGGAGTTTGGGGATATAAAAAGGAATGAAAATCATAATTGAGAGTAATTTCACACCATAGATTTTGAATCAAGCACTAATAATTTTATTTTTTAGGCTTTTATTTTATTTATTTTTTATTGCTATAATGATTTCCTCTTCTCCTATCATCTATGTAACCCTTTGTATGGAGGGTTAAAACCTTGAGTGATTGATGAAGGGAGGGAATTATATTTGTAATGATTGAGCCTCTAAAGTCTAATGAGTAATATTTCTCTATTCTATTAATTGGTTTTAGTATTCAGTATTAGTTCTTAATATCATATACAATTATGTGTGATTTAAGTATCCTTATTGCTTATTTCTTTGGTTGATGATCTATAATATCACTCTAAATATGTCTAATATATATAATGGAATAGATAATTGATGAGTGGTGAAGTTCTTAAAGATTTCTGGAACATGTTAAGGGGATAATGGACACTCTTGGATTGCTTGGGAAGAACAAGACCTGATTGATAATTTGTTAAGTAAACTAGGGGTGGATTACTATATAAATAACTTACATAGGAAGGAGGGTAGACCAAGTAGATATTTATGTTAAGTTTAGTCTCACCAAATTCATTCCACCAAGGGTGAGAGGTGAAGTGATTGTGAAACCTCTCATTCATTAGTTAATAATAAAAATATCTTACAACTTAAATATTATGATATCATTACAAGTGGATGACCAACATGAACCCAACCACCCTTTCATCGTCTTGTGATCAGTCTATCTATTTCTCTACTCATGATTTTTTTTATAAAACCAAAAATTTAAAACATTCATTTTTCTAACTAAAATAGATAACTATTATTTGTGAACTCCTCTCTAGATACAATCTTAGGTTACCACTAATATTGAATTTATCCTAGGAAATAATATTTTGTAAACCCCATGATATTTGTATCAAAACTTAGTGTTGTTATTAGTGAGTTTATACCAAAATTTATAACTTTTAAAATTACATGAACTAATCTTTAAATAACCAACTTTTTTACATTGACCCTATAATTGAACAAACTTTTCTAACTAAGCTGAGAAACCTAAATTTTCAATCATAATTTATGTAAGTTGCCTTGACAGACTCAAGTGAGACTTTCAGTGTTCACCTTGAGTTGTGCACCATGGTAGACAACCCCAACCAAACTCTAAGAGTTCTTTGTGCCATTCAATTTAGGAATTAGAAAAATAACATTTCCATGATGATTTTAAAAAATGATTTTGAATTGAAAACTAGTGGGATTCAATTACTACCAAAGTTTCATGGTTTGGAAAGTGAATATACCAACAAGTACATAAAGGAATTTACACTTGTTTTTTCCATATTAAATCCCTGAGGAGTGGTTTAGGAACAATTTAAGTGGTGGGAATTCCCATTTTTACTTGAAGAAAAATCTAAGGAGTGGCTGTAAAACCTACAACTAGGAAAAGTAAACGATTGGGATGACCAATAAATAATCTTAATTCAAAGACTCGTTCTCACATATAGGAACAAAAACATAAAAAAATAGATATATACCATTAGATAGGCTTTTGGAGAGACTTTGTATGATTATTAAGAGAGGTTCAAGAAGTTGTGTTCCAAATTTCCTCATTAATCAATTTAATAAAAACACTTCCTTGTATTCTCTTATCAAGAATTTATTGAAATTGATAGGAATTTATTATATACATCATTGAGAAGAGATATAATATAAAAAATTATATTATAATATAAGCTAATCATTAAGAAGATTACCTATAACTCTCAGTAGTTTGGTATAATATGTATAGGGACCAAAAGGTTACATGAGGTAAGATATTATGACTTGTGTCCATTTTTAGAATAAAAACTTGAATAACTAACCAGTATTATTAGACAAATGGAATTGGAAAAATATGGTGAAAAAAAGTCTCTAGTTAAGGTATGTGGTTTGTGTTCATCCTTGAACCATTATACTGATAAATATGTTGAGGTACAGAGAATTAGGAATTGTTCATAAACCCACAATAAGAGGCAATATTAATAGAAAAATACAATATAAAGAGAAAACTACCAAGTCTAATAAGGATTTTTAAATTAGTAAACCAAACTAGACAACACTTTAAAACCAATACTAGCAATAACCCCCATTCCATTAGAAAAATAAACATTCCTATCACCCACCACCCTTTCAACAACAATACCAACAATCCCATAACCAACCAGCTTAACCACCACTACCATACTAGAAAAATAGACCCTTAAAGAAACCCTTAACTAGTGAACAAGTATTAGTATAATAGTAACAAGTACCTGAATTTGAGAAGCTAAGGAATGAAGTGGAGGAGTTAAGGAACCAAGTGGTAATTCCTATGGATATTTTGTCTAAAATATATAAAAACTACCAAACCAACCAATCCCTAATAGAGAATGGAATGTGAGTTTTATGACCAAAATAATTGGTAAGGAAATTCATCTACCATCAACATCGGAGCCTAAACATAATCAACCAGAACTTTAGGGGAATGAGAATAAAAAATATGGACTGATTTCTAAAAACCTAAACAGAATAGACGAAGAAACATATAAGGAAGAGATATTTGGACTATGAATAAAGAATCAATAGACACCCTTTCATAGGTATAAAAGGGGAATAAATATCTTTCACTCTCATTCCCATCAATCATAGTCCAATCTTAGAATATTCAAGAGAAATAAATTCAAAGATAAATTCTAGAGACATTCTAGAAAGATGAGATCAATATTCCTCTTATGATGGATCTCAAGAAAATCCCTAATTATTATAATTTCCTTAATTATATTTTCAAAAAATATATAAGACTTCAAGGGAATTATTGGGTCAACTTGGAAAGAAGTTACTCAACCCTAATTACACTATAGTTTCCCACAAAATTTCAAGATCTGGGGACATTTTCTATCCATTTAACTATTGGTTCACTGAATTTTTGTGATGTTTTATGCAATTTAGGTGCTTATATTAATGTTATTCCTCACTCCATTTTTAATTATTTAATGATGGGATAATTGAATCCTACATGACTAGTGGTACAACTTGAAAATATATCTAAAGAATTATCATTAGGTTTCTTGGAGGATGTGATAATTAGAGTTCATAATTTAATATTTATAATAGGCTTTTATGTGCTCAAAATGGAGGAAGATAGAAACCTAGTAAAATCACCTATAATTTTGGGTATACCTTTCTTGAAGATAGTAAAGACTATTATCAATATTTATAAATGAACCCCTGCTATTAATTTTAGAGACAACACAATCCACTTTAACATTTTTGACTCCATGAGTAACCCTTCATAGGATTATTACCTTATTACATTTTCCCATATTTAATAGGCTAATACTAGTAAAGATACATATATTTTATATGAAATTTTATCCTTAGGGAAACACTTAATGATTGAAAATTTAATAGAGAAAGATGATATTCAGAAATCTAAAAAATATGTTTTTAGAGTGGATGAAGAGGTAACTTATTAATTTTTTTAATGAATTTGGTTGTTTATTTAATAAAGATGAAGCTGATTTGTTATCTTGTGTGAGATAAATTTCATCTTAGGAAGTTATGAGATCAAATATAATTTCATCCTTATAACAACCCTCAAAGCTATAATTGAAACCATTTCTCAATGATCTTAAGTATGCATACTAAATGGAAGAAGAAAAATTGCTAGTAATAATTGGTAATAACCTTTTACCAAACCAATAAAAAAATATTAAAATTTTAAGGAAAAATATTAAATTAATATGATTTATTTTAAGATTTATTCTTTATATAAATCCCAAAATACTATTACATGGAATTTTATTTGAGGTAAATTCAAGACCTGTTAGGTATCCCCAAAGAAGGATGAATTCTACCATGGTGGAGGTAGTAAAAAATAAGATAGATAATTTTTTGAAATAATGAATAATCAACCCCATATTTGACTTAAAATAGGTTATCCTCATTCTTATAGTTCCTGAGAAAAATGGACTGTCCATTACAAGAAATGGAAAAAATGAACTAATTACTATGAGAATTCAGAATAGTTGGAGAGTTTTTATAGATTATAGGAATTTGAACCAGGTTACTAGGAAATATCATTTCCTAATTCCTTTCATTTACCATATTCTAGAAAGTTTGTCAAGTATAACTTAGTTTTGTTTCTTATATGGATTTTCATGTTACTTCCAGGGGCCCATTGCACCCAAGGATCAAGAGAAAATTATATTTTAATGTCCCTTTGGTACCTTTTCTTACATAAGGATTCCATTGGGATTATTAAATACCCTAGGTGAATTTTAGAGTTGAATGGTAAGTATATTTTCATTTCACATTAAGTGCTACCTAGAGGTATTTTTATATGGATTCACTGATTTTGGTAATTCTTTGGAAAATTACATGAAAATTTGGAGAATGTTTTGAAAACTTTCATAGAAAAGAACCCAGCTTTAAAATTTGAAAAGTTTCATTTCAAGGTGGAAAGAGGAATATTCCTTAGGTATGTCATTTAACAAAAAGTTATTTGGTAGAAAAATATAAAATTGAAGTGATAAATTCATTACCATATCCAACTTTTGTGAAACATATTAGATCTTTTCTAGGATATACATGATTTTATAGGAGGTTCATTAAGGATTTCAATAAGATTTCTCTTCCCCTTTCCAAGTTAATTTTTAAAAGATGCTAAGTTTATCTTTGATAATGATTGTAAATAATATTTTTATGAATTGAAAAATATACTAACCACACCACCATTGATGTATCCCCCAAGATAGGAACACTAATTTAAGTTACTTTATGATTCTTCATACCATGATAAGGGATAATTTTTATCCCAAAGAGTTGAATCTAGTTCCTAATTCAAAGAATATTAATCAAGGACATTGTATTTTACCTATATTAACTAAAAATGCTAAAAATTATCTCTTAGTAGTCATTTTATATTTATAAAAATTTAGATCATATTTATTTGGAACTAAAGTTACTATTTTTCTAATAATGAAAATATTAGGTATTTAATGAAGAAAATTGAGGCTAATACAAGGATGATTAGATTTATATTTTTAATTTAATATTTCAAACATGAGATCAAGGATAATTATTGATCTTATAACTGTGTGGTGTATCACCTAATAAAGCTTCCAAATATTTCTGAAGTAGAATTTTTAGATCAAGAACCACTTAATAACTTCATTCGAGAGGAATAGTTGTACTTGGAAAAAGAAGAGGTACCCCTATATGATGAAATGGTAATTTTTTTGGTAACTTCTCATGTAACATATCACAAGAACCCCCAAAAATGTTTTAGACTAAAATATAAAGAAATATTTTTTATTTTTGAGGATCTGTATCTATAGAAAAAATTTAATGACCAAATGACAAGAAAATGTTTACCTAAACATGAGATTCAATTTGGGCTTCAATTTTTTCATACTCTAGCTTGTGGAGGCCACTTTAGACCTCAAAGGACTACTATAAATATTTTATAATTAGGAATATATTGTCTAATATTTTTTAAATATTCTCATTAATTTTGAAAAAGATGCGAACAATGTAAGTTAACTGATAACATCTCTAAAAGATAAAAAGAATCTCTAAAGACCCATAAGATTTTGTGAAATATTTGAAGTATGGGGAATAAAATTCATGGGACCCTTTTAAATTTAATTTGTTAACTCTTAAATATTGTTAATAATTGATTATGTCTCAAAAGTAGTGGAAGTCGAAACCACCAAAACTGATGATGCAATGTTGTGTATGTTTTTGTCAGGACTAACATTATTTATAGGTTTAGAGTTCCAAGAGACATCATCAGTGATCAAGGGAATATTTTATAAAATAGGAGCATAGTATCCTTGATGAGTAAGTATAGACTGAATTACAAGACTTACATTCCCTACCACTCAAAAAAAATGTCCAAGATAAAGTATCCAATAGGGAAATCAAAGGAATTTTAGAAAAAACTACCAAACCAACCCGAAAAGGCTAGAGCCAAAGGTTGGAAGAAACCTTATCGTTATACATGAAAACTTATAAAACACCCATTGTAATGAGATCAAATAGAATCATTTATGGGAATATTTATCACCTATTTATGGTGTTGGAGCATAAGGCCTTCTGGGTAGTGGGGGAGATGAATTTGGATATGAGAAAATCTAGTAAATAGAGGAAACTATAGATATAAGAGTCAGAGTAAATCAGCAGAGAAGCTTTTAAAAATTCATAAATTTATAAATAAATGAATATAGTGGATCATGAAAATATCAATGTGACCCATCAGGTTTTACATTTCTTTAACACTTAATTGATTGATGTGATTAATTTTAAAATTTGCTTTAAATGGAATTTTTTTTTGAAATAATTAAGGAAACTACATCATTTAATTGTGGGGGAGGTAACCTTTTTTATTTAGGATTTTAAAATTTTGGTTTTTCAAATTTTGGTGTCTTTTTAAAAAAATCGTGTTTCCTTTTCAATTTTAGTGTATTTTGAAACCCATTGAGATAAATTTAAAAACCCTTGAAAACTTTAAATTCGTGATAATATTGTGAAACTAATTTTAAAAACTTAATGGCCTTATATGAATACTGAAATAAACTTTTTTTCAAATTATAATTGAGTCACATCCGTGCAAGTACCTATAAATTTTGAATCACATTCCATGAAATACTATCATGCATTTTAATTGCTTACCTAAGGGGATTTTGAACCTAATTTTAAATTTTCTTACAATTCCCCATTTATTAAGAGAACCAATTCAGGTTTTAATAAATATAATTTTCTTATTAATCTATTCAAAAACTTGGATCATTGTTAACCTTGTGTTGTATATGATTAAGGAATTATTTTGATTTTTAAATCCCTTTTTTAAGAAACTATTATTTATGTACTACCATGAAATTTAAACCATATAGACATTAGCATCCATGAATAACCTTAATAGGAAACCACATCACAAGACAAAAATCCTCATTTACCTTACTCTCTAAGTTGATGTATGATCTAGGTTTAATTTAGATGTTGGGGGAGGGAAAAATTGATTTAGAACAAGCTATTTTAGAATTATTATTATTATGAAGTGAGAAAGTATTGCATCATTTTTTCTAATTTTTTTGAGAAAAATCATACTGGGAAGGATGAGAAGATGAACTAGATATCATTAAAATATATTAATGAAAGTATACCACTATTTTTAAGTGAAGGATACCTCTATTTCTCTCAAAAATTTGATTCTACAAAACAAATCTAGAACTGAATTAAAGAAGAAACAATACCATAAAGGGGAAATAAGGAAGAAATATATCACTGATACTGAAGTTATATAAGGTGTTATGCCTAATAAAATGAAGAGTATTTTGGAGGAAAATTAAATTTCAATGAGATATGAAATCTTCTATACAAATATTGAAGCTTGTTAGGTTGTTCAGAGGGTACTATTTGGAAGAATTGATAAATATTATTTAATAAAGGATCTTGTCAGGCATTAAAGTGAATGTAAATATCTTATAATATAGGTAAATGTAGGTCACACATCAACTCAAAATTCTAAAGTCTCTCTCTTCCTTAAAAATAAGAATAAAAAATTTAATTAAAACATATTAAAGTAAAAAAAAGAGAAGAAATGTGATTCTATAACTAAAATACTAAAGGTGTGATATGTCTTATCAAAACTCAAAGTGGTGGAGCTGAATCAATGGAATAGAGAGAGAAGGGGGGTTTAATTATTTAGGGAAACTGAAAAACATGCATTATGTTTCAACCTAGATTCAAGCCCCCTAATATGCCTTAGAACTTTCAAAATAGAAACCAAAAACCCATTAGACACAAAACAACCCTGAAAAATCCCTCATGATATGAATGAATAATTGAATCATTTAGTATATATGGATAAATTCATCAAGCATATGGTGACCCTTTCATGAACTTGGAATGAGAAAAATCCTTTCTTAAAATTTACACTTGAGTGTTGAGTGAAACAATTCTGGGAAGGTGGGTATAAATGAGAATGGGTGGATGGAAGAAGTGGAAAAGAATTGAATAAACTTGATGAAGGATATAGAATTAAGAACATTGAGATATGATAAGATTAAGAATCATGGTGTTGAAAATAAACTCACAATGGATTGAATTTTATTTTTTCATAATAATATTTTTAAAGTTTACTTAATTGGGAGTCCAAGTATTAAGTGTAAAGGATTTTAAATAGTCCATAAATTCATGATATTTTGTTAATATTAAATTAATTTCATTCCATAAAATATATTTTTTTCATTGAAATCTAATGATTTTTGGAGTTATGTGTCAAATCATTTTTATTTTTAGAATAATTACTAAATGGACTAAATTATAGAGTTAATTGATTTATTTTATTTTTTGAGAAAAATTAATGATTGATTACTAAGTATTCTTCGAATTTCAATTATAAAGAAACAATATATTAGAATTGTCTCAAGAGTGAAGAAGCGAGAAAGGCATTGGCTATGTAAGCATGAATCCAGTGCTCTATAAGAATAATTGCAGGGTTTTGTAGGGCTTACTCTCCTCTATACAGGCATCATTTTAATACTCTATGATAATCAGCATAGTATATCATAAGTATTAATGGATATCATATAAACATCATTCATAATGTGTAAGCATGAATCCAATGTGTGTAAGGATGAATGGCCTGGCCATAAGCATGGATTATCACGTAATCATGATTCCCATAAGGATCATCCAGTCACATAAGAATGAATCCTATAAGGATCATCCAGTCACCATGATCATGATATCTACTAATCATAGCCTACATGTAATCATGTAGTTCCTCTATAATCATCATTGAGGCACTCTATAAGGATGAATCCTTATAAGCATGTAAACCCCATAAGCATGAATCTCTACTCTGTAAGTATCATGTTGTTGCATGTTTTGGAAAAATGCGGGTTTATAAGGATCATTTGGATTTTAAGATATTTGTTTTTAGTTATAAGTAGGTATTCATGTATCCAACCAAATTTTTCCATGTAGATTATAATATGAATGGTATTTTTATTAAGAACAAGATGGAAAGATGTGGATTTTCTATAGGACTAGATAATGGCTATGAAAAAAAATCCAAATTAAAGAATAAATTATCTCATATGTTTTACTATAGTTGAATAATAAGGAATACTAGGATCTATAAAAGAAATGGAAAGTCATATGTGAAAGGTATTTTTCACCTGAAAGTTCGACCTATGCATTATTGTTGGTGATTTTTAGGATTTTGTTTTATTTATTTTTCACCGCTATAATTATTTACTCTTATCCTCTCATATTTAATACCCTTAAAATATAGGGATAAAACCGTGAGTGATTTAGGAAGTGAAATTCCATCTGTAATGCTTGAGTCTCTAAATTCCAATGAGTAAAAGTTATCTCTTATGTTAACTAGTTTCAGTTTTTAGTGGTAGTTCTTAATATCATATGAAATTTTGTGTGATTTAATTATTTTTATGTCTTACTAACTTGGTCAATTATCCATAATATCCCTCCACACAACTCTAATATATATATTATGGAGTAGAGATGGGATGACTAGTGAATTTCCTAGTGATTTATGGAATGTGTGAAGGGGGTAGTGGACACTCTTGGATTGCTTCAGAAGTAAAGGACCCAATAAAAATTTTCCTAAGTAAAATAGGGGAGTATTATTGTATCACTAATATATATAGGAATGAGGGTAGACAAAGCAAATATTTATATTAAGTTTAGCCTCACTAGATCTATTCCACCAAGGGTGATAGGTGAAGTGATTGTGAAACCTCTCAATCATCAGTTAATAAGAAAAAGAGCCTACAAGTTAAGGAATGTGATAGAATTGAAAGTGGATGAATAACCCTGAACCCAATCATCCTTTCATCATCTTTTTTTCAATATATTTATTTTACCTATCTTACTTTGTTTCTAGAACCAAAAATTCAAAACACCCACTTTTCTAACTAAAATTGACAACAAGTTTTTGTGCACTCCTTTATGGATACAACCTTAGGTTACCACTAATACTATATTTAACCTAGTAAATAATATTTTTCACACCCCATGATAGTATCTTATCATATGATTTATATATCATGGTGAATGAATGACGTGTTATTTTATGCATTCTATTTATTCCTATCGTATTCTATGATAAAAATCTAGTTGTATAGCATGGAAATGATATTTTCATGGTACTACCTAAAAATTAATGAAAAATGATAGAGTATGATTGGAATTAATATTTTATGACTTATACTTTTTATTGTCTTGGATTTTCATAGGTATTTATTTCCCTTACCATGAATTTCATACTACAATTAATTTGGAAAAGGATATGATACTCAAAGGAATCCAAAAATTTACATGTTAATAGTCATATCAGAATTCCATATAAGATATCATAATGCAACCATTTCATGAGATGTAATGTAAGGGAGTGAGTTTCATTCATGTATGTGATATATGAACTGGATACAGTAATGAATCATTCATTTTAGTTCATGAGTTAATGTGGTCATCATCAAGGAGAATCCTCAAGTTCTATATAAACCCTACTTTCAAATGATGATGTTTATGTGTGTGTGTGTGTGTGTATTGGATTCTTATATGAGACTCTCAAACACCAAACACTATCTTACTCTTCCTTCTTTACACCAGAGGCACCAACATACTATAAAGGAATGGAGAATCCCATCTATGTGATGGATGGTTTAGTTTAGCCCATGGATATATCTAGAGGTGGGTGGATTCCATCTTCTGCTTTAGTGGCATTCATCTAGAATATTCAAAGGTGTTAAAAGGTGTTTTAGTGGATAATATGGTAAAAGGTACTCTATTATAGAATTTATTTATTTCCACTTTTTCATGTTTTTCATATTTTTATACATGGGTGAACATGGGATGGGATTCAATCACTTCTATACATTCTATTAAGTGTTAATCGACCCATGGTAATTCTAATAGTATTTTCCTAGGTGGGGGGTAGTTTTTGATTATTTATATGAGTAACTTTAACTTATGATAGTTATGAGTTGATAGATGATTATGATGATGATGAAAATATTCATGAGTATAGGTTAATATAGTTTATTGGGTAGTCATGTGAACTAGTTGACCTATTTGATCAGATATTCATGTAAAATAACTAGCCTAGTTTATTGAATTTTCATGGGAACTAGTGTGAGATATATTTATTATTGTATTTTTATATTATTTAAGTGATGGGAGTTCCATTAGATAGATAACCAACCACAAGATATACTCTTCTATTCTACAGCCTAATATTTTGTTCATGTGTGGAAGTTGAATGACCAACTTATTTATCCCTCCCTCACTCCACTAATTGGTTTGAATTGGATATAGATTCAGTTTCTGTGGATCACTAAATCTAGAATGATTATGGAATTTATGTGGATCCAATTCATGTGTGGTAACTATATGATGTGTACTTATGATAATGGGTTATCCATATGATGTTAGACATTAGAGGAATACATGACACTAACTGGTAGGGGTTGTTTGCATGGACCTTTCTATATTTTGATGACATGCATTATACTATAAATATTATAAAATTTTTTGAGTGATGTTTGTGGTGATATTAGGGATGGAATACTCTAATAATCTAGATTTATTGATTGTGATTCATGAACCTATGGAATGAAACAGGCTTATGCATAGTATCTGATGATACTTAATGGTAAGATAATTCAAAAATTTATGTGTGGCCTAGTTTACACTAGGATATTTGGGTTGGTGAGGATATAATTATTTATTATTATTATTTATAATTTTATTATTTATTCATTCCAGATATCAACTTGGTTGTTTTTCCTTACGAGATATCCTACTGAGCATAGTATTTTTCTTACCCCTATTTTTATATACAAGTTTGCAGAGTTAAGTTAATGGAGTTATTAGACAATGTTAGCTTGATGATCAAGGTTGATAATAGGATCTTGGTGTTTGGGTATTATTTCATATACCCTTTAGGTATATTTATTTTTTGGGTTTTATGGCATTGCTGAGATTAGCGATTTTTTCCACAGTTGTAGCTATCTTGTATTTATGTTTTTTTTATGGAATTCATACATTATGGGTTATTTATGATACAATTTGATCATGAATTTATTATTGTTCATGGATTGGTGTTTCACATAATATTTTAAAGTCTTCTATGGTGTCCTATAGAGGGTAATGCCTCTGATTTTTTAGATTTATAACATTGACGGTAGTCACTAACCTATGAACTATTTGTGGAAGGCTTCGGGGGTCACACTTGGTTCCATTATTGTTTTACTTAAGTAAGGAAAATACCCTGAGAGGGGAGGATGGTGAGTTGGGGTATATCAATTTCTTTAAAATTCCCTCACCAATGATCTTGTTTCAGTGTTAGTAGGAACACCTCTATCCCTCGCAACAGATATAAAGTGATAAAGTAAGTAAAGAGGGACACGTGAAATTTTTACTTAGTTCACTTGAACTAGGATAATCCAAGGAGCATAAAATAGAATTGTGCCTATGTACTAGAATCACTAATAACACTACTTATTTATAATTTTTGGAGTGCACTCATTGTCTCCCTAGTTTATAACCACTCAATAATTGAGAACTCATTATTCACTCAACTCACGTGTACTCATTGTTCCTTTAGATGATTCCTCGGATATAATGGGTCCACTTTTTTTACACCATAATTACTGTTTCATAAAGCTTCTCTTTCATAAAAATGATGACTTCCACTTTACAATATAATTTTTGGTCAATTCTTGTAAGGTTTACATAAACCCCTTTGTGTGAAACTGATGTTTGTGTAAATCATGTTGACATAAACTCTTGTTCACATAATGTCTTTTCTATACACAATTTTTGGTCATGTAAATTCCTTCATGAAATAAATACATTCTCATATTTCTCACAAGAAAATAGAGATCTTATCTCTCATAATATTTAGCTAATACTTCTATATTTTAAATTGTGAGATGAGTGCCCTATTTATAGAAAACCCAATTAATTAAACACATGACATGCAACCCTTAATGATTCTAAAAAACACATCTTTATGAGTTCGTGAATGTCATTGAGTTTTTGTAACTTTAGTTTTATGAGTTCATCTACTTTTCATGAGATACTTCCTGTCTTATGTGAAAATCCTTAATTTTCTCTAAATTTATATTGGGGGTGTGAGATTTATTTTCCAATAGAGGAAAATTTCAGGCCAGCATAAGAAGTGAAAATCTAGTGGACTTATTTTTGAATACTAGATAGATGGTGGATAAATAGTGGTTAGGAGTCAGTTCACTGGTAGATGTAGATTATGGAAGTACAAGGGTGCAATAACATAGAATATTAAAATTTTAGATCATTGGTAGATACATTGGACTTTTTATTTAGAGAAATCATGAGAAGGGGAATAGTGTACTAATATAGTCATTTAAGGTGGTGGGAGTCTTTAAATTCATGGAGGTTTGTTTGTGAAGATTGGTTGAGATGGATGGGGACCCAGGAAGGTTGAATGGTGGTGGTGACTAGAAGCACCATCTATATTACTCTATTTAACTATAGTGTGATCACATTATGAGATATATTTGAGCGAGACACTTAATCATTGTAATATTTACTTACTTGAATAAAGTTAAAAAAACATTCCTTAATGGAATGGGGCATAATATTGAACCAAGTAATCATTATTATTATTATTCCATGTTTTTTTATTTCTATAATTTCATCTATTAATTATTATTTTCACCATATGATGGTTTTATATTATATTGAGGTGACTTGGGTGTGTTTTTATTCCAAGTTCTAGATGTTATAACATGGGGTTTATTCTATATTTTTTCTTATGCATGTAAAGTTTCGATGGAATATCTCCTTCTGGGTTTACCAAAAGGTGATTGTGGACCCAAAAAGTGGTATTATAGCTCAAGTTTGGAGTAATTACAAACAATAAGGCCCTAGTGAAGGTGTTTCGGGGCTCAGTTCAATAACATCGTTTTGACCTTTTTCTTGTAGTAGAATAATGGTTTTCATTTCCTAACCTCTCATCTTACATTTACTAAAAGTGGTGGTAGTTCATAATTTTCACAAGGATGGAACTCTAGAAGATAAAGGTCTGAGTGTAAAAGTT
Source organism: Viscum album (assembly GCA_963277665.1). Taxonomy (NCBI): domain Eukaryota; kingdom Viridiplantae; phylum Streptophyta; class Magnoliopsida; order Santalales; family Viscaceae; genus Viscum; species Viscum album. The sequence continues at coordinate 1,333,958,103 of OY728165.1, read as the reverse complement.
TAACAGAATATATTTTGGGTTTTGGAAGTTGGGAATGGAGGATTTCTATCTATATAAGTACCTTGATCTTTCATTGACTAAAGCCAATTTGAAAGTGTTGAAAGTGGAAGAATGGGAGAGGATGGAAAATAAATCACTTGATCTGATGTAGATGTCACTTACCCAAAGCATGAATTGAAACATCTAGGAAGTGAATATGGAATTATAACTCACAAATACTCTTGATGGAATGTATGAGAATCCTGTGACAATAAAAAATTATTCTTTATACATATATTATTTAGTATGTGAATGTAAAAAAGGAAGATTTTTCATTTATCATATAAATGACTTTAACATCATCCAATTTCAGTTGGATTTAGTGAAGGTAAACTTTAGAGACATGTTCTAGGTGTTGTTCTTACTCTATTTTCTCCCTGAATCTTAGGACATAATAGTGACCGTTTTGAGTAACTCCAGTGAAAAGGTATACATAAAGTTCACAAATGCTTATGAACTGATCTTGAATAAGGATATTTTTTGGAATGAGATTCAATAATATTCCAAAAATGTGTATAAAATGGAAGTTATAGGAAATACTGTTGGATATAAAATTTACTGGAAGGGTAAAGGAAGAAATATTCATAATAGGAGAAGCAAGGAGGATGGTGCTCCCATGTGCTAGCATGGAAGGAGGAAAAATGTTGTAGTGAATGGAATGAGAACACTATAATATATTCCTCAAGTAGTGGATATGTGAATCCTATAATAGAATATAGGAGAGAGATGCTCGTTAATACAGATAGTATATTGGGGTCTTGGGTGATAGACCCAAGAGATTTATTCCATGATACATTTGAGAAAGGAATCACGGAGAAATATACTACTAGAAGTTTTGGGAAGGTGAATCTTGCATACCATAATTCTCTTGATATAGTGTAGAAAGGTTATGTTTTGATCTAGACAATAAATATAAGAACAATAAAGAACGTGTGATATATTCCAGGCCTTTGAAATAATTTCAATTGGGAAACTAGATTATGAGGGGTTTTGTACAACATTAGATTATGGTGCATGAAACATTTCATGTTAATTTATGGTTATTAGTAAATGAGTGGATTCCATGATGATTTTAACTCGCTTGTTCACTAGAAATATCATTTCATAGTGAAGAATTAAATTCTCTAAAGTTATGGCATGACCATATTGCCCATCTCAGTGATAAGGGGATGAGGATCCTAGCTACCAAAGGATTAATGAAGGAAATAACCATAAAGTATGAAATTTATGATGATTGTGTCTTTGAAAAATAATATAATGTGTCTTTCTAAATGTAAGGGAAAACATTAAAGAATCCAAATTTGGATCTGGTTTACACTGATGGTTGGGTACTGGAACTGATGCGTAATCACAAAGGGTCACTCTTCTATGTGACATTAATCAATGAATCCACATCCAAATTATGGTATACTTTATAAGTAACAAGTTTAATGTGCTTGGTAATTTCATCATATATAGGTATATAGTGGAAAAAAGTGACCAAATTCAATTTGAAGTTCTTATAGTTATAAAATGGTGGTGTGTATGGAAGTAGTAAATTCTGAAGATTCTACTCGTAGAAGAGGATTGATTCTAAGAATATTATGCTAGGTACATCATAATACAATGGAGTTATGGAGAGGATGATTAAGTATTTATTGTAGAATTAAAGGAATTTTTGAATTCATGCAGTGTTCTCCAAGTTTTTTTGGGTGGAATCTGTGAATTGCAGTGCATACTTAATCAATTGGAGTCCATCATCCCCAATTAGAAATAAAATTCCATAAATCTATTGGTCTAAAAGTAATGTTGAATTTAACCACCTAAAATTATTTGGATCACTCACCTATTTCCACATTGATTCCAAAGAATGATATAATTTAGAGTTTAAGTCTCGATCATGTTACTTTATTAGTTATGGTGATGAAGATTTTGGATTTTGACTTTTGGAAAATGAATCTTGGAAATTTATCAGAAGTAAAAATGTGATCATCAACAAAGTAATCCTATGTAAGGATTGAAACCAAATAAGAAATTATGATGGGAGAAAATAATCATCAGAATTCGAGGTTTATTTGGATGGATGACTAAAAGTAATATAAGTTCTGAAGAATACAGTGAGCACATCTGGATTAGAAGCACCAGAATATATGATGGAGTTACCAAAAGAAATGGGTCAAATTCTGATAATACTACCTAGGCCAGATGTACCAAAGAGTTTAAGGACCACAGAATCTTGAGCACTAGAAGTTCATACTTTGGAAGATTTAGTGCCTAAAGGAACTCTATCGTAGGGATAAATGTAAATATATACCAAATATATATGCCCAATGTAAAGGTATAGTGATACTTTTCATTATTTACTTCTAAATGATGATGGATATCACAAAATATTAGAAGAGGAAAGAAGTTTAAAGGACTATGAAAAGTGGTAATTGTCTATAAGAGATAAAATTGATTCCCTCCATGTGTTCATAACATGGGAGCTATTAGAGGCACCCACTGGGATGAAGGTACTTAAAAACAAATGGGTTTATTTTCTGAAGGAATAGGTGGATGGTAGAAGGAGGTACAAGTATTGGCTAGTTATGAAGGGATTTCAACAAATGGTAGGTATGTATTTTTTTTAGATATTCTCACTAGTAGTAAAGAATGTGACTATTCAAATAGTGTTAATTATAGTTGAATTTAAAAGAATTAATATAGAGTAGTTTGACATGAAGTCAACATTACTTCATAGGGACTTAGATATAGAAATTCTCATGAAGTTTCTGGTTGGTTTAGAAGTTCATCGAAACCATGGAATTGTGTTAACTTCAAACGTATCCTTTATGGTTTGAAGCTAGCACCAAGGTGTTTGAATGTGAATTTATTTATTTTTTTTAAAGGTTGAGGGTAAGCAACATTTATTAGAATATAAATTTCAATGATTTATTGAAGGATCAGAAGTTCTTATGGAGAAATGTTGATCATTGTTGTTACTAGAAGGAATTTGTTGATGAGATTTTTTTGATTCTACTTCTCTACATCGATGACATGCTGATTGTAGGTCTTGTGAAGGAAAGGATCAACAAGGTGAAGTATGAGTTGTCCAAAGATTTTGATATGATAGACCTTGGTTTGGAGAAGTTGGTTTTTGGGATAAGGATCATGAGGGACCTTTGTTTTGGTACTTTGTATATGACTTGAGAATACTTCATCCTAAGGATATCATAGCACATCAGAATGTCTAAGGAAAAGCCATTATTCACACCCTCGGATGTACACTTCAAGATTATAAAGGAGAAGTCACCATAAATGAAAGTTTGGGTCAAGTATATGGTGAAATTTCAATATGAATTAGTTTTCATAAGTTTTATGTATTCCATGGTGTGTACTCATCTAGACATTACGCAAATAGTAGGAGTTGTTAGTAGTTTTATGTCATCCCATATAAGATAGTGTCGAGAGGTTTCGAAGTATATTCTGTATTATTTGAATGGTTCTATAATCTTGGAACTTTTCTTTAGAATATGTGAGTCCTTTTACGTTTTTACATACTCAAACTTTAGCAGAGATTGAAACACTTAAAAATAGAACCTCTAGTTATGAGTTTAATTTTAGTAGAGCATCTATGAGTTGAATGTTGAGCCTTCATCTAATGGTTTCACTCTCAAAAATAAAATTAGAGTATGTCTATTTTATGGAAATGAGTTAGTGTGGCTAGAAGGGTTTATAGAGGATCTCAAAAGATCATTGACAGTTGGGATGTTGTTTTTTGATTCAAAAATCGTGATTCACTTGCCCAAAAGTATTATTTTTCATCTTATAATGAATCACATTCAAAAAAGCACCACTTCATTTATAAGTTTTTAGAGGATGGAGTGTTGGATCTATAGAAGATCAAAGGAACTTGACATCTGGTGGACATGTTGACAAAGATTTTTTCCAAAGAAGTGATGGAGTGGTGTTTTACCTTATTCGAACTTGGTTGATTGGTCAATATGGTTGGGGAACCATATAGTTAATTTATATTTTTTTCAAAAGGAAGAAAGTATGTAGAATATGGTTGAGGACTTAATCATGGTGAAAAATTCAAATGAATCTTGAGTGGGAGATTATTGGGAGTGTGACCTTTATCTCCAATGTAGTAAAATTTAAGACCATCACAAGATATGAAAATCTAGTAGACTTACTTATGATGAATGGATGAGTGATGGAGTGATAATGATTGGGATTTAGTTCATTGGTCGATACAAACAGTGGAATACAGAGGGTGTAGTGGGATAGAACATGATAAGTTCATAACACCAGTAGATATATTGTACTTATTATCTAAAAAATCATTAGAAGGGGAACAGTGTACCGACATAGCCAGTTAAGAAGGTGGGATTCATTGGCTTTATAGAGGTTTGATCTTGAAGATCGATTGTGGTGGACGATGACCCGTGAAGGTCGAATGGTGGTGGCAGCTGGAATCACTGACTTTATTACTTTATTTAAGCATAGTGTAATCACATTATAAGATATATTTTAGGGATATACTTAAGAATTATAATCTTTATTTCCCTGAATAAGGTAAATCAGCATTCCCACATAGATTAGGGCATAATCCTAAATCACATAATCCTTATTGTACATGTTCCTTGTTTTTTTATTTCAATCATTACATCTATTATCTATTTTTTGTATAATTTATTGGTTTTTTGTGGTGTGAGGGATTGGGTATGGTTATATTCTATGTTCCATATGACATAGCATGAGGTTTATTCTATATATTTTTCTTCCATGCGTGAAATTATGACAATGTATCTTTTAGTGGGTTTACTGGAAGATGGTCATAGACCCAAAAATTACTGCATAATATTCTCAAAAAGAACTCAAAATCATCTAGAGACTTTTTATAATGAATACCCCATGGTCTTACTAACTTTGGAAATTTATCAACATGATTTTTAATAAACACAAACTAAAATTTCTCAAAAATAAACTTGTGGGATCTTTTCCAATAATCTTCCCCTTTTGGTTTATTAAAAACACTTTAAACTATTAGTTTTAAGTTTGATTAATTGTGAGTTTATTAGAGTTGATGTTTTTTTTAATATTTTAAATATCTCATATTATAAATACCTCATATTTTCCTCATATTTTCTACAAATATCTCACATGTTCAAATTGGATAATTATATTTTCTCACAACATTATTAAATTGTATATTTGTTTATTATTTATGTATTTGATGTTTATCATGTTTTTTATAAATTATTTTGTAGTCAATGTGTTTTATTTTCTCTAAGCATAAAATGATGATTATATAGAAGTAAATGATATCTACACAGACATGTTTCATGTTTATGCAGAACCATGCTTATACAAAACTCAATGATCTTTATAATAAATTTAAAATGATGGTAATAAAAAAACAAAATGATGGTTACACAGAACTTTGAAATGATGCTTACAGAATTTTCATGGTTAAGAAAAAGTGTAAAATGATGTTTACATATCAATGAGAAATGATGTTTTTTTAGATATCAAAATGATTCTTATGCATAGTTTACCATTTTAAGAGCATTTCGATACTCTTTTTTCTATTATTTTGATATTTTTATTTAGTAAAACTTTATATTAGTTGTCTTATCTATTATATTGATTTTAAAAATACTGATATATGTTAACAATGATATTCAATGAATTTTTGATTTACTTTAATTAATGAACAACATGGGATATTTACATATAGTTAAACTATATTTTCATGTTTATGTTGTTTTTTTAAATCGGTCTATTTATAATTGTTTCACAAGATAGCCATGTGAAGAAGATTGTCAAGACCCGTCCTCGGGGCCCGTGCCATGACTACCCCAAGCCTGCCTTCCATAGGCCAGGGGCTGGCGACTAGCACCAAGGCGTGATTCCCGGTAAAAAGGGAAGGCATTACCTTTGTAAAGTAAACAAACACCACAGAGCAAGCAAGCAGAAGTAAACACTAAGTAAAAACTAATACAAAGGTAAGTGCGGAAAAGTAAGTGGGCAAGTATACAAACCCAACTGAAAGTAAAGTATAACTGGAAAAGGGAAACAACAACTGAAAGTAAAGCCGCAGCCTCGAGCCGTCCACTGGAAGTCCCACCTGAAGGGTGAGTACAGATAGCCTCCATAGCTCCTCGGCTCCAGCTGTCCGCTCCGAGTACGTCCCACCCAATGGTCCACCTCTAGGTACCGACCTGCTCCGCAAGCCTCAACCACGATCAGCGTTGTCCTTCATCTGCAACCAAAACAACGTAGTGTGGGCATAGCATGTGCAGGGGTGAGTATAAGCTACTCAGTAGGGACCCCGAGACCCCTGAAGGTCTCCCAGAATCCACAAAGGATAATCCACAAAGGAAAGATACAATCACGAAGTAACATCTGACACTGCTTAGGTATATGCCCATACATATACCTAAGTCATCAATTCCAGTTCGGCTCCAATATCCGAGCCCAAGTACAACCCAGTCCACAAAGGAAACCACAATCCAATCCACACAGGAAAGCATAACGTAATCCACATAGGAAAGCAAGTCAAGATTCATCTCACACAGGTATACTTCTTCGTATGATGATAGAGATGATCAGATATAGCCACTGATTCATCTATGTCGTCGGACCCACAAAGGATCGATAGGTACTAACCCCCGCAATGACCCACAAAGGATCTGACCCACACAGGATCGATAGGTAACTAACCCCCGCAATGACCCACACAGGATCGGATCCACACAGGATCTGTAGGCGCTGGCCCACACAGGATCTGACCCACACAGGATAGGTAGCACTGATCCATGTAGGATCGTTGAGTGTTGTAGTCGTCGCCGTCGAATCCACGGAGGATTTCTGTACAATCGTCATCGTCGTCGCAGTCACAGCCAGCTCTAGGGTTTCTGCACATAGCAAGCTCGTTCGGGAGGGTCCGCTCCACGAGCCGAAGGTCTGATAGATCAACTGACACATAGTCTGAATTTGATGTATCCAAAAGTTTTGTATCGTCAACAGGAACTCAATGTCACAGACGACGCGTCAATCGGACGCCCGGTCTGAGAGTTATTGGCTTTTTCGTCCTAGGGGCCCGGTTTGTTTTTAAGTAAAAACCAACCCAACCGTACTCCAACTGCGTCCGAACCTCGAGTAGAGTAAGCCAAAAGTTCTATCTCATTAAGAAGAATCCAACAAAGTCGACGGCACGTCAATCGAACGTCCGAAGCTCAAGTTATAAGTGTTTCCGCTCCTAGGGCCCAGTTGGTTTCGTGTACGAACCAACCTGGACGAACCCAAAGTTCTCCGAAATCTTAAATACAATATACCAAAATGACCGTCTCGATCCAAGGATCCCTACGTAGCTGACGGTGCGTCGATCGGAGGTCTGTAGCCCAAGTTATGGGCAACAGACCGAAAAAGTCCGGTATTAAGGGGTTCGGGCCCGGTCCGACCCGGCCCGGTACCCCCTGGGTCGGCCCGAACTAGGTCTATCCATCCCGGGTCTGGGTCTGGCTCGCTTGGGCGCGGCCCAGCCTGGCTGGCGCGGCCTGGCCTGGCGGCCCGGTCTGGCGGACCGGCCAGGGCAGCCGGCCCGGCGCGCTGGCGCGCTAGCGCCAGCAGGTGGCTTGGCCGTTTGGCCGAGCGGATGAGGGGGGGGGAGCCTTCCCCCCATTTTGTAACCACGTCCCCCTTAATGGGGCCTCTCAAGATGGCCAGCCGGGGGTTGTAACCCCCGGTTCATCCCCTGTCCGGCCGGCCCGCTCCGGCCGGCCGACTGTTGCCGCCACGGGACCAGTAAGGCCGGTCCTCCTGCTCCGACACCGGCAGCCCGGAACTGGCCACCGGTTTCCCTGCTTCGCCATGGCCCGAAACCGGCCATGGCCTTGGTTCGTCCGGCGCGGCGCGACGGCGCCGCGCCCCTCCGCCGCGGCCCCGCTCCGGCCGCGGTGGTTTTGTGGTTCTCTGGCGCGGCACGACGGCGCCACACTTCTCCCCCTTTCCTTAACAATTATCACGCGGTGCTTCGGCACCGCGTTGCCTTACTCATGTCGCATAAATATCAAACAACCAAAAAGGGGAGGAGAGTCGGCCGTGTTCGTGCGGTCCGACCTCCTCCCGTTATTACGATAACAGACGGCCACAAAAAGTTCATAAGCCAACGTTGAAGTAATCAGGAACAAATGAAATAATAGTTCCCCTACCTCGAGCGTAGCTTGAACAGAGGTTCGTCGAGTAAATAACTGTCGCAGAAGGAGGCGTCGCGAAAGGAGAATTGCCGCGGAAGAAGGCGTCGTTGGCGTCGCGGTACACGACGTCGCGTAGTCGATCTCCGAGGATTCGGCATTCTTCGTCGGAGATCGGTGCATTCTTCACGTTCTTCATGTTCTTCATGTTCTTTGATGAAGAAGACGAAGATATTCAGGCCTCCCTTATCTTTTCTCCCAAACCTCTCAAGCAACAAGACTTCCAACCAAAAAATAAAATAAGTTCAACACTTATTTTAATAACATAACTTAAGCATTTGAATTTCAAACATTCAAATTAAACTCACCAATTAATTAACTTAAGTTATCAAAATTAATGGTGAGTTGAAGGAGTTAGATAATATGAAGGGGTGGGGTTAGTGTGGGCTCCACCACCCTCATAACCTCCCATGTGAAGTTGGGTGGTTTCCCCCAACTTCCACTCAAAGGTTTTAACCACTTAGAAATATAAATTGTAGTTAAATTTTTATTTTAACTTCCACAATTTTTAACAACTTCTCTCATGTAAAAGCAACTCCAAAAAAGGTGTTCATAAGAAAATATCGGTGCTGCGAATTCATCGATGCCCTTGGAATTCGATTCCAAGCACCGGTTCAAAAGTTAGAAAAACCCGCTCGTTTGTTCACTGAACATACCCGAGCTAAACTTTGGATAAAAATTCCGGGCACACCAGGCCTCAGAATCAAGTGCCATCAGAAATCACATTCTTGTAAAATCGCAAAGAAAATTAAAAAAAAATCCCTTGAATTTTACGGGTCTTTACATTACTCCCACCTCAGGGCTTTACGTCCCCGTAAAGATACATCAAAAACTAGGGGAACAAATGTGGGTACTGTGCACGCATCTGAGCCTCCCACTCCCAAGTGCTCTCCTGGAGGTTTCCGTGCTGTCATCTAATGCACACTAGAGGAATCGACCATCCATGTAGAACCCACTCCTATCGATCCTCGATCTCTACTGGGACCTCCGCAAAAGTCGCCACATCATCAATGTCCAGTTCCCCATGGTCAATGATATGCGTCGGATCGTTCACGTATCTCCTCAGCTGAGATACATGGAAGACGTCGTGCACTTGGTGCAACTGAGGTGGTAGAGTCAGGCGATAAGCTACCTCGCCAATCCTGATGAGGACTTTGAATGGTCTGATGAAGCGTGGAGACAACTTGCCGCCTCGGCCAAATCTCTGTATACCACGTCGAGGTGAGACCCGCAAGAAGACATGGTCTCCATCCTCGAACTCCAGTGGCCTTATCCTCCTGTCATTATAAGACTTCTGCCGACTCTGAGTTGTCCTCATCCGCTCCTGGATGACCTGGACCTTCTCTGTTGTGGCCTGGATCATCTCCGGTCCCACAAGTGCTGACTCCCCAAGGTCTGTCCAGCACAGAGGAGATCTTCAAGGTCGGTCGTACAATGCCTCATATGGTTCCATCCCAATTGTGGAGTGGTAGCTGTTGTTATACGTGAACTCCACCAAGGGTAGGTGGTCCTCCCAGCTGCAACCAAAGTTGAGGACACATGTGTGGAGCATGTCCTTGAGAGTCTGTATGGTTCTCTCTGTCTGACCATCTGTCTGAGGGTGAAAAGCGGTGCTTAGACGTAGCTGCATCCCGAACGCCTCCTGCAACCCCTTCCAAAGCCAGGAAGTAAAGCGAGCATCTCGATCGGAAACGATGGACGATGTCACACCATGAAGCCTTACAATCTCCTGAATGTAGAGGCGTCCCAATCTCTCCATTGATCCTTGCTCTCTGATGGGTAAGAAGTGAGCCGACTTGGTGAGTCGGTCGACAATCACCCAAATGGAGTCGTGACCTCTGGAAGTGCGTGGAAGTCCAGTCACGAAGTCCATAGATATGTCGTCCCACTTCCACTCCAGAACCTCCAAGGGTTGTACCAAGCCTACTGTTACCTGGTGCTCTGCCTTCACCTGCTGGCAGGTGAGGCATCGAGAAACAAACTATGCCACAGGAATAGACTGCAAAGCGCTCTCCCATCAGATAGTGTCGCCACATCTTCAGAGCATATACCACTGCTGCTAACTCCAGGTCATGGGTATCGTAGTTCTTCTCATGCTGCCTCAACTGATGTGATCCAAAGGTGATCACGGTCCTCTCTTGCATCAGGACACATCCGAGTCCAGTCCCTGATGCATCACAGTAAACTACGTATCCAACTCCCTCCTCCGGCAACCTCAAGATAGGCACGCTGGTCAATCTCTATCTCAGCTCCTGGAAGCTCTGCTGACATTTATCTGACTACACGAAGGGTTTCCCCTTCCTCTTTAACGTTCTGCAAAGCTGCAAAGATTTCTCCTTTGCCGAAAAGGGAAATCCGGTCTCATCCCCTAGATGAACCGTGTTCCTTGCCTAATACAGTCAGTCCCGTCATGATTAGTTAATTCATGCCATGGATGACGTCGTAAGGCCTCGACACTGCTACCAATAGATCCAACCATTACTCTTGCCTCCAATGGTTGAGTCACACAGTCGGCATTAGTGTGTGGTCACTGGGTCTCTTCCAGTAAGAATCTCGTAAGTGAGGGTCAAGTAAACAGTTTTTAACCGGTATCTCTTAGTATTAACATACAAAATACAAGAAAGCAAACGTCACCAATGCAAGTGTCTTTTATAACTTCAACTCAAAGTACAAGGAAACACAAACAAAGAAGCTAGAGGCAATATGGTTAAGGGCCTCTATGCCTGGAGCTAGTCCCACACTTTTCCACCCACTTCCGGAGCTCCATGATCGTAAGCTTCAGCTGCCTGAAGCTCTGCTCTCCCCTATGGTTGGGGTGGACCTCCTGGTGGTGGTGGTGGTAGAGCCTCAAAACGTCACCCACCACCTGCCGCTCGACCAGCTCCTCGACCTCCTCCGCCTTCTCCCTGCGGACTACCACGGTCGAACCTCTGCCTATGCCTGGGTGGTTCCTCAACCGTCTGTTGCTCCTCTGCATGGCGGGTCGGGCAGTCACGAGACAAGTGGCCCTGCCCGCCGCATGCATAGCACTGTCTTCCACTCGAAAGACTGGCTCCACGCTGTGTGCCCCGCACTGCTGAGCCAGTGTCCTGAGGTCGTCTGCCTTAGGGTCTGGTCTGCCTGGACCCATGATTCATCCGTCGACTGCCTGCTGCAGAAGACTCTGCTACGCACCGCCCCACGGTAGGTCTCGCTGCTGACGAAGGCTTAGAAAGGAAGATCTCGATCAAAAGGTCTCTCTCCAGTACCCCTGCCTGAGTCGAAATGCTGAGGGAGATCAGCGATGCCCTGATCTCATGCCTCAATCCCTACTCAAAGGTTCGGGCCTGGAAGAATGGGTCTGGTACCATGTCTGTCGAGTAGCGCGAGAGATCGGTAAATCTCGCTGAGTACTGGGCGACCGTCATGTTGCCCTGCTGCAGCTGTAGAAGCTCCTGGATGCGCACCGCACGGAGGGTGGCTGGGACGAACTCCGAGCGGAAGAGGCTCTCAAACTCCATCCATAGAAGAGATGTCTCATCATGCACCTAGAGCATCAAGCTCCACCATCTGCCTGTTTCCACGTGCAGTAGGCTCGCTGAGAGGATCACCATGAGGTCCGCTGGTGTCCTCACTAACCTGAAAACCCGTAAAACTGCCTCTAGCCAATCCTCGGCTGCCTGAGGGTCCGTCTCCCCGTGGAACCTGGGCAGTCGTTGGCGCTGGAACTCGTGCAGTTCACTAAAGCGACGTGCATCGTCAGCAGCTGGGGCTGGTAGCATCGGTGGCTCGGCGGGTAGAGGTATCGCCGGTGCCTCTGCTGTCAAAGGGCCATGTACCGAGGCCTCGTCGCTCGGTAGGCTATCGTCGCGCACAACTCTCGGAACCCTAGCTGGCTGCCGTCGTGGGGCCATCCTGTAAAGAAACAGGTGCGCCACGGTCAACAGTATACCTGGTGAGCTGACACAAAGTAATCACAAAGAAAACTTGAAACACACATGCAATCAATGTTTTCATGTATTAAGTCGGAAATCAGAAGTCAGGGTCCCGGTGTATGGATACGTCGGCTACCGCACCAACACTGGACTCCCTGGACTGATAACCACACTCAATAATCTTAACACTATTGCTTCACATAGAAAAAGATCATATTCCTGGGTTCTGCGGTAGAACCAAACTCCTCTGATACCAATTTTCACGACCCGTCCTCGGGGCCCGTGCCGTGACTACCCCAAGCCCGCCTTCCATAGGCCAGGGGTTGGCGACTAGCACCAAGGTGTGATTCCCAGTAAAAAGGGAAGGCATTGCCTTTGTAAAGTAAACAAACACCACAGAGCAAGCAAGCAGAAGTAAACACTAAGTAAAAACTGATACAAAGGTAAGTGCGGAAAAGTAAGTGGGCCAGTATACAAACCCAACTGAAAGTAAAGTAAAACTAGAAAAGGGAAACAACAACTGAAAGTAAAGCCGCAGCCTCGATCCGTCCACTGGAAGTCCCACCTGAAGGGTGAGTACAGATAGCCTCCACAGCTCCTCGGGTCCAGCCGTCCGCTCCGAGTACGTCCCGCCCAGTGGTCCACCTCCAGGTACCGACCTGCTCTGCGAGCCTCAACCATGATTAGCGCTGTCCGTTGTCTACAACCAACACAATGTAGTGCGGGCATAGCCCGTTCAGGGGTGAGTATAAGCTACTCAGTAGGGACCCCGAGACCCCCAAAGGTCTCCCAGAATCCACAAAGGATAATCTACTAAGGAAAGATACAATCACGAAGTAACATCTGACATTGCTTAGGTATATGCCCATACATATACCTAAGTCATCAATTTCAGTTCATCTCCAACATCCGAGCCCAAGTACAACCCAGTCCACACAGGAAACCACAATCTAATCCACATAGGAAAGCATAACGTAATCCACATAGGAAAGCAAGTCAAGATTTAGCTCACACTGGTATACTTCTTCGTATGACGATAGAGATAATCAGATATAGCCACTAATTCATCTATGTCGGCGGACCCACAAAGGATCGATAGGTACTAACCCTCACAATGACCCACAAAGGATCTGACCCACATAGGATCGATAGGTAACTAACCCCCACAATGACCCACATAGGATCGGACCCACACAGGATCTGTAGGCACTGGCCCACACAGGATCTGACCCACACAGGATCGGTAGCACTGATCCACGTAGGATCGCTGAGTGTTGTAGTCATCGTCGTCGAATCCACGGAGGATTTCTGTATAGTCGTCATCGTCGTCGCAGTCGCAGCCAGCTCTAGGGTTTCCGCACACAGCAAGCTCGTTCAGGAGGGTCCGCTCCACGAGCCGAAGGGCTGATAGATCAACTAACACATAGTCCGGAATTGATGTATCCAAAAGTTTCTTATCTTCAATAGGAACTCAACGTCACAGACGATGCGTTAATCGGATGCCCGGTCTGAGAGTTATTGGATTTTTCGTCCTAGGGGTCCGGTTGGTTTTTAAGTCAAAACCAACCCGACCATACTCCAACTACGTCCAAACCTTGAGCGGAGTAAGCCAAAAGGTATGTCTCACTAAGAGGAATCCAACAAAGTCGATGGCATGTCAATCGGACGTCTGGAGCTCAAGTTATAAGCGTTTATGCTCCGAGGGCCCGGTTGGTTTCGTGTACGAACCAACTCGGACGAACCCAAAGTTTTCTGAAACCTTGAGTAAAATATACCAAAACGACCGTCTCGATCCAAGGATCATTGCGCAACTGACGGTGCATCGATCGGAGGTCTGTAGCCCAAGTTATGGGCAACAGACCAAAAAATTCCGGTATTAGGGGGTTCGGGCCCGGTCTGACCCGGCCCGATACCCCCTGGGTCGGCCCGAACCGGGTCAACCCGTCCTGGGTCTGGGACTGGCCCGCTTGGGCGCGGCCTGGCCCGGCTGGCGCGGCCCGGTCTGGCGGACCGGCCAGGGCAGCCGGCCCAGTGCGCTGGCGCCAGCAGGTGGCTCGGCCGTTTGGCCGAGCAGATGAGGGGGGGCTTGCCCCCCGTTTTGTAACCGTGGCCCGCTTAATGGGGCCGCTCAAGATGTCCAGCTGGGGGTTGTAACCCCCGGCTCATCCCCTGTCCGGCCGGCCCGCTCCGGCCGGCCGACTGTTGCCGCCACGGGACCGGCAAGGCCGGTCCCCCTGCTCTAACGCTGGTGGCCCGGAACAGGCCGCCAGTTTCCCTACTCCGCCGCGGCCTGGAACCGGCCGCCGGTCTCCCACCTCCTCTGTGTATTTCTTTGATTTCATGCCTATAATTTTAATTTTTCTTCAATTAATATTCTGTATTTTTTCCTTTTCATATTATTATATTCCTATTTGGTCTGGAATTCAAGTGTAGAAACAATATTGGGTTATACCCTTTCTAACCTCTTGCGAATGAAAAACGTTTCTACGATGACTACACCACCCATGGAAGAGTAATTCTTTTTAGTAATCGATCTACCTATTACCTTATTCATTCATTTATTTTGAATCAATGAGATACTGTAATTCACTTAATATGATTAATTAATTTAGTTTTTGTATTAGAATAAACTAATTAAGCAATTGAACAATTAACACAAAAACACGTGAGGTTGAGATTTTGTGTAAATTGTGAGAGCGCGAACTTAATCGGTAATACAAGACCACATGGGATAAGTTTGTAGAGTTTAAATATATTCCATAAACTCAATTAATAATCATTTACAGAATGGATATGTGTTCTAATTAACCACTGACCATAAGCTAACCTTAGAACAATAATCAAAGCAGGGTGTTGCTATTGCGTGTTCCGAAGCTAGCCTAGGGTTTAAGTAATTTCATCTTTGTGGTTAAGTTAACTCTCATAGGGTTCAAGGGTTAACAAATTAGGGATCATAATTAATTAGATATTAATTTAAATGATAATGATTAATAATTAAATGAGGAGGTAGAGTTAGATCGGTTATGCCTTTTAAAATGGTTTCTAAAAAAACATCTTCTTATTGCACCTTTTTAATCGATCTTCATTTCAAAATTAAAAACAAAAAAATTCAATATTCTTCCATCAAACTTATTCTAGTTTTATAAACGATAAAAAACCACCCATCCTTTAAAGTAGTTTTTTATTCTATTTTATTTTATTTTTATAATACCTTTAAGATTTTGTTTTTATTTACTTCCTCCTTTGAGAGATGACCTTGGTCAGCCACTCTGTTGTACCCAAGTACCCAAAAAATCACACTTCATTTGAGAGTGCCCACGACAGCGCCCTTCAAATTGGATTTGTTGCTAGGGAGACAAGTAAGTTATTCAACCAATTAAAGGTATTTATTTTATTTTTCATTTAATTCTTTTCTTCTCCTCTTTCTTTCTTCTTTACCTTTTCTCAAGTTGTTTTTTCCTCTCTCTCTTGCTCTCTTCTTTTATTTTTATCGGACCAACTCAAACTTATTTTCTTTTTATTATGATCCACTTTTATTCATTTATTTTTTATATTTCATTGATTTATGACATGAACTAATCCTGAGGATCTTTTAGATCTTGACCCTGAGATTGAACGTAGCCTTCAGGCTCGAATCAGACATTCTCAGTCTCCGGGAAGTTTCAACATTCAACCAGTTGGAGAATTCCTCCACTCTCAGAACATTTAAATTAGAAGAAATTCAAATTCAACCACAAAACCAGAACCAATGGCTTAAAATAATATAAATTAACTTAATAGAACCATTCAAGAATTGGCTGCACCTGATATTAATTATCAACCAAATTGCATTGCATACCCAAATCTTGAATCAGACTTTGAATTGAAATCTGGGTTAATTCACCTGCTTCCAAAATTTCATGGCCTATCTAGTGAGGATACCAATAAACATCTTAAATAATTTAATGTGGTTTTCTCAACCCTTAAACCAAGAAATTTTTCTGAAGATCAAATCAAACTAAGAGTATTCCCATTCTCACTTGATGGAGCTGCAAAAGATTGGATGTATTATTTACAACCTGAAGATATAACTTGTTGGAACAATTTGAAATGAATTTTCTTGAAAAGATTTTTTCCAACATCAAGGACCACTTCCATTCATAAGGATATATCGGGGATCAAGCAAGCACAAGGGGAGTCAATGTATGAGTACTGGGAGCGATTCAAGAAGTTGTGTGCAAGCTGCCCACACCACAAAATCAGTGAGTAACTTCTCATTCAGTACTTCTCTGAAAGACTCAAACCTATGGAGAGAATAATGGTGGATTTTGTGGCTAGAGAAGCATTGTTGGACAAGACATCAGTATCTTCACATGCATTGATTTACAAAATGGCCCAAAACTCCCAACAATTTGGTGATTGAGGTACACCGTATGTTAGAGGAGTACATTAGGTAAGACCTTCTTCTCTTGAAAGTCATTTGATTGATACTAAGTTAGAATAATTGAATACTATGGTGAGGAAAATTTCATTGGCTCAAAAGACATCCCAACCCCCTCATCCAAGTCCATGTGTCATTTGCACAGAAACAGACCACCCAACTGACTGTTGCCCCCAACTACAAGAAATAGAAGATTGTGCAGCAGTGTTTCCTGGGAGACCATATCAGCAGAAACAAAAACCATATCCCTAAAAGAAGTTTGATTTATTTTATACAACATACAACCAAGGGCGGAAGGATAAATCATACATGAGGTATGCATCTGGACAACAACAAAGTCCCCCCTTTCAACAAAACTTCCAGCAACCTCCCCCTTAACAATAGGGTTTCCAACAACCCCAAATGAGATTTGAAGCTTAATAATCAACAAGTAAACAAAAAGGGAATCCCCAAACCAAGTTATATTATAACACTGATGATATTTTGAAACAAATTGTTCTTAATCAACAAAATAATCTAAAGAGTCGAGGTTTGGGGCTGAGGGATTTGAAGACTCAAATGAGCCAGATTTTCACTTCCCTCCATGAATTTCTAAGTAAGAATTTTGGAAATATACCTTCCCAACCTACTCCAAATACCAAGGGTAATGTCAGTGCTATCACATTGATAAGTGGGAAGAAAAAAATGATACATATACACCTATCATTCCACCAGGATTCACCTAAACTCCGGAGAAGCCCCATTCTATACCAACTGATGAGCAATTCAAGGAGAAAGATAAAGGTAAGAAAAATATTGATGATGTTACTCCTAAACCCCTTCCATTTCCAAATAGAATTGTTCAAACCAAAAATACGGCTGAAGAGATGATGTAAAAATAATTTTTGGATATATTCAAGCATGTAGAGATCAACATCCCTTTACTTTAAACCATCAAGAAAATCCCAAGGTATTCCAAATTCCTAAAAGAACTTTTTACCAATCGAAGAGGGATTAAGGGAAATGAGAGGATCAATCTTGGAAGTAATGTGTCATCACTCATTACACCAACTCTAGCAATGCCAACAAAGTGCAAGGATCTGGGGACATTCACCATCCCATTCACTATATGGGAGTTGCACTTTTTTTATGCTCTTTGTGATTTAGGAGCTTCCATAAATGTGATGTCTCACTCTGTATTCTCTTCTTTGTAGGTTTGTGAGTTGAAACTGATGAGAGTAGTGGTGCAGTTGGTAAATAGAGCTACAGCATATCCAGCAGGAGTCCTTGAGGATGTACTTGTTCGGGTAAGAGGCATGATATTTCCAACAGATTTCTACATTCTTAAAATGGAGGACGATCAGGTAAGTTCTCATGCTCACATTATATTAGGTAGGACCTTCCTCAAAACTTCAAAAAACTATCATAAATGTCAATGAGGGTACACTTTCCATGGAGTTTGGAGATGAATTTGTGGTATTTAATGTTATGGACTCCATGAAGTACCCCTTAGAAGACCATTCTGCTTTTGTTATCTCCCATTTCGAACCACCAAGTAAAAAACCCATGGAATCTTATTGTACTATGCTTAGGGATATTATGAGTATTGGTTCTATTTTAATGTCAAAGAGTACTTACACACCTGTTTTTAATGTACAAGACTCTCTTAGATTTGATTTTGAAATGGATTCATATTTTGATTTTGATCATGTGAACTCTGATTATGACAAGTTTATTGAGTATGCTAATGGATTTGATTCTTTATTCTTTGATTTTGATGATTTATATTCTGATACTAATGTTCATTGTGCACATATTTCATTTCCTTCACTATATCTATCCATACATCACCCCCCTATATTGGAACTCAATCCATTTCCACTTAATCTCAAATACTCATACTTGTTGAGTGGTAAAATATTACCTGTTATCATTGCTAACAATATATCTTTTGAACATGAATAAAAACTTTTGAATCTTTTGAGGGAGAACATCGGGGAAATTGGGTGGACCTTGGGTGACATATTAGGTATTAGCCCCTCCATTTGCATACATAGGATTCTATTAGAGGATGGGGATAAACTAGTGAGGCAGCCACAAAGTAGACTTAATATAACCCTTCTGAAAGTTGTTAAAAAAGATGTTAAAAATTGCTCTACGTGTGTATAATTTATCCCATTTAATATTTTTAGTGGATGAGTCCTATTCAGGTTTTGCCTAAGAAAAGTGGTGTTACTGTTGTTAAAAATCATAAAGAGGAGTTAGTTCCAATGAGGGTACAAAATAGTTGGTGTGTGTGTATTGATTATAGGAAACTAAATTAGTCCACTCACAAGGATCATTTCCCCTTCCTGTTTAATAATAAGATGTTTGAGAGACTAGCTGGGAATACACGTTATTGTTTCTTGGATGGATTTTCTAGATATTTTCAGGTTTCTATTGCTCTGGAGGATCAAGTGAAGACAACATTCACTTGTCCATTTGGCACGTTTTCCTAACGAAGGATGCCATTTGGACTTTTCAATGCCCCAGGTACCTTCTAGAGATACATGGTGAGTATTTTTTCAGATTTCATTGAGTCCTGCATAGAGGTATTTATAGATGATTTTATAGTTTATGGGTCTTTATTTGATGATTGTATCTGTAGTTTGGGAAAGGTTTTGAATTGTTGTATTGAGAAGAATCTGGTCTTGAACTTTAAAAAGTGTCATTTCATGGTAGATCATGGCATTGTCTTAGGGAATGTAGTGTCAAAACATGGGATAGAGGTTGATAGATCTAAGGTAGATATCATTTCATCCTTACCATATCCTTCATGTGTGTGTGATGTTAGATATTTCCTAGGGTATGCAGGATTTTATCAATGCTTCATCAAAGATTTTAGTAAGATTGTTCTTCCTATGTCATGATTTCTTCAATAGGATTCTGATTTTTTGTTTGATGTTTCTTGCAGGAATTCCTTTGATGAGCTAAAATATCATCTGAACACTCCACCTATCATACATCCTCCACAGTGGGAGCTTCTTTTTGAGCTTATGTGTGATGCCTCCAACTTCGCAGTTGGGGTTGTCTTATCTCAGAGGGTGGAGGGACATTCACATGTGAGTTCCTATGCATCAAGGATAGTAGATTCAGCCCAATAAAACTAAAAAACCATAGAAAAGGAGTTTATTTCCATCATATTTTCTTTAGATAAATTTCATTCATATTTAATGGTCTCTAAAGTAGTTTTTTTTTCTGACCATGCAGCTCTGAGGTACCTCTTGAAGAAGCCGGATGCAAAGCCCAGGCTAATCTTATGGATGATCCTTCTTTAGGAATTTGATATTGAGATAAAGGACAAGAATATGTCATAAAACTTGGTGGTGGACTACAGATTAGGCTTACTCACACACTAGAGGCTGACACCTTAGACCAAGTACCACTTCAGGACACTTTTCCCAATGAGAATCTTTATTCCATCTCAGGTACGCATCCTTAGTATGCTGATTTAGTAAACTACCTTGTTGCATATGAAATTCCTACAAATTTAAATAAAAGTCAAGTCCAAAAGTTAAAGAGTGATTCTATATTTTATGTGTGGGATGATCCCTATTTATGGCGCATGTGTAGTGACCAAGTTATTAGAAGGTGTGTTCTTGATCATGAGTTTGAGTCCATTATACAATTTTTTCATACACTTGCTTATGGTGGACACTTTGGACCCTAATGGACAGCTAGGAAAGTATTAGACTCTAGATTATATTAGCCTAGCTTATTCCACGATTCTCGTGTGTTTCGTAAGTCATGGTCTCGTTGCCAACATACTGGGAACATTTCTATGAGACATGAGATGCCTCAACAACCCATATTATTCTGTGAGATTTTTTATGTGTCAGGCATCGATTTTATGGGTCCTTTTCCTATTTCCTTTAGTTTTTTGTATATTTTGGTTGTTGTTGATTATGTAAGAAAATGTGTGGAGGCTAAGGCCACCATGACTGATGATTCTCATGTTTTTGTGGACTTTTTCAAAGCACAGATTTTTTTTAGTTTTGGAGTACTGAAGGCCCTCATTAGTGACCAATGGACACACTTTTTCAATCATAATTTGGCTTCCCTCCTTTTGAATTATGGGGTTACACAAAAAACATCAACACCATACCACCCCCAAACAAATGGCTATGCTGAGGTTTCAAATCGTGAGTTGAAAAAAAAATTGGAGAAAACCACGCAGCCAAATATGAAGGATTGGAGAAAGCACTTGGATGATGAATTATGGTCTTATAGGACAGTATACAAGACACCCATTGGTATTTCCCCATTTAGGATTGTTTTTGGGAAAGCATGTCATCTCCCTGTGGAAGTTGAGCATCGGGCTTATTGGGATATAAAGAAATGTAACATGGATTTGGCCCAATCTGGAATCTAAAGGAAGCTACGGATTCAAGGGCTTGAGGAGATTTGATTGTCTTCATATGAGAGCTCAAGGCTCTACAAGGAAATATCAAAAGTATATCATGAAAAAATGATCTAGAAAAGAGAATTTCAAGTTGGAGATAAAGTCTTGCTCTATAGCTCATGAATGAAGTTGATGCCTGGTAAGTTGTGTTCCAAGTGGTTAGGTACTTATGTTGTGACTAATGTTTTTCCTTATGGTGTAGTGGAGATCACACAAGATCACACTGGAAGTAGCATTACAGTCAATATGAAATGTTTGAATAAATACATTGAGGGGCTTCCAACTGATGCAGTGGATTTCATCACACTGCATGACCCCATCATCACTTGAGAATATCTGGCTATTCCTAAACCATTCACTTTTATATTCTTTTTTCTATTTAAAATTTTAAATTTTAGGTGCATATATCATCTCATAGGTTCACATTGAGGACAATGAAATATTTTAAGTGTGGGGGAGGGGACAACATTTTGGGGTAGATATTTAGGATTTTCATTTGTGTGTTTTATGTGAATTTTCTATTAAGTTTTTGGTTAAAATTTTCAAAAAAACAACAAAACAAAAAAACACAAAAAAAATTAATAAAAAAGAAACAAATATATCATGTAACATTCTCATGTGGAACATATGGAAATGTATGTTTTCAAAATTCATTAGTAGAATTATAAGCATGAGTAAGATTTCATCATCAAGGGTTGATTTTTATAAAAATTTAAGTCGTCGATGATATGAATGGTTGTGTCATTGTAAAACCTTTTAGATTTTAACATCATTATTTGTGATATTTGTTCATGGTAAATTGTGTCATTGATTTCTCTACACAATTTTTCACACAATCATGACTTGTAAGTTTCTATTACTCAATTGGATGTATATTCAGAATAAGTAATTTTTTTCAGCTTATAACATGGTCTTTCCATATGTTCGTTTCTCTTCCAATAGTTTCCATCACTGTACTAGATTGACCTATGTGTGTGCACCTAATATTTTACTATTGTACACCCTCTAAAAAAATATAAAAAAAAATCCAAAAATCAAAAAAAACAATTAATAAAGAGGGGAGTGAAGAAATGTACAACATGTGGGTATATTTTGGTCAGGAGCTCATGGTTTGGATTTTGGGAATGCTTAAATGAGTGGGTTTTGAAATTTTATTACAAAGGATATTGAATAGGTTCGGTGGAATAGAATCAGGTAAGATGAAAAGTTTTTATTGATCGGAATATACTAGATAAAGGATGGAGAGACAATCTTGGAATGGTTGTCACACACACACATGGAGAATTAGTGTCATGGTAGACCCATGACTTGTTTCTCTATGATTAGTGTAATGAATCTCATTGGATTTTGTTTTGACATAATTTATAAGACAATGAATTTAAAATTTATTGATATTTACTCTTTATGGGATTCTTACTTTGCCTACATTTCTACTGTGGATTCAGAAATATGAACATGCATATCTTGTGACAATTTTCTAGAATACATGATATGAGGTTTTGCCCAGGAGTGCAAAAGGGTAAGTGTGGGGTAGTTGATAAAAAAAATTATTGAATATTTTATTGATAATAAATGATATAATTTCCTCAAATTATGATAAATATGTTTAATTATGGAATATTTTGGATTGGATCATTCATTTTCAAATTTGATGAAAATTCAATTTTTATCCTTTTGAACTTCACTATGGTATTCTAGGAATAAATATTGTTCTATAAATTATTTTGACATAAAATTTTGTAACTCTGTTCCTGACTTAATGGGATAAAAATTCTACTTAGGACATATGAGCTGGATTGTGCATTTGAGTGGAGTAAATGGGGCATGAAGACAAAGTTGAACTGAACTATCCAGATTGGACATCACTTCACCATTTGGGTCGTATCTTCTTCATATGGACTTGTATTAGGCCCAAATTTGGAGGGAATCTCTAATACGTGATTATGAACAAATCATCCTTATAAAAGTCAAGATAATTATCACTTTTTGGAGGTCAACTATGTGGTTAAAGTGGGATTAAACAATTTGGCCGAATTTCCATTTCACATTTAAAAATATTTTGTAACCCTATCCCTCCCCGACTCTATTTAAAAGATGTTTTCACTATTTTTTAGGGATGTTCAAGGATTTAGGAATGTGTGTCTGAAAGGGTGTCTCTTGGGATCCCCTCACAACTCTTGGAAGAAGTAAGGCCTTGTGAAAACATCTCTTCCAAAAATGCTCTCCTCTCCCGCCTCCTCTTTGTATTTCTTTGCTTTCATGCTTGTAATTTGAATTTTTCTTCAATTAATATTCTGTGTTTTTAAATTTTAATCTTCTTATATTACTATTTGTTCTAGAATTAAATAGTAGAAATAATATTGGGTTATACCCTTTCTAACCCCTTGTGAATGCAAAACATTTCTACGATGACTACACCGCTCATGGAAGAGTAGTTCTTTTTAGTAATCGATCTACCTCTTACCTTCTTCATTAATTTATTTTGAATCAATGAGATACTGTAATTAAATTAATATGATTTATTAATTGAGTTTTTTTATTATAAGAAACTAAGTAAGCAATTGAACAATTAACAAAAAAACACATGAGGTCAAGATTTTGTGTAAATTGTGAGAGTGCGAACTTAATCGGTAATACAAGACCACATGGGATAAGTTTGTAGAGTTCAAATATATTCCCTAAACTCAATTAATCCTAATTTCCAGAATTTATATGTGTTATAATTAACCACTTACCATAATCTAACCTTAGAACATCAATCAAAGTAGGGTGTTGTGATTGCGTGTTCCGAAACTAGCCTAGGGTTTAAGTAATTTCATCTTTGTGGTTAAGTTAACTCCTGTAGGGTTCGAGGGTTAACAAATTAGGGATAATAATTAAGTGGATGTTAATTTAAATGATAATTATTAATAAGTAAATGAATATGTAGATTTATATTGATTATGCCTTTTAAAATAGTTTCTAAAAAAACATCTTCTTATTGCATCTTTTTAATCGAACTTCATTTCAAAATTAAAAACAAAAAAAATGCAATCTTCTTCTAGAAAACTTATTCTAGTTTTATAAACGATAAAAAAAACCCATACTTTCAAGTAGTGTTTTTATTTTCTTTTATTTTATTTTTATAATACCCTTAAGATGTTGTTTTAATTTACTTCCTCCTTTGCGAGATGACCTTGGTCAGCCACTCTATTGCACCCAAGTATCCAAAAAATTACACTTCATTTGAGAGCGCCCATGATAGCACCTTTCACCAAATCACACAATGTATTATACTTAAATCTTGATGAAACACTATCGCCACGTCCAGGGGGCCCACGGGGCATGTAATGCTGCATTACATGCTGTTTAGTGTAGGATTTTCTAGATCCATTGGTTCCTCGGCCGTTTCTCCAAAGAATCCTTACTTATTGGATTCTGTAGATCAGGGGTCGACCAAGACTCTAGTCACTAAATCTTGGGATTCTGAGCTCTGAATCCTCTTGGGATTCATCCTCTTTCACTATATGTATACACACCATGCATCACTCAAGAAAAACAAAGAATGCATGTTTCAGTCTCGTTATCCCTCGATTCATCCATTTTCATCATCTATTCTCAAACTACAACCTCCATCATGTGTCGTACTTGTGTTTTCGATCAGTTGCACCGAAGAATGTTCATGTAATGATTGGGAACTGGGTATTTGTTGAACCGTTGTCTAAAAGAAATATTAGCAGTGATCGAATGAAGAAATGGGTGAGAAATACATAATCCAAAAAAATTGAGGAACAAACCTAATCCATTGTTCATTAGGCCTTGATCCGTTGTTGTAGAAGAATATGAACGATGAGGAATAACAATTAACAATTCCATCAATTTAATTCTACTGAAAATTTTTGTATCAATTCTACTTGTGGAATTGATCCGCGTTCATCTAGGATTAATAAATGGGATGGAAATAAAAAAACAAAATATTCTACCTAGATTTTGGATTGATCATTGACAAAGAACGGTTTCATTGTCATCATTAAAAAGATCTACGAACTCTGTTGGTGCAACGATCCATGATCCAATCCTGATCCATCGTCTTTCTCTAAGAAATCTCTCCAACGGTGTCTAAATCTCTATGGTTTGAGTGGGAAACCCTAAAAAATCCTATAATCATATATTTATTAGTGATAATAGTCACTGTAAAAATAAAAATATATATATTATTTTATTTTATTTATTTACGCCCATGATGACTTTTTCAAAAACGGCTCATGCCGATAAATATTATGTCACGCCTATAGTGAAACCTGCATTCTGAATTCAATGGTACCCTCGTATTTCTGATCTAGTCCCCCTTTTGGGAGTTATTCCACTTTTTTAGAAAAACTAAGTTTACATGCTATATAATATATTTAATATATTTCAAAAAATATTTCAAGCACACCAAGCCTTGGAATCACATGTCGTCTCAGTTCCTAGTCTTAAAAATAATCCATATAATATCCAAAAATAATATACAGAAAACAAGGGTCATTAAATTCTCTCCACCTTAGGGATTTTCATCTTGAAAATAGAAAAACCTATTCAAAAAAGATGAGGGTGTTGGTCACACATCTAGATCTCCCACTCCCAAGTGCTCTCCTGAAGATTACCATACTGTCATTGGACACACAATAGTGGAATCGAACACCCATGAAGGATCCTCTATGTTGATCATTGATCTCCATCGGGTACTCTTCAAAGGTATATCCATCCTCGATGCCTATCTCACCCTAGTCAATAACATGTGACGGATTTTTCATGTACCTCCTCATATTTGACATGTGGAAGACGTCATATACCCAGTCCAATTATGGTAGTATATCTAAGAGGTATTCCACCTCTCCAACTCTACATAGAATCTGGAAGGGACCAATGAATCTCATAGATAACTTTCTATTGTGGCCAAATCTCCTCAATCCACGTCAAGGTGAGACCTTCAAGAATGCATGGTCTCCCTCCTTGAAATACATAGGTCTCCTTAGTAAATCCACATAAGACTTCTGATGGCTTTGTGAATTCCTCATCTACTTCTGGATGATATATACCCTCTCTGTAGTAGCTCGCACCAACTTTGGGACCATGAGTGCTGACTTTCCTGGATTATTCCAACAAAGTGGTGACCTTTAGGGTCTCCCATATAAAGCTTCAAATGGTTTCATACTAATGGTGGAATGGTAGCTGTTGTTGTATGAAAACTCCTCCAAGGGTAATTGATCCTCCCAACTATGACCAAAGTCCAACATGTAAGCCCGAAACATGTCCTCCAAGACCTGAATGGTCTACTCTATCTAACCATCATTCTGTGGGTGAAATGTTGTGATCAAGCATAACTGAGTCCCAAAAGCCTCTTTAAACTCTCTTTATAACCAATATGTGAATCAAGAATCACATTCAAAGATGATCATCGAGGGAAATCCATGGATTCATACTATCTTCTATACATAGAGGCATCTCAAGCTCTTTACTGAACTCTGTTCTAGAATAGCTAGAAAGTGGGCTAACTTGGTGAGTTGGTCTATGATCACCTATATTGAATAATTTCTCCTAGACGTACATGGTAAACCCATCACGAATTCCATGGAAATATTATCCCACTTCCAATTTGGCGCCTCAATGGGTTGAGCTATACCTGCTAGAACCTAGTGCACAACCTTCACTTGCTGAAAATTTAGGCATCAAGAGACAAACTCTGCAACTCCCTTCTTCATTTTTGGACATCAAAACTAACATCAGAGGTCCTAGTGCATATTTTTTACACCCGGATTTACCACTAAAGGGGATATATGAAACACCTACATTTCCTCCTCCCATAACATCAAATGTACCATCCTCCTTCCTCTGAAAAGGGCAGTGTTCTCCCCACCTTCAGAATATCCATCAAGAGCATGTCTAGTAGATATCTAAACATGTAAGGTCTCGCAGTTGGTATATCCTTAATAAAAATCCCTAACATGTTGTAAAAGAGGTAGGGTAATAACCATTAACTAAAGATATGAAGCAATATCCTCTTCCATAAATTACAAGTGAAACAAGTTTAACTACTCTAATTCCTCATCCAATAATTGAGAACAAGATCTTCTGTTGAGAGCGTCTTCCACCACATGCCCCTTCCCAGAAGTATAGATAATCTCGAAGTCATAGTCCTAGAGGAGCTCTATATATACCCTCTATCTCAATTTAATATCCTTTTGTGAGAAGATATACTTTAGATTCTTGTGTTCATAGTAAAAAAATAAACTTCTCACCCATCAGGTAGTGTCAACACATCTTTAGTGCGAAGAATACCGCTGCTAACTCAAGTTTGTGGGTCATGTAGTTATTCTCATATGGTATCAACTATCATAAAACATTGGCAATAAATACCTACTTATAAATCATAACACAACCAAGTTTAGTCCCTAATGCATCATGTAACACTACGTACTTGACCCCCTCCTCTGGAAATCTCAATATGGGAGTATTCTTCAACCTCTGCCTCAGCTCCTGAAAGTATTGTTGTCACCTTTCCATCCACACAAAAGTTTTTCCCTTCCAGGTAAAAGTTTTTAATTGTTATTCCACTCTAGAGAAATTGGAAACAAACCTATGATATTACCCTACCAACCCAAGGAAACTTCATACCTTGATAACACTCTTGGGTGGATCCCAAGCAAGAATTTCCTCAACCTTTATCAGATCCACTGCTACCCTTGCCTATGAGATGATGTGCCATAAAAAGTGAACCTATCAAATCAAAAACTGGCACTTTGAGATCTTCTCATAAATTTAGTGATCTTAGAGTGTGCCTAGGATCATCCTCAAGTGTCTCTCATGCTCCTCCTCAGACATAGAATACACTAGGATGTCATCTATGAAGACTACCATGAAACGGTCTAAGAAAGGCTGAAAGATCTAGTTCACAAGTCCCTTGAACACTGTTGGGGAGTTCTTCACACCAAACAGCATCACCAGGTACTCATAGTGACCATGGAGACATCTGAATGTTGTCTTCGGTATATCCTCATTTCTTACTCACAACTAGTGATACCCTGATCTGAGGCCAATCTTCAAGATTCATCATGCCCCTCTCAATTGATAAAATAGGTCATTGATCCTCGATAGTAAATACTTATTCTTCACAGTCACCGGATTCAAGAACGAGTAATCCACGCATAACCTCAAGCTCCCATCCACCTTCTTGGTGAAAAAAATTGGGGCTACCCAGGGGGGAATGTAGGGTCTCACAAAGCCCTTCTCCTACAAGTCCTTCAACTGTACCTTCATCTATAAAAGCTCTATGAGATCCATCTGATATGCTGGAGAAGATATCAGTGTTATACCAGGATGTAAGTCAATGAATAAGTATAGCTCTCGGTGGGGAGGTAAACCCGGTATGTCCTCAAGAAAGATTTACTCATACTACTCCACCACCGTAGGAAACTAATAGAACAAAGCATCAACTTCTCCAAGATTCATGCTAAAAAACTAGTGATTAACTGACTATACTCTCATATGTCCAAGCTCATTCTACTCTGTCAAGGTTTCCTTTATACCCACAAATTAAAACCTCATTCCGTCATTGCAAATACACCGTATCCTCCTCCTAAAATAATCAATCTGGGATTGAACTGTGGATAGATAGTCCATACCTAGGATGACTTCATAAGCCCTCATTACTACTAAAAATAGATCCCATAAAAAACTATTGCCTCCAACCATAAGATCTCACTATTGTCACAAGTGTTCAATCACTGAGACACCACCTGTTGGAGTCTCTAGCCATAAGGGTCAAGCCAAAGGCTTAATCAGAATCTCTAAGTATCATACCAGATAAGTAGAAAGGAAGGAATGACTTTCACATTTTTCTATAAAAATTATAGATAAAGTAGAAAAGAAAAAAATCATACCTCTTATCATACCTAGAGCCTCAGGGTCATAGGCCTCCAAATCCTGCAATTTGCCTCATCCCTATCAACTAGCTCCCTAAGCTTGGCACAGACCACCTGTGGGTTGTGGTAATAGATCGAACCTCTGATCACCTCCTATTTCCCTATCATCTCCTCTTATATGTATTCCACTCTATAGGACATCTTGATCCTTCCTATATCTTTGTCTTAGTGGTCCCTTGACCATATCATGATCAGATGTACGACGGGTCGGACAATCTTGAGCCAAATGTCCCTATCCATCACTGGAGAAAAACTATCTCTCCCTCAACTGATTCAATCCATAATGAGATCCCTTCACTACTGACCTTGTGTCCTAGGATTTCCTCCTGAAGAATCTGACATGCTTGGATCCCTGTGACTATCGTCGGCTACCTGCTGCCGAGGTCTCAGCTACTGGGAGTTCACTACTAGCACCCACTAGTGGAGACTGCTATTCCAGAAAGATTTCCACTACCCAGGCCCACTCAAGCACCCCAACATATGTGAGAATGAAAAAGGGACACCACTAAAGCCATGATGTCCCAGCATAAGACCTAATTAAAGTTCTAGTCCCTAAAGAACTGGTCTCACACCATATCTAAGGAGTAACGCGAGAGATCAGTAAACATCTATGAGTACTCTTCC
Source organism: Viscum album (assembly GCA_963277665.1). Classification (NCBI taxonomy): domain Eukaryota; kingdom Viridiplantae; phylum Streptophyta; class Magnoliopsida; order Santalales; family Viscaceae; genus Viscum; species Viscum album. The sequence goes on along the minus strand of OY728165.1, from coordinate 1,333,928,524 downwards.
ATGGTCAAACTACCCTGCTACATATACAGAAGCTCCTGTATGCACACTGATCGCAACATGGATGAATATAAATCCTATTTGAAGAGACACTCAAATTATAACCATGAGAGAGTTTCCTCGTCATGTGACTGAGTCACTAGGATCTACTGTCACCCAGCAGATACCTGAATAAGAATCATCTTGATAACCTCCATCTGATCTGTATGCATTCTCACAAGGCATAAAACATGAGTGACTGCCTCTAGCCAGTCCCCATCCACCTGGGGGATCTAGATCAGCCCAAAACCTGGGGGTTTGAAACCTCTGAAACTAAGGAAATTCACTTGGCCTATGTACATCCTCAGTTGGTACTATCAGCGCTAGATACTACTCAACAGGTGGTGGTATAGCTGGTAAAACACATAGAGGTTCTATCTCTGGTATGTTCCCTTGTACTGATGCCTCGTCACTGGTTGGATCATCCATGTGATCATGCAGTGGAATCCTAGATGGATGTCTATATGGAGGCATCCTAAAATAAAATAAGATGTACCAAGGTCAAAAGAGTATATCTGGGGAGCTGACTCGAGAAGGACATGGAAAACACAACCCATTCATATATGATGAATGTACCAAAAAATTTCCTCACAACCAATTTTTACATGTATCGAGTCGAAAGGTAGGTGATCAGAGTACTGTTGTATGGATACATCGGCCACTACACCAACACTGGAGTCCCAAGCCTGAAATCCAAACTTAAAACACTAAACACTGTTTCCCCAAACTGAACTCACTGATTTCAGTCCTAAGGTAGAACTGAATACTCTGATACCACTCTTTCATGACCAAACCCACCGAGGTCCAACCCATGACTACCCCAATCCCACCTCTAATAGGCTAAGGGATGATGACCAGCACCGAGTAGGCATATCCCCCAAATGGGAGGCATTAGCCTAAATTACATGTATGCACACACATATCTCCAAGCCCACAAAATAATGAAATGTAAAACAACTAAAAAAATGCATGCATGCATCTAATATCCCATAACAGAGTATGACAGTAAAGTACTGAATGTGAAAATGGGGCCAAATACAAGCCCAAAAAAATTATAAAGAGTCCAACCTTATCCAAGGGTGAGGACTAAAGTCAAATTCAAGCTCTCGGTACCCACCTCAGTCTGACAAGCTCGAGTTATGCTCCACCCACTCCCTATCCTCCCAGGACACCATTAAATGGGTCATCATCTACATAATACATGACATGTGTGGGAAAATCCCATATGAGGGTGAGTATAAAAATACCCAATATGACACTTCAAAAACACTAAACATGAATAACAAAGTATAGTCAAATAAATATAAGATATAAAAATGAATGTGTAACATAAACACCTAGATATACTTAGAAAAGGCACCATGCCATCAGGCAGTCATAACTAACCGCTAGTCATAGGATTCTGCATGAATCAATGCTCATTCCAGAAGAATCCACTCCATGAGTCATTCTATCATCAGATACACTCAATGAAGAGGTCTATATCATTGGGCCCCACCCAAGAAATCTCACTGGTATAAGAAGACCCTGATACACTGATAGCGGTTCATGCCCAGAACTGTTGGGGGGCACCATGAATCCAATATGGATCAACCCACTACGTAGGGGATCATATGTCAATGATACCACAAGGCCTACCAATATTACATTCTAGATAGAGGATCAACACCCTTCTCAAGGAGTTCATATCGATTCCACAAACCCCACACAGGGAACAAAGATGATAGAGGATCGCACTCCAGACTCATGAAGGGACACCACAACTCTATCTGAGACTTAGCCTCTAAAGGGGATTATTATCATGTGATGTGGATGTAATACCACACTATAACCTCGAGGTAATGGACCAATAGAACACACTCAACCTATATTGGTCCAAAAAAATAAACTAAGAGATACAAACACCCATGAAGGGGGTACATGGTGTGTACTAGGGGTAAACAGCGTGTCCAGTTATCCCCAAGTCTGCCCATGTGGTAAAGCCTCACATGGTATAAAAATATCAATATAAATGGAATTTAGAAGGAGTAAACGGTGTGTAGAGATCACTCGAAACCTGCCAATGTTCTGCTGGTTGTGTCTATATACTTTAGGTTGGTCGTGTACAGGTGGTTGTGTCCATGTACACCTGGCCATATATGTTCATGAGTACACGATGTGCCTCTAGCCGTGTACTTTTACCCATGTCCATGTACTTTATGAAGTACACACCGATCCATCACTGAGGGTCACATGGTTTGTGACCGATTCACATGGAATGTGATACTTAACTTCAGTCAAAACCCCTATGTCATAGCCAGGGGGCCCACACGGCATGTAAAGCCACATTACATGTCGTGTAACGTGGAATTTTCCAGATCCGTTGGTTCTTCCACCATGTCATCCAATACTTCATTGGAGCTATCATCCTCACCGGATTCTACAGATCAGGGGTCGGGTAAGCCAATATTCACTGGATCTTTAGATTCTGGGATCTGAAATCACTCGGGAGTTGTTCGCTAACACTGTTTTTAGTCACATCATGCGTCGCTTGGGAAGAACAAAGAACAACCATTTTGGTCTTGTTCTCCCTTGATTTATCCATCATCATCATCGATTCTCAAAACAAAACTACCAATGCATATCATACCCACGGTTTCAATCCATTGCACTAAAGAATGGTCGTACAATAATCAGGAACCAGGTATTGGTCGAATCGTTGGCCAAAAAAATACCAATGATGATCGAACAAAGAAATAGGGGAGAAATACATAAGCCACAAAATGTAAGGAACAAACCTCATCCATTGTTATTTTGAAATCAACCTATTTTCATAGAAGAAGACGAATGAAGAGGAATAAATCAAAATGAGAAAATAACAATTCCATTAATTTAATTATACTGATGATGTGTGTATCAATTTTGGTCATGGAATTGATATGCGTTCATCTGGGATTAATAAATGAGATAGAAATCACAAAAAAACATCTTTCCTGGAGTTTGGATTGATCATTAATGAAGAAAGGTTATGTTGTTGTTGTTGAAAAGATCCAAAAAAAACTCCATTGATGCAATGATCCATAGTCTGATCCCGACCCATCATCATTCACCAAGAAAGATCTCTAATGGTTGTCTGAATATCCAGGGTTTGAGCAGCCAACTCTGAGGAAATCCTACAATTATATATTTATAGGAGAGAATAGTCGTTGTGTCAAAATAAACAGAACAAATTAATTTATTAATTTATTTTATTTATTTACACCCACGATGACTTTTTCAAAAACATCCCACACTAATAATGATTATGTCGTGCCTAGGGTAAAACCTGCGTTCTGAACTCAACGATGTCCTCATATTTTTGATTTGGGGGCCTATTCAGGATATATTCCATTTTAAAAAAAAACTATTCATGATTTCTATATAATATATTTAATATATTTCAAACAATTATTTTAGGAACATCGGGCCATAGAATCTCACGTCGTCTTAATGTCTGGTCTTGAAAAATATCGATATAATATCCAAAAATAATACACAAAAAATCTGAGTCATTACAGGTAGTGTGAATAAGAATAGAAAAATTATGAAAAATATGTATAAAGGTTTTATATAATTCAAATTTGTTGATTAATTCATACAAAATAAGTACTCAATTTTCAGTAAAGTCATTTTATGCTTCAAAAATATGTTTTCTTCAAAAATGGTTTTCATTGAATTTTGTCTACAGAAATTATAATTAATTTATACAAATTTTATAAATTTTATTTTATTAAATTAATTTCACTTTTGAATTTATCTTTTCAAAATTATCTTAGTTTGAATTTTTTAATTTTTTCAAAAATAGTTGATTTTTTTATGAATAGTGAAAATTGACGATTTTACAAAAACTGTCACTTTATGATATTATAATGATATGATAATAACTTTAAATACCACAAAAAAATATATATAATATATATATTTATGAATTAATATAATTCATATAAAAATATAATGCTTTACTTTGAAATATATACTTAAAATTTTAGAAATCTAAGTAATGTTTTTGTCCAAATAAAAATTATTTTCATTATTTTCACTTAATCTAGTATTTACAAGGTAAATTTCGGTTTTGGTTTTATTTAAAATAAAAATAAGTATCATTTTATTAAAAACTATCCAATTAATTCTATTTTAATCAATATTATACTTTATTTTTTTGTAAAAATAATTTTATGCTTAAAACAAACATTTTTCTAAAAACTATTTTCATTGTGTTTTGTGTACTTATATTAAAGTTAATTTTTTCAACTTATAAAAAATTGAACATTTTAAAATTGATTATATACTTGGAATAAAAATAATTAATATTATTTAATAATTTCAACTTGATTTTTTCTCATAATGAATAGTAAAAATAGTAAAAATATGTTATCATGGTTAGGGTTAAAACATGTTTACTAGGGATTAAACTAATGGATGAGGGTAAAAATTCCACTTAGACTTGTCTAAATACCATTTTTTGGAAATATTTATACTCTATAATATCTCATCTTTAAATATGATTCAATTTTAAGCTATTTTTCTTGTGTAAGGCATTAATATACTTTAATCCTTTGAAAAATTCCATGTGTGTCCTCTCCCTCCCTTATAAAAGGATACCACATATCCTCTCTTTCGAACACTTTTTGATCCTTATATCTTGGTCTAATCCTGACCAAATAAATTTATAACATACCTCCCCATGATATATAGATTCTAGTTTGATCAAAATACTAACCTTATATGGATTAAGGTGTAATCCAAAGAAGGTTTTTCAAAAAAGAGGTATAACTCTCAACTGAGTGTTTTCATTTTATTTCTTATTATTCCACCTTCAATTATATTCTAAAAATATTTATATAATAAAATAAGTATCTAATAGATACATATATGTTATTATGTTTATGTCACAAAACTTATTCATCTCTTTCTCCATCAAATGTGAAACAAAAGCATCATTCGTGCATACGTGCGGACTACCGCCTCGCGAAGTGATGTATTCTGTTTTTCATCACCACAATAAATAGATGGATATAATTTTTATATATTATATTTATGAAATAATTATAATTATATAAATATAATATATCATTTACCTTCTTACCTTTTCATTAGTTAAAAATGATAATGTCCCTCGTGTGTACATGTGGACTACCACCTCCACGAAGCGATGTGATTCATTTTTTATGTCGTGCATTCAAAAATGATTCTATATATATATATAATGAATATTTATAATATTTATATCATTATTAAAATTATATATATGATTTATCCATGAGAAAGATTCTAGGACTGAAACTGCCAAACCAAATCTTAGATGAAAAGCAAAACAATTAACCCTCAGAAATGGCGATTTTAATAAGGAATTATTAATAAATAGGTGTTGAAATATTATAAGTGGATTATATGTGATATTATAAGTATGTATATGGTTTTTTTATATAAGTATAATAAATTTAAATTTTTTATACAATATTTTAAAAGCACTTGCGAAGAAAGTCGGACCTGGGGTAAGTGTTTATTTCACAATCTCATCTTTATTCGTGATTGTTTTTGTTTAAGTTTTTTTGAGGGGGATTATATGATATTTATATTTTAAACTCCATAAATTTTATTCACCTATGTTTATTTATTTAAATTAAAAGTTTTCCTTTCATTTTCCTCTCTCTATGTACTCAAAATCCTGAAAGAATGTTTTTAAGGAAAATCGACTTTTTTTTCTATTTAATTGGGAATATTTTTCTTTCATGTCCATATTTTCTTTAAAATGTTATCAAGAATATTTTTAATATTCTAAAATTATTTATTAAATTCATTTTTACCCATTCTTGGATTTATATAAATAGGTTTAAAAGGAATCTTCTTGTCGTTTTCTAAATGAGGTACTTTTTACCGAAGGTGTGAATGAAATATGTGTTTTAACATATGCTACATGGACAACTTTTCCCACCATCATAACTAATATTTTATTTGAATTATCATTTAAAAGTTTTAATTTTTCTTTCCAATGAAAATATTTTTCCTAATATTTTGTAAAATTTTATATTTTAAACAAGTGATTTTAAAATAAAAAATGTATTTTCCTTAAGAAATATTTTTGTGATCTTTTAAAATTATTTTTATTTATTTAAATATCCTTTGATGAATCTTATGATTTAATAATGATATGATCTAATGATACCATCAACCATATTTCTATGGATAACTTATGATCAATTTAACTATGTAAAGTATTGACATTCCATATTATAGTTCTTCCAGTATGGAAAGTTATTGATTTTTAAGGTGTGTTGATTAAGTTGTATTGTTTATTAATATGATAAATACATTGGACTTATTGACAGGTGGGGCCAAAAATTACATATCCCCTAAATTCATCAATAGGTATCATGAGACAAAACAAGTTGGGTATTTAGAATATGTCATACACATTTATGTATGATTTTTGGGCATGAGGACTTGATGATAAGTTTAAGATATCCAATATTTTGCATTCCATCATTATGAAATCAGTTATTGATGTCCATGTGATTATTCAAATAGTTATTTTATCTATTTTTAAGTTTAAACCCCATGTGATTATTTATATGGAATTATTTTATCATTATTTATTCCTATCATATTATTCATGCCTTATTTATTCCATGATAGATTCCACTGTACACATTCCCTCACTGAGCATTTGAGCTCAGACTTTTATATTTTTTATTTTCCCTAAGATGATAGTAAGTGTAATATGATTGATATATAAGGATATGTTAAATGGAATAATAATTTTCTCAAATAAAATACTATATTTTATTTTATTTTTTCAAATGTAATATGAGAATCAATAATGTATATAGTTTTGAATACTTCTAAACTATTAGATCCCTTAGGATGTGATCACTTGTATATTGTTCCATTTTAATAAATTAACCATCGAATTTGGGCTACTAGGGTTAGGGTTGTTACATTTGGAATCTAATTAAACTTCCTAAAAAAATAGGTTATAGGAACTAAGTGTATTTTTAGGAATAAATTCAATGAATCTATAAATATAGTTAAGAATAAATCTAGATTAGTTTCCCAAGGATATTAAAATGTTATTATCTTTTTTCTATTTTTTTCAAAATTATAAATTGTTTCAAATGGATGTTCAATTTTTATTTTTAAATGGATTAATTTATGAGGAAGTGTATATTTATAAACCACCTTGATTTGAGAATGAAAATTTTTCATTTATAATTTTAAACTATAAAAATCATTGTATGGTCTTAAGAAATATCCTAGAGATTGGTATAATAGAGTTTCATTATTTTTATTGAGTATCAACTTTAATAATGGAAAAGTTGATCCAAATTTGTTTATTAATAAATTTTCAAATGATATTTTTATTGTGAAAATACATGTTGATGACATTGAATTTGGTTATTAAAGTGATTTGTTTTATAATGAATCTTCAAATGCGATAACAATTGAATTTGAAATTATTTTAATGGGTGAACTAAATTTTTTTCTTGGATTGAATTTTTTTTAAAGAAGTGATTTTATATTCTTAAATCAAAGTAAATATTCTAAATAAACTATTAAAATGTTTAATATTTGTTCGTGTAAAACTTTTAAGGCCCCAAATGATTACTAATTAAAAATTGGATGTATATGAATCTTAAAAAGATATAGATAATAAACTATTTAGGGGAATGATTGTAAGCCTTCCTTATATTAAATCATCTATGCATGATATTATGTTTTCTATTTGTATGTGTTCTAGGTTTTAATCTAATCCTAAATAATTAATTTAAAGTATATTAAAATAATAACTATATATGTTAATGAAAGTATAAATACTAGATTATTTTACTCCATCAAAACTGTATTGACTTATTATCCTATTCTAATTATAATTTTAGAGCCTAAAATATTTATAGAAATAACATATTAGTTATGTGTCATTTACTTGGAAAAAGACTTATTTCATGGAGTTCTAAAAAGAAATTACCAATTTCATTATCCGCAACTAAGGCTGTGTATATTGTTGTTGTTACAGTTGGTTCTATAGAACTGACTTCTATATAGTTTATTATTAGTTGTATTCATTATTTTTAATATTAATAAACATATTACCTCATCATGGTTTTTCTTCTGCATTACATGGTATGTTATAATGTTCTAAGGATAACGGTTGTACTGAAAGGTTATAGAAGTTCCCTGCTATGATGAGAACTCAAAAGTTCCATGATAGTATTCTTAAATATATTTTCTATAGTCAGGTGATATAATTTGAAAAGACAAAAATGATATAGGTTATCAAGGTTTGAGACTCATAGGAATTTGAGACACATTCTCATGGTGTATTCCCTTGGTAATTTCAAGTCTAGGAGATTATGAGAACACAACCCACCGGTAGGAAATCTACATTTATTTGTGTTATTAGATGTTACTATCTGCATATGTGTGTATTGATCCTCATAATTTAAGATTATTATTAATGGTTGTTATTAGTCTTGTACTTTTATGTATTGATGAAAACTATGACAACATATGTTCATGGATGAGTAGGATATGTTGGGTGCATCATGGGTAATATTGTATTAATGAATAATATGAGAAATGATTTATCCATTTTGTTTGTTAATGAAAGTTGATATCTCATACCTTTTGGTGGAAATGAAATGGCCTAAATAAATCCATAGCCATGGTGTTTTGTGGGAAGGTTTATTTTTGTAAAGTTAAAGAAATAGGCATCGAGCACATAGGTTGATGACACCATCATGCAGCCTACTTGATTAGAGATATCATGATAAAAGGATTAAATTACGTAGTAAGTTTTCATATGAAGTTTTCTATAATTGTGATATTAATTTCATTATTTATGGTTTCCTTGGCATGTTACTAGATACTAACCTTGGACTTTATGTGGATCCACCTAATGTTACTGAGAAAGAGGTCTATAGGGTCACACACTAAGTGTATCTAGGGCCTTAGTAAAATATCAAATATTATTTATTATTTAAAATGTTTAATAAATATTATTTTCTTACATGGTTTAATAATTATTCATGTTTTCTTGATTGTATATATTTAGTCACTTTTTATTCAAGAGAATATATCTGAATAGAATATTTAATACATATTTATTTTCTATTTAGTGAATATAATATTTATTTATGTATGTATTGGTGAATAATGCAGTGATATTTATTTATTAAATAAATAGTTATTATTCAAGGCTTGATAAATATTATGGAGGAATATAGGACCAAGTTTAAAGGTCTGATGATAAATAATATATATTAAATATTATTTGAATAAATTTAATCAATTTATTCAATAAATAATATTTATTTAATTCATTTTTTTAGCATGTAAAGAAATAGAAAAAAAATATTATTATTATTTAGACATGGTGTTCCATGAGGATTAAGTAAATAATAAGTATGCATGTGTAATTATTATTTTCTAACACTAGAATTATTTAAACCCAATTATATTATTCTCAACCCTAATGCTAGCCATTGTGTTGGTTTTTCACAACAACTCTGGAAAATCCTATCAATCCCTAAATAGAACCTATCTAATAATTCTATCAAGAATGGAGAGCAATCCTCCTCCACCACCCCTCTTGATTATAGATATATCAAGGAGAATCCTTCTTTGAATCGATTCTCATGGCGATCAAGGACGAATAACCCAAGCTTTAGGGTCTTCCACACTATCACTCAAAGATTCCCATGGTCAGTCTTAGAGGTTCATGGTACGTGTGTGGATCACCGATAGATGGAATCTACACTTAATTAATATGATTCAATGATGATACTACATAGATATGTTGTTAGATTCATCAACAAAGAAATAATTCATCATAAGGTAATCTTTTAACAACTTAAATTAATGATAAATAATTATGTTATGATCATGTGTTTGGTTCCAACATTCTCATGAATTAATATTCAATTCAATTTCATTGGTCATAGCTTCGTTTTCAATGTACATATCAAATTAATCATCTACTATGATAAAAAATTATATTGGTAATACCCTACCGGTGCTTCCACTATGCTTGGAACCTACAAGTGGTTTAGATACATGTTGTATAATAATTTATAATTATTTAAATGTCTTTTATTGATTTACACATTTATCATTAGTTTTAAATTATGAATTTAATCATTAGTTAATATAAATCATGAGATCTTATCTTCTTCCTCTATTATCGCAAATATAATCAATAGATATATTAATTTTGAATAAATATCATTTGAATAAATTATCTAGAGGTGTCAAGGATTTTGGTCTGATAACATAAGAGTACACAGTGTGTATCCCATAGGTAAATGTCATGTACCCATTTTTAATTCACCAAGAAAACTCAAAAATTAATTCGATTTGTGTGCATTTATTACACATGGTGTGTATTTAATACACCGCGGATAGACGGTGAGGAAATATACATGACGTGTAGCTAGATAGTATGTGTTGTGTATGTTATCTAATTATGAAGAATTTAAAATTAATTTATTATATTGTTTAAACCTTATCAATATGTGTTTCATATTTCATTTATTTGACTCTTACGCACTATGTGATGGGTTTTATATATATTAAATATTTAAATGTTTTTTTATAATATTCATAATTACATATCGTGTATGATTCTTAATACACCAATTACTATACATGTATTAAAAAATTACATGATACATAAATAACATGTGTTTAAGTGTCATTAATATGAAATTACATTCCATTAAATTACATGATAAGACATGTATGCTATAAGCCACATGAATAAACATTATATGAATATCATACATGATGTATAGTTTGGGCAGGTACTCATCGTGTTTCCTCTAACGTATATATTTTGTACACATTCAGTATTAAATAAATTTATTTAATTTGTTTAAAGTTGTGGTGGGTGATAATTAAGTTAAAATAATTGATTAATTATAGAAGATAATTAATTTATTCAAGCATGATTTATCTTAAATAAGAATGATTTGGATGGAATATTATTTTATTAAATGTGTGATGTGTTGTGTATATGTGGATGATCATGAACATAGACCAGAACTTTTTTTGTGATTGGTTTCCTTTAAATTTATTATTAAATTATAATAATGGCCAATGCGTCATCCCTCATATCATTATTTAAGGGCTTGTGTGCCCACATTTTCCTTTTATGTAAACCCCATTAAACAATCCTTTGGTTCCCCTTACCTGTGTTCAAGTAAAAGCTTATGTAATAGATGGATCTCACAAGAAAGTGGAGGTGGTTCTAGTTTGGAGCCGAGGTGAAACCAATCCATGAGATTCATGGGAGGGTAGGTGGAAATATGAAACATGAACCAATTCTTAATTCAAGGTGTTTTCTCCCTAGGTCGATGGTTAGTTTATCATCCACCATATAAACTAACCTTAGGAAAATCTCATCATCATACCACTCTTATTATTTTATTTCTATAAAGTTTCATGCTTAATTTCATTATGTATGTTTTTTATTGATCATGTGAATTAATGAATTAATAATTATGAAAGATAGAACTAAATAAATTGGATTATGCATAAATTTTATCTTAGACATGGTTAATTTCTTAATAAAATCTACATAATATTAACAAGTATGTAATAAAGATAAAATGGTCTATTTACAAATAAAAGATTAAAATACCTCAACTATATATATTAAGTATGTATAACCTTCAACTACTTGTGTAGGAATCAAACCACAGTTCAAAGTACTTTTCCAACCTTCATTGGGGTACTTTCAATTATCTAAGAATTTATATCTTGAGTCTTGGGTTGAGTTAACCTAGTTCACATTAAGGGTTTATCACCTCCATGAGACTTAGTGAAACTAGTAGTAAAAGCTTTAAGAAAATAAAATTTTAGGATTTTAGGATTAGGGATCCCACTCAATAGATCAAAGATCTATGAGATAAAGTATTTTGGAAAGTTATGCCTACCTAAATACCTTTGAATGGCTTGATAAACCTTCATCTGAGTTATGATAAGGGGAATATGGATCCTTGTCGCTAAAATATACAAGTAATGGGATATTTCAAAACTAATGGTGAGGGATATTTGGTTTCAATAAAATAGTGGTAGATTAAAAAAATTAATATGTATTATCTAATTTTATCAGTTAAAGTACTAAAATTCTTCTTTTTTTAATTATATAAATGACAATACACGTGACTTCAACCATATAACCATGATTCATACTTGAGAAGGATAAACTTCTCACTAGAAATAATTTATAAGAATTGAACATTCACTTTCATGTTGTTCTATGCCATGAAATGAAATTATATTTGTTGTAAACCCCCATTCCTTAAGAGCCAAACCAACAGGCTAGTGAGGAATAATTATCTTTGTATGGGAAACATTTGGATAATTCCATATATATCCAATGTTTCTTAATACCATCTAGGTATAATAATATTCTTAATCAACATGAGGATACATATTTTATAGCATGATGTATCACCTTCATGCTCTCTATCAAGATAAGGTGAGAAAAGAGAGATATGAGATCTCTAATGCACTATTCACATGAAATATTAGATATTTGATGCTTGTTGGGACTCATTTAGTCAAGATGATTGGATAAACTGAGCACTTAAATATATTTGGAATTAAATTCCATGATGATTTTCACACATATATCATCCTTTCCTCACTACCCAAGTAATTCTCTAGTTTCATTGTGAATTACAACATTATAAATGGAAATGAAAACTATTTTGAAGCTTCTTTATCTCATTCTCCAAGTTGACAAGGAAATGGGGCATGATAAACGCACAGTATTTATGGTGAATAAGAAAAGTAAGAACAAGGAAAAGGGTCTCAATACTCATACTAAGTTTAAATATATATAGTAACATCTTTCCAAGAAGAAGAAGATCGAAAGGTATGTAAAGGGAAAATGAGGCAGTATGTTTTTCATGTGGAAATCTAGGCCATTGGAAGAAGAAATGCACCCAAAAGCAAGGGGAAGCTAAAGGTGAATTCATTATTAAGCGTAATATTTTTATATCTAAAAATTTGGTGTTATATGTAGCTTGGGTTACTCAAATATGTATCCAAATATAAGAACCAAGTAGATTCATAATATTTTTATAGGAGAGTTGGATCTTAGAGCAGCCAATATAGAACAACTTACTGCTTTAGATATAGTAGATTACCAACTTCCATTGACAACTAGAATGATTTTAGTTATAAATAATTATTATTTTGTGACAAGTTTTACTAAGAACATCATCTATATCTATTTCCTTAATATGGTTGGTTTTATTTTAAAATTTTGAAATAAATATTTTCTAATTTACAAAGATGATATTTTTTATGGTATAAAAAACTAAATAATGGAATTCATGTATTAAATTAATAAAACCATGTATTGGAAATAGATAATGAATCATGTTCACACGACTAGTAAAACACTTAGTTGTGGCATCACCATCTTAGTCATGTAAATGAGAAATTTCTAACAAAGCTCTATCAAGATAGTTATTTAGACTCCTTTGATCTAAGAATACTTGAAAGATGTCATGATTGTTTACAAGGTAAAATTACCAAACCATAATTCAGTGGACAGGTTCAAATGGCCACAAATGTTCTAGTATTAGCACACACTTATGTATGTGGACCTTTTTTATTAAAATTTAGAGGTGTATATTCTTATTTCATAATTATTTATGATTACTTGAGTGGGTATGGCTATATCTACTTGATGAGGTATAAGTCTGAGGAATTTTAGAAATTCAAATAATTTATGAATGAAGTAGAGAATAAAATTGGTAGGAAGATAAAGAATCTTTAATCCGATCAAAGTGGTGAATATATTAACCAAGATTTTAACAACATTCTAAAAAAATTTGGGATTCTATCTAAACTCACTCCATCTAATACACCACAGTGGAATGGTGTTGGTAAAAGGAGGAATTGTACCTTGATTAACATGGTAATATCAATAATGAGTAATGAAAGTATTTCATTATCCTTTTGGGGATATAAATTACATGCTACAACATGCATTCTAAATTGAATTCCAACTAAGGTGAAAAATAGAATACTATATGTGTTAATGTATGGAAAGAAATATGTGTTGTTACACACTCATGTATGGGGATACAAGGAATTTGTTAGGGCTATATCAAGCAATAAACTAGAACCCTGAGGCATGAAGAGTATCTTTATAGGGTATCCTAAGTAAATAAAGGGATTATATCTATACAAACCCTCATACAATAAATTAACTATCATAAGATAGACTATCTTTCTTGAAAATGAACACATCATAAATAAGTATAGTGGGAGAAAGATTAACTTAGATGAAGTTGATGCTCAAGATACAAAAGATTTGGTACATGAACAAATTTCATAGGTCCCTATGGAAGAAGTTGTTCTTGAAACACAATTACTTATTATGAGTACCAGAGAGTTAAGAGAATTGGAAAGGTATAGTTTTCTATTTTATGAAGATGGTGACTCGTTATTAGTTGACAATAATGAACCTCTCTCCTACTGAGAGGATGTAGAGAGCTCAGAATATTCAGTATGGAAATAATCCATGAATTCTAAGATTTATTACATGTATTATAATTTATTTTTGGGTTTATTGGGTGTAAATGGGTATTCAAGAGAAAACTAGACATGGAATTTAAAGTAAATACCTAAAAATCATAGCTAATGGCTAAAGGGTTTAAACATAATCAAGTAATTTAATATGAAGAAACATTTTATCTATTTTCCATATTTAAATCAATTAGAATTCTACTTGTTATAGCAGTTTACCCTAACTAGGAAATTTGGAAGGTGGGTTTCAAAATAGAATTCCTTAACCAAAACCTTTATAACGGTGTTTATATGAAACAACCAAAAGGTTTTGTGACTCTAAGTAATACCAAAAAAATTTCAAGTTACATAGATCCATTTATAGATTGAAACAAGTATCTAGGTCATGGAACATTCAGTTCAATGAAGCTATAAAAGAATTTGGTTTCATTAAAATGAATGTGATCCATATATTTATAAGTAGTTTAGTGGGAGTAAAATAATTATCATAGTAGTATATGTTGATGACCTATTACTTATTGGAAATGAAATACTAGTATTATAGTTATTTAAGGACTAGTTAAACAAGTTCTTCTCTATAAAGGACTTAGGTGAAGTATCCTATATTCTAGGGATCAATATCATTCATGATAGATCTAAGAGGCTGCTTGGACTAAGTTAAGGTGATTACATTGACCATATACTAAAGATATTTAGTATATAACATTCCAATAGAGGATTGGTTCTAGTGTTACATGGTATATATATTTCTAAGAAAATGTGTCCCCAAACACAAGAGTATAAAAGAGAATGAGTAGGATCTCATATTATTCTATAATAGGATAAATCATGTATGCCATGTTATGTACTAGGATTGATGTTTCTTAAACCTTGATCATGGTAGGAATATATCAAACTAATCTTGGAGAAAAATATTTTTCTGATTTTAAGGTTATCCTCAAGTATCTAAGAAGAAATAAGGATATATTCTTGATGTATGGAGGAGATAAGAAGCTAGTCGTCAGGTTTTATACTGATGTTATCTTTCAAACATATCATAATGATCTAAAGTTATGATCATGATATGTCTTCAATATTAACATAGGAGTTGTGTGTTAGAAGAGTTTAAAGAAGCTAATTTTCATTGATTTTACAATGGTGACCAATTATATAGTGGATTCTAATATAGACAAATAAGTTTTTTGTATATGTAACTTTGTATGTGATCTTGATGTAGTACCTAGTAATAAATACCCCATGACATTATATTGTGATAATATTGTAGTGGTGGCTCTCACAAAAGAGACAAGGTTATACCAACGGATAAAGCACATACTCTGGAAGTATCACCTCTTGAGAGATTTTTATCATATGGTTTAAGTTATGGTGAGAATAGTTTCCATAGAATAAAACATGGTAGACTCCTTTACTAAAGTCTTATCTCAACAGAAGAATGAGTATCATGTGAGAGCTAGCGAACTAAAAGTTGTTAGCAGTTCGATCTAGTGTAAGTGGGATTTTGTTAGAGTTGGTACCCTAAAAATGAATTCTATATAATTTATGATTACCTGTATTAATTTTCTTTAATATTAATAAACATCTTATCACATCATTATTTCTCTTATATGTGGCATAGTATGTGATAATGTCCTAAGGATAGTTGTTTTACTAAAAGGTCATAGAAATTTCCTGCTATTATGAGAACCCAAGAGTGCCACAAAAATATTCTTAAATATATGTTCTATGTCCAGATGATATCATTTTATGGGACAAAAATGATACAGTTTATTATGGGTGGAGACTCATTGGAATTTGAGTCAATTTCTCATGGTGTGAGCCCTTGGTAATTTTCAATGCATGAGACTATGAGAACATGACCCGCTAGTAGAAAATCCACATTTATATGTTTCATTGTATGTTCATATCTATATATGTATGTATTGAACCTTAGACTATAATATTATTATTAATGGATTCTACAATTCTTGTACTTTTATGTATTAAAGAAAAATGTGACAACATATGTTCATAGCGAAGTAGGATATGTTGGGTGTGTCACGACCAATATTGTATTAATGAATAATATGAGAAAATATTTATCCCTTTTTTTCATTAATGAAAGGTGATATCTCATACCCTTTTATGGAAATAAAATAGCCTAAATAAACCCATGTACATGGTGTTCTGGGAGAAGTTTCATTTTTGGAAATTCAAAGAAAGAGACATTGATCACATAGGTTGATGACACCAGTATGCAACCTATTTTATTAGAGATATTGTGATAAAATTATTATATTAAATAGTAAGTATTCATGTGAGGTTGTATATTGTTGTGACACTAACTTCTTTCTATTTGGTTACATTGGCATGTTTCTAAATACTAACCCTAGATTTTATGCGGCTCTACCAAATGCCATTGAGAAAGATCCATAGAGAATCACATATGAAGTCTATCTAGAGCCTTAGTTAAAAATTAAATAATATTTATTATTTAACATATTGAATAAATATTATTCTCATACATGGTTTAATAATTATTCATGTTTTTTTGATCGCATATGTTCATTTAATGTTTATTCAAGAGAATATATGTGAGCAGAATATTTATTAAATATATTTTTTCTATTTATTGAATATAATATTTATTTATTTATTAGTGAATAATGTAGTGATATTTATTTATTAAATAAATATTCATTATTCAATTCTTAATAATTATTTTGGAGGAATTACGGACTAAGTTTAAAGTTTTGGTGGGAAATAATATATATTAAATATTATTTGAATAAATTTAACCAATTTCTTTAAGAAATTATATTTAGTTTATTCATAGGTTTTTCATATGTTAAGAAATAATATGATATTATTATTATTTAGACATGGGGATTAAGGAAATAATAATAATTCACATGAAATTTTTATTTTCTAACCCTATCACTATTTAAACCCAATTATATTATTTCCAACTCTAATGTTATCCATTGTGTTGGTTGTGCACGACAACTTTAGAGAATCCTCTCATGCCCTAGAAAGAATGTCACCAAGAACACTCTCAAGAATGGAGATCAATACACCTACACCACCCCTGTTGATTCTAGAGAGACCAAGGAGAATCCAATTTGGAATTGATTCTCATGGTGATAAATTATGAACGATGCAAGCATTAGGATCTTCTGTGCTGACACTCAAAGATTCCTATGGTGATTATTAGAGGTTCATAATGCATGTTTGGATAACCATTAGAGGTAATCTACACTTGATTCGTGTGAATTAATGATGTTATGACGTAGATATTTTTTCATATTCATCAATGAAGAAAGAATTCATCGTATGGTAATTCTTTAAATTATTAAATTAATTATAAATCATTATGTGATGATCATGAATTTAGTTCTAACATTCTCATGTCATTATGTACATCTCATAGTAACCATTTATTATGATAAAAATCTATGATGGATATGCCCTATTGGCATTTCCACTATGCCCTAAACCTACATTTATTACAAGTTGTTATGCACAAAGTCTATAATAAAACAAACATTAACTAATTTCAATGATTATTTTGATAAACTGCCAATTTATTGTGATAATACCTATAAATTTTATATTTCAAAAAAAATCATATACAGTATTCAAGAATAAAAAATTTTGATGTTAGAATTCATTTTTTAAGAGATCATTTTAATAAAGGGGATATAGTTTTAGAATTTGTTGTAATTGAAAATAAATTTGATGATATATTTACTAAACCTCTAGATTCTATGAAGTTTGAGAAAATAAAATTTAAACTTTGTATGATGAAGATTTATTTTTAATTTTTAAAATTTTAAATGTATATAACTATTTTAAATTATTAATAAATCTACTATAAAAATTAAATTGAATCTATTTTTCAAGAATATATTTTATGTATTCAAGTTTTTAGATCTGATTTCTACTAAATTTATAATATTGAATAGTTGTTATATGTGACTCTATTTGAGTCACATGTATGTTTTATCTTGGTCTTGGTTTGTTTCTTTTGAGGTTTTAATGTCTTTTAGGAGTCGAAGGTTTAAAATTTGTAAATTTGAAGGAAATGAGTGAGGCACATGGTCATAGCATGATTATTAGTAACCATGAGGTAACCATATGAAATGTATTTTCAAGTTCTAAAGGTGTTTTTCATGGTTTGAGCATGGTTTATCTAACTATACAAGTTTCCAATAAAACTGTATGGGTGAATGGGTTTTTTTAGAGGATGTCACGTGGATTGAGCATAGTTTTTCAAACCTTTCAACTATCCCCAAGCAACTATGTGATTTGGTTTTCAAATGGAAGAGGCTATTGCATGGTTAGTGCACTATTTGTCTAACCCCACAACCTAACCATGCGCCCCATATGAATTTCTTATAATTGGAGAATTACCCTGATACCCTTGGTCGTTTTGATGTCTAATATTCTCATAATCTCTCTTTATCTTAACCTAACCCATTCTCAACACTCTAGAGGGTTCTCTCCTTGGATCCTTGGTGATTTCCCTTCATTATTGGTAAATCTATTCAATGTATGCCTCAATTTACACCTGTTTTTTCATCCTATTCATAGATCTTCTCTTGATATCTCTTTCCCTTATTTTTTTGAAACTCAATTGGACTATGATTTCTGGATTTAGTGTGTTTTATGGGTAATTGATGATGTTTCTTATGGATATAGGCTTCTTAGGACCCAATATCTACAATTCCAATCACTATTTTTGAAATTTGACTAAGTTTTCTCTGTTGATGAGGTAGTTGTATCTATACAATGGTGTTAACCCATGAATTATTTAATGTTATTGAAAATTCATTTGGTTTGGTCTATGAAATTGAACGATTTGATATCAATCGTCTTGGGTGGCATGAAAAGAGGGTTTTCTTTAAAGATAGTTTATGCAATTTATGTGTTTGATGAAATTCCTTAAAGATAATTTTGAATCAAAAATGGATTTTCAAGAATGGGAGTGATAATGATTTACTATGAAAATTTTTATAAAATTGTGAGTGTGGTTTTAAAAATTATTTTGGAAAACAAAGCACATTGGGAACCTTGGGTGCATCGGGTTATGGACATATGCAAACCTTAGTGAGTGTGGAACCACTAGGGGTAATTATTATGATATCGATAAAATATGGCACAACTTTATATCGGTAGGATTCATGATATGACTGGATTAGTGTTCCTTCATGTATTTGAGTACATATTCCCATATAATAGATACCACTTGTTCTTGGTTTTATACACGATAATGTTGTTTCATGTTTGATTGATCACGTGATTATCCTATTGAATTTCTATGGATAATTTTGTTTATTCCCTTATTTTATATTTCATGTACTTGTCATATTCTTGAACTAACAGTTTCATGGTGATAGACATTGTATAGATTCATGGTGGTATCTCACTAGGTGTTTGACTCATACCCTGCATATGCCTTTGGGTGTATGCAGATCTAGTTTTGCAAGAAATAGGTAAAGGGAAGGGTGTCATGTAGTTCTCCAGCTTCTCTTGGTCATTTTCACCGTCTTAGTAAGATGGGTTGGAGGCGACGATTGGTCACATAGAGATAATGATTTATTCATGTTTTGTTATATTCTCAAGTTTATCCTTTTTAGATTGTCCTTTTACATATTATGGATGTGTAATTTTCTTTAACATTGTACCATATTTGTTTATATCCTTTCAGTTACTCATGATACATGTTTTGGTTCTTCCATTATTCATTGTCTTGTGGTGGGTCATCTTGGTTGACATGTCATATAGACCTAGTTTGGTTTGTTTCAAAATGGTATCAGATCTAATACCCAACCAGATGTGTGACGACACTACCTATTTTTTTTTAGGGTCTATGGTATATAGGAGTTAGGATTGTTAGAATTTGGGTAGTAAGTGTGGAAGGTTGTCTATCCAGCTCACTTATGTGTCTAAACTCAAGTTGTCATGGGTGGTCAAAGATTTTCATCAAGCTTGAGATTGATTTTTAGGTTTATTTAGATAAAATAGATTTGAGGTTTATTTAGATGAAGCTATTCTTTTCTAATTTTTTTGTCTCTCTTTTGTTGAATCTGTGGTTTCTTTAAATTTTTGTTGTTTCAAAGATTTAGTAAGGATTATTGAACTCATATTTTGATTCAGAAATTTTTTCTTAAGCTAATTATATGTTTTATTTGGTGTTTATTAGAAAAGTCCTCCTTGATAAGCTATTATGATTCTAGGAGAGTAAGCTACAAGAAAAATTATGTAGGTGATTACTCTAGTATAACCTTCATTGGTGGAATCTGTTATCCATAAGATTCAAATAGTGGGTTAGGTGGGTGTATGAAACTAGGGATGATCAGTGGATTGTGGATCAAAAATTTACCAATAAAAGTCCACCTATCTTCCATGGTGACAAGGGGAACTAGGAATCTAAAGAGTGTCTCAAACAGATTGAGAGGGTCTTCCACTTTTTTAAAACTCTATAGGACTCTAAGGTGGGTTTTTTCACTTACATGCTTGAAGGACTGATAATAAACTGGTGGTACTCCATGCAAGCTAAGTTACATAATGATCTTACCTGGACTTCTTTGAAGAAGGTCTTCATCCAGTAGTTTACCCTAAAACATTTCATATGTAAAATACTCTATATTTTCTATCCTTGGAATAAGAAGAGAATTTAGTTTTGGAGTATGCCACTTGTTTCATCGATTTGGTTCACTTATCACTCAAGATTTTTTCTAATGAAATACCTTAAAGCTCAAAGGATCAAGATGGGTTTGAGGGATGATATTTTCCCAATATTGGTTATCTTATTCCTACCAACCTTTGATGAGGTGGTTAAAAAAATCTATGGATGAATCAGACATAGCTAGGAAAATGGATTTAGGTGGAGCTTCAGTTTCTATAGGAGGTATCCATGGTGTGTAATCTATCTAAAAAAGAAAACATAAGGGTGCCAATTTTATATCAAGACTTGTTTCTATGGATTCTATAGGAAAATATCAATTAGGTTGAGATTAGTTTATTATTCATGGTTATAATAAGCCTAACTATATGGAAGCACCTGGGATATTCTATTGTTGTATAAAATCTGGTCATATTAAGTGTTTGTATAGAAAATGTACCAAAGTAGTAGATTTGGATCCACTCTCAACAAAGGCTCTCAGGATCATTCTGATATGTAAAAAAGGGTGGTGTATCTTATTCTCATGTTAAGTGGGATACTCAGGTGGTGAAGAAATCTCGGGTAGGAGCTGAGACTGGATGTTTTTATATAGTAGAGTATGCACTAGAGGAATCTGAAGTAGGCCCGACTACTGTGAGAGGTATGGTGTTCATTTTAGCCTATATGGTTCTAGCATTTTTTGATACAGGTGTATCTCATTATTTTATATCATCTAATTTAATTAATGTTTTGAGATTAAACTTGGAGATTATTTAATTCATGTTGGATCTTTTCATGCCCTTGGGAAAGAGGAAGGAACAAGGTTTTGAATGTCCTAAGTTTGGGGTGATGATTTCTAACTTCAAATTTGTGTGGGACTTCTTAGTTATTGATCTTGATATCTTCAACATTATCATTGGAATGGATTGTATTATCATTTTTAAGGCCCTGATTCACTATTTCCATCATTGATTTTAGTTTCTATATCCTGATGGGGTCCCTCATGTCTTCCAGGTTGAGGGAGATTCTAGATCAGGGAGAGTGGGGAATGTTGTTCCTTATGATAGAGTAATCTCATGTTGGTTGTCAGAGATATTCCTTTACACTATTTATTAATGTTTTAGAATTCCTCTTTTGATAGTAGTGAGTACCAACCTTTAGGTCTTTCCTGATGATTTTTTTAGGTTACCACCTCAAAGATATATTTATCTAAATATTGATCTTCACCCTAGGACAATAATCATTTCTATTCCATCAAACCCCATAGAACCTACTGAGTTAAAGGATATTAAATCTCAACTTGTGTATATTTAGTTTAAGTGTTTTATTCATCCAAGTGTTTTTCCTTGGGTATTGTTGGTTCTCTTTGAAAATAAGGTAGATATAAGTCTCAGGCTTTGTATTGATTACTGAAATCTTAATCATGTGACGGTTAAGAAAAAATACCCCTTACATAGGATTGAAAATATCTTTGATTAAATCATATGAACATGATGGTTTTCAAAGATTGACCTATGATTGGGGTACCATTAGTTGAGGGTTCAAGAAGATAATATACCTAAGAAAATGTTTAGGAGATGGTATGGCCATTTCTATTTTCTAGTTATGTCATTCGATCTCTCTAACACTCTTGTGGTATTTATGGAATTGATGGAAAATACCTTTCATCGATTCTTATACTCTTTTATTATCATGTTTGTGCATGATATTTTGGTGTAATTTAATTTATAGGAGGAATACAAGGATCATTTGGATAACATCCTTATAATCTTAAAGGAACGTCATCTGTATGAAAAGATTTATAAATGTGAATTTTGGATTCAAGAAGTGAAGTTTATACTCTATATTATATCTGAGGAGGTAATATTAGTGGATTCTGAAAATATTTAGGTAGTAATTTCATGGGAGTAACCAAAAATGAGTTTGAGATTTGGAGATTATTGGGATGAGTTGGTTATTACTGGTGGTTTGTTTAGGATTTCTCTAATATTGAATAACTGATCACATTTCTTAACCATAAGGGGGTTAATTTTGTGTGGAATGAAAAAATTTAGAGATCTTTCTAGGAACTATAGGTGAGGTTGACTTTGGATCTAGTTCTGATTCTTTTGGAACTGAGTTTGGGCTATGATATTTTCTATGATGACTCAAGTACAAGATTAGGGTGTCTTGATAGAGAGAAATTAGGTGGTGTTTTATGGATCATTCCAATTACTACCTTGTTAGTATAATTATCCTAACCATGACCTTGAGTTTTAATCCATGATGCACGATATCAAAACTTGGTGCCACTATCTATTTGGGGAGTGATTTACGGTTCATTTAAATCATAAGAACCTGAAGTATATTTTTACTCATAGGGATATGAACTTGAGACAAATGTGTTGGATTGAGTATCTTCAAACTTTCAATTTTGATATTTATTATACACTGGGAAAAGTTAATTTGGTAGTTCATTCATTAAGTAGGAAGTTACCGACTCAATACTTGAAGGTATTAGTAAAGGAGTGGTCTCTGATGATTTTTTTTGTTGAGATGAGCTTGGAGGGGGAGGATGTTAGTGAGCATGTGTCCTTTCCTTTTGTAAAGTATGAATCCTCGTTAAATTATTTGATTTAGTGAGAATAAGTAACATACACCGATTTTAAAAAATTTAGTAAAATCTTTAATGGTGGGGAGACCTCGGGTGATTGGTCTCAGTCTCCCATTGATGCTTTGTGTTTCTAATGCAGTTTGGTTGTTCAGATACCTCTGAGGTAGGATTTTATGGATAGTGTACACCATTATTATTAGTATATGCACCATGGGACTACCAATATGTATCATGATCTAATTCATCTATATTGATGGTTGGGGATGAGGCAGTTGATTGTAGACTTCTTGTTGTCATGCCTTGATTTCCAGAAGATTAAGTTGGGGCATTAGAGACCCGGTAGCTTTTTGAAACCTTTACTCATTCTATTGTAGAAGTGGAATTATATTTATATGGAATTCATCATCATTTTTCCATGGACTTATAGCATGAAGGATATGATTTGGGTGATCATTGACCTACTTATGAAGTCAACTCCTTTCCTACATATTATAGAAACGAAAAAGGTGGAATAACTCAGGTGATTATATATACAAGAGATCATAAAGATTCATTGGGTCCCTTCTACAATTATTTATTACATGGACCCATGGTTTACATCCAGGTTTTGGAAAGGTTTTTAGGAGGTTATGGGTACCCAGTTGAAGTTAAGCACAACATATCACTCTTAGATGGATGGGAAAACTGATTAAGCCGTTCAAATTCCTAAGGATGTGATTTAGGTGTACATGATTGATTTTGGTGGTTTATGAGAAAAGAATCTTCCTTTGGTTGAATTTTCCTATAATAATAGTTATCAGGCTTTAATTAAAATGGTTCCTTTTAAATCATTGTATGGGAATCCATGTCAATCTCCATTGTATTGTACAGAATTGGGAGAACGGACTTTAATTGGGACAAGCCTTGTTTAGGAGATGACAGAAAAGGTACAGATGATCTTAAAGAGGTTAATGATTGGTCAGAGTCATCAAAAAGCTTATACGGACCATCTTCATCATCAATTGGGAAATTAGGGCAAGTTGGCATAGAGGTTTTTTATCCCTTTTGAGATTGTTGAACATCTTGGAAAGTTGGATTATCAATTAGACTTTTTATCTCACTTGACATTGATTCATGATTTGTTTCATGTTTCCTAGCTAAGGAGGTATCAACCGACCCTTACCATGTGATTGAATGGGAATATATTAATCTTGAGCCCTAAATCTCTATAGTTGAACAACCATTCAAATTATGGGTTTCCAAGATAAGGTATTGTGCGGTAAAACAATTCCTTTGGTATATATAATGTGGCAGTGTGGATGGGAAATCCATGATAAGTGGGAGAGAAAATCATTGATGAGGCAATTTTGACCTTTTCCTTTTGAGTTCATAATCTTGATTCCTTTCTTGGGGAAAAAATATTTTATAGTGGGAATAATTGTGATGCCCTTCAGGACATAGATATGTTTTATTTTGATCTTGAATTGTCTCTTTTGAGGTTTTAATGGCTTTTTAGAGTCGGGGTTGAAAATTTGGAAATTTGGAGAAAATAGTCCAAGTGAACGGTATGTTCATGGTTAGTAGTTTCTATTCCATAACCATGTGGATTGGCTCTATAATTTCTATAGGTGATTTTCATGGTTTGATCATGGTTTATCTAACCATGTGAGTCTCCAAGAAAATTGTGTGGGTGAATAGGGTTTTATCTATAGGTTGTCTTATGAATTAAGCACAGTTTTTCAAACTATGTAGTTATCCCTAGGTGATCATATGGTTATCCCTAAGTAACTGTGTAGTTTGGTTTTCAAATAGAAAATGCTACTACATGGTTAGTGCATAGTTTTTCTAATCGTGCATCATAACTATGTGCCCCATATGAGTTTCTTTAAATTGGAAAATTACCCTGATACCCTTGGTTATTTTTTTACTAATATCCTCTTAATCTCTCTTTATCTTGACCTAACCCCTTCCCAGCACTCTAGAGGGTTATCTCCTTGGATCCTTGGCAATTTCCCTTCATTCTTGGTGGATCTATTCAAGGTATGACTTAATTTACACCCATTTTCTCCTCCACTTACTAGATCTTATATTGATATCTCTTTCCCTTATTCCATTGAAACCCAATTGAACTATGATTGTTGGATCTAGTGAGTTTGATAAGGAATTAATTATGTTTCTTATGGATTTAGACTTGTGAGACAATCTTCGTTTTCAAAGGCGACTAGGTTTTCTCCATTGATGATTTATGTGTATCTATATAATGGATATAACCCATGAATTACTTGATGTTATTGTAAATTCCTTTGGTTTGGTTTATAAAATTGAATGATTTGATATCAAGCATCTTGGGTGGAATGAAAAATTGGGTTCTAAATGGGGTTCTTCTTTAAAAACAGTTTATGTGTTCGATAAAATTCTTCAAAGATGATTTTGAATAAAAAATGGATTTTCAATCATGGGACAAGTGATGTTTTGTTGTGAAAATATTTATAAAATTGTGATCATGATTTTCCAAATGATTTTGGAAAACAAAACACATTAGGAACCTTGGGTGTGTTTGGTTATGGACATATGTAAACCTTAGTGAGTGTGGTTCCACTGGGGGATATTCTTATGATATCAATAAACTATGGATGAACTCTATATTATTATGATTCATGGTGTTTTTGTCTTATTGTTCCTTCACATGTATGAGTATGTATTCCCATAGTCTAGACATTGCTTTTTCTTGGTTTTATACATGATTTTTTTGTTCTATGTTTGATTGCTCGCATGCTTATTTTATTGTATTTCCATGGATAATTCTATTTATTACCTTATTTTATCTTTCATGTACTTTTCATATTAATGGTTTACATGAATATGAAATGATTTAAAAGAAACCTAAGGATGTTTTAAAAAATTATTTCCATTCACTACTTCTTTATAAACTTGTTTTGTTTTAAAGCTAGAACTAATGGTTGCATAGTGATAGACATTGTATAGATTCATGGTGGTGTCCCACTGGGGTTTTTCCTCACACCTTGCATATTACTTTGGGTGTATATAGATCTAGTTTTTTAGTATACAAGTAAAGGGAAGGTAATCATGTAGTTTTCTAGATTATCTTGGTCATTGTCACCTTCTTAGTGAGATGGGTTGGTGATGATGGTTGGTCACATCGAGACAAGGCTTTATTCTGGTTCTGTTGTGTTCTCAAATTTATCCTTTTTTGTTTTTCTTTTTATGTCTCATGGATGTGTAATTTTCTTTCATATTTTACTCTATTTGTTTATCTCATTTTAATTAATCACAAGACATGTTTTGGTTCTTCTATTGTTCACTATATTGTGGCAGTTTATCTTAGGCGACGTTTTGTGTCAACCCAGTTAGGTTCATTACATTATAATTATAATTATGTGTATTTTTTTTGTTTTAAAGTTAACTTGGTTTATAATTTTTCACTATTGTGTATGTATTAAGTAATCTTTATTCAGGAATATATTAAGAAGATTGGATATATTTTGGTATTTTTTTATACTTTAATGTTTTATATTCATTGATATTATGGGAGATTAAATGTTTTTGTTTTCAAAATAGTTTATCTTAAATGTGGATTTCATAATAGATCAACATTTTAACTATTTTCTAATTTCAGTATGCTATGAGTTTAAAAAGGGAGAGATTTTTTAAATAAATTTTATTTTTTTAACTGTTTGATGAATTTCAAAAGGGGGGGTAATTTTTGGGTAACTTCTATAAAATATTTTTTGGTTTTGTAAGGTTTTTTAATTTTTTAAAAGTTTTAGATTGTTAGTGTTAATTTTTATTAATGTAGATTTTATTAAAATTAATGTTTTTTTGTTTTAAATATTAAAAATACCTCATACTAAAAATACCTCACATTGTCCTCAAATTATTTAAAAATACCACACATGTTTAAATTGGATGATTATAATTTCTTACAGCATTGTTAAATCATATTTTGTTTATTCTTTAAGTGTTTAATGTTTATTATTTTTTTATAACAGATTCTATAGTCACTATTTTTTATTTTCTCTAAGTATAAAATTATGCTTATGTATAACTAAATGATGTTTATGTAGATATGTTTCATGTTTATGAATACATTATTGATGCTTACATAAACTAGATTGATGCTTACGAAAACTAGATTACACACTACAATCTGGATTATATAGAACTCAATGATGTTTACACAGAAGTTAAAATGATGGTTATGTAAAAATAAAAAATGATGGTTACATGGAACTGTGAAACAATGATTAAAATTTTTTTATGGTTATGAAAAAGTTCAAAATGATGTTTACGCAACAATGAAAATTGATTTTTACATAGATATCAAAATGATGATTACACATAGTTTACTTTTCCATTTTAAGTTCATTTTGATACTCTATTTTTCTATTATTTTGAAATTTTGATTTACTACAAGTTTATATGATTTTTTTATTTGTTATATTGATTTTTAAAATACATATACATGTTAATGATTATATTCAAAACATTTTTGAATTATTTGAATAAAGGAACAATGAAATATATTTCCATATAGGTAAAGTATATTTTCATGTCTGTATTATATTCTAACTATGATTATTTATGTCTAGTTCTCAAGAAATAACCACATCAAAAATATTGTGGAGTTAATTAAGAGGAGATTATACATATTTTTGATCATGAAAACCTGATTATAAAATCTCAAAATAGATCATTTGAGATAACACACAACATTCATACAAGAATTATGAAAGTACTAATATTTTTCTCCTACGACTATTTTACTTATATGTGATCATGAAAATAGATTCAAAATTTGATCCATTTCTACTGAAGTGATCCAAACTACATTGAGTTGCATTATATTTGGACTTATGTTCTTCATTTTTTATGGTTTTCAAAAGTTGTATCTTTTTTTTTACTTAAAGATCATTTTATGATTTTCCCAATCAAAATTGAATCATTGTTTTCTTGGTTATACCTCCTAAAAAAAAGGTAGGTCTTCCCAGTTGTGAATCTCATCAAAAGCCGTTTCCTTGATTGTGACTTGGTCCGAATAAAGTAGATGTTTTCTAGATTATACATCCATGTAAGAAAAAGGTAGGACTTGTAAAATTCTGTCACTCCTTTCAAAAGTGAGGTCTTGTTCCAGTGAGTACCATTCCTCTTGTTGATTTATAGGGGAGTGAAGACTAGATGTAATATCATACGATCTGAACTACTATAAAAATATGGTTTTCATACTCTTTATATGTCCACTACATTTCATTTTTGAACACTACTACATTACATTGTTTTTTTATGTGATAATGCACTATAATTATTAATTCTTAAGTACTTGTCTACTAGTTTTAATTTTTTTTAAAGTTCTATTCACCCTCCCCACCCCACCCCCCTATAGACCATATTTTCATCTAGACTGGGTCAACATAATCTTCTTAACCATCTTATTGATGAATCCTTCACATTTTCTTCTTCAAAAACTATTCACTCTCTACAATTCCATATATATATAAATAAGACTCACTTAATATGTACTATAAGCCTACACGAGTCAAGATTGGTGTGTAGATATGACTAACATGAAAATCTTATCAATGAATTGCTTTATTTGGATCTTGTTCACCATTTGGTGCTTGAAATACATTCTCACCATATTTTTACTTATCCCCCTACATCCTCTCTCCCACTGATTTAACATTTAAGAGATCTTTCACTTTTATCATCTTTTATAATTCGATCATCCACTTTAAATGTGTGAGCAATCTTAACCCCCCTCCATATCTTAAACAATATATCCCCTTTTTTCAATATATCCAAAGGTCCCTCCTTTGTGGTTTTCCAGTGAAAGAAAAATTATCAGCAAATGGGGAAATCCATAACATACCTTGAAAAGTTGGGGTTCCACAACCACACTTATTTAAGTTTGAGGAGTCAAATAGAATCTGAGAACTAGTCAATGATTATCAAATATCTCCTTGGGAAATGTCTATATCATGGTATCTATGGCCTATGGATGGGTAGGCACATACTTCAATTTCACTAAACCATGCTCAAATTTCTCCTTTATTAAGCGATACTTAATTTCAATGTGCTTTATCCTTGATTTATGGATGAAATTTTTATAAGGTCAATTGCACTTGAATTTCCACAGCTGATTTTGATATGA
Source organism: Viscum album (assembly GCA_963277665.1). Taxonomy (NCBI): domain Eukaryota; kingdom Viridiplantae; phylum Streptophyta; class Magnoliopsida; order Santalales; family Viscaceae; genus Viscum; species Viscum album. The sequence goes on along the minus strand of OY728165.1, from coordinate 1,333,898,539 downwards.
TAATGTGATTTAACTCCCATATCCTCAAGTTATTTCTTCATCCATAATAATTACAAGCAAACTTGAGTGGCCGCAATATACTCAGATTATGAAGTTCTCAATAAAATGAAATTTTGTTTCTTACTAAGATAATAAATAATAAATAATCCAAGATAGAATGCACTCCTTGATGTTAACTTTCTTCTATCTGCTGAACCAGCCCAATCTGTATCCATATATCCTAATAACTCATGCTCTGATGTGCATTTTAAATCAAGTTGAAATCCATTGTTCCATTGATGTATTATAGTATAATCTTTACTTCTTGTAAGTGTAATTACTTGGGATTACTTTGGTACATTACATATTAACATATGGAAGACATAATATTAGGTATTTTCATTATTTAGTAAAAAAATTGGAGAAAATGGAGCACACCCTTTGAAGTACTCCATCTGTTGAAGACAATAGATAGACCTGACAAAACAACATTCACTGTAAAAATTCATTTGTCTGATCGCTCGAACCTATGCAGCGGAAAATATACACAATCTTATCAAACATATGTCCATCTGATAATAACCTCCATCGAGTTTTTGTGCACTGTAATTAGGATAAGAAACCACCTAATCACTACACAAAACTCTATGATCACACTTCACACAAAAATATCCAAGAAAACAGATAAGAAATATTTACATGGTTCAGAAAAATATCCTACATCCATGGGAGAATACTGCAAACATATTCATTACTAGAGATCCAAGTTAATACAAAAAACTCACTCACATTCTCTATATTATAAATTATTATATATTTAAGTCAGAAACTTCCACTATTCACTCACTCGGTCATATAAAACATTAGATCTAGGACACTACCTCTTTATAGAGGTCTCTATCTAGTCATCTGGCTTCACTGATCTTTAAGGATCATGGTTAGCATTTTATTTCCCTAAGAAACTTTTGATACAATGGTATAACCTCCATTTAAAATGTCAATAGTCAGTTACTAGAAAAAACCCAAAAAAAATATTTTCTCCTCCTAATGAATATCATTTGGGAGAACTCTATCCAATGATCTTTATCTGATCAATGACATCTTGTTGTAGAAACCTTTTATATTATGACTCTACATATGATCAAATTTACCAGAAGGAAGTCTTATTGGTAACAACCTTATTCCAAGCCACACTAAAACAACACCATTAGAAAAAACACTCATTTAGTTAGTCCAATGATCATGGTATGATCATCTCCATATGTAAAACTTGGTCTGATGATCCTGAAGAACTTCCACAAACCCAACCATCTCCCACATGTAAATTTCTTCAGGATTGTCATCCTTCTACTTTTATCTCCCTAAGTTCATCTTTAATTTGATGCATGCAGTGACCTCCACCCCATTTGATCATCCAAGTCTCATTGAGGCACAATATTGCCTCATACTTTCTTGGAAAATCACCTTTGTAAACATATTCATAGGATCAATCTTCCCATAAAACTTTTGTAGTTACAACACTTTATCTTCTAACATACTTCCTATAATGTGATACTTCAGGTCAATGTGTTTCATTCTTGCATGAAACACTGGGTTTTGAGCCAAATGAATGACACTATGACTATCATAGAATAACATCCCTTTGTTTGATCCCTTTTTGAGTTCCTTTAGCAAGTGCATAAACCATATCAATTATTTCCCTACTTTAGAAGCAGCAATATACTCTACTCCTGTTGTATATAAAGTAACCATTGGTTATAAATAAGACATACAACTAACTATTATTCCACTAAAAGTAAATACAAAACTTGTAGTACTTTTATATGAGTACATGTATTTAGTAAAATTTACATCTACAAAGCCTTTCAATTGATCATCATCATTGAACCATAAAGTTGCATCCTTTGATCCCTTCAAGTATTGTAAGATCCATTTCATATCTTCCCAGTGTTTCCTTCTAAGATTTTACATGAAGCGGCTAATAATTCCCACTTTAAAATCAATATTTGGTCAAGGAAAAACCATTGCTTACAAAAAACATCCTATAACCAAAGCATAAGAAGCCTTCTCCATGTCATGAACTTATCTGTCTATTAATGGTGTTTGAGCCTTAGAAAGTTTAAAGTGTCCAATGAGGGGGGTTGAGATAGGTTTACAAATAGTCATTTAGAATATTTCAATGAATTTATTTATGTATTACTTATGTGATAAAACCAAGGATCTGAATTTACTATCCCTCTCAATTCTCATCCCCAAGATCTTATTAGATTGTCTAAGATTCTTCATTTCTAACATTCTTGATAACTTCCTCTTTAGTTCCTCAATCCATTGGAACTCTAGACCAGCAATCAACATATTATCCATATACAACAATAGTATGATATATGTTCCATCATCCCATTTCTTTCTATAACAATAGTGATCGGACTCACATCAACTAAAACTTTCTTCAAACATTAATGTGTTGAGATTACTGTTCCAATATCTTAGAGATTACTTCAATCCATAAAGACTTTGTTTCAACTTATAAACCAAATCCTCATTCTGATGAAATTCATAACCCTTGGGTTGAACTATGTAAATCTCTTCCTCTAAATATCCATGAAGAAAAGATATCTTTGCATCTATTTTCTCTGAGTGTAGATCATTAGACATAGCAATGCTGAGCACAATCCAAATGGTCATGTCCTTCACCATTGGTGATAAAATTTTAGAGAATTTGATACCTTTATTTTGTTGAAAACCTTTAACCACCAATATTTATCTATATCTCTTACTTCTATTAGCTTCCTCTTTCAGATAAAACTATCAGTTGTTTTCTAGAGCTATATTTCTTTATGGTAGCTTAGTCAACTCCCAATTGTTGTTGATATTTAAGGATTTCATTTCCTCTTACATGTATGACTCCCACTATTTAGAGTTTTTGAGAGCAGTTTCTTCCTCCATACTGTCTAATTCCCCTATATCTATTATAAGTAATAAATTCATATCAACTCCAAAACTCTAAAATGGTTTCCTAATATGAGTGGATCTCATTAGCACAACCTATGCTTCATTATATTGAACCTATTTATTTGATATTTGTCTATCCAATAGAGTTATGTTCGATAAATATACGTACAGTACTTGTATGTATGAACTTTCACTATCTATCAATGATCTATATGATCTTACCCTATCTGATACCTTAACCATTGAAGTGTCAACCTATGATGCTTCCCCCAAAATTTTCAGACTAAGAGTCCATATGGTAACCTCTGCCCAATCACCCTGTACTTCGATAGTTGAACTATCCTCAACTTCCTTCTCAGTTAAGTTATGATCTTTCCATATAATATATTCATTGAAAACAACATCATGGATCCATATGACTTTTTTCTTTTCATCATCCCATGGGAGATAATCAAAATTCTCATCACCATATCTGATAAGAAAACACACTTTGAATTTTTCCTCTAATTTATCTCTATCTTTAACATCGATATGAACATATGTGATGCTTACAAAAATGTTGAGATGGTTGACCTGTGGTCTCTTACCAAACCAAAGTTCCTTGGGAATTTTATGTCCCATGGATAAATTCAGACTTATATTCATGAAGTAAGTTGTTGTATTTAAACCCTCTTTCCAAATTTTCTTAGGCATTCTAGAGTAAAGCATCATACTCCGATCTTTCTATTTCAGAGTCTAATTCATTATTTCAGTTATTTCATTTTGTTGTGAAGTTCTTGGGATAATATTCTCATGTTTGATTCCATTATTATTATATAAGTTTCAAAATTCACGTCTGGTGTATTCCCCACCATTGTCTATCCATATACATTTTAACTTTATTTCACACTCTTTTTCAGCCAAAATTTTCTACTGAATAAATTCCTGAAACGTGTTATATTTATTCTCCAGGAATTAAACCCATAACTTATGAGTAGAATCATCAATGAAGGTCACAAAGTACAGTGATCCTCTATACAATTGAACTAAGGGTAGTCCCCAAACATCAGAATAAAAAATTTCTAACTTTTGATTCCTTGGATTGCTACTATCCAAGTTGAATAAAACTCTCTTTTGTTTTCCTAACATACAACTCTCACATATTCCAAGGTCTGTTTTATCAAGTTTGAGTATGCCTTTCACCACTTGAACTTTAAGATTCTTCTCACTAATGCGACCATACCTATAGTGTCACTTTTATAAATCATCATATGAAGTCATTCCAATAGTTGTAACTTCATCACTCCATATGGTAAAAATATAGGGTACTATTTTTTAATTCCTAAGTAATAGTCATAGACCCTCTTCTAATATTCCAAACTCCATTTGAAAAATTCATTCCAAAACATGCTTCATCAAGTTATCCTACTAATATGAGTTTCTTCTGAAGACCTAGAATATGTCTAACATCTTTCAGTTTCATGGCACTCCCTTTTTTCATTTGAATGTTCACATCACCTTTCCCAAATATATTCATAGTTTCATCATCCACTAGATGTACTCTACCCAAGCTTCTAGGTACATAATCAACCATGCACCCTAACTCACCAGTTGAATGGAAAAATGAACCTATATCAATAACCCATGGCTACTCAGCAATGATCATGTTTAAAATCAGGTTGGAACCTCCACCTGTTGAACTAACTTAGTTTATCTGTCTAGAAGTGGAAGCCTCTGACTGATTCCTTTAGTCTTTCTTGATATGTCCCTTCTTCCCAAAAATCCAGAATTTAGGACTAGAACCTATCAATTTTCCATAACTTATTCTATGTAACTTATCCTCTAAAGATTTCTTCTTTTGACAATCCATATTTTGAACTGACCTTCCTCATCCAATAGTAATGATAGCACTCCCGCATGGTGTCTAAAATTCATTTCACCTCAACTCCTCATTCAAGATCAAGTTTCAAACATCATTAAACATAATATCTACTTTACCATTGGAATTCATCACTATTGTCACCATGTAATCCTGACTCTTTATAAGTGAGGAAAGAAGAATTAAATACAAAACATCATATGTGAAAGTTACCTTCATTGTATCGATATTTCTCTAAATCATATTAAAGTCATCCACATGATTGGTTGAAGGCCTTCCGTCCAATAACCTTAAGGTAAGAAGTCTTCCCATCATGAAAACTTTGTTATGAGTAGTTAACTTCTCATAAATTTCATCCAATGCTTTCATAACCTCTATAGTAGTTTTCTTATCTCTAATGTTGAACACAACATTATGAGTAAGAGACATCCTAATCAAGGCCAAATATTTTGTGTCTAACCACTCTCATTCTATCTTTTCCTTAGTCTTAGGGAAAACACCATACATAAGAGAATAAAAATATTTTTGTAACAAAATATCTTTCAGTTGAATTATCCAAAAGTCAAATTCCACTCTAATGAACTTATTGATATAAACTTTTCCTTCCTCTAAATTCATTCTTCTGAAAATAGTAAATCAAGTAAAATCAAATAACTTGAAACTTAGAGGAGAAGTCACCTGAATACTGTGAGTGAAGTAGAACCAACTACGTCTTTCTTTGATACGACTTGTTGAGAGGAAATGGTCCAAAACCTTTTAAGTACTCCATCAGTTGGATCCAAAATATAGATCTAGAAGAAAAATATTCACCAAATAGAGTTCTTTATCCAATCACTCCAACCTGCACAATAAAAAATCTCCACAATCTTATCGAACATATGTATGTTTGATAATCACCTCCACCAAGTTGTTGTGCCCTAGAAATTGGATGAGAAACCACCTAATCACCACAAAAAATTCTACGATATCATTTCGCATAAAAAAATATCTAAGAAAATGTACAAACAAGATTTACATGGTTCGAAAAAATGTCCTACATCCATGGGAGAACACTGCAAACATCTTTATTATTAGATATACAAGAGAATAAAAAAAAGCTTTCTCACTTCCTCTCTATTATAAAGTCTTAGAATTTTGATTTAGAAAATTTCATTGTTCACAAACTCGGTCATACAAAACATAAGATCTGGGCCACCACCTCTTTATAGAGGTTTCGGTCCAGTCATCTGGTATCAATGATCTCTAAAAATCACAATCAACCTCCTATTACCTTGAGAAACTGATGATACACTATTATACCCTCCATTACAACCACTAATAGTCAATTACCAGTAACAACCCAAACATTTGAGTTACCCCTCCTCATGAGCACCATATGGGAGAACTCCATCCGATGATCTATGTCTGGTCAATGAAGCTTCACCACAGAAACCTTCTCTCTAATGACTCTATGTCTAATAAAATCTTCCCAAAGGAAGTATGACTGATAACAACCTTTCATCCAACCACACTAAAATAACACAATAGGAAAAAAACTCATGTGGTCAGTTTGATGATCACGGTTTAATCATCTCCATTCAAAAAATTTAGTCTGGTGATCCTGAATAACTTCTAAAAACCCAATAAAAAAGGCCCCCTATGATCTACCCATATTCTATAATGTTAACCACTTTATCATTTTTATCCCTTGACAACTTCATCCAGGTAGCATTAGGTGTTTTCATTGCCTTAGAATCCTATATTTCAAATAATTTTAGAACCACCTTGGCATATTTGAATTGTGAAATGGATGTTCCATGCCTTGTATCACCTACAGAATAAGGAAAAAGTTCAATACTCCAATCATTAACATTTTGAACTCACACCTCATAAATTATATAAATTTTATACATGGTACCTCATTTGATCCACTAAATATTATTTCATTAACATATTATATCAGCATCATCCTTTGATCACTCTTCTTCTTAATATAGAGATTATGATAAAATCCACTACATTAAAACCCAAGCTTCTTCAAGTGTTGATCTAGTCTAGAATACCAAGCTCTTAGTGATTGATTTGGCCAATAAAACACCTTCTTCAGTCAAAAAAACTTGATTCCCATATTCATGCACAAGAAAACCATATAGTTACTCAATGTACACCTCTTTTTCAAGTAATCCATTTATAAATGATGATTTGGCATCCATCTAGAAAATCCTAGACCACCTTTTCATTATTATAGCCATGAATAATTGAATTGTTTCCAACCAAGCCACATGAGAAAATATTTCATCTACATCAATACCTTTAATTTGGGAGTATCCCTTACACACAAGTCAAAAAAAATTCTAAATTACCATTTTATATTCATTTAGTTTTTTATAGAAAACTAATTTGGTCCCAATGATGTTCTTATCTGCCAACCTTGAAACAATATCTCATGTATGATTCTTCTCAATTTGGTCAATCTCTTCATGCATCACCCGAACCCAATCCTCATATTTAACAGCCTCTTTAAAAAACTTTGGTTTTACCTGATATAAAGTGAAGTTTTCTATATAGACTTTATTCTCCTTGTTTTCATTGGTGTTGTCCTATCATCAATGATATTTCACTCATCAATTTCAGACCTAATTTTCGGTTTTTAAGAAGTCGTTAATCTAACTTTATTTTTTTTATCATCAAAGTCTTATTCATAATAAACATTATCCCCCTTATGGTCCCCTTGATCTACTCAACTCCTCATCATGTTCCTCTAATATTTTCTCACTATTCCATTGAAGATTCGACTCATTTTCCACTACAGTTACATCTTGGATGTTAAAAATATTTTAAATTTGTTTATTGAAACACTGATACACCTTGATCTTGGATAAGAATCAAAGGAAAATCCATTTATATCAATGATATTAAAACTTCCTACATTTCTACTTATTGTGAATAAAGCACTTAATTCTAAAGATTTGAAAGTATTTCAAAGTCGAATTCTTCCTATACCACAACTCATATGAAGTATTTTCTTCTCCTAGATATAAAAATTATTTGTTAGAAATATAGACTGATGTCAATACAAATTCCTTCTAAAAATTCTCAGGTAGGTCTTTTTCACTAAGTACCTTTATTACCATGTTGTTTGTGATATAGGTTCTCCTCTCAACTATGTCATTTTGTTGAGGATTTCTTACTACTGATACCTAGTGACTTATCCCATGATTCTTGAGATAATCCTCCACTTGGATATTTGTGAACTTAATACCATTGTTGGTTTAGAATTTTAGAATATTCTGTCTAATAATCTTTTCATCCTTCCTCCGATGCTGAGTAACATAACTGAACACCTCAGACTTGTGGGTGATGACCATAAACCATTCCATCTTACTATAATCATCAATAACACATAGTATAACTTCCCATCAATAGATCATGGTTATTTCAGCCCACACACATCAACATACATTAATTCAATCAACCTTATTGATTTATTGTCTTTCGACTTGTATGTCTTTCAAATAATATTCCCTTTTTGACAAACATCGCATGTGCATGTATGATCACGTGATAGTCTAGGGATACCAAAAGCTCCATCATTCTTCACCAGATATTCCAAGGACTGTTGAAATAGGTAACTAAGCCTTTTATGCCATAATTTTTTTTCTTCTTACTTAGATAGAAATCACATATCTTTTTCTCTATCGATGAGGTAGAGATTCCACTTTATTTGATTTCCTTTCATCATAACTACACTATCTTTCCTACTGATGACATAATTCTTCTTGGTGAAATTCACTATATTTCTTGAGTCACACGATTGACTTATACTTATAAAGTTATGACCAAGACCTTCAATAACCAATACATTTATTTGTCTCACATCTTCACCCCCAAATTTGGATTTTTATGATCTAATAATCTTCAACCCTTCATCATTACCAAATCCAACGACACCTTCTTTTTCATACTTGATGTCTGCAACTAGTTCTTAGTTTGTCATCACATGGGAAGTACATTATTTATCAAGAATCCATACAATAATGTGATATGATGCTTTTAGGAAAATCTCTATAACCACTTCCTTCTCAACTCTTTTCTTTTTGATCCATGTCTTTGACATCACACCCTATGATGATTGGTATAATTGATCCTCCTCAAAACATGATGGACCAACCTCATCTTTCAAAAAATTTAATTGACTTTGTATTTTCATACCACTTTAGGATTCCTTGAACTCCTATGTATGGCCACTTTGGTTCTCCATAAACACATTCCTCTGCATTGTCAATGAGAGATACCGGGACATATAACCATATCCACTACATTGAAAATAGTGCTCATCGAAAGCATATATGAAATATTGGTTCTTCATAGACACATTCCTCTGAATTTTCAATGAGAAATACCTGAAAATATAACCATATCCACTACATCAGAAATAGTGGCCATCAGAAGCATACATGAAATGTTGAGTTATGTATGGTTGCCTCTGTTTATCTTATGCCTTCCAAAACATATTGGATATAGAAAATACACTTTGAGTATGTTTTGTATCTCTATAACAATAACATCTTATTTGAGGTGTATTCTTGTGTGTGTTTTATGTAGCTCGGGTAACTCTTTGGGTATTTTGAGTGTCCTGGTTTTGAGTCACGCCTAAATCGACCTTCAACTTTAGAGTGGGTGATTGTGGCTTAACATCGACCAACACTACCTTTTGATCACAATCAAGTCCCATACCGACCTTTTCATTCCGATGTGTCTTTTTTCCATGGGAAATCCTCTAACTGTCTTGTTGGACCTCCATGCTTCTCCTTAACCTTTTATGTAACTAGTTCGATTTTATTTCCCGATTTCATATCAAGAGTCAAGATTCTTTCCCAATCTTTGATTTTTTGCTACAGAACAACAATTTCTCCCTCAATCTATTTGATATGTTTGAATTGATCTTTAATTATTTTAGTCAAACTATCGATAATTTGGGTCTGCTCTTCGATCTTGAGATTGTACTTAACAACCTTCTCCAAGATTTTTGGCTTTTCATATTTGAACTTTTCAATTTCCACCTTTAACTCAGACTTCTCTTCTTTTTTCTACATACAGATTTTGGTGTCACTAACCACTCTATTGGATTTCTTTTTTTGGGATTTCCAGACATCTATTTCATCAAACACGACCTCTAACTTTTCTATGAGATTAACTCTCCCTTCTACTTTTACTTTATTATCATCATTGTCTTCCCTTGTTTGCAATTTGTCTATAATAACCACAAGAACATTTTCTTTTTGGTCGTTGTAGTCCTTAATTTCTTCCAATCCTATTTCTTCTGAGCCATTATCCTCTTGTGAAAGTAGGTTCTTCTTCTTGAAGTGGTTGTCCTTAGTACTCTTCCCACCTTTCACGTTATTTGAAGATTTGTTCGCCAAAACTTCATTATCCACCTCATCAGCTTGAAACTTCTTAGGATACTTTGTTGTGAGGTGTTCAGCCTTTCTACACCGAAAGCACGTGAGTAGATATTTCCCTTTGAACTTTCCTTTTTCCTTTTTCAAATTTGAGGAAAGGAATGTCATAACTTCATCAACCGTTTTTTCTTCTTGATTGTTCTCCACGATGAGCTTCTCCAATGACTTGAATGTCACTTCCTGATGCTTCCTTTTTTCTACAGTCTCATTATCATTATTCTGCGTCTCATATGCAACAAGATTACTGTGAAGATTGTCCAATGTTAGCTCCTTTGGATTTTTATCCTTGAGCACATAGAATTTTGGATTAAACCATGGTGACAGTTTTTCTCAAGTTGTGTTTGGCGATCTTCACATCATTAAGGGTTTCTCCAAGCCCATGCATATCCTCCACAATCACATTTACATGATCAAAGAATGCATCAAAAAATTCATTCTGGTGCATCCTCAAATCCCCGTACTTGTTTCATAGAACATGCAGTTTAGCTTCTCATACCATTGAGTCATCTTCATAGATATTAAGTAGTTTTCCCCACATTATGCGTGAGGATTTACATGATATCACCTTTGTGTAGATTGTGCTGGCTAATGCCCCCCCCCAACACATTGATTTCCTTGGTGTTGACATCAAACTCTTTGTTATCACCCTCTGATAAGGCTTCAATGTCCATATTGATTGAGATCCCATGAATACTCATTGTGTAAACATCGTACCTAAAGATCACAAAATAATGCTACATTCGATTCTTTCAAAGCTAAAAGTTATTCTTATCGAAGATCAGGATCTCTTTGTAATTTACTGTTGTCGTGACTCTCACTTAGAGAAAAAATCCACCAACTTGAACCATTAATTCTAACACCACTTGCTAACCCCAAGCAAGTTAAATACCACGATGAGGGTGAATCGGGGCACGTCAATTTTTTCAAATGACCATTGTCAGTGATTTGGTTCCACTGTTAGTAGGGATTGTTCTCTCCCTCACAACAGATATGAAGCGATGAAATAGGGCATACAAACAATTTTTACATGGTTCACCCAAACTGGATCAATCCAAGGAGCGTGCAACGACGACACGCCGATGTATCAAAATTACTAAACAAACTGCTTGTTTACAATGTTTGATGCACACTCACTATCTCATTTGGCTTATAACCACCCACAAATTGAGAACGCATTGATCTTTCAATTAAAGTATACCACTTACTTTCTTTTAGAAGATATCTCAAATACATTGAATCTGACTTTTTTTTTATCACAAATGGTGTGTGATGCAGTAATTGTTTATTAAAACGATGAATTCCATTTTAGTAATGGAATTATGACATCTATATCAATAATTCATAAATTTTGGTGGTAAAAATATCGCCCCTATTTCATGGATAACTATTTGCTTTGGGGTTGCGTTCGTGGTTGACCGCCGCTTCCTCGTCGGCCCTCTCGTCGGTGATCCATCTGTCTCGTCCGTTGTTTCTGCAAATCGCCACATTTCGCTTGTCGTCGCTTTTTATTCAAGGTATTCCTTCCTCTGTTCTCTCGTCTTCTATCTTTTCTGCAAGAATAGAAGCGAGGCTGATGCTTCGGCTAAGCAGTCCAGTGGGAAAACATTTTACTGAAACTTGATTTTATTTTTCTGTCTTTCTCTTGAATGTTGTAAGGGTTTCCTGTAAATCATCTTACTTAGTCAAGAAAATTTGGCTTAAGACATGGCCTTAGTTTGCTGAATTGATTGCCTACGCACTCCCACTCCCCGCCACCTTTCCTTGAAGCAATTTATTTTGTACTAGTTTCTTTATATTGTTCAAGCAAAAAAGTCTAATTCGTGTCATTACATTCCATTACAGCAATGGAAAATTGCAATTGATGTGTAATATGCTGCTTTTTGATACAGTTGCGCGGCAGTAGATTTATTGAGAGATACAGGATGGCTTCTTCGCTATCTTTCCTTCATTGCACCATTGCTTCATCTCACCAGATTTCTTCCCTACCTAATGTTGCGGTTGTGAGGGCCCATCCAACGATGACTATTGAAGCCAAAACTAAGACCAGAAGAGAAGACAGAATCGCTCGCCATGCCCGTATTAGAAAGAAGGTACTGTTTTTTCTTTTTAGAAATATTATTTACCTGAATTTTCGGTCGTGTGCGCATCTTTGCTTTTGATTTGACCATGCTCATGACATTTTATTTTTGAAAAATATTATTTTCATTAAAAAACGCTGCACTAAATTTCCAAATCTTAGAAAGGGCGAATTATTTGTTTTTCTTGCACCCAAAGGTTCTTGAAAAATTCATCGCGCAGCAATATTATTTTTTACAGTGATGAACTTGTCATGAACCAAGGACTCATGAAAACTATTGAGCTTGGTCACAACCATGCTGTTCCATGCAATCTCTTATGCACGTGCAGCAAGTTTATTGAAATTCTAGTTATTCATCTGCACACCATTTTACTGAATTCAGAAAGCTGTATAGATCTGTCTATAAATCAATCCGAGAGGCTTTGTTTTTAAGCTTTCATGTGTGTCAAGTTTATTGGAAAGATCGGCTCAATGGGGCCATACCGTAACTAATGGGTCATCTCTTTATCAATAATTATAAATGATCTTGTTGATGTTTGGCACCTGCATCTGTGGAAAAGAGGGGGAATTTCTTCCATTGCAGTTGATTTCAATCTATCCATTCTCCTCACTGCTTAATGCTAGTTTCACTTGTTACAAGATTGACATGATCTGACATGATCCCATTACATACATTACATATCGAAGGAGGGGGAAGGGGAATAGTAAATAATTGCTGGGGGCGGTATTGTATTTTTGTAGGTTCTGGGCGCAGCGGAAGTGCGTTAGTGGGTGTACCCAACTTTGGTTTTAGCGTTAACAACGATCAATCCGAGATCCGTCACGATAATAAAACGCCGGATCTTCGAAATAGAACGAAGAACGAAAAAGAAAGATGGGAGTCCCGGAACCATAGATAGGATCATCATATGTTGGTTATAATTAATTTAATTAATTGACAGGAATTACTTTGATGAAATTCTCTCTCCGTTGATGTTTTCGGTCACGATCCGATGTGATCCGTCGTTGCGTCGTAGAATCCAAGTGTAGGATTCCTCTAGCGGTGATCCACATGTGCTCCACGTATCTCTGAACGTCGCCGAAGGGATCTTCAGGTGTTGGCGTGGAAAAGTCTTCGCTTGCGATGTCCGCCTTCGATCGCCTTGATCCGGTGGATGTGGATCTCTCTCTCGTAGCTTGAGAGCGTTCTTGGTGGAAAAAAAAATTCTCTCTTGGCTTGAGAGTTGTTCCAAATCCGTTGTGCACCACACCAAAAAATGGCTAGGCTAATGAGAAATATATAATTGAGATTTTTAATTACATAGAATAATAAAATGAATTAATTACCCGAAAATATTTATTCATTTCATTTAATTCTTAGTAATACCTCATGTCTAATAATAACAGTTGACTATTATTATTACCTGACATGCGCCCAGCGAATTACACCTAATATTATTTAATTAAATAAATAATATTATTTCTCATAAATTCCCAGAAAAAAATACACGGTGTGTATATTTAATATACACGTCGTGTACTTTTGTTTTTTCATTTTTCTTTATTTCTTCCACCATATTTATTAGACCTTGAATAATAGTTATTTATTTCTCAAATACATATCACTGCATTACTCGTTAATAAATATATTATTTCGCTCACAATATATTCTCTCGAATAACTAGTGTCGAAATAAATGCGATCAGACATTCTTGAATAATCATTAAACCACAGTCGGGAATAATATTTATTCAATTTGTTAAATTAATATTTAACTCAAATACTTGGACACACTTAGTGTGTGACCCTCTAGGCCTTTCTCTGTGGCATTAGACGGAACCTGCCTAAAGTCCAAGGTTAGCGTCTAGCAACACGCCAAGGCACCCATAGAGAAAGAAGTTAACGCCGCAATGACGTGTCACCTCCTACGAACGCTTACCGTGTAATGTAATCCATTTGTCTCGATATCTCGAATCAAGCGGGTTGCATGCTAGTGCCATCAACCCATGTGCTTGATTATTCTTTCTTTGACTTTCCGGAATTGAACTTGTCCATTCCTCACAATGGTCATGGATTTATTTAGGCTATATCAATTTCACCAAAGACCCTGAGATATCTACTTACGTTATGGAACAGAAGGGACAAATCTTTTCTCGCATTATCTATTAATTCAGTATTACTCGTGACACACCCAACGTATCCTAACTCGCTGCGAACAGTGTGTTGTCACGGTTTTCGTCAATACATCTAAGTGCGCGAGTTGTAATATCCATTAATAATAATCTTAAAGTCCAAGGACCAATACACACGTCCGCAGATAGGAACATCCAATGACACTATGAAATGTGGATTTCCTACTGACGGGTCTCGTTCTCATAATATCCTCCAGGATATTACCAAGGGCACACACCATGAGAAGGTGCCTCAAAGTTTTATGAGCCCTCGCCCTTAATGTCTTGTATTATTTGTGTCCTTCAAATAACATCATCCTGCTATAGAACATATATTCAAGAACAGTGTTATGACACTTTCGGGTTTTCATTACAGCAGGGATCCGCTATGACCCTTTAATGCAACGACTATTCTTAGGACATTATCACATGCATTGTCACGTAGTAGAGCAATCGAGATATGATAAGGTATTTATTAATGAATAAAGTACAAAGTAGTTAGTTCTACGCCATCAACTCCAACAGACTCTCACTTGGACTAGAGCCAACTGCTAACAACCTTTAACCCGCTATGATAGAAGCCAACAGACGTTGAAAGTAGGCTGCTGTGAGATGTTGTTTGGAAGGGGAATGATAAAAGGGGGAGTTAATTTTGCTGCCAGGTGCAGTGTAATAAAAGCTGGCAGTGTGATAAAAGCTGGCAGTGTAAAGGTAGAGATAGTAAAGTCAGACAATTGTATTTTTAATAAGAGGGACCAGGTGTCTAGAATCTTCCAGCTGTTGAGGCCCCCAGCTATATTTTTAATAAGAGGGACCACCTGTCTAGAATATTCCAGCTGTTGAGGCCCCCTTTAAATAATTTGGTTGGGGCCAGCATTAAGGGAGGGATATTGTTTTTTAGAAAACGGATATGCTGTGCAGATACAGGGGCAGCGGCCATCGGCCTCGCGGTGCGACCACGGGGAGTCCTTTCTTCAACTGTTCTTCTTTTTTCCTCTCTACTGTAAATTCTGCTCGTTATTGTAGTAGAATTCAACAGAAACTCTTGTTTTTCTTCTCTCTCTCTTGTAGAGAGAATTTGTTTTACAGAGTTCTTGGACGAGGATTTGTGGAATCAATGAAGCTTATGCCCACTCGGATGGAGAACAGACTTTCAACTTTGGAAGCTGGACTACAACGGCATGAGGTACAGATGCAGGAATCGATAGCACCAATGAATCGGCTCACACAAAGTCAGACGGAGATGATGCGGCAGATCGAGGAAAAAGGCAAGTCTAAAGTTGTTGATGAAGGTGAGTGTAGTGTACGATCGGAGGCCAAGAAAGGCGAACGAGAAGCTTCTGCGGGAGATGAAGGGGAAAGAGCAAAGCAGATTGGGAGGTGATGCGAGCAGTAACCAAACCAGTGGAGATGCCTACCTTTTTTGGGAGGATCCAATCTCATGGATCGTTAAGGCGGAAATATTATTTTCAATCCATCGCATATGGGAAGAGATGAAAGTGTCGCTGGCACAGTTGAGCATGGATGGCATGGTACAATATTGGATCATCTCATTAAGATCCGTTCGGCCGACTCTGACTTGGTCGCAATTCAAAGAGGAACTCTTAGGTAGGTATGAAAATGCAGCAGCGGAAGATCCACTGATCTTCTTGAAAGGTTTAAGACAGACTGGGGCTGTAGATGATTATATCGAAGAGTTTGAGCGTGTTGCACTGCGAATTCCAGATTTAAAAGATAAGTGGTATATTAGTTTGTTCATAGGAGGATTGCAGCCAGAGATCAGGAGCACAGTGATAACTCACGAACCGCCAAACAAGGCACGGTTGTTAACTTTGTCCAGGAGGATAGAAAGAGAGCTCTTGGCCAAAGGAATAATTGAACACCCTGAATTGCGGGACAAGAAACATGCAAATTGTAGCCACGGGAGGAGCTGGAATGCAAACACAGTGAAGTTGGTTCCTACGATAGAAGTTGGAGAAAAGGAAAAACGCAGTGGGAATTCTACAACAAGCAGGCGGGGAGTACAAAATTTATCTAAAGAAGAATATGAAGAAAGACGTGCTAAGGGGCTGTGTTTTTCCTGCGGACAAACATTCACTCCAGGCTATAAATGTCCTGACAAGGGATGCAAACTCATGGTCTGGGAATGTATAGAATCCGACGAAGGAGTTTCAGAGGATTCACCACGTTTTCCACCTTGGGGACAAGGTGGAAATTCAACAGGGTGGAATTGATAGAAGCCAACAGACGCTGAAAGTAGGCTGCTGTGAGATGTTGTTTGGAAGGGGAATGATAAAAGGGGGAGTTAATTTTGATGTCAGGTGCAGTGTAATAAAAGCTGGCAGTGTGATAAAAGCTGGCGGTGTAAAGGCAGAGTTAGTAAAGCCAGACAACTGTATTTTTAATAAGAGGGACCAGGTGTCTAGAATCTTCCAGCTGTTGAGCCCCCTGGCTATATTTTTAATAAGAGGGACCAACTGTCTAGAATATTCCAGCTGTTGAGGCCCCCTTTAAATAATTTGGTTGGGGCCAGCATTAAGGGAGGGATATTGTTTTTTAGAAAACAGATCTGCTGTGCAGATACAGGGGCAGCGGCCATCGGCCTCGCGGTGCGACCACGGGGAGTCCTTTCTTCAACTGTTCTTTTTTCCTCTCTATTGTAAATTCCGCTCGTTATTCTTCTGTTTTCTTCTACCTTTCTCCTACTGTTGTTGTTCTTTTCTATTCCTACTGTAAATTCTGCTAGTTATTGTAGTAGAAATCAACAGAAACTCTTGTTTTTCTTCTCTTTCTGACTTGAACACCTATCACGCTAACTCTCACATGATATTCATGCTTCTGCTGAGATAGGCCTTTAGTTATGGGGTCTGCCACGTTCTCTTCCGTAGACACTCTGCTCACTACAACTTCACCCCTTTGATAGAAATCACTCAAGAGGTGATACTTCCGGAGTATGTGTTTTGTCTGTTGATGTGACCTTTGTTCTTTTGCAAGAGTCACCACTGCAGTATTATCACAATACAATGTGATAGGATCTTTACTGCTAGGCACCACATCAAGCTCCTGGACAAAGTTCCGAATCCAGACGACTTCCTTGGCTGCATCAGAAGCCGCTATATATTTAGACTCTGCTGTAGAATCGGCGACAACTGGTTGTTTTGAACTCTTCCAGCTCATAGCTCCTCCATTGAGACAAAAAACATATCCAGATTGTGACTTCAGATCGTTCTGATATGCCTGAAAGCCAGCATCAACATACTCTTTGATGACAAGCTCCTCGTCTCCTCCATGCACCAAGAACATATCCTTAGTTCTTCTCAGATACTTAAGGATAGTTTTAACAACAATCCAATGTTGTTCTCCTGGATTTGCTTGATATCTGCCTACTATGCTCAGTGTATAGGCAACATCAAGCCTGATACATAACATGACATACATGATGGATCCTATAGCCGAAGCGTATGAGTTCTTACTCATTCTATCTTTCTCATGTTGTGTTGAGGACACATTTTCTTACAAAGATGTAGGTCATGTGACATTGGAATCAATCTTCTCTTGGATTGTTCCATACTAAATCTCTTTAGTATCTGATCAATGTATGTACTCTGACTTAGTCCAAACAGCTTCTTGGATCTATCACGAATGATCTTGATCCCTAGAATGTAGGTTGCTTCTCCTAAGTCCTTCATGGAGAAACACTTGTTCAACCAGTCTTTAACTGACTGTAAGACTGGTACATCGTTTCCAATAAGCAATATGTCGTCAACATATATTACTAGGATAACGACTGCATTCCCATTAAACCGCTTATAAACACATGGCTCACATTCGTTCTTAATGAAACCAAATTCCTTTATGGCTTCATCAAATCGAATGTTCCATGACTTGGATGCTTGCTTTAATCCATAAATGGATTTCTGCAACTTGCAAACCCGTTTGGCTTCACCTGGTGTCACAAACCCTTTTGGTTGTGTCATATAGACATCTTCCTGAAGCTTTCTGTTAAAGAATGCTGTTTTGACATCCATTTGCTAAATCTCGTAGTCGTGGTAAGCTATTATGACAAGTATGATTCTTATGGATTTAAACATGGCAACTGGCGAGAAAGTTTCATCATAGTCAATTTCTTGATGGTGTCTGAATCCTTTGGCCACTAGCCTTGCTTTATAGGTGCTAACTTGACATTCTATGTCCAGTTTTCTCTTGAATACTCATTTGCATCCAACAGACTTTACATCAACTGGTTCATCGACCAGAACCCGGACTTGGTTTTGATATATGAAATTCATCTCAGAATTCATAGCTTCTAGCCATCTTGCAGCTTCTGAGCTTTCTACTGCTTTCTTGTAGGAGAGAGGTTCATCATTGTCCAACAATAATGATTCACCATCCTCGGTGACTAGGAAACCAAATCTTTCCGGTTCCCTTACCTCTCTTGAGCTCCTACGCAGTACTTGTTTTTCTGAAACCTTTTCTACGGGGATCTGTGGAACTTGTTCCTATACCAACTCCTGTGTATCTTGAGCATCAACTTCGTCGAAGTCAATCTTGCTCCCACTATCCTTTTTGAGGATGTGCTCCCTTTAAAGAAAGACGACTTGTCTGGCGACAATCACTTTCTTGTCTGAAGGGTTATATAGGTAATATCCTTTCGTTTTCTTGGGATATCTTATAAAGATACACCTCGTGCCCCGGGGTGCTAGTTTGTTGCCTGAGAAGGCCTTAACAAACGTCTCGCATCCCCATACACATGTGTGCGACAAAATGAGTTTCTTTCCATTCCATAACTCAGAGGGAATTCTATTTGCCGCTTTAGTTGGTACTTGGTACTTGGTTTAATGTGTATGCTGCAGTTTGTAATGCATATCCCCAAAAGGATAATGAAAGATCCGTATGACTCATCATTGACCTCACCACGTCCAACAAGGTGTGGTTCATCCTTTCACTAACACCATTTCACTGTGGTGTATAAGGAGTCAGCTGAGATAGAATCTCAGACTCCCGTAGAAGATCGATGAACTCTTGGTTCAGATATTCTCCACCTCGATCCGATCGAAGCTTCTTTATCTTCTTACCAAGTTGATTCTCTACTTCATTCTAAGGCTTCTGACTTATACCTCATTAAGTAGACATAGCCACATCTACTCAAATCATCAGTAAAAGTAATGAAGTAAGAATATCCAGTGGCTTGGTCATTTTACCTTGTAAACAAACGTAACATTTATCAAGTGGTTTTAGCTCAGTAGAGTCTAAATAGTCATCTTGGCAGAGCTTTGTCAAGCGCTTCTCGTTTACATGATCGAGACGGTGATGCCACAACTGGGTGATGTATGAGTCATATGAGTTTGTTTCATTATCGATTGTCAACACTTGGTTTTCGTAATTTAATACATACAAACCGTTATTTAAATGCGTCATATCATAACACATGTTGTTCTTATAAAAGAAACAACCCTTATTTCCAAATTTGAAAATAAATCTATCCATATTCAAACAAGATACATAAATTATGTTTTTGGTAACACTAGGCACATAATAACAGTTATGTAAAATCAAAATCATCCCAGTTGGCAATGAGAGGTGATAATCACCAATGGCCAACGTAGCCAGCCTTGCGCCATTGGTAGCCCGAACATCCACCTCTCCTCTAGTAATCTTTCTAAATCTACTTAGTTCCTGCATTTGAATACAGATGTGAGTCCCACAAGTTGTATCTAATACCCAATGTGTAGAAATAGAAAGATTACACTCAATAACGAACGCATATTTAGCTTCCCCACACTTTTGGGTGCAATTCTTCTTCCAGTGGCCTTGCTTGCCACATGCAAAACATATCGCCTCTCGTTCCTTGCCCTGCCTTTGGATCTTCCCCTTCTTGGAGGGACGACACTCGGGGCTTCAGACCGTTTATAAGTCTTTGGTCCCTTTGCCTTGTCCTTCATTTTCTTATTCACCATAAAGACCGCGGGTTTGTCACACCCCATGTAACACCCCCAAATGATAAAGGGTTAAATGACTAAATGATATGACTCATGTCAACAAGGTGCACCTTCCTTTTCGGGAGCCTGTCTGATTAGAACTTCACAGTTAAGCGTGCTTGGCCTGGAGTAGTGATCAAGATGGGTGACCTTCTGGGAAGTTTCCCAGGGTGTGTGTGAGTGAGGACAAAGCACACTGGAAAGGACATGTGTTGGCCTGTGGGTGCTGTCATTAGTCAGATGACCCGTTCGGGCATGTGGGTGGACCCCACGTGTCTGCGGGGGCAACTGGTGGTACCTGGTGGGCCAGGACCTGACGGCCATGTTAAGGCGGGGTGGTTGTGCTGTCACTGGGGCCCAGTTGTCACATTTGGTATCAGAGGAGGAACCCAGCCTTAAGTGCGGTGCACTGCCTGGGTTGAGATGTAGGGCCCACAACGAGGGCGTTGTGCTCTAAAGGGGGGGTGATTGTAACACCCCCAAATGATAAAGGGTTAAATGACTAAATGATATGACTCATGTCAACAAGGTGCATCTTCCTTTTCGGGAGCCTGCCTGATTAGAACTCCACAGTTAAGCGTGTTTGGCCTGGAGTAGTGATCAGGATGGGTGACCTTCTGGGAAGTTTCCCAGGGTGTGTGTGAGTGAGGACAAAGCACACTGGAAAGGACATGTGTTGGCCTGTGGGGACTGTCATTAGTCAGATGACCCGTTCGGGCATGTGGGTGGACCCCACGTGTCTGCGGGGGCAACTGGTGGTACCTGGTGGGCCAGGACCCGACGGCCATGTTAAGGCGGGGTGGCTGTGCTGTCACTGGGGCCCAGTTGTCACACCCCATATCCTTATCTACCTGGCGAATTAAGGTCAGAAGTTCTGATAGATTCTTCTCATTATTTCTCATTTTATAATTGACAATAAAGCTAGAGAAGGTCTTGGGCAGTGATGATAGGATGAGATCTGTACGCAACTCATCTGGGAACTTAATCCCTAAGATGTCCAGGCGTTCAATGTAGCCATTAAGCTTGACTACATGAGGCCCAGCTGACGCAGACTCTCCAAGCTTAGTTGTAAACAAAGCGTTGAAGATCTCATATCTCTCCAGTCTCACCTTCTCTTGGTAGAGATCCTTAAGGTGTGACATCATGCTATACGCGTCCATGTTTTCATGTTGCTTCAAGAGCTCATTAGACATGGCCGATAGCATGAAACATTAGACATCTGTGACATCATCCATATATTTCATATAGAGAGATAGTTCCTCATCACTGGTCTCTTTTCCAGGCGCAACTGGAATGGACTCTTCTAGCACATACAATTTCCTCTCGTGGCGAAGGATGACACGTAAACGCCTCTGCCATTCCTGGAAATTGGTGCCGGTGAGAAGGTTTTCCTTCTCGAGTATGGTTCGCAATGATATGTTTGAAGTCATTTTTCTTGCCGTTTCTACAAATTAAGATGAACAAAGATTTAGTACTTTATCAAGATAAAACTGAGACAAATAAATAAATTAATACTTATTAATCTCCCACTATTTTATCGAAATCCAATAGCTCTCACGATTGACTTCGGAATATTCTGTTGCCTGAATATTCTAGTGGCAAGGATCCATATTGCCCTTCGCATTACTCCAACTAGGGTTGGTCAAGCAACTTGAAGAGTTTTAGGTAGACATTCCAAATGTCAACTGCATTAACTCGTAGCTCCTTGATCTGCTGAGTGGACTCCCCAATCGTAAAACCCTTTTATTTTGGATTTCCTCAACCTTTGCCTCTTGGTCACAGCAAGTCCTGCTGTGACAGTCAACCCTTGATGCGAACCAAGTCAAGTCAACCCAAAACCTTGAATTAGAATTCCCCAATAATTGAAAGCACCCCAACTAGGGTTGGTCAAGCACTTTGAACTATGGTTCGATTCTAACTAAGATTATGGAAGGCTATACCGACTTAATATTTCTTTGAGGGATTTTATCCTTATACGTAAATTGTCAATTTATTATCTTTGATTACATGCTTGTTAATATTAAGTGGGATATACTTAAGTGATTAACCATGTCTAAGATAATATTTGCGCATAAGCCGGTCTTATTTTAGCTCCAT
Organism: Viscum album; assembly: GCA_963277665.1. Taxonomy (NCBI): domain Eukaryota; kingdom Viridiplantae; phylum Streptophyta; class Magnoliopsida; order Santalales; family Viscaceae; genus Viscum; species Viscum album. The sequence goes on along the minus strand of OY728165.1, from coordinate 1,333,876,007 downwards.
CTTGCATGCTTGTTTAATTCATTAATTGTGTGATCGTGACAACACACTCATAATAAATAAACCATGCAACTGACAGAAATAAAATAAATTGTATGATCATGAGCTTGTTCTATTAGTTAGTTTATCTAGCGGTTGATAAACTAATCCAAGGCCTAGGGGAGAAACACTTTTAACCTTTTGGGTTTGTGTTTACAGCTTTCCACTTATTCACCTTTGTATCTCTCTGGATTGGTTTCACCTTGGCTCCTAACTTAAGCCGCCTCCACCAGCTTTGGGAGCTCCATCCATTACATATGCTTTTATCTCACTCGCAGGTGAGGGGTAAAACGGAGTTTTACATAAAAGAAACTTTGGGCGCGCAGACCCTACATATTAATGAAGAGAAGACTCGCAAGCCAATAAATTTAATTTAAATAAATAAATTAAAAGAAACCATTCACATACAAAAGTTTTGGTCTAGCTCATGATCATCCATACATGCAATTATATTTCCGCATAAATAAAACTAGCATTCAATTCTTTAATCGTTCTTGTTTAAGATAAATCGCGCTCGAATCAATTAATTATCTTTAATTAATCAATCCTTTTATCTTAAACCCTTTTTCTGAATTTCTTTGAGATTCTCATCCATCGGAATTTTAAACAAATAAATTCATTTAAAATTATCTTTGTATGTAACTTGTACTTTGGAGGCAACCCGATGAATTCTCGTTCATAACTACCCAATGAGTAGAAATGAACATTACGCAGATGTTAAATTAAACACATATATATAAAACACCTATCACGTGTTGTGTCTCAGCTTTACGCCTGCACTATGGTACACATTTCAAGGGTTTGTATAATATAATAATAAATTTTAATAAATCTGCGCAATTTGGATGAGTACACGGCGTGTAGTTCTGACTACACGACATGTACTTTTGTTCACCGTCCATCCGAAGTACACGCCCGGGGACATGGCGTGTAGATGTACTTCGGAAATCTTTGGAGTACACAGCGTGTTCAGTGGGACACACGCCGTGTAGTATCCGCGTTACACGGTTTCCAGCCGGGCAATGTGTACGGGGTACACGGTCCGACCCTAACCCGAAGGGACTACACGCCGTGTTCAGTGGACCACACGACGTGTAATCCTGAAACTGTGTGCCACATGTTCCTGGTCAAGACACGATGTCATTTAAGACATAGAAATACTCCAACACACGGTCTGATTTGGCGGACCGGTCCGATGCATTGAACCGAGACTACACGGCGTGTACTGCCGAATACACGCCGTGTATTTTGGTGTTGTACGGCCAGGTTGGCACCTCCGATTGAGATCCTCTGTTTTATTTTAATCAAAATTAAAAGAAAGTCATTTCTGTAAGGTGAACGGGAAACGAGAGAGCAGGAACAGATCTCGAGATTCAGATTTATAGAACGATTAACTTGAATTGAAACAACTAAATTATTAAATGCGTAAATTACCAATGGAAAACTAAATAATTATAATCAACGACAACGATATGACCCATTTGATACCACTTGTAGGTTCTGGGCGCAGCGGAAGCGTGCTAGTGGGTGTACCCAACTTTGATTTTAGCGTTAATAATGATCAATCCGAGATCCGTCACGATAATAAAACGCCGGATCTTTGGAATAGAACGAAGAACGAAAAAGAAAAAGGGGAGTACCAGAACCATAGATAGGATCATCATATGTTGATTATAATTAATTTAATTAATTCACAAGAATTACCTTGATAGAATTCTCTCTTCGTTGATGTTTCCGCTTACGATCCGATGTGATCCGTCGTTGAGTTGTAGAATCCAAGTGTAGGATTCCTCTAGCGGTGGTCCACACGTGTTCCACATATCTTTGGACATTGCCGAAGGGATCTCCTGGTGCTAGTGCGGAAGAACCTTCGCTTGCGATGTCCGCCTTCGATCGTCTTGATCCGGTGGAGGTGAATCTCTCTCTCGTAGCTTGAGAGCGTTTTTGGTGGAAAAAGAATTCTCTCTTGGCTTGAGAGCTTTTCCAAATCCGTTGTGCACCACACCAAAAAATGGTTAGGATAATGAGAAATATATAATTGAGATTTTTAATTACATAGAATAATAAAATGAATTAATTACACGAAAACATTTATTCATTTCATTTAATTCTTAGTAATACCTCATGTCTAATAATAACAGTTGACTATTATTATTACTTGACATGTGCCCAACGAATTACACCTAATATTATTTAATTAAATAAATAATATTATTTCTCATAAATTCCCAGAAAAAAATACACGGTGTGTATATTTAATATACACGGCGTGTACTTTTGTTTTTCCATTTTTCTTTATTTCCTCCATATTTATTCGACCTTGAATAATGACTATTTATTTTTCAAATAAATATCACTGCATTACTCGCTAATAAATATGTTATTTCGCCCACAATATATTCTCTCGAATAACTAGTGTCGAAATAAATGCGATAAGACATTCTTGAATAATCATTAAACCACAGTCGAGAATAATATTTATTCAACTTGTTAAATTAATATTTAACTGAGATACTTGGATACACTTAGTGTGTGACCCTCTAGGCCTCTTTCTCAGTGACATTAGACGGAGCCTGCCTAAAGTACAAAGTTAGCGTCTAGCAACACGCCAAGGCACCCATAGAGAAAGAAGTTAACGTCGCAATGACGTGTCACCTCCTACGAATGTTTACCGTGTAATATAATCTCTTTGTCTCGATATCTCGAATCAAGCGGGTTGCATGCTAGTGCCATCAACCCATGTGCTCGATTATTCTTTCTTTGACTTTTCGGAATTGAACTTGTTCATTTCTCACCATGGTCATGAATTTATTTAGGCTATATCAATTCCATCAAAGGGCCTGAGATATCTACTTACGTTATGGAACAGAATGAACAAATCCTTTCTCGCATTATCTATTAATGCAGTATTACTCGTGACGCACCAAACGTATCCTACCTCGCTGCGAACAGTGTGTCGTCAAAGTTTTCGTCAATACATCTAAGTGCGCGAGTTGTAACACCCATTAATAATAATCTTAAAGTCTAAGGACCAATACACACGTCCGCAGATAGGAACATCCAATGACACTATGATATGTGGATTTCCTACTGGCGGGTCTCGTTCTGGTAATATCCTCCTAGATATTACCAAGGGCGCACACCATGAGAAAGTGCCTCAAAGTTTTATGAGTTCTCGCCTCTAATGACCTGTATTATTTGTGTCCCTCAAATAACATTATCCGGCTATAGAACATATATTTAAGAACAGTGTTATGGCACTTCCGGGTTCTCATCATAGCAGATATCTGCTATGACCCTTTAATGCAACAACTATCTTTAGGATATTATCACATGCATTGTCACGCAGAAGAACAATCAATATGTGATAAGGTACTTATTAATGAATAAAGTACAAAGTAGTTGGTTCTAGGCCACCAACTCCAACAATTTTACTATAAATAGTTTGTTAGCCTGGTAATTAGTAGGTTGGGTTGTTAGAAGCCCGGGGCCCGAGAACTCTATTATAAATACTGTTCCTAGCATGTGTAGAGGGGCATTCGGTTATTTTGGTTTTTGAAGGCAAGACTTGCCTTAGGCCTGTGGAGGGGAGTTCTCCCAGGAGGGGTGCTGGTGCTCTCTAGAACATTCTAGAGATATAATTGTAATTTTGTAGCAAATATTCAGTTCTTGAATAGAATCTTCTTTCTTGTTCAAAAATCTGTCAGATGTTTTGTAGATGCGACAATAACTAGGCCTGGGTTGAAACACGTGAACTGAAATGAATTTAAAAAATTGATGAATAAAATGGAAATAATGATTCCTGATGACGCTGAAGTGGATTCATGTGCTGACCCAGAGCAGTGTTTTAGGCTTTTGTAACTTTGAGTTTAACCATGTCGACTTTGTTTAGTTTGTAGACAAAGCTCTGTAGGTAATGATGTGTGCAGTTGCTTTTTATATTATGTTAGATCATTGAAAATCATGAGTATAATGAAGATAATAATGGAACATGTCGTTTTCATGTTAAATTTTATTTCTCAGGATTCTCAATATATGACATCCGTTGAAAATATATGCGAAGCAAGCCTTGTTTTTAGAGGAAAAAATAGAACTTCAAGGCTATGTTTGGTATGAGAGAAACTTTTATGATGAAAACAGAAAAGGTATGGGAGATGGAATGAGAAAAGAATTGGCAAGTAAATGATTTGTTTGGTATGCATGAAAATATGTTAAATAATATTAATAAATAATAACACAAAAAATGATAGAGGTATTCTTGTTACACAACTCATAAATGCGGTGATAATTATGTTCTTGAGATTTGTTTTTGAAGGAATGTATGAGCATCTTACTTGAAATCGAGAGGCATCTTGCCTCCCTTGTATGATAGCGCTGACACTTCCCTGGTTTGTCTCTTGCTCTCCTACCAAACGTGGCTTCCTCACTTTTCCCTCGCACATTATTTTTCCCAGTTTACTGTTCTTTCTTACCAATCTTAACCATGGTGCATTTCGTTCTTTAGTTACCAAATTTTTCCTCTGTTTTCTAGTAGGAAAACATTGCTTGCACCCATCCCTCATTTTTTCAATTTTTGTCATATGATCGCAGAATTTTCTGTTGCTGATGTTAACCCTCCGATTTTAGATTTTTCAATCGGTTTGTTGATTTTGCAGCTTGAGGGGACACCAGAAAGGCCGAGGCTGTCTGTTTTTCGCTCCAACAAACACCTATACGTTCAGGTGATTGATGATACAAAGATGTCTACTCTTGCTTCGGCGTCGACTGTTCAGAAACCAATCTCTGAGGACCTCAACTATAGCTCTGGTCCCACCATTGTGAGTTCTTCTCACATAAAAAGTTACTGAAGCGAGGAATCTCTTATAATAGTTTACAGTTGTTAGTTGTTTCCCTGAAGGGTCAATTTCATGCTGAAAAAATTTCAACCTTTTTTTTTTAGTTGGAAAAATATTAATGAAGGAGCGTTTTGAGCATTTAATTATAGTTCATAATCAAGCATTTATATAATTATAGATACAGATCATGAATTCTAAAACCAACAATATCTAGAGAGTGACACGAAAGTATGATGATATCTAATGAATCAACGATTCGTGAGAAAAATAAGTGTTGTCATAGGATGAAGGAGAATATTGTTGTAGGACTCATATATCTCTTATATTTAATTTTTAAAATATTTTATTCTGAACTGCAATTAAATACCTAAAATGGTCCAACTCTATCTGAGCGTCTTCCTCTGTCAACTGTTATTGAGACCTCAAACGGAGTGGTATATAAGATAATAAATGATACAGTGATACTCATAAGTTACTCAGAGCCCGGTTTGAGCTTGAACCATTTAAGCTATATTGAGCTGTATTCAAGTATTGAAATAACTTGATCGAGCTTAAGCTTGAAATTTTGTATTGAGTTAGATGTTCAAATTAGTATTCCTTTCACACCATGAAACAAGAATGGTAAAGAATTTGTGATTGTCGAATTCAGGAAGTGGCAAAGAAGGTTGGGGAGCAGATTGCAAAGAGTTGTTTCGAGAAGGGGATACTGCGAGTGGCGTTCGACCGGGGTGGATACCCATATCATGGGCGCATCGAAGCTTTGGCCGACGCTGCCCGGGAGCATGGACTTCAATTCTAGGGTTGGGGAATAAACTAACCCCTCTCTTCAGGGTTTGCTGAAACATGTCAATTCTGTGGCAATGTGGTGTGTTTTTGTTCAATTTATTTTTTCAATGCTCCGCTCATTTCTTAATTCTATGCCCAAAGCTCTTAATGGGATCAAAATAAGGGCATTGGGCCATTATACCTTCCAAGGGCCTGGCCCAGGTGACTGGTAGCCTGAGAGGTGATAACGTGGGCCTGCTCGGGTCTGGCCCTGGTCCGGGATCTTTTTTAAGATTTAATATAATAAAAACTAAAATTTAATAAAATTATTTGAAAATCAGGTCTCATGGTTTGTCGGATGGTGCTCGCCATTCAAGACATCGGATCCAACTTAAAAGTCCTAACCTAGCTTCGTTTACCGTTTTGGTCAGATCATTGATAACTGTAGTCTATGGACCAGGTTTAAAAAACTCTGGTTTATTTGATATGGGTTTAAAAAATTGAATTTAGACCAATCCATATTTTAAACAGATCGGTATGCATTTATAATTATTAATAAAAATAGTTTTTTAAAAATACAACACTTATTATTAAAAAAATATTAATTTTATAATATATAATTATTATCATATAAATTTTAATTTATATATATATTCACCGCATGTTTAAAATATATGTGTGTTTGATATAAAAAATGACACATCAAAGTAAAATAGCATTGAATAAAAAAGAATAAAATTTGGCTTGTTGGGCAGTGCTTATATATCGAGGCCGATTTGTTTAAACCTGAGATTTTTCTCCTACTTCGTTTTAAATGCGTATTGTTTTTCACGCATGTTGTGCATGGCTTTACCTTGATAGTGACATTTTTTATGTCCATGAAATATTTGTTATTCGGTTTTCGTTAAAAGCGGCTTCCAACCTTGGCATTTGGCACGGCCGATCAATTTGATCCAGTGACGCCCTGTGTGCCAATTTGCGCTTATGCATTGTGTGTTCTATGTCTCGCAAGATTGAGTGATCCACATTTATATCTCGTGGCCTATCACTTATTGTCGTGTGTCTCTGCAAGCTATTGCAGATTTGGTTATACGAAAGGTGTTGTAATAATGAGTGTTCTAGACTCAACTATACAGTTCTTTTGATTACTATATCGTGAATGTAGTAAGATATACATAATTTTTACTTATTATTAGTGTAGATATTTCTTCGTCCACTATTTAATGGTAATATTTATAGATTAATTATCATATCAAAAGGTTATAGCAGATTCTAGGTTATAATGAGAATTTCGAGATACTATGATATACATGTCCTATGATCTAGATTACCGTACTGACTGGACGCAGTAAATGTTTGACTATCAGGTGTTATGAGCTCATAAACATTGAGACTCCTTCTCATAAAGTTTGCACTTGATGATCTCTAGTAGTGAGATCGCGAGCACATACTTAATGTCATAGTATCTCGAAATTCTCATTATAACCTAGAATCTGCTATAACATTTTGATATGATAATTAATCTATAAATAATGGGTGTTCTAGACTCAACTATACAGTTCTTTTGATTACTATATCGTGAATATAGTAAGATATACATAATTTTTACTTATTATTAGTGTAGATATTTCTTCGTCCACTATTTAATGGTAATATTTATAGATTAATTTTCATATCAAAAGGTTATAGCATATTCTAGGTTATAATGAGAATTTCGAGATACTATGACATTAATCTTAAACATGTCCTATGATCTATATTATCGTACTGACTGGACGCAGTAAATGTTTGACTATCAAGTATTATGAGCTCATAAGCATTGAGACTTCTTCTCATAAAGTTTGCACTTGATGATCTTTAGTGGTGAGATCGCGATCACATACTCATCAATAGGAACACCACATGTTTTGTGTGTTATTGGATGTTTCTATCTATAGACATGTGTAATGGTCTCCTGACTTGAGATCGTTACCAATGTGTGTCATTTGATCACATATTTTGATGCAAGTCAAAAACCATGATAATGAAATCGTGACGAGTTAACTTGTTTTAGGTGTGTCATTGGTGATGTGACAATCTCAGACCTGGTTGATCAGGATGGTAGTACCTTAATAAATTCATCGTCATGTTAGTTCAAGATAAATTCATCCAGTTAGATCGACAAATAATAAATCTAGAAAAGGACGATGATACGAGTGTGCATCTTGCTTTATAAAAATATTAAAGAGAAAGAGATTATATCACACAATGAGTATTCGTAGGTTGACAGTCGTTGTCATGACTCTCTTAATATCTTTAGGGGTCATGATGGGTTGTCAGATTTCGCTCTTGGTCTGTGAATATTATTCACTGCTATCGAGATAAGGGCCTAAATGATCACACACAATAGTGTATTCGAAATCCTACCCTATTTTGGTGAATATGAGTTTTTGGACATGGTGAGTCGTACCACTGGGGTTCGGGTTTTGTCCAAGGTTGAACGATCACCAAAGAAATAAATAAATTCATATTATTCAAGTTAAGAATAATTGGTATTGAATTTATTTATTATGCAATATATTATTTGAATGAATATTAATTTAAAATATTGAAAGTTTATCTAATATTTGCAGGAACGACGTGTCGAGTTAATAACTCGTGTTTTATCGCGTAATATATTTATTATATTACAATAAAGTGATAAAAAATCTAAATGATATTTATGATTCAGCTAAGTAGTCATAATATATCATTTATTTAGTGAGAAATAAATATTCGGGTATCGGGTATATATTTCAAATATTTATTGAATCACTATAAATAGATGAGAGCGAGCTCTCATGCTTCTGACTATTCAATGCTTAACGCTGAAAGTTTATCTCTCCCCCCTCTCGATTCCTAGGGAGAGATGCTCTCGTTCCAGGCGCTCGATCGCAGTGTTTCTTCACAGATCGACAAAACAAAGCAGTGGTGATCGATGGGACGTCAAAGACGTCGTTGGAACTCCGCGCTAGCACCTGGATTCAGACGATCGACGTTCCTGCATGCTTTCAAAGTGCGTGTTGACGATCTAGAAAAGTTCGACTTCAGAACCTTCGAGTAACGATTGTCGGCGACGAGCAGACGTTGAGCGCGGCTTCGGATCGAACCATGTACTTCTTCAGTTTATTTTTGTGCTTAAATTATTCACACGATGATCCATGGGCTTATACTGAGTAGCGATTCACCGATAACGACGTAGTCATGTTGATCGTCGGTGGAAAGTTTTAAAGATCCAACTTTTTGGGGCTTACGCTACGTGCTCGGTACCTTCAATTGGTATCATAGTGAGTCGTGAAAATTTTAATTTAAAAAAAATTAAATTTGCATTAAACATAAGAAAGCATCGTTCCGATCCTGACCCATTCTGAATCCGACAACAAATGGTAAATTGAAGTATATTTATATATTTTAATACCCGCAGACTATTGGCGTAAGCTTTTCTAGCTGATCCATTTCATCGATCAACAATTCTTTGTACGCGGGTAGTCCGGCGATCAGAATAGTTTTTTCCAGGCGACCTTTTTTTTCCACCGTCGATGGTTTAAACAATTAAAAAAAATTCTACATGGCTGTGGAAATCTCACAACCTAACAAAAAAAAAAAAAAAACAGGGGGACAAGTGGCTGATACCTGGCTCCTCCCAGCTTGGTTGATCGGTCGTCGCCCCTGGACTCCTCGTGTGTCGCACGCCCAAGATCTCGGCTGACCGCGTGCCACCCTGTCGATCCAGCCGCCGACTCCTTCACCACGCAGATCCGGTGCTCCCGGCCGCCATCGGGTTTTCTCCACCGCCCTCCAACGCCGATGCCACAACAATGCACTCCTCCGCCTGGATCGGCTCGCACCGCCGTCTTGATCGAACCAACATCAGATTTGGCCGAGCCGGCTCCCACTGCTCGCGCCTCCCAGTTGCAACGACACCCCGATCGGGCTCTTCCAGCCTGCGGCCTCCACCTCCCGTGCGATACGGCCTCCCGCCAGCGAGGACCACCGCTCATTGGCCCTTCGTTTGCCGCGGACTGTAAGGTACCCTGGCTGCTGGACCTGTTTCGCCTTGAAACACCCAGGGCAGGTCCGCCCGACCCGGTGCAGGTCTAGGCGGTCCTGGCTGGCCCATAATCCGGGTCTTCAAAGCCCGAAATGGGCTTGTACGGGTTCAGCCTGACCCGCATAGGGCATGATCGAGCTTTTTAGAGTCCTACTAATTTTTATAATAAAAAATTAATTTAATTAATTAATTTAATTTTGGTTTTAAATCAAATTAATGAAATATTAATTTTTGGTTTAAAATTAGTATTGCGGGTTAAATTAATTTTTGGTTTTAAAATTAAATTAATTTTGATATCGAACGATGAAATTTATTGAATTAAAATCAGAGTGAAATTTTAATTCAATTATAATGCCCTAAAAAATAATTTAATAAAAGTTTAATTTTATTTCTGTATTTAATTTTATATATACGAGCTTAATTCGTATAAGACTGATCATGAGGCTTAGATCATCCAATGTATGTATGATGCTTGTTTTATTTATTTATTTAATTATTTATCGCAATGATTATTTATAATAAGTAGTTTAAATAAATGGCGATCTGCGAATCGTCTACGTCATTAAATGTATAAGGGTCTGCATGTCTCTTTCTCAAATGTATTTTATACTCCCGAGATCCCCTCGCCTACGAGCGAGTACTGTTGTATATTGACGAAGACGAGCAGTGACACACTTTGAGCCGAGTTATAGTGACGCACCGAACACGAGTTTGACACATTGGATGAGCCGACACTGCAATTTGAGTCACAATCGATGCGACTCAAGGTATTACCCCTAGGATCTAGGTGGATCCATTATTCACTCAATGGATCAACCTCTAGTATCAGCTCATAATCACGTCATCATTTTATTTTTGCATGGTTTATTATTTTGTGAATGTGTAGTTTATGCGTGATCACATAGAATAATAAACGAGCTTGCACATATAAAATGAACATGTGATGTGATGAATATTTTTTATTGAATGGTCAATTATGAGTGCAATCACATAGTACATGCTTATGAAATAGAAAACGATTTCTTTCGTCACTTTAAAAAAATAATAGAACTCTCAAAGAAATATTAAGTCATAACCGTCTTCCATCATTCAAATTTGAACAAAACTGGGTGTTTGGGGTGCTCATCAGGCTAAAGATGATGGTGCTTCTTACTACCGGGGAGTTCTTGTAAGGGTGGTAAGTTGACTTAACTAAAGTGGTAGTAATGATTAACCAAATCTAACTTGCTATCATTTTAAAGGCAATCGTTGAGTAAATCAAGTTATGATTTTAGAAACTAAGATTTCACTCAACACATCAAGGAACCGCGAGTTAATGCGGTTGGCCAGCCGAACGCCCATCTTGAACCCTCCAAGTAGTGGCGTAACCAAAGCTCGTAGACTATGAAGGGAGGTTTAGGGATCCTTGCCACTAGAATACTCAAGCAACAGAGTATTCCGATTCTAGTACAAAGGGATCCAAGAATTCGATAAAATAGCGAGAGACATTTAATGATATAATTAATCAATAATATCTAAAACAATAATCCGGATTAAAAGTACTAATCTGTTAGAGTTTTATTTTTGTAGAAAATGACAAGTTATACCACAAGTAATTCTCCAATAAAAAATGGACAAAAGTAAATGTCCAAATTGGCACGAGTTTTCAACAGTACAAGCGCTTGCGCAGAATACTATGAAATTGAAAATTCCAGGTGTCGGTGTCCCCAATACCTGTTAAACTACCCCAGGAAGCGATGGTATAAAAATTGCTTACAAGAGACTAATGTACAGTGCATATGATGGTTATGTCATCATGCAATCATCAACATTCGATGCTAGTTGCGATCACTACATTGGACATCAATGATATAACATTTAGTATCATCTCCAAGTAGATTACAAGGAGAAAGTGAAGCAAGATAAGAATGTGATGATTACACTGGCTATGTGTAAATTGAAAGGCAGATCACGATCTTTCATGTCATCCCATTCCTACACCTACTTATTCCAGTCCCATTTTAGGTAACAAAACGAATAATATTGAGTAAATGCTTCATTACCTTTTAAGGTAAGGTTCACCAAGTAAATAAGAATATAAAAGAAAGTTTCATCTTTAATTCTTATGGTGGATAAATTGAAAGATAAGGCGAAAAGGACAATGGAAAGTAACGCCAAAATCACATTCATAATGTTCTTCAATGAAAGAGGTATTAACAAGAGGTTATTTGCATTGAATATCATGAAATAATTTTATGGAAGTTTAAATACAATAAACTGAATCAACGAAGCAAGTACCCGCTTCTTCTTCAGGTATATTCATCATTATATGTATTGTTTCTTATATACTTCTTGGGCATAAAATACAATATGCCTATCACATATGTGTATTGATATACAGTAACCAAGTAAGTATAGAGACATTACAATAAGTAAGGTGTATTATCCAAACAGCTGAGAAAGGGTGATTCCTAAGTTACATGTGAGAAGTACACAACTTCTATATTGCCAAGAAAATGATCCTTGTAGAACTATTATTGAGTATAACCAAAACATTTATCTCACATGTAGGGATACATTATTCTAGGTTCAAGAATGAATGTTGTTTGGGTGTTTAATACTCAATTAATAGTTCAATGATACTTGAATCATAAGCAATACATGACGAATATAAAATGTAAGACTTATTTACCCAGTTGTGGAAATCTAAATATTTATCAAGCAAGACTAAAGTGGATGTCAAGGAAATACCCAGTATGGTATTTAGACTCATTCAAGTTAAACACCTTAGGTATTATCGACGTATATACTTAGTTTTGGACAAAGGGACCTTTAGAAATAAAAGTAAGCCACACGGATTTTGGAATTCGTTTAACATGTGAGCGTGAACTATTCCAAGGGTAATCTAGAGGTAAATATACATGATTCCTTTAAATGTTTAAGGAATATGAAAATGAAGTATGATGTATGCATGGTTAGAAGATATAAGTTGCTTCGGGCCGGCATGCCGAAAAATATCTTGACTAAGAAATCATCGATTAATATAATGTTGCGTGGAGTAATTCCTAAATGCACATTAACTTATCTACATCATGGCATTGATGTTAATGAGGAGGATCAATGATAAATTCTTACATGTTAACATTGATCAACAAAATGTAACATGGATAAATTCCTAAACACACATTTTATACATCATAGTTATGATGTAAGGAGTATCAATGTTATAATTTGTAGATACTTCCATTATATTACATGACGTTCTTTGAAAATAATAGTGATATCCCATAATCATATGACAACTATAATGACTAATGGATATCATAACAAAAATATTACGATAGAAATCCATTATGTCATAAGGACATGTGTTTGGATGCAAAGAGTTTGTTAAGACATAAACAAACTTGCATCAAGAAAAAACACATTGTGCATCTATTTTATTTATCCTAATGGCTGCTTAAGATATTACATAAATCCCTAATATAGAAAAGTGGTAGTCAAGTGATGGACTATATTTCTATATAAGGGTGCGCATATAGTGGGAGCCATATTGACTTGGATTTATTCAACGCTAGAGATGCACAAGTAGGTGGCATAGGAACTAGTTCCACAAGTGTATGTGAAACAAGAATGTTCCAGAGACACATATTGTGTAGGAAGGATAAAACCACAATGATGATTTTTTTTATTCACTATGGACGGTGATCTATTATTCATTGCGAATAATAATTCCCACAAGTAGGTAGTATATGAAAATTAACTAAGATTGAAAAGGTTAATTAAAATTCAACAATGGATTCCATGTATCAAAATGCAAAGGGACTTATTATTTTGAATACTGTGGTGGGTATGCAAGTGAGATGATAAATGGATAGTACAAGCACGATACCAATAAGGCTCGATTGGTGATACCAAGTCAGTTTGCCTAAATCCATTAGAATTTTACTTATCATAGATAATATCTATGATCATTTTTATTGAGCATTGGATGTCATGACCACCATTCATGGAAGGTGTCTATACGATGCAACCAAAAAGGGATGGTCATGTCATAGAATGCTAATAAAGGTTTCAAGTTACCGAAATCCAATTTAGAATTGAAGTAAGAAACTTGATCATAAAATATTCATTTGTAATGAATATTTTCGATGTGTCTACTAGAGGTTAGTAGGAGCGTTATTGTTTTTTAGGTAAAATAAGTTTGACATCTTATGGAAAACAACTATTGGTCTTTAAGATAGTTAAGACCAGAATGAAAGAATTTATTCTGCAGTGATTGACTTAAAGTAGCAACCTAAGTTTTATGGAACAAGATCTACTCAGGTAGATCTAACAGTTTCTTTGATCTAGTCGATTGTACATATAGTGACATGGTATTGAAAAACATAGGTTGGAAAAATTCAAGAGAAGAATTGTTACCAGTGTCACATGTCATATATCTCTCCAGGTAGACATGTTTGGGACATAGGAGGAGATTAATGTGGTGATTTGAAATCCATACACTTTAGCGATGGATCAATCACGTATGCCATGATGTGTACGTAAATTGATATTGTTAGGATATAATTTATAGTAGGAAAATATCAGTTGTATCCAGGAGCACTACAAGTGAAGCAGTTATAACTATCTGATAGTACTTGGGCAAGTACAAAAGATATGTACCTGGTAAGTGGAGAAGAAAGGATATTAGTTTTCCGGGGACACAAACTAGTATTCCTTAGATCCATGTGATCTAGTATCATAGTTAGGCTAAGGTGATGAGAAATACATGCTCATAAAAGCAAGTGGAAGCCATACCTATAAATACCGAGTATGTTGCAGCTTCCGAGGCAGCTAAGAAGAAGTTAAATTTAATGATTTGTTCCAGTTATTGGAATCAAACCTAGTAAGTAGAGGATTATCATAATATAAATTATGATACTCTTACTAGACAATATGTTAAGTTATGATAATGGAAAAAAGTGATATACTTGGGAATACCATCTCTTGAAAAGATTTACTCATGGAGGTCAGGTCACAAATAACATAATAGCCACACGGTAGAATCATGGTGGACCCATCAACTAAAGCCGTGACTCAGTAGAAACATGATCTTAATCATGTGAGAGTTAACAAGTAAGGTTAACAAGTTGGCTCTAGTGCAAGTGGGAGTGTTGTAATAGTGGGTTCTCTAGACCCAACTATGTAGTACTTTTGATTACCATATCATGAATACAGTTAGATATACATGATGTTTACTTACCATTATAGTGTATATATTTTTACATACAACTATTTAATGGTAATTTCCATTGATTAATTATCATATAAAAAGGTTATAGCAGATCCCAAGCTATAATGAAAACCTTGAGATACCATGAAATTAATCTTAAACATTTCCTGTGGTCTATATACATCGTACTGACTGGACACAATAGATGTTTGACTATCAGGTGCTAGGGTATCATAAGCATTGAAACTTCTTCTCGTGAAGTTCACACTTGGTGATCTATAGTAGTGAGATCATGAGGACATACCCACCAATAAAAACACCACATGTTTTCTGGTGTCATTGGATGTTCCCATCTACAGACATGTGTAATGGTCTCCTGACTTGAGATCATTACCAATGTGTTCCATTTGATCACGTACTTTGATGCAAGGGGAAACCATGATAATGAAATCGTGGTGAGGTAGATTGTGTTGGGTGTGTCATTGGTGGTATGATATTGGTTGAATGGTCAAGAAATGATTTGTCTCTTCCAAGTTAAAGAAGTTATATACCTTGAGCCCGGTTGATCAGGATGGTAGTACCTTGATAAATCCATGGCCATGGTAGTCCAAGGTAAATCCATCTAGTTAGATCAATAAATAATACAACTAGAAAAGGACGATGACATGGGTGTGCATCATTCTTTATGATATATTAAATACAAAGAGATTATATTACACAATGAGTGGTTGATAGTCATTGCTATGACTATCCTGATCTCTTTAGGGGCCAATATGGGTTTGCTAGATCCCGCTCTTGGTTTATGAATATTATTAACTGCTATCAAGATAAGGGTCTAGAGGGTAACACATAATATCATATTCAAAAGTGTTCCCTATTCTGGTGAATATGAGTTTTTGGACATGGTGGGCCCCACCACTGGGGTTTGGGTTTTGTCTAAGGTTGAACGGTCACCAAATAAATAAATAAATTCATATTATTCAAGTTAAGAATAATTGGTATTAAATTTATTTATTATGAAATATATTATTTGAATGGATATTAGTTTAAAATATTCAAGGTTCATTTAATATTTATGGGAACAATGAGTCGAGTTAATGGTTCAGGTTTTATCACATAATATATTTATTATATTACAAAAAGTGATAAAAATATAAATGATATTTATTATTCAATTCAATAGTCATAATATATCATTTATTTAGTGAGAAATAAATATTCAGGTATCGGGTGTATATTTTTGATATTTATTAAATCATTATAAATAGAGGAGAGAGAGCACTCATTCCAATGACTATTCATTACTTAATGGAAAGATCTACTCTCTCCTCCCTCTTTTCCAATTCCTAGAGAGATATGCACTAGTTCCAGGAACTTGATCATAATGTTTCTTCACGGATCAATGAAATAGATCAGTGGTGATCGAAAAGATGTTAAAGGCATCATCAGAACTCCACGCTAGAACTTGGATTTAGACAATCAATGTTCCCATAGGCTTTTGAAGCACATGTGGATGATCTAGAGGGATTCAACTTCAGATCATTCAGGCAACGATCACTGGTAACAGGAATACATTGAGCGTGGATTTAGATCAAACTAGCTACTTCTTTGGTTTATATTTGTTCTTAAATTATTTACACGACGATCCACAGGTTTATACCAGGAATTGATTCACCGATGATGACATAGTCATGTTGATCGTCGGTGGAAAATTTTAAAAATCCCAATTTCTTGGGCTTCCGTTACATGTTCGGTACCTTTAAAAGGATCATTCAATATACATCGTCCACGCATTGAGAATATTGTAATACCGCATGTTTTAGCCATTGCTTCACTTTCCTTCTATCATTGCCTTAACCCTTTGGTTTTGGGAGATATGGATTCTTGATTTTGGTTCTTGTGAGTCAGAGAGGAAAACCTCAGGTTTGATAAAGAGAGAGAAAATAGCTCAAAGGAGCTTGGATCCAAGGCCTACTGCTATTTCATTGAAGTATGGTGCACCTTTCCCCTATTCCTGAAGTACTGATTTGGTAAAGATTGGAGGAAGTGATGAAGTTTGAGTTGGAAATTATTCAAATGGAGTTTCACTAGAGGATACATAATCATCTTCATCGGACATAACTAGTTCTCAGTAAAGGTGAACAAGCTTTGTAAGAGACTTCTGATTCTTTTTGTTTCTATTGTTGTATCCTTTATGATTTCGAGTACATGATACCATCCTAGAAGGTCGGTTATAACTCCACATGACAAAGTTGATCACCACCACCTGGTTTATCATGATCTTCTTCCTTGGATAGCTTCTTCAGTCCCTTTCTTTCTTTCATGTATTTTGTATTTTACTGCTTTCTTTTAGTAATAAATATAGTATGTGGTGGTGTTCTTTCCATGCACATATTTTTAGTGTGAACCGAAGCATGTTATACATTGTGTTATTTTTTCCCACTTTTGATTATGAAACTCGCTCATCTGGACCTGTTTATCAATTTCATCTCACTATTTTCTTAACAATAAAATGATTAAACTATACAAATTGTAATCATTAATAAAAATCAGCGGATCCTTGACATTATTATGGGATACCTCTCAAAGCTACCTGCAACAATTGATATCATATCCCTATAACTCATAATAATGGGTTCTATAAATTTGAGATAGATAAATTCAATAGAGAAAATTATTTTAATCTTCTAAGAATCAAGATGAGCGTACTTCTTGATCACAATGATCTTCTTGATGCTCTTTGTGACTTAGATAATAAATTCACTACTAAATTCGTTGATGGACAGTCTACTTTTACCTGTGTAGATGTGTTTACCAATGCCCTTCAAAAAGATCATAGCCTTATGTTGTTGTCTTTATGTGATAATTTTTTTCAAGTGGTTTCATATGAGTCTAATACTGCTGAAATATGGTCCAAATTAGAAGCCTTGTATATGACTAAATCTTTAGTAAGAATATTATATAAGTATATGAGATTACATACTTTTAAAATGTATCCAAGAACTGCTGGTAGGGAACATATAAATGATTTTAATAAAATATTTTTGGATACATCAAACATAGATGTAAAATAGGTAATTAAGACTAGACTATACTTATAAAATCTTTGGACGAGTCCTTTAGTTCTATTAAATACTTTATGATGTATGGTAGATATACTCTTATGCTCGAAGAGGTTAAATATGATTTATTGTCTAAATAACTTTAAAAGAAAGGGTCTGTTAAGACAGTGGCAGAGGGATTAAATGTTAGAGGCATGGATGAATGTAATGATGGTACTAGGGCACACAATGGAAGCTAGTGGGTTAGGGATTTAAAATTTTTTCACTGACAATTGATGTCACTACATCATTACTAGTTATTCGATCCCTGGTAGAGGTCTGAGGATCTTGTGTGAATATTTCAAATCACAAAAATAAATAAATGAGTACCTCATTCAATTTGGTGATGCTTTTGATTACGGCTAGTCATCAATGATCATTACTCAAAGGATTTGAAGCTGAACCCCTCTAGATCTTCCACACATGCTCCATGAATCCATGCAGACATCGATCATCATATTTCAGGTGCTATCACAAAGTTCTAATGATTCCTTCAATGTTGCAATGATCACCTCAATCCCGTCCCTTTGATTAGTCGAAGGAGTTCTTAGATCGATCGCTCAGACATAATTTCTCCCTCTAGGAAGTGGTAGGAGAGAGAGTCTCTCATTCTATTGGCATGAATAATATATGGAAAATAATCTCTCTCTTGGTTATATAGTGGGTGGAAAAAAAATACTCGGATAGGGTTCCCCAACCCCCGTATATTTAACTTCCACTAAATAAACAATAAATAAATAGTTACGAAGAATTAACTTCATAATAAACATTATTTATATTTTATCACATACATATAATATATATTAAATATATTATGTGATAAAACCCAATTCATTAATTTGACTCATAATTCCCGCTAATATTAAACGAACCTTGAATAGTAAAATAATATATGTTCATATAATATTTTTCCTATATTCATGTAAATACATTGTGAATATATTTAATAAATAAATTCAACCTAATTATTATATACTTGAATAATAATGAATTTATTTATTCATCGATGATTGATTACTTGGACAACTCTCGGACCCCATGGTGGAGACCCCCATGTCTTATATACCTATTCACCAGAATATGGAAGATTATTGAATATTATATTGTGTGTGACCCTCTAGTCCCTTATATCGATAGAAGTGAATCTTATTCATAGACCAAGAGTGAAGTTTAGTAACCCATCAGGCCCCCTAAAGAGATAAGGAATAATCATAGAAACAACAACCATTCTACGAACATGTACTGTATAATATAATCTATTTGTATCATAATATCTCATAAAGTAGGACACAAACTTGTGTCATATTCCATTATTGCTTTATTATTTGTTGATCTAACTAGACAAACTTACCTTCTACTACCTTGTCTAAGTATTTATGAAGGTACTACCATCCCGATCAACTAGGTTCTAGATATCACTTCCTCAACTCAGCAACAACAAATTCTATCTTGACCATTTAACTAATGACGCACCCAACATAAGCTACCTCTCCATGACTTCATTTTCATGGTTTTTGCCTTACATAAAAGTATGTGATAAAATAGTAAAAATTGATAATGATCTCAATCTAGGAGACCAATACACATGTTCGTAGATAGGAACAACCAATGTCACTTGAAACATGTGGTGTTCATATTGGCGGGTCTATCCTCATGATCTAACATACTAGAGATCACTAAGTGTGAACTTCATGAGATTAATTCTCAATTATTATGATTCCCCAGCCCCTGATAGCCATACATCATCCGTTTCCATTCAGAATGATGTATCTAGATAATAAGACATTTGTTTAAGATTAATATCATAATATCTCGAGGTTCTCATTATAGCATGAGAATTTCTATAACCTTTTGATAAGACAAATAATCTATGGACATTACCATTTAATTAGTGGATTTAGAAATATAATCACTATAATGGTAAGGGTACATCATGTATAACTCATTTCATACATGGTATGGTAATCAAAAAGTACTATTTAGTTGGGTCTAGGGAACCCACTATTACACCACTCCCACTTTCACTAATTGTACTGGTTAGATCTCACATGATAAGATCACATTTCTACCGAGTTATGTCTCTAGTAATGGGCCTCCCACATCTTCGCTGCATGGCTATTCTGCTATGTGTGACTTTACCTCCTTGAGTAAAATTTCTCAAGAGATGATATCCCTAAGTATATCCCTTTTTCCCATTATCTAAGCGTGGAATCTTGTCTAGTACCATTAAAAGAATTATCATCATGATAAAACATTAATTACCAGGTGTGATTCCAATAACTATAAAAATTCATTTTGTATAATACACTACTTCTTAGCTGTCTCAAAAGCTGCAACATACTTAATATTTGTAGATATGGTTACTACCAACTTTTATGAGATTTTATCACTCATTAACTTAGGTTGACTGTGATATTATATCATATTGATCTATAATAAGACTAGTTTTCCCCCTTAGAACTGGTATCCTTTCCTCTCCATATACCAGGTATATATCCTTTGTATTTCTTCAAGTACAATTAGATAGTTCTGACTGCTTCCCTTGCAGTACTCCTAGATTTAACTGATATTTTCCTACCATAAAGTTTATATTGGTAGTATAATTTCTTGTAAATAGAATGAAATATATGATTGATCCATCATAGAAGTGAATGGAATTCAACTCACCACATTAATATCTTTCTATGTCTCATATATATCTTCTTGGAGAGATTTATGCCATCTGACATTGGTAACAATTCTCCCTAGAATTGTTCTAACTTGTATTTTTTCAATACATTGTCAGTATATGTACTATTGAATAGGTCTAATAAACCGTTAGATATACTACAGTAGATCCTATTCCCTATAACATAGGTTTATACTTTAAGTAAACCTCTAGACAATTACTTTCATTCTAGTCTTAACTAACTATAAGACAAATAATTGTTTTCCACATGTTATCAAACATATTTTCTTTGGAAAAACATTGATGATCCCACTAACATCTTATAGAAACATGAAATAGATTCATTCAAAATGAATATCCCATGATCTTGTTGCTTACTTCAATCCTAAACTATATTTTAGTAACTTGCACCCCTTATTAGCATTCTATAGTTCCACCAACCCTTTCTGGCTGCGTCGTATAGATACCTTCCATGATCAGTGGTCTTGAAATCTAATGCACAATAAAATGATCATATAAAGTAGCTATGATAAGTAAAATTCTAATTTATTTAGGAATAATGAATTAGAATTACCATTCAACCCTCATTGGTACCATACATGTACCAGACATATATAATTTCACTTGAATACCCACCGCAGTATTCAAAAATAATAATCACCTGCACTTTAACACATGGAATACATTATTTAATTGATCTTTTCAATATTAGATTAATTCCATATATTGATTGTAGGATTTATTATTCTCAATGAATAATGTATCACCTGCCACAGTGAATACAAAACCATTACCATAGTCTTATTCCTATGAAGTATGTGTCTCTAGAACATTCCTTTCCACACATCTTGTGAAACTCATTTCTATGCCAACTACTTGTGCATCTCTGACATTGACTAAACCCAAGTCAATACCACTCCCATTATCTCAAGAAGATATGTACACCCTTTTATAGAAATGTAGTCTATCACTTGACTACAACTTTTCTATCATAGGGATTTATGT
Organism: Viscum album; assembly: GCA_963277665.1. NCBI lineage: Eukaryota > Viridiplantae > Streptophyta > Magnoliopsida > Santalales > Viscaceae > Viscum > Viscum album. The sequence goes on along the minus strand of OY728165.1, from coordinate 1,333,854,334 downwards.
AATATCATAAGAAACTTTTAGGATAATTACTTCAAATGCAAATTGTGTTATTCTTGATGAAAATTTGTTTATATCCTAACAAATTTTTTTCATTTGCAGACATGTTCTTATGAAATAATTAATTTATATCATACTATAACTGATATGATACACATTTTTCATGATAGTTAGCATGTTGTTATGGGATAACACTATTATTTGTGATGAAAATCTTGAAAAATAATGGAAGTATCTATAATGGATATAAGTTGCAGTATTGATACTCCTTTTACTTACATCATAACTTTGATGTGTATAAGGAAATGTGCATTTAATAATTTCTCCATTATACATTTTATTGATCAATGTTAACATGTAATACTCATCATTGATCCTCATTATTATCATCATAGCTTTTATGTGCATAAGGTAATGTGTTTTTAATAATTATTCCATGCTACATTATATTGATCGATGAATGCTTGGTCAAATATTTTTCGGCACACCATACTGAAGAAAATCATATCTTCTGACCATTCATATACTATACTTCACTTTCAAATGTCTTAATAATCACTTAAAGGAATCTAATGAAGTATATTTACCACTAGGTTACCCTTGTAATAGTTCATGCTCTCTAGCTAAAATAGTTCCTAAATCTTCATGGCTTATCTTTATTTATAAAGGTTTCTTTATCCAAAACTAAGTACATAAGCACGTCAATAGTACCTAAGGTCTATAACTCCAAAGATTCTAAAACCATACTAAGTATATCCTTGAAAACTATTTATTATTTATTGAAAAAGTATTATCATGCCACAACTTGGTATATAAGTCTTACATTTTATATTCATAATGTATTGCCTATGATTCAAGCATCACTGAACAATTGGTTGAGTATAAGGCAACACAAAAAAAAATCATCCCAAAATGTGATAATTTCTCCTTATGTCCAAAGGAAGCATGATATTAATGTTTTGGTAATACTTAACTAAATCTCAATTAGAATCATTTACTTAGAAATTATAAGTTGTGTGCTTCTCACCGCTGACATAGGAAACACCCTTTCTCATTTTCTTGGAGAACACACTTTACTTCTTATAATGTTTCTTTTCTTACTTGGTTATTGTATTTAAATACACATATGTGGTTGAAATATTGTATTCAATACCCAAGAAGAAAAATAGAAACATTACTTCCAATTGACGAATATATGTGAAGAAGCGACTACTTTCTTCTTCAATCCAGTTCATTGTATTTAAACTTCCATATATTTATTTCATGATATGCAAAGTAAATAAACTTCTATTTAATACCTATTTTCTTTGAAGGATGTTGTGAAGGTTCCTTTTACATCATGCTTTCCATTGGACTTTTTTTCTTGTATGTCAACTTGTTCATCATAAGAACTAAATATTAATCTCATGTTAAGTTCTTATTCACTTAGAGAACTTTACCCAAAAGGTAATGAAGTTTTTTCTCCATTTACAATATATTTTTTAATCTTAAATGAAACTCGAGTAACTGGGTGAATTTTTTATAGAATGGGATGTCTTGAAAGATTGCAATCCACCTTTCATATTTACACATCTCCTGTGTAATAATCACCCTTCATATCTCACTTCACTTTCTCCTCACAAGCTTCTCAGAGATGAGACTACATGTTAAATCATCCATGTCTTGACGTTGTATCCACAACTCACATCATAAGTTGATGACAACATTATAACATAACTATCATATGCATCATACATGAGTCCCCTGGAAGAATTTTTCTCACCCTCGCTTCCTGAGGAGGCTTAATAGGTATTGGGGACACCAACACCTTGAATTTATGGTGTTGTAGTATTTCGTGTAATCTCTTGTACTAATCTTTGGAAACTCATTCCAGTTTGGATATTTTCTTTGTCCAATATTATCACTTATGGTTTTACTTTCCATTTTCTACAAAAAAAATCTATAAAATTAGTACTTTTCTCTTGATTATTGATTAGACATTATCGATTAAGTTAAATCATTAAATGTATCCCACTATTTTATCGAACTCTAGAAGCCCTCTATACTAGAATTAGAATACTCTGTCACTTGAGTATTCAAGTGGAAAAGATCCTTGAAACCTCTCCTAATAGTCTACAAGATTTGGCTACTCCACTAATCGAAAAATTTCAATGTATGTGTTTGACTGAAAAACCACATTAACTCAAGAAACCTTGATCTGTTGAGTGAAGTCCAAACTTCTAAAACCATAAAAATATTTACTCAACGCTGGCCTCTAAAGTTGAAACAAGATAGCTTTGGCTACTTATTTACTTCGAACTTTAGTTAATTCAACTCATCACTCTCATAATAACTTCCTGATAGTAGGAGACACTCTCAACCTTGGCTGATGAGCACCCCATACATATGATTTTTTTCAAATTCAAACAATGGAAGGTGTTCGTGACTTAATATTCTTTTGAGGTTTTTTTTAATTTTAATATTTCTCAATGAATGTAATTATTTTATATTAAATATGTTCATACTATTTTGTCACAATCATAATTGAACACTCATTAATAGAATACACTCATCATTTATTTATGAATTTTTCCATTTATTATTTTATGTGTTTTCCACTGCCATGAAAATGCATAAAATAATAAACAATGCATAAAGTAAATAAACTATCCAACTATTCTTGAACATCTAATATTGGTTGATCCATTTAAACTTAATGGATCAACTTTGACCTAAGAGCATCATACCCGAGTTAGGTCTTGAATCATGATGCAACTCATCCCTGGTCTAGTGTGTCCACTTCTCATCTAGATTTTGCCTCAACTTGACATGGCCCGTGACTTACAACATTATCGTCAATAATATATCAATACTTGCACGTAGACGAGGGGGTCTTGGGAAGTGCAATATACAAACATAATAAAAACCAATGGGCGTATAGTCCCTTATAAATATTGAATAAAAGCTGATGATGTACTGACCGTCAATAAAACTAATTAATTATTACAAGCATCACACACAGGTAATAAATAATTAAATAAAATAACATAGAAAAATACAAGGGTTGGTCATAGCTCAAGACTGGTTAACGAGTAAAAGTAAATCGTGATAAAAAATAAATGAAATAAATTTAAGTAAGTGAACATTTAAATAAATTAAATGAATTATTTAAATTCAAATAATTTAATTTAATTCAGTTCTATTATTAATTTAATTTTTATTCCCAAATTAAATTAATTGAATAATTTAATTTTAAACCCAAAATTAAATTAATTATCCTGAATATTAAAATTATTATTTTTATAATCCAAAATTAATAAATTAATTTTGATTATATTTAAAAATACCCGAGCCTAGACACCCCATTTAGACTAATTGTGGGTCAAGTCGAACCCATGCATGGGTGTAACACATCCATGATCCATTTCAGATTGGGAAAACCCTACTATAGTCTTGAAAAACCTTGACTGGGGCATGGGGAATCGCTTGAAGTGGCGGTTCTGGCTGGTGGAATCCGATGAGTTCATGGACGGTGATACCTTGCTTGGTAGTGGTGCGTCGAGGACTAGCAGACAGAAAATGAGAGGTGAGGGTGCCTCAGGGCTTGAGCCGTGGTGGCATGAGGTCAGTAGGTGTTGGGGCAGCAGAGCATCATGGTGATGAAAATGAACACAAACAAGGAAGAAAACGGAGAACACACAAAATTAACATGGTTCCGCAATTGTTGCCTACGTCCATGGGAGAAGAGGGGGGCCGTTCTATTTATCTATGGATAAATTCGTTGGAGGATCACCACTGGTTACAGATTAAAAAAACATGGGATTGATTCTCGTTTTAAAGAAGAAGAAAAATGATGTAGCCCATGGTTGGTTTGGGGTGGTTCATCAACCCTTGAAATCTTTCACATCGCTTGCTGTGAGTCTTTGGTGTCGGTTGGGTTGGCTGCCAACCCATGGAGAAAACTGCTGCACTTGGGTTGCTTCCGTCTAAAGAATTTACAGACAACTTTTCATTTCCATTGATTTCTCCCACAAATGGGAGTGACCCCCACAAATCTCCCCCTCACGACCAATTTGGGGTAGAAGCTAGACCTGCAATCTCCTTGCAGGTTTCCAGCTTCTCTTTCGGTAGAACCTTCATCATCATGTCTGCCCCATTATCATTGGTGTGGATTTTCTTAACTTTCAACAATCTTTATTCCAACACATTTTGGATCCAGTGACATATCACGTCAATGTTTTTAGACCTAGAATGAAATGTTGGGTTCTTTCTAAGATGAATAAAACTCTAACTATCACAATAGAGAATATAATTCTCCTGACTTTGTCCCGGCTCCTGTAAAAAATTATTCATTCGCAGCATCTCCTTGCAGCCTTCAGTGACCGCAATATATTCTGATTCTATGGTGGATAAGGAAACACACTTCTGAAGTTGTGATTTTCATGAGACTTCTCCCCCTACAAATGATATCAGGTATCCGAATATGGATTTCATCATGTATACATCTCCATCCATATCTGCATCTGTGTATCCTTCTAAAATAGGTTTATCACTTCCAAAACATAAACAATGACTAGATGTAACTCAGAGATACCTCAATATCCATTTGATCACTATCCAATGCTATTTTCCTGGATCTGATAAGAACCTTTTCACAATGCCAACAACATGAGAAATATTTGGTCTATTTCACACCATGGCATACATAAGGCTACCAAATGATAACTGATAAGGAACTTTTTCCATATTTTCTTTCTCCACTTTATTTTATGGACTCTGACTTATCGTGATAGACTTGAAAGTGGAGTGCTAACTAGTTTCTCCTTTCCCATGTTGAATCTTTCAAGAACCTTCTCAATGTACCGCTTGTGAGATAACCAAATCTTGTGATTCCTCCTGTCATGAGTAATCATCATACCAAGAATCTGAGTAACGTCTCCTAAGTCCTTCATTTTAAAAGACTTGTTTAACTCTTTCTTCAACCTATCAATCTTGGTGATATCTCTACCAATAATCAGCATATCATCAACATAAAGCAACAAGATAACGAAATCACCCTCAAAAAACTGTTTGATAAAAACATAGTGATCAGCGGTCATCCTCCTGTACTCATTTTTCTCCATGAATGAGTCAAATTTTCTATACCACTACCTCGGTGCCTGTTTCAGACCATATAAAATTTTCTTAAGCTTTCATACTAGGTTTTAGTTCCCTTTCACCTAAAATCCCTCTGGATGCTCCATGTATATATCCTCATCAATATCACCATGTAAGAATGCTGTCTTTACATCCAGTTATTGAACCTCCAGGTTCAGACTATCCGCCAATCCAAGAACAACTCTAACAGAAGAAATTTTAACCACAGAAGAAAAAATTTCATCAAATTCAATACCTTTCTTTTGACCGAATCCCTTCATAACTATTATAGCTCTATAGCATGGTTGTGAGCTTCCATCTTCTCCTTTGATAATGTATACACACTTGTTCTTGAGTGCCTTCTTTCTGTGTGAAAATTCTACTAAATCAAATGTACGGTTCTTGTGCAAGGATCTCATCTACTCTTGCATAGCCTTCTTCCATTCCATATTTTTCTAAATCTTGATATCATAATCATAACTACATGGCTCTCCCCCATCAGTGAGCATCACATACTCATTTGGTGAGTATCTATGACTCAGTTTTCATTTTCTGGTGGATCTCCTCAACTGTGATTTGGGGGGAATCTGTTTTGGAATATCATATGATGAATACATATCAGCAGATGGAGACATATTACCTAGTAGTGATGTATCATTAGTGTCGTATATCTCTCTCATGCTAGCTGGTACTGATGGGGGTGAGTCTGGTTCTAGACTGACTGTAATTTTCTTAGGTTGTGACTTCTCTTCACTTTCTGGCTTCTCAAAATCTTCAATCGTCTGATCCTCAAGAAACACCACATATCTACTTCTAATGATCCTCCCACTGATAGGATCCCAGAGTAGGTATCCAAACTCTTCATGACCATATCCCCAAAAGATACATTTCTTTCCTTTTCCATCCAGATTTTCCCGCTCATCTTTCGGGATCTGAATGAATGCCCTACATCCAAATACTCTCAAGTGTTTATATGAAACATCTTTACCCATCCAGACACTTTCTAGAATGTTGTATTTCAGTGGAACTAACGAAGAAATGTTGATAAGATCAAATTTGGTCATCATTGCCTCCCTCAAAAGGTGTTTGGCGGTTTTTCATTTGAGAGCATACATCTGATTCTCTCACAAATTGTTCTGTTCATTCTCTTAGCAAGACCGTTATGCTGATGTGTCTTCAGTACTGATTTTTCCATCCTAATGTTGAAACTCCTATATTACTCCTCAAATGGACCATGGTACTCTCCTCCATTATCTACTTGCACACACTTTAACTGCCTACCTTTTTCTCTTTCCACCCTCACATGAAACTAATTGAAACCATCCTTCACTTGATCTTTAGTTTTCAATGCAAAGGCCCAAAATTTTCTATAATGATAATCTATAAAGGTAACAAAATAAATAGAACCTCCCATAATCTTAGTTCTCATCATGCATACATCAGTGTGAATCAAATCTAAAACATTTTCTTTTTTGGATGGTATATAACTATGGAATGATACTCTGTTTTGTTTTCCCATGATGCAATCAAAACAAGTATCCAAATATTTACCTTTTATTCATGGCAAGAGATCTTTCTTAGAGAGCATTCTGATTCCTCTCTCGCTCATGTGACCCAACCGCCTGTGCCAAACTTCTGTAGGAACAACTTTTCTAGCTACATTTACTTCTCCTCCACACGGTCGTGCATCTGTGAGATAAAGAGAAGTATCTTTTTTCTTCCTTTAGCAATTACTAGGTTACCTTTGGTAAGCTTCCATTTCCCATCACCGAAGGAACTGACATATACCTCGTCATTAAGAATTATGATGGATATCAGATTGAGGTGAATATCAGAAATATTCCTCACATCCTTCAACAATAACCTGTATCCAACATTAGTTTCCAGAAAAATATTACTAATACCAATAATTTTCGATGCGCCATCATTTACCATCTTTACATGTCTAAAACTCCCTGAACTGTAAGATGATAAGAAATCTATTTCGGCTATGACATGGTATGAGGTGCCGGAATCGATCACCCATGTCGAGTCTTGGCTGGCAAGACTAACCTGATTGTCTTCCTGAACAATAATAATCTCTTCATTAACAACCGCAACATCATTATTTTGGGTCTTACTATCCTGATTCCTCTGCTTTCCTTCATCCTTCTACACTCTCGGATGAAGTGTCTGGGCTTGCCACAGTGGTGGCACTTCATGTCATATTTTGATCGAGATTTCAATCGATATCTCCTTTGAAGACTTTGGTCATGGGGTTCTCTTCCTCTGCTTCTTCCCTACCATTTCTGCTTCCCTTGTCTTTCAGTGACAAGAGCCTCTGATTCAGGTGTATGTCCCTCATATTTTATTTTTGACTCTTCATTCAGTATTCTTTCTTTCACCATCTCCATAGTTAGAGTTCCATCTGGAGTAGAATTGACGACTGACACAACTAATGTGTCCCACATCTTCGGTAAAGAACTCAACATCAACAGTGCCTGCAACTCATCATCAATCATCATTTTCATAGAATTCAGCTGATCAAAAATACCTTGGAATTCACTCATGTGATTTGATACATTGGTCCCATCTTTGTATTTAAAGTTGAAAAGACGAAGTATCAGGTTTTCTTTGTTCTGCGTGGTTGTATTCACATACATCTTTTTTAATTTTCTCCAAAGAACAGAGGCTTCGTGTTTATTGGATTTTTTTTGAAATATGCTCTTGTCGACCCACTGTCTGATTTGGGTAGCGCACTTCCTATTGAGTACGAACCACTCCGCATTCACTAACGGGGTACTGGATGACGTATTCTCATTGGTTTTACCGCTAGTTGACGTTTCTTCCGCTTACTCTGCAACGGGCTTAGTGGTTTCCACTATAGGCTTCCACAAATATTTAATATACAAAAGGTACTTTATTTATGGTTTCTAGATGGCATAATTAAACGTAGTGAGTTTAATCACATTAATGGTATTTCATTCCATTTCTGGAGTGAGAATTTCAAAAATCTAATTGTACGAATGTGTCAGGAATGGTCGAAATACCTGGAATCGACTCCAGGATCGCTGAAAATGGGCTCCGATTGTCTGAGTTATGGATAAAACGATTTCAATGATCTAGATTGACCGCTGATGTGGCGCTGGCATATCGTACCAGAACAGTGTCCAGAAAAGTCACCAGAATGTCACTGATAATGTGAATAGTGCCGTCTTCTGCTGTATGGGGGCACTATAGAACCTGTGGTTTGACCAAACCTTGACTGATCTTATCTCCTTCATTTCAGCTCCATTTTTGACGCCGCTTACACCGTTGGAATTGTTTCGCCATGCTCTTCACATATCTGAGCTCAAAATTCTTTTCCGAGCAACTTTAATTTTCCAGTCACTGGAAAATTTCGCTACCGCATCACGTTTCACTCCCGAACCATCTAATACCACTTTGTTGGGGCAGCAGAGCATCATGGCGATGAAAATGAACACAAAAGGAAGAAAACAGAGAACACAAAAAATTAACGTGGTTTAGAAATTGTTGCCTACGTCCATGAGAGAAGAGGTGGGACAATATATTTCTATCCGGATAAATTCTTCGGAGGATCACCACTGGTTACAAATTACAAAAACATGGGATTGATTCCCATTTTAAAGAAGAAGAAAAATGATGTAGTCCATGGTTGGTTTGGGGTGGTTCATCAACCCTTGAAATCTTCCACATCGCCTGCTGTGAGTCTTTGGTGTTGGCTGGGTTGGCTAATGGTCTCACCCAAATTTACCCAAGTTTTTAGGGTTAAGCGGTCAAATGTAGAGTAGCTTGGGTTTTCGATTCCTCAGATACCTAAGAAGAAACCTACAGACACGCACATTCTATGGACTAATTTTGGCTATTAAGTGGCCAAATTGGATTGATTTTAGATAGGTTTAAATGAACACTATGTGAATTAAGTAAAATCAAATTATGAGAAGAGTTTATCCTAGGTTATTATAAGGGGTGGATTGGATGAAATTATTTTTTAACGATTTCAATTTTTTATATTTGAGATGGGTTTATTCAATAAGATTAAACAACTTCATCACTTACTAATTTTATACCAACACAACATAATACTAATAACCTATACACTTGGAGGATCAAATTTATGAGTACTCCAAGGTAAAGGTTCGTATTATCACTTGAAGTATGTGGCCTTAAAATTAAACAAGGATGAAGAAGTTTTAAAATCATCAAATAAAAATCTTAATTAAAAGAAGTGATTAGAAATTAATGGGGTGATAAATAACATCCAATACATAACCTTGCTACTCCCTTGGATAAACCCATAAGTGGGTTAGGCCTCCATTTATGCTATGGTTTCAATGGAAGCGGGAAGTAGACTCATGAGGGAGGAATTGAAGAAGTAAAAAAAAACTATAAAAAGAAAAAAAATCACTCCACCATTGTGTGAATAATTTCACAAGTTTTGGTATGAATAAATTCAAAACATAAAGAAAAGATATTAATGTTATAATAATAAAAACATAATAAGAGAAAATGAATAATTTTTATTGAAAACTAAGGTGATTCGAACAAATTACAACTAAAGAAGAACATTATAAAAGAAAAGTAGCAGCATAACACTATAATGAAAGAAAGAATCCAAGATGGATAAATCCTCCAACAATACTTCCTTAAATAGGAATTTTGGAAGCCTTGGGTAGATCCACCATCTATAAAAGTCTCCTCAATTAATTGTGGTAGGCCAAGGTGGGTGGAAAGTTGAGGGAGAGTGGACTTTTCCACCCTTGGAAAAAAATCTGAGCCAACTTGCATGCCTTTGACAGGTGTGTACATACGAGCATCAAAATGACTGAGGAAATAGAAGAAAAATATTAATATATGGATGTCCCATGACTTTCTGTAAAATTTCAGCCAAACTTAATATTTGGTTTTCGAGATATGATTAAATTTGTGGGATATTTTTCTGGGCCACTGAATCTGGCCCAATATTGTATCTTCAAATTGGCACACTTGAAACTCTAGTCAAAAATCAGAATTAGCTTTGTCTAATGTTTAATGAAATGTCCCCCTTGATGTCCTATATCTTTAGTTAAATTTTCAGAATTATTGGGCTTGGATCGTGGCCTCTACAGTCTCTTTATTGGGCTGTTGTCCAGTTTACTTTTCCCAGAATGTTGTTGGTTCAAGGACAACTTTGGTGGTCTTCAATGTGAATCTTCATGTGCTCCAAAAAAATGAGTTGTTCCTTATATAATGGGAGACATGAAAATAAAATATGAAAATAAAATCAAGATCATTGGGTATTTTATATGGTGTTAAAAAATATACAATGTAATAGTGCATTTTAAGAAGGAATTATAATTATAATATGAAATAATGTTCAAAGTGTAAAATGCACTAAAAATGGAATTTTTGATTAATAAATAACATGAATATTATAATATAAACAATGAATATTAGCCTCTTTTAGTGGCTAATCACACCCCCAACTTGAGTTTTTCTAGTCCTGAGAAAAATGTATCTCAAAAATATGAAATTTGAATTCCCTTTTTCAAAAAAAATTTAATACACAATGCTTACAAAAAGACCTCATAACAAAAAAATTATGAAACCTATCAAAATAATTTAAAACAATATAGGTATATAAGCATATCCCAAGCCCAAGCCCATTCCTTTATTCAAATTCATCGCCAAATTTCATCCAATTTCAATAAAGTATGATGATGTGTTGTGTGTCACAAAAGACATGGAGGTTCATTTTTATTCAAGGGGAAAATGATAGAAGCGCTAGGTGGAATCACATTTCAATATTAAGATGAGTATTCAATTTTTTTTTGTTTTTTTATATAGTTTTTTTTGTTTTTTTTTCAATTTTTCCATGGTAATTGAAATTGCACTCAATAGAGTCAACCCATGTAGTGAGACTTTGCCGATAACTCCCAGGCTCAAAGACCTTAGGGAACCAAGTGAACCCCACATAATCGGGCATCATATCGAGTTAACTCAATTGAAAACAAAGTCAAATTACCCAAAATAGAGATAAAATTTCTAACTATGGTCCAGAAAACTATGGATTCATGATCCCAAAGTGCCGAAAGCCATGCATTAGGTCATTTCATTGCTCTACGCGCAAAGTTATTGTTTTTTTATTAAATACTCATATCAAAACTAAAATGATCACAAAAACTATGCTATTTATTTTGGGGACCCCATGAAATCAAACTAATAACCCACTATCCAAAGGACGTGCATTGTGAACTTTTTTTTATTTGGATGAAAATATAAACAATGAAATTTCACATTAGATAACCACACTTTAAAAAATCTATGCTCATGAAATTATACATGGATTAAAATCAGAATCAGGGCATGCTAAATTATTTGAAATTTCAGTTTCAAAGTATGCAATGTGTATTATCATGTTCAAGGTTAAAGAAATTTTTCCTTCCATGCATTTTTATATTCCAAAACATTTAGTAATTTTTTTTCCAAAAGAAATATTTTTTATTTCATCTCTACCCAACTTAAAATAACACTGTCCCCAGTGTTTGAAGAAAAGAAAATTTAGAAGGGGGTAGAGGCAGAGAAGGGAAGTTTAAAAAGGAAATTGAAAATGAGGATCATGGAATGAGTTCACCTGGTGGTTGAAGTTGAAGTTCGTGCTGCACCCATTTAATCCCTTGATATCCATGTCACTCACAGAGTTCCCTAGTGGGGAAGGAAAAAAACAATATATATATATATATATTTATTAATTTATACAATAATAGAAAAGTAAAAAAATAAGTATATATACAAAAAATTATAGAATAAGGAAGCACTATAACCCATAGGTCAGTGGTAGGTGCACTCCCCTATCTCCCTTCGGTCCCGGGTTCGAGTCCCCATGGCTTCGCCAGTTGTGATGGGGTTTTCCCCACAACCTACAATGTTTCCTTTTATATATATATATTTTAATTATTGTTATATATATATATATTTTTTATTTTTATTTTAACCTACAAACCCATAAAATAAACTAATGATACATTGTCTTCTTTTTAAATTTCTGGGTAAGGTATTACTCAAGGATCACACCACGTGACACGAATGAATATAATGCTCCCCTTTCATACCCATACATACTCATAATAGAAGAACAGGTTAATAGTATATGGTACTATAATATGATGAGTTAATTATTATTATTTTAAATATAAAATTGATTTATTAATCCTATTTTAAAATAAATATGATTCACAAAGATGAAAACCACAGGTTTCCTCCCATGCATCGCTTTTGTTTAACATTGTTAGCTCAACATGAATCCCCCCAACTTACCCAATACCAATTTTCAACATTTTAAGGACCCCATATTTCTTCACATCCACTAGATTGAGATTGATTCTTTGTTTATAATTTTTGTTACGTGAAAACCTATTTTCTATAATGAGTGGGACCAAGGAATGTCAGAAATGGTTGATCCAGTTTCCTATGTAGTCTTGCCAAAGACATTAATGATCATTCCAAATTTTTTGGTTTAAATAGAAGAATTAATTTCAACTGAAAGTTCATGGTTATACCATATAAAGGGATACTTGAGTGGGGAGGGAAGGACAATAATATTGAGGTTGGGTTGGATAGGACATTCAGACATAGGTCGAGATTTTGAATCCAACTCAGTTTCATTTTCTAAATTTCTCAATAGAATTGGTTCCTTTTGAATGAAATATTCAACCACTAAATTGGAAATACCAATTTCAATAATGGGTATGGACTTGAAGTTTTTTATTTCTCCCAATGGTTCAGTGATTTTTGGTTCTGAAAAATCATTAATGGATCAATATTCAGGACACTCAATCCAAAATGTCAAATTTACCTCTTGTGAATACAAAAAATAAGTTTTTTCTTGATTTAAACACCCATAAACTATTAATTAATGTTCTTCAGGTATCCTATATTCAAAGGACATTTCTTTATCATTTTCATGAGGTGTTTGTGTGTAACAAGATTCTTCTATCAATATTGAGGGAGGGACTACCTGAGTGGGAATGGGTTCCAAAATTGTTTCAATGATTTTTAGTTCTTCTATCAAGGATGAAGCCTAAAAATTCATTATCACCATTTTTTGACACATTTTTTCAAGTAATGGATGTGGATCAAGATGGATAAGGGGTTGAACCAAATGGTCTATTCCAGGTGGATAATTAAGTTGTTGGAATTTCACAGGAGGGTGTTCAGATTGGCTTTGTGGGGGATTGAAACTCATTATATGTTGGAATGTATTTTGAATAATAGGTGTTAAAACATTGTGGTTCATTAGGTTGTTGATGATCCCACCAGTAGAAATTAGGATGGTCTTTGTACATCACACATGGGGTTGGGTGATCAAAGTAGGGATAGGTTCTCTATGTTTGGATTTGTTCAAAACTGCCTTCCATAGGAGTGAGGGGGTGAGAATAGATAAGTGGATGAAAAAAATGATGCTAGTGTCTAATATAACTTAGTTAGGTCCTCAAAAATAGTTCCAAAATTTGGTCTCACCCAAATTTACCCAAGTTTTTAGGGTTAAGCGGTCAAATGTAGAGTATCTTGGGTTGTCGATTCCTCATAGACCTAAGAAGAAACCTATAGACACGCACATTATATAGACTGATTTTGGCTATTAAGTGGCCAAATTTGGGTTGATTTTATATAGGTTTAAGTGAACACTATAACATGTAAGTGAAATTAAATTATGAGAAGGGTTGATCCTAGGTTATTATAAGGGGTGGATTAGATGAAATTCTTTTTAATGATTTCAATTTCTTATATTCGAGATGGGTTTATTCAAGAAGATCAAACAACTTCATCACTTACTGATTTTATACAAATACACCATAATACTAATCACCTATACACTTGGAGGATCAACTTTATGAGCACTCTAAGGTAAAGGTTCATATTAGCACTTGAAGTATGTGGCCTTAAAATTCAACAAGGAAGAAGAAATTTTAAAATCATCAAATAAAAATATCAATTAAAAGAAGTGATTATGCATTAATGGGGTGATAAATAACATCCAATACATACCCTTGATACTCACTTGGATCAACCCATAAGTGGGTTAGGCCTCCATTGATGATATGGTTTCAATGGAAGTGGGAAGTAGACTCATGAGGGAGGAATTGAAGAAGTAAAAAAACAATAAAAAGAAAACAATCACTCCACTGTTGTGTGAATAATTTCACAAGGTTTGGTGTGAATAAATTCACACCATAAAGTAACGGTATCAATGTGATAATAAGAAGAAAAAAATAAGAGAATATGAATAATTTTTATTGAAAACTAAGGTGATTAGAACAACATACAAATGAAGAAGAACATTATAAAGGAAAAGTGGAAACATAACACTACAATGAAAGAAAGCATCCAAGATGGATAAATAATCAAAAAACACTACCTTAAATAGGAATTTTTGGAGCCTTGGGTCGAGCTCCCTCCTGTCCAAGTTTCCTCAATTAATGGTGGTAGGCCAAGGTGGGTGGAAAGTTGAGGGAGAGTGGACTTTTCCACCCTTGGAAAAAAATCTGAGCCAACTAGCATGCCTTTAACATGTGTGTCCAAAAGAGCATCAAAATGACCTAATTATGGTAGAAAATATAAGACAAATATGAAGATATGGATGTACCCTGACTGTATGTAAAATTTCATCCAAAATTAATATTTGTTTTGCAAGATATGATTAAACTTTTGGTCTGTTTTTCTGGGCCACTGAATCTGGCCCAATATTGTATCTTAAACTTGGGTCGCTTGGAACTCCAGTCAAAAATCAGAATTATATTTGGAAACTGTTTAATGAAATTTCCCCCTTTATATCCTCTATCTTAAGTTCAATTTTCAGAATTATTGGGCTTGTATCGTGGCCTCTACAGTCTCTTTATTGGGATGTTGTTCAGTTTACTTTGCCCATAATGTTGTTGGTTCAAGGCCAGATTTGGTGGTCTTCAATGTGAATCTTCAAGTGCTCAAAAAACACAAGTTGTTCCTTATAGAATGGGAGACATGAAAATAAAATATTAAAATAAAATCAATATCATTGGGTATTTTATATGGTGTTAAAAAATATACCATGTAATAGTGAATTTTAAGAAGAAATTACAATTATAATATGAAATAATGTTCAAAGTGTAAAATGCACTAAAAATGGTGTTTTTGATTAATAAAGAACATGAATATTATAATATAAACAATGAATATTAGCCCCTTTTAGTGGATAATCAGCTGCCAACCCATGGAGAAAACTGTTGCCCTTGGTTTGCTGTCGTCGAAGGAATTTGTTGACAACTTTTTCATTTTCGTTGATTTATCCCACAAATAGGAGTGGAACCCACAGTAGGAGGTAAAAACTGAGGAGGGGGGGGGGGGGTGAGATCTGGTCATGATAGTTGGTACGTCCGATGGCACAATGGCTCGGTGATGCGACATTGCTCTGGAGGGGTGATGACGATGGTCATTCGATAGAGGACTGCAGAGATTGCACGCGGTAAGGGAGTAGAGGATGAGGTGTCAGCGGTGTCCATGGGTTTGGTCAGTATGATGGTGGAGTGTCTTGGGAAAGTCACAGTGGAAGAGACATCTAGCAATGGTGCTTGGGAGAGGTGCATGTGCACTATGAGGAATCCAGCCGGAGGAGTCCATGGCCGTAGTGGGATCCAAACCAGTCGGCGGAGGTGGAGGTGTCTTGGAAGCACCAGGGAAGGATGACTGGGAGTGGGGTTCAACAGGAGAAAGGAGGCAACCATGGGTCAGCTTCTGAACCTCGACAAAAAAAGTTTTTTTTTGTTTATTGTACACACATATGACCAGAGGCCACCCAAAACAACCCATCTTTCCACTTTTTTTTATGTGGAAATCAACATGCCATCACCCTTTTTCTTCTCTATTGTTTTTTGTTTTCATTCTTAAATTTAAAATGCCAAATATCTTAGGCCATTTTAAAAATCATTATTTTCTTAAATTAATGAAATTTCAAAAACCTGTGGATTTATACATTAGAATGTATTGTACCGGTGATCGGAATTTGGTCAGATATTAGTTGGAGTATAGGAGGTCACTAGAATTGCCACCGCACATTGACTCACATAAAAATAACATATATTAATATATATATATATATATATATATTCCAATTTTAATACCTGAAACACCACTGCTTTCGATTCATATTTTTTTTGGATGAATATAATTTGGTTATCTGAGATTAGATTAAAGTGCGGTCAGATCCATTGAGACTGAATTAAAAACCTTTACTTAATTTGATGTAATTTTATTTTTTTCTTGGCTTATAAAATTCACACAATCCCTCTGATACTGATTGATGGTATCAGAGCACACAATGGAAGCTGGTGGGCTGCTGATATAAAATTTTTCCATTAGTTATCGATGTTACCATGTCATCATCGACGATCCGAGTCCTGATAGAGGTCCAAATATCTCACATGAATATTTCAAACCACAAAAATAAATAAACAAGTACCTCATTTAATTTGGTAGTGTGTTCGACTATAGCTAATCACCGATGATCTTTTCTCAATGAATTTAGAGATGAACCCCTCTAGATCACCCACACACAATTCAAGAATCCATGTGAATGACGATCATCATATTATGGGTTCTAGTGTGGAGTTACGATGATTCCTTTGACATTGCGATGATCACCTCGATCCCATATCTTCGATCCGTCAAGGTGTTCTTAGATCAATCCCTCAGAGAGAAACTTCATATCTCTAGGAAGCAGAAGTAGAGAGAGACTCTCATTCTATTAGAATGAATAGTCTATCGAATAGAGTCTCTCTCCTACTTATACAGTGGTTGGAAAAAAAAATACTCAGATAGGGTTCCCTGACCCCCGTATATTTAACATCCACTAAATTAGTGATAAATAAATAGTTATGACAAACTAAATTCATCATAAATATTATTTATATTTTCTCACATACTTGTAATATATATTAAGTAGATTATGTGATAAAACCTGATTCATCTACTTGACTCTTAATTCCATCTAATATTAAATGAACCTTAAATAAAAAAATAATATTCGTCCGTATAATATTTTTCTTGTATTAACATAAATACCTTATGAATAATTTTAATAAATAATTTCAAACCAATTATTATATAATTGAATAATAATGAATTTATTTATTCGTCAGTGATAGATTACTTGGAAAACTCTCAAACCTTGTGGTGGAGCCCACCATGTCTTATATACCTATTCATCAGAATATGAAAGATTCTTGAATATGATATTGTGTGTGACCCTATAGAACCTTATCTTGATAGTAGTAAATCTTATTCATAGACCAAGAGTGAAGTCTAAAAACCCATCAATTTCCCTAAAGAGACAAGGAATAGTCATAACAATGACAACCATCCCACGAACACTTACTATGTAATATAATCTCTCTATCTCATAATATCTCATAAAGTGGGATGTACACTTGTGTTATCCCTTATTCATAATTTATTATTTGTTAATATAACTAGACATACTTACCTTTGACTACCTTGGTCAAGTATTTATTAAGGTATTACCATCTTTATCAACTAGGCCCAAGATATCACTTCCTAAACTCGAAAGCGACAAATTCTATCTTGACCATTCAACCAATATCATACCACCAATGATACACCCAACACAAGATACCTCACCATGACTTCATTGTCATGGTTTTTACCTTGCATCAAAGTACATGATCAAATGATACATACTAATAATGATCTCATTTTAGGATAACAATACACATTTTCATAGATAAGAACAACCAATGACACCTGAAACATGCAATGTTCCTATTAGAAAGTTTGTCCTCACGATATCACCTACTAGATATCACCAAGTATGAACTTCATGAGTAAAAGTATCGATTCTTATGAGCCCCAAACACATGATAGTTATAAATCATCTGTGTTGAGTCAGAATGATGTATATATACTATATGACATTTGTTTAAGATTAATGTCATCATATCTCTAGGTTATCATTATAGCCTGAGAACTGTTATAACCTTTTGATACAAAAAAAATCTATAGACATTACCATTTAAATAATGGATGCAGAAATATTGACATTATAATGGTAAAGGTACATTATGTATAACTTACTGTATACATGGTATACACAACTTATGCACATACTAAGGATGATAAGTTGGAACCTATGGCTATCAAGTGTATCCTTTTTTTTATCCAAAGGTTGTTAAGGGTTGTAGATTGTGGATAGATAAACCAAATTACCCAAAGAAAATCATTAGTTATGATATGGTTTTCCATGATTTTATCATACCAAAATAGAATTATATTGAACCATGAAGTACTAAAACACCACAACCCTTGGGTGCTGAGGTTCCCTTGGAGCCTCATGACTAGCCTAAACCCAAGTCAGTCTCCACTGACCCCCCTCAAATTCAAATTTATTCAATTTAGATTATTAATAGAAGGAAGGAGGTGATAATCTCAATGATTATCACTTGACTTAAGAAAGAGTTAGGAGGACCATTAGACCCCCTGATCAGTTAAGTCACACTAATGTGATTTCTTATGTGTTTAATATTTCTTAGGATATTAACAGTGATAAACCACAAACCTTTGTTCAAGATATGAAATCTAAATAATACAAGCAATGGTTTTCTATTATGACATATGAAATGAATCCCTTTATTAAAAATCAGACCAGGAACACTGTAATCAAACTTATACATGTTAAAGTAGTTATTTTCAAATGTATTTTTAAATAGAAAGAAGATAACATCATAGAATTAAATATTAAATAAAAATATAGGTGAGTTTCCCAAGGGTTCCTTTAGTGTGAGTGCATTGACTATAATGATATATGTTCTCCTATTGTGAAACATTCATATATTAGGATTCTTCTTTCTTTTTATACTCATTATGATTTTCATATAGAATAGATGGATGTTAAAACTACCTTTTTTAATGGTAAATTGGATGAAATCATTTACATAACGCATCCCAAGGTATTTTTAAAATATCTCAAACCTAATCAAATTTTAATTTTACAAAAATCTTTTTATAGACTTAAATAGTCAAATAGACAAAAAATAAATGGTATGATTCTTTTATGATTGAAAATGGTTTTAATAGAAGAAAATATGATGCGTGTGTTTATTTTAATAAAATTAATCATGAAATGATTCACTTAATTTTATATCTTGATGACATGCTTCATATCTGTGCAAACATGAGTCTAATTAATCTTGTAAAGATCCAAATTAATTTCATTTTTGAAATAAAAGATCTTGGTAGTGAAAAATAGATTATGGGTATGAAAATCATTAGAAATAGGGATGATAAGTTATTCTATTTATTACAAAATGCTCATGTTAGGAAGATTTTAAAGCGATATCTTTTTGCGTATCTTAAACTTATTAGTATTCCTTTGGTTCATCACTTTAATCTATCCCTTATCCAGTCCCTTAAATATGATGCCGAGATAGCCTTTATGAATAAGATCCCATATTCCAATATTTTTGGTAGTTTTATGTATGATATGGTCTGATATAGACTAGATATTACCTTTTATATTTGTACTCTAAGTAAGTTCATGGGAAAACCCATAAATTACATTGGAATGAATTGAAATGGCTACTCAAGTACATGTCTATGTCTGTTGATTTATGCATTTAATATGAAAATAATAATAGTTATACTAATTTTTTTTTGGTTTTTTTTATTCTAACTATGTTTCCAATGTTTACACTCGAAAATCATTCACTAGGTATGCATTTCTTTACTATGACAAAGATTTGTGATATATTACTATGAGTATGCATACTGTTTATTATTGTAATTAAATGTTTATAATGGTTTTTACCATTAAATTTTTTAAATTTACTCATTCTTTGTATGCATGATGTGTATGACTTTACCTTTACATTGTGTCATTTTTTTTTATCTCCATGCAATATTTGTTATTCAATTTTCCTTAAAAGAATCTTTTAGCTGAGGCATTTGGAACTGTTGATCAATCTAATCTAATAATTCCTCATGTTTAAATTTTTGTTTTTGTGATGTGTTTTATCTTTCTCATAGGATTAAGTGAATCATGTTTGTATCTCATGTTCTATTAGTTATTTCCACACGTCCTTGTGATCTATTTCATGTTCAGCTATTTGAAAAAATCATTTGATTTGTGTCATCCAAACATTAAGCATCATACAATTCTTCCTTTCTTTCCAATCTCTTCCCTCACCCACTATCATTTCCATCTCCCTTTTCTTTTGAGAGTTGATAAATTTTAAATTTTTGTTCTTGAAAATGATAGAGGAAAACCTCAGGTTTTATAAATAGAGAGATGATTGATTAGAGTAGGATCTTGGATCCAAGGCTTATTGTATCTCCCCTTAATTCAAACATATAATTTTTCTTTTCCTAGAGTATTGATCTGGTGGAGATCGGAGGAGGCAACAGAGTTGGAGTTGGATGTTCTTTGCATGAAGTTTTTCCATAGGGTCACATTTTAGCTTTGGTTAGGATGATAATACAATTAATATATCCTTTATCTTTTCCTTAATCCAAATTATCAAGTGATTACTTAACCCACACATAAATTTATTCCCTATATAAAGTTTGTAAAGTATGCACAAAAGATACAAGAATTTACTTGGTTCACCTACATTGGGATATATCTAAAGAGAATACAATGAAAATGTGTCGATGTATTAAAATCTATTAAATAAATTTTAGTGATTGGTTTAGGCAAGGTTACCCCAATCCAAGGGTCACTATCTTTACAAAGGTTTAGGGATGGTACGCTGCCTCCCAAGGGCCACTCCTCATCATCTCTCTTTATGATCACTGATCAAAAAGGGGAAACAACTTGGCACACAAACCAATATAAGGATGAAAAAATATTACCATTTTTATTGTTACATCAAGAACATATAGTTTCTCTTTTATATACTTGTGTTTTTATTCTTTCACAAGTAATGTGAAAACACCATCATAATAGTGGATTTATCTTCCTTATCAAGATATTCATTGTTTTTCCATGGAATCACCCTTAATAAATTCCAATACTCTCTTCTATCTTCACTTTCATATACACCTATCTTTTATCTCAAAATATTCATACTCTATTCATATTTATACAACATCTATATATTCTATTTATAGAGATATATTATATCTCTATATCATCATTTTTTTCTCTAATCCAATAGAGTTTATCCAATTTTACCTTCATTAAAGTATTCCATGTGATTCAACTTTTTTGGGAAAATTTATCCATCCATTCTATTTAAATCTGAGCTAATATATCCTCATCTAAATCTCTAACTTTCCTTCTTCAGATAAGAAATTTAAATATTGTAATTCTCCCAACTCAAAAAAATCATAGCATGACCATGACCATTACAACACAATATATTCAATATTTTAAAATCATGATGATATCCTATTCATACTCCATAATTCATGTCACAATGTCTCCTTCAAAATACTTCCATTTAACACTTTATGGCATAATGAAAACCTTTACAATGTGAGGTATCATTCTAGAGAAACATCAAAATTTCATGGATTCCTTTATCATGAAATAATATTATATTTTATAGTGTGATTCCTACCATTGATATATGATACTACCTTATTAATATTCATAATGATATATTTCTATGTCATTACATAAACTATTATGGTGTGATGCCTAAACATAAAAAATATCCCAATTCAAATTTTTTATAGGGTCTTTCAGTGAAACCTTTCTGTCCATAGAACAACAATCTTAGTTACAAATTGAATCCTTTAACATAATAAAAAATTCGCCAAGAATTTATTCTTATACACAAATCATGGTTTAATCTCCATCCTTTATGGTGTAAGCATCCAAACAGCTCAAAACAACCCTGTACCAAATAATCATGGTGCAATCTTCAATGCATTGTAGCATGATTTATGTTCTTCAAGACATAACTTCTAAAAACCTCTCAAATATCCTCAAAGCTTCACCACATTCTTATATAGTTAATATTATTCTCATATTTCATTCTTTGTAAACCTTAACTCACTTTAACACAAAAAAATCTTCAAGTTGAAACTCTATGATAACTCTAATACTTTGCCGATGCCTTGAAAACGATAACACCATTTATCATGATCTCCAGCTCCAAAATCATGACACAAAATCCATTAACATACTGAATATCATCAATGATTTCTAATAATAAATGCGATTTAAAAAAATCCAACTCCATGTAACATAAATTTCTTATTGGTTGATATTAACCACACCCTTTGGATTTTTTAGTAACACTTATCAAGAATCTAAAACCATCCAACACCATAATTATTTCAATAAAAAAATCATGAAAACATGTAGAAAATCATACAAGGTTGAAACACAATCAAATTGGTTGAAAATAAATACATCACCATGTATCATAAATTGCTTATTGGATGCTAATAACCCCCCTTTGGATTTGTTGGAAACACTTATCATGAATCCAACACTATCCACTACCATAATAATTTTAATAAAACTTATAATGAAAACCTCAAATTCATAATACTTACTTATCCCCCTTTGATATCAAACCTAAAGTAAATACTCTATTTAAACAATAAATTTAAACTTTGAAAAATATTTACCAAGAGATATAGGGACATTACAATTTAGATCATGTATGGACATCACCCCCTTATCTTATTGATGTCATACAACACAAGCTCTCCAATCCCATGATACCAATTTTTATATCATGGGTGATAATAATTTTATAAATAATGTCATACACTTTAAGAATTAATAATGGGAAACTATTATTTGAGTTATTTCCCTATAACCAACTAACTTTTTTACTTTGAATCACTAGATATTAATAAATATCTTATCATATGATGATTGTTCTTCTTTATAACATTAATGCGACAATTAGTATTTGTCACATTGAAAGGTTATAATAGTTTCCAACTATAATGAGAAACTAAAAATTATATTACAATATTTTTAAACATATATCCTATGGTTTAGATAACATCATTATTAAGAGATAAAAATAACGTTTGACTATCAAGTGCTAGAGGCTCATAAGGCATTGAGACTTTTTCTAATGAAGTTTTCACTTGATGATATTTTAGAGAGAAAGGTTATGAGGATGGACCCTCCAATATAAATTCCACATGTTTAAATATCATTAGGCATTCCTATCTACAAATATGTGTATTGTTCCTTATAATTGATATTATTATTAATGTATATCATGAATCACATACTTTGATGTATGGAAAAAAATCATGGTGGTACATTCTCATGGAGAGGTAATATACATTGGTTGTGTCATAAGTAATATGAAATTAATTTAATAAGACAAGAAATAATTTATACCACACAAGTTGATGGAAAAATATATCTATATCACTTTGATTAAAATGGAATCATATGATAAATCTATGGACATGGTAGTTCATCGATGAGTTTTTTTAGAAATTCAAAGAAAGATAACTAAAAAATATAGGATGATGACACAAGTATGCATCCATATAGATGAGATATCATGATAAATGGATTTTATTACATAATAATTCTCATAGGAAGTTTATTATTTTTATGTAATTTACTTCTTTCTCTATGGGTACCTTGACATGTTGCTAGAAACTGATCTTGGACTTTAGGTAAGTTCTCCTGATTCCATTGAAAAAAGAGGTCTAGAGGGTCACACACTAAGTGTATCAAGAATCTTATTAAATTATATTGAATTTAATATTAATAAAAAAAATTATTCTCAAATTGCGTAATAATAATTATTTAAGTTAAATTTATCACATAAATTCAATCACAAGTTATTAAAGTTTAGAATATGTGAGTTAAATTTATGGATCCTCACTCCCTAAGATTTCTCTCTTATTTATTCTAGGTTTTCTTCTTAAATTTAGTGTCTCCTTTCACATCCCCTTATTATCTAACTTGTTGATATTTTTTATACTAATGTATATCCTCTTCTTTTACTCACCCCCATTTTATATGTTTCTCTTCTATGTGTTTCCCATTTTTTCCTTTTCTTGTTTCCCTATTTTTGTTCGGTGGTCATCATCAAGGTTCTGTTCAGATTCCTCTTCCTCTCTTACAACTTGAACTAGTGAACTTGACACTATCTTAGACAGCATGATGGTATTTTCACACACATGATTCCATTTTTAGGTATGAAATGCATTATTTATTTATTTTTATCTTTTCCCATCATTTCAGAGTCTTTACGTTTAAAAAAATTTGAAAATGGGGGAAAAAGAACTATCACATGGTTGGTGCATTGTTAGAGATAACTGTGTGACAACCATGTAAAACCTATAGTTTTATATCCATATAAATTTTCACGATTAGTGAATTTTTTTACTAACCATGTGACCAAACTATGAAACTTACTAGGTGAAACTAGTTCCACCTACAATGTTAACATACGGTTTAGAAAACCATGCAACCAAACCAAGTGGCCTACCCATAAGCTTACAAATATGAAATTTGCACTTTGAACTTGCTTAATTTAAACCCTATAACCCTAATTTATTTCCCCCATTCAAATAGTACAACCCTATCTCACGTGACACCCCCTTTTTTCCTCCTTGGTGTCAATTTTGGTGGTATTTCTCTTATTTTATTCAATAAATCCCTTGGTAAGTTAAAATTTTCCTCATTCATTGGTTATTTTCTTATCTTTTACATGGTTTTATCTTTTCCCTATGACCATTATATATTATATTTTTTCTTGAATAACCCTAATGTTTTGGTTTTTATGGACTTACCTTACTATCAATAGGTCTTCACTCCCCATTTTTTGTATAATATCAATATAGTAAAATGGTTTCATTATTAAAGGTAGTTGGTTATATATGTGACCATTATTTTATAAACCTTTAATTCATTCTTGTTTTTTAAATTCATCTATAATTATTTTAAATCATATTATATAATTTTTTAAGGATTTTATATACATTATAGTTTTTGAAAATCACTTCCATTGACACTTGTAACCAAATTAATTTTGTAAAGCATGTTTTGTAATGTAATATCCATGCGACTTTTATGGTGTTTGATTAAATGTACCATTTTTATTGAAAAATGGTTTTAAAATATGAAATGGAAACTCTTTGAAAGGGGATAGAACATGAGAACCCTGGGTACTTAGGTGGGATAATTAAGACAAGAATTACTAGGCATTTCATGCCCTCTATAAAATTATATTCACATTAAAACACTAAATAAACACTTTTATGGCATGCATAGGGTGTCAATTTATAGGATGAACCTTTCCCTCTAGGAATTGAGATTACTCTCTCTAGTGGCATATGTGTAGTAAAATTTTATGGTTCAATCACTAAGATAGAGTGATTATCCTAAGATTTCCTTGGTATTATATATCTTAGAGCTTCCTCGTGGTGTTTTTTAAATTATTTATTCACATGGAATATACTTTAATTTTCTTTATAAATGCTTTAAAAATTGTTTTTCTTCTTTCCTAAAAAAATTTAAAAGTATATTTATGTAACATTTATTTTCAAACAACCATGCTTTGTTTTATCTAATAAAGGTGTCTTATGAAACACTTAGTGGGATCTTACTGGGCTAGTTGTGCTCACACCCTATATATACCCAATGGGTGTATGTAGATTTTTTTGATTGATTTAGGTAGAGGAAGATCACTTCTTGGTGGTGGTAGTTCATTCTATTAATGGTTCTTTTTTGGGTGGTAGTGACATGGCAGGACTAATCCCTCACATCACATAGTTATGGGTAGGGGACTTTTGATTTATTCTTGGTCATTTTATAGACTTATACATCTATATCGCATATTTAGATTCCCATACTGTGCATTTTGTGTATGTATATTGAATTACTCATTTGTATTAATATTTATATTTATGTATGTGGATACCTTTAATGTTTTGAGGTTTTTTTATATTATGTAATGTTTATGTTTTTTGTTTAGTTTTATTTACTTGAGTGCATAGCCTTCCAAATTATGGCGTGGTCATGCTGATTTATAGTTTTGAACCCATTTTTTGGATTCATTAGGTGAAACCATTCCCAAGGTATTTTATTAATGTGCAGGAACTAGTTCCCAACCCATAGGGATTGGGAACACCCTCCAATACTTTCCATATACTAGCTCAGATACTTGGGTCAGTGGTAACATGGGTTAGTTCATGCAAAAAATGGTATTAGAGTGCTCTATTTTTGGTTAATGTTATTTGGGAAGTTAAGTACATAAGATATAAGTTTATCCTTACTCAAGTAAATGGTATGAAGGAGTGTCTGGACAACATTTTTAGTACCCAACCTTGAGTTTAAATGGGATTTTTGGAATGAGGTCATGATATTGGATTTATTTACCCTTCCTTTTTGGGTAGGGTGTGTGGGCCATGCATGCATGCCATGTTTTAAGGAAGGTTGTTATTTTTTATTTTTCTTTGTTCATTATTTATTTGGATGATTAATAAGAGTTCATGGTTTTTATTAATGATTTATTATTTGTTTTAATATTTTTATTTATTTTTATTTGGTTTCATGTAGTTCTATGCCTCCTCAAAGGGCTTCTATAGACCATCTAGAGGAATCTGTAGATAATTTTCCACAAAACAATTCCTTGGTGGAACATAATTTAATTAAAGTGGAAGTGTATATGGTTTGATCTATGGAACAAGGAATGGGACTTTGACAAGTTCAAGTTCAGGAATATGGTTCAGGATTAGGTGGAGTTATGGACTAGTCTCAAGAATTTTTCTACCACAAACCTTCATCCTTCTGAGGAACAAATAATCATCAAGAAGTAATGGTTTGGATGAATAAGATAAAAAATATCTTTGAGTTTCTTGAAATCATATATGCTATCATGGTGAAGTGTGTTTCCCTTATATTGGAAGGTCCCAACTTAAAGTGGTGGGAGATGGTGGTTTAAGCTAAGAAACATAAGAACATGGAATGGAATGACTTCAAGGTTTTATTCACTTGGTAGTTATACCCTGATACCCTATAACTATAAATTTCTTAGGAGTTTTTGTGACTTTATAAAGGTGATCAAACCATCATGGAGTATAAAAATTGATTTATTGATCTCATCAAGTTCGTTCATGAGATAGTTTCAAATGAAGAGCTAAAATTCTATTATTTTAAAATGGGTTTATGACATGATGTTCGATATCAATTTTTATTTGTAAGATCAAGACTTATGTTAAGTTTGTAGATCAGTCCTTGATAATATAAATTGATTAGACCAAAATTTTAGGATTGATTGGCATTCCTTATATGTGTAGTGGGGATGTAATTGGTTCTTAAGAGAAGAAAAGGAAGCACGATGAGGCTAGAAAGGGAAGTGGTGGTGGATATAGGTCTCCATCTTAATCTTTATCTTCTGCAGCTAGATTAAGGGTGTAATTTTGGATCGGCGTCCCGAAAGGCCCGGACCGGCAAAGACCGCATCAAGCCAAGCCGGGCTCGGGCTGTAGGTTCATTGGGTCGGGCCTGGGCCTATCCAATAAGGCCCACGGGCCAGGCCGGGTCGGCCCAAAAAAGTCCAGCCCGCTGGCCCGTGCGAAGCCCACCTGCTGTAAAAAAATATAATGGGAAACTGCTGGTAGGGAGATTGAATCCCCCTACCTCAAGCTTCCAAGGCTGCGCTTGGACCAACTGATCCAGGCAGTGCGCCTATTATATTATCACTAGAATTTATATATATGTATATATATATATCATTATATATTAATAAAAAATAAAAAATAAAAAATAAAAAATAATATATAATATATATTATATATTTAATAATGTGTATATATATACATATAATTATTATTATATATGATTATAATGTGTGTGTGTGTGTGTTTATACAATGATATATAATTATATATATATATATATTAATGTATATATATAAACAAAGCCATTAATAATATATATCAATTAAGTGTGGCTTTTAAAAATTCATCAATAACATTTATATATAAATGATTTAATATAATATATATATAAACAAAGCTATTAATATATATATATATATATATATCAATGATTTAATATTATATATATAATAACTTTTATATTAATAAAAAATAACACACTCACCTAATGATGTCCGTGCACGTCCCGCAACCTCATTAATTTCTTTTAAGTATGTTACAACTTGCATATATTATATATACTATACATTTATAAATCTATTTAGAAAAAAATTAACCCACCCACTACAGTGCACCCCCCAAACCCTAATTATTTTTTTATAATTTTCTCATATTACACACACACACACACACACACACATATATCAATCATTTAACATTATATATATAATAACTTATTATATATTAACAAAAAAATAACACACTCACCCAATGATGTTCATGCACACCCCCAACCTCATTAATTTTTTTAAATATGATGAAACTTGCATATTATATATATATATATAAAGAAATACATTAATAATATATATATCAATGATAATATATATATATATATAAACAAAGTCATTAATAATATAGATATAAAGCTATTAATAATATATATCAATTAAGTGTGGCTTTTAAAAATCCATTAATAATATATATATATATATGTGTGTGTGTGTGTCAATGATTTAATATTATATATGTAATAACTTATTTTATATTAACAAAAAAATAACACACTCACCTAATAATGTTCGTGCACATCCCCCAACATCATTAATTTTTTTAAATATGTTGCAACTTGCATATATTATATATAAATCTATTTAGAAAAAAAATTAACCCACCCACTGCGGCGCACTCTCAACCCCTAATTATTTTTTTCACAATTTTATCATATTATATATATTATAACTTATTATATATTAACAAAAAATAAATACTCACCCAATGATGTTCGTACACCCCCAACCTCATTAATTTTTTTAAATATGATGAAACTTGCATATATTATATATACGATATATAGAGAAGCAAACCAGGTTGCTGATGCTCTGTCCAAGAGGGTGATTATGGAGGTCTCCTCACGATGGTCCTTTGTCATCCTGAAATTTTGCTCACATCTTGTTGACTTGGACGCGCATGGTATGCTCTATTCTCGCCTTTGTAAACCCCCTTGCACTACCACTTTTTCAGTTTTTTAATTTCATTGTAAGGTGCGGGCTTTGTCCAGATCCTCGACCTGCTTTTATATATACGATATATACATATAAAAATCTATTTAGAAAAAAACTAACTCACCCACTGCTGTGCACCCCCTAAGGCTGTAATTTCGACCCGGCCTGAATAGGATCGGGCCGGGCTGGGCCTACCCTACAAAAAAAATTAAAAATCATTTAAAAAAACGTTTTAAATTAAAAAAATTCTTAAAAATAATTTTCATAAATAAGTAAAAAAACAAATGTAATTTTTTTTAAATAAATGATAAAAAACGTTTAAATAACAACGCTTTAAACCCACTACGGGGGTGCTGCACACCCCCCAATCCCTATTTTTTTTCTTCAATTTGCACACAATATATATAAATTCATAAACATATATAAATCTATTTAGAAAAAAATAACAAATCCACCCACTGTAAAATGTTAATAAAAAAATATTTTTACATAAAACATATTAAATGTTTAAAAAAAATACATGTAAAAAACATGCATTTAAAAAAACATTTTAAATTAAATGTCTAAAAATAAATATAAAAACATTTTTAATAAGTGTTAAAAAATAGTTTAAAAAATGTTTAAATAAAAATATTTTAAACAAATGTTTAAAAAAAGTTTATAAAACAAATTCTTAAATTAATTTTTTAAAAAAAAACACTTAAAAAATACTTTTTACATTAAAATATGAAAAATTTTAAATGTTTAAAAAAAATACTTATAAACAACATGCGTTTAAAAAAAATTAAAAAATGTTTTAAATTAATCATTAAAAAAAATGTAAAAAAACATTTTAAACAGATGTTAAAAAATGGTTTAAAAAAAACTTTTAAATAAATTTTTTTAACAAACGCTTAAAAAATTATAAATAAGTTAAAAAAATTAAATGTAAAAAAATGTTTTAAATAAATGTTAAAAAAACATTTAAATAACAAGGCTTTAAACTCACCCACTACTGCGTACCCCCCAAAAACCCTCATTAATTTTTTTACAATTTGAAAATAATATATATAGATTCACAATATATAAATCTATTTAGACAAAAAAAAACATATCCACCCACTGTAAAATGTTAATAAAAAATTTAAAAAAAAATGTTTACAAAAAACATCTGTTTAAAAATAAATTTAATTTTTTTAAATAAATGTTAAAAAAATGTTTAAATAAAAACGTTCAAAACAAGTTTTAAAATAAAAAGTTATTTTTAAAATAATAAAGGCCCACCATGGCCCGACTCAAAAAAGCCCAACTCGGCTCGAAAAATCCCGGCTCGAACCGATGGTTTGGGCCGGCCCGAGGCCGGGCTCGGGCCGCCTCATGGGGATGTTCGGGCTAGCCCGACCTGACCCAAATAGTGGCCAATGGCCCAATTTTTTGCATGTTAGGCCCGGCCCTGCCCCGCCTTGTCCGGGTCGGGCCGGGCCGGGCTGGGATGATATTACACCCTTAAGCCAGAGGTAGTGGGTATCTCACTTGTTATCAGTGAAGTAATACTGGGCATACAAAGTGTCATGACCTGACCCATGCGGGGGCTCGAGCTGCACCTACCCCAAGCCCACCTCCATAGGCTAGGGGGTGGCGACTAGCACCGAAGGCACAACAATCTCAGGGAGGCCTTTCCAAAGAACCTGCACACACAAATACAACCAACTTAATGAAAAAGTGAAGAGGAAAAATAAAAGATACAACAATTCCATATATAAACCAAAAATATGCATTGAACTCTAAATAGTACAAGTATAGAAAAGTAAAATGAAAGGGAAAAGGAAAAAAATACATGCTCAACCAGAAAAGTGCCAAAACCCATCAAAAAGTGGAAAAATAAAATAGTTAAGAGAGCCCCACTCCTAGATCCCAAGCTACGACCATTGCACGTGGTCCAAGAACCTTGTATCCCTAAGATCCTCTGATGTCATGATCAACCTATCCATCATCTATAATGTAACACCAAGTGTGGGAAAATCCAAAGCAGGGGTGAGTATAAAAATACTCAGTAGGATGACTTGAGACTCAAGGGATCAACAAAGTATGTATTAAAGAGGGGAGAAATAGATAGAACAAGGTACAATAAAAGAGTAAAACTAAACCCAACAATATAATGAAGTTAGACTCATTCAAACACAAGGAGCTCGAAACAGTGAGAAGATAAACTTCATGACAATTATTTGCTACCTATAGTAGGAGAGTAGACTCATCCAACCATGATATGCTAGATATGGAAAGCACATGGCATACCCCATCTTCTTCGCCTCTCTTGGAAGGAGAGTAACCAAAACCCAAGGAGTAGGCACTGGAAGAAGATATATATATATATATATTCTCAATCCAAGAAATCCAAACGAGAGAGTAAGGGGATCTCCATATCACAGCTCATCCCGGGATGAAGATTCACCAACAGTTCTAGAAGTAACCACCAATGATGCCCAAAATCCCTCACGCCTTCTCTGAACTGTAAGTCAAAGGGATTCAATCATCGCACCTTGATACTATCTACTTTGGGTGGCTCCGTCTCGCCCGAATGGTTTTAGGTCGTGTCATAAGGATGCGTTTTGGTGGGAAAAGCATCCATCTTTCTCGTAAGTCTAAAGGTACGTCAAACCATGTATCATCACTAATCCTTATAGTTGAGGGATCATGTATCAAGGTTGAGGACCCATGATCAGCCTAGCTGGAGGGTTCCACTCAGAATATGTTGAGGACACATGCCCAGCCTGACTGGAGGGTTACACTAAGAATAGGTTAAGGACCCATGCCCAGCCCATCCGAAGGGTTACACTCAGAATAGGTTAAGGATCCATGCCCAACCCGGCTAGAGGGTTTCACTCAGAATAGGTTGAGGAACCATGCCCATCCTGGATAGAGGGTTCCACTCTAGTGTCATCTAGGACCCATTCCCAGCCCGGTTGGAGGGTTGCACTCTAGTGTTGTTGAGGACCCATACCTAGCCTGAATGGAGGGTTCCAATCTAATGTTGTTGAGGATCCATGCTCATCTCGGATGGAGGGTTACACTTAGAATTAACTATAGAGGAATTAAATTTACCATCCCTACTGGATGGTACCTCTTAGAAAACATTGAGGAACTACACTAGAAAACCTTCTTGATCATAGCCGTCATTGGACATCACCTAAAAAGCCTTCATGCTCAGAACATCTCGCATCGTATCTCAAAATACATTATGAAGGAACCATCACATCCCACACAAAAAAAATACTCAGGATAGGCTGCTCTTGGGAAAAAAATCTGAGTCCAAAAGAAGGAGATACGAGAGATAGAATATTTGTGAAGCGATACGCGGAGAGTGTGGGGACCACATGATAAGTAGCCCCGACTCAACGCTTGTTCACGTACCTAGACATCCTCAGGTACTAAATTGTGAAAAAGTACCTTGTGACATGCTAGTGTACTCCTAGAGTACACAAAACATCTAGTCAAAATTCCAACGATCACATGATGCTTGTTGTTAATCCAGAGGAAAAAATGCAACTTCACTAACATGCCTCCTCAATGGTCCAGAACATTTAGCCACATATCTTTATACATCTTCTCCACTCTCAAAAGAGTGGATGTTGATCTAAGATGAGGTTCTATTCAACAACAATAGAAGTATCTTATACCAATATTCATTTAATGTTTCAACATTTAATGATATCATGAATAAGGCTCCGCATGTCCGAACAGATCACACTACTGTGATCCTTGTGAAGAAACATGCAATATTGACTATTAATTCGCCTCAAACAGACAACATATGGAAACGTTTCATGTCCCCACATTTTGATTGAATAGAGTCTATTGGGTTCCACACCTTAGTCCTAAAACAAATTATATGGATCACACAATTTCTATCCTCATGGAAAAACACATGAGATCGACTACTCATTTGTCCAAAATGGATACCCGGTGAAAAAGTTGCATTTTTTTACCGCAACACATGCGAACCAGAACTCATGAGGCCCATAGATCATCCTTGGTTTAAAAACTCTAAAGTGGTATTGATTTTTTTTACAAAGACCAAGGTCACGCCTCCACTGACGACGCATCAAACAAACGTTTCGTTTAGAAGATAGGTCTGATACAAAACCCCCAAATAATAATAAAAAAATTATTACTATTAAATCTAGGAATTTCGTGTAACTTAACCTCAAGAATGAGTCTTAAAAGTCCTAAACTAGTATAAAAATACCCTTCTTGATGAGAGGGATGTGTGTCCACAAACGACATGTTAATCAGACACCTAGATTAGAAGATACGGCTTTTTAAAGCCTCATGGGCTTGATTTGAACCGATCCGACCCATTTTAGCTGGACCCGTCTGCCTGGGATGGCCCAGTCCGCTTCGCCAGCCCGAAACCCATCTGTGTCACTTGGCTCATTTTTTCGTTGGCTCAGCTTTCCAGATGCTGATCTGGGTCTCCACGACCCGCTCCCCTCAGCTTGTTGGCCACTTGGCCCCACGGTCCACCTTAGATCCTCACCCCATCCCGGTCAACGCGGCACACCTCCGCGTTTCTTGGCCCGTTCTCCCTACCTCAGTCTCCCCTCACGACCTCCATCCACCTCACCTCTCTAGATCACCAACCCACTTGTGACCCCACACTTCACCGTACTGCTGACCAATGATGGCCCGAAGAATTCTGTTGCCCCATACCCACATTAATTTTTTTCCCTAAATACATTGAGATCTACAGTAAACTATTAAAATTGACGCCCATTTCTTTGTATTTTTTTCTTTATTGTGTGTTTCCCTAGCCCATTGGCTCTTTGGGCTTGCCCTAAGGCTGGACCTACTGCTGACCTTTCCGCTCCAGCTCACCGCCCCGCTTGTCCAGCACTGCCAGCTCGCCCAGCCAACTCTGCTCGCGAGCCGTATCCTGACACCACCGTCTCCCTCCGGATCCCCTTTCTACCGCCCAGTCAGTCCTTGTTGCATCTCCATGCTTCTGCTCCGGAGCCACATCCTACCATCACAGATCTTCCCCATTGGCCTCATCTCCTCTGCCTAACACGACCTCTGCCCACTGACCACCTACACCAACTCACATGCCCGACCATCTCCGCTTGAGACCTCGACCACTACGGTGCCACTGAGAGCCGTCACCGACACCGGTGCTCCAGTGGTCCCTTCCACGGGCCACCAGACCTCTTTTGTTTACCCGATCACAAACCTGAAACTAGATCAGTGATCCCCATGATGAGAGCTTCATAGTGTCTGCCTTTGATGGAGGATCTGGTGGTCAATTGATGCATCTGAAGGGGGGGTTGAACATCCATGAAGAACGAACGGATTTTGGATAAAAGGGGGATTCAAAATAGCGATCGTATAATGGATATGTTCATTTAGCCATCACCTTAATATTCAAAGTAGTGAAATTAATGATGGATTCAAGAATAAAATCTGGAATTTAAAATGGAGGTGCGAAAATCAATAAGAATCATACCTCGATTTGTTCTTCATTGATGAATTCACCCGCCAACGCTTTTGATTCGATTCACTGAAGCTTCATTCTTGATTCATCGAAGAATGGAAGAGATAGAGAGAGATTGGTGGGGGTAGAGAGAGAGAGAGAGGATTAGGGGCTAACCCCAATCCTAAATACTTAAGTGTTTATTTATAGAAAAACACTGAAACCCCCTCCAACATTCACAGAATCTGAAACACCCATGCCCTCTCATTTTATGTCAAGATTAAAGCAAAACACCCCATTCCAAACTCAACAATGGTCTTGGTTTTCTAATCTGAGTCTCCGTTTGAAATTTATCTAATTCTTTGTTTGAGATAAAATAAATAAGTTTAATTATTTTATTTACAATTTTCCCCTAGGTGACGTTTCTCACCGAAGCCCTGTGCTAACAAAAGTTATGCCCCACCTAGGTAAACGCCACATTTCAGACTCAACTGTGGCCTCATATTTTTGATCCAAGTTACCATTTGAGAGTTATCAATATTCCATCGTGTTCATAGTATAAAATATACTTAATATTTTTGTATAATTTATTCCAGGCACACTGGGTCTCTGAATTGCATGCCGTTTTAGCGCCTAATTATGGAAATATCTGTATAAATATTCCAAAGTATTACAAGGAAAAACCCAAGTCTCTACATCATTCCCTCTTTTAAACTTTTCATCCTCAAAAATAAAAACTAGAAAAACAACTTGGGATACTGAGCCCACACTTGGATCTCCCTCTCACAGGGAAACTCCTGGACATTTCCGTACTGTCATAGAACATGAAAAAAAGAGATGATTTGTCCTTATAAAGTATTCTCCTAATGATGATGTGCATTGGAACACACATATATCTCATCAGATGCGACACGTGGGAGACGTCGTGCACCCACTCCAACTATTGGGGTAGGGAAATCTGGTAGGAAACGTCTCCATCTATTTTCAGTGTCCCTAAAAACCGAAATAAACTCAGGGGATTGTTTTCCTCCTTGAATGAACCTCTACATCCCACATTGTGACTGGAATCTTTGTTTTTCCCTAGAATAGGGTCTCGTGATTCCCTCCTTCAGAATATCCATCTGGTGAAACACTCAAGGATATCTATTCACACAATATTTCTCATAACCGAGACTCTATTAGATACTCAGGAAGTGAAGGAGTCAACACCATCAACTGAAGAAAAATTTTACCCTCCCACTCCACCAGGGTCAGCTACAGGGAAGCTAATTGCTCTGAAACATCCCACACTTGGCAATATTGGGACTTCCTACTAAGTCATCTGCTATGAAGTTTCCCTTCCCTGGAGTATAGAATATCTCGAATTCATAGTCTTGTATGAATTTCAACCAGCATCATTGTCTCAGGTTTAAGTCTCTCTGGGTGAAGACTTACCTGATACTAGTGGTCTGTGAAAATCACCAAGCATTCTCCTAGGAGGTAGTGTCTCCACATCCTCAAAGAAGATACTACCACTTCCAGCACTAGGTAGTGATTCGTGTAGTTCTATTCATGGGGTCTCTTTCACCTAGACCTATACTTGATAACTGTAGTATCAAGATTGACGTCAATCCCTCAAGGTACCAACAAACAGGGCATATGAGTAAACTCATCCAACTGCAAGAAGATAGACATGGAAATCATATGGAATAACCCATGTGTATTCTCTTGCCTTGGAAGGAGATTAATCTCCAAAATAGTCATGCTGCCACACCCACTAGTGTAATATCAAAGGAAAAGAGTTCAAGTAGGAAGACTCCACCAGTAATGCCAGGACCTACTCCAACACTCCACTGTACAACCCCTCCATGAACGCACAAGTCATAGGGAATCATCCACCACACCTTGATACTATCCTATTTGGGCGGCACTAAATCTCCCTCACGGTTTTTACTGTGTCACAAAGATGCATCTCGATGGGGGAAGGACCCCTCTTCCTCATGCATTCGAAGTTACGTCAAACAACACCGACACGAGGTTACAATGATGCCCCGTGTCACCCTAGTAAAAACTCAAGTGAGAAGTAGGGAGAAAAGTGTACCTCACCCAGTGTCTAATAAGTTGTACTGAAAAAAGGAAGGAAACACATAGGGCATATCTCTTATCATCTCATGCACCGAAGGATTGTATAAATCCATAACATGTAGCTGCCCGCAACCTCGACCACCAGCTCCCTGATCTTGACGTGGGCCACCTGGTGGTGGTGGAAGGATCACGTAGTGTCATCCACCAACCACAAATCCTCCTACTCCCCTACCTACACCACCTCCCCAAGGACCACCCTATCCCCACCCGGAAGATCCCTGATCATAGTGTCATATCTGCTATGGCGGTTTATTTAATATCTTCATAGAAAGCTCAACACGTATGGTTGGGAGATATCATTCCATGTGACCTCGCTCATCACAAGAATAACACCAGCCCTCCCCAGGATATCCATCCACTCTACAATGACTTGAAACCATACGACTATGTGCCTAAGACCAATTATGGGGAGGCCACCTGTATCGAGATCTTATCATTCGACGCCTGCTAGCTGTGAAAAATGTCTCAACTCTGTTGCAACCACTGCTACAACTAGTTGTATAGTGCCCCTTTGATAGAAATATTTTTGTCACTAGCACCTTCTCCAGCACCCCATAAAATGTGGGGATGCACAAGGGTACTAATATAGCACAAATATCTCCACATAGTCACTGCTCGAATTTCCGTGCTCGGAAGTTTCCATCACAGATCATGTTCAGAGAGTACCGAGTCAGGTCTGCAAACCAAGCCTCATACTCTGCCACCATTATTCCTCCCTACTGAAGCTACATGAGCTCTTGAATCCAAACAGAGTGTAAGTAGGAGGGGTAGTACTCCTTATGGAACAACTACTGGAATTCACCCCATGAGAGTGCCGACTCATCATAAATCCAAGTGACCAAAATCCACCAATGCCCAACCATTATGTATAAAAAAGGCCGGATTCCAAAGCCACCATCTGATCTGTCAGTTTCTAAACAAGAAAGAAGAGGCGAACCACTAACTCTAGCTAATCCTATGCTGCCTAAGGATTTGGATCACCACGGAACCTCAACGGTCTTTGGTGCTAGAACTCACAGAGTGCTATCAACCTATACACGTACTCATCCTCCTCTACTGTAACTAACTACTACTAAATAGGTGGAGGTGCTTCTACCTGCCCAACTAGAAGAAGGGGATTTCATGATGAACCCTGAACCAAGGCCTCATCACTCACAAAGTATTCTTCATGAACCAGAACTGATATCCTGGTAGGTTTTCATCGCAAAGGCATACCGAATCCATCAAGGAGTACCACAATCAAATGAGTATATATATATATATATATCAAAAACTATGAGGAAATGACTCAAGAAGGATAGTCAAAGACTCAATCCTATATGATGCATGCACCATTGTTCCCAGCAACAGATGTCTCAGCATGCTGAGTTAACAAGTGGGTAATCAGGGTCCTGGTGAATGACTACGTCGGTTGCCGCACCATCAATGGACTTCATAACCCGAGATCCGCTCTTGAGACATGTTGAAACTATTGACCTAAACCCAACCAAGACCATTTTAGGGAAACATCCGAACAACCTCCCAAGGGATGAACCACCTTTGATACCACTTTGTCATGACCCGACCCATGCCGAAACTCGAGCCACAACTACCCCTAGACTGCCTCCATATGCCAGGGGGTGAAAACTAGTACCGAAGGTATAACAATCTCGGGGAGGAATTTTCTTAAGAACCTGTACACACGTACACAACCAAATCAATGAAAAAGTGCAGGGGAAAAGGAAATATACAACATTGCTATATATAAACCACAAATATGAATCAAACTCTAAATAGTACAAGTACAGAAAAGTAAAGTGAAAATTAAAAGGTAAAAAATACACACCCAACTAGAAAAGTGACAAAACCCAATAATAAGTGGAAAAGTAAAATAGCTAAGAGATCCCCACTCATAGATCCCAAGATACGACCACCACATGCAATCTAAGAACCATGTATCCCTAAGCTCCTCCGATGTCATGATCAACCTGTCCATCATCTGCAAGGGAACAACAAGTGAAGGAAAAGCTCAAGTATGGGTGAGTATTAAAATACTTAGTAGGATGCCCTGAAGGCTCAAGGGAGTAGAAAAAGATACACTGAAGAGGGAAGTAATAGATAGAA
Source organism: Viscum album (assembly GCA_963277665.1). Lineage (NCBI taxonomy): Eukaryota > Viridiplantae > Streptophyta > Magnoliopsida > Santalales > Viscaceae > Viscum > Viscum album. Next base: position 1,333,815,478 of record OY728165.1, on the reverse strand, counting down.
AAAGGTACAGTAAAAGAGTACAACTCAACCCAATAAGATAATGAAGTTAGACTCATCCAAACACAAGGAGCTCAAAATAGAGAGAAGATGGACTTCATGTCGAGTCTTTTATACCTATAGTAGGAGAGTATACTCGTCCAACCAGAGAAGATAGACATGAAAATCACATGGCATACCCCATGTATCTTCATCTCTTCTAGAAGGAGAGTAACCAAAACCCAAAGAGTGAGTACTAGAACAAGATATATATATATATATATATATATATATATATATATTCTTAGTCAAATAAACCCAAATGAGAGAGTAAGGGGATCTCCATCTCACAGCTCATCCTAGGATGAAGAGTTTCCAATAGTCATAGAAGTAACCACCTACGATACCCCGAATCTCTCATGTCTTCTCTAAACTAAAAGTCAAAGGGACTCAATAACCACACCTTAATACTATTATATTTGGGTGGCTTTGTCTCACCCACATAGTTTTAGGTCAAATCACAAGGATGCGTCTTGGTGGTAAAAGATTCCCTCTTTATCATGAGTCCAAAGTTACATCAAACCATGTCCCGTAACCGATCCTTATAGTCGAGGGATCATGTATCAAGGTTGAAGATCCATGCCCAGCCTGGCTGGAGGGTTCCACTTAGAATAGGTTGAGGAACCATGCCCAACCTAGTTGGAGGGTTCCACTTAGAATAGGTTGAGGACCCATCCCCATCCCAACTGGAGGGTTCCACTCTAGTATCATTGAGGAACCATTCTTAGCCCAACTGGAGGGTTCCACTTAGAAGTAACTATAGTGGAACTACACTGGTCATCCCTGCTAGATGATGCCTCTTAGAAAACAATGAGAAACTACACTGGAAAACTTTCCTGATCACAGTCATCGTCAGACATCACCTGAAAAGGTGTCACACTCAGAAAATCTTATATTGTATCTCAAAATCCACTATGGAGGGCACCATCGCATCCCACATGGAAAAAAACTCAGGATAGGTCACTCTGGGACAAAATATGAGTCCAAAATAAAAATATACGAGAGATAGAAGATTCATGAAGTGGTACACAGTGGATGTGGGGACCGCACAATGTGTGGCCCCACCTCAATGCCTGGCTGTGTACCTATCCATTATTAAGTACTAAATCTTGAAAAAGTACCCTGAGATGTAAAAGTGTACTCCCATAGTACATGAAACATCCGGTGAAAAGGCTGATGAGCACAAGATTCTCAACATTAATCCAAAGGGAAAAAAATGTAGCTTTGATAACACGCCTCCTCAACATCCCATAACATTTGACCTCATCTCTTCATATATCTTCTCAAATATCACAGGAGTGGATGCTGATTGAAGTTGGGGTTCTCCTCAAACATAATAGAAGGATCTTTTACCGACATTCCTTTCACGTTTCAACATTTCATGAGATCAAGAATAAGGCTCCCCACATCCAAATGGATCACACTGTTGTGATCCTTGCAGAAAACCCCGCAAGATAGACTATTTATTCGCCTCAAATGGACACTAGATGGAAAAGTTTCATGTCACCATATTTCTCTCAAATGGAATTTTGTGGGTTCCATTCCTTGGTCCGAAAACAAATTATACAGATCACACCATTATGATCCTCATGAAAACACACACGATATCGACTAATCATTCATCCAAAATGGATACCCGATGAATTTTTTTCATTTTTTTACCACAATACATGAGAACTAGAACTCATGGGGACAACACCTCATTCTCATTTTAAACACTCTAAATTGGCATTGAAAAGTTCTTACAAAGACCAGGGGCACGCCACTATAGAAGGCGTGTCAAACAAACATCCCGTTTAGAAGATAGGTCCATTACAAAAAACTCAAATAATAATAATAAAATTGTTATTATTAAATTTAGGTGTTTGGTGTAACCAAACCCCGAGACCAAGTCTTAAAAGTCTCGAACTAGTCTAAAAAGACCCATCTCAATGAGAGGAATTTGTGTCCGTAGATGAAACATCAATCAGATGCACGGATTAGAAGATACAGCTTTTTAAAGCCTTATGGGCCCGATTTGAACCGGTTTGAACCATTCTAGCCAGACCTGTTCACTTGGGTTGGCCTCGTCTACCTGGGCTTGCCAACCCTAGATGGACCGGTATGATTCACCAGCCTACGGACCAATCGTGTGGCATGGCTCATTCTGTCGTTGGCCCGGCCCACCAACCATCGGCCTGGGTCTCCGCCACCCGCTCCCCTCGGCTCATTGGCCAGTTGGCCCTGTGGTCTTCCTTGGATCCTTGCCCCATCCTAGTTAACATAACATGCCCTCGCGTTTCCCGGCCCGTGCTCCCTACCTCATTCTTCCTACCTGACTGCCGGCCGCCTCTCCGCTCCAGCTCATCGACCTGCTCATGAACCCGCACTCCGTTGTGCTATCGACCTCGCCGCTCCAGCTCACCAGCCCACTCACCCTACACCACCAACTCACCCAGCTGACTTCACTCACGAGCTGCATCCCAATGCCGATGTCTCCCTCTGTCTCCACTTACCACCGTCCGGTTACACCCCGTCACGCCGCCGTGATGCTATGCTGGAGCCCCGTCCTGCCATCACAGATATGCCCCATCGACCTCATATCGTCCTCCTAACATGACCTCTACTCACTGACCACCTAAACCGGATCACACGCTCGACCACCACTTCTTGAGAATGCATCCATCGCGGTGCCGCCGAGCACCATCGCCGTCGCCAACACTGGTGCTCAGGTGGTCCCTTCCAAAGACCACGAGACCACTTTTGTTTACCCGATCGTGAAATCAAAACTAGATCAGTGATCCCCATGACAATAGCTTCACAATGCCTACCTTTGATCGACAATTCGATAGCCGATTGACACATTGAAAAGTGAGAATCAAACATCCGTGAAGAACGAATGAATTTCAGATAAAAAGGGGATTCAAAACGGAGATAGAACTATGGACGTGTTTGTTCGGCTATCGCCTTAATGTTCAAAGTAGTGAAATTGATGATGAATTCAAGAATAAAATTCGGAATTTAAAATGGAGGTGAAAAAATAAATAAGAATCCTACCTCAATTAATTCACCATTGATGAACTCACCTGCCAGTGCTTCCGTTTCGATTCACCAAAGCTTCGTTATTGATTCATCTAAGAATGGATGAGAGAGAGAGAGAGACTGGTGGGTTTAGAGAGAGAGAGATAGGGAGGATTAGGGGATAAACCTAATCCTAAATACTTAAGTATTTATTTATAGAAAAACACTGAAAACCCCACCAACAGTCACGAAATACGAAACTCCCATGCCCTCACATTTTATGTCACTCTTAAGAAAAACACTCCATTCCAAACTCAATGTTGATCTCAATTTTCCAATATGAGTCCCCATTAAAAAGTTATCTAATTTGACATTTGATATAAAATAATTAAGTTTAATTATTTTATTTGAAATTTTTACTTGGTTGAATTTTCTCACCGAAGTCCTTCACCGATAAAAGTTATGCCCCACCTAGGGTAAACGTCACATTTCAGACTCAACCATGGCCTCAAATTTATGACCTGAGTTACCATTTGAGAGTTATCCTGCTTCCATCATGTGCATAGTATAAAATATACTTAACATTTTTGTATAATTTATTCCATGCACACCGGGACTTATAATTGAATTCTATTTCAGTTCCTAGCTCTGGAAATATATGTATAAATATTCCAAAGTCTTACAAGGAAAAAATTGGGTCTCTACATGAATCATTATTTTTGATATATCTCAAGGATTTCTATTCTTATTGGAGATTAGGCCTTCTATAAAGGTTTTTCCAAGATATATTTTCTCCTGGAATCTGTATAGGCTATTTATATCTGAGAGGATCCATAATATAGTTTGATGATTCTAAGGTGTTAAGGTATCAACCTTAAGGGAAAGGATATAGGATTGGTCCATATTCTATGAATAGTCAGCTCTAGACTAAGCCCCAATCTAGTGGTAGACCATAATCCCACTATGAGGTGATACAATTTCATGTTATAGAGGATATTCTGATGGAGACTAAGACAGATCTAATGACCGTGAGATGTATTATTCTTATTGCTTCATCTATAATGACTGTCTTATTTGATATAGGTGCCTCTCATTATTTTATACCAACTCATATCACAGTCCTACTAAAACTTCACTATAAGATTATTCCATATCTTATGGATATATTGACACCTATTAGGAAGAAGAAAGAGAAAGGATTTTAGTTCCCTTAATATATTGTCCTGATATTAGATTCAGAGCTAATGTGAAATTTATTAGTCCTTGAGATGGACCTTTTTGATTTCATAATTGATATGGACAAGACAAAAAACTTCCAAGATGATATTTATTATCATCATCATAGGGTGACCTTTAAAACCCCTGATAGAAACTCTCATGATTTTCAAGGAGAGTGGGACCCATAGTCTAGATGGGTGGGGTATCCACTCCATGAGATTATAAGATTAACATTTCAGGTTTCATCCCTTTTTTCATAGTTTGATGAAGGAAACTTCAGGAATGATCTCTCTCCGATGATAAGGAAGTTTACTGAGGTGTTTTTGGATAACTTCTGTGGTTTAACCATGAACAATAAGTCTAGTTTTCAATCAATATAGTCCCCATAACATAGCCTATATCATTTCATTTATACGATATATCTCCCAAATAATTTAAAGAACTAAAGGTTCAATTGAATGATTTATAATCAAAAGGATTCATTCGCCCAAGTGTCTCTCCATGGGCCACCCTAGTGATATTCTCTAAGAAAGTAGATGAAACTCTCTTCTTGTGATTTGACTATAGGAATCTAGACTGGGTGAATATTAAGAATAAGTATCCTTTTACCCACATTGAAAATCTCTTTGATCAGTTAAAGGGTAAAATTTGGTTTTCAAAGATCGACCTTCGGTCTGGTTATCGTCAACTTAGGGTAAAAGTGGAAGATGTCACTAAGATTACTTTTAATAGAAGGTATGATAATTTTGATATCTTATGATTCCATTTTCATTAAACAATGATCCAGTAGTTTTTATGGTGCTCATGAATCAAATATTTCATTGAAACCTTTAATCCTTTTTCATGGTATTCATGGATAATATCTTAATGTATTCCAAGTTAGAGAAGAAGCATGAGAACCATTGAGATTTATTTTGGGGAATATTTGTGATCATCACCTCTATAACAAGATATAAAAGTGTGATTTATGTATTTGAGAAGTGATGTTTTTGGGACATGTGGTTTTGGAATAGGGAATATCGATTGATCTTGAATAACTAAGAGCCATTATATGTTAGGAGGAACTAAAGAACGTATTTGAGATACAAATATTCTTGGGTTTATCAGGTTATTATTGATGATTTGTGAATGATTTATCCAAGACTATGTTTATTTTGAATGATATTACCTAGAAGGGGGTAAAATTCATATGGTACTCAGAGTTCCAAGCATCATTTGAAGAATTAAAGTGGTGGTTAACCATGACACCTAGTTTCATTCTATCCGAGTCTAGTTATGATTATGTTATTTATTGTGACATGTTGGGTATGATTTTGAGTTTCATACTCATGCAGGGAGATCACATGGTTATGTATGGATCATTCCAACTCTGACCACACAATAATAATTACTTGATTCATGACTTTGAGTTCACAGTGGTAATACATTCCTATAAGTGTTGGCAGAACTATCTTTACGGGGAAAGATTTGTAGTTTAATTTAAACATAAGAGTTTAAGTCACATATTTTCCTAAAAAAAATTTAATTCTAGGAAGAGGTAGTGAGTGGATTAACTATAGATATCCTAATTTGATAAAAACTATATTCTAGTAAAAGGGAATGTGGTTGCCGATGATCTAAGAAAAAAATGTCTTTCTCAAGATTTAAGGGAGTCCGGTGATGAGTGAAACCTCAAGGGTATCTTTACTTAGATGCATCTAGAAGCAAGGAAGGAGGAGGAGGATTTGTTTCTTAATATAATTTTGTCGAAACCTTCTCTTATCAAGATCATCCACCAGGATCATTTGAGAGATGATGAATTCTAGGGGATCAGTTAGATCTTAAATAGTGGCGAGACCACTAATGAGTGGTCTCTATCTTCTGAGGGTGTTCTTTTCTTTAAGAGATATTATTCAGTTACCATTTAAATGATGAAGGTTTTGATATGGTATTTTCATTATTCTCAGTGATTTATACACCTTATTATCACTAAGATGTATTATTAAATGAAGCGCTAATACCAATTTCCAAGTATGATATGGGGCATAAAAGATTTTTTATCATGATACCTTACCTATTAGTAGGTTAATAATGAACATCAAAATCCCTCTAGTTTATTGAAACCCATTTTGGTTCCCCTATGGAAGTTGGATGATATATCCATGTACTTTATTTTTGGTATTTCTCATACCCTTCAGGGTAAGAATTCCATTTGGGATGTGATTGATTGGATGAATAAATATACTCAATTTATTCTAATAAATGATTAAATAAGGTCAGAGGATCTTAGGAGGATATATATATAGGATATTATGATATTTCATGAAGTTTCTTCTACCATAATTTTTGACAGGGACCCCTAGATCACCTCTATATTTTGGAAATGCCTCAAAGATGTTCTTGGTTCCTAGGTAAAGTTGAGCATGACTTACCATACACATACATATGGCCAAATGGAATAATAAATCCATATTTTTGAGGACATGATATATGATTTCATATTATAATTAAATGGTTTATGGGATAACAATTTAGTGCTGGTTGAATTTTCTTGTAACAACATTTACTAATCATCAATAAAAATGTCTCTTTTGGGGCCCTGTATAGTCGGCCATACTGGTCTCCCCTCTATTGGAATGAGGTAGGTGAGTCTTATATAGTGGGACTAAGTATAATTAAAGTGAAAACCATGAATATTAAGACTATTAATTAATAGTTAGTGTCAACTTAGAGTGTTTATAAGTCTTATGTTTATCTTTTGTGTCATCCTTTGGAGTTTTCAGTGGGTGACCAGGTGTTTTTAAATATATCACCTTGATTGGACACCATTAGCTCAGTAAGTGGGGGAAGTTTTCTTTGAGGTATATGGGATAATTTGAGATCATTGGGAGAATAATAAATTTTTCTTATCAGATGATGTTACCTCCCTAGTTTATTTCAATCCATAAAGTATTCCACATTTCTTAATTGAAGAAGTATAATCTAGAATTTTCCCATGTTTTGAATTGGGAAGAGTTAGAGTAAGAAACTAATGTATCTATGATAGAGAATCCGGTTAAGATATTTTAATCTAATGAGAAAGTGTTTATTGGGATATCCATTCCATTGGTTTTAGTGTTATGGAAACACATGAATGATTCTCATGAAACTTGAGAGCAGAAATCCTTAATTAGGAAGCAGTGGCCTCACCCCTTTATTGATAAACCATCTTCGAGCTAACTTTATGGGGGTAGAAGGTGGCGTGGTGGGGAGAATTTTCATACTCATAATGTTATTTTAAATTATGAAATATATTATTTATTTAAATTTATCCTTGTCCATTTTTTTAGATATTTCTTTTTGAAAAAATTGAAAATGGGGGAAAGGGAATTATCACATTATTATCACACAGTTAGAGTTAACCTCATGGAAACTATGTAAACCTACATTTTTTTGATAGTAGATATTTTCAAGGTTGGTTTATAGTTTTCCAAACCATTTGGATTACTAGGTGAAACTAGTTCCACCCACATAGTTTGCACATAGTTTGGAAAACAACATGGTCAAATTGCACAGACTATGAAAAATATCAAAAATACGAAACATACGTTTTTACCTTGATCAATTTAAACTCCATAACCCTCATTTATTTCACCCATTAAACTTTTATATCCCTATATCACGTGACACCCCTCCTCTCTTCCTCCTTAGTGTCGATTTTGGTGGGACTTTTCCAAGTTTCTTCAAGAAATTCCTTATCAAGTTAATTCCTTCCTTCTTCCTTAGTTATTTTCTTCTATGTTCCATGATTTTCTCTTTACCCTAAGGCCATGATGGCTTAGGGTTTGTCTTGTTTGAATATAATGAGCTACTTTTTAGTTTTTAGGTTCTTACATTTCTATCAAAAGGTCTTTTCTATCCTTTTATCATGGATTCTCACTATTGATAAAAAATTTCATTGATAAAAGTAAGTGGTTTCATATATGACATTTTTTTATAAACCATGAATTATTGATTGTTTTTTAAAATCATATATAATTGTTTTAAAAAATGTAATATTATTTTTTAAGGATCTTATATGTGGTATGTCTTTTTAAATTAACTTTCTTTGACACTTAAAATAAAATAAATTTTTTAAATCATGTTTTATAATGGAAGATATGGGATTCTTGTATGGTGTTTGATGAAATATCCCATTTGTATTGAAAAATGTTTTTAAATTATGAAATAGTGACTCTTTGAAATGGGATAGAACATGGGAACCCTGAGTACTTTGTTGGGAGGACTAAGACATGCATGACTAGGCATGTAATTTCATACCTATCTTTGGATTCATGTTACATTACTAACTAAACACTCTTATTATATGTATAGGGTGTCACATTCTAGGGTGACCCTTTATTTCTAAGAATTGAGATTACTCCCCATAGTGTCACGTTATTAGTTTAATTTGATGGTTTGATCAAAAATATTGTTCAAGGATACTAGGATTCCCTTGGACTTAGATACCTTATAGGTTTCCCATGGTGATTATTTAAATTATTTATTCAAACGACCTTCACTTTCATTTTATTTATAAATTTTGTAAATATTTTTATTCTTCTTAAATCTAAAAAATTAAAATCATATTTTTGCATCATTTAATTTCAAACTGGAATGCTTAGTTTTATTTGACTATGGTATCTTATAAAAAACTTATTGGGATCCTACTGGGATAGTTGTGTTGACACCCTACATACACCCAATGGGTGTATGTAGAATTTTTTTTGATAGATTCAAGTAGAGGTAGAGAATCACTTGGCAGAGATGGGTCTTCTTGTTAGTAGTGCTTAGTTGAGTGTTAGTGACATGGTGAGATTGAGACCCCATGTCCCATGATGATGATTAGCTGTATTTTTATTTTTTGGGGTCATTTTGTAGACTTATACATCTATACCACCTATTTAGATTCCCAAAACATACCTTTTGTATATGTATGTCGGATTACTCATTTTGGTTAATGTTTATATTGATGCATGCAAATAACTTTATAATTTTTAGGTTTTTTATATTATGAAATGCTAATGATTTTTGGTTGGATTTATTTACTTGATTTCATGGACCTCCAATGTATAGTGTGGTCATGTTAGGTTATATATTTGGACCTGTTTTGTGGATTCATTGAGGAAAACCATTCCCAAGGTATGTTTTTGATGCCCATGAACTAGTTTCCACCCCATGGGGAACAATAACACCCTTTTGTTCTTTACCCAAACCTATTGGGTATCTAGTTCTAGGCTAGCCCGGGCTGGTTCATGACAGAGATCCTTAGAGATTTGGGATTTTTTGAGTGGTATTACTTTTAGGGTTCTCATAGACTATTGTTTTTATGGAGTTGGTTTTCTTTTAATGTATTATTTGACATAAATGTTCACCCTACTATTATACTTTGACCATAAATTTACCTCCAAACCCCATTCTTGGTTCAATATACTGGTGCTCTAGATGGTTTGGATTTTGACAGTGGAATGTATTAACAGATTCCCTCCATATGTGTTTCCTAGTGTCTTTTGTTTTGGTTCTCTCATGTTCGATTCACCCTATATGTTTATTATTATTGATCAACTCCCTAATTCTTCTGGTCTTATGATGGTTCTTGTCCCATGGATCTCCCCTTCCCTTTTTGATTTTATTTAATTCCATCTCTCTAATTTACTATCAGGGTAGCTGTTTGGATGATCCAAATTAAGGGTTCCTACCAGAGGATGTCTTGGATCTCATGGTGTAAATTGTTCATTAGTGGGTGTAGTGTGGTGGATTAGTGATTTGGGTTTCTCAACATCTTCCATTCATCTAGTGGTTAGGTTATTTGGAAAGGAGGAGGTTTTATTCTCATGTGAGGCTATAGTTTTTTATCACGATGATTCTAGTTTTTGTTGGTGGTTCTTCTCTCTGGTGATTTTATCTTATGTTGGTGTTTTGGCTTCCATTTTTTGTATTTGGTGTATTCATGAGGATGACACTATATTTTTTTATGGTTCTCTCTGGTTATGGTATTTATGATACCTTTCTATTAGTGTGAATTTTATGATGGATCTCTACTATTGATGACGATTGTAGGTAATGAAGAGTGTCAAAATCATGTGATGGGAAAGATCAATTATTGAGCATAGTACTGGCTCAAGGATGAAAAAATTGATCCAGTCTACCTCGAGAGCTTTGCTTTATAACTTTTATGCTATTTTAAAATTTTAATATTACATTATAGGTTTTTTAAAGTTTTTTTTAATTTTTTGGATGTGGTTTGGATTGGAAGATGATTGTTAGGGTTCCCACTCAACCCTAAAAGTGGGTTTTATTCAAAAATAGAAAAAGTATTTAGAAGGAGTTAAATTTTATCACTATTTTAGTATTCACAAGGTAATAGATAAATAAATATTTATTGAATTGTTTAGTGAAAAATTAATATAAATATTTATTTTGTTATGTGAATATTTAAATAAAAATTTATTCACAAGTTTAGCGAATATAATACTTATTAATTTATTGATCGAATAATATCTATTTGAATAAATATATTTTTATTCAATGTTTGATAAATTTCATGGGAGTTTTGACATGTCGAGTTAAGGACCTTAAAAAAATGGTATATTTTATTTAATTTTATGTAAAGAAATATTGATGTACATATTTAACAAATGATATTTAAATTAATGAATGTCATGGATATAATAATAATATTTTTTAGATTTGGAGAATAACTTAGAATATATTTTTAGTAAATCACTATTGTAAAATTAGAAAATATTAACCCAAAGTATATATTCCAACTTATACCAATTTATAAGATCAGAGTTTTGTACATCAGAGAAAATCTATAGAATCATCTCAATCCCTAGAGAGAAAATCCCCCCTACCTCTCAAGAAAAAAGTGAGAACAAGAAAATTCCTTATTGTGATCAATGGTGAATGATGTAAAGCTCTAGGTTTCTACACTATAGAACTTGGAATACCAAGAATATTGTTTAGATATTTATAGATCATGTTTGGATAAAACTAGAGGAATCCTTTCTTGGATTTTCTATCGCAACAATAACACAACAAGTGTGACATTGGAATTTATCAAGAAAAATTATCATGTTCAAGGTAACTATTGTTTAATATTAATTATAAATTAAATTTAAAATATCATGTCATGGAGATTATGGGTTTTCTTTTTTCAAGTTATTTAAAAATTATCCATTGAAATCAATGAAAAACCAAAATCAGGCACTGACCCATTGCTTCCACTATTCCCCAAAACCTTCAAGTGTTATCAAAATGGACACATTCTAATTTATAATTATTTATAAGTTGTTTGATTAGTTTTTTTTTGTTAATTCTAATTTCTATAATTTTTTTCTTAATCCAAAATTCAAGATAATTCATTCATTTTAATTCTTATAACCAAGAACATGCCAAGACAAGTGAAAAACACTTGAAAATACTATCATGATGTGCCATGACTAATTTTTGCATGAAACAAAAACACGACGTGTAAAATTAAATTACACCTAGTGTACCTATGGTCCACCACACAATATGAGGGACACAAAAATCATGACATGCCATGTGGATCGTTACATGGTATCATTAAATGTCATGTATTGAATTATAGTATTTAATACAAACTAATAGGGATTACATGATGTGTAGCTAGTGTACACACCATGTAACCTCACATGGTTTTGAACCCATGTAAATCACAACATGTTGTGTGTTCATATATAAAACATCATTACATGTCATGTATTGACTACCAATAATGTGATGCATCCATATGTAGATTACATGGTGTGTAGCTGGCTGTATATTCCATGTAACATGTGATAACTCATGCAAGGTACATATCGAGACAAGCATTTCATATCGATCAACACATATATAATTAAAGTGATAAATAAAATACACAACATGTAGCTAGATGTACATGCCATATTGAATTTGTTCTTCCACACCATGTACACACTGAGTGATTTTTAGTGTTTTGTGTGGATAAAAATTCTTAATAATTATTATATGTATAAATTTTGCAACTACATGATGTGAAATAACTATCATACATGCTATGTATTCCATGTGCATTACCAGTGGTACACACCGCATATATTTATGTCATGTCATGTGGTCATAAACACCACACAAACTACATGTCTTGACCCATGAAACAATATTCCATGTATAGTGAGACACATCGTATGTGCATACATGTCGGGTAAGTGCATGATACATGATAATGACCATATATAGCGTAAGTCACACAAATTATTGATTTATAGTTCACACCATATAAGTATCAAAATATAGAAATGTATTTAATTTTATATAGAAAGGTACATTTCGTTTCACCTCTAGAGTATGTACCATGCTTATATTAAATTTTATTGTTGAATTTATTCTTATACAGAAAGGTACATGCCGTGTGGCCTATTAGTACACCCAGTGTAATTAATTATTTTAAATTTAAATTTAAATTATTTAATTTATTTAAAATAATATAGGATGTGAAACTTATCATATCTCAAGGTATGTTTGAATAGAATAATAATATAAATAAATAATTATTTAATTATTATATTAAATCATTAATTTTGATAAATTTATCTTAATTATAATGAATTGAAATGAAAGCTAGAAAGTTTAAATTCATATTCGTTTCATGTTGTGATTGATCATGAGCTTGGATGAGATGTGTATGCGGCGGTTTATTTAATTTAATTATTTATCACATTGGTTTTATGTGATAATTTATTATTAAATTAAATATGATGATCTGCATATCATCCCTCCCTATTTTATTACGCATGAGCCTATGAATCCAAAGTTTATTTTATGTAGCCCTAAACCCCTGGAACCCATCACCCATGAGTGAGTAAATTTTTTTAAAGGATGAAGCTCCTGGTGAAAATATATGTTTCATGACCCGAGATGAAGTGAAACCAACCAATGAGATATATAGGTTAATGGAGTAATTATATAACTTGATCCAGGAATGGGTCCTAGGAGTTTTTCCCCAAGGGTCAAGTTTGGTTTATCTATTCTTAATAAACCAACTAGAAGATAAAATCTCATGATCACATCATATATTTATTTTATTTATTAGTGAATGAATATTTATTTATTTTTGAGATTCATGGTTTATTTATATGATTAAATAATATCACATAAATTAAATAAATTAAGAAGCATGCTAGGATGAAATAAAATAAAATTATTGTGTGTAAATTATTTTATCAGACACGATTAATTAATTATGTAAAATATATTTAATATTAATGAGAACGTGAAGAATAAAATAAATAATATTTAAAAAAAATTAAACATAATCCCTTAAAAAAATATTAAGTCAGTGAACTCCTTCTATTACTTGAGTTAGAATAAAACTATAGATCAAAGTATTGATCTAGCCCTCATCTGGATACTTTTATTTACTGGGGAGTTATAATGAAAGCCTTGGATTGACTTACAAAATTTAGTATCAAGATCAGTTTCCCCCATAATAATTGGTGTATTTAGATGAAATAATTGAGGAAATTTAAGTTTAGTATTTTAGGTTGGGGTGTCCACTCAATAGATCAATGAACTACGAGTTACGATAGTTGAAAAAAAAGTCTACCTAAATAACCTCAAATAATTTGATATAACCTCTATCTAAGTTATTTGAAGGGGAATATGGATCATTTCCAATAGAATATCTAAGAGATAGGGTATTATGAATTGAATGATATAGGCTGTTGGGATTAGATAAAATAATGGGAGACTAATTAATTTATTATTTTTTTCATAACCAGTAATCAATATAAAGTACTAAAATATGATTTTATTTGTTATAGTAAAAAAATAGAAATAAAAACCACATTGAAAATCCCTTATGTAGATTTATTTTTTTCAATAAGTAAGGTTTCCATGATTACTAAGAAGTTGTCAATATGTGTTGATGAGAAGCTATGCAGATAAGATGAGGTGATGTTATCATGAATGGTAATGGAAGTAAGGCTAATACTTGAAGAACTTAGCTGTAAAGATTAAAGAAAAAAATATATTTGTGATGACTGTTAGGCCTGATCTTTAATTCAATGACAAATACCAATGAATGAGAAGTGGTACTATCTACCACAAGTTTTAAATGGTTTTTGAAGTGCTGACTAAATAAGGAAATTGAGGAAAACTATATGAGAGATAAAGAATCCATATGATGATCACCAAGAATTATAATTATTATATTAGGTGTAGGAATAATTTTTGATGATGATTTTAGATAATTTAAAGTAGTTTAGAATAAATCAGGATCAATGAAAGTGGCTATGAGATGATTTGAGTGAATTATGCAATTGCCATGTCTAAATAAAAATGTAAAAGGGAGAAACCCAAGGCACTTCATATGGTGAAATGGAAATCTTTATAGGGTACAACATTAAGAATTTTTACGGTATATGCTGAGTATAATAAGTTGAAAATTGAAATGGAATGAACCCCATGATGGAATTTTATGGTACATATCAACTTCATAAGGTACCTTCATTGGGTATACAAGAGCATCATAGGGTATAACCTAATTTCATAGGGTATAAATCATTGTGAAAAACTGAGAAGCTGTGAGAATTATTGGGTGTACTAACCCTATGTTTAAGAATTCATTGGGTATAAGAACTTTATATGTCACCATCATAAGTTAAATTATTCTTAAGGTACAAATAAATGCTATAAATAATCATAAGACTCATTTTAATTGATGAAAATAGTGAGATAAAACTGAGAATACATCATAAGGTTCCTATAGGGACATCGTTGGGTACATTTATGAAGAATGATATGAAATGAAAATATTAGAAGGATAAAATGAGAATTACCAGTCTAAGATAATGAATAAATATCAGAATAAATTTATAATGAATATTTTGATATTTTGTGAATAAATTTGACACTTCTACTACACTGACCTTCATGGAAATAAAATCACAATTAGTCTGAATATATTTTTTGATTTAAGATAGTAAGAATTTGAGAAGAACTCAACACCACAAGTAACACTAACAAATTACTTGTATGGATGCATGCACATAAGGATAAAGAAATTAAAAAAAGTTTAAATGCTATATATTTTATAGAGATTCAAAAAAAGAAATAAAAACCAGTCTAAAGGGAGATTTAAATTAATATTTTACTAGGAATTCAAATAAATATTTTTATAAGAACTCAAACTGGAAATATCTTCTAGATTTGAAGATCACCTGATACCATGGATTGAGGAATTTCATAATAAAATATGGAAATAAAATATTCATGGTTCTATGAATATAAAAATATAATGAGGAGAATAAGATGATTATGATTTGTTATTATTTTTACTTTGAAAAATACTAATAATCAAAGAAGAAGAAGGAGATTTTGATATTATACCTAACAGAAAAATACCTGATGGTATCAAGGAAAAGGGAGAAGATAAAACAAGACTATGATAAAATCGTATAATAAAATTCGATCAACTGAGGTCTGCTAAAGAAGATTGAGATAAATAGAAAGGCCAACATGTTCTGCATCAAGAAGGAGGATTAGTCGAAGTCCTAATCAATGGTTCATGAAGGGATTCATTCAAGGATTGTGGGAGGAAATAATCATCCAATTGTGATTATTGAGTCATGGGAGATATAAATAACCAGTGAGAAGTTGGTAACTATATGATATAGTATAAATACCCTCTAGTGAGATTCTAGATCACATAGTGGGATTCCATGTAATCACAGTGAGAGACTATGTCGCAGAAGAAATCACATTAATAATAGAAGATCTATGGTTGGGGGGACTAACCAATCACATCAAGGATTAGATTGACATGTGACTATCATGAGGTGTGGAAAAATCAATTATTTTCCTAAGTTAAATGTAGTATAGTGGTTAACCTGGGTTATCTCTAGGAGTAGAGTGAAAAAAACCTATTTGTCACTTATTGGTTAGAGAAAATAGTTTTATATATTTTTTATTATTTTAAAACTTAAATAAAGTAATTAAATAGTTATTTAGAAAACAATTGATGAAGTGGTTATCATATTAGGGTTGGATTAACCTATTGAAATGATATACTAATTCCTAAGGTTATAAACTCTTCTTCTACTAAGCTAGTAAGAGAGAGAATCCAAAATCACTTCTCGCTCTCCCTTGACTGAATAGTGATGGTGAGAATAACCCTCATTGAGATCTTAATTCGGTATACTCTCCTTTATATGTATGAAAGTGTTGCAGTCAACCCTCTTAGTTGACTTAGAAAATTCCCAATTAGGTCTTGTTATTCCTAAATATCTAAGAGTTCTCAATACCACTTCCACATGTGATGAAAATCATTGAGCACTTTACCACCTAGATCTAGAATGCTCCATAATATATATAATAAAAATAGGTGAAGGGAGATTAAGATCATAGATAAAGGAAATAATCAATATATAGAATTCAAAACCAAATATGATCGCACTTGATAATAAAAAATTCTAAAGGAATATTGATGCTAGATATGATCGCATGTTCAGTAGGTTGCATGAGCAGGCCTAGTGAAGAAATTACTATATCCATCACTCTATCTTCTTCCCTTTTTATACTTTTATATTCCTTCTCCTTTGACTTGGTTAAACCCTATGTGGTCTTCTATCTTTTGAATTTAGAAAGCTCCATTCTTTCTCATTTCTCCAAATACGTATTGCAATTTGATATTATAAGTAATATATGGCTTTACTTTTTTACTCTTTGTGGAATATACTACATGTTTAGATCTATGTGGTATCCTAAAATTGATTTCATTAATGTTGATGTGTCAACCCAAGGCTTTGGCTTTTAATTTTTAACGAGTTAATCGATTCCTACATATGACCTTCACCCAATCTTCATAAGTTGGTATTTAGAAAAGTGTTGGATTGACTATGAGGTGAAAAAGAATAGATCGATTATGAGGTGAAAGTGATCGTTTAAGAACCCAATTTTTCTATAAAAGACTTTTGAATATTCTTGATATTATTCCAGAGGAGCGCCTTCAGACGGCGTGCGATTCCGAGCCCTGGTGTGGCCGGAATTAAGTTTTCAGTGCGTTCACACTGCGAATGACAAATAAATGAGATAACTCCTAAACGGTGATCCGGATCAGAACTATGAGTGTACGGATGGGTCCAAAATGGGGGTTTTACCCTAGGAACAACATAAAACATGTCGGCGTGGGACATTGGGACCCCTCACCCGTTAATGGAACATTAAACGAATAAATTAAATAAATTAATTTATTCGTTTAATGGTTAAACTCAAGCATCTCTTAAACAGTTGATCGGATTGGGAAACCGAGGGCACCATTGAGTCTGGATCATGCTGTTTACCCAATAAGGGGTGTAATTTTTGCAGGCATGGGCCGTCAGTGAAAAATGGCCCCGGGAGCGTTTTCGTAATTTGGCGGCCTCGGGCGTTGAGTTTAATAACTTTCGAACGGAGGCTCAGATTAAAATTCAGAGACCGCCGTTGTGCTCGATAGGTGGTGTTTACCCTATGGAAGGCTTAACTTCGACCCCGTCGAGAGTTTCAGATGCGGGTTAAAATAGGGGTTTAAATTAATTAAAATTTTAATTAATTTTCCTTCTCTATTTAAATCCTTCTTCTCCCCTTCCCCTCCCTTGTTCTTCCTTAGCACAAACCCTCCCAATGAAGGAGGAGATCCTATCCTCCTCCATCCTCCGATCAAGGTGGAAGCAACGGCGGAGAAGCGCGGATCGACTGAGAAGCTTCGGGCTGCGCCCTGCAAGGTAGGATCATACATCAACATTTTTAATTCCCGCACCAACTTTGATATTGATTCATAGCACTGAATTATTGTTATTTCTTTGAGAAAATCCCATATCTGCAAAGTACATATCCCAATCTTTCCAATGGTTGTTACGAAATTAAAATCCGAGTCCCGACGTGTTCACAAACGTTCGGCGAAGTTTGCGGGTTTTTGGAGCTTTCCGGCCGGATTTGGGGGTTCCGACTGCGGTCCGGTGAACGGCTTGGCTTAGGCGGTGGGTGGTTTCGGCCGAGTAAGTGGGCTGCTGAGGGTGTCAGCGCGAGCAGCTGGCGGAGGCATCCGGGGTCAGGCGGCCGGGTGAGCTGGAAGCGGCAGGCGGCCGCAGGTGTGGCCGAGAAGAGGCCGACAGAGCGCTGGGTCGCAGCGGTCGTCGGTAGCAGGCGCCAACGGAGCACGAGGGGGGGGGGGGGGGGGGGACCGGCCTTTGGCCGGTTGATGCGGGAGGAAGACCGGGGTTTACGGACCCCAGATGGCCGACAAGGACCCGCATATTGCGGGTCCTGTGGGAGTGGAGCAGGACCGGCTCCAGCCAGTCCGGGCGAGGCAGTCGGCCCACGTGAACCGCGGGCCAGTTCAAGCATGGTGGGCTGGCCGAACCGGCCTAGCCCACCTGTCTTCATCTGTTAAAAAAAAAGATTGAAACACTTCTAAAAATCCGACCGGGTGTCAGATTCGCGTGCCGTATGTGGCGATGCGATCCTCAGATCGAGAAGAACTTTTTGAGATGGTCTCGGGAATTTTTAATTCCCAAAACGAGGGGTCTCGGAGGCACGACACTCCTTTAAGTAAAAACTGGCATTGTCCGGGGGTTTTTGTTTTGGGCGGCGCTGACACATCCGGCGTCCGATTTGAGCGCCGTCAGCGGCATTGGGACCCTGGTGCTGAGGTAGAGTTTTCCAGTGTGGTTTCGGGCATTGAATCCAGAGTTGAGGCGTAGGCCCCACGACCCGTCTTTCGAGCTACGTGCAACGCTTTACAAATTTTTCATCGGACGTCCGTTCAGGGCGTGCGAACAGTAAATTTTGGGTTTCTTTCCAAGGGCATTGCATTGGCGCAATCTGCTCGCTTTAATTCCACACGCTGGTACGGGCCCCGCGAGGGCCGTTTTGGGAGTTGGCGGTGATTTCCAGCTTTATTATCGGGTGTCCGTTTTAGACAAGTGAATACTTAATCTTGTGTACTTTTTCGAGAGGATCACAACGGTGCAATCAGTTCATTGTGCTTTGGGACCGAGATGCGGGTCCCATGAAGCACCTCTCGTGTGCGGTGTGGCGGAATGCATCCTTTTCTCTGGATATCCGTTGCACTCGAGTGAGCAGTCAATTTGATGTGTCTTTTCGAGGAGATCACAATAGTGTGATGTGCCCAACTATTTTCGGGGCCGAGGCTCGGGACCATGGGACGCCGTTTGGGCGTAAAGCGGTGTCAGAGGAATTTTACGTTGGATATCCATTGGAGGTGAGTAAATAGTCTATCTCGCATGTTTTTTCACGAGGATGAAAATGGTACGAAATGTTTGGATGTGAGGAGCCTCATTCGAGACCTCATTTAAATGTGGAAGCAAGTAAGGTGCTCCGGTGGTGGTTCGTCCTACTGTGTTTATAGCGGACCCTTGGCGTGTGATCGCATGCACTCCCATGTGAGTGAAGTAAATGTTTGAAGCGATGTAGTTGGCCGTGCCTGGGCCGATGAGGTGGCAAGTTGGAGTTGTTACGTTTAAACCCTTCGCATTGATGTGGGGTGCCGTGTGCATGGTAGCCTTTGGGATGGAAACGTGGTATACTCTGGGAGTATATGGGAATGCTTGGAGGTACATGTGGTTGTTTGTACCTGAGAACGTTTGTGCGCTTGGTTGGGGTTGACGTGGGGCCACATGTCGTGTGGGACCCATGTGTGTGCCATGTTCTGCTTTACATACCCTTGACCTCTCACGACGTAGAGGGTCCCTCTGTTCTCGTTTTTTGACCAGCAGGGTTGAGTTTTTCCCTGGTTATGTTCTCGTTTGATGACCAACAAGGTTTAGTTTCCCCCTGGTTTCGTTCTCGTTTGTTTGACCATAAGGGTTGAGTGGGTTTCCCCCTAGTCCTGTTCATGTTGGTTTCGACTAGCAGGGTTGAGTGGTTTCCCCTGGTTCAGTTCTCGATGGTTTGGCCGGCAGAGTTGCTTCGTGTTCCCTGGTAGAGTTCTTGTGGATTCATTGTGACCAACACATTACGCGGGCACCGATCCTCTACCCAGGAGGTTGTTTCCATCAGGGCTGGCCAGGAGGTTGTTTCCAGCAGGGCTATCCAGGAGGTTGTACCATCCAGAAGGGATGGCTAGTGGGGTACTATCTAGTAGGGATGACCAGTATAACGGTGTTCACTAAGCAGTACCATCCAGCAGGGATGGACAGAGCGGTTCCGGTTTTACCTCCAGCGGGGCTCAGAAGTGGCCCCCGATGCCGGGTTTACCTCCAGCGGGGCTGGGAAGTGGTCCTCGATGTCGGTTTTACCTCCAGATGGGATGGGAAGTGGTCCCCGATGACAGTTCCGAGCCTCCCTCTAGTGGATTACCCTTTTACGGGACTGGGCATTGGGACTTGTCGATGACTTTAGCCGGGTCTTGCTCTAGTGGATTACCCTTTTACGGGACTGGGCAGTGTAGCACCCGTCGACTCTTTCCAGGTCTCCCTCCAGTGGGAACCCGTCGACTTCCAGGGATTACCCTCCAGCGGGGCTGGGCAGGGGGTCGCCTGTTGACCTTGAGGAGACCTATCGACTGCGGGGCAATGATGAGGTGTGGTTTGACGTTCCCCATGAAATATCAAGTAAGTGGGGGCACTTTCCTCACTGATACACGTCCTTGCGATGCGACCTAAAACCGTGCGGGCGAGTCAGTGCCTCCCAAAGAAGATAGTGTCAAGGTGTGGTGATTTGAGCCCCTTGACTTGTAGTTTGGGGAAGACGTGCGGGATGCTGGGCATTGATGGTGTTTACTTCTGGGACTGTTGGCTACTCACTTTCTTGGGATGAGCTATGGGATGAATATCCCCTTACGATCTTGTTCAGGTTTCTTGACAGAGCATATGGATATGTATATACCATGTTCCAGTACCCACTCCTTGGGTTTTGGCTACTCTTCTTCCAGGAGAGGCGAAGAAGCGCGGGGTATGCCATGTGTTTTCCATGTATAGCTTCTCGTGGTTGGACGAGCCTACTCTCCTTCTATAGGTAGTGAAGACTCGACGAGAATTTCATCTTCTCACCGTTTCCAGATCCTTGTGTCTGGACGAGTATACCTCCTTTCTCTTGTTGGGTTGAGTTGGACTCTCTACTATTACTCTACTGCACTCCTTACTGTTCTCTTTACTTCACTCTCGGTTGTACTCTTTTACCTTTCCCTGTTTGATCTACTGCTCATCTCTTCAGTACCTCCTTTGTTACTCCCTCAAGCCTTCGGGGCATCCTACTGAGTATTTTTATACTCACCCCTTCTTGGGCTTTTCCCACACTTAGTGTTCCCTTGCAGATGACGGAAAAGTTGGTCATGACATCAGCGGAGCTTAGGAGTTCGGGAGCTTGGACCGTGTACAGTGGTTGTAGTCGGTTTCGAGGTGTGAGACTCTCCCAGCTGTTTTACTTTTGTTTTCCTGTTGCCGGGTTGTGACACTTTTCTGGTTGGGCGCGTGTTTTGCCCTTTTCTTTTTAGTTTACCTTCAGAACTCACTTTGTAATATTTAGAGGTCGATGCACTCTTGTAGTTATTTATAGCAGTTGGTACTTTGATTTTCTTTTTACTCTGCAATTTTTCATTGGGTGTACTGCGTGTGTGTGTATAGGTACTTAGGAAAATGCCTCCCCGAGTTGTTGTGCCTTCGGCACTGGTCGCCAGCCCCTGGCCTATAGAGGCGAGCTTGGGGTAGTTGCGGCTTGAGCCCAGGTAGGGTCGGGTCGTGAAAAAGTGGTATCAGAGGTGGTTTGTTCCTTGGGAAATTGTTTGGACATCCCTAAAAAGGAATTGGTTGGGATCTGGGGCAACCGTGTCAATGTGTCTCGAGAGCGGCTCTCAGGCCAGGGAGTCTAGTGATGGTGCGGTGGCTGACGTATCCGTTCACCAGGACCCTGATAACCCGCTTGTCGACTCGGCATGCTGAGACACTTATTGTAGGGAAAATTGGTCTGTGCATCACATAGGATTGAGTCTTTGACTGCCCTTATTGAGTCATATCCCCATTGTTGTCACTGTTATATACATATATGCTCATCTGACTGCAGCACTCCTCGATACCATTCAGGATGTCTCCGTGAAGACAGCCATCTTGGATACTAGCTTTGGTTTGTGATGACGACCCTGTGAGATATGAGGCCTTAGTCCAGTACCCATCATGTGAGCCCCTTTCTCCAGGTGGTCCAGTAGCAGCAGCCCCACCCGATGAGCAGTAGACAGTTCCAGTAGAGCATATGGAGCTTGATCGCAGGTTGAGCGCGCTCTGTGAGTTCCAGCGACATAGACTACTAAGGTTTAGTGGTGAGCTAGACTCTCAGGCAGAAGAGGTTTGGCTCGAGACAGTAGTTCGCCTTTTCAGGCTTGTTCAGATGCCGGTAGATCTTATGGTGGCTTTGGCCGACAACCTTTTCCGCGGAGCAGCTTGGCGTTGGTGGAGTCCGGTGACTCAGTTTCTTGACGAGTCGTTGCTTTCATGGGGTGACTTTTAGTTGTTGTTTCATGAGGAGTTTTTCCCCTCCTGCTTACGCTCCATTAGGATTCAGAAGCTCCTGCAGTTTCAATAGGGAGGGATGATAGTGGCTGAGTGCGCGGCTAGTTTCGCAGACTGTGAACGCTTTTACCCGGACTTGGTCCACGACGAAAACTTATGAGCACGGAAGTTCGAGCAGGGTCTCCACAGAGATATTCATGCTGTCATAGTACCATTTTGCATTTCCACATATGCTGGGGTGCTAGAGCAGGCGCTGGTAATAGAGAGCTTCCTGTCACGTTCTACAGTTGGGGGTGGTAGCAGGCTCGACAGAGTCGAGACGTCTGCCGCTGCTAGCAGTCATCAGTAGACAGAACCTTGACGTAGGTTGCTTTCCGATAACCAGACTCAGGGGCGTGGTCGTACACCACAGTGGCGCTGGAGGGCACCAGTGAAGCATGGAGAGAGAGTCGGTGTTATTCTTGCGATGGCTGAGGTCACTTGGCATGGGATTTCCTGACCAGGCACGCTGAGAATATTGGGAAGGCAATAGGTGCACCACCACGGTAGAGGCAGCGCAGTGATCAGAGTAGCACCCTGAGAGGTGGTGCTAGTAGAGTAGCGGGAGGAGCTGGTAGTGGGGGACGGATTTATGAGGTCTTCCCATCACCACTAGGTGGTCCACGTCAGGCTCCAAGAGCTTAAAGTTGGGACCGCGGATAGCCGTGAGCTTTGGATGTCTATGATCCTGTAGAGCATGAGGTGATAAGAGGTACTCTCTATAGCTCTTGTACTTTTTGCAGTAGAATTTTTAGGCTCTGTGTGTGAAATGCTTTTCTCCCTGCTCTTTGTTTGAGGTGTTACCAGGGTGATATGGGGCGTTGGTGTAACCTTGTGTTAGAAATTTAGAAGGCATGAGACCTTTTTCTTTAGTTGATGGTGTCAACTCCTTCGCTCTCCGAGTGTGTAAAGTCTGGGTCGTGGGACATCGACTATGAAATCTTGCGTAACCAGATGTCCTTGGGTGTTTCACCATATGGATATTCTGAAGGAGGGAATCACCGGGATTTGTCCTAGGTCTAAATGGTGATTCCAGTTGCGGCGTGCGATGTAAGGGTTCGTTTGGGGAGGTGATATACCCCCGAGAGCTTTCAGGCCGTTTGTGACCGTGCAAAGGAATGGTGAGGTTCCCTACTGCCTTGCCCAAACCCCAAAGGCTAGTTTGGGTGCATAGCGTCTCCCATGTGACACAACCGAGAAGAAGTGTGCATGATCCTATGCACGTAATCGACAAGGGAAGACCTAGCATGAATAGATCAAATACTTTGGTCTTTGTGCGGTGATGCGGGACTGTGCAAGAGTTCTTCTGGGTACATGAGAGCTAGGTGCGGGCTTAGTACCCTGAGTTGTTCCTTGTTTTTGATTTTCGGGGATGAAAATATTGAAGGAGGGAATGATTTAAGAACCCATTTTTTGCTATAAAAGACTTTGGAACATTCTTGATGTTATTACAGAGTAGCTCCTTCAGACGGCATGCGAATCCGAGCCCTAGTGTGGTCGGAATTAAGTTTTCAGTGCGTTCACACTGGGAATGCCAAATAAATGGGATAACTCCTAAACGGTGATCCAGATCAGAAATATGAGTGTACGGATGGATCCTAAATGGAGTTTTTATCCTAGGAACGACATAAAATATGTTGGCGCAGGACGTTGGGACCCCTCGCCCGTTAACGGAACATTAAACGGATAAATTAAATTAATTAATTAATTTGTTTAATGATTAAAATCAAGAATCTATTAAATGGTTGCTCGAATTGGGAAACTGAGGGCACCGTTGAGTCCATAGTGTTCTATTTACCCTATAAGGGGTGTAATTTTCACGGGCACGAGCCGTCAGTGAAAAATGGACCCAGGGGCGTTTTTGTAATTTGGCAGCCTCGAGCGTTGAGTTTAATAACATTCAAACGGAGGCTTAGATTAAAATTCAGAGACCTCCGTTGTGCTCAGGAGGTGATGTTTACCCTAGGTGAGGCTTAACTTTGACTCCGTCGAGAGTTTCAGATGCAGATTAAAATAGGGGTTTAAATTAATTAAAATTTTAATTAATTTTCCTTCTTTATTTAAATCCTTATTCTCCCCTTCCCCTCCCTTGTTCTTCCCTGGCACAAACCCTCCCAACAAAGTTGGAGCTCCTCTCCTCCTCTCTCCTCCGATCAAGGTGGAAGCAACGACGGTGAAGCGCGAATCGACCGAGAAGCTTCGGGCTGCGCCCTGCAAGGTCGGATCGTGCGTCAACATTTTTTATTCCCACACCTACTTTGATCTTGATTCATAGCACTGAATTGTTGTTATTTCTTTGAGAAAATCTCATATCTTTGTAGTACATATCCCGAGCTTTCCAATGGTTGTTACAGATTTAAAATCTGAGTCCCGACGTGTTCACAAACGTCCGGAGAAGTTTGTGGGTTTCTGGAGCTTTCCGGTCGGATTTGGGGGTTCCGGCGGTGGTCCGACGAACGACTTGGCTTAGGCGGCGGGTGGTTTCGGTCGGGCGAGCGGGCTGTTGAGGGTGTCAGTGCGAGTAGCTGGCGGAGGTGTCCGGGGTTAGGCGGCCGGGTGAGCTGGAGTCGGTGTGAGCAGGAAGCGGCAGGCGGTCGCGGGTGAGGCCGAGCGGAGGCCGGCGGAGCACTGGGTCGCAGCGGTCGTCGGCAGCAGGCGCCAACGGAGCACGGGGGTGGGGGAGGACGGACCGGCCTTTGGCCGGTTGATGCGGGAGGAAGACCGGGGTCTACGGACCCCGGCTGGCCGACAAGGACCCGCATATTGCGGGTCCTGTGGGAGTGGAGCCGGACTGGCTCCAGCCGGTCCGGGTGAGGCAGCCGGCCCGTGTGAACCACGGGCCGGTTCAAGCATGGTGGGCCGGCCGAACCGGCCCGACCCACCTGTCTTCGTCCGTTAAAAAAAAAGATTGAAACACTTCTAAAAATCCGACCGGGTGTCGGATTCGCGGGCTGTATATGGAGACGCGATCCTCAAATAGAAAAGAACTTTTTGAGATGGTCTCAGGAATTTTTAATTCCCAAAACAAAGGGCCTCGGAGGCACGACACACCTTTAAGTAAAAACTAGCATTGTCTGGAGGTTTTTGTTTTGGGCGGCGCGGACACATCCGATGTCTGATTTGAGTGCCGTCAGTGGCGTTGGGACCCTAGTGCAGAGACAGAGTTTTCCAATGTGGTTTCGGGTGTTGAAGCTAGAGTTGAGGCGTGGGCCCCACGTCTCGTCTTTTGAGCTGCATGCAACGCTTTACAACTTTTTCATCGGATGTCCGTTCGGGGCATGCGACCAGTCAATTTTGGGGGATTTTCTGAGGGCATTGCATTGGCACAATCTGATCGCTTTAATTCCTCACGTTGGTGCGGGCCCCGCGAGGGCCATTTTCGGAGTTGGCGGTGATTTCTAGCTTTATCATCGGGTGTCTGTTTTGGACAAGTGAATAGTCAATCTTGTGTACTTTTTTGAGAGGATCGCAACGGTGCAATCCGTTCATTGTGCTTCAGGACCGGGATGCGGGTCCCATGAAGCACCACTCATGTGAGTTGAGGCGGAATGCATCTTTTTCTCCGGATATCCGTTGCACTCGAGTGAGCAGTCAATTTGACGTGTCTTTATAAGGAGATCGAAATGGTGCGATGCGCCCGAATATTTTCGGGGCCGAGGCTCAGGACCACGAGACACCATTCGGTCGTAAAGCGGTGTCAGACGACTTTTACGTCGGATTTCTGTTGGAGGAGAGTAAATAGTCTGTCTCGAATGTTTTTCCGTGAGGATGACAATGGTACGAACCGTTTGGATTTGAGGAGCCTCATTAGAGACCTCATTTAAATGTGGAAGAAAGTAAGGTGCTCCGGTGGTGGTTCGTCCTACTGTGTTTGTAGTGGACCCTTGACATGTGATCGCGTGCACTCCCGTGTGAGTGAATTAAATGTTTGAAGAGATGTAGTTGGCCATGCCTGGGCAGATGAGGTGGAAAGTTGGAGTTGTTATGTTTATGCCCTTCATGTTGACGTGGGGTTCGAGGTGCACGGCAGCCTTTGGGCTGGAAACGTGGTATACTCTGGGAGTATACAAGAAATCTTGGAGGTACATGTGGTTGTTTGTACCTGAGAATGTTTGTGCGCTTGGTTGGGGTTGACGTGGGTCCACACGTCATGTGGGCCCCATGTGCGTGCCGTGTTCTGCTTTACGTACCCTTGACCTCTCACGATGTAGAGGGTCCCTCTATTCTTGTTTGTTGACCAGCAGGGTTGAGTTTTCCCCTGGTTCTGTTCTCGTTTGATGACCAACAGGGTTGAGTTTTCCCCTGGTTTCGTTCTTGTTTGTTTGACCAGCAGGGTTGAGTGGGTTTCCCCCCTGGTCCTGTTCATGTTGGTTTCGACCAGCAGGGTTGAGTGGTTTCCCCTGGTTCTGTTCTCGATGGTTTAGCTGGAAGAGTTGCTTCGTGTTCCCTAGTAGAGTTCTTGTGGATTCGGTGTGACCAACACATTACGCGGGCACTGTTCCTCTATCTAGGAGGTTGTTTCCAGTAGGGCTGGCCAGGAGGTTGTTTCCAGTAGGGCTGGCTTGGAGGTTGTACCATCCAGCAGGGATGGATAGTGGGGTACCATCCAGCAGGGATGACCAGTACAACAGTGTTCACTGAGCAGTACCATCTTGCAGGGATGGCCAGAGCGGTTCTGGGTTTACCTCCAGCGGGGATGGGAAGTGGTCCCCGATGCCGGGTTTACCTCCAGCGGTACTGGGAAGTGGTCCCCGATGCCGAGTTTACCTCCAACTGGGTTGGGAAGTGGTCCCTGATGACGGTTCCGAGCCTCCCTCCAGTGGAGTACCCTTTTACGGGACTGGGCATTGGGACTCGTCGATGACTTTATCAGGGTCTCCCTCCAGTGGATTACCCTTTTACGGGACTGGGCAGTGTGGCACCCATCGAATCTTTCTGGGTCTCCCTCCAGTGGGAACCCGTAGACTTCTAGGGATTATCCTCCAGTGGGGCTGGGTAGGGAGTTGCCTGTCGACCTTGACAAGACCTCTCGACTACAGGGCAGTGACGAAGTGTGGTTTGACGTCCCCCTAGAACTCTCAAGTACGAGCGGTGATTTCCCCACTGAGACTCGTCCTTGCGACGCGACCTAAAGCCGTACGGGCGAGTCAGTGCCACCCAAAGCGGATAGTTTCAAGGTGTGGTAATTTGATCCCCTTGACTTGCAGTTCAGGGCAGACGTGCGGGATGCTGGGCATCGATGGTATTTACTTTTGGGACTGTTGGCTACTCACTTT
This sequence comes from Viscum album, assembly GCA_963277665.1. Lineage (NCBI taxonomy): Eukaryota > Viridiplantae > Streptophyta > Magnoliopsida > Santalales > Viscaceae > Viscum > Viscum album. The sequence goes on along the minus strand of OY728165.1, from coordinate 1,333,787,421 downwards.
CTTGGGCTGATCTATGGGACCGAGATACCCTTACGATCTTGTTCAGGTTTCTTGATAGAGAATATGGATATGTAGATACCTTGTTCCAGTACCCACTCCTTGGGTTTTGGATACTCTCCTTCCAGGAGAGGTGAATACGCATAGGGTATACCACTTGATTTCCGTGTCTAGATTCTCGTGGTTGGACGAGGCTACTCTTCTGCTATAGGTAGCGAATACTCGACGAGAAGTTCATCTTCTCACCGTTTTTAGCTCCTTGTGTATGGATGAGTCTACCTCCTTTATCTTGTTGGGTTGAGCTGGACTCTCTACTATTACTCTACTGCACTCCTTCTTGTACTGCACTCTCACTTGTACTCTTTTACCTTTCCATATTCAATCTACTTCTCACCTCTTCATTACCTCCTTTGTTGCTCCCTCGAGCCTTCGGGGCATCCTACTGAGTATTTTTATACTCACCCCTGCTTGGGTATTGCCCGCACTTGGTGTGCCCTTGCAGAAAATGGACAGGTTGGTCGTGACTTCAGTGGAGCTTAGGAGTTCGGGAGCTTGGACCATGTACGGTGGTCGTAGTCGGGTTCCAGGTGTGAGACTCTCCCAGCTGTTTTACTTTTGTTTACCTGTTGCCGGGTTGTGGCACTTTTCTGGTTGGGCGTGTGTTTTGACCCTTTCTTTTCAGTTTACCTTCATCATTCACTTTTTACTATTTATAGGTCAATGCACTCTTGTGGTTTTTTATAGAAATTGGTAATTTTCTTTTCTTTTTTACTCTGCACTTTTGCATTGAGTGTGCTGCGTGTGCGTATACAGGTACTTAGGAAAAGGCCTCCCCGAGTTGTTGTGCCTTCGGCGCTGGTCGCCAGCCCCTGACCTATGGAGGCGGGCTTGGGGTAGTTGCGGCTCGAGCCTAGGTAGGGTAGGGTCGTGACAGATCGTGTGGTCAATCAGATCAACATGTGATTGTTTCATGATTTTATGGAATTTTTAGGCATAGTTGATGGAAATGGCTATGCATGTTAGGAACAAACTGATAAGGATGATTGTATTCAAGGTGTTGTCTTTTGTTGTCAATAAAGTTTAATAAGAAAATGAAGATTGAGAAGAAAGGAAAATCTATCATGACCCCCTCCCCATAAAGTGCACCCCTTATAGGCGAGTAATGGGAGAAGAGAGATAGTGACCCCTGAGTCCTGCCTTTAGTAGGCCTCAGGTTGGTGACTAACACCAAGGGTATAATAATCACGTATATGGGAGGCATTACCCACTAAGAGAACACATGCTAAAGAGATATCTAATATAGACACCATACAACTCATACTCCTACTATAATATAAAAGAAAAACCCAAGTACACAAATGTAATTTCATGAAATAAATACTACAACTAAAATGGAAAATTTCAAGTACAAAAAGAAAGTAAACACAACAACGACCACGAAGCCCAAAAAAATCCTGCTAAACCCCAATATGGTAGTAACCAACCTGATCTCCAAACTTCTCCAACTGACCTAAAAAATAGTTTATATATACATAGGGTGAGTATAACAGTATTCTTAGTAGGATACTCTCTGGAAACTCTTGTGAAAAAGTAAAGAGAGCATACTAAAGCACAGTGAACAACAAGTGAAACTAACTCATCACATAAACATGTATAATAAGTTACCAGCCTCACCATGGCAAGTATCACCAAGTACTGCATACAAGAGAATAAAATATAATAAAGAATATCAAGGGTATCCTACTACCAATTCCCCACTAGTTTTCTGATCTACCCCAACGTCGCACATCTTGAGAATATCTCTCTAAAAGGCTAGCCCACATACACCTGGGTGAAGCACCACAACAAGCACATCATGAAATACACCACCAAATTCACATAACCAAAAGTAATTGGGTAGTTTTCACGAGCCACCATAGCTTGTATAACGTGTATCGTACACCGGGTATTATACCTCAAGCCATCACAACCCATACACTGAGTAAGAATCCTCAAGCCATCACATGATATACAAGTTATACCTATAGTAGTCCTTAAGAATATATATCCAAAATATATGTGTATGAAATAACCACAAGACATTACAAACCTCTACACACATATATGGGTAAAACTAACCACCATGCGTACCAACAAAAGTAACTATCAAGAGAAGAGAGAGGGGACAAAGGGGGTAGTCAGCCATACATCCTCCCATTGGGATGTTAGGGAAAACAACCCCTAGGGCTCAGAATCCCTGGGTTTCTAGTTTCCCTAACCAATAGGGCAGAGTATCATATAGAAATACAAAAAGTACATGATATAAAAAAAATCACAACCACACTAAGGGAATATCCTAGTCTCAGAAACAACTACAACTAACGTCTCTCAGACTCCTGGATTCCATTACTAAGACTAGATATCCTATAATCACACAACCATTTAAAGAGATACATTAAACTATCTTATCCATTTTTATCAATTTCACTTTATGTTAATTAATTCTTAACCATTAACAATTCCACATTATATTCTATTAGCATTTAAACAAAGATCCATGCCCTCCAGGCATAAGAAAAATGAGTCAACGACTTCCCAGAATTTCAATCTCAGGATTTTATCCCAGCAAGATCCAACCCCATGGTTAAACATTTATTCATTTATTTAACAACATTACTTTCCACATCACTGGGTAATCTAGGAAAACATTCTAATCTTCCCAAACACAAGGGGCTCAACATGGTGATTAGATGAACTACCCATCGAGTCTTCTCCACCTATAATAGGAGAGTAATCCAATCCAACCACAAGGATCTAAACATGAAAAACACATGTCATACCCCATATGTCTTCACCTCCCATGGAAATAGAGTATCCAAACACATATTTCTACCTCAAGCAGTGGGGAAAAGAAAGAATATAACAAAAAAAATAGCCACCTACCAAAAAAAAATTCAACAAGTATCCAGATTTCATAACAATGGGTAATATATCAACCCTATCCTTTTACACATATCATTACATGATTTTAAGCATAATTAAACTTAAAATAACAATACAAGGATCATAAAGTCTAGTTACTTGGAAGACTAGGTACATTAAAATGGAAACATAAGATTAAATAAAACATTTCTTTATTTAACATCCATTATTAGATTCTAAAAACCTTTGAGACCTTACATATGTATAGGAAAAATTGGGGATAACATGAAAAAAGGGATGATATAAAAACCCCAATAAGGAAATAAACATTAAAATAAAGCTTATCACATGGGTTAGAATGCATAACATAATGATATAAAAATCCATGGAACATGATTAAACATAAGGAATCATAACATGGGATCATATAATCATGGATTAATAGTTATATGGAAGCAACATAAAACATGAATTTAGCACAATTTGAGTCTCTTTTCATATAGAGGAGCACGAGTCAAAGCTCGTTGCACATAGAGGAGCATGAGTCAAGGATACCACCAAGACCGTTGCACAAAACGTCTCATGAGACTAAAATGTACCCAATGCATTGGAGAGATATCTGGTATCACTCATCATAACATGTTCATGAATATGCTTTCCACATAAATAACTATACATAAGTAATCAAACATAAACATAAGGGTTACCCATGGAAAGGATTGGGTATCATAATCATGTTAAAAGCATAATAAATGAGCGTATCATAAATGAATCCATGAAAGAAAGTAATTAAATCATACATGGACATTAATAAATAAATATAGACATTTATCATGATAATTGATGTCAAAATTAAGTGAAAATAGTGTTTAATAAACATTATAAATAAAACATTTAAGTACGGTTTAAGGGAAAACATTCAAGATTATTTAAAATGGAAAATGAATAATTGCTTGTATAAAACCAGAATTTAACCAAGGTAGTTTTTTATGATAAAATGAGCGATTTTAGAAAAATAATGGTTTCTTAAAACATATTATGGAGAAAATTTGAAGATGAATAATAATTTGGGAAGTTCATTTGAATTAGGCTTGCTTATCCAGAATAATTGAGTAGGGAACCTTTTAAAAACATATATATTCTAAAAAAAGGATGAGTGGATCTTGATACATGAATTTGGAAAATATAAACAGAATTTATAATATGTACATAAAAATAAAAGAGAATTTCATTTGGTTAAAAAGATAGGAAGAGTAACCTGAATGAATAATGGATGTTTAGGTAGAATCCCTTACCTTATATCTGAAACGATTCTTCACTCGATCTTAATGTCATGAAAAATAAAATTAGATTCATTAATTAATAAGTAAATAACCATTTATACATTTATTTTATTTTTTTTATAATTTTATTAAGTTCATTTATGTCCTTTTTGGTGGGTTATTAAATTCAATTTTATCGCTTGGGAGTGTTGGTTTCCTAGGTTTTCATTATTGGTTTACTTGTATATGAGTATGGAAAATTATGTAGAATGAAAATAGTTGTCCAGAAATGAACTTATATGTTATTAATGAACTTATAGAATATTAAAATACCATTTTTTCTATAATTTTGTATGATTCATTAGATAAATCTCTAATGATAATCATTTAGATTAATTTAGCATTTTTTGATCACAACAAAATCATCTTGTTTTATAAATTATTATCATGTGTAAAAAATGATTAAATAACATTAAATAATATATAATACATATATTATAATATGATTCAACAATAAAAATGGTTTCATGACCATACTTGAAGATATAATTGAAAGATGAAAGCACATCATCAATGAAGGTGGTAAATCGGCACCTCACGGACGATGTTTTCATTCTTAAAGTAAAAGAAAGAGGAGAAGATATTTGATGAAGAATTATTCAAAAAACAAGTTAAAATTATATTATATGTAATATAATGGAGTTTTCATTCCATTTTTATTAGGTTATGTGAGTATATAAAAATAAAATAAAGGAAGTTGAAAAGAAATTGAAATAAAACAGAAGGTTTTACCTCTTGATTCATTCTTCTTGAGAACCTCCTTAGGGGATTGGTTTTGGTATTTAATTAATACCAAAAGCTCTTGTAAATGAGGGAGAAGTTTGGAATAGTATTGGTCATAATATAGATAAGTCTCAAGGCTTGATAGGTGCGATTAGAATAGGTGTCGAGGGGTGGTATATATAGTGGAGGAGGGGGTGTTTTCTCATTATTTTATTCAATATTTTATTATTTTGCTCAAGGAAATCAATAATAACGATTATTGAGACTAAATATAGTAAAATGTGAATGTGAATCCAAAAAAATGGCCACTTACATCATCCATGACTCAAGAATGACTAAAAAATTCATTTATTTACATATACTGTAAATTATCGTATTTCACTATTCAACAAAAATTCAAGTATTTTAGAAAAATCCCAACAAATTCACCCCAATTTTTTTTGACATGTATAATTAAAAAATTAACTCCATTTTAAGAAAATAATTTTCTAAATATGATAAATTTAATTTTTAATTAAAATCATTATTTACTTGTAAAATACAAATTTTAAAATTAAAACTGCCTTTCTAACCCATTGAAAAATTTATTATGGTCTCATAAAATTATCTTATAATCATAAGACATCAAAAAAATAATTTATAAATAAATTTTATGATTTTTTTTCTTTTAAATTATTAAATTAGTCATAAAATTGTAATTAAATATTTATGACTTATAAAAACACCAACACTTAATTAATAATTTTTAAAATATCTACTTACTTATACTATGATATAATTATATCATATTGTCACTTATAAGATGGATAAATTTTATTTATACTTTTGGGTGAAGTTACTATTCAATTGGTTGGTTTACTATTCATAAGGTTTACATTACTATTCCAAAGTCCAAGTTATTATTTCATCAGTTTAGGTTCCTTAACTTCTAGAAATGCCTTTTATTTCATTAATTCTCAACTCATAAAGTTTTTATTGTGTTATTAATGTGATTTTATGTGATTCTAATTTATGACATGATTATAAGAAAGGGATTTAATTTATAAAAGTTTTGGGTCATTACATTCTTCCCCCCATTATGAAATTTCACCCTCAAAATTTCTTTTTACATTCTAAGTTGAAAACAGGTGTGGTTACTTCTATTTCATCGATTTATCTGGTTCCCATGTTGCCTTTTTGTACTTATGGTTTTACCAAAGTACTTTGAATAGGTGGGTAGTCTTGTTGCGTAGATATTTATCTCTATGATCCAAGATCTTCATTGACTACTCCTCATAAGAAAGATCATTCTCCAACTATACCACCTTTGAAGTCAGTACATGTGAAGGATATAGTATGTGGAATACATCGTGTACTTGAGACATGGTTGGTGGAAGTTCTAGTCGATATGCCACAACTCCGACATGATCAAGTCTCTCTAAGGGGCCTATATACCTAGGACTTAACTTACCTTTCTTACCGAATCTCATGATCCTATTCCATATAGATATGTGGAGGAATACCATGTTTTTGACCTTAAACTTGAGGTCTCATAGATTATTGTATACATAACTCTTATATCGACTTTGGGATTCCTTGATGTGTTGTTGAATAGTTTTCACCTTATCCACTATTTCTTCGACCATTTCAAGTCCTAACAACTTACATTCACCGACCTCATCCCATCATGCTGGTGTTCTACACATTTTCCCATAAAGGGCTTCATACGGATCCTCTGGATGCTATAGTGGAAACTAATGTTGTATGAGAATTCGACCAGCAAAAAATGTTGGTCCTATACTCCTTTAAAGTCCATAGAACACACTCTCAACATGTCTTTCAGTTTCTGAATAGTTTGATCAAATTGGATATTAGTTTGAGGATGATAGGTTGTACTGAAGTTCAGATCAGTGCTTAGAGCATGTTGGAGACTTTTCCAGAACTTGGAGGTGAATATCAGATCTCAGTTAGATACAAAAGATAGTGGTACTCTATTTAGCCTTACCACTTCTTTTATGCATACCCGTGAAAGTTGATCTAGTGATAATCCCTCTCTAATTAAGATAAAGTGAGTTGTCTTTATAAGATGATCCACAATAACCCATATATCATTGTTTCCTCTGGATGTATTTGGAAGTCCAGTGACAAAGTATATGATGATGTTTTCCCATTTCCATATTGGTATGGGTAATGGTTACATCATAACTTTTAAAATTTTTCCTTTCATCCTTCACTTGATAACATGTCAAGCACTTTGATGTATATTCAACAATCTCCTTTTTCATATTGTCCCACAAAAAGTTCTCCCAGATATTTCAATACATCTTTGTGCTCCATGGGTGAATATATAAGGTTGAGATATGTGTGTCATTAAAAATATATTTCTTTATATTTGTATTGGATGGTACACATAGTCATGAACCAAATCTTACAACTCCATCCTCATCAATCTTTAACTCGGAGGATTTCTCATTATTGATAGCTTCCACCTTTTTCTGAATTTACACATCATTTCTTCGAGAATAATTTATTTTCTCCACAATAGATGATTGGGTAATCATTTGAGAAAGTATTGATGATATTACCCCCTTAATGATTCCCATGTATATCCTTTTTAAGTCTAATAAGATCAGATCCTTCTCAATTCTCATCATTGATAAAGATGTAGGATCCTTTCTACTTAGAGCATCCACCACCTTATTTGCCTTAACAGGATGGCAGTGGATTGAGAAGTCGTAATAATTGATGATATCTAACCATATTCACTAGAAAATATTAAGATACTTCTATGTGAATATATATTTCAAACTCTTTTGTTTAGTATATATCTCACACTTCTCCCCATAGAGATAATGTCGCTAGATTTTCAATGCAAAGATCATAGCTGGAAACTCCAGATCATGAGTAGGATAGTTTTTCTCATGAAATTTTAACTACCTTGAGGCATAGGCTATCAATTTATAATTTTTCATTAGTACATAGCCAAATACTTTATTTGAAGCATCAATGTATACCACAAAGAGTTCGCCACTTTTTGGGAGTGTGATTACTGACACAGTGATAAGCCTCATTTTGATCTGCTTAAAGCTTTCATCACATTCTTGAGTCTATAAAAACTTCACTCCCTTCCATGTCATCTTGTTTATTGGGTTTTAAAATCATGATAAGTTCTTCAAAAATCTTTGATAATACCCAGCTAGACTAAGAAAGCTGAAAATCTCCATTACAAATGTTGGACTGGGCCACTCTTCGATTGCCCTTTTCTTGAAATGGTCCATATATATTCTTTTTTTGGTGATTACATGACACAAGAATGATACTTCCTCCATCAATAAATCACATTTATTTTACTTTTCATAAAGTTTCCCCCTTCTCAAAGTCTTCAACATAGTATTCAAATGCTCCTCATGTACCTCCTTGATCTTAAAGAATATCAGAATATCATCGATAAAGAATACCACAAATTTGTTGAGGTAATATCTAAAGACTCTATTCATTAAATCCATGAAAAATTCTGGAGAATTAATGATTCCAAAGGGAATCACTATGAAATCACAGTTTCCATACCTCGTCCGAAATTTAGTCTTGGGAATATCTTCCTTCCCACCTTTAATTGGTGATATCCTAACCAAAGGTCCAACTTAGAGAAATAACTGGCTCCATATAGATGATTGAATAAGTCATATATCTATGGTATGAGATAATTATTCTTTATCATGATTTTATTGGGCTCATGATAATCAATGTAGAGGTGCATTGATCCATCCTTATTCTTAATGAAGAGGACTAGTGCACCCCATGGTGAAGTAATCGGGCATATAAAACCCTTGTCCAGATTCTCCTATAACTGCTTCTTCAGCTCTCCCAACTCAACAATGGCTATTCTATAAGGTGTATTTGATATAATAATAGATCTAGGAATACATTCAATTGAGAACTCAACCTCTCGGTTAGGAAGAAGACCAGTAAATTATTTAGGGAATACATTAGTGTAATCCCTCACGATGGGAATATCTTCAAGCATGATGATCTCCTTTGTCTCAATCATTTGATTGAGATATGATTTCCCATAAGGCAATAATATCCACACTTGAGATAATGATTATGAAGGAGATTCATCTTCCTCCTTACACTTATAAAGAATTTGAGGATGCTTCAGGATGTGAAGAGTGATCTCCCTTTCTTGAAAGTTGATGTTGAATTTATATAAATATATCCAATACATGCACAAAATAGAATCAAACTCCACCAAAGGAAGTAATAAAAGATTTGATGGGAGGTTCAATCCATAAACATTAAATATGGAGGAGTTATGTACTTAAGATGAAATAATTTCCCCATTATCTATTCTCATAGATAACACAATCTCCAAATTTTTAGGTGGTGTTTTAATAGTTCTACTAAACTTGAAAGATATGAAATAATGCATAGAACCAAAATCAAATAATACGTTAACTATTCTTGAATGAATAACCAGCGTACCTACCACAACATCTTTGTCCGAATCCACATCAACAGTAGGGGTAGTATAATCCCTTACTTTTTTCCTTGGATGTTGTTATTGATTGCCTCTAAAAACCCTAGGCTTAGGGAATTGGTTTTCAAAATTCCTAAGTTCCTTGTAGTTGAAATATTACACTACTGGGTGAGAATTGATACAAACCTTCCTTTATTATTCCACGTTAGTGTGATTCTTAATATCCCTTTAGTATTTCTTATCTAGATTCCCCATTATTCCACATTTTAAGCACTTCTTGGTTCTCTTTAGATAGTTTTCATGATTATTTTTTCCACAATTTTGACACGTGGGATATTCAGTCTTTTTTACATCATGGGATTTATTTGCTGATCCCCCCATATTAGACTCTATTTTCCTATTTTTTTTTCACTGGGTCCACAAGACCATTGAGAGTCTCTGATCTCTATTTCAACCTCGAGGGTACAATAAAAAATATTCTTATAATTTTTAAAGTCTCAAATTTCCAACACTTTTCTTAGACTCAGTTTTAGTCCCCTAAAGAATCAATCAAACTTTATTTAGGTGTTAATGACAAATCCTGAGGCATATATTTCAATCCTTTTAATGTTTGATTCATATTCCCCAATAGAATCATCTTTATTATACTTAAGTCTGAGGAACTCTCTTTCCATATTGAGATGGAGGGTTCAGGGAAAATATTTATTAATTTTTTTTTCTTGAATTCCTCCCAATCCATGGAATAATTTTAATCCTTGGACTTAGTATTTTTGATCAGTTTCCACCACTGATAAACTTCCCCATGAAAATTATAGACCTCCATCACAACTTTCTATTCTTATCAGCACTGGAGGACAAAGAATATCTTTTCAACGGAGTTATCCACTATTACACGAGGAGGGGTTCAGAAGATCCACAAAACGTTGGAGTCCTTTTCTGTATGAAGTATTCGATGACAACTTAATATTTTATTAGATAAAGAGGGCATTCCATGCGATTCAAGTTATTATTAATAACTTGATCCAGCTGATAAAGTACTATCATAAAGTTTTGAGCACCCATTCCTATCATATTTGGCATTTCATTAGGGAAGTAATCACATTCCCTATCACATTGATTGTTGGAACATGTTCTTCTATTTCTCGCCATTAGCTATAAAAAAGAAATTGCAATTAGGGGGCTTGAATACTTAGATAATAAGCATAAAAAAGAAACATTAAACATAAAAGGATAAAATTTTAAAGGAAAAGTATATCCTAACTTGTTATTACCAAGGTTTCAATATAAGTTATCCATTATCTTCTTCCTAACATATATTCTTATGGGTATTTTCTTTTCTCCCTTAATAATGGTTTTTAATGAGCTTATGAATTTACCAAAGCATATCCCCCCCGGAGTGTCAAACTAGGTGTATAGTAAGACTCGTTGTCATGTACTAGGTTATCCCGAATCAGGCCTGGAATAACTTTTCAGAATTGTTACTCCTAGGTATATCTATTTCAGAACCAAATTTACTTATAGTATCCAAACATGGATGTATTTTATTGATAGACCAATTACTCTATACTAACCAAAATTTAGGGATTTTTTCTCATACTTAGTCTTATCCATAGGGTTTTTACTAAAGTTATCTATTCCTAATCTCCAAAAATAAATGAACTTTTCCTCTAATACCAACTATAATGACCCTAGCCTTCTACACATTTCATTATATGATTTTAAGCACAATTAAACATAAAATTATAGGAAAAGGATCATAAAGTCTAGTGTCTTGGAAGACTAGGTACATAAAACTGAAAACATGGGACTACATAAAACATTTTTTTTATTTAACATTCGTTATGATCTCCTAAAATCCTTTGACCACTTACATCTGCATAGGATAACCTAGGGATAACATGAACAAATGGATGATCTAAAAATCTTAGTAAGGGAATAAACATTAAAATAAAGCTTAGAACATGGGTTAGAAGGCATAACATAATGATATAAAAAGGAAAGTAACATGATTAAACATAAGGAATCATAACATGGGATCATATAATCATGGATTCATAGTAATGTAGAAGAAACATAAAACATTAATTTAGCATGAGTCGATACTCATTACACATATAGAATCACGAGTCAAAGCTCATTGCACATAGAGGAGCAAGAGTCAAGGCTATCTCCAAGACTATTTCACATAGCGTATCATGAGACTAAACTTTACCCAATGAATTGGAGCACTATCTGGGTGCACCCATCATAAAATTTTCATTAATATTCTTTAAATATAAAGAACCATACATAAGTAATCAAACATAAACATAAGGGTTACCCATGGAAATAATTTGGTATCATAATCATGTCAAAATCATAATAAATGATCGTATCATAAATGTGTCCATGAAATAAAGGAATTAAATCATAAATTTACATTCATAAATAAATATATGCATATATCAGGATAATTGATGTCAAACTGAAGTGAAAAGAGTGTTTAAGAAACTTTATAAATAAAACATTTTTTTTATGGTTTAAGGGAAAACTTTCAAGATTCTTTAAAATGAAAAAGGAATAATTGTTTGTATAAAACCATAATTGAACCAATAACTCTTTTAATTATAAAATTATTGATTTTAAAAAAATAATGGTGTCTTAAAACATATTATGGAGCACACTTGAAGATGAGTAAGAATTTATGAAGTTCCCTTAAATCAGGCTTGCTTATCTGGAAGAATTGAGTAGGTAACCTTTTAAAGACATATATATCCCCAAAAAGAAGGATGAGTGGATATTGATACATGAGTTTGTAAAATATAAATATAATTTATATTATGTACATAAAAATAAAATAGAATTTAATTTGGGTAAAAAGAGAGGATGAGTAACCCGAAAGAATAATGGATGTTTGGGTAGAATCCCTTACCTTATGTCCGAAACGATTCAACAATCGATATTAATGTCCTGAATAATCAAATTAGATTCATTAAATAATAATTTAAGAACAATTTATACATGTATTTGATTTGGTATAATTTTATTAAGTTCATTTATGTCCCTTTTGGTGGGTTATGAAATTCAATTTCATCATTTGGGAGCGTTGATTTCCTTGGCTTTCATTATCAGTTTACTTGTATATGAGTATGGAAAATTATGTAGAATGAGGATAGTCATACAGAACTGAAATTATATGTTATTAATGAACTTATATAATATTAAAATACCATTTTTCCAGAAGTGAGTATGATTCATTAGATAAATCATTAATGATAATCGTTTAGATTAATTTATCGTTTTTTGTTCACAACGAACTCATCTTGTTTTATAAACTATTATCATGTTTAAATTATGATTATAGAACATTAAATAAGATATAATACATATATTATAATATTTTTCAAACATAAAAATGCTGTCATGACCAGCCTTGAAGATAGAATTGAAAGATGAAAGCACGTCGTCCACGAAGGTGGTAAATCGGCATTTCACAGACGATGTTTTCATACTTAAAGTAAAAGAGAGAGGAGAGGTGATTTTATGAAGAATTATTCCATAAACATGATAAGATTATATTATATGTAAGATATTGGTGTTTTTATTCCCTTTGGCTGAGTTTAGGTGTGGAGGTAAAAGGAAAAGAAAGGAACTTGAAAATAAATTGAAAGAAAATGGAAGAGGGTTTTACCTCTTGATTCCTTCTTCTTGAGAAGCTCCTCATGGGATTGGTTTTGGTATTTTGTTAAGAACAAAATATCCTGGACATGAGGGAGAGTTTTGATAAGAGTATTGGGAATAAAATAGACAAGGATAAAGGCTTGAGAGCTGTCAGGAGAAGAGGTGGTATTTATAGTGGAGGAGGGGGGTGTTTTCTCATTATTTTATTCATTATTTTATTATATTGATCAAGAAAAGAAATAGTGACGATTATTGAGACCAAATAAAGTAATTTGTTAATTTTAATTCTAAAAAATGGTCATTTACATCACCCATGACTCAATAATGGCTCAAAAATGAAGGTCCCGGGCGCTGCGGAAGCTTGTGGGTGGACATGCCCACTTGGCTTTTTGTCATTTGCAATGATCAATCTGGGATCAATACGATGATAAAAGCTAGCCTCCACGGATCAAATCACCGAAATAGACAAAGAATAAGAAAATTCCCGGAACCATAAAGGAAGGATCATAACAGGTTGATTATAATTAATTTAATTAATTGACAAGAAGTACCTTTTATGGCGTTCTTTATTTGTTGATATTTCTGATCACATTCCTATGTGATTTTTTGTTGCGTCGCAGAATCCAAGAGTATACTTCCTCTAGCGGTGATCCACACATGCACCACATATCTCTGGACTTCGCCAAAGGAATCTCTGGGTACTAGTGTGGAGAAGCCTTTTCTTGTGTTGTCTGCCTTAGATTGCCTTGATCCGATGGAGGTGGATCTCTCTCGGTCTTGAGAGCGTTCATAGAGGATGGAGTTCTTTCGGTCTTGAGATAATTCTCCAAAATTTTTGTGCACAAAGATTCTTAGGAAAAGAGTTGGGGATGTGAGGATATTAATAATCAGGTTTGAGGTTGTAGAGTTATGAAAATAAATAAATGCATTACGCATTTTATTTATTTCATTAACTCTTTTGAAAACCCCATGTCAAATCATTAATTCCTTGACATGCACCCACGCCGATTATAATAAATATCATTTAATAAAACGATATTTCCTCAAAATACTAACTGGAAAAAACTACATGGCGTGTAATCATAAATACATGGCGTGTACTTGTTTTTCATTAAAAACTACACGGTGTGTAATCATTAATACACGGCGTGTACTTGTTTTCAAAATAAAAACTACACGGCATGTAATCATTAATACACGACGTGTACTTGTTTTCATTTTATTCTTCCTCCAACATTAAAACGATTTAGGTTTCCTTGAATAATTATTAAACCATGTATGGGAATAATATTTATTCTACTTGAGATACTTGGATACACTTAGTGTGTGACCTTATAGGCCTATTTATCGTTGGAATTAGGTGGGCTTGCCTAAAGTCCAAGATTGCTGTCTAGCAATGGGTCAAGGAACCCAAGAGAAATAAGTTGATGATGCATTGACGTGTCACCTCATATGAATTCTTACTGTGTAATTTAATCCCTTTGTCTCAATATCTCATCAAGCAGGTTTCGTGGCAGTGTCATAAACCTATATGCTTGATCTTTCGTTCTTTGACTTCTAGAAATTAACTCATCGTGACACCATGGACATAGAATTTGTGTGACAGTTCTATTTCAATCAAAGGTCTTGAGATATATAATTCTATAAATATAGAAGGGACAAATCCTTCATTGACTTTTCCATTAACAACATGTCATTCGTGACGCACCCAACATACCCTACTTCCCGCCAACTCTCTTCGTGATGGTTTTCGTCAGAAAATTTAAGTGTGTGAGTCATGACATGAGTTAATGATAATATTCCAGTCTAAGGAACATTACACACACTTGTAGATAGAAATTTCCGATGACACCAAGACATACAAAATTGCTACTGGTGGGTCTGTTCTCATAATCTCCCATCTTGGAGATTACCAAGTGCGAACTCCATGAGAGAGAGAGTCTCGTCTTCTTACGAGTACTCACACATGACGGTCTGTATAATATGTTTCCTATCATAGTATGTCATCCAAACGTAGAACTTTATTTAAGAATATCATTATAGCATATCAAGGTTCTCATTATAGAGGGGATTTTCCATGACCTTATCAATGCAACAAATATTCCAGGACATTATTATATTATAGTCATGCAGAACAATGAATAATATATAATAAGTGTACATTCATGTAATAAAAGTAAAAAATAGTTGGTTCTCAGGACACCAACCCTTACAAACTCCCACTTGGACTAGAGCCAACTGCCTACGAATTTTAGTCTGCTAGACCTCACATGATGATCATGTTTCCGCTGAGTCAAGGATTTAGTCAAGGGGTCTGCCACATTGTCTTTCATGGAAATAATTCTCACTACAACTTCACCTCTCTGAGAAAAATCCCTCAAGAGATGATACTTCTGAAGTATGTTCTTTTTCCGCTAATGTGACCTTGGATCTTTTGCAAGTGCCACCGCTGTAGTATTATCACAATAGAGTGTGATAGGATCTTTAATTCTAGGTACTACATTCAGCTCTTGGATGAAGCTTCGCATCCATACTGATTATTTAGCTATCTCAAAAGCTATGATATACTTGGACTCTGTTGTAGAATCTGTGACCAAAACTTGCTTTGAGCTCTTTCAGCTCACTGCACCTTCATTCAAACTAAGGATGTATCCAGTCTGCAACTTCATGTCATCTTGAACAGTCTGGAAACTAGCATCTACATTTCCTCTGATGACTAGTTCCTTATCTCCTCCATAAACTAGGAACATATCCTTAGTATTCCTCAGATACTTAAGGATAGTCTTGACTACCATCCAATGGTGGTCTCCTGGATCAACTTGATATCTACCTACCTCACTCAATGCGTAAGCAACATCTAGCCCTGTACATAGCATATCATACATGACTGAACCAATCGCAGATGCGTAAGGAATCCTTGCCATTTTCTTTCTTTCCTCACGTGTCTGAGGACACATTTTCTTAGAAATATTAATGCCATGTGACACTGGTAATGACCCCCTCTTGGATTTTTCCATACTGAATCTCTTCAATAAATGGTCAATGTATGTACTTTGACTCAGGCCCAACATTCTCTTGGATCTATCACAATGGATCTTGATCCCAAGAATATATGCTACCTCGCCCAAGTCTTTCATAGAGAAGCATTTATCCAACCATTACTTAACTGACTGTAATAAAAGTACTTAATTTCTAATTAGTAATATGTCATCAACATATAATATTAGGAAAAAAACTACACTTCTACTAAACCTTTTGTAGACACAAGGCTCACATTCATTCTTAACAAAGAAAAATTCTATTACGACTTCATCAAAAAAAATGTTCCATGACCTTGATGCTTTCTTTAATCCATAAATGAATTTCTGTAACTTTCATACCTTGTTGGAATCCTTTGGAGTCACAAACCCTTCAGGTTGTGTCATGTAGACATCTTCCTGGAGGTTCCTGTTAAGGAATGCTGTTTTGACATCCATTTTCCAAATTTCATAGTCATGGTAAGCGGCAATGTCCAATAGGATTATGATAGATTTCATCATTGAAACTGGTGAAAAGGTTTCATTATAGTCAATTCCTTGACGCTGTCTAAAACCTCTTGCAACCAGTCGTGCCTTATAGGTGCTGACTTGCCCCTCTATGTCCAGTTTCTTCTTGAATACCCATTTATTACCAACATGATTTACATCAACTAGAGGATCTACCAAAATCTAGACTTGGTTTTGGTACATGGAATCCATTTCAGAATTCATGGCTTCTTTCCACTTGGAAGCATCTGTGCCTTCAACTACTTCCTTGTAGGTAAGATGATCATCATTGTCAACCAATAATGAGTTACCATCCTTAGTGAAAAGAAAACCATATTGTTTTGGTTCTCTCACCTCTCTCATGATCCTACGTAGTTCTTGTGTCTCTGGAACAGATTGTTCTTCCATGGGGCTTTGTGGAATCTGTTCTTGTACCAACTCCTGTGTATCTTGAGCCTCGAATTCATCGAAGTCTATCTCGCTCCCACTATATCTTTTGGAGATGTTCTCCCTCTCAAGGAATATAGCATGTCTTGCCACTATTAACTTTTTATATGAGGGGTTGTATAGGTAATATCCCCTTGTTTTCTTGGTATATCCAATAAAGATACACTTTCTGCCTCGGGGTGCAAGCTTGTTACCTGAATAGGCCTTAAAAAATGCTTCGCTACCCCACACATGTAAATTTGATAACATGGCTTTGCGTCCACTCCATAATTTGTATGGATTACCATTTATCGATTTAGTTGGTACTTGGTTTAGTATGTGTGCTTCTGTTTGTAATGCATATCCCCAAAAGGATAATGGAAGACTCACATGACTCATCATTGATCTCACAATGTCCAACAGGGTGAGGTTCCTCCTTTCACTTACACCATTCCACTGAGGCGTGTAGGGAGGAGTGGGTTGAGATAGAATCCAAAACTCCCATAAGAAATCAATGATGTCCTGATTAAGATATTCTCCTCCTCTATCTGAGCGGAGTTTCTTAATATTCTTACCAAGCTGGTTCTCAACTTCATTATTGTATTCTTTGAACCAATCAAAAGAATCTTACTTATAGCTCATTAAGTAAATATATCCATATCTACTAAAATAATTAGTAAAAGTTATGAAGTACAAGAACCCACCCCTTTCTTCAACTAGAAATGGTCCACACACATCTGTTTGAACTAATTCTAGAAGCTATTTAGCCTTTTAACCTTTTCCACTAAATGGGGCTTTAGTCATTTTTCCTTATAGACATGCATGACATACACCAAGTGATTTTATGTAATTTTGTCAAACGTTTCTCATTGACATGACCTAGCCGGTGATGCCAAATTTGGGTGTGGTATGAGTCATGTGAATTAACTTTGTCATCAATTTCCATTACTTGGTTTGTGTAGTCTAACACATAAAGGCCATTATATAAATGTTCCCTACCAAAACAAATGCTATCTTTATAAAAGTAGCAACATTCATTTCCAAACTTGAAGATGAATCCATCAGTATCTAATCTGGATGCTAAAATAATGTTTTTAGTAAAAGAAGGAACATAATAACAACCCTTTAACACCAAGATCATTCCAGTTGGCAATGTGAGGTGGTAGTCCCCGACAGCTACAACAGCAAGTCTAGCTCCGTTGGCTGCTTGTAGATCTACCTCTCCTTGATCAATATTCTTGAATCTACTTGGTTCTTGTATTTGGATACATATTTTAGCACCAAAAGCTATATCTAATACCCAATTTTTAGAAACAAATAGATTGAATTCGATAACAAACACACCTGAAGCTTCCCCTTGCTTCCTTGGCTGGGTGTAGTTTTTCTTCCAGTGGCCCTTCTTGCCACATGTGAAACAAATAACCCCATGTTCTCTTGCCTCCCCTTTGATCTTCCTTTTCTTGGAAGTCCTTGAAGAATCTTTGGGCTTAAATATCTTTGCCTTCCCTTTCATTTTATTCTCCATAAGGAAAGAAGGTTTTTCACGCTTCATGTCATTGTCCACTTAGCAAATGAGTATAAGAAGATCAGATAGAGACTTCTCAATGTTGTTCATGTTGAAATTTACAACAAAGTTAGAGAAGCTCTAGGGGAGTGATGTGAGAATGATATTGGTACCCAGTTCCTCAGGGAGTTTTAACCCTATAACCTCCAAGCACTCAATGTAGCCAATGATCTTGACTATACGAGGCCCGACTGGGGCACCCTCTCCAAGCTTTCTCTGAAATAGAGCCTTGGAGATCTCAAACCTTTCCTATCTTTCTCTCTCCTGGTATAGACCACAGAGGTTCTTGAGCATGCTATAGGCATCCATGTCTTCATGAGCTCACTAGACATTGATGATAACATCAAACACTGAACGTCGAGTGCATCGTTCAAATGTCGATCATAGACCAAGAAATCTTCATCACTCGCCTTTTGGGTAGGCGAATCAGGAAGTGAGGACTCCAGCACGTAAAACTTTCATTCATGGTATAGGATAACCTAAAGGCACCTAAAACATTCTTAAAAGTTACTGCTGGTGAGGATATTGTCTTTGTACAGAATTGATTATAGAGAAAATGTGGTTGACGAGCTTATCATTTTGATTCTACAAATTAAAAGAGCAGATTTATCAGTACCTTTTGATTACATTTTATGAAAAATAATAAATGAATTTATTAATTATCCCACTATTTTATAAAGTCCCAATGACCCTCACCATTGAACCCAGAATGTCTAGTTTCTTTGACATTCTAGTGGTAAGGATCCATATTCCCCTTCGCATAACCCCAACAAGGGTTGGTCAAGATATTTGAAGGTATTTAGGTAGGCAGGTCTTTATCGACTATGATCTTACAATTACTTGATCTGTTGAGTGGAACCCCTAATCCTGAAATCCTGACTTTGATTTCCTCAACACTTGCCTCCATTTTACAACAAGTCTATCAAGGGCTACTCCTCTTGATGTAAAATGTTTAAGTCAACCCGAAACTTTCACAAGAGCTTCCTTTATGAAAGTAAGTATCCCAACAAGGGTTGGTCAAACACATAGTTTTATTGAATTTTTCCCTTAATCAAGTAACAGAAGGCTTGGTCTGACTTAATATGGTATTTGAGGGATTTTATTCTTTATGTATAGTTTTTCATTATCACATGCTTGTTAATATTAAGTGATTCTTTCTTAAGTGATTAACCATGTTCTGATAATGTTTACGCATAGTCCGGTTTTTATTTTATTCCAACTTTTCATGCTTGTTTATTTCATTAATTATGTGATTGCGACAACACATACATAATAAATAAACCATGAAATCAGATAGAAATAAAATAATATGGCATGATCATGAGCTTCTATTGGATAACTTATCTAGCGGTTTGATAAGCTAACCCTGACCTAGGGAAAAACACCTTGAACCGATGGCTCGTGTTTTGAATCTCCCACTTGTCCACCTTTGTATCTTCTTGCGTAGGTTTCACCTCAACTTTGGGTTTTTAACTATCTCCTCTGGCTTGGGAGATCCTCCATTACATGGGGTTTACATTAAAGAAACCATGGGCACGCAAGTCCTATATTTTATTGGAAGAAGGATCTCAGGACAATGAATTTAAATTAAACAAATTTAAATGAAACCATACACACATACAAAGGGTCTTTGGTCTAGCTCATGATCATCAATAGCATGCAACGAAATTTATGCATATTTATAATTCAAATTCTTTTAATCATTCTATTATTTAAGATAAGTCATGCTCGAAATTAATTAATTATGATCTTATAATTAATCAATTATTTATCTTAAATTTCTTTCTGAATTTACTTGAGATTCTTCTCATCCATATCCCTTGTACAGGTCTTTGTACTTTTGGAGGAAACCTAGTGAAATTCCATTTCTGGAAAGTACACGGAGTGTAGGATATATTACACGGCGTGTATTTTTCACCCTTTATCCAAAGTACATGTCGGGGGCTTTGGCGTGTTTTTTATACTTTGGAAATTTTGGAGTACACGACGTGTAGATTAATCTAACACGGCGTGTACTTCCTTGTTACGCGGTTACCAGCCTGGTAATCCCGTGTACGCGGAACACGACTTCTCCATGTACATGGTTTCACTTGGGCCAGATCAGACTACATAGTGTGTTGATTCAACATAAACACCGTGTATTCCGATTCCACGTGCCATTCATTTCTGGTCAACATGGTGTAATAAAACTCAGGTATACTCAATTCACACGGCGTGGTTTGGCGGACCAGTACCGGCTCATTGAACCTAAGTACACGGCGTGTAGTTTTCACTACATTCCATGTATTCTTGTGTTGTACGGACAGAAAGAGCGGCTCCTCTGGATGAGCTCCTCATTTTTAATTTAATCAAAATTAAAATTAAAAGTTCGTTTCTATGATGTGAATCGAGAAACGAAGGAGGAAGAACAAATCTCGTTCATTCAGTTTTATAGAATGATTTATCTTGAATTGAATCAAATATAAATGCATAAATTATCAACGAAAATTAAATAACTATAATAAACATTGTGACATCCTTTGATACCACTTGAAGGTCCTGGGCGTAGAGGAAGCTCGTGGGTGGATGTGCCCACTTGGATTTTTTTCATTTACAATGATCAATCTGGGATCAATACGACGATAAATGACAGTCTCCATGGATCGAATCATAAAAATAGACAAAGAAGAAGAAAAGTCCTGGAACCATAAAGGAAGGATCATCACAGGTTGTTTATAATTAATTTAATTAATTGACAAGAAGTACCTTTTATGGTGTTCTTTATTCGTTGATATTTCTAATCATGTTCCGATGTGATTCGTCATTGTGTTGTAGAATCCAAGGGTAGAATTCCTCTAGCGGTGATCCACACGTGCAACACGTATCTCTGGACGTCGCCAAAGGAATCTCCGGGTGCTAGCGTGGAGAATACTTTGCTTGCATTGTCCGCCTTAGATTTCCTTGATCTGATGGAGGTGGATCTCTCTCGGTCTTGAGAGCGTTCTTGGAGGAAGGAGTTCTTTTGATCTTGAGAGAATTCTCTAGAATTATTGTGCACAACGATTCTTAGAAAAAGAGTTGAGGTTGTGAGGATATTTATAATCAGGTTTGAGGTTGTAGAGTTATAACAATAAATAAACGCATTACGCATTTTATTTATTTCATTAACTCCTTTGAAAACCCCATGTTGACTCATTAATTCCTTGACATGCGCCCACGCTGATTATAATAAATATCATTTAATAAAATGATATTTCCTCAAAATACCGACTGGAAAAAACTACACGGCGTGTAATCATAAATACGCGGCGTGTACTTGTTTTTCATTAAAAACTACACAGTGTGTAATCATTAATACACGGCGTGTACTTGTTTTCAGAATAAAAACTGCACGGCGTGTAATCATTAATACACGACGTGGACTTGTTTTCATTTTATTCTTCCTCGAACATTAAAACGATTTAGGCTTCCTTGAATAATTATTAAACCACATATGGGAATAATATTTATTCTACTTGAGATACTTGGATACACTTAGTGTGTAACCCTCTAGCCGTCTTTCTCATTGGCATTAGGCGAGTTTTCCTAAAGTCCAAGATTACTGTCTAGCAACGGGTCAAGGAACCCAAGAGAAAGAAGTTGATGCCACATTGACGTGTCACCTCATACGAACACTTACTGTGTAATTTAATCCCTTTGTCTTAATATCTCATCAAGCAGGTTTCATGGTAGTGTCATAAACCTATATGCTTGATCTGTCATTATTTGACTTCTAGAAATAAACTCGTCGTGACACCATGGCCATGGAATTTGTGCAATAGTTCTATTTCAATCAAAGGTCCCGAGATATCTACTTCCATAAATATAGAAGGGACAAGTCCTTCCTCGACTTATCCATTAACAACATGTCATTTGTGACACACCCAACGTACCCTACTTCCCGCCAACTCTCTTCATGACGGTTTTTGTCAGCAAATCTAAGTGCGCGAGTCATGACATGAGTTAATGATAATATTCCAGTCTAAGGACCATTACAGACACTCATAGATAGAAATGTCTGATGAAACCAAGACATGGGGAATTGCTACTGGTGGGTCTGTTTTCATAATCTCCCATCTTGGAGATTACCAAGTGCGAACTCCATGAGAGAGAGTCTCATCTTCTTACGAGTTCTCGCACATGATGGTCTGTATACTATGTGCCCTATCATAGTATGTCATCCAACCATAGAACTTTATCTAAGAATATTGTTATAGCATTTCAAGGTTCTCATCATAGCAGGGATCTACCATGACCTTATCAATGTAACAAATATTCCAGGACATTATTATATTATAGTCATGCAGAACAATGAAAAATATATAATAAGTGTACATTCATGTAATCAAAGTAAAAAAAAGTTGGTTCTCAGGACACCAACCCTTACAAAAAATTCATTTATTTATATATACTGTAAATTACTTTATTTCACTATTCACAAAAATTCAAGTATTTTAGAAAAATCCAAAAAATTCACCCAAACCATTTTTGAAGTGTAAAAGTAAAAAATAAACCCCATTTTATGAAAATAATTTTCTAAATATGATAAATTTAATTTTTAATTAAAATCATTATTTTCATGGAAAATAAAAATTTTAAAATTAAAACTGCTTTTCTAACACTTGTGAATAATTTATTAAGGTCTCTTAAAATTGTATTATAATAATAAGACATAAAAACAATAATTTATGAATAAATTTTATGAAAATAATTTTTATTTTAAATTATTCAATTATTCATAAAATTGCAATTAAATATTTATGACTTATAAAAATACCAACACTTAATTTACAAATTTTAAAATATTTATTTACTTATACTATGATATAATTATATCATATTTTCACTTATAATGTGGATAAATTTTATTTATACTTCCATTGGTGAGGTTACTATTTAATTGTCTGATTTACTATTTATAAGGGCCACATTAATATTCCAAATTCCAAGTTACTATTTCATCAGTGTAGGTTCCTTAACTTATAGAAATGACTTTTATTTCATTAATTTTTCACTTATAAATTTTTCATTGTGTTATTAATGTGATTTTATGTGATTATATTGTATTACATAATTATAATAAGGATATTTCATTCATAAAAGTTTTGGTTCGTTACAGGTAATCCTGACTTCAACCTGTTCCGTAATCTTTGGTGTCCTCCCAAACACCCACCTACATATACCGATGTATCTCACCACTCCATGCATCAACTACTGCCACAAAAACCAAGCCTCCCCACCCCAAATACCATAATAGACCTCCAGGCTCAACCATCTTAGGATCACATCACATCCGATCCTCCTCGCCCCACATCACAAGTCTCATATCCAGAGCACATCACATGCAGCATGAGCAAACATAGAAATGGGCTCTTGGACCCCAAACAAGGCATTCGGTCTTCACACAAAATGATCTCTCACTAATCCAACACAAGGCACTAGGCCTTTATAAGAAAATTGGTAACTCAATCCCTACAAATTCATTATCTTTTACCACATAACCAGTTCTTATTCTATCTTGAATTAATCAATTCATTAACACAAGTTACAACTATGAGAAACCTAAGAAAAAAGCTATAAAATCTATAAAAAAATAATTAAACAATTAATTTAACACACCTTTAGTTTTTTTTCAATAATAATCAACATTATTTAGGTTCATTAACCAATTAAATTAAACTTGCATATCTTCACCAATTTGATTATCATCAAATTGTAACGATAACAACTGAATTCATTAAATATGTCTCTTTAATCTTTTATCCAATTAATTATCAATTAATTCTAGCTTTATGTTCTTTACTAATTTCCATCAAGAACAACATGCTAAACCAATGAAGGCATAGATATCAAACTATCCAACAAATCAAGCGGCAAAATGTTATCACAGTACAAACAAAAACATCACTATGTGATCGATACCAATTCTTTAATCTGGTTCAAATAATTATTAAGTCAATTTAATTATGATCCAAGGGGATAAATCATGATAACTCAATGATTGCACATAAATAAATATATAATGAATGAATCCCCTACCTTAAAAGGTTATTGATATTCTCTTCATGATAATGGACCATGCAAAGGATCTCTGATCACCCCTCCCGTAAGATCTACATCCATCAGGGGATGCCGTGGCACCGCCGCATCAACAAAAAATGAGAGAAATCCCATTAGAAACATGGGTAAGAAAACACATATCATGACAAGAATAACGGGAGTAAAATGAGATCAAACTGGGGGGAAAATGCTAGAAAATGATGAAAAAACACACCTTGGATCAAGCTGGGTCACCACAGATCGAAGATGGAAGCCCAAGATCGATTCCCATCGAAGGGATCTCCAAAACAATGAATAAGGGACTTCTGAGTCACCTGGGATGAGAGAGAGAATTTTCAGCTGTAGGGTTTGAAAACCTGAGTGGATATAATGTTTTAAAACATTACTATAGTGGGGAATTAAACGATGTGTAATCCCCTATCACGTCGTGTAATTCCTTGAGGTCGATTTCCACCGAAAAAACCACTGCCTCTCATTTTATATATTTTTCAAACATAGAAATATTAAACATCGTGAAACCCTCTTTCATGTCATGTAACTTTCTTTCATGACATGAAATCTCTATGCTTCTAGCTTCTAAAAACTGAACTACCCCATACTTCCTATGATCACATTTTCCTTCGAGAACACGCAAAGGGTCGATCCATGTGGATCTGGGCCCTTATATTAGATACCTATCAAAAAATTATCATCCTCGAGAATCCAAAACCAACCCAGAGAGGCAACTGAAACGGGGTTTTCTGAATATCCACCCTGCAAAATACCTCTTAAATCTATTGTTACCATAGGTGCTTAACCACCTCACTAGAGGAACAATGAAAAACCACGGAACAACCAAAACTAGCTCCTAAACACTATCTCGAGTGAGATACCACTCAAAAGAGATAAAACCTCAATTGGAAACAAGATAAATCCATCACATATCTAGAAAAGGTCCACAACCACAAAAAAAAACAATGTTACAATAGAAGATCTAAACATCAAACAACTAAAGGTAATGAGCACGTATTTGTGACTCATGTTCCTAGGTACTCTCCTCCACACCACCATGCCTTCACAAGATACAAACTAGGGGGATATCTCACCCTTGAAACACCTTCCCATGGCAGTCCTCAATATCTACATGCCTCTCTTCAAAGGTCGCATCATTGTCAACATCGATCTCTCCCCAATCGATGATGTGAGAGTCATCATGAAGATAATGAAGGAGTTTTGGCACGTGAAAAACATCGTGTATCTGCCTCATCTATAGGGTAAGTGATATCCGATATAGAAAAAATCCAACACGATCCAATACCTCAAAAGGCCCAACAAACCAGGGAGAAATCTTACTCCCACGACCAAACCTTTACTGCCCATGACTGGGAACCACCTTCAGGAACACATGATCCCCAACGTCGATCTCTATAGGTATCCTCCTATGATCAACATAAGATTTTTGATGATCCTACAATGACTTCATCCTCTTGAAAATCACTTGAACCATCTTTATTGTATTCTGTACTAGTTATGTTTTGAGAATTGCTAACTATCCGATACCAATCCAACACAACAGAGAATGAAAAGGTCATCCATACAAGGATTAAAATGACTCCATATTGACAGTGAAGTGAAAAATATTGTTGTAATAAAACTATACCAAGGTAAAGTTCCTGATCCACAAACCTCAAAAATACAATACATAAGAACACAACATGTATTCAAGAGTTTGGATTGTATACTCTGTCTAACCATCCGTCTGTGGATGAAAAGCAGTGCTAAGTCATAGCTGACAACCAAAATAATACTAAATACCTCTCCACACACTGGAGGTAAAATGGGGATCTCGATAAAAAATTACCATCCTTGGGACTCTGTGGAGTCTCACCACCTCCTATAGATACTGCCTTGACAAAACCTCCACTGATCTTGAATCCTTAATCACTATAGAGAGGGATGATTTGGTCAAATGATCCACTACCAGCCATATATCATTATATCCTCCTTGAGCTTGAGGTAAACTGGTAAGAAATTACATCGATATGTACTCCCACTTTCACTAAGGAACATATAATCGATGGATTAAACCACCGGGAACACAGTGCTTTACCTTCACCTTTTGGCAGACCAAACATTGAGACACAAACTCTGCAACTGCACACTTCAGACTAGACCACCAAAACCGAACTCTTAAGGCCTGGTTCATTTTTTCATGCAAGGATGCACTACCAAAGGTGAACTATGGAACTCTTTGAGAACCATAACATGAATTTCAAAAGGAATAATAATGCTTCCATGAAACAACAATCAGTGTTTTTCATCTTCTGACCAACCATCAGAGGCCTCACCACAAACAACCCAGTATCTCTAGACCTCCACCTCAAGATCCCCCAACAAGGATTCCTACACCTTCTACACTATATATGACTGCACCATCATCTGAAAAATGAAACCTCTACCCTGAATTATTCCATATCTAGATGCAATGTTGAAAGTTCTTCCACCACTCTCCATGAATTTTCTGATTCCCTCTCTATATCACTACGCAACTTCCTACTCAGCACATTGGCCACAACATTTACCTTTCTAAGTGTATATGAAATATTGAAGTCATAATCCTATAAGAACTCCATCCACCAACACTGACACAAGTTTAAGTCACACTGGGAGAAAACATACCTCATGATCTTATGATCAGTGATGACCACAACATGATCTTCGATGAGGTAATTTATCCACAAATTTAGGGAAAACACCACTTTCACAAAATTGATATCATGGGTGGCATAGTTATTCTCATGGGTGAATAACTTCCAAGACCTATAAGAAATTAATTCTCTCTACTACATTATTACACAACCCAACCCAAGACCTGAAGCATCACAGACAACCTCAAACTAAACTTCTTCTATTGGAAGATAAATAACTAGAGCACTGACTAACTTCTCCTTCAAATACTCAAATTCTATCTGACACTGATTAGTCAACAAGAACACCTGATCCTTCCTAGTAAACACTATTATAGGAGTCACAACCCAATATAAATCATCTATGAACCTCCTGTAATAGCCTTCAAGAACCAGAAAACTCACACTTCATCAACTTCCCAAACAACTGATGACGATGAAGATATCCAAAATAGCACATAGATTCTCTACATTCACCTAATCAGACATGGATTACACAAGGATGCAATCAATGAAAACCACCATGAACTTATCTAGAAACTCATGAAACTCAATATTTATTGACCACGTCAACATAGCTATAGCATTTGTTACACCGAACAACATCACAACGAACTACAAAAACCCATGGAGACAATAGAAATAATTATTTGGAATATCCTCATCCTTCACTCACATCTGATGATAACATGACCAAAAATCGATCTTTGAGAACAAATTGAAACCTTCAGTTGATCGAATAAATCATAAATATATAGAATAGAGTAGCGATTCTTCACTGTCACTTGGTTCAAGTGATGATAATTGATACATAACCACAAAATGCTTCCAAACTTCTTTATAAACAAAAATGGTGCACCCCATGGTGACACACTCATCCAAACAAAACCGCACTACAATAGACCATAAAGTTATATATGAAAATATCACAACTCAGAAGATGCCAATTTATAAGAAGACATCGAGATAGGAGACACACCTGGCTGTAGTTCAATCTCGAACCTGATATCTCATCGAGGGGGTAACACTACAAACTCCTCTAGAAAGACATCAGGGTAATATTATATAACCCTATAAAACACTGACTACTAAACCTACAATGAACCCAACATCAGCTCATCCATCAAGGATGACAAGGACATAACACACCTTTGACCCATCCGAGGGTCTCGCTCTCCAACAAACACCACTGACTCTCCATCAACATCGAAGAACACAACCTGTCTCTTGAAGAAATCCATGATAGACTACACTAAATAAAACCAATACATTCCAAGGAGGATGTAATATGGTTGTATCCATAAAAATAGGAAATCTACCCAAGAGCGGTGCCGCCACAAAACTAGCTCCCAGTTTCTACATAATTCAAACAAGTCAACTTGACCTCTAATTAGTGTAGTCAAAACCAAGGGCACTGAAAGCCTCTCTACCTCAAGTCCCAAAGCATGGATAAGGGCAGGTGATATGAAGTTTCACATCTCTCCTGTATCAAACAAAGTATGAACCAAAGTATAAAACAAGTAAAGGGTACCTTGAAAGACGTATGGATCGCCCGGTGTTGGTAACACTAAAGCATGAAGCTGAACACAGTCTCCTCCATGGAATCTTTGACCATACCGATGACCAAATCCATGGAATATATTTTCTCTATGAGTATGGGGAGTATCCTAGGGATGTCCTCTAACTCTCCATCTGCTCTCTGTTAATCCCAAACTGAAGCAAACTGCTGCTGATGCCTTAGCTGGACTTGCCTCAATAGAGGAACCTGAAGAGGAATAACTGGAACACACTAAATACTTAGAAAGGCATGGAACTTTTGACACTAATTACCTTAGACTCCATAATAAAAATATTCATATGATAACTTTTCATAGGTTTGAGAGCTGCTTCCCTAGGAGAAATGAGACATTAAGGGATGAGACCTACCTCGGATGATCGAAAGATCTTCTGTCCTGACAACTGGGAGCCCTAGACCATAGCTCTACTTCATGAGGAATCCTGAAGATTCCCCTATCATGATGATCTGGTTCTAGATGACATTCTCTCAATGAACTCTTCTCTTTCCAACACCTCAAGATATTTCTTCAGCATAAATGCGATGACCTGGCACTGGATCTCTACATGAAAATCCTCCTCAAAATTCCTCTCCTTATCCTCCTCATCAGGAAACAAGTCTAAAGTATATCGAAAAAGGTTCTTGAAGCAGATTCCAAAATCTCACACACTAGAGCTCCCCTTCCAAATGGTAAGAATATCCTGGTGACTGGACACCTTCACGGTCAAAGAAAGAAACTTGTTTCTAAACTGGTCTCAGAACTACTCCCGTGAGACTACCGACTCCTCACGACCCCTGAGGAATAAGAACCATAAATGCCTTTCTGCCCCATGTAGCATCATCAAAGCCAATGACACCTAGTGATACTTTCGAGCATGGATCGAATTGAAATCTATCTCAACCTCCTCCAACCATTCTTCCGTGACTTCATCTAAAATAGAGCCCTCGTACCTATGTAGACTCTGATACTGAAACTCTTGGAGTGACCTCATCTAAGTGTCATCATCATTGACCTCTACTCTTTGATGATCTGCTGGCGCAACCTAATAAACATATTCTGCATGAACCCAATGAGGATTTCGACCTAGAGCCATTCCTAAAAAATAAAAAACTATAAGAGATCTTAAACCTAGAATATAGAAGACTTTAAAATTAATTAATTGTTTTCTTTTATTCATTTTAGGTTAACCTATCCAAAGGTCTATGCATTCAAACATAGGTGTAAAGAATAATGATGCATGATCCTTTCTTAGGTGTCTACCCTACAACCAGTATTAATTGATTTAGTATCCTCTATAATCTTAAAGGTATGTGCATCAGATCACAAGGGGCCCTAAATACCCATGTATTAGCCGGTCTCCCATGTTTACAATGCTTGATAACTTAGATGACACTATTTCCCTACTAACCCATGCAACCTCACATGTTACTAACTCCAAACTCCATCCTATCCATCAATAAGAGCTCTAATACCACTATTTCATGACACCCTCCCCACAAAGTTTACCCATCCTAGGATGGAAAAGGGAGAAGAGAGATAATTACCCCTAAGTCCCACCTCTAGTAGGCCCTAGGTTGGTGACTAGCATCGAGGGTATAATAATCACACACATGGGAGGCATTGCCCTCTAAGAGAAAACATGAGAAAGAGAGAGATAAGATAGACACCAACAAACTCTTACTCAGATTAAAATATAAAATAAAAAACCAAGTACACAAATGAAATGTCATTCAATAACCACTATAACTAAAAGGGAAACCTAAAAGTACCAAAAGAAAGAAAAGAAAATAGAAACCACAAATCCCAAACAACTCCTGTCAAACCCCAAGCTGGTAGTAACCAAACCAATCTCCAACCTACTCTAAATGACTTGAAAAATAGTTCATATATACGTAGGGTGAGTATAATTGTATTCTCATTAGGATCCTCCCCGGAGCCTCTTGTAAAAAAGTAAAGAAATTATGCTAAAGTATAGTTAAAAACAAGTGAAACTAACGCATCACCTAAAAAGGTATACTAAGTTCCCAACCTCACCATGGATCATATCACCAAGTATCACATACAAGAGCATATAATATAATAAAGAATATCAAGGGTACCCTTATACCACTTCCCCACCAGTTTTCCACTCTTCCCCAACATCACATGTCCCAAACATCTCTCTCAAAAAAGGATAGCCCGCAAACACCTGGGCCAAGCACCACAACATGAACCTTGTGAAACACACCACCACGTCCACATAACCAAAAGTGACTAGGTAGTTTATGGGAGCCACTTAAGATCACATAACACGTATCATACGTTGAGTATTTTACCTCAAGCCATCACAACCCATATATCGAGTAAGGATCCTCAATCCATCACAACCTATACACGTTATACCTATAATATTCCTTAAGAAACTATATCCAAAATATATGTGTGTGAAATGTAACGCCCCGACCCCAGCTACCCAGAGTCAGTGCATTACTTCGTAACATTGGCATGATCACAAAAGATCAAGTCTCGAAAGACCGATTAGTTTAGTAGCCTTGGAAACACTAGATACATTCATAATTCTTTCATTACATCAAAAAGTAAACAAACTACAATAACATGGTCTTCATAGTCCACACTCATATCCTCACTGACTATTCTTGCAAGTCAGTCATAATACACTTCTTCACATCCTGGAAAATATTAAAACATTGAAAGGGGTGAGCTCAGATGCTCAGTAAGGATAACAATATTGCGGAAGCTTTTATAAGAAAACATAAGCATTTAAGGCAATGTATAACTAAAACAAAAGCCTTATTGAACTTGAACTTCAGCATAATATGGCAAAATTAAAATAAAATAATGCCATTACTTACTCTCATGGATATTCTACTAGACGAATAATCACATGAAATATCAATAACCACTTTCATAATGAGGGAATGTATAATGCCAGACATTCTGAAACACTTTGTCAAGGCCTCGGCCAAGACGTCTAAAATGATTAAGGCCTCGGCCAAAACCATAAATCAAATTGGGAAAGGGCCTCGGCCAATTCCACGTCTAGTTGTCTCATGATACCTACCGATGCATCGAGGAGCTATAGCGGGCTCCACCCGTCACATATTAAGTCCAATACATTCCTCATATGAATAGGTTTAAACATAACATAAATATTCGTATTAAAACTAGCATACGAAATGTCAACAATTTCTCCATAAGCTATGGATGGTATAAAAATAACACATCCACAGTCAAATATTTCACAAAATGTTCAATGGAAGTTTTGTATCATAAATCAATTTTAATTAAACTTAAAACCCATCAAAGGATGTTGACATGGATGAAATCAAATCTATTTGAGAGTAATATCTCTCCTTTTTGAAATCATTTAAAAGTCCCATAATTATAAAATAATACATTTACTTTGAAGATATTCTTATAAGCTTGTTAGGGAAGCTTCGACGAAGTTATAATGGCGGAAAATAGCCGCACCCGCCGTATAAGTTAAAAAAAACATTCTTACCTTAAATTTTTCAAAGAGGTCAAAAAGTACATTGTTTGGAAAACGACGGTAAGATTCCTTTCAAAAATGTATAATGGTGTAAATGACTTTAACACATTTTCCATTTAATAGTAAAAATGTTTTGAAAGACATTTTTAAGAAACATGGATGTGGATGTTAACGAGGTCCCAGTAGATAATTATGTATAAACAACCTTGGATAATGAAGAGGTTGTGAAGTAAACCCTTACCTTGTACTTTTCCTTGGTTGGGGTAGGTTAACCTCCTGTATAATGGTGAAATAATTGTTATTAAATTATACAAGAATCGTATACATTCATATGATATCATATATGATCTTTTAACATTGCTTTGTTAACAATATCTTAGATTTATCGTTGTTTCGGGTGTTAACTTACTCGTTTTCTTTTATATGTTTTGTTACGTAAGTCGTGTTTTTCATGGATAGTTTGTATCTTATTCATATCCAGAATGATATCATGTCCTTAAACATTATTTTTAAATCATCAAATGATAATTATACTTGAATGGATACGCCGGAGAATGAATCTCATCGCGTTCGTGGAGACGGTAGTCCGTACGTACGCACGAGCGACAATATCATTATTTTGATATTAAAATAATATATAATTGGATAGTATATCATATATACAGAATCATTATCATGTTATATTTATTATTTACATGAATTACATATCATTATTATACCCATCTAAATAATAATATATTGAATAACAATTACACCACGACGTGGAGACGGTAAGCCGTACGTACGCACGTATGGTGACATGTCACTCAAATGATGGGTAGAATACTGAATATGGTTGTTCCATATTTATAATAACATCACAGTATATATAAGATACTGGAGTTATAATTTTAGAATTGAAATAATAAACAAAGAGGGAGTGGAAGAAGAAAGAAACTTGAAAGAGGGTGATGAAAATGTTACCTCTTCTTCGGGTTCTTCCTTTTGATTTGATCAAAAGGACTCCTTAGGATGGCTTTCTGACTAAAGTAAAGCTTCTAGGATGAAGGGAGAGAAGTTGGGAGAGTATTTGGGCAGAGGTTGGCCGAACCAAAAGGCTTGGAAGTGTGAATAAGGTGGTAGAGGTGGGGGCCTTTTATAAGAGGAGAGGAGGGGCTCTTTTGGAAAGATTGAAATGTTACATTATTATACAATGCTTTTCGGATTCTAAAGGTCCCACACTTATATAATTCGTGGATAAGGTGATAAGGGTTCGAAATCTCCTCATCCAATAGGCTTTGGACAAGTGTAAGCCTTGGATTTTGCATTATCTTCTCATTTTATTTAAATCGTTACATAATGAGGTCATCGCTGCATCATAATGATGTCATAAATAATTTAATTTATTTAATGTCTAAAAATTATAAAAAAACTACTATGATGTAGGAAATCTTTTTAGATTTCTAATGAATATTTATAGTCAATATTTGATCTGTGTAACCCCACTTAAAATCTGTTTTAGTAAAACAACTCATGTTTGTGTCAATTTAATTTTAACATTAAATAAATATATATTAATGTCATTTTCCAACTAAAGTGGCTCCATGGGGTCCCCAAGTTGACCCATGGGTTGTCTTGGTCTGCCATGACTCATACAATAGGAGTAGGACAAGTGTCAATCTCATCTCATATTATTAAAACATTATTTTTACCTTAAACTACACTAATCACCTCTAATCGCGATTAAGAACTTAAAAGTTACTATTCACTAAAAAATTATTTTAATCTCATTGAACCACATTTTACTTCTTAATTACAACCATGTATGTCGGATTTTTGAAAATCAAATCACAGAAGTGGTAATATTTCATTTTAACGAAAAATCAGTTTTTAACAACCACTTAGTGGTTTCACTATTCATCAAAAATTGAAGTTTTTCAGAATAAGGCCAAAGTTTCACCCTAAGCTATAATTGATATTACAAATTCAAAAATGATGTCAATTTTAAAAAATTCCAAACATATAAGTTATATTAATTAATTTTATAATTAATTCCCGCTGTTACAACAAATAGCGTGTTTTTAAGAAACAATTTATATCAAAAGATTGGCAATTGTTTATGTCCAATTTCAATGTTAAATTAATTCTAATGACCACCATTGGATAAAATGGTAAAAATATATTCTAATTATACTTTAAAACCACTAAATAGTATAATTTTTCACTATAAATTATTTTGATTTAAAAAGTTGTTTTTAAGTATTTTTCACTATTCATAAAAAATTAGAAGTTCTCAGAAAAATACCAAAAATTCAACATAGGCTAATTTCGATATTCCGAATCCAAAAATGAAGTCCATTTTGATAAATAAAATTTATAAAATTTCAAAAAGTAGGTATTACTATTCACAACGGCTAGTTTAATTCGTTGTGGTGTGTGTTAGAGCTCGAGGTTGCGTACAACACAAGCTATTGCATTATTCGAAGTGAAACATACCGTGGAAGCTTGGGGTGTTACATGAAATAACCACAAGAAATTAGACCCCTATAAAAAAATATATGGGGAAAACTAACCACCATACGTACCATCACAAGTAACTACCAGGAGAAGATAGCAGGGCCAAAGGGGGTAGTCATCTATCCAACCTCCCACTGGGATGTTGGGGAAAACACCCCCAAGGCTTATAATCCCCAGGGTGTTGGTTTTCATAACTGATATGGTGGAGTAGCTTATAGAAACACAAAAACTACATGATATAATAAATCTCAAAACTAAACTGAGGGAATACCCTAGTCTCAGACACAACTGCAGATAACATCTCTCAGACTCTCAGCTCCAAATACTAAGACTAGATATCATATAAGCACACAACCATTTAAAGGGATACATTAAATAATATTTTCCCTTTTTATCAATTTCAATTTTTTTAGTTAATTCTTAACCATTAATTAACCATTAAAAATTACACATTACATTCCATTAGAATTTCAACAAGGATCCATACCCTCCAGGCATAAGCAAACCGAGTCCATGACTTCTCATAATTTTAATCTCAGCATTGCATCTCAGCAATATCCAACCCCATGGGTTAAAAATTTATTCATTTATTTAACAACATTACTTACCATATCACTAGGTACTCTAGGAAAACATTATAATCTCCCCGAACACAAGGGGATCAACATAACGAGTATATGAACTACCCATTGAGTCTTCTCCACATAGAGAAAAAGAGTAAGCTCGTCTAACCACGGGGAGCTAAACATGGAAAGCATGTGGCATACCTCCAATGTCTTCACCTTCTATGGAAAGAGAGTATCCAAATACATCTATCTGCCTCAAAAAGTGGGGAAAGAAAAGTTGATAAACAAAAAACCTATCCTACATCCAAATAACATATTAAAAAAGTATCTAAATTTCATAACAAAGGGTTATCATAGCTTCAACCCATTCCGTCATCTCTGATGTCCTCCCCGAAAACCACCTACATATACCGATGTATCTCACCACTCCAGGCGTCAACTGCTACCACAAAAACCAGGCCTCCCCACCCCAAATACCACAATATCCCTCTAGGATCATCCATCTTAGACATCCAAGCCTCCTCACCCCACATCAAAAGTCACATATCGAGAGAAAATCACAAGCAGTAGAAACAAACATAGAAATGGGCTCTTGGCCCCAAAGAAAGGCATTCAGCCTTCACACACAATTAGCACTCATGGCTTCAACATAAGGCACTTAGCCTTTACAAACAAATAGACAACTTCGGACCTAGAAAGGCATTATATTTTATCATACAACTGGTTCATATTCCATATTGAATTAACTAATTCATTAAAATAAGTTCCAACTATAGGAAACCTAAGAAAAAATATATCACAACTATCAAAAATTAATTAAAAAATTAATTTAACATGAATTTAGTTCTTTTTTTAACAAGAATAAATATAATTCAGGTTTATTAACCAATTCAATTAAATATTCATATCTAAACCAATTTTATTATCATCAATTTTCAACAACAACAACTAGATTCATTAAACCCACCTCTTTAATATTTTAGCCAATTAATTATCAATTAATTTTGGATTTATGTTAGTTACCAATTTCCATCAAGAACAACAAGATAAACCAAGAAAGGCATATATATCACACTATCTATAAAATCAAGAGGAAAAAAGTTATCATGGTACAAACAAAAACATTTTTATACGATCAATACCAATTATTTAATCTGGTTTAAGTAATTATTAGGTCAATTTCATTGCAATAAAAGGGGACAAACCATTATAACTCTGTGATTACACATAAATAAATATAGAATTAATGAATCCCCTACCTTGAAAGGTCTTTTATGTTTTTTTCATGTGAACGGACCACACAACGTATCTTCGATCACCCCTCTCATAAGATCTTCATCCATCAGGGGATACTACGGCACCACTACATCAAAAAAATAGAGTGAAACCCCATTATAAACATGGGTAAAAAAATTACATATCACGATGATAATATTAGGAAGAAAATGAGATCAAACTGGGAGAAACTTCTAGAAAATGAAGGAAAAAGAAACCTTGGATCAAGATGGGTCACCACAGATCGAAGTTGGAAGCCCGAGATCAATTCCCATTGAAGGGATCTAAAAAACGATGAAGAGGGGACTGTTGAGTCATCTGGGAAGATATAGAGAGAGAATTTTTAGCCATAGGGTTTTATAAACTGAGTGGATGTAATGTTTTAAAACATTACTGTAGTGGGTAATTACATGACATGTAATCCCCTCTCACATCATGTAATGCCTTGAGGTCAATTTTTTCAGAAAAAATCATCACCTATTCATTTTATTTATTTTTCAAAACCATAGATATTACACATCATGAAACCATCTTCCACATTGTATAATATTCTTTCATGACATGAAATCTCTCTACTTCTAGGTTCTAGAAACCAAACTACCCCATACTTCCTTTGATCACATCTTCCTTTGAGAACACGCAGAGGTTCGATCCATGTAGATCTGAGCTCTTACGTGAGATACCTCTCAAAAACATTATCATCCTTGATAATACAAAAAAAATCCATAAAGGCAACCAATAGGGGATAGTCTGAACAACCACCCCGCGAGATACCTCTCAAACTCTCGCTACCATAGGAGCTTAACCCCCTCACTATAGGAATAGTGAAAAACCACACAACAACCACAAACAACTCCTGAACACTCTCCCTAGTGATATAACTATGAAAAGAGAGTAAACCAAAATAAGTAATAAGAGAAAGCCATCACATATCCAGAAAATGTCTACAACCACAAAATGAACAATGTTACAAGAGAATATCTAAACATCAAACAACTCGGGGGTAGTGAGAATGTATCTATGACTCATGTACCAAGGTACTCTCCTCTATGACACTGTTCCACCACAAGACACAAACTAAGGGGATAACATGCCTATGAAACACCTTCTTCTAGCAGTTCTGAATATCCACAGGCCGCTCTTCAAAGGTCACATCATCGTTAACATCAATCTCACCCCAATGTATGATGTGAGAATCATCATGAAGATAACAACGGAGTTGCGACACATGAAAAAAATTATGTATCCAACTCATCTGTAGGGGAAATTATATTCAATATGACACAACTCTAACATGATCTAACATCTCGAAAGGCCCGACAAACTAGGGAGAAAGATTACTCCCACGACTAAACCTTCACTTCCCATGATAGGGAACCACCTTCAGGAACACATGATCCCTAACATCGAACCCCATAGGTCTTCTCCTATGATTTTAATATACTTTATAATGATATTGAACTGACTTCATCCTGTCATAAATTACCTGAACCATCTCTGTCGTATTCTATACCAATTATGTCCTGAGAATTGCTAAATATTTGACCCCAATCCAGAACAATGGAGAAAGCAAATGTCAGACATACAAGGTTTCAAATGATGCCATGCTGATGGTGGAGTGGAAAATCATGTTGTAAGTGAAGTATACTAAGGTAAAGTGCCTCATCCATGAACCTCCAAAATCTAAGACAAAAGAATGCAACATGTCTTCGAGAGTTTGGATGTTACACTCTATCTAACTGTCTGTATATGAATGAAAAGTAGTTATAAGATATAACTGAGAACTAAAAACATGATGGAGGCCTCTCCAAACCCTAGAGGTAAAAATAGGACATCGATAAGAAATTATCATCTTTGGGACTCCATTGATTTTCAACACCTCCTCCAGATACTTCCTTGACAAAACCTCCACTGATCTTGGCTCCTTAATCACTATAAATTGGTCATATTTAGTCAAATGATCCACTACCACCCATATATCATCATGGAATCCCTGATATTGAGGTAAACTGGTAAAAAATTCCATCAAAATGTCCTCCCACTTCCACTGATGAACATCTAACAGCTAGATCAAACCACCAAGAACATGGTGCTCAACCTTCACCTTCTGGAAGGTCAAACATTGAGATACAAACTCTGTAACTTCACACTTCAAACCAAGACACAAAAACTGAACTCTCAAGGCTCATTACATATTTTTCATGCAAGTATGTACTGCCAAAGGTGAACTATGGAACTCTCTAATAACCATCTCATGCATCTCTAAAGGAACAAAAATCTTCCCCAAAAACAACACTTGATGTTGTTTATATTCAGACTAACCATTAGAGGCCTCACCATAAACAAACTGGTCTCTCTATACCTCCACCTCAATATCCACAAACTAAAATTCCTCCCCCTGATGAACTAGATATGATTTCACCATCATATTTTCCCCTGACTTCTACCATGTCTAGATGCAATTCTGAAAGTTCTTCCATCACTCTCCATGAATCACCTGATTCTCATACGATATCAATGTGCAACTTCCTACTCAGCGCATCGACCACAAAATTTCCCTTTTTAGGTGTATACAAAATCTCAAATTTGTAATCCTATAAGAACTCCATCCACCAACACTAACATAGGTTCAAGTCATGATGGTATAAAACATACCTTAGGTTCTTATAATTAGTGAAGACCAAAAAATGTTCACCGATGAGGTGATGTCTCCACAACTTCAGGAAAAACACCACTTTCACCAACTCGAGATCGTGGGTGGAATAGTTATTCTCATGGGGACATAACTTCCAAGACCCATAAGAAACTATCAATATCTACCATATTAGAACACAACCTGACCCAAGACGTGAAGCATCACGTAAAAACTAAAATTGAAATATTTCTACTGGAAGACAAAGAACTAGAGCACTGACTAAATTATCCTTAAGATACTAAAAATTTATTTGACACTAATAATTACACAATAATGCTTGATCCTTCAAATTAAAAACTATTAGAGGAGTCGTAACCTGATAAAAATTGGTTATGAACCTCCTGTAATATCTTGCAAGACCAAGGAAACTTCACACCTCTACCACTATCTTGTGGGATTCCTAAGACACAACTGCCTCTATCTTTGATAGATCCACAGATACTCCATAATGTGATACAACATGACCAATGAAATAGAATTATCGAGCTGAAAAATAACACTTTATGAACTTACCAAATAGATACTGATGATGAAGAACTCCCAAAATAGCATATAGATGCTCCGCATGCTCCTCCTCAGATGCAGAGTAAAAAAAATTTTATCGATGAAAACCACCATAAAATTATCTAGGAACTCATAGAACATAACTTTCATTAACCTCATGAATATATATGGAGCATTTTTCACACTGAATGACATCACAACAAACCCTTAATACCCATGATGAAAACAGAAAGCAGTCTTCAGAATATCCTCACCCTTCACTTGAATCTGATGATACCCTGACCGAAAATTGATCTCTGAGAACCAAATTTTACCCTTCAGTTGATCGAATAAATCATCAATACATGGAATATGGTAGTAGTTATTCACTGTCAATTGGTTCAAGAAACGATAATCGATACACAACCACAAGCTTCCGTTAGTCTTCTTTATGAAAACAATTGGTGCACCCCATAGTGACACACTCAGCCAAAAAAAACCACATTGAAAAAAAACTTTGAGCTGTATAAATAGCTCTTGAAACTCATAAGGATCCATCCTATATGGAGACATCGAGATAGGAGACACGCCTGGCTGTAGTTCTATCTCGAACTCAATCTCTTATCGAGGGGGTGACACTACAACCTCCTCTGGAAAGACATCAGAGTTCTCTTCTCCAACCCTGGGAAACACTAACTAATGAACCTATGATGAACTTAGCATAATCTCAACCATCAAGGATGATAAGTGTGAAACATACCACTAACCCATCCAAAGGTCTCGCTCACCAAAAAACACCACTAGCTCTCCATCAGCATCAAAGAACACAACCTGCCTCCTGAAGCAATCTATGATAGCCTACACCGAATACAACCAATCTATTCCAAGGATGATGTCATATTGTTATATCCATAAAAATATGAAATATTCCTAATATCGATGCTACCCCAACACTAGCTCATAGTTTCTACATAATTCAAACAAGTCAGCTTGAACTCCAACTAACATAGTCAACACCAAGGGAACTGTAAGACTCTCTACCTCAATTCCTGAAGCATGGACAAAGGCAGGTGATATGAAGGAGTGTGTTTCTCCTAGATCAAACAAAGCATGTAACCAAGTAAAAAAAGGAAAGGGTACCTCGAACAATGTCTGACTCACCTGATGCTAGTAATGATAAAGCATGAAGTTGATCGTGATTTGATCTATAGCCTCTCCGACCATGATGAATACCACCTCCATGGATGTGCTCTACTCTCTGAGGATGGGGAGTGTCATGGGGATTTCCTCTTCCTACCTCATCTTCTCCCTGCTAATCCCAAATTGGAGTAACCTATTGTTGCTGCCTCAGATGGAACTTCCTCAATGGAGGAACCTGAAGCATAATAACTGGTGCATGTTGACTGCCCAGAAAGGGCAGGCACTCTTGTCACTGATAACCTCAGCCTCCATAATAAAAACATGAATATGATCCATTGGCATAGGTCTGAGAGCCGCTTCCCCCATAGAAACGAGACATTGATGGATGGTACCTACCCCAGGCTGATCAGAAGCTCTTCTATCATGAAAACTAGGAACCCTAGACCATAACTATGCTTCACAAGGAATCCTAAAAACTCCCCTATCATGATGATCCGGTTCTGGATAACATCTTCTCAATGACCTCTTCTCTTACCAACACCTTGAGACACATCTTTAGCATAAATGATGTGACCTTGTGCTGGATCTATGGATGCAAAGTCTCCTCGGAATGCCTCACCCTGACCTCCTCATCCAGAAATTGGTCCAAATCATATTTCAAAAGTTTCCTAAAACGGATTCAAAACTCTCTCACACTGTATCTCCCTTGCTAAAGGGTAAGAAAATCATGGAGACTAGCTACCTTCACAGCCGAAGAAAGAAACTTGGCTCTAAACTAGTCTCGGAACTCATCCTATGAGACTGCTGACTCCTTGCGATCCCCTAGGAATAAGAACCATCACTTCCTCACTGCCCCACACAACATCGTCAAAGACAACGACACCCAGTTCTCCTTCTGAGCATGGATCAAACTGAAAGATATCTCAAACTTCTCCAACCAGTATTCTATGACTACATATTAAATAGATCCCTAGTACCTCTGTATACTCTAGTGCTGAAACTCTTGGAGTGTCCTCTTCCAAGTGTCATCATCATCAACCTCTATTCTGCGGTGATCTACTAGCACAATATGCTGAACATCTTCTATACAAAACTGAAGAGGACGTTGACTTGGAGCCATGATTTCCAAAGAAAAAACAATTAGAACCCCTAAACCCAAAATATGGAAGACTTTAACATCAATTAATTATTTTATTTTATTCATTTTAGGTTAAACTATCCCAAGGTCCACCCATTAAAATATAGGCGCAAATAAGAATGATGCATGATCCTTTACTAGGCCTCTACCTTACAACAAGTATCACTTAGTTTGGTAGCTAATGTAAGCTTAATGGTCCATGCATCAAATCATAGGGAGCCCTAAATACCCACGTCTTAGCCAGTCTCCCATGTTTACAAAGCATTCTAACTTAGTTGGCACTATTTCCATACCAACCCATGAAACCTCACCTATGCCTAACTCCAAACTCCATCCTATCCCTCAACTGGATCTCTGATACCACTCAGTCATAACCCCTTCTACATAGATTATACCTCTACTAGGCCGACAATGAGAAAAGAGAGATAGTGAACCCT
Organism: Viscum album; assembly: GCA_963277665.1. Taxonomy (NCBI): domain Eukaryota; kingdom Viridiplantae; phylum Streptophyta; class Magnoliopsida; order Santalales; family Viscaceae; genus Viscum; species Viscum album. The sequence goes on along the minus strand of OY728165.1, from coordinate 1,333,744,828 downwards.
AAGTCCCACCTCCAGTTGGCCCCGGATTGGCAACTAGAACCGAGGGTATAGTAATCACACATATGGCAGGCATTAACTTCTAAGAGAACACATGAGAAAAGGTAGAGATAATATAGAAACCAAACAAATTCTTATCAGACTAAAATATAAAATAAAAAACCAAGTACAAAAATGTGATTTCATGCAAGAACTAATAAAACTGAAAGGAAAAACTATAAGTAACAAAAGAAAGTAAAGATGACTGTGACCATGAATCCCAAACAGCTCCTGCTAAACCCCAAGCTGGTAGTAACCAGTCCGATCTCCAACCTACTCCAACTAACCTAAAAAATAGTTTAAATATGCGTAGGGTGAGTATAATATTATACTTTGTAGGATCCTCCCCCAAGCCTCTCATGTAAAAGTAAAGAAAGCATGCTAAAGCATAGTGAAGAACAAGTTAAAATAACTCATCAACTAAACAAGTATACTAAGTTCCCAACCTCACCATGGATACTCACACCAAGTGTTGAATATAATATTATATAATATAATAAATAATATCAATGGTACCCTGCTACTACTTCCCCACTGGTTTTTCACTCTACCCTAACATCACACATCCCGAGCATCTCTCTCCAAAACGGCTTTCCCGTAGACACTTGGGTGAAGCACCACGAAATGAACCACATGCAAAACACCACTATTTCCACATAACCAAAATTAACTAGGTAGTTTACGAGAGCCACCATAGATTATATAACATGTATCATACATCAAGTATTATACCTCAAGCCATCATAACTCATACATTGAGTAATGATCCTCAAGCCATCACAACCGATACATGTTATACCTATTGTAGTCCTTAAGAAACTATATCTTGAATATATGTGTGTGAAATAACCAGAAGCCATTGCATATCTCAACAAACATATATGGGGGAAACTAACTACCATGCATACCAATACAAGTAACTACCAAGAGAAGAGAGTGGGGCCAAAGGGGGTAGTCATCCATCCATCCTCCCACCAGGATGTTGGGGAAAAAACCCCCAAGGATCAGAATCACTAGGGTGTCTATTTACCTAACTGATAGGGTAGAGTATCATATAGAAACAAAAAAATTACATGATATAATATATCTCACAACAAAACTAAGGAAATACCCTAGTCTCAGACATAACTACAACTAACATCTCTCAGACTCCCGATTGCCACTTCTAAGACAAATATTCTATAAGCACACAACCATTTAAAGAGATACATTCAATTATATTTTCCATTTTTATTATTTTAACTTTACATTAATTAATTATTAACCATTAATTAACCATTAAAAATTCCATCTTACATTCCATTATCATTTAAACAAATATCCATGCCCTCTAGGCATAAGCAAACCGAGTCCACGTCTTCTCAGAATTTCAATCTCAGCATTGCATCCCAACAAGATCCAAACCCATGGGTTAAAAATTTATTCATTTATTTAACAACATTAATTTCCATATCAATAGGTACTCTAGGAAAAAATTATAACATCCACAAACTCAATGGGATCAACACATTGAGTATATGAAATATCCATCGAGTCTTCACCACTTACAGTAGGAGAGTAATCTCGTCCAACCACGAGGATCTAAACACGGAATATATGTGGCATATCCCATGCGATTTTTCCTACCATGTAAATAGATTATCCAAACACATCCATATACCTCAAGTAGTGGGGAAATGAAACCAGATAAATAAAAAACTTGACTTCTAATCAAACAACAGATTCAATAAGCATCTAGCTTTCATAAAAATGGGTAAGCCCATCTTCAACCCGTTTCATCATCTCTAGAGTCCTACCCAACACCCACCTTCATATACCAATGTATCTCGCCACTCCAGGCATCAGATGATGCCACAAAAACTGGGCCTCCCCATCCCACATACCAAAACAACCCTCCAGAATCAGCCATCTCAGGATCATATCACATCCAGGCCTCCTCTCCCCACATCACAAGTATCATATCTAGAGCACATCACAAGAACTAGGAAGAAACATAACAACAGGATCTCAGCCCCAAAGTAAGGAATTCATCCTTCAGACACAATGAGCTATCATAGATCCAACACAAGGCACTTGTCCTTTATAAGAAAATGGGAAACTCAAACCCTAAAAATACATTATCTTTTATCACGCAACTAGTTCTTATTCTATATTGAATTAACCGATTCATTAAAAAAGGTTCCAACTTTGGGAAACCTAAGCAACAAGCTACCACAACTATCAAAAATTAATTAAACAATTAATCTAACTTGGATTTAGTTATTTTTTCAACAAGCATCAACATTCTTCATGTTCATCAACCAATTAAATTAAAAATACATATATTCACTAATTTTATTATCATAAAATTGCAAAAACAACAACCAGATTCATTAAACATACCTATTTAATCTTTTATCCAATCAATTATCTATTAATTCCATCCTTAAATTCTTTACCAATTTCCATCAAGAAAAACATGATAAACCAAGAAAGGCATAGATATCACACTATCTAGAAACTCAATAGGAAAAATGTTATCACGGTACAAACAAAAACATCACTATGCGATCAATACCAATTCTTTAATAAATTTTAAGTAATTATTAGGAATATTTCATTGTGATACAATGGGATAAAACATGATAAATCTAAAATTTTACATAAATAAATAGAGAAGAAATGGATCCCTTAACTCAAAAGACCATCGATGTTCTTTTCATGAGAACAGACCACACAAAAAATCTCGGATCACCCCTCTTGTAAGATTTGCATCCATTCGGGGATGCTGTGGACCACCACATCAACAAAATCCAAGAGAAAACCCATTAGAAACATGGGCAAGAAAACTCCATATCATGATGATAATAATGAGAGTAAAATGATATCAAACTGGGAGAAACCACTAGAAAATTAAGGAAAAACACACCTTGGATAAAGCCGAGTCACCAAAGATTGAAAATGGATGCCCATGATCAATTCCCATCGAAGGGATCTCCAAAATGATGAAGAGGGAACTGACGAGTTGTCAGGGATAAGAGAGAGAAAATTTGTAGCCATAGGGTGTGACAACCTGAGTGGCTAGAATATTTTAAAACATTACTGTAGTAGGTGATTACAACCACTCTATGAGATAACTCTCAAAGATCTCTCTACCATAGGATCTTTAACACCTCAATAAAAGAATAACAAAAAACTATGCAAAAACTAAAAATATCTCCTAAACACTATAACAGGTGAGATACCTCTCAAAAGAGATAGAACCACAATAGGAAAAAAGAGAAAACCATCACACAGACAGAAAAGGTCCACAACCACAAAACGAACAACATTATAAGAGAATATATAAACATAAAAAAGCTCACGGTACTGAGCGCGTATCTTCGACTCACATTCCAAGGTACTCTCTTCCATTCCACCATACTGCCATAAGACACGAACCAATGGGATAAAATGCACACACAAAACCTTATCCTAGTGTTCTTGGATCTCTATAGGCCACTCTTTGACGGTCGTATTATCATCAACATCAATATCACCCCAATTGATGACGTGAGAGGCATCATGAAGATAATTATGGAGTTATGATACATGAAAAACATCATGTATTTGGATCATCTATAGGGGAAGCACTATTAGATACGCCACAACTCCAACATGAGCCAACACCTCGAAAGTCCCAAAAAAATAGGAAGAAAGCTTACTCCCATGACCAAACCTTCATTTCCCACGATAGGGAACCACCTTTAGGAACACATGATCCCCAAAATCGAACTACAGAGGTTTCCTCCTATGATTTTCATAGGATTTCTGACAAGCCTACATATCCTTCATCCTCTCACGAATCACCTGAACCATCTATATCGTATTCTTTACTAGTTCTGACCCAAGAATTGCTGACTCTATAACCCAAATCCATCACAACATAGAACATAAATGATAGACATAAAAGGATTCCAATAGTTCCATGCTAATGGTGGAGTGAAAAATATTATTTTAAGATAAATCTACCAATAACAAGTGCCTCATCCATGAACCTACAAAATCCAGGAAATAAGAACGCAACATGTCTTCAAGAGTATGAATGGTCCTCTATGTATGACTGTCCTTCTATGGATGAAAAGTAGTAATAATACATATATGAGAACCAAAAGCATTCTGGAGACCTCTCCACACCCTGGAGGTAAAATGAGAATCTCAATCATAAATTATTGTCCTTAGGACTCCATGGAGTCTCAACACCTCCTCCAGATGCTGTCTCGACAAAACCTCCACTAATATTGAGTCTTTAATCACTATAAAGTGTGATAATTTGGTCAAATGATCTACTAACAACCATAGAGTTTCATAAACTCCCTAAACTCTAGGTAAACTGGTAACAAAGTCCATCAATATGTTCTCCCACTTCTATTGAGGAACATCTAACAGCTGGAGAAAACCACTAAGAACACGGTGCTCAGCCTCCACCTTTTGGCAGACTAAACATCGAGACGCATACTCTGCAACTTCACATTTAAAACCAGGCCACCAAAACTAACCCCTCATGGCTTGGTACATCTTTTTTCACACAAGGATGTACTACCAAATGAAAACTACGCAACTCTCTAAGAACCATCTCATGTATCTCCAAAGAAACAAAAAGCATTCCATGAAACAACACTCGATGTTTTTCATCTTCAGATCAACCATCATAGGCCTCACCATAAAAAACCTGGTCTCTCCAAACATCTACCTTAAGATCCACCAACTAGGATTCCTCCACCTACAACACCATAGATAACTTTACTATTATCTGAAAAATACAACCTCTGCCCAAATTCTCCCATATCTATATTCAATACTGAAAGTTCTTCCATCACTCTCCATAAATCACCTAATTCCTAAACATCATCACTACACGACTTCCTTCTCAGCACATCAACCACCAAATTTCCCTTTACTGGTGTATAAAAAATCTCAAAGTCATAATACTATAAGTACTCCATCCATTGATGATGATGCAAGTTCAAGTCACGTTGGGAGAAATCACACCTTAGGCTATTATGATCAGTGAAAACCAAAAAATTCTCACTGATGAGGTAATGTATCCAAAAATTGATGGGAAAAACCATTGCCTCCAACTCAAGACTATGGGTGGAATAGTTACACTCATGAGGGAATAACTGATGAGACCCATAATAAACGACTGATCTCTACTGCATCAGAACATAACCCAACCCAAGATGTGAACCATCATAGAAAACCTAAAACTGAACTCATTCTACTGGTTTATAAAGAACTACAGAATTGACTAACTTCTCCTTCAGAAACTTTAATGCTATCTGAAACTGGTTAGTCCACAAGAAGGCCTAATCCTTCATAGTCAACACTATTAGAGGAGTCAAAAACTGAGAGAAATCGGCTACGAACCTCCTGTAATAGCTTGTAAGACCAAGGAAAATTTACAACTCTATCAATATCTTAGGGGCTACCCAAGACACAAAAACTTATATCTTTGAAAGATCCATAGATAATCACCATTGGGATACAACATTCCCCAAGAAACAGACTTTTTGAGCCCAAAACTCACCCATCAGCAACTTCCCAAATAGCTTCTAATGACGAAGAACTCCCAAATCAGCACAAAGATGCTCTGCATGATCCTCCTCATATGCAGAGTACAAAAGGATTTCTTTGATGAAAACCACCATGAACTTATCTAGGAACTCATGGAACATAGTGTTCATTAACCCCATGTACATAACTGGAGAATTCTTCACACCGAACATCATTACAATGAACTCATAATTTCCACGATGACAACAAAAATCATTCTTTGGAATATCCTCATACTTCACTCACATATGATGATACCCTAAACACAAATCAATCATTGAGAACCAGCTTTCACCATTTAGTTGATCGAATAAATCATCAGTCTATGGAAGAGGGTAGAATTTCTTCACTATCACTCAGTTCAAGCAATGATAATTGACACACAACTACAAAATACTATCAACCTTCTTTACGAACAAAATTTGTGCACTCCATGGTGACACAATCAGACAAAAAAAACCAAACTACAACATACCTTCAAGATGTATACACAACTCCCACAACTCAGAATGCACCATCCTATGCAGAGACATAGAGATAGGAGACACGCCTGTTTGTAGTTCAGTCCCAAACTCGATCTCTCATTGATGGGGTAATGATACAACCTCATCTAGGAAGAAATCATGGTACTCTTCTATGACCTCAAGAAACACTGGCCACTTAACTTTTAAAGAACTTAGAATCAACTCATCCATCAAGGATGATAAGGAAGGAACATGTCTTTGACCCATTCGAGGGTCTCGCTTGCCAATAAACACCACTGGCGCTCTATTACCATTGAAGAACACAACCTACCTTCTGAAGTAATCCATGATATTCTACACCGAATACAACCAATCCATGCAAAGGATTTTTTCATATGGTTGTATCTGTAAACAAAGGAAATCTCCCCAAGAGCGGTGCTTCCCCAACACCAGCTCACATTTTATATATAATTAAAACAAGTGAGCTCGACCTCCAAATGATGTAGTCAACACCAAAGGTAATAGAAGCCTATCTACATCAAGTCCCAAAGCACGGGAAAGGTAAGGTGATATAAAGGAGTGTGTTTATCTTGGATTAAAAAAATCATGCAACCAAGTAGAAAAAAATAAAAGAGTACCTCGAACGATGTCTGACTCACCCGACATTGGTAATGCTAAAGCATGAAACTAACCACAACCAGCTCCACAACCTCTCTAAACATGATGAATACCACCTCCATGTCCGTTATCTACTCTATGAGGTTGAGGATCATCCTAGTCTTGTCTTCTTCCTACCCCATATTCTCTCTGCTGATCCCAAACTGAAGCAATTTGTTACTGCTGCCTCAGTAAGAACTACCTCAATGGAGGAACCTGAAGTAGAAAAACTTGCGCACACTAACTACTTAGAAAGTTCGGGTACTATCACCACCAATGACCTTGAACTCCACAAGAAAAACATGCATATAATCTCTTGGCATAGGTTTGAGAGCCGCTTCCCCTAGAGAAACGAGACATTGAGGGCTGGGACCTACCCCCAGCTGATCGAAAGCTCTTCTATCCTGACAAATGGGAACCCCAAACCACAACTTTGATTTATGAGAAATCCTAAAGACTCCCCTATCATGATGATCCGGTTCTGGATAATGTCCTATCGATGAAATCTTCTCTTTATAGCACCTCAAGATATGTTTTTATCATAAACAGGGTTACCCAATGCTAGATCTCGAAACACCAATCCTCCTTGAAATGCCTCACCCTAGCCTTCTCATACAGAAACATGTTCGAAACATACTGTAAAAGGTTCATGAAATAGATTCCAAAATCTTGCACACTAGATCTCCCCCACTGAAGGGTAAGTAGCTCCTGGCGACTGGACGCCTTCATGGTCATAGAAAGAAACATGGCTCTGAACTAGTTGTAGAACACCTCCCACAAGACTTCCGACTCCTCGAGATCCCTAAGGAACAAGAAACACCACTACCTCACTACCCCACACATCATTGTCAAAGCCGACGACACTGATTCCTCCTTCCGAGCACCGATAAAACTGAAATCTATATCAAACACCTCCAACCGGTGTTTTATAACTACATATGAAATGGATCCCTCTTACCTTTATAGAATCTAGCACTAAAAATATTGAAGTGTCCTCCTCCAAGTGTTATCGTCGTCGACCTCTAGTATGTGGTGATCGGCTTGCGCAACTTGCTGAACATCTTATGTGTGAACTTGATGAGGACATCAACCTAGATCCATGCCTATAAAAGAACAAAAAATTAGAGATCCTAAACCTAGAATATGGAAGAATTTAAAATTAATTAATTATTTTCTTTTATTCATTTTAGGTTAACCAATCCCAAGGTCTACCCATTAAAACACAGGAAAAAAGAAGAATGATACATGATCCTTTTCATAGCTCTTTACCCTAAAACTAGTATCACTTCATTTAGTAGTTGCTGTAAGCCTAAAGGTCCATGAATCAGATCATAGGGGGACCTAAATACTCATGTATTAGATTGTATCCTATGTTTACAGTGATTGATAACTTAGCTAACACTGTTTCCCTACCAACACATGAAATATCACCTGTACCTAACTCCATACTTCATACTATCCCTCAAGTAGAGCTCTGATACCACTCTGTCACAACCCACTCCCCATAAAGTGTACCCCTCCTGGGCCATAAATGGGATAAGAGAGATATTGACCCCCCGAGTCCCACCTCCAATAGGCCCTGGGTTGGTGACTAGCACTGAGGGTATAATAATCATACATATGGGAGGCATTACTGTCTAAGAGAACACATGAAAAAGAGGGATATAAAATAGACACCAACCAACTCATTCTAAGACTACAATGTAAAATAAAAACCAAAGTACACAAATTTAATGTCATGCAAGAACTACTACAACAGAAAGGTAAAACTACAAGCACCAAAAGAAAGTAATGATGAGAGTGACCACCAAGACCAAATATCTTCTAATAAACCCCAAACTGGCAGCAACCAACCTGATCTCCAACCTACACCAAATGATCTAAAAAATAGTTTATATATATGTAGGGTGATTATAACATTATAACTAGTAGGATCCTCCCTAGACCATCTCATGAAAAATTAAAGAAATCATACTAAAGAACAATGAAAATTAAATGAAACTAACTCATCACCTAAACAGGTATAATAAGTTACCAGCCTCACCATGGATACTATCAGCAAGTATTTTATACAAGATCATATAATATATTAATGAATATCAAGGGAAACTTGATACCACTTCCCCACTAGTTTTCCACTCTACCCCAATGTCGCACGTCCTGAGCATCTCTCTCCAAAAAGGTATCCCACAAATACCTGGGAGAAGCACCAAAACATGCACATCATGCAACACAAAACCATGTCCACATAAAGAAAAGTAACCAGGTAGCTTTTGGGAGACACCACATATTGTATAATGTGTATCATACGTCGAGTATTATACCTCAAGCTATCATATCCCATACACTGAGTAAGGATCCTCAATCCATCACAACCTATACACGTTATGCCTATTGTAGTCCTTAAAAAAACTATATCCAGAATATATGTTTGTGAAATAACCACAATACATTAAATCCCTCTACAAATATATATGGGAAAAAATAATCACCATGCATACCATCAAAAGTAACTACAAATATAAGAGAGCAAGGCCAAAGGGGGTAGTTAGCCATCCATCCTCCCACTGAGATGTTGGGGAAAACACCCCTAGGGATCAGAATCCCTAAGGTATTAATTGATCTAACCGAAAGAGTGTATTAAAATATAGAAACACAAAAAATTAAATGATATAATAAATATCAACCCACACTAAGGGAATATCCTAGTCTTAGACATAACTGCATCTAACGTCTCTCAAACTCTCGACTGCCACTACTAAGACTAGATATCCTATAATCACACAAACATTTAAAGAGATACTTTAAATTATATTATTCATTTTTATCAGTTTCACTTTAAGTTAATTAATTATTAACCATTAATTAACCCTTAAAAATTACACATTACATTCCATTAGCATTTTAATAAGGATCCATGCCCTCTAGGAATAAGCAAACCGAGTCCACGACTTCTCAAAATTTCAATCTCAACATTGCATCCCAACAAGCTCCAACCCCATGGGTTAAACATTTATTTAACAACATTACTGTCTATATCACCAGGTACTCTAGAAAAACATTCTAATCTCCCCAAACACAAGGGGCTCAACATGGTGAGTAGATGAATTACCCATCGAGTCTTTACCACCTATAGCAGGAGAGTAAGCTAATCCAACCACTAGGAGCTAAACATGGAAATCACATGGCATACCTCACACATCTTCACCTCCCATGGAAAGAGAGTATCCAAACACATCCATTTTATTCAAGAAGTGGGGAAAGGAAAGAAGATAAACAAAAAATCTAGCCTCCAACCAAACAACAGATTCAATAAGAATCCAGCTTTAATAACAATGGGTAAGCCCAAATTCAAACCATTCCATCATCTTTGGTGTCCTCATTGATACCCACATTCATATAATGATGTATATCGCCACTCCATGAATCAACTACTACCATAAAAACTGGGCCTCCCCACCCCACATACCACAACAGTCCTCTAGGATCATCCATCTCAGGCTCACATCATATCTAGGCCTCCTCTCCCCACATCACAAGTCTCGTATCCAGATCACATCACAAGTAGTAGGAACAAACATAGCAACGTGCTCTCAACCCCAAATCAAGTCATTCAGCATTAAAACACAATGATATCTCATATCTCAAACATAAGAAACCTAAAATTTACAAGCAAATAGGAAACTCAGGTCCTACAAAGTCATTATATTTTATCACACAACTAGTCCTTATTCCATCTTGAATTAACCAATTCATTAACACAGGTTCCAAATATGGGAAATCTAAGAAACAGGATATCAAAAATTAATTTAACAATTAATTTAACATGACTTTATTTATTTTTTAAATGAGAATCAACATGATTCAGGTTCATTAACCAATTCAATTAAACATGCATATCTTTAGCAATTTTATTATCATCAAACTGCAATAACAAAAACTAGATTCATTAAACATGCCTCTTTAATATTTTAGCCAATTAATTATCAATTAATTATGTATTTATGTTATTTACCAATTTATATCAAGAAAAAAATGTTAAAACAATAATGGAATAGATGTCACACTATCTAGAAAATCAAGAGGCAAACCATTATCATGGTACAAACAACAACATCACTATGCAATCAGTACCAATTTTTTAATCCAATTGAAGTAATTATTAGGTCAATTTTATTGAAATACAAGGGGATAAGCCATGATAACTCTATGATTGATCTTAAATAAATAGAGAATCAACGAATATGCTACCTAAAAAGGTTGTTGATGTTCTTTTCATGAGAATGAAAAATGCAACGAACCTTTGATCAACCCTCCTGTAAGATTTTCATCCATCTGGGAATGCCACGACACCACCACATCAACAAAAATTGAGATAAACCCCATTAGAAACATGTATAAGAAAACTCCATATCATGATGATAAGAACGGGAGGAAAATGAGATAAAACTAGGATAAACTGCTAGAAAACAAAGGAAAAAACACATAGGATCAAGTCAGGTCACCACAGATCGAATATGGAAGAACGAGATTGATTCCCATTGAAGGGATCTCCAAAAAACTAAAGAGGGGACTACCGAGTCTCCTAGGAAGATAGAGAGAGAAGTTTTATCTATAGGGTTTGACAACCTGAGCGGTTGGAATGTTTTAAAACATTACTGTAATAGGGAATTACATGACGTGTAATCCCCTCTCACGCTGTGTAATGCCTTGTGGTTGGTTTCTTCCAAAAAACTATCTCCTATTAATTTTATTTATTTTTAAAACCCCAAAATATTATATGCCATGAAAACCTATTTCACATCGTGTAATATTCTTTCATGACATGAAATATCTATGCTTCCAACTTATAGAAACTGAAATATCCCATAATTCCTTCGAGAACACCTTACTTCAAGAACATGAAAAGGGTTGATCCACATAGATCCAGGCCCTTTAAAAATTACCTCGCTTTGTATTTGAATCAGACTGACCAATGTATTCAAGGAATCAGACTTACATTGGTTGAAAAGGTTGATCATATTAAGGAAGTATCTTGCTAAAAGTAAATGGTCATTGGATTCACTCTAGATATGATATGGAAGAAGTGATTATATTGATGGAGAATAAGATCTGCATGAATATGATTTAAATGTGAAAATTATTTTTTGATCTTGAATTTCTCATAAATCACAAGTATTCTATAAAACATTTGATGCAAGTTTTATGAAAGAAAGGAGGAGAAGAAGTGTTTCCAATTATACTCAGATTAATTGTATCTAGGTGGAATAATGAAGAAAAGGTGATGATGATCATATTTAGGTGAAGGAGATCATATTCAGCCTGATCATTATAATGCCTCGACCCCAGAAGCCCAGATTCGGTGCATTATTACGTATCATTGGCATGATCACAAAAGATCAACTCTCGAAAGACCAATTAGTTTAGTAGCCTTATAAGTACTAGATACATTCATAAGGTTTACATTACATCATAAAATGGAAAACAACAACAACATTGTTTACATGGAAAAAACTGAGATCCCATAGACTATCCCTACAGGTCATTCATAATATACTTCTTCGCATCCTGGGAAAAATAAAACATAGAAAGGGGTGAGCTCAAATGCTCAATAAGGATATCAATACAACATAAAATTTTATAAATAAACATAAACATTTAAGGCAATATATAAAACTAAAACAAAATCCTTTTCAACATAAACTTAATCATAATATGGAAAATATAAATCAAAATAATTCCATTTATTTACTCACATGGATATTCTACTAGTAAAATAATCACATGTAATATCAATAGCCACTTTCATAATAATGGAATTCATAATGCTAGACTATCATAACCACATAGTCAATGCCTCGTTCCAAGAATACAAATAAGATTTTGTCAAAGCCTTGTTCCAAGACACTAGTTTTTCTCATGAGACCTACCGATGCATTGAGGAGCTATAGTGGGCTCCACCCGTCACTTACAAAGTCTAATGCATTCCTCATATGAAATGGTTTAAACATAACATAAACATTCCTCTTAAAACTAGAATATGAAATGTCAATAATTTATCCACAAACCATGAATGGTGTAAAAATAACACATCCACAGTCAAACATATCACAAAACCTTCAATACAATATGGAAGTTTTGTATCATAATAAAACAACTTCAAATAAGCTTAAAATCCATCAAAGGATGTTGACATAGATGAAATCAAAACATTTTTTAGAGAAATATCTCTTTATATTTTGAAATAATTTAAGAAAAAATTTATTTTGAAAATATTATTATAAGATTTTAAGGGAAGCTTCGACGATGTTATAACGGCGGAAAATATCCACACTCGCCATATAAGTTAAAAAAACCATTCTTACCTTAATTTTGTCGAAAAGGTCATAACGTACCTTGTTTGGAAAATGACGGAAAGATTCCTTTCAAACCATTTTATAAAAAGTAAAATAAGGATATAAATGACTTTAACCCATTTTCTAGTAAATAGTAAAAATGTTTTGAAATACATTTTTAAGAATCATGGATGTGGATGATAAAGATGCCCCAATAGATAATTACGTATAAACAACCTCGGATAATGAAGAGATTGTGAAATTAACCATTACCTTATACTTTTCCTTGGTCGAGGGTAGGTTAAACTCCTATATAATGGTGAAATAATTTTTATTAAATTATACAAGAATCATATACATTAATATGATATCATATATGATCTTTTAACATTGCTTTGTTAATAATATCTTAGTATTATAGTTGTTTCGGGTGTTAACTGATTCATTTTACTTTATATGATTTGTTACGTAAGTAGTGTTTTTTATAGATAGTATGTATCTTATTCATATTCAGAATCATATTAATTATTTAAACATTATTTTTAAACATCTAATGAAAATTAGTCTTGAATGGATACGATGAGGAATGAATCTCATCGCGTTCGTGGAGACGGTAATCCGTACGTACGCACGAGCGACAATATCATTATTTTGATATTAAAATAATATATAATTTGATGGTATATCATATATAAAGAATAATTATCATGTTATATTTATTATTTACATCAATTACACAACATTATTATACCCATCCAAATAATAATGTATTGAATAACAATTACACCACGACGTGGAGACAGTAAGCCGTATGTACGCACGTATGGTGATATGTCATTCAAAGGATGGATAGAATAATGAATATGGTTGTAACATATTTATAATAACATCAAAGTATATATAATATACTAAAGTTATTATTTTAGAATGGAAACAACAAATAAAGAGGAAGCGGAAGAAGAAAGGAACTTGAAAGAGGTGATGAAATATTTACCTCTTCTTCGGGTTCTTCATTTTGATTTGATCAAAAGGGATCCTTAGGTTAGATTTATGACTAAAGTAAGGCCTCTATGATTAAGGGAGGACATTTGAGAGGGTATTTGGGTAGAGTTTGGTCGAGACAAATGGCTTTGAATGTGTGAATTAAAGATAAGGGGGAGTTCCCTTTTATAAGAGGGGTGAGGGGCACCTTAGGAAAAGATAGAAATATTATTTTATAATAAAATAATTTTCGGTTTATAATGGCTCTAAAATAAATTATTTAAAGGATAAGGTGGTTATGGGTCGAAAAACACTCAAACAATAGGTTTTATACATGTTTGGGTCACTATATTAACCTTAACTTTTAGATTTAACTCTTAGTTAAATAGTTTGACATTTACCATGTCTCTTTGTACTTTTATATTATATGGTTAATAAACTTACTATATACATCCAAGTGAACCCCAAGTGCTTCATTAATGATAAAAATATCATTATATAAGTCTTTGTGCCGAACCTTATATTTTTAGGAATAGAATATCAATTAATAATGTAATATTTGTTTTAAAAACTCTTTTATGTCAATTTTGACACTATTTGGTATTTTGTTTTTGCTAAATTCATAACACCATTATTACTTAGAAAAAAATTCATCTAACCAACCCTAATATGTCATATTATCCTATAAAATTAGTGTAATTCTTAAAAAGTCTCAAATTACATTTATTTGGATATTTATAATATCAATTATTTTAATCTTTCATTAATACGGTAATTACTGCATCATCATCGTGTCATAAATAAATTTAATTATTTAATGTATAAAAAATATAAATAAAATACAATTATGTATGAAATATATTTATATTTATAATGAATATTTATAGTCAAATTTATCTTATGTGTAACACTATATTAAAAATGGTTTAGTTATTAAGCTTTGAATTTAACACTTTTAACTCTTCTTTGAATTAAATAATAATAAATGTCCAAATCTAATCTAAGTGAACCTGAAGGATATTATTTTATTACTAATGTTGTTTTTGTTCGAATTAAACTTATCCAATAGAATTAGGACATGTTTTAGGGTAATAATAATATCATTTTTACCTTTAATTACTCTATTTACTTTTAACCATGGTAAATAAAAGTTAAAAGCTACTATTCACCAAAAATTATTTTCATCTCATTGAACCACATTTTACTTACTGATATAAACCATGTTTCTAAGATTTTCAAAATTAAACTCACAGAAGTGGTAAAATTAAGTTTTATGTAAATTTGCAAATGCTCCTAGGAGGTGGGTAAAGACGGTAAAAAGTTCAATAAATTTTTTATATATCTAAAATTATTATAAACTGACTTCAATAAATTACATTGAACTTATATAGGTATTATGTATCTATTTTTATCTAAAATAAATTTAAATAAAATAAATAAATATTTAAATAAAATGTCGGTTTTAAACAATAACTTAGTGTTTTCACTATTCATCAAAAATTGAAAGTTTTTAGAAAAATACCAAAATTTCACCCAATGCTAATTTTGATATTCTTAATTCAAAAATTAAGTCTATTTTACCAAATTAAAAATATAGAAGTTTCATTTTTTAATTTAAAATTAATTCCCGTTGTCAAAACCAAAAACCGTGTTTTTAAGAAATAATAACTAACAAAAGATTGATACTTGTTTATGTTCAATTTCAAAGTGAAATTATTTCCAATTAATAAAATTGGATTAAATGGTAAAAATATAATATATTTATAATTCCTAACCATTAAAATTTATAATTTAACACTACAAATTATTTTGATTAAAAAAGTTGTTTTCAATAAAAATATAGTATTTTTCACTATTAACCCAAATATGAAAGTTATCAGACAAAAACCAAAAATTTATTGAAACTAAATTTTTATGTCCCGATTCTAAATAATAAGTTTATTTTTTCAAATTTAATATATAAAAGTTTCAAATATTGGATTTAAAAAGGGTTCTCCTTTAAAAGGTGGTAAAATTGCATTTTTTAAAACATACTTCTTTTATCTAAAAAAATGGATTTGTTTTTTAATTATGTATAAGAAACTCATAATATGGATTCTAAAATTATAAGTATTATATAAAGTTCAAAATTTAGTTAATACTATTCATAACCTCTTTTGAACGACTAGTTTGGTAAGTCGTGGTGCGCTTGAACTCGGTGTTGCGTGTAGTTCAAGTTATTGAATTACTTTGAAGAAATAACGTACTATGAAATCTTGGGGTGTTACATTATTCCCTCCTTCAATAAATTGAGTCATTGAAATTTGAAATTGTTCTTCAAAAATAAAAGGTTGAAAATAGAAAATACCTTTGTGGGAAAACCCACATCGGAAATTGGGTTAACAAAATTTAGTCTTAATAAGAGGAAAAGAGGAATGAAAAAGTCACCACCAAATTATAATCTCGATTAGGAGAACATTGGTGGAAATGAGAGACACATAATTTGAGTAAAAACGTAAATATTTATAGGGAGTGATTGAGGTCATTAGTCACAAACAATTGTAGAATTGAGGGCCTCAAAGCCATCAATCTATGATGATTTAAAATATCATTGGTCCAAAAAAACATAAGGTATTAGGATAACAAATTTTTAGTTTTAAGATCCATTACCTAATGTTTAAGAATTAATTTATTCATAGAATAAGATAAGAAAAAAATATATACTTGACAAGTAGATTTCTATCCTTTAACTAATTTCTACCACAAACTCATCTTTCACTCTAAAAGATAATAGAACTTAAAAAATATATTCTATTTATCCTATTCATATAGGGTTCCAAAAAAATGAATTTATAATTCATATACCAAACCTTTAAAAAAACTACATTATTCAATCTAGGACATAACGTGGTCCAGTGGTAGGTGATACACCCTTGTCGCCCTTCGGTTGTGGGTTCAAGTCTCGCAGCCTTGTCGGACACGATGGGTTGCTACCCGACCTCCGGGTTTTCCTTTTTATGGAAATCCAAAAATAATCTCAAACTAAACTTATCTAAAATACTTCTGTCCAAAATCACAGTCCAAAATTTACAAGTAAGGTAAACATAATGAAGATCCTTTTTTCAACCTAATAACATGTGAATGCCTTCATCATGTATTCTTTTAAAACACCGCAACATCCTGAATTACCATAAAACCTTATTAATTACATTCATGCTCCCTTATTCCTTATAGAATACTGGATATACTCCTTCTATCCAAAAGTGTTGTAAACTCCAACAATGATGGAATATACAAATCATTAATCAGTTTCAAGGTAGTCAATAATATCCAATATAATTTATCCAAATCAATCATGTATTATTCTAAAATCACTACCTCAGTATGAGAACCATATTATGGTTTATCTTTCTCTCAACCATATATTTTCCAAACCTGTTATCGAGTCACTTTTCTTGGTTCCACACAATCTCAAGTCCTTAATAAAATAGTACTGTAGTACAATCCTTATATACTCTATAATTATTATAACATGTACATCATTAATACAATACTCAAATGACACAATACTTTAATAACAACGTAAGAAATATAATCATTCCTATTAATCTTCGGTAGTATTATAACTTTATTATTATCCAATAGCAGCATTTGGGGTATACTCTGATGATTTGGACATTGATTCGCGTAGTGTCCAACTCCTTGCAGATGAAGAATTGTACATTTGAAACTTTTTTCTTACCCTTGAAATCACATACTTGGTGTCCTTTTTCTCAACACTTATAACAAACTCCCATTCCATTCAAGCATTTACCGAGGTGATTCTTTCCACAGTTATCACATATGGGAAAATCCTTCTTTTCCCTCTTCCCTTTATCCATATTTATCTCTTCCATACTTTTCTTCACTTGCTTCCCTTCAAAGCCATTGGACTTAGAGAATTATTTACTTATCTTATTGACACATGATACTATTTATTCATATGTTGAGAATACATGGGAGACTATTTCCCTTCTAAATGTTGGCTTAATACTATGAAAGATATGAACTTTCTTACTCTTTGGATCATACGTATTGTTGGAGTTCACATTCATTTTACTGGAGGCCATTTATATACAATGTCATACACTAGGTCGGTTTATGAATTATAATGAATAATTCCAAACTTGTAAAATACCTAACGTAAATTGAAAAGTTTATGGATATAATCCATAATCATAAAAAATGTTTTCCTTGAGGAAGTATATACTCATAAACCCTTCATAATGGTTTGTAAAGAAAATGAGAATTATTATAATCATATCCCCTAGGATTTTCATAACCAAGAGTGCAGCAAGGCCCGTTATCGTGTACCAGCTCTCGTTTGAGTCTAGCTCAAAGCGGTGTTTTCGGGTTTTACCTGTAGGTACATCTGTGCTAGAGCCGCCTCTACCTGCTTGTATCCAGATAGGGATGTATTGCTTTGAAAACTCACAAAATCTCTACAATACCAAAATTTTAGGAAGTTCTTATATACTAATCCTTAAAGTATATCTTAAGGCTATGTGCTCTAATCAGAGTTTACCTAAATCTAGTTTCCAAGGTTGGTACTAAACTTCCTCTGATACCAACTGTAATTCCCCGACCCCAGAAGCCCAGAGTCCGTGCATTATTATGTATCATTGGCATTATCACAAAAGGTCAAGTCTCTAAAGACAGATTAGTTTAGTAGCCTTGGAAGTACTAGATACATTCATACGGTTTACATTACATCATAACATGGAAAACTACAACAACATTGTTTCCATGGACAAAACTGAGATCCCATAGACCATCCCTGCAGGTCAGTCTTAATATACTTCTTCGCATCCAGGGAAAAATAAAACATAGAAAGGGGTGAGCTGAAATGCTCAGTAATGATATCAATACAGCGGAAACTTTCATAAATAAGTATAAACATTTAAGGAAATGTATAAAACTAAAACAAAATCCTTTTCAACATAAACTTCATCATAATATATCAAATATAAATCAAAATAATTCCATTTACTTACTCACATGGATATTATACTAGTCGAATAATCACATGAAATATCAATAGCCACTTTTATAATGATGGAATGCATAATGCCAGACTTTCATAACCACATAGTCAAGGCCTTGTGCCAAGACTACAAATAAGATTTTTTCAAGGCATTGTGCCAAGACACTAGTTTTTCTCATGAGACCTACCAATGCATCGAGGAGCTATAGTGGACTCCACCCATCACTTACTAAGATCAATGCATTCCTCATATGAAAAGGTTTAAAATAACATAAACATTCGTATTAAAATTAGCATATGAAATGTCAATAATTTATCCATAAACCATGAATGGTGTAAAAATAACACATTTATAATCAAACATATCACAAAACCTTCAATACAATATGGAAGTTTTTTATCACAATAAATCAACTTCAAATAAGCTTAAAATCCATCAAAGGATGTTGACATAGATGAAATCAAAACCTTTTTTTAGAGAAATATCTCTTTCTATTTTGAAATCATTTAAGAGAAAATTTATTTTGAAAATATTCTTATAATATTTTAAGGGAAGCTTAGACAATTTTATAATGGCAGAAAATAGCCGCACCCACCATATAAGTTAAAAAATCATTCTTATCTTAATTTTTTTGAAAAGGTCATAAAGTACATTGTTTGGAAAACGACAGAAAGATCCCTTTAAAAACATTTTATAAAAAGTAAAATAATGGAATAAATGACTTTAACCCATTGTCTAGTAAATAGTAAAAATGTTTTGAAATACATTTTTAAGAAGCATGGATGTGGATGATAAAGAGGTCCCAATAGATAATTACGTATAAACAACCTCGAATAATGAAGAGATTGTGAAATTAACTCTTACCTTGTACTTTTCCTTGGTCGAGGGTAGGTTAAACTCCTGTATAATGGTTAAATAATTGTTATTAAACTATACAATAATGATATACATTAATATGATATCATATATGATCTTTTAACACTGCTTTGTTAACAATATCTTAGTATTATTGTCGTTTCGGGTGTTAACTGATTTGTTTTCCTTTATTTGCTTTGTTACGTAAGTAATGTTTGTTATGGATAGTATGTATCTTATTCATATTCATAATGATATTAAGTCTTTAATCATTATTTTTAATAATCTAATTAAAATTAGTCTTGAATGGATACGATGGAGAATGAATCTCATCGCGTTTGTGGAGACGGTAATTTGTAAGTACGCACGAGCAACAATATCATTATTTTGATATTAAAATAATATATAATTGGATGGTATATCATATATACAGAATAATTATCATGTTATATTTATTATTTACATAAATTACACATCATTATTATACCCATCCAAATAATAATGTATTGAATAACAATTACACTACGATGTGGAGATGGTAAGCCGTACGTACTCACGTATGGTGACATGTCATTCAAAGGATGGATAGAATAATGAAGATGTTTGTACCATATTTATAATAACATAAAAGTATATATAATATACTGAAGTTATTATTTTATTATAGAAACAACAAAGAAAGATGAAGTGGAAGAAGAAAGGAACTTGAAAGAGGAGATGAAATATTTACCTCTTCTTCAGGTTCTTCCTTTTGATTTGATCAAAAGGGCTACTTAGGTTGGATTTCTGACTAAAGAAAGTCCTATAGGATAAATGGAGGAAAATTTAGAGGGTATTTGAGCAGATTTTGTCTGAGAAAAATGGATTTGATGGTGTGAATTAGAGAGAAGGGGGAGTGCCCTTTTATAAGAGGGGTGATGGGCACCTTAGGAAAAGCTAGAAATATTATTTTATAATAAAATAATTTTCGTTTTCTAATGGATACAAAATGAATTATTTAAAGGATATGATGGGGATGGGTCGAAAACCACTCAAACAATAGGTTTTAGATAGGTTTGGGTCACTATATTAACCTTATCTTTTAGATTTAACTCTTAGTTAAATAGTTTGACATTTACCATGTCTCTTTGTATTTTTATATTATATGGTTAATAAACTTACTATATACTTCCAAGAGAACCCCAAGTGGTTCATTAATGATACATCTATCATTATATAATTCTTTTGGCCAAAAATTATATTTTTAGGAATAGAATATCAATTAATAATATAATATTTGTTTTAAAAACTCTTTTATGTCAGTTTTGACACTACTTGGTATTTTTTTATTTTCTAAATTCATAACAGCATTATTACTTCGAAAAAAATTCATCTAACCAACCCTAATATGTCATATTAACCTATAAAATTAGTTTAATTCATAAAAAGTCTCAAATTAAATTTATTTTGATATTTATAATATCAATTATTTTAATCTTTCATTAATACGGTAATTACTGCATCATCATTGTGTCATAAATAAATTTCATTATTTAATGTCTAAAAAATATAAATAAAATACCATTATGTAGGAAATATTTTTATATTTTTAATGAATATTTATAGTCGAATTTATATTATGTGTAACCCTATATGAAAAATGGTTTAGTTATTAAACTTTGAATTTAACATTTTTAACTCTTCTTTGAATTAAATAATAATAAATGTCCTGATCTAATCCAAGTGGACCTAAAGGATCATATTTTATTCCTAAGGTTGTTTTTGGTCGAATTAAACTTATCCAATATAATTAAGACATGTGTTAGGGTAATAATAATATCATTTTTACCTTTAATTACCCTATTTACTTTTAACTGTGGTAAATAAAAGTCAAAAGTTACTATTCAACAAAAATTATTTTCATCTCATTGAACCACATTTTACTTACTGATATCAACTGTGTCTTTCGGATTTTTGAAATTCAACTCACAAAAGCGGTAAAATTAAGTTTTATGTAAATTTGCAAATGCTCCTAGGAGGTGGGTAAAGACGGTAAAAAGTTCAATAAAATATATATATATCTAAAATTATTATAAACTGACTCCAATGAATTACATTGAACTTACATAGGTATTTTGTATCTATTTTGACCTAATTTAAATTTAAATAAAATAAATTATTATTCAAATAAAAATTCAGTTTTAAACAATAACTTAGTGTTTTTCACTATTCATCAAAAATTGAAAGTTTTCAGAAAAATACCAAAATTTCACCTAAAGATAATTTTGATATTATGAATTCAAAAATTAAGTCTATTTTACCAAATTAAAAACATAGAAGTTTCATTTATTAATTTAAAATTAATTCCCGTTGTCAAAACCGAAAAGCGTGTTTTTAAGAAATAATAACTAACAAAAGATTGATACTTGTTTATGTTCAATTTCAAAGTGAAATTATTTCCAATGAATAACATTGGATTAAATGGTAAAAAAATATAATCTATTTATACTTCAAAACCATTAAAATTTATAATTTAACACTACAAATTATTTTTATTAAAAAGTTGTTTTCAGTTAAAATATAGTATTTTTCACTATTCACCAAAATATGAAAGTTATCAGAAAAACACCAACAATTTATTGAAACTAAATTTTTATATCCCGATTCTAAAGAAGAAGTTTATTTTGTCAAATTGAATATATAAAAGTTTCAAATATTGTATTTAAAAAGTGTTCAACATTAAATGGCGGTAAAATTTCAATTTTAAAAAAATACTTCTTTTATCTGAAAAAAATGATTTTTTTTTAATTATGTCTAAGAAACTCATAATATAGATTCTAAAATTATAAGTATTTTATAAAGTTTCAAATTTAGTCAATACTATTCATAACCTCTTTTTAACGACTAATTTGGTAAGTCGTGGTGCGCTTGAACTCGGTGTTGCATGTAGTGCAAGTTATTGAATTACTTTGAAGAAATAACGTACTATGAAATCTTGGGGTGTTACAATCATAATCATATTTTTTGTATTCCAGATAATTGTATTTAGGAAAATTATATTCAGGCTAATCTAGAAAAGAAAGTTGGTTTCTAGAAAGGATGGGAAGTTACAATACTTTCCAATGTAAGTCAGCTGATGCTAAAACTGGTCTTCAATGTTTTCAGAGTCATGAAAGAAGTCATGATATACGCTGAAGTTTGTGAAAGAAGAAAGTTGTTGAAAGTGAAATATTTATGAAAAATGTGAGAAACCGAAGGTAATGGTTTTTAGTCAGACCAAAAGCTAAAATATTTAAATACTCAGTGATTGAAGATGATGAGTTTCAAAAAATAAAGATAAACTTTGATCTATTTTCAAATGTTTTATTTTCAATTGGTTCAAGATCCATCGTATTAGAGTTTATATTGTTTCATATTTATGAAGTGAAGAAGAAGCATAAGTGGTTGAATATTTTTTATTCAAGTGGATCAGGAGAAAATATGAAGGATATTGATAAATGTATTGCTAAAGGGGTATCATGAAATTTAAAGAGATTGAAGCAGATTTCATCTAGTGAAAAGTAATGTATTAAAGAAATTATATTAACAATTGGGATAAAGAATAAAAATGGATTTTTATAAAGATATATATTTATTCATTCATATATTTAATTGGTATAGAGAATCATATTGAATAAATCAGATTGAGCTAATCAGAATGGGAAATCAGAATCAGACTGGTGATTGAAAAGAAATTCTGAAGAAGAACCAAAGTTGTGAAGAAGATTCTAGAAGAACCAAGACATGTTGAAGAAGTCATAAATGCACACAAAATTCAAGAAAAATCAAGATTTTGGTGAATTTGGTTGAATGGGAAAGTTTTTAGGATTCCTGCCAAAACCACTCATGGGTCACCTATAAAAGGCGATAAGTAAATCATACTTCTCTGATGACCTAGGTATTGTTCAGATAGAAGAGATAGAAGCTCCAAAGTTTAAGGAGGAGAAAGAGGTTTTCGTATTGATCCCTTATTGAAGATGTTTTGATGGATAGAAGTGAAAGGAGAAGAGACAAGATTACAATATTTTCAGATGATCATCATGTTTAGTGGATCATCGTATTCAGATGGTAATATTAATTTGCTTGTCATCGTATTTGGATGATCATTGTACCGGGCTGAATAATCAGATCAGGATTTTTTATATAGTGATACATGAGTGAAAGGGTACATCCTAATCATTGTATTACATACAAAAGGATTGTTTTCTAGTAGATTGTGTGGTATTGGATTATTTCCAAACCATATCTGTAATGACCCAATATTTTTAAAAGGAAATTACTTTCTTATAAATATGTCATAATCACATTAACTACTAAGTGCTATGGGGCCCTTAAAACATAAGTTTTTCACTTCGGTGACGTTCAAAAATCCGACATACACAGTCGCGATCAGTAAGTTATTTAGAGTCCAATAAGAAAAACTTAATTTTTGGGGAATAGTAACCTACTCTTATTAATAGTAACATAACCTTATGAATATTGATATACCCTAATTAATAGTAACCTTACCTATGATAATATATAAATAATATTCAAATTGAAAGTACAATATACCTATATTTTAGAATAAGTTAATGAATGTTTTAAAACTGGTTTTTGATAATAAATTATGATTTTAATTAAATATTAAATTAATAATATTTAGAAAATTATTTTTGAAAAATGGACTTCTTTTTTTGATTCTACATTTCGAAAAATGGTCAGGGTGAATTTTTGGGAGTTTTCTAAAATACTTGATTTTTTGATGAATAGTAAAATACGGTAATTTACCGTATATATACATTATAAGATAAATAAACTATTCCTAGAATCATGGATGATGTCACCACCCTTAATACGAATTCACATGATAAAATTACTATTCTTGGTCATGGAATACTTACTATTACTTGTCTTGTGAAGAAATAATAAATTAATGAGTTTTATATTAAGAAATCCCATCTCTCCTCCACTATAAAAACCCCCTCTCATCCCCCTCTTCCAATCACTGCTCTCAAGACTTGTGCCTTCTCCAAATTCTGGAGAAATACCCTCCCAACCTCCTCTCCCACGTCCAGGAATCTTTGGTCTCATTAAAAGACCAAGACCTCTCCCTTAAGGAGGTTCTCAAGGAAGTTTGGTTCAAGAGGTAAATTACTCTTTTCAATTCTTTGTCTTTCCTTTCAAGTTAATTTGTTTTATTTTTCTATTAACTATCTTAATAAAATTTTTTTGATGACTCTAGTACCTTATATGTACTGTAATGTTTCCATTATAGCGGAATAAGTTATCATCATCTCCTCCTTTTTACCTTCTTTTATACTAGCATCAAGAACACCATTTGAGATGTGTCAATTTTACACATTCAAGGAGGATGGAATTTCGATTTCTTTTATCATTCTAAATTATGGTCATGAAACCATTATTGTTATGGTTTAACCAGATTATTATATATAATATAACCTATTTAAGATTCTGCAATCCCTTTGTTCAAATGGTGTTAGGTTATAAAGAATAATGAGTTCGTTGTAATCAAAAC
This sequence comes from Viscum album, assembly GCA_963277665.1. NCBI lineage: Eukaryota > Viridiplantae > Streptophyta > Magnoliopsida > Santalales > Viscaceae > Viscum > Viscum album. Next base: position 1,333,719,387 of record OY728165.1, on the reverse strand, counting down.
CCACAAATTAACCGAAACAATTATCATTAAAGTTCTATATGATAGTTCATCCTCGTTCCATGTAACCAAGTTATATAAATGAACAATAACAAATATTTATTTTCATAAATAATATATAATTTCAATTCTTGAGATTTAAAACCATTCCACATCATCACTTAAAAACAAGTGAACCGAATATGAAAATAAGAGAAACGAACACTCTAGAACGACGAAATTCAATAAAATAACTTGTCAATAAAGACATAAATGAACTAACCATAATTATGGTAAACTAAATACATGTCTAATAGTTTATGAAATAATTTATTACCAAGTATAATTTCATATTCCTGGAGCTTAAGTACAATAGAGGAACACGTTTGGAGTTAAGGTAAGAGTTTCTTCATCTCACTTTCATTTTTGTGAGATATTTCCGTAATCACTACTATCACATGTGTATGATGTATGTATACTTCCCATTGATGTTTCATATCATGAATCTATTAATTTTAATGATATTCAATTTATCATTTGACGATAATTAATTTTGGGCATACGATTCAATTGATTACAAAGTTGTAAGAGTTTTTCCACCCGAACTTCCATTTTCATTCGGGATACTTTCATTGTCTAATTACCTCAATTAAATTATTATTTATTGTTATCTACTCATAATATATTATGTGTGATTATCATATATATGTGTACAAACCATAACTATTTCTTATTTTATGGATAGTTACACATTTTTAAAGGAACTTTCAAAGTTGTTTACAAAATACAAGCCCAATCCAAGGGAATTTCTCAAATTCTTCCCTATTTTCAAGGGCACTCTGTGATATGTTTTTGGAAAACTTTATCTTTATAAAATCACTCATTTTGTTATGAAAATACTATCTTACCTCACTTATGGTTTTATACAAATATTTTTCCAAAAGAACTCTTCTTTTCAAAATAAAAGAGTATTTATCTCAAGAATTGCTTAATGATTTCATAAGAGTGTTTTCTTCTAATTCAACACTCTTGTTGATTTCATGGTGTTATTGGGTTTAATCATTTATGAAGTCATCTACCATATTTGATTTAATGTTTTATGAATAACTCTATTGTGTATGATCTATCCTAAAACCATTCACCATATTACTCGGAATGGTTAGTGTTTTATGTTTAATGATTGGGGAAAGTTAGTTACATTTCATATGATATTTTCAATATGAATATATATGTTGTTTATGTTGATCCCCGCTCATATGAGGAATGAATTGGACTTGTTATGTGATGGTTGGGGCCCGCTATAGCCCCTCTATGCATCAGTAGGTATCATGAGACAAATAGACATGGAATTGTCCGAGACCTTTCCCAATGTGATATAGATTTTGGCCGAGGCCTTAATCATTAGACGTCTTGGCCGAGGCCTTGAAAAATGTTTCAGAATGTCCGTAATTATGAATTCTATCATTATGAGTTCAAATATTGATATTTCATGTCGTTATTCGACTAGTAGAATACCCATGATTATGTTTTATTATGGCATTATTTACTCAGCTCATATTCCTTCCATAATGTGTTAATGTTTATTATTAAAGGCATGTGTTTTCAATTATTCACCATGTCTAATGTTTATATTATCTTCCATTGTATTTCTTACTCTTATTGAGCATTTGAGCTCACCCCTTTCTTATGTTTCATTTTCTCAGGACATGAAGAATTATTTTATGAATGACTTGCAAGCATAATCTAGGAGATGTGATGACTCTAGTGGAATAAATTAGTGTTGTTTTTTCCTTTCCTTATGTAAAGTTGAACTTATGTATGTATCTTGTTTCCAATAATACTAAACTAATTGGTCCTTTGGGATTCATATTCCTTGTATGTATGCCAACATAATCAAATAAGGTACCAACTCCGGGTAATTGGGGTCGGGCCCTTACAGTTGGTATCAGAGGAAGTTTAGTAGAATACTTGGAAACTAGATTTAGAAAATGTAGAATTAGGGAAGAGTCCCTAAGTTAGTCTTTGAGGATATACATACAATAAAATCTTGGTATTTTGGTAAGGAATAGATTATGTGGATCTTTTAAGAAATACATCCCTGTCTGGATACGACCAGGTAAAGGTGGCTCTGGCACAAATATATCTAGGGGTAAAACCCGAAAACACCGCTTTGAGCTAGACTCGAATGGGAACTGGTGAACTAAAATGGGCCTTGATGCACTCTTGGTTATGACACTCCTGGGGGATATGATTAGGATAATTCACATTTTCTTTACAATCCATTATGAAGGAGTTTAATGTAAATATTCCTCAAAGAATCCATTTTTGTGAATATGGGATTAGCCATGCGTAGGATCTCAATTTTTCTGAGTATTTTTAAGTTAAGATTATACATTTTGATTCATAACCTAATATAGTGTATGCCATTATTTAGATATGGTGCCTAGTGGACGGAATAAAAATCGCATGAATGCATGTGTCCCCTGTAGGGATTTTCCTCCAATGCAAGATAATGATGTTGGCTCTAATGTTGTGACTGGTTATGAACAACTCATAACTATACTGGGACAACTTACCCAGGTTATGAATAATAACCTTACCTGTATGGAGCATCTGGATCCACCATGTGGAGGAGCCATGCTAGATCACTTTATGCGACAATAGCCTCCATCATTAAACGGGACTACAAACCTGTTTGTAGCAGAGTAGTGGATATGTTCCCTTGAGAAGATATTTCTTGCTTTGGGATGTAATGAAAGAGAGAAGGTTGTCATGGAAGTATATCGTCTGTCGGGAGATTTGGATCAGTAGTGGTCATTAATCCAAAACACAAAGGAGGAGAAAAAAAAGAAGATATGTAATGGAGGTATTTTAAGGAAATATTCTTAGAAAAATATTTCCCTCGTGAGCAGCGAGCATATATAAAGAGACAATTCTTGAATCTGAGGAAGAAGGATGATGAAAATGTTTCCAAGTATGAATCCAACTTCACAAGGTTAGAAAGAAATTATGTGGACTATATATGAAATCCAAGGAGCAAAATTGATCGATTCTTTTATGGCCTAATGACATTCCTCCAGCAGGCACTGGTATCCCAAAATTTCTCATCATATAAAAACATAGTTTCATGTGATATCAAGACCTAAAAATAATTCTCTAAGTATTATGACTTTAAGGGAAAGAAAGAAAATAAGAGGGCTGCTGAAAAACATGGGAAAGGAAATAAGGAAATAGGGAAGAAGGGAAGATTTGAATTTCCACCATGTGAAAATTGTGGAAGGAAACACCCCGGTGCATGCTTAAAAGGAAAAGGAGTATGCTACAAATGTGGTCAGAAAGGCCATCTTGCTGGTGATTGAAAAGGAAAGAGGGAAGCCAATGATGTTCAATGCTATAATTGTCAGGATATGGGGCACTATGCTAATAATTGTCCAAAACTTCAAGGAAATATGTAACAGAATAGGCCAAGTGAGAAAGGACAAGAATATGCGATCACAACTACAGAGGTTGAAGTTCTGCGTGATGTGGTGTCAGGTACTTTGATCATTTCCTCAAGCTTAGACAATGCTTTATTTGATTCTGGATCATCGCATTGTTTCATATCTTCCTAGTTTGCAAAGAAAATTAGATATTTCCAATTTTATTTAACAAGGGATTTGTCAGTCAAAACTCCTAAGGTAAGTATCATTGCTACAAAGTTCTGTCAATCTGTTCCAATAGGGAATAAAAATGTTCTTTATCATCTGATCTCATCATCATACCCATGGTTGAATTAGATATAATCCTCAGTATGGAATGGATTTCAGATCATGATGAAAAAATTTATTGTAAGAAGAAGGAGGTTATGATTTTTGATGACGATGATAAAGAACACCTTATCTTTAGAGAAGAATCATCACCACCTAATTCTTATCTAGATCCACCCCCAGTAGCTCAACTAAATTCAATTATTTGGGAGGAAGAGAATGAAATAACTGTGGATGAGGAAAGGAATGTTCAAATAGAGGATGTATCTATTGTTATAGAATATGTTGATGTGTTTCTAGAAGATTTACCTGGACATCCTCCAGAATGAGAAATTGAGTTTTCCATTGATTTAATTCCTGGTTCAAGGCCCATATCGAAGACCCCTTATAAAATGGCCACTGTGGAACTAGTGGAACTAAAGAAACAACTAGAGGAATTGAGTAATAAGGTATTTATCCACCCTAGTGTTTCTCTATGGGGATCCCCTATCCTTTTTGTTAAGAAGAAAGATGGATCTATGAGGTTATGTATCGAATACAAGGAGATCAATGCTATAACAATAAAGAACAAGTATCCCCTACCTCGCATTGATGATTTATTTGACGAACAGCATGGAGCTCAATACTTTTCAAAGATTGAACTTCTATCTAGATATCATCAGTTGAGTGTGAAGAAGGAAGACATTCTAAAAACAGCATTTCGAACTAGGTACGAGCATTACAAGTTTACGGTAATGCCTTTTGGATTGACTAATGAACCCTCTATCTTCATGGATCTAATGAATAGAGTTTTAAAGGAATATCTCGATGATTTTGTAGTGGTATTTATTGATGATATCTTGGTATACTCCAAAAGCCACGAATATCATGAAAATCACTTGCGCATTATCCTGAAGACTCTTAGAAGACATGAATTATATGGGAAGTTTAGAAAGTGTGAATTATGGATTCAGGAGATTTCATTTCTTGGATATATTTTCTCTAAGGATTGAATCCTAGTTGATCATATAAAGACAAAGGCAATCCAAGATTGGCTCACGCCAACAAACATAAATGAATTACACAGTTTTATTAGCTTAGCAGGTTATTATCAGTGTTTCGTACAGAATTTTGCCCGACTGGATAACCTGCTAATGAAGATCACATGTAAAGGGGTTAAATTTGTTTGGACCAAAGATTGTGAAGAATGTTTTGAAGAACTGAAGAGAAAATTATTCAATGCTCCTATATTGACTCTACCATTAGGGAATGAAGGGTTTGTTATTTATAGTGATGCTTCAAAGAAAGGACTTGGTTGTGTCCTTATGAAAAACGATAGGGTTATTGCTTATGCATCACAATAAATAAAAATTCATGAGCAAAACTATCCTACTCATGATCTTGAGTTTGCTGCTGTAATATTTTCCTTGAAGATATGGATACATTATCTCTATGGTGAAAAATGTGAGATTTATATTGATCATAAGAGTTTGAAGTACATTTTCTCTCAGAAAGAACTCAACATGAGGAAAAGTAGATGGATTGAACTACTAAAGGATTATGATTGCACGATACACTACCACCCGAGGAAGGAAAATAAGGTGTCAGATGCTTTGAGTAGAAAGGATCATGGAGTTTTGAACAAGATCAGAGTTGAAAGGGATCCTATTTTCATGGATCTAGTAAAGATTGATATGGGAATAACCATGGAAGGTGAAACATCAATTCATTTTCAAATGTTTGCCAAACCATCTTTACTAGAAAGGATAAAAGGTTCTCAGGATGATAATGAGGGGTTTCAAAAGAAGATTAAATCTGTGAATGATGGGAGATTGAGTGACTTCGTATATGAAGATGGAATTTTGAAATTTGGGAAGAGACTTTGTGTTCCCGATATAACTGATCTAAAGAGGGAATTGTTGGATGATGCTCATAGTTCCAATTTATCTATACACCTTGGTAGAACTAAGATGTATAGATATTTGAAGGAACATTTTTGGTGGGACAACATGAAGAGGGAGATTGCTGATTTTGTGTCAAGATGTATGGTTTGTCAACAAGTGAAAGCTGGAAGGAAACAATCTGGAGGAGTATTGCAACCTCTTCCCATACCTGAGTGGAAATGGGATAATATCATGATGGACTTTGTCATGGGACTGCCAAAGAATCCTAAAAGGAATGATGAAATATGGGTCATTGTTGACCGTCTTACCAAGTCAGCGTATTTTCTTCCTATAAGAGAAGATCTACCACTTGAACGTCTAGAAAGACTGTATATTAATGAAGTTGTGAGACTTCATGGAGTACCCCTATTGATTATTTTTGATCATGACCCACGTTTTACGTCAAGATTCTGGAAAATTCTTCAGAAGGCCCTATATACTGATCTTCGTTTGAGAACTGCCTACCACCCACAAACTAATGGACAATCAGTACGGACTATTCAAACATTGGAAGACATGTTGAGGTCTTGTTCACTTGATTTTCAAGGCACGTGGGATCATTATTTACCTCTCGTAGAATTTTCCTACAACAATAGCTTCCATTCAAGTATATAGATGGCACCCTATGAAGCATTATATGGGAGGCGATGTCGTACACCAACTTGCTGGGATGATGTTGGTGAAAGAAAGCTCATGGGTCTAGAACTTGTTGAAGAAACAATGGAAAAGGTGAAGATTATACAGAACCATATCAAAATAGCTCAAAGTAGGCAAAAGAGCTATGCAGATAACCGAAGGAAGGATTTGGAGTTTCAAGATGGTGATCACGTTTTCTTAAAGGTATCTCCATGGAAGGGTATTATACGATTCGGTAAGAAGGGAAAGTTAAGTCCCAGGTACATCGGACCTTTTGAAATTCTGGACCGAGTTGGATCCGTAGCTTACCATTTGGCAATGCTGCCAAGTCTCTCCAAGGTTCACAATGTGTCCCACGTGTCAATGTTAAGAAAGTACATGCCATACCCAACACATGTACTCACTTATGAAGAAGTGGAATTTGAGCCCGATCTATCTTACTGTGAAGAACATATAAAGATTATTGATACTAGAGAACAAGTATTGAGAAATTGGATGACTCTTCTGGTAAAGGTTCTATGGAGGAACCATAAGATGGAGGAAGCAACATGGGAGCCTCAGAAGCTTATGTTAAAGGCATATCCAAATCTTTTTAGGGAATATTTTGTGAATTTCGAGGACGAAATTTTTTTACGGAGGGGAGAATGTAAAGACCTAATATTTTTAAAGGGAAATTACTTTCTTATAAATATTCAATAATCACATTAACTACTAAGTGCTATGGGACCCTTAAAACATAAGTTTTTCACTTCTGTGATGTTTAAAAATCCGGCATACACAGTCACGATCAGTAAGTTATTTAGAGTCCAATAAGAAAAACTTATTTTTTGGTGAATAGTAACCAACCCTTATGAATAGTAACATACCCTTATAAATAGTGATATACCCTAATGAATAGTAACATTACCTATGATAATATATAAATAATATTCAAGTTGAAAGTACGATATACGTATATTTTAGAATAAGTTAATGAATGTTTTAAAACTGGGTTTTGATAATAAATTATAATTATAATTAAATATTAAATTAATAATATTTAGAAAATTATTTTTGAAAAATGTAATTAATTTTTGGATTCTACATGTCAAAAAATGGTCAGGGTGAATTTTTGGGATTTTTCTGAAATACTTGATTTTTTGATGAATAGTAAAATATGGTAATTTATCGTATATATACATTATAAGCTAAATAGACTATTCCTAACATCATGGATGATGTCACCACACTTAATCCGAATTCACATGATAAAATTACTATTCTTGGTCATGGAATAATTACTATTACTTGTCTTGTGAAGAAATAATAAATTAATAAATTTTATATTAAGAAATCCCCTCTCTCCTCCACTATAAAACCCCCTCTCACCCCCTCTTCCAATCACTCCTCTCAAGCCTTGTTCCTTCTCCAAATTCTGTCAAAATACCCTCCCAACCTCCTATCCCACATCCATAAAGCTTTGGTCTCATTAAAATACCAAAACCTCTCCCTTAAGGAGGTTCTCAAGGAAGTTTGGTTCAAGAGGTAAATTCCTCTTTTCAATTCTTTGTCTTTCCTTTCAACTTCATTTGTTTCCTTTTTCTATTACCTCTCTTTATCCAAATTTTGTGATGACTCAATTACCTTATATGTACTAGAATTTTTTCATGATATTGGAATAATTTATCATCATATCCCCCCTTTTACCTTCTTTTATACTAGTATCAAGAACACCATCCGAGATGTGTCAATTTTACACATTCAAGGATGATGGACTTTCGATTTATTTTATCATTATAAATTCTGGTCATGAAACCATTATTGTTATGGTTGAACCAGATTATTATATATAATATAATTTATTTAAGATTCTGTAATCCCTTTGTTCAAATGGTGTTAGGTTATAAATAAAAATGACTTCGTTGTAATCAAAACCCACAAATTAAGAGAAACAATTATCATTAAAGTTCTATATGATAATTCATCCTCGTTCCATATAACCAAGTTATATAAATGAACAACAAAACCTATTTATATTCATAAATAATATATAATTTCAATTCTGTAGATTTACATCCATTCCACTTCATTACTTAAAAACAAGTGAACCGAATATGAAAATAAGAGAAACGAACACTCCAGAACGGCGAAATTCAATACAATAACTTGTCAATAAAGACATAAATGAACTAACCAGAATTATGGTAAACTAAATACATGTATAATAGGTTCTTAAATAAGTTATTAACAAGTATAATTTCATATTCCAGGATCTTAATTACAAGAGAGGAACACGTTTGGAGTTAAGGTAAGGGTTTCTTCATCTCACTTTCATTTTTGTGAGATATTTCCGTAATCACTACTATCACTTGTGTATGATGTATGTATACTGAACATTGATGTTTCATATCATTAATATATTAATTTTCATGATATTAAATTTATCATTTGACGATCATTAATTTTGGGCATACGATTCAATTGATTACAAAGTTGTAAGGGGTTTTCCACCTGAACTTCCATTTTCATTCGAGATACTTTCATTGTCTAATTAACTCAATAAAATTATTATGTATTGTTTTGTAATCATAATATATTATGTGTGAGTATCATATATATGTGAACAAACCAGAACCCTTCCTTATTTTATGGATATTTACACATTTTTAAAGGAACTTTCAAAGTTGTTTCCAAAATACAAGCCTGATCCAAGGGAATTTCTCAAATTCATTCCTATTTTCAAGGTCACTATATGATCTAATTTTGTAAACCTTTATCTTTATAAAATCACTCATTTTATTATGAAAATACTATCTTACCTCACTTTCATGACTCGTCCTCGGGGCCCGTGCCGTGACTACCCCAAGCCCGCCTTCCATAGGTCAGGGGCTGGCGACTAGCACCAAAGGCGTAAATCCCGATAACTGGGAATGCATTGCCTTTATAATAGTAAACAAAACACCATAGAGTACAAGCGGAAGTAATACACTAAGTAAAAAAGAAAGTGCTAAAAATTAAATAGGCTAGAATACAAACCCAACTGAAAGTACAGCTACAACTGAATGGAAGTACAACAGAAAAGACAAAAAGCTAGAAGAATAGAAGCAGCTCCTAGGTCATCTACCTCAGATCCTACCTGAAGGGTAGATACAGATAGTGCAGCTCCTGGATCGTCCACCACAGATCCTACCTGAAGGGTAGGTACAGATAGCCTCCAAAACTCTCTCACCTGTCAACCTCCTCTGAGTATCGTCTCGTCGTGAAGTCTACCTCTGGATACTGACTCGTCGTGAGGTCCACCTCCGGGTACCGTCCAATCCTCGAAAACTCGGCCTCTGTCAGCACTGCCTGTCATCTGCAACCAAAACAACGAGGTGTGGGCATAGCCCGTACAGGGGTGAGTATACGATACTCAGTAGGGACCCCAAGACCCTCAAGGTCTCACTAAATCCAACAAGGATAACCACAAATAAGGATCTTAAAAGATAACCCTTACTTAGGTATAAGCTCATACTTATACCTAAGTTATCAAGTAACCCAACTCAATCATGAGGAAACACAACGGTTATGAAATCAACGGATAACCACTACCTAGGTATGTGCCTATACACATACCTAAGTTATCAAGTGACCCATGTCAAACATGAGGTAAACACAATGGTCATAGACTCAGCTCAAACCAGGATTTTCACTATCGAAACCGTAACTGCTGAAGAGCTCCGTCTATGATGAGTACAGTGATCCTATCATGACTCTGAGTTACTGCTCACTATCCTAAGACTGCTGAGGTACTCCTCTTGTCGAGTACCGCAGGTTAGCCACCCAAACACAGTAGTGCTTCCCACCGGGGTCTTCCACCAAACACAGTAGTGCACCCCCCCTAATAGCCTGCAGAGGTACTCTTTCTGTTGAGTACCGCGGGTCTGCACCCAAACAAAGTAGTGCTCCATCTACCATGGTTCTGCACCCAAACATAGTAGTGCTCCGTCCACTGGGCTAGTCGACTCACTCCAAGTCGAGTCGGTCAAGCAGTCGTCAGGTCTCAGCCGGCTACACGGTCTCCGTACTCTTTACACTCATCTTCGGGAGGGTCCTCTCCATGAGCTATAGGTCGATACTCAAACTATCTCAAAGTCCCCCGAAGAAGTATCCCAAAGTACCGCCTCTCCATAGGCGTCTCAACGCAACAGACGGCGCATCAATGGGGCGCCCGGTCTGTGAGTTATTAGCCTTTTCGTCCCAGGGGCCCGGTTGGTTTCGTGTACAAACCAACCCGGACGCATCTCAACTGTACCCCGAACTTTTATAGGGTATACTCATAGGTATTGTTTCTCAACGTGATTACCAACGCCACTGACGGTTCGTCAAACGGTCGTCCGGTCTGAAGGTTATCGGCTTCTCCGTTCCAGGGGCCCGGTTGGATTTCGGGTACAATCCAACCCGACCTTACTCCAACTGCATCCAAACCTCAGGTTAAGTATTCCAAAAGTTCTGTCTCATCAAGAGGAATCCAACAAAGTCGACGGCACGTCAATCGGACGTCCGGAGCTCAAGTTATAGACATTTTCGCTCTGAGGTCCCGGTTGGTTTCATGTACAAACCAACCCGGCCATACTCAAAGTTATCCAAAACCTTGAGTGTTATATACCGAAACGACCGTCTCGATCCAAGGATCATTACGCAACTAACGGTGTGTCGATCAGAGGTTCTTATCCCAAGATATGGGCAAAAGACCGGAAGTGATCTGAAAATGGGGGGTATGGGCCCGGTCCGACCCGGCCGGGCGCGGCCCAGCCCGGCAGGGCACGACCCGGCCCGGTCCGCGCAAACCGGCCCGACCCGTCTGGGTGGCACGCTGTCTCGTCCAGCGAGCCGAGTGGGGGATGCAGTCCCACGTGGCCTTTGCGCTTCACGGACGCTGCGAGCGCTGCGTCCTACTCCCCCGGATCCCGCGCGACCGTGGGATCTGGCCGCCTGCCGCCGCGGCTTCAGCCGCGACAGTTCCTCCTGGCGGCGTGCCGGGGCGCCGCCGCCTCTGGGTGACCAGCTGGTGTCGGCCGTCGGCGCCGCCGCGCCGGTGACCCGCGCCGCCGGTGATGTCCGCGGGCCACCGGAGTTACTCCGGTGGTCCGTTTTCAATTCCGTCTACACCGGTGTTCATCTCAGGTCTCGTACTTTACTGAGAAGACCTCAAAACACGATTGTGGCCCGTTTCTTCTTCGCCGCCAATTCGCACATTAATAAACAAGCTGCGGAGGGTTGTCGGGCCGTGTTTGTTCGGCCCGCGCCCTCTGCGTTAGGTTTTATCAAATGGAAAACATTTAAACACATGCTTTTAATCATTGACGAGGGTATAATTTATTCAAAATAAATTATACGAACACCCTGCAATTAAATACCCACACACGAGGGTATAATTCACATAAACATTATATACAAAAACCCCATACCTCATGTCGTTTGTCGTTTGTCGGCGATATCGCAAGAGGGTGGACGTCGGCTCGTCATCGTCGTCCCAACGGAGGAGATGAAGATGACGATTGTCGCTAGCGTTCGTCACTTCCGTCACCGTCGGTGTGCACCTGAGGAAATGTCGTCTCCTCTCTTGTTGCGAAGGAAGAAGGAAGGAACGTTGTCATTGGCGACGATCAACGCGGTCGACAACTTCTCCCTTAACGCGGAGGAAGAGAAGAGTTGATGGCTGTTCTTCGTCGAGAACGTTCTTCGTCGTTGGAGGAAAGCTATCCCTCCTCTCCTTCTCCTCCTTATCTCTCCACCAAGAAATTAAGCCCCCCCCAAATAATAGAGTTTTCTCTCTATTATTTTTATGGAACTAAACCCAAGGGTTATCACTCATAAAGTGACAACAAATAGATTAAATGTGGAGAGATGAATTCAAAAATATTTGAATTAAAAGAATGAATTAATTCACTTCATTAATGAGGGAGAGTGGGTGAGTTACAAATTAAAGAGGGAGTTAGGGAGTTATGGGGAATGTGAAGGGGTGGGGTTAGTGTGGGCCCCACCTATCCTTTATTCTCCCAAGGGAAGTTAGCAACCCAATGGGTCCCACTCCAACTCCCAAACCTAGGAGTTAAACCACATAAGAGAGGGAAAAAGTGTTGTGACACAACACTTAAACCACTTAGGAAGAAATAAAAATAAAATTGTAAAACAATTATATTTTTATTCTTCACTCTTTTTTTAACAAATCCTCCCGAGCAAACGCAACTCCAGAAAGGGTCTTCTTAAGAAATTATCGGCGCTGCGAGTTCATCGGTGCCCACAAATTTCAATTCCGAGCACCAGTTCAAAAGTTAGAAAAACCCGCTCGTTCGTTCACTGAACGTACCCGAGCAAAACTTCGGAAATTGATTACAGGCACACTGGACCTCGGAATCAGGCATCGTCAGAAACCACATACTCGTAAAATTATAAAGAAAATAATAAAAAATTTTCCTTGAAATTTCTGGGTCTTCACATTACTCCCACCTCAGGGATTTACGTCCCCGTAAATCTATAACACAAACTAGGGAAACAAAAGTAGTACTGAGCATGCATCTGAGCCTTCTGCTCCCATGTGCTCACCTGGAGGTTCCCGTAATGCCAGTGAATGTGCACCTGAGGAATCGACCGTCTATGTAGGATCTGCTCCTGTCGATCCTCGATCCCCATTGGAGCCTCCGTGAATGTCGCCCTGCCATCGACGTTCTTCTTCCTGAGGTCGATGATGTGTGAAGGATCATGCATGTATCTCCTCAGCTGAGATACGTGGATGACAAGATGTACCCAGTGAAATTGAGGTGGAAAGGTCAAGCGGTAAACCACCTCGCCTACCCTGCTGAGGACATAGAAAGGTCTGTTGAACCTTAGAGATAACTTGCCTCCTCGGCCGGATCTTCGTAAACCTTGTCGAGGTGAGACCCGTATATGGACGTGGTCATCATCCTCGAACTCTAGATGCCTCCTTTTACTGATTAAAACTGAAACTCAAAACTCCTTCTTCCACGAGGGTAAGGTTGGTCGACCCAAGAGTGATCGGCCAAACCCTCCTATGCATGAGTTTGTCCTGTACTTCCTGGGGTTTCTTTTTCATCGACCAAGGAAAACCCATCCCGATGTTGTAGTTAGACCACAACATTTTTTTAGAGACATTGGGTCACACTCCTTGACTGCATGCAGCCACACTCTCCCTCTTCTCTCCAGCTCCCTGAGCCTGGTGGGGAAAACAAAGGTGGGTGGTTGTAGCATGTTGAAATGTACACCACCTCATGCTGCTCTCCTAGCTCTGATTTCCATATCTGCTCTGCAGATTCATCTGTCCTTATCACTCCTTCTTGAAACATTTTACACACCCGAGTCCCTGATACTGGCGCCAGTTTCCTGTTTCTTACTACACTGTGCAGTCTTCATCCGCTCCTGGATGATCTGCACCTTCTTTTCATATGATCTTTAAGAGCTTCTAAGATTTCTCCTTTTCCAAAAAGAGAAATTCGGTGTCATCCCCTATATGAACCACTCCCATTTCCTAATATAGTCAATCCTGACATGAATGATGCATTCATGCTATGGATGACGTCGTAAGGCCTCGACATTACTACTAAGAGATCCAACCGTGACTCTCGCCTCCAAGGGTCGAGTCACACTGTCGGCATCAGTGTGAGGTCACTGGGTCTCCTCCAGTAGAAATCTCAAAAGTGAGGGTCAAGTCAATAGTTTAAGCCGAGACCTCTCAATATCAACCAAACAAAAGGAAATGAAAGCAAGTGTCACTAGGATAAGTGTCTTTTATTATTGCAGCTCATAGTACAAAGACACAAATACAACATCAACATGGAACTAGAAGTACTAAGAAAAAAAGGAATCCACTAGTTCCGCTCCTGTCCACCTGCTTCCGGAGCTCTACTGCCTTGTCCACCGCTCGACTATTTCTCAAACACCCACCGCTGCTTCTGTCTTGATGGATCCTACAATGAATGCGGATCAACTGTGCAGGGATTCAGACAGTCACGTTCCATGTGAACCTTACTGCCGCATGCATAACACTTCCTGCTCCTCGTATAGCTGGATCTGTTCCTCTTCTACCTCTGCATCATCTATCTACTTCCCAAAGATGAATAGGCTACTGATAAAAATCCTGTGACAAAGGCAGCAGCTTCTGAACACGCTCGGGGTGTAGAACCAATGGTACAAACTCCACCCTGAAAAAGGTCTCAAAGTCTCCCCATGTGAAGGTCATCTTATCGAAAAACTAGAGCATCCGGCTCCACCATCTGCCTGATGCTGCCTGAAGGAGGCTAGCAGTAAAGATCACCATGAAGTCCGCTGGTGTACTGATAGGGCGCTATCGTGGGCTCCCTCAAATGATTAATGTGATTTTGGGGTACTTAGGTGCAGCAGAGTGGCTGACCAAGGTCGTCTCTCAAAGGAGGAAGTGAATTTAACAACTTATTGATGGTATTCTAAAAATAAAATAAAAGAGAATAAAATAAAAACACTACTTTAAAGGATTGGGGTTTTTATCATAGTTTATTAATATAGAAGAAGTTTGCTGGAAGAAGATTGTATATTTTTTTGTTTTTAGTTTTGAAATGAATTTCGATTAAAATGACACAACAAGAAGATGTTTTTTAGAAATCTATTTTAAAAGGCATAATCGATCTAACTCTACCTATTCATTCACTTATTAATCATTATCATTTAAATCAATATCCACTTAATTATGATCCCCTAATTTTTTATCCCTCAAAATCTACGAGAGTTAACTTAACTACAAAGATGAAATTACTTAAACCCTAGGCTAGCTTCGGAACACGCAATCGCAGCACACTGCTTTGATTGTTGTTCTAAGGATAGATTATGTTCAGTGGTTAATTAGAGAAAATATCCATTATGGAAATGAGGATGAATTGTTTTTAGGGATTATATTTTAACTCTACAAATTTATCCCGTGTGGTCTTGTATTACCAATTAATATTTTTCTCTCACAATTTACACAAAATCCCGACCTCGCGTGTTTTAGTGTTAATTATTAAATTGCTTTCTTAGTTTCTTGTAATTTAAAAACACAATTCATGTATCATATTATGTGAATTAAATTAGACCATTTATTCAAAATAAATAAATAAATATGGTAGAAGATAGATTGATTACTAAAAGACTACTCTTCCATGGGTGGCGTAATCATCCTAGAAGCGTTTTGCATGTGCAAAGGTTTATAATGGGTATAACCCAATAACGCTTCTACACAAGAATTCCATCCCAAAGAGGAAGATTAAGAGAAGAATAAATTTAAACAAAACAGAAGAAAATAGAATAAATAAAAGAAGAACAAAGAATTTTATTACACAAACAAAATTATTAGAACATGAAGGAGGAGAAGAAGGCTTCGTCGAAGGGATCCTTGCTTCAAGAGCTACCCTTATTGAAATGGTTGGAGAATTGGAGTGGATCCACTTATCCTCTTCCCCTCAACTTAAAAAATCACGTCCCAACCCCACCAAATGATAAAAAAACCAATTTATAGAGTGGTGGGGAGGCTAGGTTCAAAGTGGTTTCAAGTGTGAATGGGGAATCTCGGACAAATATTTTATGCCAACTTGAACTGCCCATTTGACCACAAAAAATCGTGAATTGGCTGACCTTCTAGAAGGATAAAATGTGAGGATATGGGTCCTCTATCTCCTCTATAAATTTGGGCTTAATCCAGGCCCATATAAAGGAGTTATGGATGAAATACAGAAGCTTCTCCATTCTGGAGAGTCCAGCCCAACTTTGACTTCATGGACCATTTTCAACAACCAAATGCACTCTTTAGCTCTAGTTTCATGAATAAAGGTTGTAGATAATTAAGTTAGGAAAACTTTTAAAAAATTTCAAATTAAAATAATAAATATAAAAATCTGTATCTTCGAAATACTACAGTGAACTATCAAGGGTAAAAATGGAATTTTCATCAAATATTGAAATGAATGAACTATCCCAAATAATTTCTAATTAAACATATTTAACACAATGTGAGGAAATTATAACATTTATTATCAATAAAATATTCAATAAAATAGTGTTTTATCATGTACCTACTATCTTGAAGACTCTCACCACAGCCTCCATCCAATCCTTAGCCGCCTGTGGGTCCATCTCTCCCCAGAACCTGGGTGGCCTCTGGTGCTGGAACTCGTGCAGCGTGCTCAAGCGGCGTGCATTGCCTGCTACTGGGGCTGGTGGAATCGGTGGCCCAACATATGGTAGTACCAATGGTGCCTCCACTGGTGTCTCAACTGTAAGAGGGCCCTGTACCGAAGCCTCGTCGCTCGGTAGGCTGTCAATACATATATCTCTCAAGGTTCTAGTTGATCGTCCGTGATAAGGCATCCTGAAAGAAATAGACGTGACACAGTCAAACAATTTATACCTGGTGAGCTGACCTGATTTGATCTGTTTTAAGGGAAAACCTTTGAAAACACACACGCAATTAATGTTTTCGTGCACTGAGTCAGAAATCAGAAGTCAGGGTCCTGGTGTATGGATACGTCGGCTGCCCGCACCAACACTGGACTCCCTGAACTGAAGACCACACTCGGTACCCTTAACACTATTGCTTCACAGAAAGAAAATATCAGAGTTATAAGTTCTGCGGTAGAACCGAATCCTCTGATACTAATTTGTCACGACCCGTCCTCAGGGCCCGTTCTGTGACTACCCCAAGCCCACCTTCCATAGGACAGGGGCTGACGACTAGCACCAAAGGCGTAAATCCCGATAACTGGGAAGAAATTGCCTTTATAAAAGAAAATAAAACACAACAGAGTACAAGCGGAAGTAATACACTGAGTACAAAAGAAAGTGCTGAAAAGTAAATGGGCCAGAATACAAACCCAACTGAAAGTACAGCTACAACTGAACGGAAGTACAACAGAAAATACAAACAACTGGAAGAATAGAAGCAGCTCCTAGGTCGTCCACCTCGGATCCTACCTGAAGGGTAGGTACAAATAGCGAAACTCCTGGATCATCCACCATGGATCCTACCTGAAGGGTAGGTATAGATAGCCTCCACAACGCTCTCTCCTGTCAACCTCCTCCGAGTATCGTCTCGTCGTGAAGTCCACCTCTGGATACTGACTCGTCGTGAGGTCCACCTCCGGGTACCGTCCAGTCCTCGAACACTCGGCCTCTATCAGCGCTGCCCATCTTCTGCAACCAACACAACGAGGTGCGGGCATAGCCCGTGTAGGAGTGAGTATACAATACTAAGTAGGGACCCCGAGACCCTTAAGGTCTCACTAAATCCAACAAGGATAACCACAAAGAAGGATCTCAACAGATAACCCTTACTTAGGTATAAGCTCATACTTATACCTAAGTTATCAAGTAACCCAACTCAATCATGAGGAAAAACAAAGGTTATGAAATCAACGGATAACCACTTCCTAGGTATGTGCCCATACACATACCTAAGTTATCAAGTGACCCATCTCAAACATGAGGTAAACACAAAGGTCATAGACTCAGATCAAACTAGGATTTTCACTATCGAAACCGTAACTGCTGAAGAGCTCCGTCTCTGACGAGTACAGTGATCCTGTTATGACTCCGAGGTACTGCTCACTAACCTAAGACTTCTGAGGTATTCCTCCTGTCGAGTACCGCGGGTCAGCCACCCAAACACAGTAGTGCTTCCCGCCGGGGTCTGCCACCCAAACACAGTAGTGTACCCCCCCTAATAGCCTGTAGAGATACTCCTGTTGAGTACCGCAGGTCTGCGCCCAAACACAGTAGTGCTGCATCCACCATGGGTATGCACCCAAACATAGTAGTGCTCCATCCACTGGGCTAGTCGACTCACTCCAAGTCGAGTCGGTCAAGCAGTCGTCAGGTCTCAGCCGGCTACACGGTCTTCGTACTCTGTACGCTTGTCTCCGGGAGGGTCTGATCCACGAGCTACAGGTCGATACTACAAGTATATCAAAGTCCCATGAAGAAGTATCTCAAAGGACTGTCTCGCTATAGGGGTCTTGACGCAACAGACGGAGCGTCAATCGGGCGCCCGGTCTGTGAGTTATTATCCTTTTTGTCCCAGGGGCATGGTTGGTTTCGTGTATGAACCAACCCGGCCGCATATCAACTATACCTCTAACTCTCATAGGGTATACTCATAGGGACTGTTTCTCAATGTGATTACCAACGCTGCTGACGGTTCGTCAAACGGTCGTCCGGTCTGAAGGTTATTGGCTTTTCCGTTCCAGGGGCCCGGTTGGATTTCAGGTACAATCCAACCCGGCTTTACTCCAAATGTGTCCAAACCTTAGGTGAATTATTCCAAAAGTTCCGTCTCATCAAGAGGAATCCAAAAAAGTTGACGGCACGTCAATCAGACGCTCAGAGCTCAAGTTATAGGCGTTTCCGCTCCGAGGGCCCAGTTGGTTTCGTGTACAAACCAACCCGTATGTACTCAAAGTTCTCCAAAATCTTGAGTGTAATATACCAAAACGACCATCTCAATCCAAGGATCGCTATGCAACTGACGGTGCATCGATCAGAGGTCCGTATCCCAAGATATGGGCAAAAGACAGGAAGTGATCCGAAAATGGGAGGTCTGGGCCCGGTTCGACACGGCCGGGCGCGGCCCGGCCCGGCCGGGTGGCACGCCGGCTTGGACAGCGATCCGAGCAGGAGACGTGGTCCCCCGAGGCCTTTGCGCTCCGTAGACGTGGCGAGCGCCGCGTCCTGTACCCCCGAATCCCGCGCGGCCGCAGGATCCGGCCGCCTACCGCCGCGACTTCAGCCGCGGAGGTTCCTTCTGGGGGCCGGCCGGTTCCGGCCGCCACCTCTGGCCGCCGGCACCACTGCGCCGGTGACCCGCGCCGCCGGTGATGTCCATGGGCCACCAGAGTTGCTCTAGTGGTCCGTTTTAAATTTCGTTTGCGCCGGTGTTCATCTCAGGTCCCGTACTTTACTGCGAAGACCTCAAAACACCATTGCGGCCCGTTTCGTCGTCGCCGCCAATCCGCATATCAATAAACAAGCTATGGAGGGTTGTCGGGCCGTGTTTGTTCAGCCCGCGCCCTCCGCGTTAGGTGTTATCAAATGAAAACATTTAAACACATGCTTTTAATCATTGACGAGGGTATAATTTATTCCAAATAAATTATATGAACGCCCTGCAATTAAATACCCACACACGAGGGTATAATTCACATAAACATTATATACGAAAACCCCCTACCTCATGTTGTTCATTGTTTTTTGACGATATCGCAAGAGGGTGGACGTCGGCTCGTCGTCATCCTCCCAAGGGAGGAGATGAAGATGACGATGGTCGCTGGTGTTCGTCGCTTCCGTCGCCGTCGGTGTGCACCCGAGGAAGTGTCGTCTCCTCTCTTGTTGCGAAGGAAGAAGGAAGGCACGTTGTCATTGGCGATGATCATCGTGGTCGGCGACTTCTCCCTTGATGTGGAGGAAGAGAAGAGTTGATGTCCGTTCTTCGTCGAGAACGTTCTTCGTCATTGGAGGAAAGCTCTCCCTCCTCTCCTTCTCCTCCTTAGCTCTCCACCAAGAAATTAAGCCCCCCCCAAATAATAGAGTTGTCTCTCTATTATTTTTATGGCACTAAACCCAAGGGTTATCACTCCAAAGTGACAACATATAGATTAGATGTGGAGAGATGAATTCAAAAAGATTTTAATTAAAAGAATGAATTAATTCACTTCATTAATGAGGGAGAGTGGGTGAGTTACAAATTAAAGATAGAGTTAGGGAGTTATGGGGAATGTGAAGGGGTGGAGTTCGTGTGGGCCCCACCTATCCTTTATTATCCCAAGGGAAGTTAGAAACCCAACGGTTCCCACTACAACTCCCACACCTAGGAGTTAAACCACATAAGAGAGGGAAAAAGTGTTGTGACACAACACTCAAACCACTTAGAAAGAAATAAAAATAAAATTGTAAAACAATTATATTTTTATTCCTCACTCTTTTTTTAACAACTCCTCCCGAGAAAAAGCAACTCTAGAAAGGTTATTCTTAAGAAATTACCAGCGTTGTGAGTTCATCAGTGCCCTCAGATTTCAATTCCGAGCACCGGTTCAAAAGTTATAAAAACCCGCTCGTTCGTTCACTGAACGTACCTGAGCTAAACTTCGAAAATTGATTCCGGGCACAACGGACCTTAGAATCAGGCTCCGTCAGAAACCACATACTCGTAAAATTCCAAAGAAAATAAGAAAAAATTTTCCTTGAAATTTCTGGGTCTTTACACTGAATTCTGTTTTTATACAAATTTTTTTCCAAAATAACTCTTCTTTTCAAAATAAAAGAGTATTTATCTCAAGAATTGCTTAATGATTTTATAAGAGTGGTTTAATCTAATTCAAAACTCTTGTTGATTCCAAGGTATTATTGGGTTTAATAATTTATGAATTCATCTACCTTATTTGATTTAATGGTTTATGACTAACTCTATTGTGGATGATCTATCCTAAAACCATTCACCATATTACTCGGAATGGTTAGTGTTTTATGTTTAATGATTGGGGAAAGCTAGTTACATTTCATATGATAGTTTCAATATGAATGTATATGTTGTTTATGTTGATACCCGCTCATATGAGGAATGCATTGGACTTGTTATGTGACAGGTGGGGCCCGCTATAGCCCCTCGATGCATCGGTAGGTCTCATGAGAAAAATAGACATGGAATTGGCTGAGGCCTTTCCCAATGTGATATAGATTTTGGTTGAGGCCTTAATCATTAGACGTCTTGGCCGAGGCCTTGAAAAAATGTTTCAGAATGTCTGGAATTATGCATTCCATCATTATCAGTTCAGCTATTGATATTTTATGTGGTTATTCAGCTAGTAGAATACCCATGATTATGTTTTATTATGGAATTATTTACTCAGCTCATATTCCTACCATAATGTGTTCATGTTTATTATTAAAGGCATGTTTTTTCAATTATTCACCATGTCTAATGTTTATATTATCTTCCTCTGTATTTCTTACTCTTACTGAGTGTTTGAGCTCACCCCTTTCTTATGTTTCATTTTCTCAGGACATGAAGAAGTATTTTATGAATGACTTGCAAGCATAATCTAGGAGATGTGATGACTATAGTGGAATAAATTAGTGTTGTTTTTCCGTTCCTTATGTAAAGTTGAAATTATGTATGTATCTTTTTTTCAATAATACTAAACTACTTGGTCCTTTGGGATTCGTATTCCTTGTATGTATGCCAATGTAATCAAATAAGGCACCAACTCTGGGCAACTGGGGTTGGGTCCTTACGATATCAAGGACATCGATATTCTTATTGAATAGTGAACCTTGTAAGTACTTGTGTTCATATGGATGTTTGGTTGAATTTTTTTCATCAGGGAAAATAATATTTAATAGGAGTTTAAGGTTGTTTCAATTGAAAAGAATCATAAAAAAAGTCTCACTGATTCACCCCCTCCCCCTCTCAGTGATACAATTATCCCAACCTAGGAACTTTCAATTGGTATCAGATATGAAGGTTCCCTTCACTTATTCCGTGATGAAGTTTTTTAAGTGAAATTTATGAAGAATCCAAATTGTGTGAACAATAAAGGTATTCTAAATTTTTATGGTAAAAATTATCATATCTGGAAAGATAGAATGCCACCTCATATTTTGTCTATCGGATATGATGTTCTTGAATATACAACATATGGGTTTCTTCATATATATGATAAATATCCTCTTATATATGTTGACAAGAAGAATATTTAGAATGATTTAAGGTCAAAGAATTATATATTATCACCACTTTATGAAAGTTAATTTCTAAGGGTGAAAGGAGTTTCCACAACCAAAGGAATATGGGATAAATTGAAAAACATATATGAAGGAAATAAAAAATTGAAGAAGGAAAGTTACAAATCTAGAGATTGAATTATGAATATTTGAAGATGGGTGAGTATGAATTTGTTGGGGTATTCTTTACCAGGGTGAATTACATTTTCAGTACAATCAGAAGTGTTGGTGAAAATTTATAAGATTCTACAGTTATTGAAAAGATTTTGATAATCCTTCCTAAAAAGTTTGATGCAAAAGTTTATTAATTAGAAGATAGAGACCCTGAAACATTATCTCTAGATTATTTTCATAGCAGTCTCATCACTTATGAAAGGGGAAGTTAAAAATATATAAAAAGAAAAAAAATTTATAGAGAAATATCTTTCAAGGCTGGTAAGGAAGAGAAGTTGAAAAATATTCTTATTGAATATGAAGCTAGTGAATCTGATTTAAAAAATGAGGTATGTAAATTTTTTAATGATATCTTATCCTTGTTTTATAAAAATATGAAAATAGGTATAAATAAATACAAAGTTAAACTTCCCTTGAAAAGTTTTGAATGTGGAGCTGTTGGGTATTTTTCGATTACTTTTCCATGAAGAAAGAAAGAATATGATAGTAATAAAGAAGAAAGAAGTAAAATAAGGTCATGAAAAAATAGGGATATAAAGTAAAGTCATATTCTATAGGTAAAGATAGAAATTTCTTCAAATCCAAAAGAAGAAGTTTCTTTTCTAAATATGGAGAATAAAAATGTAGTGATGTTGAATCTAAAAAATCTATTTAGTATGGAATTGAGAATACTTTTATTACAATTTTTAATGATGAAGAGTTCAGAATTAGTAGTTCTGAATAAGAAGACACTCAAATTGAATATCATTTGAAATAAGATTTGAAATAATGCATGAGAAAGATTGTATGGCAATAGAAAGAAATCAAGAAGTTGAATAATGAAATTTCATCAACAAACAATCAATATTTTTTTCCTGATGAGAAGGTAAAGTTGGTGAAAGAAATCGATGATTTGAATAAATCTCTTGAGTAAGAAAAGAATCATAATGAGCATCTGGAGGTGAAGTTAAAGGTAAATGAAGAAGATTTTTAACTTTTCCAATAAAAACTTTCTAAATATGAAAATGAAATAAAAGTTTAAAAAACTCTATCTCTAAAGTTGGTGAGAATTATTGAAATAAGAAACCTAATAAGGATAAAAAAATTTATCTTCAATGGTCAAGAAGAAAGGTTAAAGTGTTTATAAAAATAATAATGATGGAAAAGTTATGTATATGGCCAAGACCAACAAAGATGGGATTTTAGAAGTAATAAAATACCCCGAGTCTGAAAATGTGTCTAAAAATTATAAATCCAGAAAAGTTTCCAATACTTTTGGTTCTGATAAATATGAAAAGAAAAATAATTCTTCGAGTTATAATATAAAGGTTGGTGGAATAGAAAATAAATATAAGAAGGAATTTGAGAAACATTTTCACAATTCTGGTCAGTATGGAAGTTTCAGAGGAAAATACTAATTCTATGGATACTACTAGTATTGTGGTGGATTCATACATATGGTAAAAATATGTTGGTTCAACCTACAATATTACTATTATTCCATAGGTTATAGAAGGAAAATATTAAGGGGTAGGCAATTCCCTCAAAAGAATAATTCCGAGAAGGATGTTCAAAAGAAGCCTGAGAAGATTAGTGTGAAAGTAGAAAATATAGGTTCTAACCTTTGGAAACTATTTGTAAAAGATATGAACAACCTGTACACCTTTAAAAAGGATGTATTTTATTTTTACTAAAACAACAAAATATACTTAAAAATTCTCATAATTTGAAGGTGAAGAAAGGAAAGGAAGAATAAAAAGATCTTGTTCTTGAAACTACTCTGAAGGCTACAAAAGGAGAAAAACCTTGGATTATTGATAGTGCGTGTTCTTATTATATGATAGGAGATTTGAAGTTTCTGAGGAATGTGAATTATTTTAAATAGGGATCAATGACATTAAAAAATGATGAATCTCAAAGAATCAAAGGTGTTGGATCACCCATCATTGGAAAAGAAAAGTTAAGATCCAAGAAAGATTTGAATGTTAATGGGATGAAACACATTTTTCTAAGTGTTTCACAATTTTTTATGAGGGTAAAAAAGTTATATTCAGAAAATATGATTTTTTTGAAAAGTGAGGAATATGTAAAGATAGTTAAAATAGCCTAACGTACAAAAAAACTTGTTTATATTTGGAGAAATACAAAACTCTTGTTACTTGAGTATGGTGGAAGAGAATCAATTATGGAAGAAAAGGATGGGACACATGTGTCAAAGAAACATGAGTAAATTATCAAAGTGATATAGTGTTTGAGACATTCCATATTTTCTAAGAGGAATAGATTGGTGTTGCACTATTTTATAGAAATGAAAGATTACAAATTCAGTGCATAATAAAGTTGAGATTTGTTCAAAACAACCCCTGAAGATGATTCATTATGATATTTGTGGGATGATGAGATAACAATAAATATGTATAGATATGTACTTCATCACTTTCATTTATTATTTTAATTTCATTACTTGTGTTATGTATATGAAACATAAATCATATACTTTGAAAATGTTTAAAATTTTCAGAAGGAAAGCTGAAAAGGAATATGAGTATTCAGTGAAGAAGTTAATAACTAATAATAGTAGTGAATATAGAAGTGAAGAATTTGAAATTTATCTTGAGAAGCATTGAATTAGGAATGAGTATAGTTTCCCATACACTCCTCAACAAAATGGTGTTTCTGAAAGAAATAATAGAAGTTCGGTGGAAATGGGAAGAACTCTATTACTTGAACATGGTCTTTCTCATTACTTCTAGAGGAAATCCATGAGTACTGATATTTATATTTAGAACCATTTTTTTCTATAGTAATAATTTAGATATGACTTTATATGATTTTTTTTGGAAAAAATCCAATTTTTAAACACTTAAGAGTTTTTTGGAGTCTATGCATTATAAAGAATAAAGGTGAAAACTATGGAAAGTTTGAGTAGAAAGGTGAATATGGAATATTTATTGGTTATTCTCATGAAGTAAGAGGATACATATATTTTAAAAAAGAAAAAATAAGAATTTTTGACTCAGTTAATGTTAAAGTAATTGAAAAATAATAGGAAGATAAACAAACTCATGTATAGAAGGAAGTTGAGTGGGAAGTTTTGAAAATAATTCTGATAAGGATAAAAAAAATTATAATCCTATTCAAACTGAAGAATCAGTCTCATCCATTTCCAGTGATGAGGAAGATACCTTAAAATCTCAAACTAGGTTAAGGAAGCAAGTGGAAGCTCAGAATATCATTGGTGATCAACATCATAAGGTTAAAAAAATAATAACAACAAATTATATTACACATACTTATTTGTATCCCAAAGTGGAGCCTAATGATGTAAAAAATCTTTTGAGTATCTAGAATGGGTTTAGGTCATTAATGAAGAGATGGATCATATTTAAAATAATGATACATGGGAACTCGTACCCAAGCCAAAAAAAAAATATTATTGGTACAAAATAGGTTTTCCAGAATAAGATTAATGAAGAAAGTGAAGTGATAAGAAACAAAGAAAGATTAGTTTGTGAAGGGTATTCATAAATTGAAGGAATTGACTATAAAGAAACCTTTTATTAGGTAGAAATATTAGAAATAATTAGAATTTTTCTTACTATTTATATGTACAATGAGGTTACAAGATCTTTCAAATGGATGTTAAATCCTAATTCTTGAATAGTAATCTTCATGAGGAAGTTTACATTGGAAAAACTTGTGGATTTGTTATTGGGAAAGATGAAAGTTATGTGTGCAGATTGAAGAAGGCCTTGTATGGGCTAAAACAATCTATGAGAGCATGGTATTCCAAATTGGATACTTTCCTAATGAAGAAGAGATTCAAGAAATAAAGAGTTGATAGAAATATTTATATCAAAGAAATTCAAAATTATTCCCTCATCGTAATTTTTTACGCTGATGACATTATCTTTTCTAGGAATGTTGAAAGAAGTTGTGAAAGATTTTCTTAAGAGACAAAAAAGGTTTTTGAAATTTCCATGCTGGGGGGAATGAAATAATTTCTTGGGTTAAAAATTCTATAAAAGAAGAAATACATTTTCCTTTCTCAAGAAAAGTATGCTGAGGATATTCTTAAGAGGTTCGGAATGGAAAACTCAAAACTTATTTCCACACCGATTTGAGTGAGAAAAAATTTGTATAAGGATGAAGAAGGAAAATAAGTTTATCAGAAATAATTTTGGAATATGATTGGATGTTTGTTTCATTTGAATAACTCAAGACCCGATATTTCTTATGCTATCACCTTAGGTGCAAGATTTCATAGTTCTCCTAAATAATCATATTTACTTACTAGAAAAATAATTCTCAGATACATCAAAGGCACAAAAATTTTCTAAATCAGATATAACAGCTCTGTAAATATTGATTTTTTGGGTATTCATATACTGATTGGGTAGGAAATATTGATGAAAGAAGATCCACTTCTGGTGGAGTATTCTTTCTGGGAAATAATTGTGTTAGTTGTAATTCAAAGAAACATAATTTAGCAACTCTCAGTATGACTGAAGATGATATGTTGCTTCTACTAAAGACACTACTCAACTTATTTAGATGAAAACTCAATTATAATATTTACTTGTTGAAGTGAAGTTACCCTTGATCTTAGGTTGTGATAATCAAATCACAATCAGTCTCCCCTAGAATCCAGTTTAACATTATCAATCAAAACATATTGATATCAAGTATCATTTCATTAAAGAGAATGTGTAGAAGAATGAATTGAAGCTGGAGTATGTTCCAACATCATAACAAGTTGCTGAAATTTTCAAAAGACCTTTACCGAAGGAATATTTTTCAAAATTGAGGTTTACCATGAGCATCCAACTACTTTCTCATCAAGTTTGAGGTACATGTTCCCCCCTCTCATCTTACCATTGGATAGTGTTGTTAAGGGGGTAGGGGGAATTGTTTCATAAATCTATCATTATAGAAGCATGTAAAAAGGGTAAGTTGTGGGTAAGCTATGAATTCATCATTGTATTACGTGTGAACTATTCTAACTATTTTTTGGAGTGGTTTTAGTAAACAAAAGTTTTGTATTCCAGGGAATTTGAAGAAGTGAAGAAAGCCGAGGAAGAAAGTTGAAGAGGTTTCATGATCACTACTTTTGGATAGCATGATATTACTATCAATGATTCTTGTTTCCTACAATGATAATGCTTACATAGGATTATAATTGTTGATAAGTAATCCATTGCTCTAGGATACAAAGTTCAATGATTTATGAATCATGGTTGAAAACAAAATCCAAAGGGTGGGATTGTTAGGACCAAGATGATAAGGATGATCATATTCAAGGTGTTATCTTTTATTATCAATGAATTTTAATAAGAAAAGGAAGTTTAAGAAGAAAGTTAAATCACCTCCCTTTGTATTTGAATCGGACTGACTGTCATATTCAAGGAATTAGACTTTTTCTTGAAAAGGTTGATCATATTGAGGAAGTATCTTGCTAAAAGTAAATGGTCATCAGATTCACTCTAGATATGGTATGGAATAAGTGATCATATTGATGGAGAATCATAGTCTGCATGAATATGATTTAAATTTTATGATACCTTTCTGATCTTGAAGTTCTCATAAATCAAAAGTATTCTGTAAAACTTTTAATGTAATCTTGATGAAATAAAGGAGTAGAATAAGTTCTTCCAATCATACTTAGATTAATTGTATCTGGGTGGAATGATAGAGAAAAGGTTATGAAGATCATATTTAGGCATTGGAGATCATATTTATCCTGACCTTAATAATTCTAATCATATTCAAGACAATTTTATTTAGGAAAATCATATTCAGGCTGAGATGGAAAAGAAATATGGCTACTGGAAAGGATAGGAAGTTACAATACTTTCCAATGTAAGTTAGACAATGATAAAAATGGTCTTAAATGTTTCCAAAGTCATTAAATAAGTCATGATACAAGATGGAGTTTTTGAAATAAGAAAGTTATTGAAAAAGGAAGATTTGTGACAAATGTGAGAAACCGAAGGTACTGGTTTTTAGTTAGTCCAAATTCCAAAAGATATAAATCCTCAGTGATTGAAGATGATGAGTTTTAGAAAAGAAAGATAAAATCTTATTTTTTTCTTAAAATTTTTTATTTTTTAATTGAGTCAAGATCCATCGTATCATAGTTGATACTATTTAATTTTTCTAAAGTGAATAATAAGAAGAAGTGGTTGAATATTTTTTGTTCAAGTGAATCAAGAGAAAAGTTGAAGGAGATCGATGAATGTATTTCCAAATGGGTAGCATGAAATTCGAAGATATTGAATCAGATTTCATCTAGTGTAGAGAAATGTATTAAAGAAATCATATTGGTAATTGAAATGAAGAATCAAAATGGAGTTTTCAAAAGATATCTATTTCTTCATACATATATTTAATTAGTATAGAGCATTCGTATTGAAAAAATCAGATTGAGATAATTAAAATGGGAAATTATAATCAGATTGGTGATTGAAAAGAAATTCTAAAGAAGAATTGAAGTTGTGAAGAAGATTCGATAAGAATCTAGAAGAATTGATAGTCATAAATTCACCTAAAATTCAAGGAAAATAGAGATTTTGGTGAATTTGGTTGAGCGAAAAAGTTTTAGGGATTCTCTCCAAAACCACTCATGGGTCACCTATAAAAGGTAAGAAGTACATCGTACTTATTTATTGACCGAGGTACTATTCAGAGAGAAGAGAGAGAGGCTCTGCAGTTTAAGGAGGAGAAATAGGTTTCTTTATTGAGCCCTTACTGAAGACATTTTGATGGAGACAAGTGAAAAGTGAAGAGACAAGATTGAAAAATTTTCAGCCGATCATTGTATTTAGTAGATCATCGTATTCAACTAATTACTATATTTTACTTGTCATTGTATTCGGATGATCATTGTATCAGGATGGATAATCAGACTGGGATTTTCGTATTGGTATTTATGGACTGATGAATAAGTAATTCTAAATTGTCTCAATTGTATTTAGATAGTGTTATATCTATCATATTGGGAAATCAGATTTGAAGATCGTAATGGGAGAATAAGACTACAATTCATATCAAATTCCTTGATGTTCTTACCGTCTTCTGGGTAAGAAATTAAATATTTTTTTTAAAGAATACATTTTTGGAAGTTGATAAAGAATCACAAGTAACATGTTTTGTTACAAAACTTTGTATTACATCATTTGTGCTAGAAATATTACACACACTATTGGATTGTTTACATAGTGCTACACAAGTCAAAGGGTACATCCTACTCATTGTATTCCACCCCAAAGTATTATTATTCTAGTGGATTATGTGGTATTGAATTATTTACAAACTATAACAAGGATATAGCTATTATTATTGAATAGTGAACCTTGTAAATACTTGTGTTCCTATGGATGTGTGTCTGAATTGTTTTCATCAGGGAAAGAAATCATTAACAGGAGGTGAAGTTTGTTTCAATCGAAAAGAAACATAAAATAAAAAGTATCATTGATTCACCCCTCCCACTCTCAGTGATACAATTATCCTGACCTCGAAACTTTTAGTACGGTTGATCCATGCATGATCAGTCAGATTTATTATTTCATTAGGTTTATATACATAGTCGTTTGTTAGATTCTTCTTATGGAATGTTGAGTACTTTTCAAAATTATAGCCATGATCTATTTAGAAAGGCATGAATAGTTAGTTTCCTTATTATGATCAATCAACTTGTCGCATGACTTCCTTATAGTTGATTATCTACAACAACTCAAAAACTCACAAAAAATATAGAATCACCATGTTTTATTTATAAAATACTCTATACACTTGATATATTCATAAAAAACCAAATATTAAATGTAGGATTTATTCAAATAGTCCCCAAACATAAAATAAATATTTTAAACTCGATTTTTAATCTATTTTCTCACCTAAGACCAAAATACTCATATAATTCAAATGTGTGATAATTATCTAATAAATTATAAAATGGTAGGATTAAAATACTTAAAACGCTTAACAAAATATATGAAAGTATTGGACCTATCATAGGATTTCAAGATCAAACATTGTACATTTTTGTGTTATTATGCCTTTGTTTACTACCTAATCCAGGTGAGGTTGAGAGACACAAAGATGAGAGAATCAATAATTTAATTAGTCTAAAATTTTTAATTTAATTAGAAGAATTTATAAAAATATATTACCTATTCACTCCCCCTCTCAGTGATCCACCGAACCTGAACACTTAACATAGGAACACTATTATCAATCATAGAAAAATAAAATGTAATCACCAAAATAAATTTCCAAGAGTGGTACAATCACTTATACTTTTCACTACTATAAGAAAATTTATATAATATTCTATAATTCCCCATTCCTAATTATCCACCTCGATGAGTAAGAGAAGGTGAAATTATTTTTATAGGAGATACATTGAGGATTCTTAAAATATCTATTGTATTATGTTATTAATAATGTTAAGAGAGACATAGATGTGATATATAGACATGCATTAATGCACCATGATAAATTATCTACTAAAACTTAAATAAGAGAAATAGAGGCTAAAGATAAATAAAATTTTCAATGCACTATGCAAGTGTAAATTGGAAGATGAGTACCTAGCTAGTGATATTTCCTTCAAGATTTTGAAGTATTTCAATCAGTTAGTGAAGTTTGGATTCCATATGTATAATAAATTATCCATTCATCTCATATTATCATTCTCACCACCTAGATTATCTATATTCATTAAGAGTTATATAATGAAAATTATAGAGAATCCACTTTGAAATATTTTTACAATTATTCACCAAGATGATAGATATTTTTGGGAACATGGTCCCTCACCCCTTATGGTGAATGGAGTTAGGGGAAAGGATGAAAAGATTATAAAAATTTTAGACTCAATGGTGCTTTCACAAACACCATCAAAGAGGCAAAATATTCAAAGAGAGTACAATGAACATGAGTCCATATACTTCAGGTATATCAAGAAAGGTCATTGGAAGAGTAACTATAATGAATTTAAGAAGAAGCAAGAAGAATATTCTACTTCAAGTAATATTTCTATTTACTAATTGGGTATTAAATACAATATTCAACCCATATATTTATATTCAAATATAGGAACCAAGGAATTTTATAAATATTATAATAAGTAAGGTGAAATTTCTAAGTAGTTGATGGATGGTGATTCTTAAATCATCCAAATAAAGGTCACAAAATCACATTAATAAGTTGATTATTATTGTTAAACTATTTTCTTTTATTGATTGTTACCAAAAAAGTTATCTCAGTGTCCAGTTCTAGGCATAATAAGACATTATTTCATGTTTGAAATGTATATAGTTATATTATATCATACTTAATTAATAGTTTAATAAAAATATTAGTAATGGATGATGAATATTAAAATGAAATACTTGAAAAATACCCAGTTTTAGAAAAATAATTATTGATCAAGAAAAGTAAAACTATTTTTCTAGTATATATCCCAAAGGGAGTTTATACTCTCAAGAGATAAAATATTAATTATTTTTATGTAATAACATTATTAAGTTTTAATACAAATAAACCCTTAGATATTAAAGGTTATAAAACCAAAAATTTTCACGAATTAGTTCATCAAGATATTTGTGAACTATTATAAGGATAATCTAGAGGTAAATTAATATACTCCATGATATTTATTTAAGAGATTTTATAAATGTAAAGTGGAAGAAATAAATATACTTTATAAAAGATATAATATCATCTAAGATGGTTATTTGGATAATATCTTAACCAAGAATTCATTGATCATCTGTATATATAGTAGAGATAATCTTAAAATCACACCACCTTATAGACGTCATAGTGACAATGGTAATAAAAGTAGATCGATGATAAGCCTTATATGTGTTTCAAGTCTTCTATAATTCATTTTAAGACATGTTTCAAAAATATGATCATTAATAATTTACTATATGAAAAATATAAAGACTAATGGATGTTATATTAGTTATAATATTAAATAAATCCATTATGTCACAACTTCATGCATTTTAATGAGACATCTTTGTTAAAACTAATTTTAGAAACAAAATTATATCAATAAAATACTTAGTGAATATCAGTTAATTATTAAAAAAATACTTAGGATATAAACATACTTAATATAGAATGTTATTATTCAAGTTATTAACTATATTTATATAAGATGGATTTAATTATCTTTTGAGATACTTGGAGAAAGAAATACTTTAATGAATTCAAGGATCTAGATGCACATGAGTTGGTATAGTAACATTAAATTTCACAATATTATGTGGGAGGAGTTGTTCTAAAGACACATAATGTATAGAAAAGTTAAAACCAAATAGGTGGTTTTATATTCACCATGTTAGGTGATATATTATTTCATAATAATAATAAATCCTATAAGGATGCAGTAAATGTAAACATGATAAGATTGTAAAGTTTATAAGAATTCAAAAATGGATTCCATGTACCAAAATCCATTTTTTCATTTTTTGGTTTCTCTAGTTGATGTAAATCCACTGGTGGGTATTTAAGATGAAACTAAAAATAGATAGTAAAGCTGGTTCCTATGAGGTATGGTTAGTTATTAAAGGTTTCAAGTGACGTTTAGGCATATCCTATGAAAAAACCATTTATAATAGTCATCAAGGTAAAATACATTAGAAGCTATACTTGTTATAGTAACCATATATGATCATGAAATTGAAAAAATAGATGTCAGGACCATATTCCTTAATGGAAAAAATTGTGGAATATGTCAATATGATGCAAATAAAAGGGTTGGTGACACCAAAGAATTACAATATGGTATGAAAGTTATAGAGATCCATTTATAGATTGGATTAAGAATTATGATATGGAATATTTGTTTTAATGAAGCCAAAAAAAGTTAGGTTTTATTAAGAATGAATGTAATCCATGAGTCTACAAGAGGTTAATGGGAGCACTATAGTTTCATAAGTAAAATATGTTGATTTATATAGAAAACAGATTTTGGGCCTTATAGTTAGTTAAGACTAATATAAAAACATTTCTCTAACAATGAATTGAAGTTACAATACGAGATCTAGGGATACATATTTTCTAAAATAGTTCTATGGGGTTTATTAAGTCAAGTCATAATACATAAATTATAAAGGTGTTGAAAATACAAGATGAAACAATTCAAGAGTTAATTGTTACCTATTTCATATGGAATGAAATCACTATAAGTTGATGTGTTAAAGCACCATAGAAGAGTCTTATAAATATAATTCCATAATATTGAATTATTGAATCTGTTACCTATTCAATGATATTTACCAAGGTTTTAATATTTATTATACATATCATGCAAGGATTACTACATGGGGTAATATTCACAACTATCCAAACTCACTTGAGAAAGTGAAAAGGATAAGTTCCTAGTACCTAGGGAAGTGAGAATACTAGTTATCTATGATATATAAAAATAGAATTCTTTCAGATCAATATGATATAATATTGAAGTAAGTCTAAGTAGATAAGCATGATAAGCTTATTAAATCCAATGGAAGTGATACCTATATAGACTGAGTATGTTTCAATTTTTGATGTATATTAAGAAGAAATTTAGAAAATTATTTGTTTCAAATTTTGGAAATATACAAAGATCATAAATTATTATCATAATATATATTATGATAATCTTATAACTATTATATTAGCCAAAATTTCAATTTTATAATAGAATATAAAAGGTAAATACTCAATAATATTACCTTTGGATGGATTTTTCTCAAAGGGGTGAAGTTGTAGTAATAATAGTGGCCACAAAAGAGAATACATAAGACACATTGACTAAAACATTATCTCAGTAGAAACATGAATATAATATGAGATCTAGAAAACTAAAAGTTATTAGTAGTTGGACCTGGTTCAAGTGGGAGTCTATTTGAGTTGTTTCTTTAGAACCAATTGATTTTTTACTTTTTATTACCATAATATTAATAAATATCTTATCACAAGATATTTTTTATTTTTCATAAAATTAATGTGATAATGTACCTAGAGTATTTTTCACATTGAAAGGTTATAGAAGTTATTCGCTATAATGATAACCTATAATTTTTTAATAATATTCTAAAACATATGTCGTATGGTTTAGATACCTTATGTTTTTTGGGACATAGATAATGTTTTACTATCCAACTTCATAGGATCATAAGATATTGAGACTTATTCTCATGAAGTTCAAACTTACTAATATCCAAGAAATCGTGTCTGAAAGGATAGATCCTCCAAGAGGAATTCAACATGTTTATGTTTCATTGGATATTCCTATCTTTGATTGTGTATATTGGCACTTATACTTGAGATTATTATTAATGTATATCATGAATTGAATATTTTGATGAGTGGATGAAAACCATGATGAAATATGCTCATGGTGAGGTAGTATACATTGGGTGTGTTATAGGTGATATGACATCAACAGAATAATTCAAGAAAGAATATATCCCTTCTAAGTTAATAGAATAAGATATCTTTGACCCTTTGATTAAAATGGAATTTTAGGATAAATCCCTCACCATGATAGTTCATTGATGAGTTCATTTTGTAAATTCAAAGAAATATTAATCATGCATATATGATGATGACACAATTATGCATCCAGCTTAATGAGTTATCGATACAAATAGATTATATTACATAGTAGTGTTCATATGATGTTTGTTTTCATTATGAAATTATCTAATTTCTCTATGGGTTTCTTGAAAATTTTCTAGACACTTATCTTGGAATTCAAGTAAGTTTGCCTAATGCCATTAAGAAAGAGGCCTATAGGGTCACAGACTAAGTGTATTCAGAATCTCGTTAAATTCTTATTGAATTTATTATTATAAATAAATATTACTCTCATCTTATTAAATAATAATTATTCTATTTAAGTTTATCACATAATTCATTCACTAAATATTTGAGTTTAGAATATATGAGTTAAATATTATTTATTATTTATTATTCACAATATAATAAATAAATAAATATTTATTCACCAGTTTAGTGAATAGGTTAATATAAATATTTATTTATTTACATGAATATTTAAATAAATAATTATTCATAATTTTAGTGAATATAATATTTATCAATTTATTTAATGAATAATATTTATTTGAATAAATATTTTATCATTAAAGTTTTGATAAATTCCTTAGTAGGATTGATAGGTTGAGTAAAGTGCTTGACATAAATTATATATTTTATTTAATATCTTTTAAATAAACATTCATTGATTTATTTAAAAAATGATATTTAAATTAACACAATTCATGGAAATAATAATAATAATAATAATATTATTATTATTATTATTAGGCATGAGTATTAACTTATAATCTATATTTGATAAAGTTTTGTTATGGAATTATTAAATAGTAACCCGAAGTATATATTCCAACTTATATTTTTTAGAAAATTAGAGTTGTTGTGTACAATGTAGAAACTCTATATAATTACCTCAATCCCAGAGAGAAAATTATCTTCCCCCCTCTCAAGATCAAATATAGAACCAGAGAATTTCTTATTGCAATCAATGTAGAACAATGTGAAGATCTAGGTTCCCCCATGTTAGCACTCTGAATAACACAACCATTATTAGAAGATTCATGGAGAATATATGTATGTAATTAGAGGAATATTTCCTTGGATTCTTTATTATAAAAGTGACATGACAAGAGAGTCATTGGAATTGATTAAGAAGAATTACAACTTTTGAGGTAATTATTATTTTAAATTAATTATAAATTAAATTTGAAATATCCTATCTAGGAGATTTAGGGTTTATTTCATCAAGTTCTTAAGATATTATCTATTTAAATTAATTAAAAACCCAAATTAGGAACTATCCAACCATTTATACTATGCCCTAGAACCTTCATCTATCACAACAATTGTTCTATAAATATATCCACCTTTTTTCTTTATCTCTTTGGTCTATAATTATACTTCTTATTCTAGTTTTATTTTATAGAATTTCAAGGAGTGAACTCACACCTTTATAAAGATACTTTAATAAATCCTCTATCCTACTGAGTCAAAAAATTGGTGTAGGAAACAAGAGAACAAGTTAATAAAATATATGCTGTCTATTTTAGTTACTTCTAATAAGATAAAAAATTCATGAAATTTCACTTCTATCAAGGAACTCCCCGATGATATCAATCACACTTTCACAAATCCATTAGTGAATAAGAATGTAACAATAAGTGTGTGATCCATAACCAATTCCCACTTTAAGGAACTCCTTTTTAAATAGTCACAATAAAGAAGGTTTCTTAATGGATGTCATTCCTTTAATTTAGAGGAGTGACATATTTTGGATCTTTGAATCAAACTACCACTTTTTACATCTTTAAATCTTTATAATATATGATCATTTTATTCATACAAAAGTTTCTTGAAATCAAAGTAAACCAATATTATCACAAGATAATATATAAACCACATATTCTTTATTTCCCTTTCAATGATTTCTATTTAGAAAATATTATCCCCATGTATTATTAAAACGAATACTCCTCAATTTTAGATTCATTGTTCCTGCCTTCTTGTATTCCCTATAGATCATATCTTCCACTTATACCTACATCACTTCAATAAATATTATATCATTTAAACACATTTGGGATATGGGATTCATCAATTTTATCAAGTTAAGGAAGACAAAAAGTCACTATAGACCGATGTTTTACTTTATCCTTAATTTTTAAATCCATATTAGGATCTGAAATGTTTTTGATAGAATATAATTCTTCATAAATCTCCTTAAGATTTATATTTTCTCTATTTCCCAATTATCAATAATTTTTTCTTAATTTTTAAGGGTTTATCTACTTGAAAATGATTTTATCTTTCTTTTCAAAACCAATTTACTGAATTCCTCATACATTCAAGATTCATTAGTTTTCTCAATATTTACCTTGATTTGGGATAATTTCCCTTTATGATTAGATATTAAACTTCTTTAACTTTTCCAAACCCTCTTCATGTCCTTTCATGGAACCTTTTATTCAATTTTAGATTTGGAACTCCTCTTCAGACCTCTTTCGACATCATGTTTTAGCCCATGAAATCTATTTCTAAACATAATAGATTTTTTTATATTTATAAGTATTTTCTTTGTTCATTACACCTGGATTTATATTATGGTCTCCATTAAATACATGATTATCATGGTAGGAATTATCCGAATAAAATATATACCTCCTTTATAGTGGTTGGTAATTATAATTTAAAAAATTTCAATCAACATCACAATAATAAATATATTCCAATGCTTCATAACAAAAGCTATCAAATGACCATGAATTATAACATAAAATAATATTTATTTTACCTAACCACTTTTTTGAAAACTGTTTGTATATAGTTTTACTCATTTCCCATTATGTAACTAAATATTTCATTACACTTTTCCTAGAATCACCCAAGGAATTCTTTTTCCCAAACATTGGTGAGGTTCTATCTTAACTAATACTAACTTTTCCCATGTAATGTGGCCTATGTGTCATTACACAATTTGTATGAATCTTATTTTATTTTTTATACTTATCATTAATAACATTATCACTTACCAAAGGAAAATTAAATAATAAATTTAAGATTTATTTTAAAATGGGGAACCCTTGAATTTTACTTCATATACTTACTTTTTAACCAAAACTAAATTCTCTTTGTGTTGTTGAATATTTTTATTTCTCCCATAAATTTGATCATTCATGTCTCCTTTGAAAAAAATTTCCTTAAAAATTTGATCCTGAAACTCATGAGAAATATCTTCCAACATATTACTTCTATGATGTTTTGATCTAGTAGACACTAAATAGTTCCCCAAGCCGGTGGGTGACATGGACTCAATCTCACCTCCCTATATTCTAGAAGTTTCTAACTAATAGTGAAGGTATAAGGTGGTATAGTGGGGAGACTATACCCTTATAATCATAGTGTCATAGTAGTTCAATAGATAAATGAAATTAAGGAAGCATAATATAAATCAGTAGTAGTAGTAGATAAACATTTAGTCAGAAGTAGTAATAACAAAGCTAATGGAGATTTCATATACAAGATGAGTATGTCATGTCTCTTTACAAAAAATGGTATCTAATACATGGAAATAGGCATCCATTATGATACATGAATAAAAAAGTATAAAAGATCAAAAAGAACTATCTCCAGATAGCATCATGAGAATAACTTAGTCTTGTGTTCCCCTAATCCTAATCACAATCAATCAAGTATCGTAAAGCGTCTTCTTACCTTAGTCCCTACCTACATCCATGATGTCTGTCCGGGTACCCAACAACGACCCGAATAGGGTGTGAGATAAAACTAAGTAGTCCCCCACCAATGGTGTCTATAACTAATCTAGTATATGTTTATAAGATGAAGTAGTGTTCAATATATAATATTAATATGAATGATAAAGTAGAATTGATGCTGTATAGACAAACAAGGCTCACTATAAATAGGAAATCATAAACAAGGTCCACCTATAAAGTATGGTAAAAAATATACTATGACCTATGTTGAGTAATCCAACATTAGACCTACATGGGTCGGATCCAAGGTATAAAATGTCTGAGGCTTCCTCATCAAGTCCATGGAGAATCTCCATATAAAACTTGGTAAAGACTTGGGTGGAGCCTAAGGAGCATGTACAAAGAGAATATCCAAGGAGGTCCAAGAAAGATAGATCCCAGGAGTAGAAATATACCAGGAATCGAAAGTAATCCAGATCCATGCAGTAGAAATGTCCATGGAGTCCTTAAGTAATCCCAGATCAATGGAGTAGAAATATCCATGGCATCTAATATAATCATAACCATTTAACTAACCCATTTTATAATCATATACAATCAATGAGTTCATCCAACTGATTACATGTTTTTATTTTAATCCATTTATCCATTTTTAAACCATTTTATAACATGTCAAGGAGGCAAGATCCCTCTCATAATATCTCATTTTAACTCATTAATTCTCCCACTAATATGGAGAGCTCACACCCACCCACCGAGGAAGTATATCATGAGTAAGATACATAAAAACACCTCACAAGTTGTCCAAGTTGAGGTTGACAACCTCCAACCATATCATGGTGCTAAGTTGGAAACCTATCAAGGTTCCAATAATTTAATCAAGGAATTTAATCAATTTATAAGCAGTGGCGGAAGGTCCAACATGTCACGCAATTAAAATATGGTATAAAACAACTATAAATTAAGGTAAAATGTATATACCACCTACCTTATGCTTATTATAGAAAACTCATCCAGTATTATCTCCTAAATCTACCTAGATTGGATGAAAATGGAATAATGGATAAATACCATAAAAATAGGGCATAAGATCCTGCACCAAAATAACATCACTAATAATAATGATGATAATGAAATGTGCAAGAGGAATAGAGAAATCGCTAACTCACATGAAATAAAACCAATGGAGGAAGAATTAGAGTTTGGATTGGGGAGATATTGTAAAGCCTTGGTTTAGGATTCAAAGGATCTCCTTTAGCGGTCCTCCTATGCGAGAGAAAAGGTGGGGGTTGTCTTATTTGGAAAAAAGGAGTCTCCACCTCTTATTTTAAAAATTGACCCAGGGAGATTACATGCCGCATAAGATTTACACACTGTGTAATGTTCATGTTTTCCCCCTCCAGGGAAAACCATTACATTCTATGAAAGGTTATGTAAATACCAATACATGTCATGTATTTGATACACACCGCATATTCTAAATACACATCATGTATTTGGCCTGCATCCAACCTTAATCCCCTTATGACCTCTTTCCAAAAAAAACACAACCAGGCAAGGAGCTTGACTTCAGGGTCTAAGCCAAAAAAAGTACTTAAACAAGAGTTTAATAGGAAATAAAAGGATTCGTACATCATAGAAAAACTCAAGATCTTATAACCTCCCCCTATTAAGACAAATCATCCATGAGTTTCTCTTCCAAGGGTGTTGAATCATCTAAAAAGAGTTCTGGGCACTAAGCATGTACATATTTTTTTCTCTCCTTGGTCTCATCCTACACACAACTGTACTTCCATAGCACTCAAAATAAAGGAACCAACACACATCGAATAGTTTTCATGCTCATATTAATGATATGTATAGGATGAACCTTGAAGGACACATCTAACTATAACTCAACCTCATCTGGATGAAGAGTATGAGATGAGTCTAAGTGATAATGATGTAACTAAGAGATATATAAGATGTCATGCATGTCTTGGTACCTATGAGTTAACTACAATGGATAGGCTATCAACCCGAATCTCTCCAGAATCTAAAAATGCCCGATGTATCATTGAAAAATCTTACCCTATATCTAAATCGGTCTATTACCCAACCTCGGTGAGATATGTAAAGAAACATGATCCCCAAACTCAAAATCTATAGGTCATCGACGGTGATTGGTGTAGGAATTATATCTAGACTATGCAATTTTCATCCAATTTTTGATCAGCTAGACCTAATTCGAAGTATCTTGAATGATATATAGTTTGATTAGTATTGTCTCTCCTACCTATAACTAGTACAGAGGTGATCGACTTGACCTACCATATAAAGCCTCATAAAGTGCCATCTTTATAGTGTCCTAATAGCTATTATTGTAGGAGAAATCAACCAAGAGTATATGATTCTCCCAAGAGCCCCCAAAATCAAGGATGCATGCTTGGATCATGTTCTCCAAAACCTGTATCATCCACTCAGACTTACCATCTGTATGTGGGTGATAGGATATACTCAGTACTACCCATGAACCCAATTCCCTATAAAACACATGCTGGAACCATGATTTTAATCGAGTATCTCTATCTAATATGATAGAACATAGAACCCCAAGGAGGTGTATGATATCACAAATGTAGAGCATCCTAATCTCATCCACTAAAATAGTATTTTGAATAGGCATAAAATGGGTGACCTTTTTCAACTTGTCTATGATCACCCATACAAATTCACTGCCTAGAGGTTATCTAGGAAGTCCTATAATGAAATCCATGGTGATTCCATCTCATTTCTACCCAATAATAGGTAACAACTATGAAATACCATTCAGTATTTGGTGTTCTACCATCACTTTCTAACAGGTGGTACACCACATAATGAACCCAACCATCTCTTACTTCATCCCCGCCCACCAGTATTGATGATGCAAGTCTCGATAAATCTTGGTAATAATAGGATGCACAAACCATATATAGGTATATGAAAATCATGTCAAATCCTCCCAAATATCTACTAGAACATAGAAATATCCAGGGATACGTAAGCTATCATCCTCACCACTAGTCCAACCAGGAGGCGGGTCATTACTTGAAATGATCTCTTATAGGACCAAGACCTTAGAATCTGATAGCTATCTCATACTCACCCTATCTAGAAGAGTGGAAGTCATTACCATAGATGAGACAAAATTATCCTTGTGACTATCCTACACCTCCAAGTGAATCTCTGATAATAAGGCGATCAATATCCATTCACTACTAGCCTCTTAAACTACTCGTGTCTGAGTCTTCTGACCTATAGTGTTCGCTACTACATTACCTTTACCATGAATATAATCTATCTAAAAACAAAAAATTGGTGATACTCAACCCACCTTTTTGGATGAAGGTTGGAGTCACACTACATAAATATGTACTTTAGGATCTTTTGGTTTGTTTACACCATAAAACCCCCCCCAGAAAATAGTGGATCAAAAAATCAAAGGTGTGAACCATGAATACCAACTTGAGATCATGAATTGGATATTTCCTCTCACAAGGTCTCAATTGGAGAGACCCATACACCAAAAATCTACCCCCCTACATTAGGATAACTCCCAACCCGATTCCTTATGCATCACAGTAAACCATATAACTTCTTCTAGGATCTGGTAGAATCATGATTGGTGATGAAATCAACCTGCCCTCAAGTTCCTAAAAATCATTTTCCTATGTTTTAGACCATACAAATTTCACCCCTTTCTTAGTCAAACCTATGAGAGGAATATCAATACATGAAAATTATTAGATGAAGCATTTTTAATAGCCATAAAACCTTGAGAAACTATATATATCAAAGATATCTTTAGGATAATCCCAAGAAACAACACTCTCATTCTTTGGGTCCACAGATACCCCTATCCCTGAGATGATGTGACCTAGGAAGTGAACTTCATCTCTCCAGAATTTTCATTTTATGAGATTAAAATAAAAAAAATTCTCTCTTAATGTATTCAAAACTATTTCAAGGTGTTTTTAATGATGATTTCATGTTTGGGAATACCCCAAGATGTCATACATGAAATCCAACACAAAAGAATATGAAAATACAGGCAGAAAACCTGATTCATCAAAGCCATGAAAACAACTAGAATATTCATGAGACTGAATGAAATAACTAGATACTCATAAATACTATACCAACTATGGAATGTAGTATGAGGTATATCTAATGTACTAACACATAACTGGTGATAACCTGACATCAAATAATTTTTTGAGAAAACCCACACTCCTTGGAGTTGATCAAAGGGATATTCTATCTAGGGTAAAGGATATTGATTCTTAACCATGAACTAGTTCATTTTTTGTTAATCCACATATATCCTAATGGTGTTTTCACCTTTTTTTTCAAAAAATGATCATCGAACCCCACATAGAATTACTGGGTCATATAAACCCCTTTTATTATAAATACTCTAAATGCCTCTTGAGATACTGACGCTCAGTAGTATTCATTATATAAGGAGGAATGGAATCCTGTGAAGCTCATGGAACTAGCTTGATAGATAAATCCACCTCTCACTCAGGAGGTAAACTAGATAATTCATCCAAGAATACATCCCTGAAAAAATCTAACAATGAAGGGAATTCATCCTATCATATTCCCTGATCATATATAAAGAGGCTAGCAATCTGGGCTATCATTCCACCCCGACCATGATGATATAGTCCATATCTACTAGCCTGGACATCCCACTAACCCATGTGGATATACCTACCAACCTATGGTGATGTGAAGGATACCCTCTGATGATAGAAATCAACATGGGGTTGGTAAGAAACCAACAAATCCATTCCAATAATGATTTCAAAACCTATCATCTTTAGGATAAATAGATTCCATAAAAATTGATACCCACCTATCTCAAGGGGCACTATATACTCTGGAATACATTATATGATATAATCCCTAATAAAGTATTGAGTGTTATAACATCATCATAAAACTTAACATCGAACCTTAGGCTCTCCATAATAGGAACAAATAAGAAAGAAAGAGATACACCTATATCAAAAAGTGAAGATACCAATGTAGAGGATACTAATATTGTACATCTCACTATCGAAATCCTGATGCTATGCTCATTAGGTATAGGCTTTACTAAATATATCTAGCCTCAAATGTCACCCTAAGAAATAGCTTGAGTACTTGGAGTAGGCCCACTTTACTATTGAGGTGAAACTGGTGTTTGGATCCCCCGACTGTGACCACCTTCCCAACCTAAATGATCAGAAGTAATCTAACTCCTAGCTTGATGCGAAGCTATGAATCCTACTCCCGAACCTAGAGTCAGATCAAAACTCCTCTCACTGAACACTAGAGGAAAGGTACCGTAGAACCACTGTATATGGACCATCTTTCTGCATGCTCGACACTCGAATGGGTCTCTATCACATTGAGTCCTCATGTTTCCCCACCTTCAACATTAACGATAAAAGACATAACCACCAGCACTCCCACCCTAGTTGGTATTCCCCTCATGAGAAACCTCAAAACATTGCTTCCTGACACTGGGTAAAGAACTAATCGATCGAGAAGCTATACTACCCTACTCTAAGACCCCAGATTCCCTTAGATTACACTAAGTAATAAGATCATGATTTACTATCTCAGTTATGATAGTCAACCAAAACAAGTTCACCTGTGATTGAACTATATGCTTGATACCTTCCTCAAAGAGTCTTTCCCTTGTTAGCACATCAACAAGATATATAGACCCAAAGCACAGAATCTTTATAAAGTGATCCAAATACTCTATAACTGTCCTCACATCTTGTGCCAAATACATAAACTCACTATCTTGTTCTACTCTCAGATTCTCAAGAAAGAAGTAATCATGAAATCGATATTGTAAATCCCTCCAAACCATATACCGAATTCAATATTTCTTGTTTAGGACATCCTACCAATGTTTGGTGAATACCCAAATCATATACATCACAAGCTTGACTCTCCAATATATAGAAGTCTCCAATTTCTTGAATATCAAAAAGATAGTCTT
This sequence comes from Viscum album, assembly GCA_963277665.1. Taxonomy (NCBI): domain Eukaryota; kingdom Viridiplantae; phylum Streptophyta; class Magnoliopsida; order Santalales; family Viscaceae; genus Viscum; species Viscum album. Next base: position 1,333,674,899 of record OY728165.1, on the reverse strand, counting down.
AATCCATAGCTCAACAACCTATGGACCACCATCCCCCAAGAAAGTGGGTATATTTTGCTGCTAGAACACATGAATTATCTCTTCCATAGTCTATGAAGGAAAAGAGTCTCCCAGAATAGTCTACATAAATCATAGAAATCTCTCTTAGGAATAAGCATCAGAACCCATATCAGTAACTATAGGCAGTTCCACAAGTGGAACTACTGGAGGTTCTATTGGTTGCCCCGAGAACACTACCTCTAAAGCATGGTTTTTTCCACCCTCCCGGCACACAATTGGAGGTATTAATGGTGTAATATATCTAAAAATTCTAAAAAATTCCTCAGAAAAGATTTGGTAACAACCAGATCCTAGATATCAGCATAGGATAGGTAAAATACATCCTATAAACAAGAAACACCCCTCTTACTACTCCTAAATCCATGACTGGGTAATATGAATGATCATAAAGAACACTAGAGACACTGCCTACTTACCACTAATAAAGTTGAGTTTAGGCCATGTTCTCTAATATAAGTCAGGGGTTCCAATATATAGAGTTTCAATTGTAATTTATAGAAGAAAAAAACCTTTAAATTGCAAATGGAATCCCTATTTAATGGAAAAACATTCATTTTATAATTAAATTTCATTTAAGTTCATACTCATTTATTTAGCAATTTCCTCATAAAATTTGAACTATATGGATTACCACTTCCAATATATAAGGGCCCATACACCTTATAAATTGATATGTGGTGTCCATTTAATCCAAACCACTTATTTATCAATTCCCTACATGAAATGTTAGTAGATGAAAATTATATAACACAAGGCACATATAATAAATGTCATGAAGTCAAGAAATGCATCCTATATGGCATGGTATATGCATGACATGTGAATCCTATAAGGTTCCTAAAATGAAGCATGATCAATGATTTCTTTCCATATCAGGCCAAGGATAGAATTAAATTCCTCTATCATAGCAATAATAATATCACATATCATGTGAATTACCCAATTGTGAAATAAAATCAACTGTAATATCAACTGTAATAGGTAGAATATAGAACAAAAATTCATCATTCTAGGAAAATTGGTAATTATCCCAAACATGGGTTAACTACTACTAGGAATGGCTTATAACCAAGTCCTAATTTGTTTCTAATATCCTTTCTATTGTCTCAAAATAATAAGTCAATAAAATAAAGTGTTGGATACCACTTTGTGATGTCCAGACCCAGGTGACACTAAGAGGTTCCTTGATCCGGTGTGTCTCATGGCCTCAAGCGCACCTCCCCATATTCTATAGGCTTCCAACTAATAGTGTGAATCTAATATGGTATAGTGGGGATACTATACATCATAATAAGATTGTCACAATGGTGTAATAGACAAATGAAATGGAGGAAGCATAATATAAATCAGTAGCAGTTGTAAATAAACATTCATACAAAAGGAGTAATAACAAATCCAATTGAAATATCATATACAAGATGAGTTTTTCATGTATCTATACAAAAATGGTAGGAAATGCATGGAAATAGTCATCTAGTACAATAAATGTATCAAAGTTACAAAATACCAAAAAAAATATCTCCATATAGCATCATGAGCATAAATGAGTCATGTGATCCCATTCTCTTAAGCACAATCAATCAAGCATCGTAAAATGGATTCTTACCCCAGTCCCTACCTACATCCATGATATCTATTTGGGTACCCAACAAGGGACCAAACATGGTGTCAGATAACACTAAATAGGCCACCACTAATAGTGTTTATAAAAAATATTGTATGTATGTATAAGCTTAAGTAATGTAAAATATATAATAGTAATATGAATGATAAAGAATAAGTGATACTATCTAGCCAAACAAGGCTCACTACAAATAGAAAATCATAAACAAGGGTTATCTTTAAATCCTAGTAAAATATATACTACAACCTATGTTTAGTAATCCAATTTCAGGCCTACATGGGATAGATCCAAGGTATAAAATGACCAAGGAATCCTCATTTATACCATGGAGAATATATATAGAAAACTCGGTAAAGACTTGGGTAGATCCGAAGGAGAATTTCCACAGAGCATTCCCAAGGTGGTCCAAGAAAGCCAGATACTAGGAGTAGAAATTTCTTAGGCATCCAAAGTAATCTGGATCCATTGAGTAGAAATTTACATGGAATCCTAATTAATCCTAGACCTATAGAGTAAAAATGTCCCTGATATCCAATATAATCATAACCATTTCATTAAACTATTTCATAATCATATACTACCCATGATTTCATCCAACTAATTCCATGTTTTCCATTTAATTCATTTATCCATTTTAAATAATTTCATAACATTTAGAGGAGGCAAGATCCCTCTCCTAATATCTCATTTTAACTCATTAAGTCCCCCACTAAGATGGCGATCTCACACACACCCAACAGGGTAGTATATCACGGGGAAGATAAATAAACACACCTCATGGGACGTCTAGGTTGAGGTTGAAAACCTCCAACTATATCATGGTGCTAAGTGTAAAAACTATAAAGGTTCCAATAATTTTATCAAGGAATTTAATCAATTTAGGAGAAACACCAGAAGGTCTGGTGTGAAGCATAATGACATCAGGGTATAAAAAAAATAGACTTTAAGTGAAAAGTTATATACCACCTACATTATGACAATGTCCGAGCACTCATCCAGTATTAACTCCTAACCCGACTTGGATTGGAAGAAAATGAAAGAATAGATGAACACCATGAAAATATGTCATAAGAGCCTGCACCAAAATAACATTTCTGATAGCAAGGAAAATGACAAAAGGAATAAGAGGAATAGAGAAATAACTGATGCACATCCAAAATGACTGAAAACTGAAGAATCATAGTCTATATTAGGGAGATATCACAAATCCTAGGTTTAGGCTTCAAAGGAGATCCTCCAGAGGTCCTCTTGTGCGAGAGAAAAGGACGGGGTTAGGATTCTGTTGAAAAAAGGAGGCCCTGCCTCTTATTTTAAAAACTGACCCAGGGAGATTACATATAATATAATCTTTACATGCCATGTAATTTTTTAGTTTTCCCCCTCTAGGGAAAAACCATTATGGGACATGAAAGGTTCTATCCATACCAATACACATCGTACATTTGATACACATTGTGTATTCCAAATACATGTTATGTATATGGCATGCAACCAACCTTTAGACCCCTTATTAATTCTTTCCAAAAACAACCCAACCAACCCATGGGCCTGTGTTTAGAGTCTAAGAAAAAAAAACTTAAACAATATTTTAACAGGAAACAAAGGATCCATACCTCATTGGAAAACCTGGGAACTTGCAGATTAATTCCTTCATCTTAGTGTTCATATAAGCAATGAAATCCTTAAAACTTAGTTTCTCTTATTTCAGCCCTTTTTTTCCTCATCCAATTATACTATGTGTGAAAAAAATTCATCACTATTAGCCTTTAAGTGTTGAAATTATTTTGAGATGAGGCCTTCCATCATAGAATAATATTTTAGTTTTTGTAAATTTGATGATGTTTTATATAATTCCTTAGATTAAATATCATTATTCTCCCTAGGAGAGGTATCCACTTCAACCAATTATTTATTAAATATTTTAATTTTTTTGTCTCAATTTTTAGCTTTTCAACATGAATTCCTTGTGACTCATTCTCCTTACCCAACTTCAAGATTTTTTCTTATAGACTTAGATGTAGTTTCTCCAATAAATGGACTTATTACACTTTAGTCTATTATATATATCATAATCATTAGTAGATCCATCATAATATGAGAAATACGGATCCTCATGAAATTCTATGAAATAATTGAATGGATTAAAAGATTTATAATCAAAATTATTCACACCTTCCTCTTAGGGGATACTATAATATTTTATCTGAATCTCAATATCTCCATAAAATTTTCCAACATATGGAATATTCATAGATCTTTGTTTCCTTTTTAAACTCTTCATTATTTTCACTATAATAAGATAATTTTAGATTAGTAAATCAACTTTTATGAACTTAAATCCAAAATCAATCAGATTATTTTAGATTAAAACAAATATAAAAATACAAACCTATGCACAAATACCAATTTTTAGGTATAAAAGGGTTCTAAGGGAGAAATACCTTGAGGGGGTGGCGGGAATCATAGAATAAAAACCCATTCCAAATTAAACTACTCAATATTTTAAACTCTCAAAACCTTAGAATATCTTGAATTTATGATTAATAAGGTCATGTTAAGGCTCTGTTTAAGATAATAATTTGATTGATACCCCCTTTATCTTTGATTGAATCCAATTAATCCAATGATTAATTGACCTACACATGAATTAAAACCCTGAATAAATTATTTAAACCATGCATGAAATACACAATAATTTACTTGGTTCACTATAACGAGGTTACATATAAGAAGTATACAATGGTAGTGTGTTAATATACCAAATTCCACTAAATCACTTTTAGTGTCTTTTTAGGATTTTTCACTCCAATAAAAAGGTAGTTCCATTTATAAAGGCTTAGGGATGGTGCACTACCAACCAAGGTTCAATTATTAATTCCTCTTCATATGCTCACTTCAAAATAAAATAAAACAATTTGGAACATAATAAAATACAATGATATAATAATTTAATCACGATTGTTGTTTCACCAAGTATATATGGGTTCTCTTTGATCACCTTGTTTTTTTATTCCTTCACAATAAAAGTGTGAGCATAAAAATAATGGTAACTTCATATTCTTGAGAAATATATTCAATGTTTCTCTATGAAATCACTCCTTATTATTTGAAAAGATCTCTAATAAATGAAAATACTATCTTCTATATTCACTTTTCTATACTCCTTCCTAAAATCTCACAATATCGATTACTATATTTTCACAAAAATAATATCATTTATTTATAAAGACAGTTAATACCTATCTATCTTTAGAACTCCCATTCTCTAATCTAAGAGAAATTCTCTAAGTTTCATTTCATTAAATTCTTACTAGTAATTTAAATATGTTGTGGATTTTTTTCCATTAATTTTATTTAAATCCAAGTTAATATATCCTCATTTAATTCCTCAAATTTTCCTATTTAGATATAATATTAAAATATGGGAATTTTCTTGACTTGAAAAAATCATGGAATGACCATGATCTTCATGGGACAAATTATTCAATATTTAAAAATCACGGTTCTAGCTGATTTAGAATATAAAATTAATATCATGATGGATCACTCAAAATATTTCCATTTAATATATTAGGATGTAATAAAAACCTTCATGGAATAATGTCCCATTCCATAGAAACACCAAAATTTTACAGTCTTCTTTTTCACAGTGCAAGCTTACCCTTTATGACATGATTAATATTATTGCAGAGTGATACTTCCTTATTCATCTCCAAAATAATATATTATTTTGACCTGACATAAAATACTATGTAATTATGCCTATGTTGTAGAAAAAACAATAGAAATAAATGAAAAATTATTCACAGAATTGTAAAAGGTAAAAATAAAAGAATGATACGAATATCCCAAGCCATAGTGAATTATGTGGTTCAGAAAACTGTCCCTATATCCATGGAGAGGCTGAAATTTCACTATGATTGAGGGTATAATTACATGAAGATTTATAGAGTTTTAGGAACACATAAAAACCATATCCTGAATGAGATAATAAAGAAGATGATTCAACTATTCCACTAATTGCACAATAATTACACTATGCTACAATGCTGCAACCACCCAAGTCTAAAATGCTACAGTTTTAGTGGAAAGATATCTATAGAGCTACAATAAAACTATATAAAAAGTACAAAATGCTATAGTGTCCTACCATACACTAATAAAATAAGGTCTTCATTGATATAGTACCCTATCAGTGTACAGTATAGGCCACTAACATGTATACCAACTTCATCTAAACAGATTAGGATACACCATTCCAATAGCCTAAACCTAAAAAAATAACCTAGATCAAATTTACCATGGATTATTTCTTACAAAACAACCTTTCTATTCATGGTGAAAAAAATTTATTTGTGTTATGAATCCTTTCCCACATTAAAAACTTCTCTAAGAATTTGATCTTACACACAAATCATGGCATAATATTTATCCATCACAACACATGCATCCAACCAAATCCAAATATCAATTCATTAAATAATCATGGAATGATATTCAGTACATTGCATCATGATTTATTAATTTCAATATATAACTTATTCAAACCTATCCAAACATCCTACAAGATTCACCATAATCTTACATAATCAATATGTTTCTCATGTGTGAATATTTGGAAACCTTAAATGAATTTTACACAAACAAATACTCTTCAAGTAAAAAATTTTGAGCTAACTTTAATGATTTTCCAATTCCGTGAAAATGATAACAACTTATAACATGAGATCCAGATTCACTATCATGAAACTAAATCCAAAACCATGTAAAAAATCATAAATAGATAACAATAATAAATATGGATGATAATAAATAATACACCTTGTAATATAAATTTCTTATTGGATGATAATAGTTTATTAAATTTTTTAAGGGTATTGAGCTTACATGAATGCATGTATAAAATGTTTAATTTTTTTTAATACACTACATATATTTTGTGTTTTAAAATTTATTTATTAACTTTTAAAAACATTTTTTAGCTACATACTATATGAACCATGAATTCCTTTTATATTTTATCAAATTATTTTAACAGTTTCAAGTATATATATATATATATAAATATAACATTTAAACACATTGTTTTTTAGAACATAATAAATTTATTGTGTTTTAAAAACTATTTAATTTTGAAATGAAATATTGGAATGAAATTAGTTTTAGAGAAATGACAGAAGAGATAAAACAATAAAAAATTTAAATAAAGAGAAAAAATTAAGAAATTAATCTCATAGTTTTTTATTATATTCCACTCATATTTTTGGTTTTCTATATTTTGAAGGAATGGAAGTGCATCACCTTTTATTAAAAATACTGGGCATGGATAGTTGGTATCAATTCCACCATCCATTCATATTCAATGGGTAAAATATGTTGAATAGTTAGTGGATGTCTACCACAAACTTGTTCTCACTTTAATTGTAACATCCCAAGTAAGTAATGAATAATAGATATTTTTATCTATGTCTATTAATTATTAAGATATTGTTTTAGAGGCTTAAAATTAAAATAAATACAATCTTATGCATGAAATACACTAATATTCTTAAAAGATTGTTTTACTTCCTTATGATGGAAAACCATTTTTAAATATATCTTTTGACAATTTTATAAGCTATGTTTGTCAAAATAAACTTATTCTTTATGATTGGGACATCAAAATTTACTTTGTGTGAATTTTTGGTATTTTTCTGACAATGTTCATTTTTTAATGAATAGTGAAAAATACTGCATTATACATCAAAACTTCTTTTTAATCTAATTTATTTATATTATTAGATTATCTTTTTAATTGGTTTTGAAGTGAAATTAGAATATATTTTTACCATTTTATCCAATGATGGCCATTGGAATCAATTTCACTTTGAAATTGGACTTAAACTGGTGTCAATCTTTTGATACTTATTGTTCCATAAAAACACGCTATTTGCTCTGACAGCGGGAATTAATTATTAAATTAATTAATGTGACTTATATGATTTGAATTTTGTAAAATAGACTTCATTTTTGAATTCAGAATATAAAATATAGCTTAGGGTGAATTTTTGGTAATTTTCTGAAAAACTTCAATTTTTGATGAATAGTGAAACCACTAAGTGGTACTTATAAAAACTGATTTTCCATTTAAATGAAATTTTTCCATCATTGTGTTTTGAATTTCAAAAATCCGACATACATGGTTGTAATTAAGAAGTGAAATGTGGTTCAATAAGATTAAAATAATTTTTTGGTGAATAGTAACTTATTAAGTTTTTAATCGCGATTAGTGGTAATTAGGGTAGTTTAAGGTATAAATAATGATTTAATAATATGAAATGACCTAGACACATGTCCCAACCTTATTGGTTGTGTCATGGAAGACCAAGAAAAGCCATGGGTCAACTTGGGGACCCCATGGAGACACTTTGGTTGGGAAATGACATAAATAACTTTTTATTAAATGTTAAAGTAAAAATGACACAAACATAACATGTTTTACGAAATGTTTTTTTACATGGGGTTATAAAGATCAGATTTTTGATTATAAATAGTAATTGGAAAGATAAAAAGATTTCATACATCATAGTATTTTTTTTTATAATTTTTAGACTTTAAATAAATTAAATTATTTATGACATTATGATGATGCAGCGATGACCTCATTATTTAACGATTTAAATAAAATGGAAAGATAATGAAAAATCTAAAACCTACACATGGACAAAACCAATTAGATGAGTGGATTTCGAAGCCTTATCACCTTATCATCGAATTATAGCAATGTGGGACCTTTTGAATCCGAAAATATTTTTAAAATAAAGTAACTTATCTTTACTTTCCAAAAGTGCCCCTCCTCTCCTCTTATAAAAGGCCCCCACCTCTACCTCATTTCACACACTCCTCAAGCCTTTGTATCGGCCAAACCCTGCCCATTTACTCTGTCCACATCCCTCTACTCATCCTAGAGGATTCCCTTTGGGTAGAATCCTTTCAAAGGAAGCCTTTAGGCTCAAATCAAAAGGAGTTACACTTTTAAAGGTAATTCATTCTCTCATGTTCATTTGTTTTATTTTGCTCCTCCAACCCCCTAAACTCTTTTTATTTACTTATTTTGTAACAAAAAAAGTATCTTCAATATACTAGGATGTTGTTATAAGATTTATTTGAGCTACACTCTCACACAAATACATCAAATGGTTAAAGAACATACGGTTTCCGTGGATGGCGAAATTCTGCCTCCCGAAACGATGATTGTTCAATACTCATTTAACACCTTCAAAGGTGGCCATTATGATGTCACGATTTTTATATATGATATATAATATGTTTATGTTTTCCTTAAGCTTCTGTTTTTTTTTCATTTTGGGCATACCTTTATGGTTTCCATTATGGGTAAACACGATATCTTCATTTTAGGAAGTGCGGACCACCGCCCCCTGAAAGTGATTTGATTTGTTAATACCATATGTGGGATGTGTAAAGGATAAAGTTAATGATATTATATATGTTATTATACTGGAATTATAATATACTCTTATATCATTATGATTCCATTCCAGAAAATACAAAATAGAAATGGAAGTAGCGTTCATGCGTACGTACGGCTTACCGTCTCTATGAACGGTACATTTCATTTCTTACCTCTAAATGTGATGTAATATTATAAATACATGTATATGATGAATATATATGATATATATGTTATCCAAATCATTAATATAATTCTGGATATAACGAACCTTTGACCAAATTAACAACATGTAAGTGTAAGAAGTCTATTTTTGACTTAAGAACCAAATACCGACAAAATGTACATTATTAACTTAAATGATTACATGATGTTCATAACATGGTATAAAAGGAATAATGAACTTAAAAAAGGTTCTTAATCAAGTATAGATTAACTCAAGTTTATTATTCAGGAGATTAAAGAATGGTCGGGTCATGTCGGATACGAGGTAAGGGAACTTCTTAACCCAATTTCCATTCTTTGGGTTAATCTCCTACTTTCAAATTACGTCATGATATTATTTTGTCCTATCTTGTATTTGTACTTTCTTTATGTGTAATTATAGTGAATACACATAATAGATCTATTTTATTTAAAAAAAATTATCTTTGTATGGGACTTTGTCTCAATCTCCTTTCATTGAGGCATATTTTGTTTTATACACAACCTTCTTTTATACGGTGTATAAACCCCTTTGACTTTTTACATTTATTCAAAAGGAATGTTTTTTATACGAAGCGTTTACTAAATGAAAAAATGGAATATTTTTGTCGTACATATGTGGTGACAACGACTTCTCCGCCGTTGTGACCGTTATTTGAGTTTCGACTTCCTCTACAAGCCATACCTTCTTTTTAAAAGAAAAATAAATACCAGGTTTTACTTTTCTTTTATTTTGGTATTGAAAAATGGTTTTCATAATATTTTTATATCAATGTGTGGTATTTATATCTTGTGATTGAATGGTGGAAATGTTATGTTTCCTTTATGCATGTTTTACGTGATACGATTATGTTGAGGTTCTTGGGCATTATTATGAAAACGGGTGGTTCCGTGATAAACTAAGGGCGAGTGAGCCCGATATAGTTCTCCAATGCATTGGGTAACACGAAGGAGTGAAATGTTAAGGTTTCTCAGAAGAGATTTTAGGGAATATACTGTGATGGGTATTCCAAATGTAACCAAGAGGGTTACTCCCTACGTATGAATGTTATGAATGCCTCAAGTTACCTTTATGTCTTATGATTTCTATGATTTATTCATGATTTGATGAGGTATGTTAAAGTGATTATGTTTTATGGGTAAAGTATGATTTCACTCTTATGTATATATGTACCCATGTTTCCTTTCCATGTTTTTATAACCCATACTGAGCTTTTTATGCTCATCCCAAGTTTTTTTGAAATGTTTTTCACAGGTCAAGGGAAAGGTACATGATATGATGATAGTGTCAAGGAAGTGTCAAGAAAGAATCCATGTTTTATTTTAAATATGTTTCCATTGATGGGAATGAAGAATACTATCTTTATGTAACCACTTTGTTTATATGTGGAATGTAATGCAAGTTTTATGATCTAACTCTCTAAAACTCTAAACCCGAAAAGATCCTCATTGTGTAATCTTGTAATAACTCAAGATTAAGTAAGGTTTAAGGCTGGGGCCTTATATTAATACCCCTTTTGATATTCATCATCCATCTATATTGCCTCTGCAAATATATTTTCTATGTCATCACTTGTTCAAACATATTTAATTTCAAGGTCTTTGTTCTTTATAAAATTTTGAATGAATGAAAAGAACTTTTGTGTAATATATGTCATCAAATCACTTTTGATGTAGACTTACTTTATCTAAGGGACTCTAGTAGCATTTTCTTAAAATAATATAGTCAAACTTCTTTCCATTTAATTTTTTTGGGTTAAAAATCATAACCATAAATATTCTTTTCATGTATCAGTTTTTTTAATCAAATATACATGATCATAGGATATTTTGACTAGATTTTACTTTTGCGATCCCCATAATATTATAAAACCTTCAATGGTGAACATATATCCAGTATATGATCTCACGTTATATGGATCTGATAAATAACATACATAAGTAAAAATGAAGATCTTTTACTTTGATTTTTTAGAACAAAATAAACACACATGAATAGTTCAAAAAATATAATGAAAAATATATTTTATTCCATTCCAATGTATCTATGTAGGATTATGAATAAATTTTTCAAATAGATTAATAGACAATTATATATCTAATTTTCAAATTGAGTATATGAAATCTCTTAATTTTATTTAAAAGTTTTAATCACAACATTTTTTTATATTTTGTGTTATGATATCCATATGTGTACTTAAATAATATAATATATTCATATTAAATCATTTTATGACTTTTTTAGTATAAATTAACCAATTAAATGATATGTTATTTGACATATGCTCAATTTGAAAACCAAAAAAATATTTTTTTTTCTCCCAAGTCCTTTATCTCAAATTCTTCCTTTAAGTATTTTATTGTCTCATGAATCACTTCAGGAGTCCCAATGATAGTTTTACTATCATTATACACAAAAATGATTTCATATCTAGATATTTTTTTCTTAATGAAAATGCACAAGAATATAAAATCATTTACCTATCATATATCTCATAATTACTTACTTAAGTGATTAAATCCCACATTCCAAATTTATTTGATCTATACATGTTTTTTTAATTTAATCGAATATATTTCATTAATATTTTATTTTAGTAATTCAGACATTTTGAATCCTTCATGGATTTTCACACACACACACACACACTACTATCAAGAGACCCATTTAAGTAAGTTGTAACAATATCCATCTGTTTAATTTCACCCCTTTTAGATATTTTAAGATAGATTAAATATCAAAATGTAATTGATCCATAATATTAGAATATATCTCCTTATAATAAATTCCAAGTCTTTGAAAGAAAATCTATGTGATGAGATGATCTTTTCATCTAAAACCATCATCTTTATCATTTCACTTTTACATAAAAACCCATTTATAACCAGCATGATTCATGTATTTTAAGGTGAGCATAATTATATTAATAATTTTAAATTATTACGATATTTAAATTTAGTTTTCATTATATCTTTCCATTTATCAAAATTAAATCATTTTTTATAGTTCATAACTAACTTTAGTTCAGGTTCTTCATTCTTGATATCATGTTCTAATAAATATGAAAATATTTTATAAGTATTTTATATTTTATTTTTATTTTATAATTCCCCTAAAGAGGGAATGTCAAAATAGATTTAAATATTTTCAAAACCTCTATTAATTTCAATAATATTTAGATTCTAATATATCTCATCATGTGTTTCTATATAAAAACTCAGCTTTTTTATTTATTCTAGAACACACACCTCTATATTAGGGTTATTAATTATTCCCACTCATTTATTATGCTGAAAGACGCATCTTTAGAATGAACCAACCTTCATTCCTAAAGTATAGAACAAATATTATTGAAGTTTCAAAAGATGACGATGTTAATGAAAAATGTCTCTGGATCAACAAACACACACACCCTCATCACACACCTTCCAATACACTCAAGTTACACTTTTAGAATACATCCAAGAAAAATATGAAATGAACTAAAATTTAAGTAAAATGATAAAGGAATATAAGGAATTACATGGTTTTGAAAAAGTAATAATCCATAGGAAATAAAAACTTCACTATAAATATAAAAATATATATTAGAAATGGAAGATTGAATCCAAAGAACAAGGTAACAGAATATTCGAGTTAGTCAATCACTAATCTCACCACACTCATACAAATAACCCCAACCCTAATATCTTTAGAAACTATCTTATGGAAATACAAGTTTCCCCATCAATAGATATTCACAGGGAGAATTCCATCAAGATTCAATCTCCTCAGGCATCTATCCACGTAGCTAAATGCTTCCACTACCTCAAATGGATCACCCAATGAGTGATTCATACTTTTAAATATTTAAAGGATTGAATAATATGAATACTCTAGAATAACATTATGTATTATCAAGACTAAATATTATGTAAAGTATTTTCATCTTCATTTTATCAACACCTACATCAGTGTCCGATTCTAGAAATCATCCTCTTATATTGATACTTTCTTCCTCTAGTCCTTGAATCACTAGTGATTCCATAGCTTTCAGACTTCTAGTTCTAAGAGAACTTCTACCCTGAAATCTAATCTAAGTGAAAATTTTCAGAAGTTACTATTTTCTAAAAACTTTAGTAGTTAGATGGAATTCATCTTCTCACATTAATCCTTATAATCTCTCTCTAGAGAATCTTTTTCATGGATTCACTACATAGTCCTCTGGTTCATAAGTACTATCTTCCATATCCCTCTTCTTTAGTTCACTCTTTCCAATCTATTTGATCTTCTGAGATCCTAAGAAATAAATGTTATTAGAGACCCACTAAATAATAAAAATTCTTTAGAATTTACTAAGTTATAACTTTAGTTAAAATATATTATATATTTTGGATCCCTTAAACATTATATAGTTATATCACCCCATCCTCTAAAAGATTTTGAATAAAGTGATATTTCAATTGAATATTCATCATGTAGGAGTGAAATGTTTGACTTTTGTCCAAGTCGATCATGATCTAGCTATAACAGTATAACACATAAATTTCTTCCCTTTATCCAATTTCCTCTATAATACCCTTCAACCACACCAACGCTTTCCATACTTCCAAAATTTCAATGTACTCTACTTCTATGGTTGATAGTGAAACTATTAGTTGTAACTGTGATATCTAGCTCATGACCATGCCCCCAAAGGTAAACAAAAAACTAGTGGTTATCTTATATGAATCAATATTTTCTCTTAATTCATAATCTACAAACCCTTGAAAGGGATCATCTATTATGAAATAGATATCAAGATTCACTGATCCTTTGAGATACCATAAGATCCACTTAATGAACTCCCAATGTTCATGTAACACCCTGATTTTTTGTGATTTTTTTTTGAAGAAATTAAATTTATTTGATATATTTCACAACATTCAACACCATGTTAATCTTTTAGTACACACAACTCTATGTAATCTTGCATTACACAGGATAATGAGTTTTAATAAAACCATGATATATTATTAATATTATTCAAATGTGACCATTATAACCTAGTCGTTAAACATAGAGTTATAAATAGTAATAACTATTTTTTAAATATTATGTATAATGTTTTTATATAAATAAAACATATTGATAACAAATTACTTAATTATCAGTAAAGTATTTATATGTTTTTGAAAATACTATTTTCTCAAAGAAATGTTATTTTTTTTGTATAATAATAAAATTATTTTTGACAAATATATAAAATTAACTTGATAAAATAAACCTAATTTATGAAATGATCATGTAAAAAGTATCTTAGAGTGATTTTTTTGGATTTTTCTAAAATGTTTCATTATTTTATGAATAGTGAAAAATATTGAACTTTAATTGAAAACTACCTTTTCGATTAATTTATTTATAAAATTAAAATATATTTTAAATTTAAATTAGTTATATTATACATCAATTAATACAATTTATTTAATCTAAATAAATTTCATATAAAATGTTGTTATATAAATTTTGCAATCCTTTGAACTTTTTCTCTTTAAAAACCAGCTTTCTCATAGTGTATGTGAGATTAATTTTGAATTGAAATTTTCCAATTAAGTGAATGAAATTTTTAAAAATAAATTACATATTTAGAATAATAATAATTTATATTATCTAATAGGTTAAACTTAATTTTTGACAAAAATGAATAATGAATGCAGTAAAAATTAATTACCGCAGTTAAGGTAAAAATGTGTTTACCGGGGGGTTAAACTAAAAAGATAAGGGTAAAAATAACCTATAAAATTTTCCAAAAAATATTTACTGGAAATATTTATACCATTAAACTGATAAGGTTCAATAATGGTTCATTTTATACCCTTTTGACATGAAAAATGTGGGAGCACTCAATTCTTTTTAAAAATACCAAGTGTGTCCTCTACCTCACTTATAAAAGGCCACCCCTATCCTATATTCTTTACACCTTAAAACCATTTTGGTTTGGACAATACCTACCTTAATCACTTCAAAAAGTAAATCCCTCATCCTATAATCCTTATTTTGGATATAAAAATATCACAGGAAGGCTTTTAGTGCAAATCTAAGGAGGATACCCGAAGAAGAGGTAACGTTCATCAACGAGCATTTTTGTTTTATTTATTCTTCCACCAACTTAAATTATTTTTACACCATGATTATATAATAACCTATATATCCTTCATATAATTATATTTTTTTTATGTTAAGGTCATGATCTATAACTATATCCACTTCAATCAAATGGGTTACGAAATCATTATTCATGTGTATGGTGAACTACCACCTCATGAACCGATGTTGCTCGTTTTTCCATTACCACCTATAAAAGATGGTTGTAATGATGTATTTATTATTTATAGATGATATTTATGATATAATTATTATTTAATTCTTAGATCCCATATACCTTCATACTTTCCATTTTTTTGGGAATATGATAACGTTACTCGCGTGTACAACGGACTACCACGTCGTGAAGCGAAGTGATTTGTTCATGATTAAGGATGTTTTTAATAATTTTTTTTGATATATATTAAATAAAAACTATTTTTAATGATAATATATATCATTTACTTTTATTTATTTAAATCCAAGAAGAAAATGGAAACAACGTTCATGCGCACGTACAACCTACCGTCTCCATGAACAATATATTTCATTTTCTACCACTAAATTTTATGTATTATTAAAAATAAATATATAATGAACATATATTATATTTATATCATGGTTATAATTCTAAATATTATTTAACCATGATAAAATTTATAGGACCAAAAATATAACAAATCAAAACATATTTAAAAAAATAGTTATTACCCGAAATGTTACTTTAACATGGAATTATTAATAAACAGGTAATAAAAGGTCATAAGAAAATAATATATGGTATAATATATATGAATATAGTTCCATAATATATTTATATTAAAATTATATTTATTATATAGGATATTTTAACAAGTTTTAAGGAAGTTAAGACTTAAGGTAAGAGATTTTTGTCTCAATTTACCTTCTTTCAGACGTACGTTATGTTATGCACCTATATTCTTTCACGAGGTGCATATAGAGTTGGTTTTATATGTAATATCATAAATTTTTTTATCCTCATGATATTTTAAGTTTCATTTTATGTTATTAATTCATGGGTATTATGATTCATAGTTACCAAAGTGGTAAATATTTCATGTTACAATCTCATCATTTATTAGGATTGTTTATGTTTATATTCCTGATGATAAGATATTATTATTATTATCTCAATAAAGTAACGAATGTTATTATAATATGGTTATTCATAACATTTTCAAGTAATAGTACCATTTTCCCACTCTTTAGTACTTAATGCAATTAATTTTTTTAAGAAAATTTAAATTTATTTCTCTCTTTAGCCAGAAATATATTTTCTTCCAAAACCATGTTTTCTATAACTGTTTTCAGAAATGTTTTATTAATAATTTATTGTTTTTTAAAAAGTAATTTTTTCAAAAGTTTTATTTTTTTAAAAATTATTTAAAAGTAATCTTTATGTCATTTTCAAAAACAATCATAGTTTGTATTTTAACGAAAATGTGAAAGGAATATTTATTCTAACATGTACGAGATGAACAAAATTTTCTAACATCATTATCAATCATCACTTAGAAGATTAATTTATAAGTTTTCAAGGTTATTTTCAAATAAAATAATTTTTTTTAAAAATATTATTCTTTAAAACGTGTTTTTAAATATAAAAGGATATTTTACTCAAGAATTTTTTTAAATGATCGATCAAAATATTTTTCCATCTAAGATTTCATCCATTGATGTTACATATGCCTTACTAGGTATATGATTCAATGATACCATTGTTATTATTTTTCTAAATGGTTTATTTTTATGATTAAATTTTTTTATGTAACCTATTTCTCTTCCATGAGTTATAACAAGATAAAATGATTATGAAACCCTCTTATTTTCATGGGTTATGCTATGATGAAATGATTATGAAACCTATATCCTCTCCTCGGGTTATGATATGATGAAATGTTTATAATACCCATTTCATTTCATGGGTTATGATATGATGAATGTTTATAATCTTGTGGAACACATAAATATGGTTTACATTATGTGACGGGTGGGACCTATATCTCCATCCAATGTGTAGGGTAAATATTTATATCTCATGAGATAGACAAGACTGGAATTGGGAGTGAACCTAGTTCAATAAGTCAGGGCTAAAACGGGGATTGAACCCTATTTAGTAAGGGACTTTGTCCACTATGATGGTCTTAAGAGTGAACCTTCACTACTATGATGGTTTGTGGAGTAATCCCATTCCGATATGATAGACTTGGAAATGATCCTTGACAAATATGGAAATGATTTTTTATGCTTATATGTATGCCACAAACCCTTGTATTATACCAATGTTATGATCTCATGGATCATGTTATTTGATTACCTTATGATTCATGTTTTATGAACTACCAATTTTTATTCCATGATTCAAGATAATGATCTTTGATATGTGGGGTATGATTTTAAAATTTTATGATCATGTTATCATACTATTATGCTCATGTTATGATTACGTATCTACATATTTTACCCTTACTGGGCTTTCTAGAATACCCTTTATTATGTTTCCTTTCCCTAGGTTATGAAAAAATGTATTACGTATTATATGTCTAAGAATGGCGCTAGTTGTGAATAACATAGTTGGGGATGACATAACTCACTTATATACTAGTGTTTATGTTTCCAAGTTTCCAAAGGCACTAAACTATCTTGGTCCTCAGGAATGTATTTCTATAATGTAATAGATATTTATAAAAAATTATGTAATATCTATGTATGGTAAGACTGGGTGGCTATAGTTCACTCCCCAGATTCACCATGTACCTATAAAACACACCTACCACTTTAAAGATATCGGGCCTCATACACACCATAGTGTACATGATACTACCCACTGTTGATATATATGGAACTTTCACCATGAATTTAACATCATTGTATATTTTAGGTGTATTATACTTTAAAATTTCAAATTATAAAGTAATGGGAGTAATTAAAGTATTAAATTAATTTATCCCACATCTCACCAATACTTTCCGGATGTACTATGATTGGGGAAGAATTAATGTTTAGGAACTCAAGTATCATACAATCATAATCCCTGATATCCACTTAGTGGAAACAAGATATTTCATTTGTAAACTTTTTAAAAATTTACACATCAAAACTTCCAACCTTCCCATTAAAAATATAGTCAAGAGTAAGTCATCAACGTATAAAATAATAATTATGAATCTTCCATCATCATATATCTTTTAGTAGCAGAAATGATCCACATTACTTAAGATTTTTTTTTATTCCATGATGGAGTTTTCAAACATGTTATTTCAATACCTTGGAGAATTCTTAAAATTATACAGACATCACTTGAGCTTACACACCAAGACCTCATTATATTTTAGTAGGAGAACTTCAGGTTTCTCTCTCTCTCTCTTTATTCCTCTAAACCTCTATGAAGAAACACTTTCTTAAAATCCATTCTTTCAATAAATAAATATTCTATGGTAAGAAGATAAGAACCATCTAAATAATTGTGTATTTTATAATATGATATAAAATATCATTGAAATACACTCCTTTCCATTGATAAACCCCCTTCAAAAATAGTCACTCCTTATACCAGAATATACCATCCAATTCCTTCTTTAGATTATAAGTCCATTTTTTTATAAGTTCCCTCTCGCTTTTTAAAAGATGTGTTAGCTCCCATGTATCAGTAATATTTAAGGAATAAGAATCTTCCTTCATCACTAAAACACATTGAAACATGTCACTTAGACTTCTTTCCTCACTAAGGCTTCCAGGTTCCCCACCATATGTGAGAAGTATAATGTGTATGTGGGAATAAAACCTCTCTACTGACATTCTGACCATGGTAAACCACTTGAAATATTAAGGTTCATCTCCTTCCAATCACTAATACTTTAAAACTATGCCTAAATATTCCATTATCCTAGAGAATTATAGTACATAATACCTTGGTACTTATGAAACTTGATCAATGTTCCTTATTCTAGAACATTGATATATCTCTCAAACCCTATCTTTCATGCACTATGAGTATCTCAGAACCAACCTATATCTACTAAAATCAACCTTGTCCTACTCTTTTGGTTACTTAATTACAATTGAATCTTCCTCCAAGTTTAAATCCTTTTACAAGATATCCTCATTAAAGAGGAAATTTTGGAATCTGATAACCTTACATCAACTGTTATCACATAGTTTGAAACCAAAGTTTTCATCACCATAGACTATAAAAAAACATATTTGGGACTTACCTTAAAACTTATCCCTCTACATGGAATCAACATGGATATACATGATTCACCTAAAAACTCTTCAGTAAATAAATTATACCTTTTAGTCCGACCAAATTTCCTCTATATATAATTGTTAAAAAGGTTTATAAGGACTCTGATTCATGAGATGAGCCATACAATTAACTTTTTTAACTGACAATTCATTCGAGAAACCATAAATTAACCTCATTATCCTAGATTTATCATTCAGTGGACAATTTATTTGTTCCAAAATAGAATTTTGTTAAGGTGTTAGAGGCACCATCTTCTTTATCCATATTTTATTCATCAATTTTTTTTCAAAAAATTCCTTCCTTCATACTCATCTCCATTATCCAACCAAATGAATTTCAGCTTCATTCTTTTCTCAACTTCCACCACGTTATTACATTTTAAAAAAATTACAATGAAATCATACTTGTGTTTGAATAAATACACCCACAGATTTCTTGTAGAATAATCGATGAAGGTAATGCAATACAATGTTTTCCCATGAGATCAAGTTGGTTCTACTCCCCATACATCCATGTAAACTAGTTCAATATTATTATTATTAAGTTTCATTCCATACGATTTGAATGAAAGCCTCCACTACTTTACATTGATAAACCATCACATATTTCAAACTCCAAAAGATCAAGTTTTAGTGATCCTATAATAACCAAGGTCTATAAACCATTCTCACCTATGTGACCATGAAAGTTAAGCCATAACTTCTTTGTTCTGAAATTTTTTTATCCAGCATTCAAGATACCTTTTAGAGAACTGATCAGATACAATGTTATATCCTTCAAACAAAAAAAAAACCACCATGGATCCTTGCATGATCTTCCATAATAAATCTATAAAAATAGTAAAAAACCCCACATCATCATGTTAACAAACAAAAACAATGTATTTTTACAGTCTTGGGATGTGTTAGACTCTTTGAAAGTGTAGTAGTCACCCGATATTAGTTTGAATACTCAAAACTACTTTTTTAACAACATTAAGAACCTCTATATCTAAAAGGTGAAATTTTCAAAAATTCTAGAGAAATAATTGATCATGCATCCACTTTCGAAATTTGAATATAAAAAACCTCTAGAATTAAGGATCCATGATTCCATTGAACTCATGACACTTAAAACCGAAGTGTGAACTTCCCCTCTAATATCAGAGTTTATGGATGATCTAGAAGAACAATTTTTTAGAGTACACATGAATATCTTAGTAATCATTCTCTTTTTCCCCCTATTTCCTTAGTGCTAACATGAAGAGTCACTAGGACAAACTAAATTTTTATGACTCTTACCTCTTCCATTTTCTCCTTTCTTATGACGACTTATCCAAGTGGAACACCCCTACCCTATATACTAAATTCACTTCTGGTAGGACCTAAAACTAATTCTTCTATATATATTCATTCAATATTAGATATTTTATCTCTTTTAAAACCAAGTCATTATTTTTAGTGGAATCACTCACAGTGGTCACCATCACATCCCATGATTTCATAAGTGATGATAGTAGAATTATAGCCCTAAAAACCTTTAGTAAAATTCACTCTAACTAGATCTAGCTAAATTTGGATCATGTTTAATTAAATTTTATGATCATACTTTTAACTTCCTTGTAATATTCACATGCTGAAAATTTACTACCACATTAAAAATTTGTTCATCATAGAAGGCTTCTCATATATGTTTTCAAGATTGGTCATCAATTTTTCAGTAGTTAAAACATCATAGATATTGAAGGTTATATTTCATTCCAAAAAAATCCAAAAAAAACCTAGTGAATTCTTGTTAAGTCATTATAACTTCAACTTCTATATTGTTTATGACCTATACCCAATCAACAAAATATCAAGATTTATCTCATACTAGTAATACTCCACTTGCATCTTCTAGAATCCAAAGTCTAACCCCTTAAGCTTATCCAAAATCAATACACCCACTTATAATTACATATTATGAAGATATAAAACCCCCATATAATTTTAAAAGGGTAAATGAAAAATGCCTCATTCTTTTCAAAAGGTGCTGACTGAGTTTCCCTTAAGAACTCTGAACCAAGATTTGATAAATATTTTTTACAACGAAAGATGTATATTCCTAATAAACTAAACACAATTAATTAAATTAAAACAAGGACTTTAGATGGTTTGAAATATTGTGATGATAATGTAAGATGTATTTAGATATTGGAAGCCACCCAATTTCAACTATACACCCGTGTCATACACTTTACAACACACTCAAGGGACACTCTCAACATACATACAAAAAAAAACAAGAAATTAAATGGAAGTTAAGAAAATAGATGAAGGAATATAAAAAATTATTTGGTTTGGATAAATTTATAATCCACGAGAAAAAAAATTCACTAGAAAGAGTAAAAAAGTGATTAAAAATAGAAGATCGACTCTAAAGAACAAGATAGTATAAACTTTGGAATAATAAATCCTTGATCAAACCCAAACCTTAAAAATTATCATAGCCTAAAAATATATAGAATCTATCTTTTGGTGATAAAAGTTCTATCAGAAAGTGATATTCATAAGGAGAATGCCACCAAGATTTGATCTTCACCGACATCCCTACACACAAGAAAAGGTTTCCATCATCTCAATTGAATCACACAATAAACAATGTTTTATTTTAGATATGTCAAGGATTGAATCTTATGAATACTCTAGAATACTCTTACATATTTTTAGGACACTAAAAGTCTTTACATAAACACCATATCAACACCCCCATTAGTGCCAACTTCCAAAACTCATTGTTTGATTGAGTATTCGGGATATCAATTTTAGTTGGTGCATTCAGAGTTAGTATGTATAATTTAGTCACTCCCTTTATATTATTGAATATATTTAGAAATATATTTTTCAATTCTTAAAAATAATATTTTTCACCTCTATCTCACACTTCAAGGTAATTTGATCAAGAAATGATAATGAACACACATTCTAAATAGTCCCATCCCCTTGTTTATTTCCCCTTGATGTTGGAAAATCTTCTTCATTGAATTGATAGTTAAACATCATGTTATAAATATATCACTATTTTTGGAGTTATAGATATATGATAATAGATGGGGATTCATATCTTACATATACTCAAATCTTCTTTTGAGGTCCAGTTTTTGTATGTTTGGGGGAAAAAGTAGTATATATATATCATATAATAGAAAATTATTAAATAAAAGATATCAGACTCTTGACCAAATTATAATTAGAGTGGAGAGCATGATATACATGTTGTTTAATGAAAATTAAAGTTGAAGCATCTAATATTTCATGATCCTATACAGATCTCAAAAACTTTATTCTAAATTTTAATGGAATTATAATAATTTAGTGGAATTTTATCATTAATTAAACTTATAAATTTTGAGTATTTACATGGAAGAAAAAATTATCTAATATAATTAACATTTCTATACAATAGTCATTGAATTTTTTATATGAAAATTCACCTGGACTGTTAAGACTTATATTCTTGATGAAATAATTAGGGATGGGGAGTAGAGAAATCTTGGATGTTCATTGGGTATCTAATGTCTCTTTTTTTATTTCATTCAGTGGTGGTGGATGGTTATTTGTCTTTATATTTTCTACAATCTTTTGGTTTTATTATCCCTCACTCATCCAGTGGTTTTTCACCCACTACCTTCTTCAAACCAAGACTTTCCTTTGGCTCAATTATGATATTGTTTGGATTTTTTTGGTGTCCATATTTAGCTTAAACCCATTCATATTGAGATGAATTATTTTCCAATATCATTTTACCTCTTTCCTTTGGTGCCTTATCCAATTGACCCCCTAGTGTGACCTATTCCTATACCAGAATAACCTTTATTAGTATTTCAATCCTCATTTATTTACCCCATGACCCGTTAAGTTGTACTTTCGATACACTTTTCTCTTGAAAACCTTGTGATAGATTATTTTATTGATTTAATTTTCTTTTCCCATGGAACTGATTTCAACCCATGGTTCCCCTTCCTTAGATTTAAATATATCCATCCATTTTTCATCATCACTAGCATCCTCTATTGATATCAATGTCAGTGGTGGCTTCCTCTTATGGCAATGACCTCAAACTAGTGATGTTATTATTGGTTTCCTTAGAAATCAACTTAATGGTGGTTGTAGTGTGGAAGGGTTGAGTGATGTTTCATTATTGTTGGTTATACATTTTTATTATGGTTCAATGCCCATTGCGTGTTGTTGGAGATACCTTGGGTAGCCCCAATTTTCTTATCTGTTTTTTGGTATTTGGTCTAGGATTATTGAATGGGACTGACCAACCTAAGTGCCTATAGGGTCTTATTACCACCCTGTTTGGGTTTATTCCTTTTATTACTATCCTTTTATAAAAAAATAGTTGTTAAGGATAATTTTGAAATTTTACTCTCAATTTAATTATTTGATCATGAAATCATACAAATAATTCTTTTAAATTTTAATGTAAATATATACGTGACCATTACTAGAGGCATCTATCAATACCATTCAATATTTAAATTTTCCATATAGTGGATGAATTATTCCAGCTATATAACCTTGAATTAGTTAATCAAAAGTTTACATATCATCCTTAATCTTAACTGATGATGGTTTCAAAATTATTTTTTTAAAAGAATAAATCTCACAGGGATTTGTTTAGTGGGTGGATCTTACATCCCTTCACTAAATGTCCACAAATAGTTTCAATTATTCTTAACATCATTCATAAACTAGGATAAAATAATTGGTCATCCTAAAAATCTACATTTTTGCCTCATTCTTTACTACTATATGTATTTTTACTCCATTTATATAAGTATAATTCAACCTATATGATAAATCTGAAAATTTTTATAATACGTGTCTCTAACCCAATTTATTAATGGTAAGACACATGTATTTTTTACCCCCTTAGTTGAAAACTGAGTTTCATATCCATGATGGTATATATTATTAAAATTTAATAAGTTTATAAACTTTGGGGGAAAATTAGGCATCCCTTATAAATATTTTTTTTCCATTTGGTAAAATAAAAATTAATTTACCTATCCCTACCATCACATCTTAGGATATGATATAGTATCAAGAATCATGTTTGTTGAATTTATATCGGAAAAATATATTCTATTTTTAGGGTTGTGTGTGTCATGTCTCTATAAAGTATGCAAATATCCAAGATGTGATTTCCATTTTTGAAATCCATTTTAATACTACAATGTAAAATAATAGAATTAATGAAAATACTAACATCATTTTAATGAAAAATTATCATTTAATAATAAAATCCAAAAACATTAACTTTATTACAAGTGAAAAAAATATCATAAAATATAATCAAAATCATAAAAAAAATTCTTATCGATTTAAAGATATAATCTTATTAGAATTCCAAGTGAAATAAATTGCCTCAAGGTATGTAAAATCATCATTTTAGGATTCATGGTTCTCAGTTTAATTCACCTCATTTTCCTTACCTTTATGGAAAGTTTCGAAGAAAATTTATTCATTTTTTATTTTCTTTAATAAATTCATTATATTGTTTGTTGAGGTTCAATATAAGATCCCAAATTTTTCTAGGCATGTCCCTATTTATGTTTTTGTAAACCTCTTTGAGTTCATTTAGTTTTGGTTTGAATCATGAAAATCAATCCTTGAGTCAGTCGAGCTGGTTCTATTTACGTACTATAGAGGTATATGAATAAGTATAACGGGAGGTGAATTATGGTTTTAGGATGAATTCATGCCATGAATTTCCAATTAGCAATGTGAATTCTTTGGGCTAATCCCCGTATCCATGCAAGGCGTGAATGTTTTTAGGAAAGTTGTGAATCTAAAATTCACATCATGTGATGGACTCATGATGTGAAATTGTTTTCTTATGGATCTTTAATATTAGGTGACTATTTTATTGGTTTAAAATGGAATCAAATAATTAATGATGGGAATACTATTCATGTTGTAAATATATCATGACCAACCCTATTTTAAACCTTCCTAAACTATGCGTTTTGTGAACGTGTAACCCTTTATCTCTACCGCATCCCTCCCATAGGCAATCTCTACATCCTCTTCAATATAGAAGCAAGAACCCACTGGATCTAGGAGTTTATATCATGAACCATCCCCCAGGGCCTGTGCCGTGACTACCCCAAGCCCTCCTTCCATAGGCCAGGGGTTGAAGAATAGCACTGGAAAGGAATACCCCTAAAAGGAAAGGCATTTATTTTAAACTTATACACACACAGGCTAGATATATAATAAAAGAAAACCACATAGTAAAACTGCTGATAGTGAAAGTGTGAACTGAAAGCAAAGAGGGCCAGTATACAAACCCAACTAAAAATAAAGTACAGTAAAAAGAAAAAAACATGCTCCAGAGGTCGTCCACCAAGGATCCTATATGGAGGGTAGGTACAACTCATCATCTGTTGTCATTGGTGCTCACCACGTCTATTAATCAACTCTGAGCATCATCTAGCTTTGGCTCCCCAAGTCTCAATCAAGTTGTTCGTTGTCTGCACAAGACCCAACAAGGTGCTGGCGAAGCTGATGCAGTGGTGAGTATAAAAATACCTAGTAGGGACCCTGAGACCCTTAAAGGTCTCCCAGAATTCCACAAATGAAAAACCAAAAATCATGATCTCAATCACAGAGAAAAAAGTAAAAGAAATCTCACACTAGGTATACAACTTAAAGAACAAGAATAAAGATGATTAGTCATAAATCTATATCATCTTATTCTTTCAAGAGGATTTTTTTACTGGACCGCACAATGTCTCTAGGTGCTGACCCATAGTGGATCTCTAGGTGTGGACCCACATAGGATTGCTACGTGCTGACCCACAAAGGATCGCTAGGTGCTGAACCACGGAGGATTGCTATGTGCTGACCCATAGAGGATCACTAGGTGCTAACCCATATAGGATCGCTAAGTGCTTACACATCGAGGATCATTGAGTACTGACCCATAGAGGATCATTATTCCCTCATCACGTGACAGCCAGCCACTGGATTCCCTCACCTAGCATGCTTGATTTATAGTGGATCCGGTCCTCAAGCCACCGGTCATATCTCAACCATTACTAAGTCCCACTTTGAAGTAACCCAAGGATCGTCTTGTCGTAAAGGTTCCAATGTGACAGATGGTGCATAAATCGGATGCCCGGTCTGAAAGATATAGGCAAAAAGGTAAAATAGGGCCTGGTTGGATTTGAGTCCGATTCAACCCGACCGTACTCCAACTTTTTCCAAAACTCAAGTGGAGTATCTCAAAAGGACCACCTTTTCGCGAGGGTCCTCACTCCATAGATGGCGTATCAATCAGACACTCAGTCTACGAGTTATAACTGTTTTAGTGAAAGGAGGCCGGTCAGGTCCGGGTCCGGGCCGACCTGGTCGGACCGACCCGACCCGACTCGAGGGTTCGGTAAGGGTCTGGCCTGGCCGATCCATTGGACCTTCAGGTCAGGCCTAGCTGGTGTGTCTGGCCTACTGGCACCGCCAGTGGGGTGCCGCCCCATCTCCTAAAACGGCCAGTATGAGCCTGCCATTGGTGCGCCTCCCGAGCAGCGATCGACTACTTGTCTTCCACGTGGTGCATCGACACCGCGTCCTCCACCCGCCGTAGCTGTCCGGCCATGGCCCCTTGGCATTACGACATGCCGTCGTATTCTAACGGGGCTGACGAGAGACGACCACCCCTTGCTGCTATGGTGCTTGCAGGCACCGCCTCCTCCACACGACCGACATGGGTTGGCCACCGCCGGAAGGTCATTCCATGGGCCACCAAAGATGCTCTAGTGATCCATTTTCCTTTTCTTCTACACCTATGGGCTTCTCAGGTCACTGCCTTCTCTACGATCCATTTGGATTCGTCTTGATGCCTCGTTGCTCGGTCTCCCTTGAAGAATGAAAAAAAACTAAGATCATTGGAGGGTTCGGGTCTTGTTTGGATCAGCCCGTGCCCTCCGCGTTAGCATTTTAACAAGGGGAAGGAAAAAATCACCTCACAGTTTAAGAATAACCCCAGATCGAAACCCTACAACAACCTCCCGCAATATATA
Organism: Viscum album; assembly: GCA_963277665.1. Taxonomy (NCBI): domain Eukaryota; kingdom Viridiplantae; phylum Streptophyta; class Magnoliopsida; order Santalales; family Viscaceae; genus Viscum; species Viscum album. The sequence goes on along the minus strand of OY728165.1, from coordinate 1,333,647,141 downwards.
ATGAATTGAGAATCAACCCATTAGTCGGTTGATCTGCGTTCACCATATTATTCAAGAACAATAAAGAGAGAACATTAAAAAATTAGAAATAAATTAATTCCCCTACTTGGATTTAGTGGAATCCATTTCAGACAAAGGAAAGAATCCACATTCGAAGATGTTTGTCATCGTTCATCAATATCTGGATTGAATCCTCCAATAGTCGTCGATCGATCACCGGTCTTCATTGGAGGGTGATGTCACCAGTGCTTCCTCATAGGTTTCCCACAGTTTCCAATCCCTTTGCCAACAGATTAATTAAACAAAGATATAAGGTCTTTGACGTTGATCCTTAATTTGGTTCATTTATGAACCTTAATTAATGATCCAATAAACATATGAGTGTTGCGGTTATACAACCAAAGTAATAAGTCATTAAATGACTCTCATTTAATGACCATCATTACACTGCGGTTCTACCAACCATTTCTCAATGGTTGATGAAAGAATAAAATAACTCATTTAGTTATCTTTTTTTTTCTGAAAATAAAAAAATTAATTCTTCTGTACGACCTTTTCGAATCAAAGCTAAGCTTCACCTAATGAATCCCGACTCTGCGAGTTCAATGGTGCCCTCAGATTTCAATTCTGAGCACATGTCCAAAATTTAGAAAACCCACCTACACATTCACTTAAGTGAACTTAAAAAAAAGGTCAAAATTCCATTCCAGGATCACTGGGCCTCAGAATCATGTGTCTTCTATTTTAGAAGCCTCGAAACAATTCCATATAACTAAAAAAAATTATACATAATTTCCAGGTCTTTACATTCTTCCCACCTTAGGGATTTATATCCCCAAAAGCCACAAAAAAATCTAAGAAAACAAATGGGGGTACTGAGCATGAATTTGAGCCTCTCACTCCCATGTTCTCTCCTAGAGGTTCTTTTTCTGCCACCAAACTTGAACCAGAGGGATTGACCTTCCACAAAGGACCCACTCCTATCGATCCTCTATATCCACCAGGAACTCTATAAAAGTTTCCCCATCGTCAATGTCCATCTCACCCCAGTCAATGACGTGTGATGGTTCATGCACGTATTTTATTAGTTGCGACACATAGAAAACTTCATGCAATCAGTGCATCTGTGGGGGAATATCTAGGAAGTACACCACCTCGCCAACTCTATTGAGAATCTAGAAAGGTCTGATGAACCTCGGAGATAGTTTTCCACCCCAACCAAATCTCTAAAATCCCCATCGGGGTGAGACCCGTAGGAATACATGGTCCCCCTATTTGAATTCAAAGGGTCTCTGTCTCCTGTCAGTATAAGAATTATTTCTTCTCTATGCAGTATTCATCTGCTCCTTGATGATCTAAACCTTCTCAGTGGTAGCTCGTACCAACTCTGGACCCATAAGTGCTGACTCCCCAGGGTCTGTCCAGCATAGAGGTGATCTTCACAGTCACCTGTACAAGCCCTCAAATGGTGTCGTGCCAATGGCGGAGTGAGAGCTGTTGTTGTATGCGAAATCCAAAAGTGGTATATGTTCCTCCCAATTGTGTCCAAAATCAAGGACGCAAGCACAAATCATGTCCTCAAGTGTCTGTATGGTCCGCTCTATCTCACCATCTATCTGAGGGTGAAAGGCGGTGCTCAAGCGTAGCTGAGTCCCAAACGCCTCCTATAATCCTTTCCACAACCAGGATGTAAAACAAGCATCATGATCTGAAATGATCGTCGATGGTACCCTTTGAAGCCGTACTATCTCCTAGACATAGAGGCATACAAATCCCTCTACTGATCCCTACTATCAGATGGGCAGAAAATGGGAAAACTTGGTGAGTCGATCAATGATCACCCAAATAGAGTCATGGATCCTAGATGTGCATGGTAACACAGTCATGAAGTCTATAGAGATCCCATCCTACTTCCATTCTGGTACCTCAGGTGGCTGTGCTAATCCTGCTGGGACCTGATGCTCGGCCTTCACTTGCTAACAAGTGAGGCACTGTGAAACGAACTATGCCACTTATTTCTTCATCACTGGCCACCAGTACCAATATCGGAGGTCCTAGTACATCTTCACCACACCAGGATGTACCACCTAAGGGGATGTATGGAACTCCCTTAACACCTCCTCTCATAGTGTCACCGGTACCATAGTGCGTCCTTTGAAAATGATGACATGCCCCACACCTTCTGAAAATCCATAAGGAGCCTACCCTGAGGATATCTGAGCATGTCAGGCCTCACAGTCAATGTCCCCAAGCTGTGCCTCCCTAGCTCACTAAAGGAGTGGGGGAGTGACTGTCATATACGGGAGGTAAGCTACTTCATCACTATCCATGAAGGATAACTGCAACACGGCAAGATGCTTTGTCACCTCACTCAGCAAATATAGACCAGACCTCCTACTGAGTGTGTCTGCTACCACATTCCCCTTCCTAGTAGTGTAGACTATCTCAAAGTCATAGTCCTGGAGGACCTCCAACCATTGCCGTTGTCTTAGGTTCTAGTTCTTCTTTGAGAATATATACCTGAGACTCTTGTGATCAGAGTAGATAGTAAACCGTTCACCAATCAAGTAGTGTCTGCACATCTTCAAGGAAAAGACCACTGTTGATAACTCCAGGTCATGGGTTGTGTAGTTTTTCTCATGCTGTCTCAGCTGTTGTGAGCTGTAGGCGATCACCACTTTCTCTTGCATTAGGAAACATCCTAGTCTAGTCCATAATGCATCGCTGTAGACTACATTCCCAACACCCTCTTTTGATAGCCTTAAGATGGGGGCACTCATCAGTCTCTGAACCATCTCCTAGAAACTCTACTAGTATCTCTCCATCCATAAAAAGGGTTTCCCCTTCTTTGTAAAAGTTGAAAAGGGTGCTGCTACTCTGTAAAAGTCGGATACAAATTTCCAGTAGTACCCAAACAACCCCAGGAAACTCATCACCTCAGTCACACTCCTGAGTGGCTCCCAAGAAATCACCACCCATATCTTTTCTAGATCCACCACAACTCCATCCTTCGAGATAACATGTACCAGAAAGTGGAATTCTTGTATCCAGAACTGGCACTTCGATAACTTGCAATAAATTTGGTTCTCTCAGAGTGTATCAATGACTATATGAAGATGTTTGGCGTGCTCCTCCTTTGATGCTAAGTACACCAAGATGTCTTCAATGAAGACCACCATGAAGTGTTCAAGGTAAGGCTAGAAGATCCTATTCATGAGTCCCATGAACTTTTCTGTGGTGTTGGTCATGCTGAAAGGAATAACCAAGAACTCATAATGGCCATACCGGAATATGAAGGGTGTCTTTGGAACATCCTCATCCCATACCCTGAGCTGATGATAGGCTGATTTGAGGTCTATCTTTGAAAACTACTGTGCTCCCTTCAGATAGTCGAAGTGATCATCAATCCTCAGCAGAGGATACTTGTTCTTCTAGATCACATGGTTCAGACACCGATAGTCCCTGAAAATCCTCAAAATCCCGTATGCCTTCTTGGAAAACAAAATCGGGGCTACCCATGGAGAAACATTGGGCCTTACAAACCCCTTCCTCTACAAGTCCTCAAACTATACGCTCAACTCATGAAGCTCCACAGGAGCCATCCGATATGATGGTGTAGATATTAGTGTTGTACTAGGGTATAGGTTGATGTATAATTCTACCTATCTGTGAGGAGGTAGTCCCAAAAAATACTCTGGAAGGATATTAGTATACTGGTCCACCACTACAGGATAGATCAAAATCCTCTCGTCAACTACACAGAGGGTAAGGCTAGCAAACTGATGAGTGATCAGATGCACCATCCTCCGAGAAAGTCCATCTTGTGCTGAAAAGGTTACCTTCTCACCGGTGAAGAAAAAAATGGTCCCATCTTCATGGATACACCGAAATTTGTGCCAAAAATAGTCAATCTGATCATGGACTGTGGATAACCAGTCCATACCCAAGATAACATCATAAGGCCTTGATGCTGATACTAGGAGATCCCAGTGGAAGATCTTGCGTCCTAGAGTAATATCACACTTCCAACACTAGTACGTAATAATATAATATTGTCCCGTAGGAGTCTCTAATTGTAAGGATCAAGCCAACGACTCCATCAGAATCTTCAAGCTCTGAACAAGAGCTGTGGCAATGAAAGATTGACTGACACCTGTGTCTATAAGAACTGCAGCCAGGGTGGAGTAGACACATATCATACCTCAAATCATATCTAGAGCACCGTGGTCATAGGAATCTACTAACTTAAGTTGATCTCATCCCTGTCCACCTACTCTCTGAGGTAGGTGTGGAAGATCTAGGGGTGGTGGCGGTAGTACCTCAAACCATCACCCTCTTCCTGCTGCACGACTTGATCCTCTGCCACGTCCACCATGCTGCAAATCTCCTCGCTTAAACCTCCATCGCTGTCTGGGTGGTACCTCAACCACCTATTTTTAATCCAAATGGGGAGTTATAAAGTTGCGATCCATGTGACCCTGTCCTCCACAAGAGTAACAAAATCTAGTACTCAGATGACCTCCTCTACCTCACAAGCTCTGGACCTCCGATCCTGCATCTTGGTGTCGTCCTCCGGAAGGTCTGGCATGTTTGAACCTCTGTGTCATCTGCCTAATATCTAATGTATATGACTCAGCTTCATGTCATCCGGTGGTAACTCTCACTGTCAGTGCCTGATCGACAAGGAAACTCTCTACCAATAGTGCTCGCTCTAGCACTCCATCCAGCATAGAAATATTGAGCAAAATCATCGACACTCTGATCTCCCGTTGGAGACCCTGCTCAAAGGTCTGGGCCCAGAATAAAGGGTCCCATAGCATGTCAGTGTGGTATCAGGAGAGGTCAGTAAATGTTTCCAAGTACTGGTCTACTATCAGGCTGCCCTGCTATAAGTGTATTAGCTTCTAAATACACACAGAGCGTAGATTTGTTGGTATGAACTCCACCCTAAAGTGGCTCTTGAAGTCAAACTATGAAAGAGCCATCTCCCCGTGTGTCTATACCATTAGGCTCCATCATCTCCCTGTTGTTCCCTAAAATAGAATAGTATTTAGGATCACAATCTAGTTTGCCGGTGTCTCAACCAAGCAGAAAACTTGTGCCATAGATTCCAACCAATCCTCAGTTTCTTGTGGATATATCTTTCCTTGAAACCTCAGATTCCTTTATCTCTAGAACTCATCCAATGTGCTCAGTCAGCGTGCAATGTCCACTTGTGGGGTTGGTGACAACTGCTACCCTACGGGTGCTGGTGTTAGTGGTACACCACCCGAAGGTACCATCGCCATAAGAGGGCCCTGCACCGATGCCTCATCGCTCGGTGGTCCGTCATCATGATCTCTCACTGGAATCATAGATGGATTTCTACATGGGGGAATCCTGTAAAAAAACATATGAACCATAATCAATAAGTTATACCTGGTGAACTGACTCAAAAGAGATCAGAAGAAAAACATTTCCAAAACACATACAAATAGTGTTTTTGTGTACTGAGTCAGAAATCAGAATTTAGGGTCCTGGTGTATGGATACGTTGGCTACCGCACCAACACCAGACTCCCTGAACTGAAGGTTGAACTCAAAACACTTAACACTTTTTCCCCATTGAAAAGTATAGAGTCTTAGTTCTTATATTAGATCCGACCTCCTCTGATACCAGTTTTTTACGACCCATCCCCTGAGGATCATGCCATGAATACCCCAATCCCACCTTCTATAGGCCTGGGGTTGGTGACTAGCACTGCAAAGTAATACCTCAAAAGGTAAGGCATTTCCTTTAAATCCATACACACATAAACTAGATATAAAATAAAAGAATTCCACATGGTAAAAAAACTGATAGTAAAAGTGTGAAATGAAATCAAAAAGGGTTAGTATAAAAACCCAACTGAAAATAAAGTATAATAAAAAGATAAAAACGTGATCCGAAGGTCATCCACCAAGGATCCTACCTAGAGGGTAGGTAAATCTCGTCGTCTATCTTCACCACTGCTCACCACGTCTATAAATCACCTCCGAGCACCATCTAGGCCTAGCTCCACATGTCTTAATCAAGTTATCCATCATCTACACAAGATATAACAATGTGCGAGTGAATCCCATGCATGAGTGAGTATAACAATACCTAGTAGGGACCCTAAGACCCCTGAAGTTCTCCCAAAATTACACAAAGGAAAAACCAAAAAGCATGATCTCAATCACAAAGAACAAAGTAAAAGAAAACTTACATAAAATATAAAATTTAAAGAACAAGAATAAATATGATTATTCATAAATCTAGATCATCTTATTCTGTCGAGAGGCTTTTGCTGCTGGACCACATAGGGTCACTATGTGCTGACCCACAGAGGATTTCTAGGTGCTAACCTACAGAGGATATCTAGGTGATGACCCATAGAGGATCACTATGTGCTGACCCACAAAGGATCACCAAGTGTTGAACCATAGAGGATCACTATTCCCTCATAACATCACAACTAGCCACTAAATTCCCTCACTCAGCATGATTGATTTCCATAAGATCCGATCCTCAATCCACTGGTCGTATCTCAACAACCACAAAGTCCCACCTTGATGTAACCCAAAGGACCACCTTGTCATAAGGGTTCCAACGCGATAGAAAACGTATCAATCAGACACCTGGTATGAAAGATATATGAAAAAAGATAAAATAGAGCCTGATTGGATTCGAGTCCGATCCCACCCAGTCGTACTCCAACTTCTAACAAAACTCAAGTGGATTATCTCAAAGGATCACCTCATCATAAGGGTCCTCAAACCATAGATAGTGTGTCAATTAGACGTCTGGTCTGTAAGTTATAGCCATTTTCATGAAACATGGCTAGTCGAGTCTAGTTCGACCTAGTCGGACTGACCCGACCCGACCCGACCCGAGGGTCTGGTATGGTTCCATCCCGGTTGGATGGTTCGACCTGCTTGGAGAACCCGGCCCGCGCGGTTCGGGCTAGTTGAACTGGACCCGATGTGGGGAGTCCGATTCTCCCAGCTAGCAGTGCCAGTGGGGCGCCTCCCCGTCTCCCAAAATAGCCGGTAGGAGCCGGCCATTGGTGCACCTCCCGAGTGGTTGAGTGGCCGCTTGTCTTCCACGTAGCGTGTCAGCGACCCGACCGTCCAGCCGCGAAACGTTTTCATCCGGCCATGACAGCTTGCCGCGGCGGTGGGCCGCCGGCGAGATCCGGCCTCCCCTTGATACCATGGCACCTGCGGGAGCCACCTTCTCCACACAGCCGAAATGGGCCGGCCGCCGCCGCAGCCACACTGGGGGTGCTGCTGCGCCAGTGGTTCCGCGCCGACAACTCCTTATGCGGGCCACCAGAGATGCTCCGTTGGTCCTTTTTACTTCATGTCTGAGTCTACGAGCCTCTCAATCTTCTCTGTGAACCCCTTGGATTCTCCTTTCCACCTTGTTTCTCGGTTTCCCTCAAAGAACGTATAAAAACCGAGTTCGGTAGAGGGTCTGGGTCTTGTTAGGACCGGCTCGCGGCCTCCGCGTTATCATTTTAAAAAGGGGAAAGAAAAAGTCATCTAAAAGTTTAAGAATAACCCCAAAGAAAATATCCACAACAACCTCCCACAATATAGAGTGAATCGCAGATCAAACTGTTAGTCGGTTGATCCACGTTCTTCATATTATTCAGGAATGAGAAGGGGGAAACATTAAAAACTTAGAAATAAATTAATTCCCCTACCTAGATTCGGTGGAATCTATTGCAGATAAAGGAAATACTGGTGGGAAATTTCCATATACCCATGGTTTGAACCCATGGGTATAGCTCATGAAACCATGGGTATAGTATATACCCATAGTTTCATGAACCGTGGGCTCCTGAGGCATCGAGATTGCCCTATACCCAATGTTTTGCAGAAACCGCGGGTATATCCCACTGAAATTTCATAATACCCACGGTTCTGGTAAACTGTGGGTATACATATATACCCACAGTTTACAGAACCATGGGTATACATTTTTAAAACACAAATTATGTACCCACGGTTATGTAAACCATGGGTATATATAGTTTTCTTCACAACACACATACCCACGGATCGTTGAACTATGGGTATAGATAGTTTCACAGAAGCATACATACACATGGTTTAAAGAATCGTGGGTATATATAGTTTTCCCAAAAATAGAAGATTCCCACATCTAGACAGCTTTCTCCTGCAAACCAAAATGCAAACCACTGTGAAACAATAGAAAAGTTATTATATCAGAAACAATAGAACCACCGTGAAACCACAACCCCCTCCCCCTTGCACACCCCCACTCTCCCCTGGGACAGAACCCCCTTGCACCCCCGGACACCCCCTCCCCCTAGAAACCCCCCTGGACACCCCTCCTGGACACCCCCTGGACACCCCCCACTAGACACCCCCACTAGACACCCCCTAGACACCCCCCGGACACCCACCCCCAGACACCTCCTGGACACCCCCCATTGGACACCCCCTTGAAACCCCCACTGGACCCCATGGAAACCCCCCTGAAAACCCCCCTTGGACACCCCCTCTAGGACCCCTTGATAGCCTCCTTGGAAACCCCCGAACCCCCCTTGGACACACCCCCGGGACACCCCCCACTTGACCCCCCTGGACACCCCCTGGACACCCTCCTTGGACACCCCCTAGGACACCCCCCCTTGGACACCCCCCCAGACACCCCCTTGGACACCCCCTGGACACCCCCTGGACACCCCCCTAGACACCCCCCTAGACACCCCCTAAACACACCCTGGACACCCCCTGGACACCCCCACTGGACACCCCCCTAACACCCCTTCCTCACATAGACACCCCTCCCCCGACACCCCCACACTCCTTACCCCCTTCACCCCACTAACCCCTACCCCCTCTTGGACACCCCCTGCCCCCTACTAGACACCCCCACTACACCTTGCACCCCCCCCCCCCCCCCGCTGCACCGAGCCCCCTAGACACCCCTCCCCCTATATCCCCACACCCCCTTCACCCCCACTAACCCCCTTATGGACACCCCCCTGCACCCCCACTACCCCCTGCACCCATCCTCCTCCCCTACACCCATTCCCACCCCTCCCCCCATAGACACCCCCTGGACACCCACTCCCCCTGCACCCCCACACCCCCCTCACTCCCACTACCCCCTGCCCCCTGCCTCCCCATAGACACCCCCTTAACCCAGTACCCCATGCACCTAGCCCCCCTCCCCTTGCACCCAGCCCCACCCCCTGCACCCAACCCCCACCCCCTATGAAACCACTATGAAACAATGTAAACCAGAATGCAAAAACAATGGAACCACAATTCATTTTTCCACCTGTTAAAACATAAGTAGAGCTGGACAATGTGTTCAAAGAAGAAAAAAGTTCTTATAAAAAAATTCCTAAATAAATTCTTAATGATGAAGAATCACAGTCATTTATCTCTTATTGAAGCCAAATAAAGTTTGATAGAGTATGAATAAAATACAACCTTCCTGCATTGGGTTGCTATAGTAACCCTAATTTTTTCCAGGGCCTTCAGACCTCAGACCCCCAAAGCAGGGGCGCATTGCCCCCTGCACCACCCAACAAGATCACTATGGAGTTTGACCCAAAAAAGTTGCAGTCTAGTGCACAGTACGGAATATGATGCCGAGTATACTAAGACATCATTTTTATACTTTTAATAAGAAAAATGTATTTCCCTAAAGTGGAAGCCACTATAAATGGCCCATCTCCATCATCTATAATTTCCACATCAACTATTTGCATCATTACTTCAGCTCCCGAAACCTAGTTGTTTTCTTTCCCATCCTCTTCACTACTTCCTGATGCCAACAATTCAAAGGAATTGTGAATAATCACCTTTAATTTTTGAGTCCCCTTAACATGATGATCCAGGTCTGTGCCTAGTGTGCTCTCTACCTTATCTATCATGGGAGTATCAAAAGATGAAACCCCATGACTATCCCTAGAAGAAGTATTGTCACTATTAGACTGCTTGTAAGAAAAGGATGTAGCATTCCCAACCCATTCTACATTAAGAGAAGGGGTTAAGGAAATGGAATCTTTGTTATTTACACCCTTAATAGGAGTAGAGGTTTGATTATACAAAGTAAGTGATCCAGGAACTAGGCTAGCGGTGGTACTGGTTAGTGGTGGATTGGATCCTCCAAGTCCATCAGAGCTATTCAAGGAAGAACAAATCACAACATCCAAAATATGAACATTGAATAAGTCACAACTCACTGGTTTTCTAAGAGGACATGCACTGTCCATATGAGAGGTACTTGTAGGAGTTTTTGATAAAGAGTAAACCAATACCAGATTAGAATTACCTCCCTATATAGAACAACTTTCCATTATAGGTACCGATTGCACACTACAAACAACAGCTACAGGAGGTTGAGATTCACCAACTGTCTTGTTGGAATCCTTAGCATCCAATGCAATACCATAAAGATATTTCCCCAAATTAGGGTCAGAGGAGTGAGAAACCAAGTTGAAAGGTTTGATCTTGAATTTCCCTGAAGTGGAAGCCGCTATCTTTGACTTACCTTTATAGTTCTTTGAAGAAATCATTCATTGATCTTTCCAGTAATTGGAATCCACCTCAGCTTGCACATCATATTCCATTTCATCTTTACTATGCTCAGATTCTTCTCCAAGCTGTTAATCAAATATGATCCTTAATAAAGCATCTTTAAAAGAAATTACCTTATAGGCTAGATGAGACTCCTCTACTATATCATCCCATAAAATAGAATTTTCATTTTATCTTGAATAGGAGGAATAGGGTCACTAACCTCTATACTAGAGGAAACTAATTCAAGAATATAATCATCCAAATGGGGGGATTGTTGCAACTAAGGTTTTATTGGTTGGATTTGTGGAAAATATACGAGGTATGAATGAGGTATGTTTGATTAAAGAGGCATGGGATTTGTCAAGAATAATGGAATGAATATTTATGGCATGAAGATATATTGCATGAAGATGTGTTGAAAATATATATATATAGATAAAGAGTTCATTTGATGTGTAAACTTAAAGAAGAAGTCTTGGAAGAGGACCGAGGATGAAGGTATGCACAGAAGAATTGCATAATGAAATGAAATTCATGATTTGGAGATATTGATATGTGTTTAGAGCATCGATGAATGTTGATACAGGTTGGAAATTGGATGTGGATCATGTTCACTGGTTGAATTGAAGAGGTAAATGATATATTAAAGCTGGAGTTGATCTTAATATCTAAAATCTGGAACTGAAGTAAAATACATGAATGCTGAAGCAATTTTTAACTGGTTTAGTAGGATGAGGTTACACAACATTTCAATGGCCTGCATAAATATTGTTGTACAGAGAGTCAGAAGCTTCCATGAAGCTGTTATAGAATGAGAACTATGGAGGTAGGTGTGGACAAGCAGGCTAACAGGCAGTGTTCATGAGAAAAAACATGGAGCATGTGAATGAAACTCTTGCGTGATTAATATGGTTTCATGAATTAAGTTTTCAAGTCTCATGCCAGCGATGTTTCAAATGAATATTTTTGGTAACATAGATTCCATAGTATTTTGAGTCTTAAATGAAGAATATAGTGTTGTGATATTCTAGATTTTCTTTTAAGGAAATTTTTTAACGAAGACTCAGCAGACCGGGTTCTTAAATGAATATTTTTAAATGAAGATTCAAATGTCAAGATTCTCAAGATTTTAAAAGGAGATTTTGAATGTTGATATTCATAGATTTCATTAGATCACATATTTGACAATGGTGAAGGTTTTCACGCCTGTAAAACTAGAGTATGAAGAACAAAAATAGGAAAATGTCTTTTATATGTGTTATGTGGAACTCCCTTTGCTATCTCAGATAAGGGATTAATCACCCTGCTTCTAGTCATGATATGTTTGAAAGTTGAAATTCTTACAAGGGGCATTTAGTTTTTTCCTACAGAGATTGAAAAGTCAATCCAGAGAACCCAATTATCATGAGGCATTTACCAGTCCTTTTCCAGATGAGTGGAATTCCTTGGATAAAAAAAACTGTGTGGGGTGGCTCTAAGAATGAACGAAATCTTCATAGAAGAACTGGTGGGAAGATTCACCATGTTCCTGACATTGTATCAGAGAACGAAGGCAGCTTCAGACAACCTCAAGTATTTATTTTGGGGATATTGTTGTATTTAGGGTTGTGTGGCACTCCACTCAGTGTATGTGATAAGGGAATAACTTCCTTTCCCCTAGTTGTGATCTGATAACAAGTACTAAGACCTTCCATGAGGTCAATGAAGGTTTTACTTGGAATTTAAAACCTAACTATCTAGTGTATAATAGAGTATTTTTGGAACCAAGGTATTTCCATAGTTGCATTGGGATGGAGTCTAATCATCAAATCCAACAATGTACAATATATCATGATCTGATATTACATTATCAAATTGGTTATGAATGTGAATTTCTATTTATTAGTCCCAACACATCATCATTTCAACACCTTTTATAACCATAACATTTCCAGAATCAATATATATTTCATAATCTCCCATATCTTCCCATTATAAATTCCAATTTCCTCAGTCCTTATTCATGGGAATTAACAATTCATTCATAGACATTCTCAATACCTCCCTAATTATACTTGTTTCTTAGGCCTTCACATGGTTTAGACAAAGACTCTAATATAGGAACACTAGGATAGACTATAGTGGATGGGCTATGCCCACGGGCGGGAACAAGTGTCCGGGCAGCAAGGAATCACCATTCAGGAACGATTTCCCCCACAAATAATTAATTAAAACAGCAGAAAAAAATAAATTAAATTTCGGCATAACCCATTTGTGCCTCATATGTCAACACTGAAGAAAAAAAAATAGAAATAACATAGTACAAAGGTAGAAGAAAATGGAACACACTAATTAATCCCTCCACTACCCCAATCTCCTTCCCCTGAAAAAAACATTGCGTACCTGACTCCAGTGACCTCCTAGCCCCCTTCTCAAAAAAACTACCCTACGTCCATAGAAATCAATAAAAGGCCTAAGTGGCCGATGCAATAAAGAAAATAAAATAGAAACTAAACTAGAACATACCTGTCTTTTATGACTATACACGTCACTTCCCAACATATAAGAACCACAATGCCCCATGGGTTCATGTTCCTACAAGAAAGGGAAATAAAAATATGATGAGAATGGTTTCACCTAATTATTTTAATAAACTAAAGAATATAAATATGATGAAAATTGAAAATAAGATCAATGAAATATAATTTTAAGAGTATTAAATTCTGAAAATGGAGTCTTTATAATTGATAATTCTAATGGAAATGAAACCTGAAGATAGTGAAGTTTTTCTAAGATATTTGAATATAATGATTATATTTATAGTCATTATTCAAGATTAAGTTTTAATAATATCAACTATGTGATTATCTTTATAATTAAAAAGAAACTTGATTAGTTTTCAAGAATAATTAAAGTGAAATAATGTTGATTCTCAAGTAAATCTTCATTGATAAAAATATTACAAAACACATTCTTATTGATGTATGGGAATGAGATGGGGGTAATGAGATGCTTTCGGAAAATTAAAGACTCAATTTGAGTTTACATAGAATTTATTGGAATACCACAGTGATCTTAGTAAAATACCAAAATGTTTTAAGACATATCCATGCTTCTTGACACTAGTTAATCTCTTCAGTAGTTTCTCAAACAAGACTTGGTCTAAGGTAAGAATTTATCCAAACCTCCACCCTAACAGTGGGGTTTGAAATAGAGTGTGGTACAATTCTATAAACAAGGACATATGAATCATTTTATGGCAACTAAAGATATATGAAATCTTTGTTAAAGTCAAATGGTCCTCCCATGAACTACCAAAGTTCATCACATGAACTCTAAGAACCTCCTCCCAGATTTATGATCACTCAAATTGTCCCTTGAAATGGAGAAGGTATTATGAACTCATGGTTAAGATAGTTCACAATAATTAATGAAATGACCACCCAACCCCTTGAGAAAACTAGGTCTTGTGTTAGAGATGATGGTAATCAATTCACCATACAAGATCAATAATTCACAGTTATACCCCACTACTAGATCTTTATAGACTTCATCACTTGAATTCGAATGAAATGAACTAACTTAGTGAATTTATTAACCACCACCCTAGAAACATCATGATTTTGAACCATATCAGGAAATCCAATATCAAATACTAGGGAAAATCCCTCCCATTTCACTAAATGGATGGGTAATATTTGCAACATGACCACTGGTCATTGGTGTTCGATCTTCATTACCTATATACCTTCTCAAAGTCTACATGGATAGTTCACTAGAGTATAGGTTCAGAGAAAATTTCCTGTAAAAATAAGAAACCGGATTTGGATCCCAAAGTTAAAGAGATAATTCTCATTCCCTAACCACCAATTGATGGATCCTCACAATTAAGGTTTAACCTAATGGTAGGGCTATTAGCATTTGACTATTAAACATCCTGTAACTAAGTTACCAGAGAAAATAATGAGATCTAACCAATAGAAAACCAAAACTCTATCCTATTATGTAAAATCCAAGTGAATACCAATAATTTAAAGACTTTTTGTTTGGGGAATGAGATCAAATTTTTGATATAAATAACTTCTTGGGAAAATTTGATGATCCACTTCAAGGAGGAGGATGTTCCAAGAAGATGGGATCATGGGATCTATACAATCACTACTGAAAAATGGGGGGAAATATATTCTTCCTTTAATAATTTCATATACAAAATAATTAAAATAAAAAACTAGGATTAAAATAACATTTTTCTCCTTTTTACAATCTCAAAAAGTGGTCATAGAAAAAAATGAAGGAAGGATGAAACTAACTATTCAATTCCTTCCTCCACTGTTCTCCTACTACAATTTACAAAAAAAATACCATGGAACCCTTTCATAATATGTAGAAGAACCATAAAAACATTAATAATAGGATATCTATTTTGTTTACAAACCTTATTTTGGTGATGTCATGAATATTGGTTCAATAAAATCATTGCTAGTGTCTTCAATCTGCCTATTTTCCAAATTCTCCCACTAGAGTTGAAAATAAAGATAACACATTCATCATAATCATCTAATTGGTACATCAAAAAAAGAGATATGAATCTAATTAATTACATCATCCCTATGTTGGACATTTATGAAAACTTTAAATAAGACTTACACAATAAATACAAAAAATTGTATGATGTAAGTACTTGGTATATAATTATAAACTAACTTCTATATGAATGTAATAAGAAAAAAATATAAACAATATACATATATATAACCAACCAAATACATAAATAGAAAAAACTTATTCCAAAAATTTATATTGACTCTGTCGTATGCTAAAAAATACACCTACGAAATAAGGCATCCCATCCGCTGGAACCTTGTGGAGAATGAACCCATTAAATCATCATCTAAACCCTGTTATCTAAAAAGGAACCAAAAAAACAACTTGTATACAATGATTGAAGCTTCATTTACAATTAATTTAACATATATGGTTTAAGTAAAATAAAACAATGGGTACCGTTGATGATATATATACACAGACACACACACACACACACACACCAAAAGGTCCTATAGGAGGTATAGGTGAGGTGGATGTTGGAATTGATGATGTGGAAGTAATTGAATCCTAGGTTGAGCCTAGAGAATGAGTGGTATATATGTGGGGTAAAGGAAGAGAAAGTGGTTCTAAAACAAGGACATTAGAAACATACATAAAAGGCTCTACGATCATTGTGATATTAGCCACATCCCTAGTCCCATGTTTCATAAATTAATGAAACTCATAATTCACTAACTTGAATTGATTGAGAAGAGAAATCATTACCAATAACTTACCTAACATACAACATAATGTTCTTGTTTGGGTGTGGAATCTTAAAATATCTGTCCACTAATATGAACTAATTCTTGAGATATTATTAGTGTAAAACCATTCTAGATAATAAATAATTTCACCCTTGAATAAATTTTTTTGCTAGTCTTAATGGATTTATCTGTAATTAATTCACATTTCTTTTCTCTTGGATACGAAGTGTCCATTTGAACTTTATTTCTAATATCCTTCAAATTGACCAAAATATTTTTAATTTTATCATGTATCAACATTAAAATAAAATCATCATCAATAGGAAGGAGTAGAATAAGGTGTTGATTCATTTCTTGAAGGTTTAGTTGGAGTGGTTATCACTTTGAGATATATTATATCCATGATATCTAGCATATCTATGATTAAAATTATAGGGATATAATGTGGATTCTAAAACATCAAATTTATCTTTTGAAAGAATAAATCACTCCAATTATATTATCTATTTTTAGGAATAGTCTTGGCTAGATTTGCGGAGCAACAAATTTAATAGTGTATGAAATATATTGCTCTTTGTCATGAGTATTGTCCCAAATAACAAAAAAAAGAACTTATTTCAAAACATCCAAATATTAATTCTTGATTTAAATGAAATATATAGAAGTTATTATAGGATGTTGATCAGAAGATGGTTCATCATGTTTAGATGGACAAGCATGTTCTTGAGTAGGAGAACCATCATAAGAGGAATCATCATCCAGATCAGAATAGTGAGAACATAACTCATGAGTCTTTCTCTATGATTCCACATTAGGAGGGAAATGATAAGTATGCTGATAAATATCTCTAATGGAGGCCTCATATTCTTCTTTTTAATCCTCTATTACACAATTATTTTTTGAGAAGATTCATAGATATTATATTCTTGAGAGTGAATTATAGGAATATATCTAGGAGAAGGATAAGTGGATAAAATCATTAATATATCTTCATAATATCCAGGTCAAACCCGTGTTTCTAAAAAAAGAGTATAGGAAACTTTTGATTAACATATTAATCATTCCTTTCAATAATAACAATAATAGTTTTTCTATATTTAGAGGATTTTCATTATCATCATCATCCCTGTTATAATCACTTTCCTTATCATGATTATTAACCTTTTTAACCTCTATATAATCCAATTTATCATTTTTTAATCATCCTTATCTCCATAAAAATAAATAGGAGAAGATACATCCATATCATAGAAAAAATAATCTAGAGTGGCTTCTTCACTAAATGGAGAGGAATAAAAATTCAGATCTCCCCCTATCTCAAAGATTGATGGACTCTCTAAAACAACTGGATCCATATACTTATCACATTCTAAATTTGTAAGAGTTGTTCCAAATATATTAGATTTGTGAACTCTACCCCCCCCCCCTTAGGAGGTCCATATTTTCATACTAACTCAACAACTAATGGTAATTTAGGTTCCCAGGTAGCTTGAACTAGAATTTCAGAAGACTGTCCAACAACATGAGTATGAGACACCTCTCCTCACAAAATTTATCCCTCATATAGAAGATATTCATTCTTCATAATAAGGTATGATATGGTTTCAGTATAATACCTTATAAAATCCCTTCTCTTTATAACTCTATCTAATGAGGCAGAGACGGAGGCGGCCTCAGTTGGGAGGAGGCGGAGGCGGAGGCTACCATGGATGGGGAGGTGAGGGCCGGGAAGCGGAGGTGGAGGTAGATGAATCTGGGAGGAGGCAGAGGTGGATGTAGAAGTGGAGGTGAGGTCTGGGAGGTGGAGGCAGTGCCGAGGGTTGGGAGGTGGATGCGAGGGATGGGAGGCAGAGGCGGGGACTGGGAGGCGGAGGCAGAGGTGACTGCGGAGGCAAAAAAGTTGAGGGAGGGAGGTGGGGGTCGGGAGGTGGAGGCCAGGGTGGGAGATCAAGGTCATAGAGGGGAGGAGAGGTCGAGAGGCCAGAGCATGGGGAGGCATGGGGGAAGGAAATGGAAAATTGGGAGGTGGTGCTTGATAAAAGTTAAAAATCAGTTTTAGTATTCCCACAGTTTTAACAAAACTGTGGGAATAGGTAAAAAATTAATATCCATCCCACAGTTTAAAAAACCGTGGGTATAGATGCAAGGGTAAAAACCCATTTTCTAGTAGTGAAAGAATATATGTTCGAAGACGTTCATCACCATTCATCAATATCCAGATCAAATCCTCCAACGATCATCAATTGATCACCATTCTTCATTGGAGGGTGATGTCTTCAGTGATTTTTCAGAGGTTTTCCAAAGTTTCCAATCCCTTCTCCAACAGATTAATTAAAAAAAGATATAAGGGATTTGATGCTGATCATTAATGTGGTTCATTTATGAACCTTAATTAATGATTTAATAAATATATGAGCGTTGCAGTTACACAACCAAAGTAACGAGTTATTAAATGAATCTTATTTAATGACCGTTGTTACACCGTGATTCCTCCAACCATCGCTCAAAAGTTGAAGAAATAATAAAATAAATAATTTAGTTATTTTATTATTTTTTCCCGAAAGTCTAAAAATTAACTCTTCCATCGAACCTTTTTCGGTCAAAGTTAAGCTTTACCTAATTGAATCCTAGTGCTTCGAGTTCAATAGTGCCCTTATATTTCAATTCCGAGCACCGGTTCAAAAGTTAGAAAACCCACCCGAACATCCACTTAAGTGAACTTAAAAAAAAGTTCAAAATTCCGTTTCAGGCTCACCGGGCCTCAGAATCACATGCCATCAATTTTCGCAGCCTCGAAACAATTCCATATAATTAAAAAAAATATATGGAATTTATGGGTCTTTACAGTTTTAGAACTAGATTTTTATTATAATGGGGAAAATGAATGATACTATGGATGTGAGGTTTTTTATCTTCTCTAATTTTTAGGTGGGTGGTCTAAATTATATCCCTATTGTTTGTTTCATTGTTCGTAGTATGATCTATAGAGAGTTTTCATTGACATACCATGAGTGCGACCAGTTTAATTTTATAATCTATTTTTTAAAGATTTATAATTGTATAGACTACCCAATAGATCCTGTCAGGTCCGTTGACATTGACACTAAGACTTGCAGTAACCCAATAGGTGTACCAGCCTTGGGCGTCATTGAAAACCTGGAAAACTTAACATTATATCCTTGAGATGATTTGGAATTTTTTTGGTTGCTATATTTATTTATGAATTGGTATAACATGTGTATTATAGTGGTTTCTTGAGATAAAATCACCTTGGATAAAATTTATTAATTTATATGTTAATAAAATTAGGGATAATATTATAATGAAATAGGTTTGATATAAATATAAAGATAATTGGTAACTTGAAATAATGAAATACATTTGGCTAGACAAATGATAATTTTATTAATTGATAATTATGTCTTATAATGATATATATAGTATGTGTGTTTCAAGACTTGTGATTTTATTCCATATATTTTGTGTTTATGTGATACCGATGTGATTAATGCCTAAGGGTGGGATGATTTTTGGAATTTTGAGTTTTTCTTGATATGACTCATGATTATGTTGACACCTAAGGGCTAGGTGCAAGAT
Source organism: Viscum album (assembly GCA_963277665.1). Lineage (NCBI taxonomy): Eukaryota > Viridiplantae > Streptophyta > Magnoliopsida > Santalales > Viscaceae > Viscum > Viscum album. The sequence goes on along the minus strand of OY728165.1, from coordinate 1,333,627,703 downwards.
TTCATACCATTGTGGGATAGGTGCATTGGTAATTGACACCTGAGGGTGGATTATATGATTATGTTAGATATATGAGGACTAGATGTAGAGTCATTGGATGACAAATGGTGATATTCTAAATATCCTAGGAGTAGAGGACAGTTGTTCATGTGATGTTTTGCACAATTTATCCTCGGTAGGAGAACCTACCACTGATTGTGTGATCCATCCTAATACAGTAGGATCCTTACTTGGATAGAGATATTCAGTAGGGTGCTTAAGCAGGTTGGGCTAGCCCTGAGTGTCACCCTAAAACTTGAGGGTCAAAATGTTTATTTTATATGAAATACCAATTTATTAAATTAATACCCTCATTATTCACTTTATCTCATGAACTGTATTTATTAGAATATTTTTTTTGAAATGGTGGTGGCGACCTATAGATTTGTACTCACACCATGGATGAGACACCATTTGGTACCCGAATAGATTTCTTGGAAGCCAGTTTGGGAAAGGGAAAGAGACCCTTTTGTTGATTTGTGGTTTGCTAGATGGGTTGGAGCTTGGAGATGGGACTAACATGGGGTTTGGGACTGAGGTCTTTAAAGTATTTATTTTATCCTTCTTACTATTTTATCTCTGTGAATTCATCATTCCATTTATTAAAATTCATTTCTTCATGACATTATTCTATTATTATTTGGATTTGTAAAGTTTTCCCTCATAATCGACTTCTAATTTATTTATTCATATTGTATCTGATATTTTCCCAACTATACTATTATTTTCTAATGTTATTGAAACTCAATACCTGAGGGTATAGTCTCCACACTATATTCCTTACACCCTTCTTTCTATTCATCAGCCTTTGGAATATGGAGAGGTGCACCTGGGGTTACATATCCAACAATCTCGATCACTTGAGGGAGTACTGGGCCGAGAAAATTACAGGGTGGAATTAGAGTAGGTTTCTTTTCTATTAGATTACTATTTTGGGAAGGTATAAAGGAGACTAGGATGTGTTGGGACTCAATAATAAGCTCATGAATGTAAGTAACTAACCCATGTACGTGGTTAAAATAGATTACTTAGGGATGGGATCATTTTTCACGATTTTCGCTTGTTATAGTTTTGATGTTACTTAACCTTGGGCGATTCACATGTTGTGTGATGTTATTGTCTATTGATATTTTACTAATGGTTTGGTGTAGTACGAGATGAGTATGCGTACATCATGATTGAACCATATAGATGTATATTAACATGACTTGTTCATGATAGAGACATATTTATTTTATGTGATATATCTTCCCATATGATCTACAAAACGAAACCCCTATTATAACAGATAAAAAGAAATAAAAGAAATTGTTTTTTATGCCAATTCACTTTTTAATCCATGTTTAGAGAAACCTTAAGTCAATATTTCACTATTTCTATCAGATGTTGAGGTTGAAATTGTTACGTGTCATGTGTTCTAAGATGTGAATTGGTCCTTGTAAAGAAAATTCCTCCTCATCATCTTCAAATTTAGATTCAAGAGAGTGGTAATAAGCATGATCCTAACACATCTAAGCCAGAACTTCCTACAGCTCTAGAGAATCAGATGGATGATCAGCTCTGCAACTGCTTTTTGAGGGTTATATGATCCATGGAAATGGATATTATTTACACTATAACTTCAATGTATGATCTTTAAAAAGTGTTTTATCTATAGTATCCACCTACGTTCACTGGGGAGGGAGGCCCCTCGACAACCGAGTTCTAGATTGAGTTATTACAAATGATCTTCAATCACCTCAAGACACTCATAAATAAGTGGTTTAATCTTGGAGAATATATGATTTTAAGGCTAGTCAAGAATTAGTAGGATATTCTTGAGCAATATGGGAATCATGAGAAGTTATACTGAAAGGATTTTGATAAGAATTTCTTGATCTAGTTATATCTAGATACATTGAGGGATAATAAGGCTTGCAAGTTTATACATTTTAAACATGAGTGAATGCCAATGATGAACTATAAAAGATGTTTCATAGAACTTTAATTATTTTCTCCATCTCTAGTAGATAATGAGGTCTCCAGGGGGAGATGTTTTTAGGATGAGATTCATTATTAGACCAGGTCATAGGTGAATGCCTATCATTTTAATTTACTTGTAGACATTATTAATTAGGATCTTATTACTAAATGGAATCTGAGAGAGTCTCCTAGTGGTGTCCAAGTAGTTTCAGTAGGATGATATGGGGGTTCTACTTCTGGTGGTAAGAAGCACTATTATAGTCATTTTCACTAGGGTAGTAGCAGATAGAGAAGCCAGGAGAGTAGACTTCCACCTTAGGATCACGACTCTGTGTAGTGTTTTTAGTGTGGAAGGATGGGCCATAATAGTACAAAGTGTCCTCAACCTATAGTGGAGCGCCATTTCTATGGTAGAATGGTTCATATTAAGAAGTTATATAGGAACTTTCCGTAGTATAGTACCAGTAGGGAATTCTGAAAGGAACCTATTTCAGAGAGTGAATCAGCTACCCCTCAACATATAGGAAACTGGAATTCCACCAGACATTCATGTTGAGGTAAAGGATGTGGTACCTACGCACATGATTAGTAGTACCACTTATAGGGAACAATACAGAGTATTTAGACCAGAGATTAGGGAAGATTAGCGAGTCAACAACACACTCTACAACCGACTCCAACTAACTTCGATACATGACCTTCTACAATCAGAGGTATGATTCTTATATCATCCAACATTTTTTTGAATTTTTCTTGATACAAGGGTATCACATTGATTTTTATTTGATCAATTAAAAAATGGTTTGGGATTGGTTGTGGAGATATTATATGGTGTTATGAAAATCAACACACCGTTGGGAGTGCAGTCAGATGATATCAAATGTTTCAAGGGGTGTTCTCTTGAAATGAGTGGCTATTGTTTCCTTTGGGTGATTTTTGTATAGAAAATGAAAGGATTATATTTAATCCCTAGAATGGATTTACTAGTTCTACACTGGGATTATATCAATTGTTATCATAGGAAATTTACCTTCTTATCTTAAAAAGGGAATAGCTATTCTCACTAGGGTGAGGGGGATATTAAGGCTAGTTGTGAAGGAAAAATTTAGTACATATTGAATTACCTCATGGATCATATAGAAACCCTTTTTCTGGATGATGGTGTAATGTAACAAGATTCTTTTCCCCTAGTGGTGGTTCATTTTCAAGACATATTTTCTGAAGAGTAATCCAACTTACCACCCGAACAAAAGATCGAGTTGGTATCCAAAGAAGAGAAAGTTTTTATTCAACCCTATAGAATAAAACCAACAGAGATTCATGATTTTAAAGTTTAGTTGGATAATTTTGAATCAAATGGATTCATACATCCTAGTATGTCTCCATGTGTTACAACCATGCTTTTCTCTAAGAAGGATGATAGGACCTTGTGCTTATGTGTGTATTATCAGAGACTGAACCAAATTATGGTCGAGGACAGGTATACCCTTCCATACATTGACAATCTTTTTGATCAAATGACAAGTGTCATGATATTTTCCAATATCAACTTAAATCTAGGGTACCATTATTTGAGGGTGAGACCAACTAACATACCCCATACTAATTTTAGAAGAAGGTATGGAATATACAATTTCATGGTTATGACTTTTGGTATGATGAACACACCAATGATATTCATGGATTTTATGAACCAAATCTTTTATCCTTTCCTGGATCATTTTTTGGTAGTTTTTGTTGACAATACCTTAGTGTACTCCCAATCAGCTGACGATCATGCCCAACATCTTGACATCATCGTGAGTATACTTAGAGAACATCAACTTTACACTAATCTCTATAAATATAGTTTATGGATTGATATAGTTCACTTTTTGGGCCATGTTATCATAGAGTCCGGAGTGGTAGTGGACCCATAGAAGGTTATAGTTGTGCTATCATAGGAGTGACCCAAAAATGTCTTCAATATTTAGAGTTTTATGGGTTTAACAGGATATTAAAATCATTTTATCCAAGAATTCTCCTATATGGTAGCACTAATGTCTAGGATGACCAAGAAAGGGGTGAAGTTTGTTTGGTCAGATGCTTATGAGACATATTTCCAGGAGCTGAAGACTAGACTAAACTCAGCACTGAACCTTACTTTTCTTATGCTAGGGAAATATTTTACCATGTATTGTGACACTTTCATAGTTGGAATCAAATTAGTTATAATGTAGGAGGAATGAGTGGTTGCTTATGGATCCATACAACTTTCACCTCATTAGAGGAATTACCTTACTCACAATCTAGAGTTAGTAGTGTTAGTTCAAACTATGAGATGTTTGAGACACCATTTTATGCGTGAGAGGTTTGTGGTGTACATGGACCATAAGAGCCTTAGGTACATATTTTCTCAGTGGAGACTAAACCTTTGATAAAGGAAGTGGGTCAAGTATTTATAGTCTTTTGAAATAAAGTTGGATTACCACTGGGGAAAGGAAACATCATTGCTTATGCCTTGAGTTGGAAGATGTAGCCAATGAAGGTGCACGAGTGTTGCGATGAGTTGCAGTTGATGATACTCTTTGTAGACATGAATCTAGATGTTTAGGAGTCCCATGGATGAGTAGATATAAATCCAAAATCTGTTTTACATGTTCTATTATACCTAACAAACAAAGAAAAGTTACTTAATTTAGAGGGTTTATCTTTTAGTGAAAACTTATATAGTGGGGAGCGACTAACAATATGGTCACTTGGAAGTGGAGATTTTCTTATATTTCATGGCTTTGTATGGGTTCCTATGAGTTTGTGTGAGGAGATGATGAAAGAGTTTCATGACTATAGATGGGAGGTACATACTGGTATAAAAAAATACCATGATCTCTATTGATAGTATTATTATCTTGGAATGAAGAAAGGAATAACAGGTTTAGTGGTGAGATGTTTCACCTATCAGTATGTGATGATCAAGAATCAATTTCCAATTGGATTTTTTGCAGCCTTTTCCTATTCCAAAATGGAATTGGGGTGATTTCACTATGAATTTCATGAAAGTTTTACCTAGGACACCTTACAAGAATTATGTTGTATGGGTGACCATGGATTGACTAAGGAAGGTAGCTCGCTTGTTTCCTATCAGAGAGACCTTCACTATCAATAATCTGGGTTGTCTCTACTATGTGAGATATTTTGATTTCATGGTGTTTCAAGGTGGATAATTTCATATATAGATCCTTGTTTCATGTCTTTATTTTGGTAGGTTTTTTAAAAGGAACTAGGATCAAAAATTATTCTAAGTATATCCTATTTCCCTCAAACTGACGACCAATATGAATGGATGATTTAGATTCAGGAGGATATGTTATGAGTCTATGTTATAGATTTTCATGGATCTTGGGAGTATCACACGACACCTTTGGAGTTTAAATATATTAAAAACTTCCAAGAATTGATCCAAATGGATCATTTTGAGGTTTTTTATGGTAGGTTATGTTATTCGACTCTTTTCTAGTAGAGTTAGGTGATTTAGAACTCATTAGACCAAGTATCCTATAAGAGACATAAGAGTAGGTTCAGTTGACTAGAAAGTAGTTGGTGATCGCACAGATTTAAAAGAAATCATACGTACATCATCAAAGATGACCTATGGAGTTTTAGGTTGGTTATTAGGAGTTTCTATGGGTGTCTCCTAGGTTGATATAATTTCATATCAGGAAGTAAAGGAAGCTAGCGCCCATGTTTTTTGGTCCATTAAATATTGTGGAAAGGGTTGTTAAAGTGGCATACCATTTGGACCTTCTATAGAACTAAAACACCATGCATCATGTGTTTCACATGTTTCAACTTCATAGATATCATCTTGAACCTTATCATGTTATACACGTTAATGAAATTGAGATGGATGTTGATGTGTCCTTCAAGGAGGATGTAATCCATATCATAGACCGTAGTGAGAAGAATCTATGGGGGATACCGTGCCACTAGTATGAGTGTGGTAGAAGCATGAGGATGTGAAAGAGGAGACCTGGGAGAGGGAATATGATATATGGACATAATTCCTAGTCTTTTTCACTAATAATCCATAATGATTTATAGAGTTTCTCAAGGATGAGATGTTATATGGTGGGGAGGTTATAAGATCCCATATTTCTCTAGGTACATCCATCTTTAAGTTTTTGTAAACTCTTTAAGTTCAGTTAGTTTTGTTTTGAATCTTGGTGATCAAGCCTTGAACTAATCAGGATGGTTCTAGGTGAGTACGACAGAGGTGTAGGATGCATAAAAATGGGTGATTAATTATAGATTCATGATAAATTCATACCATGAATTTTTATTTCACGACATGATTTTTTGGGCGGATCCCATGGATCCATTCAAGGCATGAATGGTTTAGAGAAATATGTGAATATAAAATTAAAATTGTGTGATGGATTCACGATGTAAAATCAGGTTCTTATGGATATTTAATATGATGTGACAGTTTTATCAGGATATAAGGGATTTGAGGAATTCATGACATGAATCCTTTTCATAATATAAATATATTGCACCTAGTCCTATTTTAAACCCACTAGAACTGATCATTTTATGATTGTGTAACCCTTTATATCAACTATATCCCTTCCATTTGGGATATTTTCATCATATTAAATCTAGAAAAAATACCACATTGGATATACATGTTACATACCTATATTTTTAAGGGAAAGAGGAAACAGATTGCTACCGTGCATGTGAGGTTTTGTCAATGTCCTCTCTACTTTTGAGGTGGGTTATCTAAATAATATACCTAATGTATATACCATTGTTCTTAGTATGTGTTATAGAGAATTCATGCTAGAACACTGTGTATACTACTAGTTTAATTTGATAATATAATTTTTAATGATTTATACCCATATAGACCACCCAATAGATCCTATCAGATCTATTAGAATTGAGAAAAAGACTTGAGGCCACCTGAAAGGTGTGCCAACCTTAGACCTTGTTGAAAAAATAGTTAGTTTGACATTATATCTCTGATATGAATTGGTAATTTGTTTTATTTATGTATTAATTTAGAAATTACCATAATATATTTATTATATTGGTTGCTTGAGATAGAATCTCCTTGGCTAAAATTGATTAATTGGCATGCTAATAAACTTAGATCCAATATTACAATGAAACAAGGTTTATATAATTATGATGATATTTGGGAACCTGAATCAACGAAATATATTTGTCTATACATATGATAATTTTATTAATTAATCATTGTGTCTTATGATGATATATTTGGTACGTGTGTTGTTGGCCTTGTGATTTTCTTGCATAACTTTTGTGTTTATGTGACACTAATGTAATTGATGCCTGAGGGTGGGATGCTTTATGGAATTTTGAGTTTGTATTGAAATGAATCATGATTATGTTTATTCTCGAGGGATAGGTGCATGATTTCATACTTATTTTGGGATATGATCATTGAAAATTGATCCCTAAGGGCATAATATATGATTATATCAGATGTTGGAGGACTAGACGCACAATCACTAGATTCCTAAATGTGAGATTTCTGATAGCCTGTAGGAAGAGGCCATTTGTTCATGAGATGTTTTGTGTAATTCATCACTGTAAAGAGAATTTTCCACTAATTGGTTGATCCATCCTGATATAGAATTATCCTTCCTTGAATATATATATATATATATATATATATATATCCTATAGGTTTCCAAAATAGGTTCAACTATACAAGGGTGTAACCCTGGAACTTGAGGGTCAACATGTTTATTTCATATGTAGTATTAATTTTTTAAATTAATACCCATATTATTTGATTTATTGAATGCAGTATATTTCTAAGACTATATTTTTTTATACATGGTGGTGTTTACCTATCGATCTACAATCACACCCTAGATGAGTCACTATTTGGTACCCAAACATATTTTATGGATGCAGGTTTTGGAAAAGGGAAAGTGACCCTGTTGTTAATTTTTGGTTTACTGGATGGGTTGGAGCTTGGAGATGAGACTGAAATGGGGTTTGGGACTAGGGTATTTAGATTCCTTATTTTAGTCTTCTTATCCTTTTATATGCATGAATATAACATTTTATTTAGTGACATTCAACTTGTCATTTCATTATTCAATTATTATTTGGATTTTTTAGTTATCCCTTCTCATATTTGGTTTCCTATTTATTTATTCAAATTGTTTTTTCTATTTCTTCTACTCTTCTATAATTTTACACTATCATTGAATCTTTGTACCAGAGGATATAGTCTCCCCACTATATTCCTTACACCCTCACAGCTAGTTGGAAGCCTCTAGCATACGAGGAGGCGCACTTGAGGTCAGGTCGCCAACCATATCAATCACTCGAGGGAATACTAGACTGAGGAAATTTACATGCTCCATGGTTCAATATACTTAGGACCATTGTCTCTTAGAACCACACTTATAGTAGAAATATTTTGGATTCCATGAATTAATTTAGTAGATAATCTATTTATTTTGATTATCTTTTTTAATATTACACTAATTGTGATTGTGATCTCATCTATGCCTACCAACATGTCCACCATGATAATTACATCCTCTACCTCTACCTCATCCAAAAACATTTTCATGGAAGATAATATTTAATTTATAAAATTCTACTATTGAACTATTAGGATAAGACTAAATCTTTTTAATCAAAATATCATTATTATTTTTTTACTTGAGTAATAATTAAATGAGGTAAAAATACTGTTTATTATATCCTCATAGTTGATTCTGTTGATTTATGGTTATATGTGAAGCCAAAAAAATAGTATAGGTATTTTCAATTATATTAATACTTGTAACCTTAATACCATAATACTTCAATTAGGACACAATTTGATGCATGGATATGTCATATTAACTAATCCTTTTATAATATTGGAAGTTTGACATACTATATTTATTATGGGTAGAAGGAATAGAAACATTATTTTAATGGATATAACTTTCCTTGAAACTCCTTCAAATCTTGATTAGATCCCTTTCTATGAGATATTCACATTTTAACCCCTTATCTAGATGTATTATAAGGAAGTTCATCACTTTTTTTGAGTGGATTATAAATTATTTGCTTTGATTTTTTATATATTATTCATTAATTATATACATGTTTTTTAAATCCATGATTCATAATATGTAATTACCTACAGTCATTTAAAGAATTGTGAATTTGGGTTTGAAGAGATTTTACATGATGATAAATAGAATAGAAAAAAACTTTTATTATTATTACATACCAGTAAAAATTGAAATTAAAAACTATATAAACTAATATAAATAAAACTTAAATGTATATAAATAAAAATAAAATATAAGTAAATTAAACAATAAAGATGGAACCCCCATATATATGAGAGAAAGTAAATTCACTTCATGATAAATTAATAATATCCAAATGGGTAAATCATTTTGAAGGGTGAGGAAAGAAAAAAATTGAGAGAGAGATTCAAAGATCATACTTTGTAAAACAAATTAACACCAAAATGTATTTAAAATATAAAATAGTTTTTTAAAAAATTTAATAAATTAAATTAAATTTACTATGAGTGGGTGTTTAAAACATTTACACCATGTAGATTGGTTAATAAAATATTCACATGAATTTTTTTGGTTAAAAAATAAAGATATGAGTATAATATGATACTCATTTAAATATTTATTATGGGTATAAATTTGTAAAATTAATAATAAAATAAAATCAACCATCCAGGCAGTGTACATATAAAATTAAATAAATAAGAAAAACATTCTATCAAGTGATAAACCCACCTTTCTACTTTAATCCATTCATCTTAATAATGTGTTGTGAAATTAAAAATTAGATAAAATTTAGTTTTGGTGAAAAGATATAATATATAATGTAAAATTTAAATATAGTAAAATGGGCGTGAAAGGAATCCTTTGGATCATTATTTTATTCCTATTGTGTTTTTAGTTTTTTTATGTTCCAGGTGGGGGGTGCCTTTCCTTTTTTAATTGATTTTGGTTATGGATGGTGGGAATGAATCCCAATATCTATCCATATTCCACATGAAAAATATATGAAATATCTGGTGGGTGGTTCCCACCAACTTGGAATCACTTTAACGTTACTAACTATTTTTAAAAATATTTAATTTTTAAAGCACAAAATATATGTTACATGTATTTATTTTTTCTATTAAATAATTTTGTTGATTTTGAGTTTATGCATGCATTCATGTATGTATATTGATTTTTTTCAAAGTATTTATTTTTAATTCGTAACATATGTTTTTTGTTTTAAAACTTATCACTAGTTTTATTTTAAAAAATTAATTGTTTTTAAACCACACACTATATTTTTTATGGATTAATTTTTTATTTTATTAAAATTTTAATATTATTTTGTGTGTATATGTATATATATTTTAAAATAAATATTTAAAGATTTATTTTTTAACATAAAATATATGTTGTACTGACATGGGTTTTCTGTTAAGTAAGTTGAATTTAATTTCTATTTGTTTATTTCATTAAATATATTCACATTGATTTTGGACTAAATACTAGTTTTTTTAAGTTTGGAGTAGTTTTTGGATGGAGGATTAATGAGCTATTTAAAATTGGTGGTATGTAGTAAAAGGCCATTGAAACTCTAGTGGGGATCACCAATAGTCCGGTGGGTTAGGACATAGCCTTTTTATAGCTTAGGTGGCCATTGAAAGACCAATCATTATTGTTGAATCAATATTTGAAGTTATTAAAACATGTATTTTAATGAGATGGATTTTTTTAGGTTTTTTTTAACACATGGTTCACATTCATCAACTTTATAAGGATGGAATTTTATGTAGGTTTATGTTCATCAAGTGATGGTTGAATTAAGAAGAATATTGGAGTTTAAGTACGAAGGTTGAATCTTGTTGGAGTAGAAGTAGGGAAATAACATTGTGGTTTTATCAAACCACATTAGGTTTATGTCTTATAGAAAATTAATTTTAAGGTTAGAGGGAAATATATAGAGTATAAATTATATTTTCTAGATAATTTTACAAGAATTCAAATATTCTATGGGGAAGAAAACCAATACTTGGTTATTGGATATGGTTGTGGTTGATAATGGAAATTCTCATGGGATGGAGTGGAAAAATTATGGTGTTATTTTATGATAAAATAAACTGGGGACTAATCATGATTTAAATATGAGAAATAAAAGTGAAAAATAAAACATGTTATAGTGTTTGTTTAAGGGTCTTGGTTTAATACTGAAGAAGTTTTAGTCTTTGAAACCATGTTATAGTGGTTGTTGTGGTTTTATGGAGAAGAAAAAAAGTGGTGAATACTATGTCATGGTTTTTAAAATTTTATTTTATTTTTATAATTTAAATAATAATTTCTAAGAAGTTAAATTATATGAGATAAAAAATTCCATGGTTAATATCACCATGCCATGGTCTATTGAAAAATATTGTTTCAAGTATTTTTGGTGACATGGCTTCTTATATTCCACACATGTTGCTCAAAATAAATCCTAAACATGTACTGATCACATTAAAGGTGAATAGAAGGACATGTATGATCTAAGAATGATATTAAATAAATAGAAGATAAAACTTTTGATGGAAGTTAGAATTTGAAATTTAAAATTTTGAAATAAAAAAGTTAATTTTTACAGTGGTGCAGTGCATGATTGAAAGAAAAATTAACATGTAAAAGAAGAAGATAAAGATTATATGAATATGTGTACACATGATTTTTTGTATTTGAAGAAGGAATCATCAGACTATTGAATTTTTTTGAAGACATGAAATATTTCACACAAATTCTATATTTTTCAGAAGTGAAGGAGTATTGAACATTATTAGAAGACATTTAACCATATCACAAGTTCAAGGATAAAACCTACTCACTATATCCATTATGATGATTTATAATGGTTCATAGGATCTCATGTTTTCTAGATTATTCCAAGGATGAAACTATTTGTTTTGAATGTAGAACTTTGTATATTGAGTATCCCTTAGTTATTTGTTCTATTTTGTGTGTGTGTATTACAACATTGTAATTAATCACTCTAATAAATAATGGTGGTAGATTGAAAATAAATCAAAAAAATACAAAATTTATCATAGTTCACTTATTCACCCCTTCCAATAAACTCTCACTGTGTATAGGTCTCTTAGTTGGTATCGGAGCATGTATAGGTTTCCCTATAGAGATCACAATGAGTTTAGATATTTCTATTTATAATAAGTATTGATCTTTTGAATTTTATGTCCATAATTGATAAAATTAATTCAATGAATAACAAGGGTATTTAAACATTTAACAAAATGAACTATCATATATATAATGGGTGTATGCTTTCATACCTATTATATATTAGATTTGATATGATTGAAGTTATCACTAATTGGTATGTTACTCTTGCGAAATGTTCAAATATGGCTTTTATTGATAGAATGAATATTGAGAATGATTGTTCTGATAGTAATTTAAAATGTTCATATATTTAAAAGAATGTATTTATTAATTTAAAGGGGACTAATATCATAAAAGAAATTTAGTATTAGTAGAAAAACAAATATAAAGGCAATATCAATGTCAAAGAAGCTGAATTATAGATTTGGCTTGAAAATTTTGAAGATATACCTATTCTTGTAGATGAATTTATTGATGAATTATCTAAAAATAGTAAATAATGTGGTGATCACCATTAGAGGATTTCAAGATACTCTTGATGATTCCATAGTGGTCATGAAATTACTTTATATATTGGAAGACATATTTGATCCCAAGTTACCAGTGCTTGAAGACCATGATCTTAACACATTCCCTTTATATGACTTGAATATAATTTTATTTGATTTTTAAATGAGGAAAAGAGGAACTATAAATAAATAGGGTAAGGTTGAAAAGGAAATTTTTTAAATACTATATGTTTGATAATGTCAAAATAAAAATAAAGAAAGAAGATGAAGATTCAGAAGATAATACAGATTTTGTGATGAAATTTAACAAGTTGATATCATTTATATTAATGATTATTTGAAAAGAAATATTAAATTATCAATATAAAATTTCATTTAAGCGTTTCAAATATAGATATATTATATATTACATGGATAATTGTCCAATGATGAATGAAGAAGAGATTGGAGATGAATAAGAGGCACTGTGAAGTTTTTCAAAGAATAAATCTTGGAAGTTCAGTAAAAAGAAGCTTCCCTCAAAAGGAAAAGGTAATAATTTATAAAAAAATAAATTTTTTGTATCCAAACACAATGATGAATAAAGTGGTGATGATGAAATAGAAGTTAACACTTTGAGTGAGATAGAGGATAATTTATTGATTACCAAAGTAAATGATTCTGAATTCACTACTAATAAAGATGATGGTGATGAAAAAGATAATAAAACAAAAATGGATTTTTTACTAAAGTGATTGTTAAGGGAGCTTATTTCATATAAATATAAACCATATATGTATAAAAAATAATTTTGTAAAGGTAAATCAACTATCAAATGAGGTTGAAAAGTATTAAGGAGAAAGATAATTATTATTGGTGAAATAAGTTAAGATATTTTAAATTATTATTTTATTTATAAGGGATACCACTTTTAAGGGTTCAGTTTGAACCCTAAAAAATAAACTCAATCCAAAAAAAATATTATTATGTATATTAAATCATAAGATCATTCCAAAAAAGTTTTAAAATTTTTGAGGCTTTCACTCTACATAACTTCTATTCAATAGAAACTTACTTATGCTCTGAATCATCATTTATGATAGAAAAATTCCAAATTTTCCAAGGTCCTGATATATTTCTACTAGTTGAACTTCCCTTCATTAAATCTTTGATTCAAAATAATTTGTTGCTTATGGATCCATACCTCTTGATCCTCTTTTAGTCGAACTTGTATATCTCTTTCAAGTATTATGGTAGCCTCTTCCTTTATTGCATTTATAGGAAAATTGGCTTATAACATCTCTTCTTGGGAGTACAATAAGAGGTACAATCTAGACATTATATCCTCAATAGCTTATAGTGAAGGCTAGTACTTGATCAAAGACCTCTATATGAAATCATAGGGCTATATTTTCACCTCATTTTCCTGAGGGTCCAACCCATCTACCTTCACTATGAATTCAACACTTTACTATGTTTGTATAAAATTTACATCTGTGTTTACATAGTACCTATTTAGGATCCACTTTACAGGGATATTTTTCAAGTGAATTTAATCCTAGATCTTTTTTTTACTAATTTAGTAATCATTGTTTTGGGTAAATTAGAGTAGTCCATCATACTTTTTGTTTCATTTCCTTTGTTAATTTTTAGCTTCCTAATTCAAATATACCCTTTTTAACATTATTTTTACTTTAATGGAAGCATTTTATAGCATGATCATATGATTCAGACTCAAATGAGTCCTGACCAAATCCATCTGGATGGAACTATTTTTTTGACATGGCCTAAGATTCCTTGATAGTGGATTGATTTTCTCTCTTTGACTTCATAGCTTCATATCCCATCACTCCTTTAATGACCATTTTAACTTTACATAAGATCTTAATTATATTATGAAACATGAGACTAAATCTTGTCTCTCACTCCTATACAACTTCATTGGATGGAATTTAATGCTTTTTCACTATGTACTCTAGAAAAAAACTTATAATATCCATTGGGATTATTTTCTAGGAAAAATTTTATATATCCGAACTCAGTATAAGGATCAAGTATAAAGCTTCATAAACTATTAGAGACATGATAATACTGTTAACCCTATCTTTAGTTCTAGTTTGAGAAGAGTTTCTTTGTAAATTCAAGGGTTACTTCATTTTATCTTGATCATATGTTGTTTCCCCAACCAAATAGATTATATAGTTAGTTGTTTGGGGAACCACAATTACAATATCATTAGGATTGGGGATATTTATAATCACATATTGATGAAAATAGAAAGTTAATTATACCTACAAAAAATTAATCATTAAAGAACTAAAATAAGAATCATGGCCTACAAAAAATACTTGGGTTTTTATAAGTCTCTCCTCAAACCAATAAAAATACCCGAGACACTCGGTTCTAGTTTTTGAGAAATCACTACCTTACTTGAATTTGAAGTAGACTAATCAAGAGGAAAATTACCTAAAGGATCTCACTAAACATAGATCCTGATAGGGAAGACCTAGAAACTACTGGAAGGGTTGATATTTCATTGAGATTCCACTTCAGTATAATTTCCCTTAGATGACTTACCTACAAAGAGACCTTCTTGAGGATCAATTTTCATAGTCGAATGATGAAATTTAGAGAGATCATGACCCAATTGGATAAATGATGTATAAAAGTCTACCAAAGATTAAAATTAGACATGTTACTTCCTAAAAATCTCTAATTTTATCTTAATGATAAAGTAATACACCAACATCTTTGATATGTAAACATTAATGAAAATTCTAGAAGATATAGGGTAAAAAAATGAATGCATCTAGTTATTAGAATATAAGAATCAACCCACCATATTACCAATCAACCTAAGGATATCAAAATTCTATAATTGATGGGGTAAGTGAAGAAGTGTTATCTAGATCACCAGAGTGGGATGATCTCAATTCAAGTGAAAATAAAAATAATAGTAGATTTATAAGAAATATAATCCATTGAGGGAACATATAATGTTAGTCTAAGATGATATTTGGTTATCCTCAGTTATGAATCAGATCAGGATATGGAAAAAATATCAAAGCCTAAAAATCTTCCTCTCCTGTAAATATAAATAAGTAGTCACATAACCATCTAAACTATTTAATGAGAGACAAATATTTCCAAATCTAGTCACTAAAGGAGGTGTAAATTTTTTAAAGTGTTCATAAACTCTAGAAAGGCAACCAAAATCTTGAGGACACCTTATTCTTAGGAATATACTTTAGGTAAAACATCAATTTAAAGAAATATAGGGATAATAGGTGAGTTAGTGAGGGGGGGGGGTGAAAGGATGGATCTGAGGAGTAGAATGGGATAAGTGGAGTCCCTCCCCCTCCATAGGGGGAGGGACTAGATGGGAGACCATGTCACCTACTCCATCGCCATTCCATGAAAATGGAGGTGGATATAGACCATATAAGTTAATTGAATCGTGGAAAAAGATAAAATTTTGAATGTATCACTTGATAAGGATAATAAATTAAATATTTCATTAAATGAGAATATTGAATCAAATGAAAAATAACTTAAAAATCAATTGAAAAAATCATGTTTAATTTTAAAAAATCCATTAAAGAAGTCAGTGGAAGATCAAATATTGGTGAGAATAATTTTTAATAACTTTAGGATATTAATGACCAATAAAAAAATCAAGAACATTATTCCATAGATTTATATAGTTTTAAATTTATAGGGATTAATATTGAAGTTAGATATAAGGTAATGAGGAAGAAAAATGTTTCCTCAAAAGAATAATTATTGAATTCTAAAAAATATGGATATGATGGATTGAAGATGAAATTTATTAAAATTGTGAAGGGAAAAAATTCTTAAAAAGAATATAATATTTATAGAAAAAATATTATATCCTCTCATAATTTTGTTTTAAAAAATGTAGCAAAAAATAGTAGTAAAAAATGTAATGTAAAACAAGCTTCATAATTTAGATAGTCAGATGTTGGTGTGAAAAAAATTTACTTTTATAGATATTATTGGTGTTATAGTAGATATAGACATATGGAAATAAATTTTTAGTTTATTGAAAGGTTTTTATATGAATTTAGAATATTTTTAAGTAATAATTTGAGGGGAAGGTAACTTTATTAAAGAAAATAAGTTCAGGGAGAAATTGAAACTTTAGGAGTTCCAATTAAGAACGAATTTCAATGTTTGAATAAATTATATGGATGATGTGATCATCCTATTCATTTTTTCAAAGTTAATTATATTTTTTAGTATAGTTGAGTATTAAAAACACTCAAAACATTGATAAGAAATCATAAATAATAATAAATAAATAATTTGGGGTGAAAATTTCACTAAAATATTTTAAAAAGGATTGTATGTGGATTTTATATAGTGGATGTTCATCTCATATTATGAGAAATATGTGGATTATTAAAGACATTGAAAATTTAAAATAGGACTCAATCACATTTGGTAATCATGGATCACTCAAAATCAAAGGGCTCAGCGAAGAATGGATAAAATAATTTGAATTTAAAGGGTAATCTATTTATTAAAGGTTTGAAACATACTTTTTTGAGTGTTTCACAACTATGTCATTAAGTAAATGTTGTGATATTTTTTAAGAATGATTTTTTTAAAGATATTGATAGATGGATATGTTATAAATCATAGAAAATAGACTAAAGGAAATATGATTCAAGTTAGAGAAGCATAAAATTCATGTTACTTGAGTATGGAGGATGATAATTAATTATGTCATAGTATACTTGGTCACATTATCTAAAGGAATATAAAAAATCTCATCAAAGGATAAAATTATCATGATATTCCTATGATAAAGAGAGAAAATAATTGGATTTTTTTTTCAAATGAAAAAGGTGAATATTGTTAATTATTCATATAAGGAAGTGTAGATTCATATATCTCATCTGATAGAGCTTATTCATTCAGATATTTATGGGTCGATAAAGAATAATTCAAAAAATTAAGATAATTATTTTTCTTTATTTATTTATGAATTTAAAAAAAATAACATGCAGTATTTTTATGAAATATAAATCCAAGTCCTTGAGTATGTTCACGATTTTTTAGAGGAGTGAAAAAAGGAATGTGAATGTTCTTTGAAGAGAATTTGAATGTGTAATGGGGATGAGTACACTAATGGATAAATTGAATCTAATTTGAAAAGACATGTTATTTTTTATGAGCATAGTAAACAATATTTCCCATTAAAAAGGGTATTGTTGTGTGCAAAAACAAGAGTTTGGTTGAATTGTATCATACTGTTTTGGTAGATGATGGTGTTTCATGTTTCATTTTGATATAAGTGATTAGAAAACTGGTTCATATTAAAATAATTATCTATTGATAGAGGTAATAATTTTATTATCATTTATTGATATTCAATTCATTTTACTCCTTCACATTTAATAATTAATTATGTTTTATGATGTTTTAGAATTAAAATATCACTTCATTGGATTTTTTGAATATTGCTTTAAATTATTGCATTCTAATTTTAACTAAAATACTTTATTTATGGAATGAAATAAATTAATAGATATTAATAAATAATTTTAATTTTGTTTTAAGAGAATTTTTATGAAGCAGTTTGTTCTAGAAGATAACATAAGGAAGTTTGGAAGATAACCTGAACAAGTCTGAGATTGAATGAATTTTTACCTTGAAATATAACCTCAAGAAGCCATAAATATTATTATAAAAAAGGATGAATTACCTAAATATAGATAGTCTAGAAGACATGGTATACACTTCTAGAAGAATACTAAATTTTCTAAAGTATGATAACTTGTAGAAGATATAAGATTATCTTTTAGAAGATAGATGAAGAGGAAATTTTGAAAACAACTAGGATATGAAAAAATTCCAAGGTATGCATAAGGAAGTATGCAGTTGAAGAGGATTTAGGTAGAAAATTAGAAAATTACTAGGTCTATAAGTGATACACAATATCATTTGTATGCTAGTTAATATATTTTACTTTACCATAGAGGTGATATGATGATACATAATATCTTTAAAGTGATACTTAACATATTTTGGATTCAATGTAAGATTTATAACTTATTAAATAGTAAGTAAGAACATAATTTTTAAGGTATGATCATGCACAATATCCTTAAGTAGATACATAAAGAACTCATATAGAGTATACATAATAATTTTTTTCTTTTTTTATTATGGTGAACTTCCATGCTCCCTTGGTGTATATAATATTTTTTCCTCTACATAATCTTTATGTTCATTTTCCACTAGAGTGATATGTAATATATTTTTGAAAATGATAGTGGTTATGTAATAATTTATACTTGGTGAAATTTTGGAAAAACTATTATGAAATATATTTTAAAGTGATAAATAGGGATACATAAGGTTTTGTGCTTAGTGGAATTTACCTAGAATATCTCATGAAAGTTTTTTACCTTTTTTAATATAGATAATCCTTGAGACTAGAATATATTAGGCTTTCCATTAAAAGACCTCTATATCTCGGATGACTATGTGCACTAATTCCTAGGTAAAAAGATAAAAAATGATATTTAAAGAATGTGTTCAAGATCCTAGGGATATTTCAAAGTATGATAAAATATCATTACCTTGTGGAACGTTACTATTGTCTATCCCATGAATGTGATGAAGCTTCCATCATGAACATGTCAATGCACATTGATACCACTACCTTTAAAAATTATTAATCCATCCATTGTAAGGGATAAGTTTTTTAGAGTATATTTTTCTAAGTTTTTAATTATATCTTAATTATTTTGTATATATAACCTTAAACATGGAGGGATAAAACTCTTTTATTGATTTGGATAGAGAGTAGGATAACCTTTTAATTATGATTGAGTTTGATTATTAATAAAATTATTATACTATTATTTGAATTTAGTTTATAGTGTTTATACATTTAATTGAATGTGACTATGTTTAGTTTATATTTAACTCACTATTTTATTATTTGGGTGATAAATTATTTACTACCTCCACTTGATTTTTCCCATATATGATTGAATGGGTAGGGTTTTGTGGTAAATTATTGAGTAATTGTTGATACGATTATGGAGGAGAATAAATCTTTATATGTTTCTCAGGAGTTCCTCCACCCGATTAGGTGTTTCATGAGTAATTTTGGGAGATCCCATAAATTATATTTCATACTAATAGGAAGGTTTATTATTTGGAAATCACCCATACAAATTTGAAAGTCACACTCATTACCACCCCTTGATGAGAGAGAAGTGATTGTGGATTTTCTCATCTATAAAATTTTAGTAGTATAATTCTTAAATTTAGGACCTGGATAGTATAAAAATTAGTGATCCAACACTTAGACCAATCACATATTTTATTACTTGAATCAATCAACTTTTTTACCTAAAAATTTTCTTAATTTTCTCAAATAAATTCAACTCAAACCCTCCTCATTCTACCAGTTATGAAATGTTAAATTTTACACCCCTATTTGATGTTTACCATTGGTTTTTTCTATAGTACATTTTAAACCTATGTAATTAATTTATTTTTTATCAATTTGTAATGGGTGTGTCAAAAAAAATTAGCCTAGTTTTTGGAAAAGTGGTTTAAAATTTCATAACCATAACTTTCATGACCTGTTTTAAATTAGAAAACATTTACTCTCTTGATATAGATATTGAGAGATCCTTTTTAATAGGGCCTAGTGGTAAGAACCCTATATTTCTATTTGACAGACCCATGTTCAAATCTGTGTTTGTGTGTGTGGTGGGGGATTTTGGGTTTCTTTAGATGTCACTATAGCGCTATTATAGAAGTGGTACTATTCACATGTATTGTGACTTGAGGCCTCAGAAATTGGGCCTTCAGACCACATGACCTTCAAGATATCCATGGTACTTTGGGACACATGGACTATGACCCAAAAAATTCAAGTCATTTATGCCAAAGGGCCCTAAAAATTAAATCATAGTAGGTTCAACTTACTATAGCAACCCATGGTTGATGGATCCATGTAGAAGAAGTCACCAGGTGGAGAAAATCAGACCTTGGACTAAAGGAGGGATATGGAACTAGCCATCATCCCATATGAATTTGTATATGGGAAATGCATTCAATTTGAAATATCAGGTATAGAAATGATGAGAAATTAAAGAGGGTATGTGGAGGGGCTATTCCATTTTATCAGAGTCATTAATATGTAAAGTCTTGTGCCTCCAAGATTCCGAGCCATGTACTTCAAGCTTTATTCCTCTGGACCTATGAATCATGTAAGGATTCCCTCTCAAACCAATTAAAAAGTGGAATTATTATATAAAAAAAATATGGGATTAAAGTGATATATCCTTGTTAATAAAAATTAGAAAATTAAATATACAATCATATTTTGAAAGCATTTCATTAACATACCCAAGTGAAACTTAAAGTATTCACATTGAATATGAAACTATGATTGGAAATTCAAACCAAACCCTTAAAGATATATATGAACCATATTTCATTAATTAAAACAATAAAATGTAAATTGGAACACTACAATATGTTTTTTTAATTTAAAACTAGATTGACTTAAATTTTTCCAAAGTTTCATGTAATTTTAGGAGAGGATCCCAACAAGCATATCAAAAAATTCACCTTGGTGTGTGATATATTTAATCCAATTGTAATTAATGAAGTATAAGTAAAATGGAGATCAATTGAATTTTATTTGGAAGGAATATACAAATAATGTATTTATAGCTTATAACCTAGAGAAGTTATCAACTAGGATGATATTCTAATGATTTTTCTTTTAACATTCTTTCGAACCTCAAGCATCATTGCTATAAAAAAGGGATATATTCCTTATGACAAGACACATGAGAGACAATTTATGAGTAATGGAAAATATTAAAGAAGATATGTGAAATATGTACCCATGAAGAAATATTGAAACACCATTTATTAGTTTTTTTCTATCAAGGTATACTAGATAGGGATATAAATTAGTTGGATGCATCATCAGGAGTGGATTTTATTGGAAAGTAACTATTTCAATGCAGAGGACTGATTGAGAAGATAGCTCAAAATTCCCACAAATTTGATACAAGAGTTAAGATCAACCAAATCATCCATACTAGAGTCTAAAATTAAGGAAATAACTAGTATGTCTAGGATAATGGATCTTAATTAATCAAGTTATGAAATCACACTGGTTACAATTTATGTCCTTTGTTCCTCTAAAACTCATTATATTGACCACTGTAAACAAGTATGGGAAATTCAAAACAACGTGACTAACTCTAAAAAGAGGCAAATTAAACAACCCAAACAAGTAAATATATACACTTCCCAAGTTTAATATTAATTTTTAAAACAACAAGATAAACCATGACTACCCCCATCAACAATAATATCATCAACCACCACTATTCTATCAGCCTTTCAAGTAGGTTTAAAACCAAAAAATATTCCAACCATTACCTTTTATCAAAGAAAGTAATTTGAATAGACCTAAACCTGTTCAAAAACACATGTGCATAACCAATAAGATCTTAGCATTTAAAAATAGAAAACTAAAATAAAATAATTGAAAAATCAGATTGGAATCCTTACATAAATGATGACAAAAAATCCCAGGAAATTACCAACTCAACATATTCAAAATAACAAAGGAAATATATATATGGTAACAATAAGGAGTTTCAAAGAGATTTACCCTATTTTCAAATTTTATTCTAAATATAACCAACCCAATATAGAAAGAGTGATAGAATATAGTTATAAAATAATTAGAGGGAATCTAAAAGTAAATATAAAAACCAAATCAAGGATAAAAATGGAAGAGAATTCTTGAACCAATAAAGGTAAAAATAAATAAAAAAACTTATTTAAAAATATTTCTAGGAAAAGTAAAACCTTCCACTACTATTTCCATTAAAAATATTCCAATCAAAAAAGATTCATGAGGAATAAATCTAGAAATTAATTTTGTAAATTTTCTAAAAAGTTTGAAATCAACATGCCATTTATTGAAGCCCCTAATAGATTAAAAAATATACTAAGTTTCTTATAGAGCTATGAATCAACAAAATAATACTTAAAGGGAATGGGAGAGTGAATTTGTGTAGAAATGTTTTAGCCTTGACTGATTTATAACTTCCAACTAAATTTTACACCCTAGGGATTTTTTATTCTTTATATAATTAGATCCAAGATTTTCATAGATTACTTATATAATGTAAGAGTTTTTATTAATTTCATTACACATTATATAATTTATTATTTATATACGGGAGATCTCAAACCAACAAGAGTGGTTTTTCAACTTTCCCACATATCCATTACATTCCCAGCTAGAGTCCTAGAAGATGTTCAAGATTGAGTAGATAATTTAATCTTTCCAGTTAATTTATTTGTGATAAAAATAGAATAAGGCAAGACACCTGATTATTCACCCATAATTTTAGGTAAAACCTTCTTAAAAATATAAAATATTATCATAAATTTCCATTAAGTTACTTCGATAATTAATTTTGGTTAGAAAATTTACCACTTTAATATTTTTGATTCCATGAAATACCCATAGTAACGGAACTCATTTTTTATGTTGTCACATTTAGATGAATATAACGCATGTAAAGAAACTAGTTTGTTTTAAGAATTTTTTTCATTTGGGTAGCCAATTGAGATATGAAAATTCCATTAAAAACACATGGGAGAAAGGTGAAAATTCTATCCAATAATATGAAGTAGAGGTAACTTATAATTTCTTTTATTTATTTTTGTGTTTATTCAATGAGAAAGAGGTTCATAATTCATATATAATATGGTAAGTTTAGTCCATCAAGGTAGGAAAAAAAAATTTCTTTCATCTTTAGTTAATCCCCGAAATCTGAAATTAAAACCCCTACCTCTATATTTAAAGTATGTGTTTTTAATAGAAGAAAACAAGATCAAAATAATTATTTCTAGAAATCTTTATTCTAATAAAAAAAAAAATATGATAAATGTATTAAGTTAAAATGTGATATCTTTAGTATTAAATCAAGAACATATCCCTATGCTATGTTATAAATTTTACATGCACCAAATTTTGTTATAAAATGCTGTAAAACTTATTAGGAAACCTCAAAGTAGATTTGACCTAATGAAGATGGAAGTGGTTTAAAAATAAATTGAAAAAATATTAAATTTGAAATAATTTAACCAATTTAATATTCACAATGTTTCATCTAAATTCATATAGTTCCAAAAAAATATAGACTAACCATTGTGAATAATAAACATAATGAGTTAATTCCCATGAAATTTTTAAAAAATGGTCTGTTTTTATAGACTAAAAAATAAAGAATCAAGTCATAAAAAAAATCATTTTCTCATTCCATTTATTGACCAAATGTTATATATAATATCAATAAAAACCTAATTATTCTTTCTAGATGGATTGTTTGGATATTTTATTCTGCTTATTGCACTCGAATATTGGGAAAAAGAACATTTCACTTGTATTTATGAAAATTTTTCTTATAGGAGGATTCCATTTAGATTATGCGATGTGCTAGAAACATTTCAAAGTTTCATGTAGATTATCTTTGACTAATTTTATTTAGGACTTCCTAGAAGTTTTTCTTGATAATTTCACTATCTTCAGAATGTCATTTGATCATAGTTTGGAAAATATAGATTAACTATTAAAAAAATTTATTGAAAATATTCTTGTTTTTCTATTTGAAGAATTTTAATTTAAGGATAAAACAAGTATTATGTTTAGACATGTAATTTCACAAAAATAGGATTGAGGTTGATAAGTCCAAAAATAAAATTATCAATGCATTACCTTACCAAAGTTTTGTCAAATAATTTAGATTTGTTTTAGGAAATATAAGATATTATAGAAAATCCATCAACGATTTTAGAAAATTTCTTTATAACTCTCAATATTAATTTTAAAAGAGTTTGAGATTATTTTTTATGATCATTTTAATAATTAATTTGAAAACCTAATATGTAAGATGATCAAACCACTAATTCAGTTGGAGTAGTGTTGTCTTAAAAATTGAAGCAAGAAACCATGTTTTTTCATATGCTTCAAGAACACTGGATGCAACATAAATGCATTATAAAACCATTAAAATGAGTTTTTAATAGTTATTTTTTTTATAAAAATTTAGATTATATCTGATTGGTACTAAAATGATTGTTTTCTCTAAAAAATAAGAAGAAATACCAATATTGGTAAGATGGATGATATTGATAAAGGAATTTTATTTAGAGATAAAGGAAAAAAGTGGATCTGTAAATCAATTGGTATATCACTTTAATAAGATTCCTCAAATATACAAGGTATAAATTATAGACAAAGATAAATTTAGTGACTTCATCCTCGGTGAAAAACTATATTTGATTGAAGTAGAGGTACCATGGTATTCTAAAATGTTAAATTTTCTTATAACTTCTCAATTTCCATCATATCTAAATTCACAATAAGTTTTTAGACTTAAAACCGAATCAATTTTTTATGTTCTGTATGATCTATATATTTGGAAAATTTATAATGATAAAATTATTATGATATGTTTTCCTAAAAGTGATGAAAAATATGTCCCAGAATTTTTCTAAACATTAAGTTGTAGAGGGAATTTTGGACCTAAAATAACTACTAATATTGTTTTGTGATCTAGAATATACTTACCCATACTCTTTAAAGATTCTTACGAGTTTTGTAAAAAATGTGAGCAATGCCAATTCCCTAGAAACATTTCCAAGAGACAAGAAATTCCTCAAAGACCACTGATTTTTTTAAAGTATGGGAATATATTTTATGGGAAAACATCCCATGTAATTTATAAATTCACGTATATTTTTTAGCTATAAATAATTATTTAAAATATTCTATATCCAAAACCACCAAAAATTATGATTCCATTATTGTTTTCCTTTTTTTAAGACTAATATATTTTAAAGACTTCGAATTCCAAGATAAATCATCAGTGGACATGGAAATAAATTTTTCAATAGGAGTATAGAATATTTAATGAGGAATTTTGTATTTCATTACAAATCAACAACACCTTATCATCCCCAAACCAATGGGAAAGTTAATGTTTCTAATAGGGAGATTAAAGGAATTTAAGAAATGACTGTCATGAAAAATAAGAATGATTAGAGAAAAAGGTTGTAATACACCTTGTGGGATTACAAAACAACCTAAACAACCTTAATTAAAATGAACCTATATATGTTGATCTATGATTTTTTTTCATTTACTTGTGGAACTAGAATACAAATCCTAATGGGAAGTCAAGGAGATGTATCTTAATTTTGGAAAATATAGAAAGTAAAGGAGACTTTAGATTCAAGAGTTTTCGGAAATAAAAAACAAGAATTTAAAAATTCCATAATTTATTTATAGAGATCAATAACAATACATAATAAGTTGATTCAATAAAGAGACTTCCATCCTAGATAATAAGTTCTTCTTTACAACTAAAGACTAAAATTACTACCAAGTAAAGATCATTCTTGATAGGAAGAACCATTTAATATCACTAATTTCTACCCATTTAGTTCTATGAAGATTATAAAAGAAGTATAGAATAACCCATTAACTTTTAATGGACACTAGTTGAATAAGTATTTTATAAATTTTCCATAAATAACAATGGAGGAGATCACACCCATCCAAATATTCTACTAGTAAAACCCCTAGGTTATACCTATTCCATAACCTTGTTTACTACTGCACTTATTTTAAATCTAATAAAAATACCATTTTGGTTATATTTATTTGAGGATATTAAATCATTCAAGTTTGGGTAAATGAAAACTTTTTAGTATTATAAATTTTATTTTTTTCATTTTTATTTTTTTTGTTTTTATTTTTTCATTTTTATGTCTTTTTGTTTCTTTCGGAAACCTTTTTTATCAAATTTAACACCTTTGTTAGTTAGGAACCTATAACGATTATGAGAAAATAATTTTAATCCATGGAACTCAACTTATATAAATGATAAAGTAAACTTATTTTCAGATTCAAAGTTTGGGGAATTCATAAAAATTCCACTATTTTTTAAACTCCTTACCATGAAATAACCACTATTAAAATCACTTACCTACAAGGCTTCTAAACCATTTTAGTATCTTTCTCACAACACACTCATTTATTGAGAAAAACAAGACTTACTTGATCAACCAGTTTCTATAATGAATTATAGTCAAAACCTTAGATTATTAAGGAACTTATGTTGAAAATGACTAAGGCATTATTTTGTTCAAAACCCCCTTTTTTAAAATAAAATTATATTATATCCTACCTAGATATATGATCCTTTTTATCCCTATGGAATCCATGAATAACCTACTAAGTATACACATTACAATCTAATTTTACCTACCTATCATACTCTTAAGCAATATTCATGTTTTCATAAAAAACTAGTGTAGGGGAAGGGTTTGTTTCATGGATTCTTGGGTGGATAGGTTTGTATTAGGAATATGTTTTTGGTTTTAAAAAATTTGTTTGGGAAAGAGTCTTCACATAATTTTCACAAATTGTTACCAATTTATCATGATTAAAAAAAATAGTTTTAAAAAATAAAAAGTAAAAAAAAATATGGAGGGAAGATGAAGAATCAATCATTGAAGTTGCACTACTTTATAGACCTCCATTATGAAGGGAAGTTTGGGTTGGATGAATCATTTAATGAGGATTGAGTGGGAAACATTTATTCAGTGGTACACTTTTTTAATAATGAATATTCCTTTAAAGAGTTAAAACTCCTCATTATACCTCATAATTTTTCAACATCACAACCTACAAAAACTTAGCCACTAAACAACCCTAAAAATTCCTCATAAAACACAAGTACTTGACTCAATGGGTGGTGAATTAGAAACTCAACAAGCCTATAACAGTTCTATAAAAATGGATTATAAACATACACCCATTTCATGGTCATCTTTGAATATGGAAATACAGAACCTATAGTCATGGAATATCTTTGAACATGGAAATAGTTCACCTATAGCCACAATAAAAGTTATATTGTGGTGATAGTTTTACCCGATCATGCATGAGTAGTTCTTTTAGCATGCTAATGGCACAAAAATGAGCCTGTGGGCACGATCAACTATAAACCATGACCATATCCCTTAGACCCAGCCTCTATGACCATGAATGACTTTGGTATATGGTTGTATCCTCTACACCCTCACAATACCACCATAGTCATGTTTGATCTTGGCTATAGAGTTTGGTGTCGGGGGATACAACCATGACTTGAAGC
Source organism: Viscum album (assembly GCA_963277665.1). Lineage (NCBI taxonomy): Eukaryota > Viridiplantae > Streptophyta > Magnoliopsida > Santalales > Viscaceae > Viscum > Viscum album. Next base: position 1,333,599,779 of record OY728165.1, on the reverse strand, counting down.
TGAGCATGGCCACAAAGGGGTGATTTACATAGTTTAATATGGATATAATATTCAATAACAATTTTTAAATATATTTTTTTTCTATATATAAATAATATAAATTCAATATAGTGCTAAGGAAGATGCAATTTAATGTGGGATACCCGAGATCAAAACCCCATAGAGTATACTTTTGAAAATATACCTGTCAACATATTCTCTGTCCACCCTTTCCATAGATATGAACATGGTATTAGACTGTTTTTATAGTCATGGAGGATATTTTAGTGTAGATAACCTTAATAGTTAGGTGACCTATACCCATGGTCCCTGATCATGGCTATAGTTAAATTTTCTAGCAATGCAGTGACCCTGGTATATGTTTGGAATGGGAAAATCCTTATGTGAAATTCATACTTTATACAATGAGAGAAATACTAATAATAAGGTAGGTATGAATGTGTATGGGTGGATGAAGGAATTTTAAATTAAATAAATTCATCTCATGGAGAAAATGGAATTAAGAACATATTGGTGGAATGATAAGTTTGAGTGATATGGTTGTTGTAAAAGAAAGACACAATGGAAAGTGTTTTGAATTTTTCTTGGGTAATATTTTTGATGTTTACTTTCAGGGGAGTACAAAGATTTAGTGTGGGGGGATTGACATAGGAAATAAGTTAATTATATGTTTTTTTATTCAGTTTATTTTATTCCATCACATTTAATAAGTAATTAAATTTTATGATGTTTTACCAATAAAATATCATTTCATTATATTTTGGGAATATTTATTTAAATGTATAAATTTTGAATTTAATTTTTTTATTTAATTTTTGGAATCAAATTAATGTAAATATACTAATAAATCCTTTTAATTTAATTTTAGGAGAAGTTGGTTGAAGTTGGTTGTTCAAGAATCTAACCTGATGAAATCCAGATGATAACCTAAGTAAATTTAGAATTGAATAAAATTATGATTTGGAAGTTAAAATTTAGAAGCCATATGTTTTGAAAGATGAATATAGAAAAAGGATTAATTACAGGATTCTAGTCAGTTTAAAATCTATGGGATAAATAATTTTAAGAATGAATAATTTGAAAAATTCCAATAACTTCTGGAATCTAGAAGATTAACATTCAGAAGATATATGAAGAATAAATTTAGAAAATAATTAGGATATGTAATAATCACCAGTTCTATACATAACATGTTATGCAGTTGAAGAGGATTTGGGTATAAAATTAGCAAATAACAAACTTTAAAAGTGATATGTAACATCCTAATGATGTTATATAAGATATTTGTCTTTATAACTGGGGAAAAATGGATTTTCATAATACTTTAAAAGTGAAATACTAAAAATCCGTTCTTATCCAGTGCTATGATTTATCATCTCTAGAAAAAAGAATTGATAAAGGCTCTATTTATCATATCTAGTAAAGGTGATGATAAAGGGGAACCTTTATCAGTACCCAAATGTAACGCCCCGACCCCAGTTACCTAGAGTCGGTGCATTATTACATAACATTGGCATGATTACAAGGAAGTCATGTCTCTAAAGACCAATCAATTTAGTATTATTGGAAACAAGATTCATACATATGATCCACTTTACAGTTTAAAGAGAAATACGACAATAATATATTTCATTAGAAGCATCCAAGCCTCCGAGATTATGCCTGCAGGTCACTCATAACTAACTTCTTCATATCTTGGGAAAATGAAACATAAGAAAGGGGTGAGATCAAACGATCAGTAAGGGTAAGTAATACAGTGGAAAATGACATAAATCTTAAGCATGGTAAATAATTGAAAACCACATGCCTTTACCAATAATAAACATGAATAATTATATGGAAATATTATGAGATGAGTAAATAATGCCATAATAAAACATAATCATGGGTATTCTACTAGTCGAATGACCACATGAACCATCAATATTATTTCCATAATGAGGGAATGTATAATGTCAGACATTCTGAAACATTTTGTCAAGGCCTTGGCCAAGACATCTAAAATGATTAAGGCCTCGACCAAAACCATAAATCAAACTGGGAAAGGGCCTCGGCCAATTCCACGTCTAGTTGTCTCATGAGACCTACCGATGCATCGAGGAGCTATAGTGGGCTCCACCCGTCACTTACTAAGTCCAATACATTCCTCATATGAAAAGGTTTAAACATATCATAAACACTCATTTTAAAACTAGCATATGAAATGTCAATAATTTAACCATAAGCAATGAATGGTATAAAAATAGCACATCCACAGTCAAACATATCACAAAAACTTCAATACAATATGGAAGTTTTGTATCATAATAAATCAACTTCAAATAAACTTAAAATCCATCAAAGGATGTTGACATAGATGAAATCAAAACCTTTTTTTACAGACACATCTCTTTATATTTTGAAATCATTTAAGAGTCACATAAAGAAAATATTTATTTTGAGAATATTATTATAAGCTTGTAAGGGAAGCTTTGACGATGTTATAACGGCGGAAAATAGCCGCACCTTCCTTATAAGTTAAAAAAAAAGACATTCTTACCTTAATTTTGTCGAAAAGGTTAAAAAGGACCTTGTTTGGAAAATGATGGAAAGATTCCTTTATAAACTTCTTATAAAATGTCAAACAAGGGTATGAATGACTTTAACCCATATTCTGTAAAATAGTTATAATGTTTTGAAATACATTTTTAAGAAACATGGATGTGGATGATAAAGAGGTCCCAATAGATAATTACGTATAAACAACCTCAGATAATGAAGAGATTGTGAAATAAACCCTTACCTTATACTTTTCCTTGGATTATGGTAGGTTAAACTCCTGTATAATGGTGAAATAATCGTTATTGAATTATAAAATAATCATATATATTAATATGATATCATATAGGATCTTTTAACATCACTTTGTTAATAAAATCATAGTATTATCGTCGTTTTGGGTGTTAACTTACTCATTTTCTGTTATATAAGCCATGTTTGTTATGGATTGGTTGTATAATACTCATATCCAGAATAATATTAAGTCCTTAAATATTATTTTTAATCATCCAATAAAATTTATTCTTGAATGAATACGATGGGGAATGAATCTCATTGCGTTCGTGGAGACGGTAATCCGTACGTACGCACGAGCGACAATATCATTCTTTTGATATTAAAATAATATATAATTGGATGGTATATAATATAGATAGAATCATTACCATGTTATATTTATTATTTACATGAATTATACATCATTATTATACCCATCTAAATAATATTATATTGAATAACAATTACACCATAACGTGGAGACGGTAGGCCGTACGTACACACGTATGGTGACATGTCATTCAAGGGATGGATAGAATAATGAATTTGTTTGTTACATAATTATAATAACATCACAGTATATAGAAGGTACTGGAGTTATTATTTTACAATGGAAATAACAAGGAAAGAAGAAGTTGAAGAAGAAAGGAACTTTAAAGAGCGTGGTGAAGATGTTTCATCTTTTTCAGGTTCTTCCTTTTGATTTGATCAAAAGGGCTCCTTAGGTTGGATTTATGATCAAACTAAGGCCTCTAGGATAAATTGAGGGAATTTGGGAGGATATTTGGGCAGGTTTTGTCCAAACCAAATGGCTTTGAAGGTGTGAATTAATGAGAAGGGAGAGTTCCCTTTTATAAGAGGGGTGAGGGGCTCTTTAGAAAAAACTTAAAGTATTATTTTATAATAAAATAATATTTGGTTTATAATGGATAAAAAGTAGATTATTAAAATTTTAAGGCGTGTATGGTTGTAAATACTTTCAACCAATATATTTTAGACAGGTTTGGGTCATTATATTAACCTTATCTTTTAGTTTTAACTCTTGGTTAATTAGTTTAACACTTACCATGTCACATTGTATTTTTATAATATATAGTTAATAAACTTACTATATACATCCAAGAGACCCCCAAGTGGTACATTAATTATACAAAAATAGTGATATAAGTCCTTTGGCCGAACTTTAGATTTTTAGGAATATAATATAAATTAATAATATAATATTTGTTTTAAAAACTCATTTATGTCAATTTTGACACTACTCAATAATTGATTTTTGTTAAAGTCTTAACAAATTGATTAATTCAAAACAAATTCATTTAAGAAATTATAACATGTCATATTAACCAATAAAATTAGTTTATGTCATCAAAACTTTAAAATTATATTTATTTTAACATTTATAATACCAATTATTTGATTCTTTCATTAATAAAGAAAATACTACATCATTATTGTGTCATATATATTTTTACTTTTTCAATGTCTAAAAATTATAAATAAAATATAATTATGTAGGAATTTTTTTTATCTTTCTAAGTAATATTTATAATTGAAAATATAACATATATAACCCTATGTAAAAATTGTTTTTCTAAAAGATATAAGCTTATGTCATTTTTGTATTTACTTAAACTTAATTAATATAAAGTGTCCCTATCACCTAAAAGTGACTCCATGGGGTCCCAAAATCGACCCAAAGATGCCCATGGTCGGACATGTATCCACCAATAATGTTTGGACATGTTTTAGGGTAATTTATTATTATTATAATATTTTTTTACCCTTATTTACCGGATTTACCCTTTAACCATGGTAAATAAAATATTTATCGAAGTAATTATTCAAAATGTCTAAAAATAAAAGTTACCTATTTACACAATATGGACATCCTAATTAAAAATATGGAATCCATTTTTCCAAATTCAAAACCTAGAAGTGGCAGAAATTAATTTAAAATTAATTTTCGCTGTCCAAACAAAAAGTGTGTTTTTAAGATATAATAACTATCAAAAGATTGGCACTTGATTATATCCGGTTTAAATGTGAAATTATTTCCAATGACCAAAATTGTATTAAATGGTAATAATATATTCTAAATATACTTTAAAACCACTTAAATTAATAATTTATCACTATTAATTATTTTTATTATAAAAGTTCTTTTTAATTAAAATTTAGTAATTTTCACTATTCATCAAAATATAAAAGTTATCCAAAAAGTACCAAAATTTTACCCTTGGAAAATTTTGATATTATGAATCCAAAAATGAAGTCTATTTTGAAGGATAAAATGTATAAAATTTCAAAAAGTTGGTATTACTATTCATAACAGCTACTTTGATTGATCACGGTGTGTTAGAATCTCGAACTTGCGTACAATGCAAGCTATTGCATTACTCAAAGGGAAACGTACCGTGGAAGCTTGGGGTGTTATATAAAAAACTTATAAAGGGGATATTTATCAACACTAAAAAAAGTGATGATAAGGGGACCTATTTATCAGTGCTGATAAAAAAATACTGATAAAGTGGTTACCTTTATCAGCGCTAGTAAAAAAGTACTGACAAAGGGTCCCCTTTATCAGTGCTAATAAAAAATGCTGATGGGGGGGGGGATTTATCAGCACTTTTTTACTAGCACTAATAAAGACCTCCCTTTATTAACACTTTTTTTCTAGTGCCGGTAAAGGGTATATTTCATAAAATAAAATATATTTCATTAAAAATAATATATTAATATATAATTATAATTACATTGATATAAATGTAATATATATTTTTAAAATATGATTTATATAGGGGTAAATGTGCATTTACACTTAATATATAATATATTTAGTGAAAATGGATTAAAAATTAATTAAAAAGTGTTATTGATCAATAATTTACTAATTATTATGAATTAATATTCATTTAATAACAATTGGATGACATAAAAATTAAATGAATTAATGAATGGCCTAAAACAAGTTAAAAACATGACTTGAACTTCAAACGGTTATAAATTTTTATTTGAGTGTTTTTGGGCCCTACCACATATAAAATTGAAGCTTGTAAAGAGATATACACTGTAGTAACCCTAGTGAACCTCCTTAATCAAATTTTTGAGGGAAAAAGGGTCCATAAGGCCTCTATAACTGAGTGTTTAGTTGGGATACACTATTTTTTTCATTTTTGATAATATTTCATCTTTGTTTAAGGAGGTATTATTTTCCCTTTTCAGCAGAGGAGTGAATTTATTCCTAGGGATTATATTAATATAGATATTTGGATTTTTAAATTTTATTGTTTTTTATAATGCAGTTTTATTTATAATTAACTATATGAATATTTTCATATATTTACTTATAATAAATCAATTTTATAAATACATATTTACATATAAATGTATTTTTAAATATATAAACCATATAGAAATAAATATTTATTATTCATTTCATTTAAAATAAATAATATCCATTTTATTTACATTATAAAAATTAATTAATATTTATATATATACCTATACAAGAAAATGTTTATATATAAACATGTCTATGTCAATAAAAAATATATATTTATGTGTATATTTTAATATATATATATATATGTAAATATTTGTGTGCATATGTGAGAAATATAAATGTGAAATTGTGTGTATATATATGTGTATATGTTTGTGTATCAAAATTGTGTATATAAATCATATTTAAATTCTTTTTTATATAAATATATCATTGTCATTAAATGTAGTATATAGATGAATGTACAATAAAACTATATGAAGACACACACACACACACACATATATAATATTTTTATATACATAGGTGCATGCATTGATAAATAGACATATATTTATATTTATATTATAATATATGTAATTGAATATTAATATATAATATATTTAAATAAATTTAAGTGTATATATATCATACACACATGCACACTCACACAAACATATACTTTATAAATGTATTCAAAAATAGTTATATATATATGTAAATAATGAAGATATATGTAAAAATATATAAATAAATATAAATATCATAATATACAATAAAATAATATAGGGCAGTAGTAAAGAGGTTCTCTTGGAACATGGAGGCCATGAGATCAAATCCAGATGCACACGGGTGGGTGAGCAGAAATATAACGCTAAAGAAGGGGGTTTGCAAGTGATGAGGAAGAGGGTGGATGTGGGGATGTTGGTTGGAGTGCTTAGAAAGGGTATAAAAATGATTTTTTCAATTTTTATGAGTGATAGAAAAAATAACTGATAAAGGAACCCTTTATTAGTGCTAGAAAAAAGTGTTGATAAAGGATGCCTTTATCATTTTTTAGTGTTAATAAATACCCCATTTATCAACACTAAAAAATATTTGATAAAGGGAGTATTTATCAGTGATAAAAAAAGAACTAATAAAGGGGGTATTTACTAGTGATAAAGAAAACCATAGATAAAGGCCCCCTTTATCAACAATTTTTTTCTAACACTGATAAAGGTTATATTTTTGTCTCTCTTTGGTAGTCAGTGCTTTTTAAGCACTCATAAAGCCTATAACTAGCATTGTTAAAAGTTTGTTTTTAGTAGTGGTGGTATATATCATCATTTGGATGTTATGTATGATTTATGGATTTGGTACTGGGAAGTAATAGTATAACTAAAAATGAATGGGAATGCATAATATTCTTGGACATATATTTAAGAAACTCATTTGGTCCATACATAATATTTTCACCTTTTCTGATTTGTGTGAAGTGTTGTGATCCCCTAGGATACATAATATTTTAGACCATATATAAGATTATTTCCTTTTTTATTGGAATGATACATAATATATTTTTGAATTAGTAGAGGAGTTACATAATATTTTATACTTGGTTAAATGTTTTCTAATTTGTTACATAATATAATTTGAAGTGGCAGAGATGGATTTATATGGGTTTGTACTTAGTTGAATTTGGATGAAATATCACACAAAATCTTTTTTAATTTACTAAATATTAAGAAACCTTTTTCCATGATTATAGTAGTGACACTCTATGGGATGAACTAAGTTGAATATGGGAAAATCATTAGGAACCATTCCATGACCAATTCAACTTTCACAGCATGGCACATTTTAAATTTCCATTGCAGTGCAACATCCACCCCAATAATTTCTTCCATTAAAATACTTATTTATCATGGTTGACCATGTGGATTAATTATAAGGGAATATAATAACATGGTATATTTAAATATATATATTAAGATCATGGGGATATTTAAAAGTAATATAAAATATCACTATCAAATGAAAACTTACTACTTCCCATCCCATGCACAAGATGAAGCCATCCCGATGCACATGTATATGGCCACTAATACTGATACAATTAAAAATTATTATTTCCTCTATTATGGGGGGGGGGTGTTTATAGTATATGTTTTGTTTTTTAATTTTTTTTGCATCTTCATTATTTCATGGCCATAACCTTACCCATGGAGGGATAGAACTATTTTGGCGATGGGGGTAGTGAGGAGGAGAGTATTTTTATCATGCTTGTGTCTATGAATAAAATTATTCTATTATTATTTAATATCATTGTCTAGGGTTGATATATTTAACTGAATTCCATTATGTTTGGTTTATATTAAAAAAAATTATTTTCTAGGGGTGATAAATTATTTTCTTCCTCTACTTAATTTTTCCCATATATGATGAAATTGGTAGGTTTTTGTAGTGAAGTATTGAGTGATTACTGATACGAGTTTGGAAGGAAGTGGATATTTCTATGTTTCTCATGAGTTACTTCACCTGATTGGGTTTTTATTAGGTAATTTAGGGAGATCCAATCATTTATATTTCGCACTCATAAAAAGGAGGATTATTTGGTAGTGACCACTAATTATTTTAAATTCACACTCATTACCAACCCTTGAAAAGAGAAAAGTAATTTTTAATTCTCTCTTTGATCAAATTTTAGTAAGAGAATTCCTAACTCCAAATTCAGGATAATATATATTTTGTTGAACAGATCCCTTAACCAATCACTTATTTTATCACTTGAATCAATCAACTTTGTTTTCTTGATGACTATTCTTATTTTTCATAAATCAAATAAAATTAAACCACCATTAATTTTAATAATTGTGATAATTTGATTTTTATACGACTCTTTAGAGACTTCCTTTGGTCTATGTTATAATATATTTTAATCTTATGTAATTAATTCATTTTTGTACCATATTTTGATGGGTTTTTCAGTAATGTTGAACAAATTTAGATATGTCTCCAAATGAGGTACACTGTAAGAAGAATCCATGTTTAACATACTTATGGATGTATGTAAAACCATGTGTTATCAATATAATAAGCACCAACATAAAAAATTTAAACAAATACGAGTAGTTGAAAACTTTCTTCGATACCCACCTAGTAGAATATGTTATCACTATTACAATAAATAGTTAGGTAATATTATTGATTTAGCTAATGTAAAGGTGTTTTAAACCTCATTTATAAAGTGTGTACAATAAAGAATTTTTAATTTGGATAAATAATATGATGTATAATTTATTGAACATCATGTTATAAATTATGAAAATGTTAAGGATTCGAGTGTCTAGCCTGATAAAGATGATGATTCAACCTTATCAAGTGATAAATAATAATAAAATTGATTCCATAAAATGTTGATAAAATAAGTGTATGTTTAAAAAATAATTTGTGATCAAATTGGGACTATTCTAATGAGAAGGTATTTGAAAACATCATCTAATACATCCTTATTATCATTATAAGTACCAAAGAATGTGAAAAAAATTATTCAAACATCAAGAGTAGATAGATGATATGATTGATAAATTAGATCATACTAAGAAGAAGAATACTTTGGTGTTGTTTCCCAAGATTAAAAACAATAATATATTAGAATAAAGTCAAAGTTACATAACAAGTTAATGATTAATGAGAAGTGATAAGGAACAATCAAGGATTGGTTGTAAAGGTTGTTATCAGATTGAACGAATTAAAATATTGAAAAAATTTCAATGGTTTATATGATAGAAACCAGAAGGATGGTTCTTGTTACTATGTAAAGAATAAGATGAAAGATTTTCCAAATTGATTTCATGTTATCCTTCTTTAATGGTGAACTTAAAGAGGAAGTGTACATTAAACAAGCTAATGGATTTTTGATTAAAGATGATGAGATAAGTGTTTATAGGTTGGATATAGAATTTTATGGGATAAATAAATTTCCAAGGGCATGGTATTATAAGATGGATACTTTCTTGAAGTTACTGGAATTCAAAAAAGTGTGATTTGATAAAAACCTTTGCATAAATGAAAATTAAAAAATTCACTTATTATCATTGTTTATTTTGATGATTTTTTTTGTAAATGAGGAAAGTTTTTAAAAGGATTATGACATACAATTGAAGGATATTTTTGAGATTTATATGGTTGGAGAGACAAATTATTTCTAGGGTCTCCAAATATTTTAAGAGGAGGATCATAATTTTATTTTTCAAGAGAAGAATACTCTAGAACTTTTGAAGATGTATATAATTAAAGAGGAAAATAAAAATTCTACTCTAATTACAGTAGGAACTAAACATTAAAAATATGATGAAGGTAATGAGGTACATCCAACGGAGATTAAAAACATTATTAGGATTTTACACTACTTGACTCCTTTAAGACCAGATATCATTATGCTGTGACATTATATACTAATTATAAAAGTGCACCAAAGGAAACTCACTTTATTAGAGAGAATAAGATTTAATGGTAAATAAAAGTTATATTTTATTTTGGTTTAATATATTATAGAAAAGAAAATTTTGATATGTATGTATTTACTGAAGAATATTGGGATGGAAATATTGATGATAAAAGTATAATTCCAGCGGAGTTTTCATTTTGTGAGATAATTGTGTATCTTGATGAAAAAAGAATAAAATTATGTTACTTTAAGTACATAAGAAGTAGAATATATTACCATAACTCAAAAAATAGCATAACTTATATGTATGAGAACCCAAATTAAATATATTAAGGTTGAGGTGAAGTTTCCATTTTTTTGGGCTGTGATAATCAAAGTGACATAAATGTTTCTTGAAATATTTCACATCATTATTAACTAAATCACATAAACATCAAGTACCACTTTGTAAAGGATAAGTTTGAGAAATGGATATTAAATTTGGTTTTATTCCCCACCAAGAAAGAAGTAGTGGATGATTTTATCAAACTACTATCAAAGGACTCATTTTAGAAGTTGAGGTTTATGATGGGAGTTAAACCTTGTTGGCACCTCTTTATGAAGATATTGTTTAGCGCTTACTTATTTTAATAATTAAAAACCTTGATTATTTTAGTAATAATGATTCACATGTTGTTTGATAAAATTTTATATGATAAGATAGTTTTTTTAAGATAAATCAGATAAGTATTGAGGCGAGTCACTACCAGGCAGGAGTCACCACTGAGGATGAGCTACCACCAGTAGAGTTATTATCAGGCTTGTTATCACCAGCATAGTTAACACAAGTATTTTACCCACCAAGGAGATACCACCGAGACTTGTTACTATTAGCCCGAGTTAGTGCTAGTATGAGATACTACTAGATGTTGAGCCACTGCTTGATTTAAACTACCATTTCTATATGAGGACTTTAACGTTAATGGCTCAATGACTATTTCTATTCAAGGATAAATGATTAGAATTTAATAATTTGACCAAGTCTTAATGAAACAGTCAAAATCATATCCAAGGAATATGGATCTCCTTCAACCATTGATTCTATATATATGTGAAGGACCATATCTCTCTCTATATGATGATTACTATCTAAAAAGTCTACAGGAAAATTGTGCGATTGAATTTGTATACCTGTACAAGCTTATTGATTCATCTTCAATAAAAATCATCAACATATAAGAACAACATACACTATAGAGATTTATTTAGATATTGAAAGAGATCAATTATAACATTTCTGTAAATTTCTACAATCCTCTATTTTACTACACCTTTCAAAAAGGAATCTATAACTCCTCACCAATGCTGATCTGAAGATTTTGAACATTCTGAGCATACCAGACTGAGCATCACTATTATATTTATATTATTTTGTTTGATCTTTCTATTTGTTTATTTTATCATTTGAACAGTGTGTTTTTACTCTATTTTAAAACACACACTATCTCCTACACCTAAACTGGAGAATACCTATTATTCTCTCTTTTATTTTTTTCATCTGTTTACCCACAGTGTTTCTGGAATTGGTCCTTGTGTGCCCTGTACTATTTTACTTCCCATGTATAAACTATGGAAGAATATTTTTATCCTAGATTTATTGTTGACATTGTTTTTTTACCTAATCCAAGTTTTGGATCTGTTTGATTATTATTATAATCTTCTTGGTAGTATATGATTTCCAAGTAGAGGGGATTAAGTCTCATCTTGAGACCAAACATATTGTTTATTCCCCTATATTATTTTATTTTGTTTTAATATCAAAACCTATATTATTTTTAATCTATAATCAAAACTATTAATTTGGTAGTTAATATTAATTAGTGTTTATATATGTTTTTTCTAAGTAAATTGATTTCAAAAGTTAAGATAATTTCAAAATTATTTTAACTGAGAAATAATCACTCTTTGAGAAATATTTTAAAAGGATAGTTCTTATATCGATCTTCTATTTTGATTAACTTGTTAATTTATTTTATTAAGGGGGTTTTATTTTAACTTTAATTTTAATAGAAATTTTTATTTGTAACTCAATTCACCCCACTCTTGCGTTACTCACTCCGACCAACATTTTCTATCAAAGGCTTGTTTTGAATTATCCTTTCAACTATGATTTTAGTTGTATACTAAATATCTCAAATTTATTTCAATTATAAGTTTTAGTTCTTTATGGATAATAGAAAATAATTATCTTCTACCAACAGACCACCTTATTTTAATGGTACAAATTATTCTAAATGGAAAATCAAAATGAAAATTCATTTAGAGAGTATGGGTTTTGAAATTTGGATTGTAATAGAAGATCATTATGAAATTCCACCAACTGCTAGAGTTACTTGGAATGATGATACAAAATATACTTATAATAAAAACTATAAATCTATGAATTTTTTGTTTTTTGCCTTGGGTGATGAATAATTTAATAGAATATCTACATGTAAATCTCCTTTTGAGAAATGGGATACCTTATATGTATCTCACTAAGAAACATCAAATGTTATAGAAATGAGAATAAATAAATATACAATCAAATATGATACTTTTAAAATGAAGAATGATGAACCTATTTCTACACTGTATCTTAGGTTAAATTAAATAGTTAATACCATGAATTCACTCAAGAAACAAGTGATAGAAAAAGATCAGGTGATGAGGTTTCTCAAATGTCTACCAAATAGATGGAGAGGAACATCTATGTCAATTGGAGAATCTTGTGATCTAAATAAACTACATGACAAGGAATTGATAGGAAATATGATTATGTATGAAGAAGAGCTTAAAGTCAACAAGGAAATTGATGAAGATGAACCAAAAATAAAATCAGTAGCCTTCAAGACTACTACCTCCAAACAAAGATAAAAGGTACAGGATGAAAATACCAGTGAATAAGAATCTCCTACTAAAAGAGATGAAGATATGGATCACATGGCCATAATATTTAGGAAATTATATAAGAAAAATAAGTTCTTCAAGAAATCAAATTTCAGAGGAAATTATGAAAACAATGGACATTGGAAAAAGGACTAGAAAAAGGAAGATATTCAAAATAAGACCATCTGCTATAAATGTAAGAGTAAAGGACATGTTAAATCTGACTATCAAAAATTAAAATATAAAAATAAATATGAGGATAAGGAAATAAGGTTCAATAAATCTATGAAAGAAACATGGAGTTCATTAGAATATATATCCATTGTTTCAGAAACTAATCAATTAGATAAGTTTAAATGGGGATATATGTGTTTTATAGAAAGCACATTTGAGGTATAGAATATTCTTGTTGCTTTACCTACTAATATTTCAATATATTCTAAAAATGAACATAATAATGATATTGAGGAAAGCATAACCAATGAATTTATGTATGAATACTGTAACATTCTGGAAGATACCTTTCATGAAATTAAAGATAAATATAAGTCACTTAAAAAACAACATGCTTTGACAGTAAATATTAAAACCAACCTTACTATTGAAAGATAAAAAAATTTCAATTTTTAAAAGAGAACAATGAACAAAAACTATGTAATGAACAATTAAAAAGGGATTTATAAAGGTTTAAAAATAGAAAGAAAACTCTAATACAGATTCTTAGAAAGAAAATAGCTCCAAAGTATAAAACTATAAAATGATATGAACCTGGGTAGGAAAAAATTTAAAAAACTAGATTTATATTCAGTACAAGTTCTGTAAATTCATATAATTATGTTACTTACTCAACTAGACCTAATAAAGTTTTTATTTATAGAATATTACAATATATTTATAAGAAAATCATTAGGAAATTATGGGTACCAAAATCTTTTATCACTAACATAACTAGACCCAAGAAGATTTAGGTACCAAAATCATTTTTTGTATAAACTTTGTTTTTTAGGAAACCTATTTAAAAATCTCCTGCCAAATCCTATGGTATCTGAATAGTGGGTGTTCCAGACATATTAATAGAGAGTATTCAAATTTCATAAATTTGATCAAAGTGGATGGTGGTTATGTCACTTTTGGTGATAATGCTAAAGGGAAAATCATCATCCTTGGAAAAATTAGTAATTATAAATCTGTTCCACTTTAGTGGTGGTGTGGTGGTGAAGGTGAGTGGTAGATCCACGATGTTCTTTGGGAGGTTCAGAGTTCGAATCCTGGGAGTTTGCTTTCGGGGAGAGCCTCTCCCTCGGGATCCACCCACCTTGCTGGGTCGCCCGATCTCATCTGGGCGGGAAAAATGAGGCGCGGCCCAATCGCTAACGGATTGCTTGACGGACCATCACTACTGGGCCATCACCCTCCGGGACGCTCTGCCTTCTCAGCTGGAAATGGCTCCTTCACGGCTGGGGCTCTCAAAAAAGTTACCCCTTCGTGGGGAGGGGGTTCCTTTGTGTGGAGGGTTGGAAAAGTCCACACAGGGGAATTCCCTTTTCTCTAAGAAAGTAATTATAAATCAGTGTTAATTTATAATGTTTTTTATATAGATGGTTTAAAATATAATATACTTATCATCTCTTAGTTATGTGATGATTGTTTTTATATAATATTTTAAAATAATTCTTTTATTTTTTTTAATGATAAAAATGTTTTAATTTTCACAGCTTTAAGAAAAAATAACATTTATTTTATTGATTTAAATTTTTTATCTTCTAAAAAAAATTATTTATTAAGTGCCTTTTACAAAGAATATTGGATTTATAATAGGATACTAGTGAAACATTAATTTGAAATGAGTTTAATGGGTGAACTCAAATTGTTTCTTGGATTTCAGATTTTTCAAAGTAAAGAAGGAATCATTTTAAATCAGAGTAAATAGAAAAAATAACTTTTAAAATGTTTTGAACTAAAAAACACTAAAAGTAGTGATACTCCCATGAGTACCACCTGTAAACTAGATCTTGATGAAGCTAATAAATCATTAGATCATACTAGTTACATATGTATGATTGGAAGTATGTTGTACTTAACAGCTAGTTTTCCTGAAATTATGTTTAGTGTGTGCATGTGCACTTGATTTAGAGAAAATACCAAAGAGTCACACATAATAGATATCAAAAGAATGTTTAAATACATCAAATACAAAACCAATTTAGGATTATTCTATCAAAGAGGAAAACCTTTTGATTTATTAAGTTATTTAGATGCTGATTTTTGTGGTTGTAAGTTAGATAGAAATATCAACTTTGGAGGATGTAATCTTTTAGGTAGATCTATAGTATCATGGTTTAGTAAGAAACAAAATTCTATTGAACTGTCTAATGCTGAAGTTGAATATGTAGCTACAGGAAGTTGTTGTGCACAAATTTTTTAGATGAAAGATACTTTACTTGACTTTTGATACCAATTTAGACATTTTCTAATAAATTGTGACAACAAAAGTTCTATAAAAATTACAAAAAATATAGTATCTAAATCTAGAACAAAGAACATTGATGCGAGACATCAGTTTTTGAGTGATCAGTATGAAAAATGTGATATAACTATAGAATATATTGGAACTGAACATCTTATTTCTCATATATTCACATAGACTTTGAATTTTGAAATATTAAAATATACTAAACATGAATTCATAAAGATAAGTTTTGGTGGATGAGTCACTATTAGAAAGTCACCGTTGATGAGTCACTATTAATGAGTCACAATTGATGAATCACCATTGATGAGTCACCATTGATGAGTCATAGTTGATGAGTCACCCTTGATGATTCAACATTGATGAGTCACCATTGATGAGTCATCATTGATTATTCACTATTGATGATTCTCCATTGATGAGTCACCATTAACGAGTCACCATCGATGAGTCACTGTTGATGATTTACCATTAATGGGTCACCATTGTGAACAAGACACCATTCCTTTATTATCATTTCTTTGTTAGTGTCACTTTTTTTCCTAATTAATTATTATTATTATTTTTATTTCAAATCCATAAATGATATGACTTACGACTTAAGTCAAATTTATTCACTTAACCCTCAAACCTTTAAACTCCAAAATTCTTCTCTTCCTCATGAATTGATCATTTTTTATTCCTCTGTTGTTTCACCTAAACCTTCAACTGATCAGTAAGGACAATGTGAAGTGACAAAAAGAATCATCTACAAAAGAGTTGAGGCAATACAAGAAGAACAAATTATCTGCAAGTAGTTCAAATATTTTTTTCATGAAACCCACATCTTGTGAATCGGGTTATCGAAGATGAAAATGAAATAAATGTGCAATGGATTCTGTAAGGACCCAAACCCAGTTGCCCCGAGCCAGTGCTGTCACGACCTGACCCTACCCGGGCCCGATCTGCAACTACCCCAAGCCCGCCTCCATAGGCCAGGGGATGGCGACAAGCGCCGAAGGCTAAAAAACTCGGGGATGCCTTTTACTGAGTACTTATACACACACACGCAGCCCACACAATGCAGAAGTGTAGAGTAAAAATAAAAGTAAAATACCACTGCTATAAATAAACCACAAAGTGAATCAACCTCTACAGAGTACGAAGAAAGTGCTGAAGGTAAACTGAAAATAAAAGGGAAAAAATACGCACCCAACCAGTAAAGTGCCACAACCCTGCAACAGGTTAACAAAAGTAAAACAGCTGAGAGTCCCACACCTGGAACCCGACTACGACCACCGCATGCGGTCCAAGCTCCCGAACTTTTATGCTCCTCTGTAGTCATGAGAAACATGTCCGTTGTTTGCAAGGGAACACCAAGTGCGGGAAAATCCCAAGCAGGGGTGAGTATAAAAATACTGAGTAGGATACCCCAAAGGATCAAGAGAGAAACAAAGGAGGTACCGAAGAGTGATCAGTAGATCGTACAGGGAATAGTAAAGGAGTACAACAGAGAGTGTAGTAAAGAGTACAACTCAACCCAACAAGAGGAAGAAAGTAGACTCATCCTAACACAAGTATCTAGAAACGAGGAGAAGATAAACTTCCCGTAGAGCCTTTTCTACCTATAGTAAGAGAGTAGACTCATCCAACCATGAGAAGCTAGACATGGAAAGCATGTGGTATACCCCGCGCGTCTTCACCTCCCCTGGAAGGAGAGTAACAAAAACCCAAGGAGTGGGTACTGGAACAAGGTATACATATATATATTCTCTGTCGAGAAACCCGAACAAGATCATAAGGGGATCTTCATCCCGTAGCTCAGCCCAAGAAAGTGAGTCGCCAACAGTCCTAGAAGTAAACACCATCGATGCCCAGCATCCTGCATGTCTACCCCGAACTGAAAGTCAAAGGGCTCAAGTCATCGCACCTAGACACTGTCGACTTTGGGCGGCACTAACTCGCCCACATGGTCTTAGGTCGCATCACAAGGACGCGCCTCGGTGGGGAAAGCGCCCCTCGTTCTAGAGAGTTCTAGGGAAAGTCAAACCACACCTCATCACTGTCACACATTCAAGATGTCTTCTCAAAGTCAAAGTTGTCACGTCACTGACCCATACAACCATGGGTCCCGCTCTGGTAGTCACAGAGAAAAGTCACTGACTAGCCTCATAAGAAGGCCCGAGTCTGAAATGCCAAAGGGTGACCCACTGCCCAACCCTACTGGAGGGTAAAACATAATAAGATATCGGGTGACCCACTGCCCAGCCCTGCTGGAGGGTAAACCCTAATACATCATCAGGAGACCCACTGCCCAGCCCTACTGGAGGGTAGACCTGGAATAAGTCGACATGTGACCCACTTCCCAGCCCTGCTAGAGGGTAAACCCGAAACAAGTCGACATGCGATCCACTTTCCAACCCTGCTGGAGGGTAGACCTGGAAGAAGTCAACAGGTGACCCACTGCCCAGTCCTACTGGAGGGTAGACCTAGAACAAGATGACATGCGACCCATTGCCAAACCCTGCTAGAGGGTAGACCTGGAAGAAGTCAACATGCGACCCACTGCCCAGCCCTGGTGGAGGGTAGACCTGGAAAAAAATGGCAGATGATCCACTACCCAGCCCTGCTGGAGGGTAGACATGGAAGAAGTCGATAGGTGACCCACTGCCCAGCCATGCTGGAGGGTAGACCTGGAACAAGACAACATGTGACCCATTGCCCAGCCCTGCTAGAGGGTAGACCTGGAAGAAGTCGACAGACGAACCACTGCCCAGCCCTGCTGGAGGGTAGACCTATAACTGCTCTGGCCATCCCTACTGGAAACAACCTCCTAAGTAGAGGATCAGTGCCCATGTGATGTATTGGTTACATCGAATCCTCAATATTCTATCGGGGAACACGAAGGGACGTGATACTGAAATCCCACACGGCTAAAGAGAAAAGGGAAACCCAAACAACTCCACCAATCACACCATTGAGAACAGAAACAGGGGAAACCACTCAACCCAACTAGTCTAAACCATCGGGAACAAGAGGACCCTCTACGTCGTGAGAGGTCAAAGGTATGTAAAGCAGAAAACGACACACACAAGGGGCCCACACGACGTGTGGCCCTATCTCATCTCCAAACCACGAACACAAACGTTCCCAGGTACAACTACAAAATGTACCTCCCATCCTCGTATACTCCCAGATTATATCACATCTCTATCCCAAAGGCTATCGAATGCATGGAACCCAAAGTCAACGTGAGGGAGAAAATGTAATTTCTCTAACCTGATTCCTCCACGGCCCTAGCACGGCCAACCATACCTCTTTAAACACTAACTTCACTCTCACAGGAGTGAACGCGATCACACGCCAAGGGTTGCCTACAAAAACTGCAGGAAGAACCACCCCCGGTACACCTTTCATGCATCCATATTTAATGAGATCTCGAATGAGACTCCTCATGTCCAAACAGATCACACAGTTGTAATCCTTGCAGAAAAACACGTGAGATAGACTATCTACCCGCCTCCAATAGATATCCGACGTAAAAGTTGTCTGACACCGCCTTACGCCCGAACGACCTCCCAGGGTCCTGAGCCTCGGCCCCAAAAATAGTTGGGCGCATCGCACTATTGTGATCTCCTCGGAAAGACACGTCAAATTGACTTATCACTTGTATGGAATGGATTTACGGAGAAGAAGATTCATTTCGCCGCACTGCACGCGAGCGGTGTTACGTGGGACCCACATCCTAGTCCCGAAGCGCAACGAACAGATTGCACCGTTGCGATACTCTCGGAAAACTACACAAGATTGAATATCCACTTGTCCGAATCGGACACCCAGTAAAGAAGATGGAGATCACCACCAACTCCCAAAATATCCTTCATGGGGCCTGCATCATCGTGCAAAATTAAAGCGGGCGGATTGCGCCATTGCAATGCCCTCAGAAAAACAACCAGAATTGACTGCTCCACTACGGGAAAAATGGGTTTTTGAGACGGGTTATTTGCGATGGGGATAAATCCCGTCGCAAATAGTTCGGTTAAAAACTTATTTGCAATGGGCAAATTCCCCCGTCGCAAATAAGTAGTTATTTGCGACGAGTTAGCTTGCCCCGTCGCAAAAGGACTGGCACGCTTTGCGTGCCAAATCGCGGGAAAGTTATTTGCGACAGGCTGTTACCGCCCGTCGCAAATACTCGACAGCGGTAAAAGATATTTGCGACGGGTATCTACCCCCGTCGCAAATAACCGGCGGAGGTAAAATCTATTTGCGACAGAAATCTACCCCCGTCGCAAATAGTATGTCAGCAGGTTATTATTAGCGACGGGTCCCGTCGCAAATAATTATTTAACCGTTGACCGTAATAAATGAGGGCTAAGGTATTTGTGACGGGTACCGTCGCAAATAGACCCGTCGCAAATGATATAACCTATAAATACCCCCCATCCGTTTTTTTTCATTCATTCTTAAACTCAATCTTCTCCTTCTCTCAAAACTCTATTTTTAGATTTCAGAGTTTCTTAAGTTTAATTTTTTTTTCCGGAGTTATATTGAAGTTTTCAACAACGATCAGAGATCAACCTCAGATCAATTTTAAAGGTATTTATGTTCATTTTAATTTAATATTTATTTTAAATTTTTTATTGGTTTCAATTATTCTTAATTAGTTGTAATTTAATTATGTTTACATTGTTTTGTTACTTAATAAATTTAAATTAATAGTATTCATTGTTCATAGTTAATGGTACTTAGGAATAATTAGTAATAATTACCAATAATTAGGAATAATTAGTAATAATTTCCAATAATTACCAATAATTAGTAATAATTAGTAATAATTACCAATAATTAGTAATAATTAGTAATAATTAGTAATAATTAGTAATAATTAGTAATAATTCTTAATAATTATCAATAATTAGTAATAATTAATAATAATTACCAATAATTAGCAATAATTGGTAATAATTACAAATAATTGGTAATAATTACCAATAATTGGTAATAATTACCAATAATTGGTAATAATTACCAATAATTGGTAATAATTACCAATAATTAGAAATAATTACAAATAATTATCAATAATTAGTAATAATTAGCATTAATTATCCATAATTAGTAATAATTACCAATAATTATCCATAATTAGTAATAATTACCAATAATTAGCAATAATTACCAATAATTAGTAATAATTAGCAATAATTAGTAATAATTAATAATAATTACCAATAATTAGCAATAATTAGTAATAATTACCAATAATTATTAATAATTATAAATAATTACCAATAATTACCAATAATTAGTAATAATTAGTAATAATTACCAATAATTCACAATAATTAGTAATAATTACCAATAATTAGCAATAATTAGTAATACTTACCAATAATTAGTAATAATTACAAATAATTATCAATAATTAGTAATAATTACAAATAATTACCAATAATTAGTAATAATTACCAATAATTAATAATAATTACCAATAATTACCGATAATTACCAATAATTACCATTAGTTACCAATAATTACCAATAATTATCCATAATTACCAATAATTAGGAATAATTACCAATAATTAAGAATAATTACCAATAATTAGGAATAATTACCAATAATTAGAAATAATTACATATAATTAGTAACGATTCGTAATGATTACCTATAATTAGTAATAATTATCAATAATTAGTAAGAATGACCAATAATTAGGAATAATTACCAATAATTCGTAATAATTCGTAATAATTGGTAATAATTAGTAATAATTACCAATAGTTACCACTAATTTGTAATAATTAATAATAATTACCAATAATTAGTAATAATTAATAATAATTACCAATAATTCATAATAATTAGTAATAATTACCAATAATGAGTAATAATTAGTAATAATTAGTAATATTTACCAATAATTAGTAATAATTAGCAATAATTAATAATAATTACCAATAATTACCAATAATTACCAATAATTACCATTAGTTAGAAATAATTACCAATAATTATGTATAATTAGTAATAATTACCAATAATTACCAATAATTACCAATAATTAGTAATAATTGGTAATAATTAGTAATAATTACCAATAATTACCAATAATTACCACTAATTAGTAATAATTAATAATAATTACCAATAATTAGTAATAATTAGTAATAATTACCAATAATTAGTAATAATTACCAATAATTAGTAATAATTACCAATAATTAATAATAATTACCAATAATTACCAATAATTACAAATAGTTACCCAATAATTACCAATAATTACCAATAATTACCAATAATTAGGAATAATTACCAATAATTGGGAATAATTACCAATAATTAGGAATAATTACCAATAATTAGGAATAATTAGCAACAATTAGTAATGATTCATAATGATTACCAATAATTAGTAATAATTATCAATAATTAGTAAGAATTACCAATAATTAGGAATAATTACCAATAATTAGGAATAATAACATTATTACATTATTAGTATATTTTATTATTAATATTAAAATAATATAATTTTTTATATTATATACAATTCTCCTTTCATCTGTGTGTTTTCTGTCTCCACATGTAATATTTGTATGTGGAGACAGAAAACACACAGATGAAAGGAGAATTGTATATAATATAGAAAATTATATTATTTTAATAGTAATAATAAAATATACTAATAATGTAATAATGTTATTATTCCTAATTATTGGTAATTATTTGTAATTATTGGTATAATTACCAATAATTAGGAATAATTACCAATAATTAGGAATAATTACCAATAATCAGGAATAATTACCAATAATTAGGAATAATTACCAATAATTAGGAATAATAACATTATTACATTATTAGTATATTTTATTATTAATATTAAAATAATATAATTTTCTATATTATATACAATTCTCCTTTCATCTGTGTGTTTTCTATATCCATATGTAATATTTGCATTCTTTTTCAAAATTATCAACCTACTCACTAATGGAGAGGTGAAAGTGAATGCAAATATTACATGTGGAGACAGAATGTTAAACACACAGATGAAAGGAGAATTGTATATAATATAGAAAATTATATTATTTTAATATTAATAATAAAATATACTAATAATTTAATAATGTTATTATTATATAATTAATATTTATGAAAAAATAATATTAATACTATGAAAATAATAAAAAATTTATATAATATTAAAATTATCAATATTTGTAATAGGTTTTGCTTTATTCTCAACATATTCAATCCTTAAAGGTTCAATTTTTAGGTCTATCTCAATAAAAAGTTTGTGTCAGTCTTGTATGATGTAAACTCTATAATTATCCTTGCTTGAGTGTTTTTTCTAACAAATTATTCAAAACCAGTAATGATTTTATATTTTATAG
This sequence comes from Viscum album, assembly GCA_963277665.1. Lineage (NCBI taxonomy): Eukaryota > Viridiplantae > Streptophyta > Magnoliopsida > Santalales > Viscaceae > Viscum > Viscum album. The sequence continues at coordinate 1,333,576,505 of OY728165.1, read as the reverse complement.
AAAAATATGGAACAACGAGGTCGTCAACAATCATTATTAGGTGACCGCATATGGATAAATCAATGTAGAAATCCAAATGGTTCTGGTTTAAATCCAGTATATGTAGAGGGTTTGGAGACTTTTTTATCATTTGCGGCATCAAATCCAGAATTTGTTTCAGAAGGAAAAATAAAATGCCCTTGTAGAAAATGTGCATTGAGAACGTTTGAAACGTTTGACAAAGTGGGGGGACATCTCTTGCGTTTTGGTTTTCAACCAGATTATGTTTTTTGGTATCAACACGGTGAACACAGTTCCAGAGCAGGTGATACCAACTTGATTCCGGATCCATCTCAGTTTCACGATTTAGTACATGATGTTGCAGGTTCATCTGTTCAACATACAGAAACTCCGGCTGATATAGCTTCAAATCCTGAGTTGGAACTCTCTGAATTTTATGAGTTGTTGAGGTCTGCTGAGGATGCATTATATCCTGGCTGTAAGATGAGAAAATTAGAAGCAGTTGCAAAATTTATGGCTATCAAATCAGATAACGGAATGTCAAACACCTGTTTTGACCAGATATTTTCTTTGCTTAAAACACTGTTACCCGAAGGAAATGTTTTGCCTACAAATTACTATGAGAGTAAGAGGCTGGTTCGAAATTTGGGACTTACTTGTCAGAAGATTCATGCATGTTCAAATGACTGCATTTTATATTCTGGGGAAAATGAGTCGTTGGATAGTTGTCCCACATGTGGACAACTGAGATATAAAGAAGGACAACATGGGAAGTCTAGTTTGATTCCTGTAAAACAGTTGAGATATTTTCCACTTACATCCAGACTTCGGTGTTTATTCATGTATAAGAATACAACGACAATGATGTCATGGCATAAAGAGAATATTTAAATCGATAAAAGCTTGAATCATCCAGCCGATTGTGATTCATGGAAACATTTTGATAGAGTGCATCCATCCTTTGCTTTAGAAGCTAGAAATGTTCGACTGGGCCTTTCCACTGATGGTTTCTGTCCGTTTGGATCTTATGGTAGTCAATATTCATGTTGGCCTGTTTTTTTAACTCCGTACAATTTACCTCCATGGATGTTGATGAAGGAGCCATATATCTTTTTGACTTTACTAATTCCAGGACATCTGAAGAAAAATATTGATTTTTATTTGAAACCATTGATTGATGAATTGAGTTTATTGTGGAGTACTGGTGTCAGTACATATGATGTTGCAACGAAACAAAATTTCATACTGGGAGCAACATTGATGTGGACAATTAGTGACTTCCCGGCTTATGGGATGTTATCTAGATGGAGTACACATGGTCAGAAATCATGTCCTTACTGTATGGGAGAGAACAAATCATTTATTCTCATTCATTGAAAGAAACCTTGTTATTTTGACTGTCATCACAGATTTCTTCCAGCTGATCATCCTTTTCGCAAAAACAGATCTCATTTCAGAAAAGTAACAGTTGAAAGGGATGAACCTCCAAAAATGCTATCAGGTTCGGAGTTAAAATCAGTTGTATTTTCATTACCTCCCATCACTTTTGGTCCCACAATAAACCAACAGAACATTTCTGGTTTTGGGAAAGAACACAATTGGATTAAACGTAGCATATTTTGGGATTTGCCATATTGGTCTGATTTCTTGGTCCGACACATGTTAGATATCATGAACATTGAGAAGAACTGTTTTGATAATTTGTTTCATACAGTTTTGGATACGCCAGGAAAGAGAAAAGACAATGTAAATGCACGTTTAGATCTTGCCCAAATTTGCAGGCGTCCAGAACTGGAACTGTTTGAGAATGTCATAACAGAAAGGTTACTGAAACCAAAAACAACTTATACACTGTCTAAAGAAAACCGTTTATTATTTTGTCAGTGGATTGCAGATTTGAGACTTCCAGATGGTTGTGCTTCCAATTTGGGTATATGTGTAAAGAATGGTCATATTAATGGATTAAAAAGTCATGATTGTCATGTTATAATGGAAAGACTTCTATCCATTGGATTAAGAGGTCTATTGAATTCTGTGATTTGGGATTCCATAACAGACATGTCTCATTTTTTTCGGGAAATTTGTGAGGCTACAGCAGATTATGATGCTCTATGCAAACTTGAAGAAGATGTTGTTGTAATTATATGTAAAATGGAAAAAATATTTCTGCCGTCTTTTTTCGACTCAATGGAACATTTGATGTTACATTTTCCATATGAAGCCAAATGTGGAGGTCCAGTACAGTTTCAATGGATGTACCCATTTGAAAGATGCATGCAAAAATTGAAAAGAAAAGTACATAACAAAGAATCTGTTGAAGGATCTATTGCAGAAGTTTATTTGCAAGAGGAAATATCTTTTTTCTGCTCCCATTATTTTGAATCTGATTATCCTTCAAAACACAACCGAATGGGACAGAATGAGAGGAATATTGATGAAATCGACAATCAATTATCTATTTTTAACCAGCCAGAGCTTGGTTTTGGTGGAGTTTATGAACGCTGGCTTTCGGATGATGAACATCACAGAGCTCATACGTATGTTCTGCTCAACTGTGAAGAGATGATATCAGTTGTACTGTAAGTGTTTATATCACTTATTCTATCATTTATGTTACAATAAATAACTTTGGTTTTTATAGGTTGTATGATAATCATATCAAGAAAGAAATTCCACAAATTACAACAGCTTCTCTCGAAGAACGCCGACTGAAAAATTTCTCTCAGTGGTTTCAAAAATTGGTAACATAAATTCTTTATCTTTTAGCAACTCATTCAATGTATAGTTTACTATATTGATAATTATTTCAAAAAATTTCAGGTGTCTTGACATGCTGATAAAATTGAAAAACGGCTGTGTATATTGAGTAACCCACCTTCCAAACTTGTTAAAAATTATAATGCATATGTGGTGAATGGATTTAGATTTCACACACATGCATATGGGGAATTGAAAAAAACAATGAACAGTGGAGTTAGCTTGAGAGGATCTCATCATCGAGAAAATGAAGTTTACTTTTATGGTATACTTGATGAAATCATTGAACTCTGTTATCTTGGACAACATTACATAACCATGTTCAAATGTCAGTGGTTGGATATAGAGAGAGGCGTGCGTGTTCATCCGACTCATGGAATCATCGATATTAAATGTAAAAGTGTTCTCGCAGTAAATGAACCATTCTTATTGGCTCAACAGGCACATCAAGTTTATTACGCAAAGTACTGTGCTACATCAAGAGACTTGACTGTTTGGTGGAGTGTAATAAAAATAAAAATTCGAGACAATCAGTTTAGTCAAAGTGAATGTGCTTTCACTGATGTGCAAAGAATTGATGTTTTTCAAGAGAGTCATCAAAATCAATCTTTTTTACAAAGAGACATGAGTATCGATGACGACACCCCACATTTAAGAGTCGGTGATGACGATGATGTTAATGATGTCACATATGAATTTGAAATGGTAAGAGATGAAGCAACTGGAACTTGAATGGATATCGATGATGTTGGGGAGGAATATGAAGATGACATTGACATATATGAAGATGATGATGAAGATGAACACTGATAGAATTCCATGGTAGTCATATACAATCATAATATATATATATGTATATATAATAGTAATTATCAATTATTTGCTAACGACATTAACATTTTCTGTTTCAGATGGACGACGAGACATTTCATGAGTTGGCAGATACTGACCTACCTTTCGATGCAGATGAGTTACTGGAAGATAACCCTCAGCCTGCAGGCGCTCTAGGGAGTACACGGAGGGGGTGCGGTCTTGCACGATTGATGATTCCTGACCCCGTCCTCGAGCGACGTCCACGTCTTGGGTTTGATCCACGCACACGGAGGTGTGATAACCTGTGTGATAATATGTGGATTTGACTAAGATTTCATTAATCTATTCACATAATAAATGTTTATTATTTTTACAGTTTTCCGCATATAGTAGTCAGACAGGTCAGCGCTATTTTGCGCAACTATTTCTCTCAACCGTGGACCACATGGGAGCAGATTCCCATTGATGTGCAGCAGGCCATGTTCGGCCATTGGTTGGTACGTACGTAAATAAATAATTTTTATTTTGAAAATTATTTCATTTCTAACTTGATATTTTGATTTATTTGTAGGGCTTATGGTATCCGACCGAGGATACCATGCGTGACGCCATCCACAAGGCATGGGAGGTGGCCATGCGTGATCTCTTTCGTCAGTTTTTGCACAATTTAAGAAAAGCTTCCACGAAGAAAGCAGGAGTGTCAGATTTTGACGAGTCATGTAGAGCACACCGACCAGAGTACATTTCATCCCATGTATGGGATGGATTATGTGCGCACTGGTTGAGTGGTGCCTTTCAAAGGAGATCATCAGTGGGGAGGCAGAATCGGGGGAGACAGGAGGTGACTCATCGAGCTGGGAGTCGTTCTTTCAGTACTCATAGACAGCATCTGGTACGCACATTATTTATAAATATTTTATATAACTATAAATATTAACAGTTTATTTTTATTCTTATAGGCTGTTGAGCACCCCGATATTATGGAGTACGACGTATATCAGAGGATGTATAGTGATCCTACTACTGGGGAACTCAGAGGTGATCGTCAGCATCACATCATGGTCAGTATTATTTGTTTTCAAGTTTAAAAATTAACTGCATATAATATATTCACAATTTTAATTTTAAATTGCAACTACAGGAGTCATATGAGGCCGCAGCGTCACAGAACCGACCTGAGAGTCAGGCCGAGTCATCAGATTAGACCACTGGCCGTCAGTTTGATGAGGCAGCATGGATATAGGCCAACCAGTATGCCTTCGAGAAGGGCCGGGTAGTTGGTATTAGCTCTCGACTGACTCCCGGAGATTATTATGGCAGTGCTGCGATGTCGGCGTCCAGCTCGAGAGGAGCTCATGCATCTTCTTCTACTACACAATATGAGGATCAGTTGCGATCTCAGACTGCACTGATAGAGAGTCTCCGACAGGAGCAGGAGCAGATGCGTCAGCAGCAGCAGCAGCATGAGGAGGAGCGTCGATGCTAGCAGCAGCTGTACGAGGAGCAGATGATTCGGTGGCAGCAGCAGCACCGGGAGCAGATGGAGTACATGCGCCGACTCACTCATGCTTTAGGGATGGAGTTTTCTCCACCAGCATCTGCAGATCCCCCCCTCCCCCCTCCTTCAGATTAGAGTTTTTTTTATGTTATAAAGTTTGTTAAATCAAAATATGATTTTTTTTTCTATTTGTAGTTTCTGTCTCATTATAAAATATTAATCTTATTATATTTTGAAATAACAATATTAATATGAATAATAAAATTATTAATATTTTATAATATTAAATTATATATATATATATTAAAATTTTATAATATTATAATTTAATTATATTTTTTTGTAATATTTGAATTATTTTAATATTTGAATGTAAAATAATTCTATTATTTTTATATTAATTAAAATAACTTATTAATATTTTTTTATTTATGAATTATAATTCTAATATTATTATATTAATTAAATCATTTATTAATATTCTATTATTTTTTATTTTTGAATTATAATTCTATTATTATTATATAAATTAAAATAATTTATTAATAATTTATTATTTTTATGTGTGAATTATAATTCTATTATTATATTAATTAAAATCATTTATTAATATTTTATTATTTTTTATTTTTGAATTATAATTGGATTATTATTATATTAGTTAAAATAATTTATTAATAATTTATTTTTTTTACTTTTTTTAATAGTATTTGCAACGGGATACTATGCCCGTCGCAAATAGTATTATTTTTATATCCATTAAAATAATTTAATAATAGTTTTTAATTTTTTTTTAAAAACATAATTGCGACGGGTCCCGTCACAACTACTATTTGCGACGGTCCCATCACAAATACCTGTTGTGACAGGACCCGTCACAATTACAATTTTAAATTTTTTTACAAATATATGGAGTAATATTTGTGACGGGAAGGATACCTGTCACAAATACTATCTTTAGCGACGGGCCCGTCACAACTAATTGTTGTTGCGACGGTGTTTTTCGGAACGAGGGATTTGCGACGGGATCCCGTCGCAAATGACCCGTCGTAAATACCTGTTTTTCTAGTAGTGCTCGCACGCCCCGAACGGACGTCCGATGAAAACGTTACAAATTGCTACGTGTAGCTCGAAAGACGGCCCGTGGGGCCGACACCTCAACTCTGTCTTCAGCACCCAAAAACCCCTTGGAAAACTCTGCCTCGATGCCAGGGTCGCAACGCTGCTGACGGTGCTGAAATCGGACATCAGATGTGACCTCACCATCCAAAACCAGAACCCCCGGAGAAACATCAATCCGCTTAAAGGCGTGTCACGCCACTGAGGCCCCCCGTTTCTTGAATTAAAAACCCCCAAAACCATCTCAAAAGTTTAGCTTCGAGCCGAGGTTTACACTGTCGTAGACGACATGCAAAACTGAAACCCGTAGCGAAAGTTACGGGTGTCCGAAGGCAGAGGGGACGAAGCCCTTTGGGCTGGACCGTCCTGGGCCGGCCCGCGCCGGCCGGCCCGGCTCGCAGCATCGGCCCGCGAATCAGCCATGCGGGCCAGCTGTGGACCCTCGGTCCACCCTCAGCACTGATCGGCCCTCTTGGCTGGTATTTTTCTCACGCGGAGACCCACTGAGCGCGGGTCTCGGTCTCCCGCGCAGAGTCGCGGTTGCGTCCCCGGTCCACCCGAGCGCCGACGATCTCGCCCGCCGCCTGGAGCTGTCACCGCTCGCCACCTCTCCCGGACCACCCGCAGCCGACTGCCCCGCTGAAGACACCACCGACCGCTGCTCTGCCAAACCTTCTGAAGGATCTGCCACCGCTTGGTCTGCCTGCTGCTCGCCGGAACCCCCAAATCTGGCTGAAAAAGCTCTAAAACCACCGGAAACTTCAACGGACCACCCCAGACTCATCAGGACTCGGATTTTCAAACCATAACAAGAGTCGAAAAGCTCAGATCATATACTATGCGGTTATGGGATTTTCTCGACAAAATAATAGTATTTCGATGCTAAGATAGAAATTCAAAAAGGAATGTTCGATATTAAAACTCGAACTGAAGAACTCCTACCTCTTTGGGCATATCCCGAAGCTTCGCGAGGGATCCGATTGTTCCGGATCTGCAACTGCCTTATTGAGGAGAGGAGGGGAGATTGAGGGATGGGAGGGATTCCTTGATTGAGAGATCATTCTGACAGAGGATGCTAAATGGAGAAGGAGGGGAGGGTTTGGTTTAAGTAGGGAAATAAAAATTAATGTAATTAATTTTTGATCACCCATGAAAGGACCCACATTCGAAACTCTCGACGGGGTCGAGGTTAACCCTCCAATAGGGAAAGTTCTTTATTCTGAGTGAAAAGGAGGTCTCAGAATTTTAATCCGAGCCTCCGTTTGAAATTTATAAATTCAACGCCTGGGACCGCTAAATTACGAAAACACCCCTAGGGCCATTTTTCACAGAAGGGCCGCACCCACGAAAATTACACCTTTACTTGGGTAAACTACATGCTCCGAACTCAAAGGTGCCCTCAGTTTTCCCGTCTGAGCAACTATTTAAGAGATAATTGAGTTAAGACATTAAACAAATAAATTAATTAATTAATTTATCTGTTTAATGTTCCGTTATCGGGAGAGTGGTCCAAACGTCCCATGACGACATATTTTATGTTGTTCCTAGGGTAAAAACCCCATTTTAGATCCATTTGTACACTCATTTTTCCGATCGGAAACACCGTTTAGAAGTTATACCATTTATTTTGTGTGCTGAATGTGAACGCACTGAAAATTTAATTTCGTCCACACCTGGGCTCGGAATCACACGTCGTCTGAAGGCGCTGCTCCGGAATAACATTAAGAAATTTTCCAAAGTATTTTATAGAAACAACCAGGTTCTTATATCATTCCCTCCTTCAAAAATTTCATCCCCAAAAAGAAAAACTAGGGAAAAACTCAGGGTACTAAGCCCACACCTAGTTCTCCTGTACCGAGGAAAACACTTACACAGATTTGCGTCACTACATACAGACCAAAGGATTTGATCTATTCACGCAATGTCTTCCCTTTTTGACGACGTTCATAGGAGCACACACACTTCTTCTTGGGTGAGTCACGTGGGAGACATCATTCAACAAAACCAACCTTTGGGGGGGGGGGGTTAGGGTAAGGCAATAGACAACCTCTCCATCCCTTCACATGGTCCCAAATTGTCCGAAGGCCCTCGGGGGTAGTTCACCTACCCGGTCAAACCCCCACGTCGCACGCCGCGACTGGAAATCACTATTCAAACTTGGGACAAGGTCTGATGATTCCCTCCTTCAGAATATCCATATGGTGAAACACCCAAGGATATCTGGTCACACAATATTTCATAGTTGATGTCCCACGACCAAGAATCTCTTACACGCTCGAAAGGAGAAGGAGTCGCCACCATCTACTAAAGAGAAAGGTTCCACGCCTTCTATTCCACTAACACAGGGTTACACCGACGCCCCACATCACCCTGGTAACAACTCAAGTAAGGAGCAGGGAGAAAACTCATTTCACACACAGAGTCAAAAAAAATTATACTGCAAAAAGTGGAAGAGCTGTAGAGAGTACCTATTATCACATCATGCTCTACAGGATCGTAGATATCCAAAGCTCGCAGTTGCCTGCGGTCCCAACTATCAGCTTCTGGAGCCTTAGATGGACTGCCTAGCGGCGATGGGAAGACCTTGTAATGTCATCCCACACTACCAGCTCCTCCCGTTCCTCTACTAACACCACCTCTCTGGGCACCACTCTGATCACGGCACTGCCTCTGCCACGGCGGTGCACCTACTACCTGCCCGAATTTCTTCGCATACCTGGTCGGGCAGTCCCATTCCAAGTGACCTCACCCATCTCAAGCATAGCGTCGGTGCTCTCTGGGCTGCCCTGGTGCCCCCGGCGCCACTATGGTGCACGACCACGCCCCTGAGTCCACTCACAGAAGGGTACCCTTGGCTGAGCCCCTGTGCCTTGCCGCCACAGTGGTGCATGTCCACGTCTCCGAAACCGGCGGTGGAAAGGCCGCCTGCGTCGAGGTTCTGTCTGCTGACACCTGCTAGCTGTGGAAGACGTCTCAGCTCTATCGTGCCTACTGTCACCACCAAATGTAGAGCGTGACAGGAAGCCCTCTGTCACCAGTGCCTGCTCTAGCACCTCAGTATAAGTTGTAATACACAAAGATACTATGACAACACGAATTTCTCTACGGAGAAACTTCTCGAACTTTGGTGCTCGGGAGTTGCCGTCATGGACCAAGTCCGGGTAAAAATGTACACGGTCTGTGAAACTAGTCGCGTACCCAGTCACCATCATCCCTCCCTGTTAAAACTGTAGGAGTTCGTGGATCCGAATGGAGCATAAGCAGGAGGGGTAAAACTCCTCATGAAATAGCAGTTGAAAGTCATCCCACAAAAGCGATGAATCTTTGAGTAACTGAGTCACCAGACTCCACAAATGCCCCGCTGCTCTGTGGAAAAGGCTGGAGACCAAAGCCACCATCAGATTTTCCGGGGTCTGCGCAAGCCTGAAGAGGGAAATCACTATTTCTAGCCAAACCTCTACTGCTTGAGGGTCTGGCTCACCGCTGAACCTCAACGGTCTCTGCCACTGGAACTCATTGAGTGCACTCAACCTGTGCTCAAGCTCAGTATACTCTGCTGATGATGTCTTCTGCTCACCAGGTGGGAGTGCTACTACCGGACCACCCAGAGAAAGGGGCTCACATGATGGGTTCTGGCCTGAGAGCCGCTCTAGAGACACGTTGACACTGTTTCTCTAGATCCCAACCAATTGGTTTTTTTAGGGATGTCTGAACAACTTCCAAAGGAACAAACCACCACTGATACCACTTGTCACGACCCGACCCTACCTGGGCTCGAGCCGCAACTACCCCAAGCCTGCCTCCATAGGCCAAGGGCTGGCAATAAGCACCGAAGGCTAAACAACTTGGGGAGGCATTTTCCCGAGTACCTGTACACACACACACGTATCCCACTCAATGAAGAAGTGCAGAGTAAAAAGAAAATTAAAATACCACTGCTATAAATAAACCATAAAGTGCATCAACCTATACATAGTACCAAGCAAGTGCTGAAGGTAAACTGAAAAGAAAAGGGGCTAAACACGTGCCCAAACAGTAAAGTTCCACAACTCAGAAACAGGTAAACAAAAGTAAAATAGTTGGGAGAGTCCCACACCTGGAACCCAACTATGACCACCGCACGCGGTCCAAGCTCCCGAACTCCTATGCTTCTCTATAGTCACGAGAAACCTGTCCGTCGTCTGCAAGGGCACACAAAGTGCGGGCTAATCCCAAACAGGGGTGATTATAAAAATACTCAGTAGGATACCCCGAGGGCTTAAGGGAGAAACAAAGAAGGTACCGAAGAGTGAGCAGTAGATCGTACAAGGAATGGTAAAGGAGTACAATAGAGAGTATAGTAAAGAGTACAACTCAACCCAACAAGAGGAAGGAAGTAGACTCGTCCTAACACAAGGAGCTAGAAACGGTGAGAAGATGAACTTCCTGTTGATCCTTTGCTACCTATATTATGAGAGTATACTCGTCCAACCACGAGAAGCTAGACACGGAAAGCACGTGGCATACCCGCGCATCTTCACCTCCCCTGTAAGGAGAGTAACCAAAACCCAAGGAGTGGGTACTGGAACAAGGTATAAATATATATGTATGATCTTCCAAGAAACTCGAACAAGATCCTAAGGGGATCTCCATCCCGTAGCTCAGCCCAAGAAAGTGAGTCTCCAACAGTCCCAGAAGTAAGCACCATCGATGCCCAGCATCCCGCATGTCTGCCCCGAACTGCAAGTCAAGGAGCTCAAGTCACCGCACCTTTTCACTATCCTCTTTGGGTGGCACTGACTCACCTACAAGGTTTTAGGTCACGTCACAAGGATGCGTCTCGGTAGGGAAATCGCCCCTCGTTCTTGAGAGTTCTGGGGAAAGTCAAACCACACCTCGTCACTATCACACAGTCGAGAGGACTTCTCAAAGTCAAAGCTGTCACATCACTGACCCGTACAACCAATGGTCCCGCTCCGGTAGTCATGGAGAAAATTCACCGACTAGCCTCATAAAAGGCCTAAGTCTGAAATGCCAATGGGTGACCCACTGCCGAGCCCTACTGGAGGGTAGAACATAATAAGATATCGGGTGACCCACTGCCCAGCCCTGCTGGAGGGTAAACCCTAATACATCACCAAGAAACCCAATTCCCAACCCTGATGGAGGGTAGACCTTGAATAAGTCGACAGGTGACCCACTACCTAGCCCTGCTAGAGGGTAAACCCGAAAAAAGTTGACAGGCGACCCACTGCCCAGCCCTGCTGGAGGGTAGACCTGAAAGAAGTCGACATGCGACCCACTGCCCAGCCCTACTGAAGGGTATATCTGGAACAAGACAATATGCGACCCACTACCCAGCCCCACTGGAGGGTAGACCTGGAAGAAGTCGACATGCGACCCACTACCCAACCCAGTTGGAGGGTAGACCTGGAACAAGACGATAGGCGACCCACTGGCCAGCCTTGCTAGAGGGTAGACCTGGAAGAAGTCGACAGGCGACCCACTGCCCAGCCTTGCTGGAGGGTAGACCTGGAACAAGACGGCATGAGACCCACTTCCCAGCCCTGCTGGAGGGTAGACCTGGAAGAAGTCGACAGTCGACCCACTTCCTAGCCCTGCTGAAGGGTAGACCTGGAACTACTATGGAAAACCCTACTGGAAACAACCTCCTGAGTAGAGGATCGATGCCCACGTGATGTATTGGTCACACCGAATCCTCAAAATTCTACCAGGGAACACGAAGGGACGTGATACTGAAAGCCCACATGACTAAAGGAAAAAGGGAAACCCAAACAACTCCGTCGATCACACCATCGAGAACAGAACCAGGGGAAACCACTCAACCCTGCTAGTCTAAACCATCATGAACAGGAGGACCCTCTACGTCATGAGAGGTCAAAGGTATTTAAAGTATAACATGACACGCACAAGGGGCCCACACGATGTGTGGACCTATCTCATCTCCAAACCACGAACAAAAACATTCCCGAGTATAACTACAAAATGTACCTCCCAACATTCTCGTATACTCCCAGAGTATATCACATCTCTATCCCAAAGTCTATCGAACGCATAATACCCAAATTCAGCGCGAAGGGAAAAAATGTAATTTCTCCAACCTGCTTCCTCTACGACCCTAGAACGGCCAACCATACCTCTTTAAACACTAACTTCACTCTCACAGAAGTGAATGAGATCACACGCCAAGGGTTCCCTACAAACACCACAGGAAGAACCACCACCGGTACACCTTTCATGCTTCCACATTTAATGAGATATCTAATGAGACTCTGCACGTCCAAACAGATCACACCATTGTAATCCTCATGAAAAAACACGCGAGATAGACTATCTACCCACCTCCAACAGATATCCGACATAAAAGTTGTCTAACACCGCTTTATGCCCAAACGACATCCCGTGGTCCCGAGCCTCATCCCCGAAAACAGTCAGGCTCATCACACCATTGTGATCTCCTTGGAAAGACACATCAAATTGATTGCTCACTTGCATGGAATGGATGTACGAAGAAGAAGATTCACTTCGCCGCACCGCACACGAGCAGTGCTACGTGGGACCTACATCCCAGTCTTGAAGCACAACGAATGGATCGCACCATTGCGATTCTCTCAGAAAACTACACAAGATTGACTATTCACTTGTCCGAATCGGACACCTAGTGAAGAAGATTAAAATCACCGCCAACTCCCAAAACGGACTCCATGGGGCCTGTAGCATCATGCAAAATTAAAGCGTTCAGATTTCACCATTGCAATGCCCTCTGAAAAACACTCAGAATCGACTGCTCGCACGCCCTGAATGGATGTCCGATGAAAAAGTTACAAATCGCTACGTGCCGCTCGAAAGGCGAACCATGGGGCCCACACATCAAATACAACTTCAGTGCTCGAAAACCCCTTGGAAAACTCATCCTCGACTCTAGGGTCACAATTCCGCTGATGGTGCTCAAAATGGACATCGGATGTGTCCGCGCCATCCAAAACAAGAACCTCCGGAGAAACGTCAATCCTCTTAAAGGCGTATCACACCACCGAGGCCCCCCGTTTCGGGAATTAAAAACCCCCAAAACCATCTAAAAAGATTCTTCTCGAGCCAAGGTTTACACTATCATAGATGGCACACAAAACAGTCACCTGTAGCAAAAGTTATGGGTGTCCGAAGGTAGAGGGGACAAAGCCCCATGGGCTGGACTGACCTGGGCCGGCCCGGCTCGCAGCGCCGGCCCGCGACTCAGCCGTGCGGGCCGGCCGTGGACCCTCGGTCCACCCTCAGCACCGACCTTCCCTCGTGTCCAGTCTTTATCTCATGCAGAGACCCACCGAGAGTGGGTCTCGGTCTCCCGCGCGTCATCGCGGCCATGACCCCGGTCCACCCGAGCGCCGACGACCCCACCCGCCGCCTAGAGCCGCCGCTACTCGCCACCTCACCCGGACCGCCCGCAGCCGACCGCCCCGATGAAGCCACCACCAACCTTAACTCCGCCGAACTTCCTGAAGGAGCCACCGCTGCCGGGTCAGCCTACCGCTCGCCGGACTGCTGCCAGAACCCCCAAATCCGGCCGAAAAAGCTCCAAAACCACCAGAAACTTCAACGGACCACCCCAGACTCGTCAGGACTCAGATTTTCGAACCGTAATAAGCGTCGAAAATCTTAGAACATATACTACTCGTTTATGTTCTTCTCTAGAAAAAATAACAGCATTTGACACTAATATAGAAATTCAAAGAGGAATGTTTGAAATTAAAACTCGAACCGAAGAACTCCTACCTCTTTGGGCGTAGCCCGAAGCTTCGCGAGGGATCCACCGGTGCCGGATCTGCAAACACCTTATTGAGGATAGGAGAGGAGCTTGAGGGATGGGAGGGATTCCTTGATTGAGAGCTCCTCCCTCCATAGTATGCCAAATGGAGAAGGAGGGGAGGGGTTGGTTTAAGTAGGGAAATAAAAATTAATGTAATTAATTTTTGATCATTGACGAAAGGACCCACATCCAAAACTCTTGGCGGGGTCAAGGTTAAGCCACCCCTAGGGAAAGTTTCGCATTCTGAGCGCAACAAATGTCTTGGAATTTTAATCCGATCCTCTTTTCGAAAGTTATAAATTCAACGCCTGAGACCGCTAAATTACGAAAATGCCCTTTGGTCCATTTTTCACAAAAGGGACATGCCCGCGAAAATTACCCCCCTATTAAGGTAAAAGGCACGCTTCGGAGTCAGAAAATCCCTCGGTTTTCATGTCCGAGAAACCGTTTAAGGGATACTTGGGTTAAGCCATTAAACGAATAAATTAATTAATTTATTTATTCGTTTAATGTTCTGTTATCGGGTGAGGGGTCCAAACGTCCCACGATGACATATTTTATGTTGTTCCTAGGGTAAAAACCCCATTTTGGATCCATCCATACACTCAGTTTTCCAATCCAAAACACCATTTAGGAGTTACCCCATTTATTTTGTGTACCTAGTGTGAATGAACTGAAAATTTAATTCCGGCCACACCGGGGATCAGAATCGCACACCGTCTGAAGGCGCTGCTCTGAAATAACATCAAGAAATTTTCCAATGTATTTTAATGAAAAAACCAGTTTCTTAAAAGTTCCTTATTTTATTACATTGGAATATAAATAAGGAATATGTATCTCGATGGACTAATTAATTTAGTATATTTTGGAAACAAGATACATATATAAGTTTAACATTACATTATGAAAGGAAATACAACATGAATTTATTCCATTAGAAATATCCATGCCTCCTAAAATTATTCCTACAAGTCACTCATAACTAACTTCTACATATCCTGGTAAAATGAAACATAAGAAAGGGGTGAGATCAAATTCTCAGTAAGGGTAAGAAATAAAACGGAATATAAAATTAACGTAAACATTAGGAAAGGTGAATAATTGAAAACACACGCCTTTATAAATAATAAACTTGAACACATTATGGAAGGAATATGATCTGAGTGTATAATTCCATAATGAAACATAATCATGGGCATTCTACTAGTCGAATAACCACATGAAATTTCAATTACTAGATTCATAATGAAGGATGTTCATATGCCAGAAATTATGAAACATTTTGTCAAGGCCTCGACTAAGATGTCTAAAAATGATTAAGGCCTCAGCCAAAACTATATATCTAATTGGGAAAGGCCTCAGCCTATTCCACGTCTATTTGTCTCATGAGACCTACCGATGCATCATAGGGCTATAGAGGGACCCACTATTCACATAATAATTCCAATGAATTCCTCATATGAGTGGGTATAAACATAAATAACATATATATTCCTATTGAAACTATCATATGAAATGTAACTAACTTTCCCCAATCATTAAACATAAAACACTTACCATTCATAGTAATATGGTGAATGGTTTTAGGATAGATCATCTATAATAAAATTAGTTAAAAAACATTCAATAAAATATGTTAGACGAAATAATAAATTATTAAACCCAATAATACATAAGAATGAACAAGAGCGTTGAATTAGACAAAAATACTCTCATAAAATCATTAAGCAATTCTTGAGATAAATACTCTTTTATTTTGAAAAGAAGAGTTCTTTTGGAAAAATATTTGTATAAAACCAGAAGTGAAGTAAGATATTATTTTCATAATAAAATGATTTATTTTATAAGGATAATGTTTAAAAAAACAGATTATAGAGTGCCCTTGAAAATAGGTAAGAATTTGAGAAATTCCCATGAATCAGGCTTGTATTTTGGAAACAATTTTGAATGTTCCTTTTAAAACGTGTAACTATTCCTAAAATAAGGAAGAGTTATGGTTGTTAAACATATATAGAACACTCAAAAATATTTTAGGAGGATTACATAATAATATAAAAGAATTTAATTGAGGTAATTATACAATAAAAGTAATCCGAATGAAAATGGAGGTTTGGGTGAGAAAACCCTTACCTTAAGTTCGAATGTGTTCCACTCTTGAACTTAATGTCCTAGAATAAGAAATTAGACTTATTAATAACTTATTTTAAAACCTATTAGAAATTTATTTAGTTTATAATAATTCTGTTTAGTTTATTTATGTCCTTATTGATAAGTTATTATATTGAATTCCGTCATTCCGAAGTGTTCATTTTCCTGATTTTCAGAATCGATTCACTTGTTTTTATGTAATGGAATTCATGTGGAATGGATGTAAATCTCCAGAATTGAATTTATGAACATCCATAAGTGTTAATGATCATTTATATCATTTGGTTACATTTTAAGAGGATGATTAATTATATGAAATATTAATGACATTCACTTAGATTATTTAAGCGGCATTTTGATTATTAGGAACTAATTTAGTCATATGATTTAATAATATGTACGTATACTAGTTACAGAATATTAATTTGGTTATAATACATATTTATAGTCTATTTCAACCATAAAAATGGTTTCATTACCAAAATTGAAATTGGTAAATAAAATTGAGAACCTATCATCCTTGAATGTGATAAATTAACTCATCTCAGATGGTGTTTTCATTTTCAGTATAAGTGGAGGGGGAAAGAGAGATAATGATGAAATATTACATTAGAATAATATAATTACAGTTAATTTAAGCTACTTTAATTATAATTTCATTTGGATGAGGGTATATGATTAAATAAGAATAAAATAAAGGAACTTAAAATAAAAGAAAATTTGAGAAATCTCTCATGAAGAAAAATTCGACAACCTAACGGCATCACTTAAAATTTTATAATATAGTTTGACGAGGGAAAGGGGATCTCTCATAACTATTAAATAATATAGATATAAATGGGAATATTTAATGGCATATACAAACATAATTCAATTGAAAATAAAATAGAAAACATAAAATGAAAGCTTTTAGAAAAGAGAAGGGTGATAGATTTCCTTAACTTGAAGAGTAAATTCCAAAACATGAAGGTTGGGACCTTGGATGATTGAGGACACCTTGAGAGGATATTTAGGGAGGTAAAAATACAATATCCTTGAGGATAAAGTGTTTGGAATGAAATAAAATTAAGGGATGAGTGGGTATTTATAGAAAAAGAGAAGAAGTTTTTTAATAAATTCAAAGGGACAACTCATTAGTGGTTTTTTAAAAACCACGGGCTTGCCCATGGTTTTAGAAACTTGGGAACATCATGTCATATGTTACTGTAAAAAAGTATACCAGCCTTTTATATTAGTTATTATGTCATTATGATTTCATTAAACTACCGAAAACTCAAAACTGTATTTTTACTGTTCACGAAAAATTCAAGTATTTTAGAAAAATCCCAAAAATCAACCCTAACCATTTTTAGATGTGTAGAATCCAAAAATGAACTCCATTTTTTAAAAATAATTATCTATATATTATTAACTTAATTTTTAAATAAAATCATAGTTAATTTTAAAAATAAAAATTTTAAAGGTATAATTAGTTTTATATCACATTGAAAAATTAATTAAGAACTCATTCTGTTATTACCTTAAGAAAATAAAATAATATCATTATTTACTATTCATAAGGGTCATATTACTATTCATATTACTATTCATAAGAGTATGTTACTATTCACCAAAAATCAAGTTTGTTCTGTCAGACTCTAAATGACTTACTGATCACAACTCCAGGTGACCGTTTTTCGAAATTCAAAACATATAAGAGGAAAAGTTGTGTTTAGTGGATATATTATAAAATGTGTTGTTTTGTAGGGATACAATGTTTCATGCATTTAATATTTATTTTCAAAACCTTGGGGTGTTACATTCTCCCTTCTTTAGAAAAATTTCGTCCTCAAAATTCACAAAATGTTACCAAAAAATATTCGGCTTTGTCTTCAACATAAGCTCCTCAGGCTCCCAAGTTGCTTCCTTCATATTATGGTTCCTCCAAAGAACCTTTACCAGACGAGTCATATGATTTCTCAATACCTGTTCTCTGGTATCTAGAATCTCGATAGGCTCTTCATAATAAGACAGATCAGGCTCAAGTTCTATTTCTTCATAGGTGAGTACATGCATTGGCTATGGCATGTATTTCCTTAACATTGATACGTGGAAAACATTGTGAACTTTGGAGAGACTTGGAAACATTTCCAAACAGTAAGCTATAGCTCCAATTCTATCCATAATTTTAAAAGTTCTGATGTACCTGAGACTTAATTTTCCATTCTTACCGAATAATTTAATACCCTTCCATGGAGATACCTTTAAGAAAACATGATCTACTTCTTAAAATTGAAAATCCTTCCTTCGGTTGTCAGCATAACTATTTTTCCTACTTTGAGCTGTTTTTGATATGGGTTTGGATAATATTCACCATTTCTATTGTTTCCTCAACAAGTTCTGCACCTACGAGATTTCTTTCACTAATATCATCCCATCAAGTTGGTGTACGACATCTCTTTCCATATAATGCTTCATATGGTGCCATCTGAATACTTGAATAGAAGATATTGTTATAGGAATATTCTACGAGAGGTAAATATTGATCCCACATAACATGAAAGTCAAGTGAACAAGACCTCAACATGTCTTCCAAAGTTTTAATAGTATGTTCTGATTGTCCATCAGTTTGTGGGTGGTAGGCAATGCTCATACGAAGATCAGTATCTAGGTACTTCTGAAGGATTTTCCAGAATTTTGATGTAAAATTGGGATCACGATCAGAAACAATTGATAAGGGTACACCATGAAGTCTTACAAATTCATTAATATATATTCTTGCTAAATATCCAAGTGGTAAATCTTCTCTTATAGCAAGAAAATGTGTTGATTTTTTAATACGATCAATGATTACCCATATTGCATCATTCTTTCTTAGAGACTTTGGTAGCCCCATGATAAATTCCATTGTAATATCATCCCATTTCCACATAGGTATATGAAGGGGTTGCATGACTCCTCCAGGATGTTGTCTTCTAGCCTTCACCTATTGAAAAACCAAACATTTCAACACATAATCAGCAATCTCCCTCTTCATATTGTCCCACCAAAAATGTTCCTTTAGATATCTATACATCTTTGTGCTACCAGGGTGTACAGATAAATTTGAGATATGAGAATCATCCAATAGTTCCCTCTTTAGATCCGAAATAGAGGGAACACAAAGCCTCTTTCCATATTTCAAAATTCCACCTTCATATATGAAGTCAATCAACTTCCCATCATTTATAGCTTTAATTTTGTTTTGAAACTACTCATCATCAGCCTGAGAAATTTTTATCCTTTCCAATAAAGAAGGTTTGGAAACCATTTGAAAAAGTAGTGATGTGTTAACTTCCATGATAATTCCCATATCCATCTTTTATAGATCCATGAATATATGATCCCTTTCAACTCTCATATTATTCAGAATTCCATGGTCTTTTCTACTCAAAGCATCTTCCACCTTATTTTCCTTCCCTAGGTGGTAGTGTATTATGCAATCATAATACTTGAGTAGCTCAATCCATCTCCTTTGTGTCATGTTGAGTTATTTCTAAGAGAGGATATATTTCAAACTCTTATGATCTATATATATCTCAAATATTTCTATATAGAGGTAATGTTTCCAAATATTCAGAGAAAATATTACTGCTTCTAACTCAATATCACGAGTTGGATAGTTTTGTTCAGGAATCATTAGCTGCCTAGATGCATAGTCAATCACTATATCATTCTGAATAAGTACACAACCAAGTCCTTTCTTTAATGCATCACTATAGATCACAAATCCATCATTCCATGATGGTAGAGTCAAGATTGGATCATTCACTAATATTCTCTTCAATTATTTAAAAAATTATTCACATTCATTTGTCTATATGAACTTAACCCCTTTTTGCATGATCTTGGTCATTGGGTAGGATAAATGGGTGAAAATATGAATGAAACACTGATGATAACCATCTAATATAATACAAATATGTACCTTAGCTATGTTTGTTGGAGTAGGACATTCTTTAACAACCTTTACCTTCACAGGATCAGCATATATTCCATATTTAGAGACAATGTGGCCCAAAAAGGAAACTGATTGAAGCCAAAATTCACATTTGCTAAACTTCCCATATAATTCATTTCTTCTAATAGTATTCAGAATTGTGCACAAATGATTTTCACGATCCTCGTAAATTTTGGAGTATACCAAGATATCATCAATAAATACTACCAAAAAGTCATCCAGATATTCCTAGAAAACTATATTCATTAGATCCATGAAATCAGAGGGTGCATTAGTCAGTTCAAAAGGCGTTACTATAAACTCATAATGCCCATATACAAGGTTCAAAATGCTATTTTTAGAATGTCTTCCTTCCTCACAAGAAACTGATGATATCCAAATATAAGATCAATCTTCAAAAAATATTGGGCTCTATGAATTTGATCAAATAAATCGTCAATGTGAGGTAGGGGATACTTGTTCTTTATTGTTATAGCATTGATCTCTCCGTAGTCAATGCACAACCTCATGGATCCATCTTTCTTCTTAACAAAAAGAACAGGGGATCCCCATGGAGAAACATTAGCGGTGAAAACATCATTTATTACTCAATTCCTCTAGTTGTTTCTTTAGTTCCACTAATTCCACAGTGGCCATTCTATAAGGGGTCTTCGATGTGGGCCTTAAAATAGGAATTAAGTCAATGGAAAACTCAATTTCCCATTCTGGAGGATGTCTAGGTAAATCCTTTGGAAGCACATCAACATATTCTTGAACAATATGTACATACTCTATTTTTACATTCCTTTCCTCACCCATAGTTATTTCACTCCCTTAATCCCCAATAATTGAATTTAGTAGAGCTACTGGGGGTGGATCTAGATGGGAACTAGATGGTGATGTTTCTGCTCTAATGATAATAAATTCCATACCATCATAAAAAACTATAACCTACTTCTTCTTACAATAAATTTTCACATCATGATCCAAAATAAAATCCATACCAAGGATTATATCAAATTAAATCATGGGTATGACAATAAGATTAGCAGATAAAGCTTATTTATATTCCATAATGGTAACTGATTCACAAAATTTTTTGGAAATTATACTTCCCTCAAGAGTTTTGACTGACAACTTCCTTAATAATTCAAATTGGAAATATCTAATTTTCTTGGAAAACAGGGAAGATATGAAAGAATGTGATGATACAGAATAAAATAAAGCACTAGCTAATTTTGAGGAAATTATTAAATTACCTGACACTACGTCATTCAAAACTTCAACCTATACAGTTGTGATCGCATAATCTTTTCCTTTCTCCCTTGGTATTTTCTATGGAATGTTTCCTTGATGCTTTGGACAATCATTATCATAGTTCCCCAACTCCCAAAAATTATAGCATTTAACATCAATAGATTCTTTCTTCTCCTTGAAATCACTATAAATATGGCCTTTCTATCAACATTTGTTGCATTCTCCTTTTCCCTTTAAGAATGCACGTGGGTGTTTCCATCCACAATTATCATAGGGTGGAAATTCAACTCTTCCCTTATTTCCAGTTTCCTTATTTCCTTTCCTAGTGTTTTTAGTAGCCCTATTATTCTCTTGCTTTCCCTTAAAGTCATAATACTTAGATAATTCCTTTTCTATCTTGATAGCACATGAATCTATATCGTCATATGATGAAAAACTTTAGGAGACCAGTACCCACCAAAGGAATGGATTTAGGCTATCAAATAATCAATCAATTTTTCTCTTTAGATTTTTTATGTAGTCCATAACATGTCTTTATAACCTTGTGAAGTTATCTTCATACTTTTCAACATTATTATCTTCCTTCTGCCTCATATTCAAGAATTGCCTCTCCATATCTGCTCGCAGTTCATGAGGAAAATATTTCTCTAGGAATATTTTCTTAAAGTATCTACATTCTATATATTCTATTTATTCCTCCTTCTTTGTGTTTTGGAGTAATGTCATGACTAATCAGAATCCCCTAATAGACGATAAACTGCCTTGGCAACCTTCTCTCTTTCATTACATCCCAAAGCGAGAAATATCTTCTCTAGGGAACTTATCAACTGCTCATCTACAAATGGATTTTTAGTCCCATTAAATGATGGAGGTTGTTGTCGCACAAAGATATCTAACATAGCTCCTCCATGTGGTGGATCTGGATGTTCCATATGAGTAATGTTATTATTCATAACCTGAGTAAGTTTCCTAGTATAGTTATAAGTTTCTCAGCACTAGAGCCAACATCATTATACTGCATCAGGGGGATGTCCCTACATGGGACACATGCGTTCAGGCAATTTCCATTACTTCCACTAGGTTCCATTTATAAATAATGACATACACTAGATTTGGGTATGAATCATAATTTATAATCTTAACTAGAAAAGTACTTATCATAAATTAAAATTCTATGCATAACTAATCTCATAAACATGGTTTCTCTAAGGATAAATTTATATTAAAATCCTTCATAATTGATTGTAAATAAAATGTGAATTATAAAAAGCATATCCCCTAGGATTTTCAATATAAATAGTGCAGAAAGGCCCGTTGTCGTGTACCAGGATACCCTGAGTCAAGCCCCAAACTCCTTGTTACAGTTTTCACTCCTAGGCACATCTGTTCCAGAGCCACCTCTACCTATTTTGTATTCAGATAGGGATGTAATTTCTAGAAATATCCAGATAATCTATTCCTTACTAAAATAACATGACATTATTACATGTTTATCCTCAAATACTATCTTAGGGATTTGTTCCCTAATCTACATTTTCTCAATCTAGTTTCCAAGTTTTCTACTAAACTTCCTGTGATACCAACTATAAGGACCCGACCCCAGTTACATGGAGCCGGTGCCTTATTTTATTACATTGGAATATAAACAAGGAATATGTATCCCAAAGGACCAAGTAGTATAGTATATTTTGGAAACAAGATACATATATAAGTTTAACATTACATTATAAAAGGAAATACAACACTAATTTATTCCATTAGAAATATCCATGTCTCCTAAAATTATGTCTGTAAGTCACTCATAACTAACTTATTCATATCTTGGGAAAATGAAACATAAGAAAGAGGTGAGCTCAAATAATCAGCAAGAGAAAGATATAAAGTGAAGATAATATAAAAATAAACATTATTCAAGGTGAATAATTGAAAACACATGCCTTTATAAATAATAAACTTGAACACATTATGGCAAGAACATGAGCTGAGTAAATAATTCCATAATAAAACATAATAAAGGGTATTATACTAGTCGAATAACCACATGAGATTCAAATTAATAGCTTCATAACGAGGGAACTGCATATTTCATATGTTCTGAAACATTTTTTCAAGGCCTCGACCAAGACATCTAAAAATGATTAAGGCCTCAGCCAAAACCATATATCAAATTGGGAAAGGCCTCGGCCAATTCCACGTCTATTTGTCCCATGAGACCTACCAATGCATCAAGGGGACATAACATTCCCCAACCTTCACATAATAATTCCAATTCATTCCTTATATGATCTGCGATAAACATAAATAACATATACATTCATATTGAAACTATCAAATGAAATGTAACTAACTTTCCCCAATCATTAAACATAAAACACTAACCATTCCGAGTAATATGGTGAATGGTTTTAGGATAGATAATTCATAATAAAATTAGTCATAAACCATTAAATAAAATATGGTGTATGACAAAATAAATGATTAAACCCAATAATAAATAATAATCAACAAGAGTTTTGAATTAGACGAAAATACTCTCATAAAATCATTCAGCAATTCTTGAGATAAATACTCTTTTATTTTGAAAAGAAGAGTTATTTTGGAAAAATCTTTGTATAAAACTAGAAGTAAAGTAAGATAGTATTTTCATAATAAAATAAGTGATTTAATAAAGATATTTTTTTTAAAAAATATATTATATAGTTCCCTTGAAAATAGGTAAGAATTTGAGAAATTACCTTGAACTGGGCTTGTATTTTGGAAACAATTTAGAAAGTTCCTTTTAAAATGTGTAACTATTCATAAAAATAGGGAGGGTGTTGGATGGTAAACATATATATAACACTAATACAGATTTTAGGAGGATTAAATAATAATATACAATAATTTAATTGAGTTAATTAGACAATAAAATAACCTGAATGAAAATGGAGGTTCGGGTGAGAAATCCCCTACCTTAAGCCCGAATGTGTTCCACTCTTGAACTTAAGGTCCTAGAATATAAAATTATAATTATTAATAACTTATTTAAGAACCTATTATAAATGTATTTAGTTTATCATAATTTTTTTAGTTTATTTATGTCATTATTTATAAGTTATTATATTGAATTCTGTCGTTTCAAAGTGTTCATTTTCTTGATTTTCATAATCAGTTCACTTATTTTTAAGTAATGTAATTCATGTGGAATGGATGTAAATATATAGAATTGAATTTATGAACATAAATAAGTTTTAATTATCATTTATATAATTTGTTTTCTTGGAAAGAGGATGAATAATTATATGAAATATTAATGACATTCACTTAGATTATTTAAACGGTATTTTGATTATTAGGAACTAGTTTGGTCATATGATTTAATAATATGTATGTATACTAGTTCCTAAATATTAATTAGGTTATAATAAATATATTATATTCTAGTTCAACCATAAAAATGGTATCATGACCATAATTGAAAATGGTAAATAAAATTGAGAACCCGTCATCCTTGAATGTGATAAATTAACACATCTCAGATGATGTTTTCATTTTCAGTATAAGTGGACGGGGAAAGAGAGATGATGATGAAATATTAAATTAGCATAATATAATTAATTTTAATGTAAGGTAATGGAATTATTATTTCATTTTGATGAGGTGATATGAGTAAAGAATAATAAAATAAAGGAACTCAAAATAAAAGAAAATCTGATAAATCTCTCACGAAATAGAAATTCAGCAGCCTAACAACGTCACTTAAAATTCCATAAAAGAGTTTGATGAGAGAAAGGGGAACTATAATCACTATTAAATAATATTTATAGAAATGGGAATATGGAATGACATATCCCAACAAAATTCAATTGAAAATAAAATACAAAACAAAAATGAAAGCTTCAAGAAAAGAGAAGGTTGGTAGATTTCCTTACCATGAAGAGTAAATCCAAATACATGAAGGTTGGGACCTTAGGGGATTTAAGAAACCTTGGTACGATACCTAGGGAGGTAAAAAAACTAGATATTCAAGTATAAAGAGTTTGTAATGAAAGAAAACGAAGGGATGAGTGGGTATTTATAGAAAAAGAGAGGGAGTTTTTTAATAAATTCAAAGGGACACCTCATTAGTGGTTTTTGAAAAACCATGGGATTGACCATGTTTTTAGCCACTTGGGAAACCTCATGTAATATTTTACTTTACACAAGTCTACCAGCCTTTTATTTTAATTATTATGTCTATATGATATCATTAAACTACCGAAAACTCAAAACTATATTTTTACTATTCATAAAAAATTTGAGTATTTTAGAAAAATACAAAAAATCCACCCGAACCATTTTTCAATGTGTGGAATCCAAAAATGAACTCCATTTTTTGAAAATATTTTTATAAATATTTTTAATTTAATTTTTAAATAAAATCATAGTTAATTTAAAAAATAAAAATTTTAATGGTATAATTAGCTTTATATCACATTGAAAAATTAATTAAGATCTCATTATCTTATTACCTTAATAAAATAAAAGAATATCATTATTTAATATTCATAAGGGTCACATTACTATTCATAAGGGTATGTTACTATTCACCAAAAATCAAGTTTGTTCTATTAGAATCCAAATAACTTACTAATCACAACTCTAGATGACCATTTTTTGAAATTAAAAACATATAAGAGGAAAATTTTTGTTTAGTGGCTAGATTATAAAATGTGTTATTTTGTAGGGACACAATGTTTCATTCATTCAATATTTATTTTCAAATCCTTGGGGTGTTACAGATTCCATCTAGTAATATTATTGTACTAAAAGCTATTGAATATCAGAAATGAATGAATTGGTTTAGAACAAATAACTGTGTTTTCTATACGGGGTTGGTTTTTGATTTCTATCAAAATGATGATTTTATTTTCAGAGAAACATAGGATGTTATAAGATGTTGTGTTGATAGAGAAAAGTTTTATTTCTCTTTAAATGAATGGTATATATTTCTATGGGTACCTCATAAATGGGTATTTGAGGATTTCCAAGGCAACATTCCCTATGATAGTGGGATGTTTAATTATAAAGAATCTCTTCTGCAGTTAACATGAGATGGTACTCTATGCAGACCTCCAGATATTGAACTCGATGGTGAGTGTAAACTGTTATTCAAGTTATTAAAGCATGTGTTCTGTCATAGAAATGGATATTTCAATACATTGTGATTTTAGAATGTTTAATTTATATTTATGATGAAAAAGGTAAAAGAATCAATATTTGTAGATTTTTGATAATTCATATGTATGAAATGTGCTGGAAGAGTTCAAGGTCAAATTCTATGATATACCCTAAGATGATATCTACCATCTTGGATTAGAAGGAATTAGTCAAATAAGGTTAATAAGCTGAATATAATTATGATGGTTTCTGTTTGTGACAACAATTTTAAAAATAGTTAAAGTAAATTTGAATCCATAGAAGAATTGCTGGGTGGGAGATAATGATAAACTGTATGATGAATTCAACATAATTGATCACCCAACAAGACCAAATGAGATGGAAAATCTTAGTCTTGATCCAGATGAAATATTTCAATATTTAGATGATGATATTAGTAATAAAGATGAGGAGTCTTATGAAGAAGAATAAGAATTCTCATATGAAGTGGGGAGTGATCTGAAGATTCCTAATTATCCTCTAAAAGTTTCTTTTGGACCTATTAGTATACCTGGTTCTATACCAACCAGGGAATCAATTTTAGATGAAAATTATTATGAGGAAATATAAGTATCTAGAGAGGAATAGTTCAAGATATCTTCCTCCAAATCATCAAAAGACCATACTGATATTTCTAATAATGAAGGTGGTAGTGATGCTAATGCTTCTAAGGAAGCAGATACTGATGAGGATCTTGACATGTTAGAAAGAGATGACATTTATCATGAAAATGATAATGAAAGTAGAGATAATAATGATCATGATGATGGAAATGATGATGATCATGGAGATGGTCATAAAAGTGGAGATGATAAAAAGGGATATGATTATGATCATTAGATGGTCCAGTCACACCTTTTATCACTTATGGTGTCAAGTTCTATCAGGGATGAGGATAGATCCAAAGATGATGAGATGGATGTTACACCACCTATTGATAAATATGATAAGTAATATATTAGTTAGGGGATAATTATTCCAAACCTACGGATCACATAGAACTAGAAGATCTCACACAAACAGCTCATACAGATCCAGCCCCTTCTATACCTGATGTTGGTGAATCTGCTCAGGTTCACAAGGAACCGAATACTCCTTCCTATATGAGACCTAAAGTAAGAACATTTGAGGAATGGGAGAAGTTTTCTGGTTTTGCTAGGATTGTTCTAGATTATAGTGATTTCGATAATGATGAAAGACCTATAAGATGCAAATGATCCCTTGTGGGTCAAAATGATAGAGATGTAGAGTTGTATCCTTTTAATCCATTGGATACTGATAGAATAGCTAAGGCTAATGTGACACATGATAATAGAGAACATCCTCCTAGTCAAATCATTATTGCACCTGATTTTACAACAAAATTTTATTTATAATATTTTTAGAGAAGTTTGATTTATGATTTGGAATCCTTTTTAAGAAATTTTATTTCAGTTTTAAAGATTTTTTGAGATCTCAACCATCACAACTTTCTAGAATCAGTTAATATAGAAATCGATATCTGGTTGTGGTCATTATATATTATTTACAACCAGAATTTAATTTTCATATTAAATAAATATTAGTGGAGAATAGATCGTTTTCAAAATAATTCAAAAGTCATAAATCCTTATTATAGGAAGTGAAACCCGCTTTCTCAGAGAGTTTGAATTATTTTTCTCAAAAGTTGGAAAGCATGTCTGCTGAATATTCATCCACTACACCCAATCATTCAATGCATATTAACATAGAACTGCTGAAACAAATTATAAGGGAATAATTGAGTATTTCTAGGGGTGATGTGTCCACCCATGAAGATAAATTAAGGCATATACACCATCATAGAGAGCACATTTATAAGAAGATCATAGAGTACGCCATTGATCCTAGGACTGATAAGGGAATTATCAAGAAAGCTATAAAATATTATTTGACAAGGATTTATACAAAGCATGATCTAAATGATAACTTAAAATTATTGGCATATAAATTGAGAATTCAATTTTTCATAAGGGATTTCAAAGAACAAGAGAGTGAACTAAAAGTTATCACACTAGTGTTGCATAGTCTTTTCGATGAAAAAAGGTTTTTCTTCAGTGATATAGTGAGGGGTGGTAATATTATTATGTACTTTATAAACCTCATAAAGACCTTTATTCATTTCACTGCATGTCTATAATTTCATGATAGTCCATCTGAGTGACAAATTTTCTTTCCTAAACCACTACTGAACTAGTTTGATACAAGACAACATTGATTAAAATAGTCATACAATCTTTTTCCTCCAAGATTTCAACCTATGAGTTTATCACCAGTTGAAGATATTCACCACTTATGTACAATTATTATTTGTGAACCAACTCCTCCTTCAACAAAAATCCCATCCATCACAACCTATGCTCCTACTATCTCTGCTACTACTTCAGTCCCTCAAGGAATAGACAAAGAAAAAGGGGAAGCGACAACAACACCTCCACCTACTTCATAAAGCTAATCTGATTAGATAATGTCTTTGATAGGAATATTGTGATTTTACATTTTATCCTTTGAAAATGTACTGAACCACTTTTTGAACTCACTATAATAAAATTTATACATTTTATTAATCCTTTATATGTAATTTCTATTTTTATCTCTTTTTGTTAATCACAAAGGGGGAGAAAATATGGGAATTAATTTTGATATTGCTTTGATATTTTTTATATTATAGTTGTTTATATCAGTTATATATCTTATAAAATGTTAAGAATATTGTTTTAACCTAAATATACCCCTGATTATCTATGCTTACTTTTTTAGTGCACAACTTATAAAATGCCATGTTTTGTGATCATCAAAAGGAGGGATATTGTTGGAACCTCCTTATGAGGAGAGTGTTTATAACTTCCTTATTTTAATGATCACAAAACATGATTATTTTATTACTAATGATTTACATGTTTTTTGATATAATTATATAATATTTGATAGTTTTTATGATAAATCGACTATGTATTGAGGCGAGTAACTGCCATGAAGGAGTCACTGGTAAGGATGAGCTACCACCAGCAGAGTTATCGCCAAACTTGTTACCACCATCGGAGTTACTTCCAGGATTTTCACCACTAAGGAGCTACTGTTGGGACTTTTTACCATAATTTGTAGTCACCGCTCGTCTATGATACCTATAGATGCTGAGTCATTGCCATCTTCATGATACCGTTGATATCTGAGGAGTTTAACAATAATGGATAAGTGACTATTTCTATTCAATGATAAATGATTATCCTTTAATAATTTTACCAAGTATTAATGAGATAATAAAATCATATATGAGTATTATAGATCTCCTTCAACTGTTTCTACTATATCTATGTGAAGGACCATATCTCTCTCTTTGTACAATGATTACTATCTAACAAGTCTGTAGGAAATTTTTTCGGTTGAATCTATGTACCTGTAGAAGTTTCCTAATTCATCTGCTATGAAGATAATAGATGTTGAAGTCAAACATCCATTACATAGATTGATTGAGATATCAACAGAGATCAATTGAAACATTCCTATAAATTCCTATTATCCTCTATTTTGTTGAAACTTTCAAAAAGGAAGATCAAACTCCTCACCAAATCCGATATGAATATTTCAAACATTCTGAGTGTACCAGATTAAGCATGACTATTCTCTTCATATTATTTTGATTTCTATTTTTTACTGCTTTTATCTTTTAAGTAGTGTGTAGTTACTCTATTTTCAAACACACACTGTCTCCTTCACCTAAACTGGAGAATAACTATTATTCTCTATTTTAAGTTTTCATCTATTTACCCATATTGTTTATGGAAGAGTTCCTTGTGTGGACAGTACTATTTTACTTCCCACATATAAACTAAGGAAGATGATTTTTATACTAGACATCTTGATTCCATTGTTTGTTTACTAGATCTGGGTTTTGGATCTATTTGATTATTATTATTATTTTATATTTGGAAGAAGGTGATTTCCAAGTGGAGGGGATTAAGTATCATATTGAGACCTAAACTCTTATCTATTCTGCAGTGTTGTTTTGTTTTGTTACCAAAACCTATATTATTTTTAATCTATAAACAAAACATCTAATTTGGTATTTAATATTAATTAGTGTTTATATATGTTTTTTATAAGTAAATTTATTTCAAAAGTGAAAATATTTTCAACATTATTTTAACTCAGAAATAATCACTCTTTGAGAAATCTTTTTAAAGGACAAATATTATATTGACATGCTATTTTGATTAATTGGTTAATTTATTTTCGTAAGGAGATTTTATTTTAAATTTAATTTTAATAGAAATTTTTATTTGGAACTCAATTCACCCCCATCCTGAGTTACTCACTCTGAAAAACAAGCCTCATTTTTCTTGAGGATAAGGCATGGTGTTATATCCTTTTCTCTCTTGTTGTTGGTTTTTTTTTCAAAGGGTGACATAAATAAATAAATAAAAAATATATGTTTTTCCTCAAAAATGGGTGATTTTATGATTGGGATAATGTATTTAGTGGGATAAAATAAAAATGGGAGAAGCTATAAGTTTAATGCATTTGGTTTGTGTGCCTTTATGATGTTTCTATTGAAGTATGTTTATATGTTAGTTTTTGGACTATTTAAAGAGTGGTTTTTAAAAAACATTAAGAAATTGGATGTGAATGTGAGTTGTTTATGGAAAAATATGAGTTTATTATTAATCATTATTTTCACCCACATTGAGTGCACTCAGATAGGATAAGAATTTATCAAATAAAATATCTTTACTAATAATGAGAGATCTTGTCGTAAATATATTTAAAAAGGTCTAGGAGGCAGGTGAACCTGCTCCTTTGAAAAGTTATTGAAAAATAAAAGACCGATACATGGAAAATAGAATATATGAGGTCAGAAAAAGTACAAGCCCTTATCTAAAAAAGATAACAACAAATGAGTAAAATCAGGACCATCCCCATCAGAGATGTCATCACCTGCTTCCCATTATGACTAAGAATTATTCTGATTGAAAATAATAGAGTACTTTTCAATGATTTTGAAATTCTCTAGAGTGAAATCATTTGAAGAAGATAACCAGACATACCCATATCTACCACATCCTAATCCACCTTTTTTAGGATGATGACCCTGTTGCAATGTCTTAGTTTGTTTCCAATCCCCTTCTGGTTCTTCCCTCTCCAAATGAGGGACATTCTCCCTAAGAATATTTCCCTTAGAATCTATCAAAACTCGGGAGACATCAATCTCCATCACGTTATTTACTTTTCTAAAAATATAATTCTCCTACACTAGTTTCTCAACCACTTCTTTATGCACATCCCTTTCAAAATTAGTCTAACTAAGGTCAGTGATATAAGGCACTAGATCACCCATAGTAAGCTTGGGTACTAATTTGGAACCAATGAGGACATATTTGAAAGAAAATTTCCATATTCAATGTCATGGCTGAAATCAACACATGTATCACATTAATTAACACACTAATGAAGTATTTTGAGGTTGGTTGAAGTTAATAAAGTAAGTATTGAAGTAAAAACTAATAATATCAGAGATGAAGTGAAAAGATTAAAGTTGGTTTGTGTGAAATTGGAAAAAACAATAAAATATTATAAAATCCTTTCATGAACACTTTCTTATGGAAAAATAATTATGAATTTTGGTAGAATATGGATTGAATATAGATCATGGTTTCTATATAATTTGGAAATAATTCCTTGATTCCATGGAAAATAAAAAATTTCCATGATTTAGTAGATCTTTTATCGTTGATGATGGAAACACATGTGGTTTGGAGAGAAAAATGTGATGGTGTTATTACATACTGATAAGGTATAGATCATGGTTTCAAGATGAAAAATAAAAATGGTAAACCAAACACATCACTGTGTTAGTTTTAGGGACATGGTTTTATAATAAAAAAATATGTTCTTTTAAACCATGTTGTAGTGGTGGTTGGTATTTTTTGGAGAATACAAAAATAGTGAAGAACAAATTGTGTTTTGTCAAATTTAGCCATAATTTTGGAATTAATAGGAGTGGTCTGGAGTAGTTCAAAATTAAAGAGACAAAAAAATATCATGGTGTATCTCACATTTGTATGGTCTATTAAAAAAATAATGTTTTAATTATTTTTGATGATGGGGATTAGAACATTCCACTTGATTCACTTAAACAAGATCTTGAAATTTTAACGACCTTATAAAATTTTCAGAAAAGGTTGTGTGTGATCCAAGGGATGAGATTAAAGTAAGAGAAGATGTAAGTTATGTTGGAAATTGGAATTTTAATTTTGAAATTCAAAAAATCAAAAAATAAGAAGTTAGTAGCTGTAGTGGTATGTCTCCAACTGATAAAAAAGTGAACAGTGTAAAAGAAGAAGATGGATAAAAGAATAATATTTGTGAACATTAATTTGTGTGTTTAAGGATAGAAGAATCACACTACTGATATGTGTTAAATAATTTAAATATTTCACTCTATTTTTGAGTTTTTGAGAAGTTTGGGTGACATAAATATTATTAGGAGACATTTTATTGTATCATGAGTTAAAGGATAAAATATATTTTTTATATATATCATGATGATTTCTGATGGATTATATGATCTAAATATTTATAGATTATTCCAAGAACATAGAATATGTTTTTATTGTTGAACCTTTTACATCGAGTGTCCCTTGGTGATTGCTTTTTTTGGGTGTGCATGCATTATAAAAATATTACTAATCACTATAACAAGTGAATGAGGTTGATTGTGAAGAAATAAAAAAAATATAAAGTAGTTTATTGATTCACCCCCTTTCAGTGAACTCTCATTGTCCATGGAAATCTTAGTTAGCCATCATAATTAAAATTCCACTAGAAGTGTGATGGATAAGCACCAAAAGTTAAGTGTGTTACCCAACCCTAATTTTTGTTGAGGGTTGGTTTGGTAAATATTCCATAAGATTTTTCTTTTAATTACTTTAATTTAATCATCTCATTTTCATAAATATCGAAACATTCTTCTTTTTTTTATCATTATATTTTATCTCCCCATTATAATATTCAAATATTTCTATACTTACTAATTTTAAATGGATTTATAATCCATTTTTTTTGAATTAAGTTTCTTATATTGAGGCTATCGTCAGCCATCTGATTATTCATATAGTTGATTCCTCTTTGATATGGCTTTATCCAATTCAATCATTATACTTATAGTTTGACGAATTTATTAATTTTATATAATTCATTGATAATTAATCATTTCTTTATTTTGTAATCTTTATTTATAGTTAGGTTGGTTAATTCAAACATTTTTTTATGGTTTAATCATTATTATTCGTGTGATATTTCTATTTTTATTTGTGAATTGGAATTTGAAATTTCAAATAGAAACCTTAGAGGATTTTTTATGAAATTAATTGCGACGTTTCTTATACCTGTCATGTTTGATCTGTTCTGGTTAAATTTATTTTATTATGTGTTTGGTATAAGGGTGATTTTACCTTGTTTTTTAAAGTGATAATTAATGTGCTATTGATTTCAAATTAGGAAAAGTGGATTTAAAATGGATAATTCTTGGTGATTAAAAATGTTTTAATGTTAAAATTCTTGCATAAAATGCTTTGGTGATTACTATGATTTATTAAAATGATGGATAAGTTGCACCATGATTGAAAGGGGAAATGATACAGTTATGTTATACTATGATCAAAAGGGGAATGAAATATATGTTATTTTTTGTGTGAAAAGGGGAATTATGGCTTTGTTATTCCATTATTAAAAGGTAAATAGTGGTTATGTTATTCCATGTGTGACAAGAGGAATGATGAATCTATTATTATATGTGATTAAATTTAATAAAATGTATATATTATGAAGATAATGTAATGGGGTTACCATGAAAAATGACATGCTACCGTGTTAGCTCTATTATTTGACTAAGAAATGAGATATCCAATTTATGTGCGTAAAAAACTGATTATGGATTGAACTGTTAATTTTAATTACTATATTTCATTATTATATATAAGAAAATACTACATAGTGGGAATTTTTTAGGGCCTTTGATGTCATTCCACTGAGTTTTTATGCTCAAATTATATATATACACATCTAATGTATATACAAATCACATATCACAAGATATAGTTAAGGGAAAATAACCAATGTAGGTGTTTGATCTTGAAAATGTCATGGATCTTGAGTGATGGATTCTTGGAGCATATTATAAAGGAGTTGAATATAAATTTACCAATTTACTTTTAATTTTAGTTATGAATATGTGAGACATATATTTGACATTTTCATTTCATTCTCTTTGGTTATATGATATTTAAATATGCAATGAGATCCTCTAGGATTTATTTTGTTTATAAATATTTTTCTTCCATTATGATTGATGATTATATTGTGATGATTTACTATAGGGAAAATTTAATAGTCCACACCATACACCCCATGACATTCCCCTATTCTTAGGATTCTACCTTATGGGTTTATTTCCTAGGATACATGCCATGTATGTCCTGGAAAACACATAACAATGGTTGAGGTATCCACTTCCCCTTAAGAGTGAG
This sequence comes from Viscum album, assembly GCA_963277665.1. Lineage (NCBI taxonomy): Eukaryota > Viridiplantae > Streptophyta > Magnoliopsida > Santalales > Viscaceae > Viscum > Viscum album. The sequence goes on along the minus strand of OY728165.1, from coordinate 1,333,541,430 downwards.
CTTTCTAATCCATAAAAAACTAATGTGGGATCACCCTTAGTCCCACCCACCAATTAAAGTACCACCATCATTATTGTAACATCAGTTTGGGTATTATCTCTAATACAGTAGTAATACCCCTGTCTACCTACACCGTGATATTATCCCCTTCTTGGGCCTTGTCCTCATAGGTTTTTTTCTCAAGATATTGGATAAACCTCCCTTGGAAAATACATCATGAGGTATCCATCCCCATTTATAGGTATATTTATTATCCACCAATAGTTGATGTGGGATTTCCTTTAGTACTCCCCTTTCATTAAGATCCCAAAAACTACTTTGGAACATTGGTTAGGGTAATTTTTATGATACCATTGTAACAACCCAGCCTATCCGCACCATGATATTGTCAACATATTTGATCTCAACATCATGGGATTTATTTTTCTCAAGATATGATCCAATATTTCCTTAAAAAATACATAATATTGGTCACTCCACCTTAATAGGGTGATTCTTTCTCTACCAATAACCACTCTGGGATTTTTTATGAATCAAATCGGGTCGACCTGACTTGTCACCTGATCCGGCTTGCAATAAGGCCTCAAGATTGCCTCACCATATGCTGGAGGCTATCAACTAGTGGAAAGGTTCTAATCCATATAATGGGGATACTATGCCCTCAAATTAGAGTAAATTAATAATAGGAAAATTAATGAAGAAACATGCACATCCATAAACATCAAAGTACTCATAATAAATAACCAAAACTGAAGAAGGCTATATCAAATTGAAATTTTCATACAAACTCATGGTCATACAAAAACATACAAAAACTAGCCACCCACTGGTATGACCACATATATTGTTTAAGTAAAAGTAAATAAATATACAAGGCTCTACTGCTATCCCCGAACCATACCACATACCCATTATCCACAACTATCAAAATTCTTTAGCTTGATCATCAAACTCCACACGAGTAGTTCCACTTGATCAATAAATACTAGGCCTCTACCCAATCTATCATGAAACCTATTCTCTGTCTACAAATATACATAAGGTTTACTTGTGTATAAAAATGAAAATACTGTGGTGAGAAAGAAATATTAGTAGGCCACCCCCAATAGTGAACCTAACATTTGTTTTCATATGCAAGTGTGTGAATATGTGATAGTCTTATCCTAGTAAAACAATAACAACTAGAATAAAAAAGATAGACAACTAAAATAAAAGTAAAACAATCATACTAGGGATCTAGAATAACAACCAAGGTAAATTTACCCTTACTACAACCATATTTAGAGGACTTATCACACATGGATCACCAATACACATGAAATCAGGCATGTCTTCCAGATCAAAAAAGGAGATACACATGCCTAACAGATCATCATGCATAAAGGATAGACCGTAAGATCCCATCCTAGGCATCCAATATAGAATCACACACATCTACCATGCTCTTAGACTCCAATAGTACAATCTAAACTGGTGAGAAGAACTCTAGATCAACATTGGAAAACCAATCCAATTCTGAAATTCCTCTAGAACTAATCAGGAAAAAATTCTAACAAAAAGGTGGGCTCAAAATCTATAACTTCCATCTGAGAGTGAAAAATGTACATGTAATAAAACATAACCCACTCTATGAGTTCCTCAAAACCTCATAATCCCAAATACCCTAAATAGAGTTAATACACTACATAATATGGGATACACTCATCTTGATCATCTATTAGCTCCATTGGCCCACCTAACAAAAACTCACAGAGGAGAGAATTCAAAAAACTTGGGGAAAATGCCTCCTATAAAATCTATAGAATTTATCTCACCTCCAAAACCTCATTAAGGAACTGACTCCAACATTCAATCCCTCACACACTAATCATAATAGGTTGACCAATTCCCAAACCTATCAACAAAAATGCTGAACCACAACACCAAACCACTAGGGTCACCATGAAATGAGACATTCTTTTTAGGCCCAACAAAGTACATGGAACCCACCATGGTCTCAATAATAAAATATGGAACCATAGGATAATCTCATCATAAGAAACCTCTACTAGGGTCTCTAACACATAACCCAAAATAAGACAACACCTCTCCCATAAGGGTATACTCAATAGTACCACACCCCCAAGGGAACCCTAAAAGAACACCTTTCTCATAATGGAAACATAGAGGATCACTGAGACCCTTCTAAAACTCCATAAAATGAAACCTAGTTATACCCAACACCCCCCTGACATCACCACAACCAAAGGGATCTAATCAATCCAAAATCAGAGTAAATAAAACAATAAAATAATTACAAGAAGCTACTTGGTCCCACCTTCTATGAAGCATCTAAGAGAACCTCAAATTAAACCCAATTAGAATCCTGATCAATGTTTTATAACAATATCATGGCCCTCACCCATGCCTCATAACACAACCCACTTCCCTTGAGATGATTCTAAAACCAAAACCCAAAGGAATCCTCTTACAAAACCTTAAATAATCCAAAACCACATCTAGTTGTCCTCAAATAGCCTCAAGATACATAAAATCACATCTTATATGGAAAAAACTCGAAATAGACTATCTACATGTCCAATTATGACTCTAGTGTGAGAAAATAGTAAAAAATATCTAAGGGGGAAGTGCACATCATGTACCTTATGTATATTGAATGTATCCCCAAATATAATCCCTAGTTGTGTACCTCAACTCAACCTGTGTGAACTTTCACCAATCCCATTCCATGCATCAAAAACACATGATGTGTAACCCACACGAGGTACTTGGATATGTAGCCTATATAGAGTCAGTCCAAGAACCCTACATAGCCTATGGTTGTGTATTATGCACTGGGTATAGTTGTGTACCCTATGTAAATATGTGCCCTCGACACAGGGTGTCTAGATGATCACACAACCACACATTTATCCACCACTACATGGAGTGTCACATGTACTATATGTTGTGTAGTCCTATTCTTCAACCTCTCTTCCAAAAAAAGAATACATGACATGTTTTCTCTAAACTACATGATATGTAAGGGGTTTTATGAATCGAAATCACCTAAAAATCCCTAAAAACCAAAATTTCTCTTAAAAAACATCAGTTCAACCCTCATGGGGTCCCCAACAACTAAAAATAATAATAAAATAACTTATAAACAATTAATCTATAGGAATTTGTAGATAAAATATTAAATAGTTCCTAAATGAAGGTGTAAAATGCTAAAGCTTTGATATTGGATCGTCAAGATACCACACCCAAACCCCGATCCAACACCGTGACCACTCCCTAGTGAAATCACCATATCCCTATCCCTCTCATTTTCTTCAGTTGTGTGACACCTGCTGAGTGGTAATGTGATATATACATGTAAAAATACAATGAAGAGGAAATAAAGAAAAAAGGAAAAATAAAAGAAAGAAAAATATAAAAGAATAGAAAAAAAAGAAAAGGGGCTCGAGCTTAGGCCTGACACCCACAAAAAATTTATTTCTTTCCTAAACCCCCCCCCCCCCTCATGGACTTAATTGTGTAGTCAAAATCTAAATAAAATTCTCCATTAAAAATATATCACTAAATGAATGCACATGAATAATTAATATTTAATTAATAAAATATTAAATATTCATCCAAAATTTGAATGTATTGGAATACATACAAACTCTTCTCCTAGGGAAAAAACCTTTTTAGTACCAATATACTGGTTAGAAAAATTATCCGAGATCATCTGATGGGATAAATTACTATTTTCCCTTAAACTACATGGGGATAAAATTCAAATTTACATTGTTTTTGTCAATACATAATGATTTGATTTGTTATTAACTCCCCAAAATAATTGATTCATTCCCTCAAGAAGCCTTGGTGTTCAACCAACTACAAAGATTCACTCCAAACACTGAAACATCCAACACTTCTTCGACTATCCACCGACTGGTCTCACAGTGCCCATGAATCTCCCAAAAAAGGTCATTAATTTGTGACTGATATTATACACCCCACTATAAGATCATCCTTATCATATCCCTATGAATAAACACCAAACTCCATGGGTCACACTCCATCCACTACCTAACATTATGAGTAGTTTTGTCTAACTTCCTCACACCAGAGTACCAACCTAAAACACCAAACACCTCCCATTATTGGATCACTAAGAATGATGTCCCCTATTCTATATAACATAATTAAAATGAGGATTAAAACCCCTAAAATATAATTTTGTGAACTCACCATATGAATCCCCTTACAGTACTTGAGCAGAAACCCACTCAAACTCACCGAAAAATGATAGTTTCTTTTTCCCATGTAACCCAAAAGTAAAACCAAACACACACTCATATGGTCAAGGGCCCAAAAAACTTAGGATAAATTGAATAAAACACTAACCATGATCCTATAATAGTCAATTTCTAAAAAATAGAGTATCATTTACAATTATATTAAAAATTGAGGCATCTACTAAATGCCAAGATCAACCACATCATCACCCACCACTTGAGAATCAATCCAAAACAACATGAACCTACTTTTTCTCCCGCTACACCACCAGAAGAACTTAAAAAACCAAAAAGGATAAGTATAAAACGAAACTTTCACTATTAACCCGACAATAGAACTAAGAGAACTCCTATTTCTCTACTAATTAAGCCCATGAAAAACTCAACCTAACCATATAACTTCTCAGTGGAACCACAACCTCAGAAAACTTGATCATAAACTAAATATCTCTTTGAAATAATTTTCATCATCAATCCCCCACAAGTTTTAGAAGGGAATATAAAACCCACACTAACCCACAAGGGTATCCACACATCCCTTAATGAATGGAATACATTTACAACACCAATAAACATATCACCAAAGGATTCATATGGACAGTCATTAGAAGAAAAGATATATGTGATTCAATTGAGTAGAATAACATAATAAAACTATATGAAATAATTTTATAAGATTATTGTGGAAACTTTAGACAAAATAACCTCCATATTCAATGAAAACACACATAAATAGGTATATTTCATGTGAATAATACATTCCTAGAATGATGCATGTAAATATGACTCTTTCCAATAGGCCTAGAGTCAAAAACCCATAAATAAATAAATTCACAAACCCAAGTGCATCACTCAAGGTTAAATCATACAACTATCAAAATAGAAACCAAGAAAAATAATTCCATCACCCTAGTAACCAAGACTTTACATCAGAAAATATGTTCATGATGCACCAATCTAAGGTATATTACAAGCCCCAACACATTCCTAAACTGCATGACTATTGACTCCACAAATTATAAAACGGGATAAGATTTGATACCATTTTCTCACAAACTGATCCATGTTGACTTTAACTATAACCTAATCCAATTTGTAGTTAGGCCTTAAGAGTGCCTCCCCACATATGAGACTCTTCCAACTAACAGTGAGGGCCTAATCAATATAATGGGAAGACTATGATCTCAGATTAGAGCAAAAAATAGTGGAAAAAAACTAAATAAATACAAATCCATAAACATCATACTATGAATAATATATACCTAAAACTAAATCATTTCATATCAAATGGAATGATGCATACAAACTCATAGTCATGATAAAACATAAAACAACTGATCACCCAGAGATCCAACCACATATTAAAAATAAATTAAAGAAAATAAATACACAAGGCTCTACTATTATCCCTAATACATAACACATAAATAGTCTTTACAAATATAACACTACTCTAGATTGATTATCAAACTCCACATGATCAGTCCCACTTGATTAAGAAACACCATGCCTCTAACCAATCCATCATGAAATTTATTATCTATATATAAGTAGAAATAAGGTCTGCATGCACACTAATGTTCATGTACAGGGGGTGTGAAATAAATCTTAGTAGGACACCCCCAATGGTGAAAATAACATCTATTGTCATATAAACGTTTATTCATATATGATGTGCTCATCCTATCCAAAAAAACAACTAGAATAGGAAATAGACAACTGAAATAAAAAGAAAAGAACTAACCCTGAGATCTAGCCAAACACCCTAGGTAAATCTACCCTTGATCCATCCACCATCGGAGGACTTATAACACATGGATCACTAGTCCATATGATATCAGAAATGTCCATTGGGTCATAAAGGAGCTCCATAAGTCTAACCCGCCAATATACATGAAGGTTAGACCCTAGGATCCCATCATAGTTTTCCAATATGGAAACATACACATACACCAAGATTTAGGAATCCAATAATATGATCTAAACTGACGACATGATCTCAAGGTCAACACTGGAGAACCTATCCAATCCTAGAAGTCTTGTAGAGATAATTGGAAAAATAGACCAACAAATGGGTTTTCTCAACGTCCAAGAATTCCAAATAGGAGATAAAACTGCACCTAAAGGAAATCATTGAAAACTCCATTAGTTTCTCAACTCCCCAGAATCATAAATACCCTATCTAGATATAATACTAAACATATGAGGGGTTTACTCATCTAGATCAACCATAATCTCCCTAGAATCTCTTAACAATGACCAATGGGGGAGAAAATCCAAAAAACCCAAGGCTAATGACTCAACCACTAACATCCATAAAACATTTATTTCCTCCAAAACCTCAGCATGGAATCACCTACAATATTCAAACCCTCAAGTACCAAACAAAAGGGGTTGGATAATTCCCACACCCATCAATAACAATGATGGACCTCATTATTGACCCTCTTAGGGTCACCAAGAAATAAGGAACACTTAATAGGTCCAACAAAGCATGGGGAACCCACCATTGTCCCCTGAAGCACATCTAAAACCTCCTCATAATTTTATTACAAGAAACCTCACTTGACCTCTCTAACACACAAACCAACCTTGAACAGAACCTCATCCACAAGGGTATCCTTAGTATCATCAATCCCATAAGGGAATCCTCAAAGAACACCATAACCATAAGGAAAACCTTGAGGGTCCCTCAAACCTATCTCAAAACCCATTAAATGGAAACCATACATACCTAAAAACCCATGAAGTCACCATAAACCAAATGGTACAACTGAGAAAAACCTCATGCAACTGAACTAACAAAACCCATCCAAGAAGCTACTTGGTCCGTCCATCTTGGAACCATCCAAGAGAACCAAAAATAAAACCCACTTGGTATACTAATCTAAGTTTTCTAATGAGAACATGCCCCTTAATCAGGCCTCAAACCACAACCCACTTCACTCAGGAGGATTCCAAAACCAAATGCTAATGTAATCTTTCTATTAAACCTTGAACCATCAAAAACTACATATACATGTCCATTAGTCACCCCTATGTCCATACTATGACATCCTACATGAAAAATAATTAGAATGGTCTATCTAAAATTCTAATTAGGACTATATGATATCAACAAAAAACTCCAAGGAGGAAGTACATAGTGTGTACCTCATGTACACAACATGTACCCCTAAAGAACCTCCCTGGTCATGTACCACATCCCAATCAGCATGCATTTTAACCAACTATATAATTCATACTAAATACACATGACATGTATTCTACATGAGGTACCTAGACATTTACCTCACACAAGGTTAGGAAAATTACCCTACCAGGACTCTGAATGTGTATTATGTATAGGTTCTAGTTGTATTCTCTACAAGACCATTTTCCCTCGACATGAGGTGTTTGGACAAGTACTAAACCATATAATGAGCCTCCCCTACACAACATGTCACATGAATCACATGCTACATAGTTTTATTAATAAACCTATATCCTAAAATATTAATACATAATGTGTGTTCTCTAAACTACATATCATGTAGATGGGTTTATTGAGAAAAAAATCCCCTATGAAGCCCAAAAAACCCTCTGTTTCTCCCCAAAACACTCCAGATCAACCCTTAAGGTGTCCCCAAAAACCCAAAAACAAAATTAAAACTTAAAAAACAAATAAAATATTGGAAATTTTTGCTAAAATATTAAATATAATCTACCTCAATTTGAAAAACATAAAATATTCAATTTAAAATCCTTAATACACCACTATGTACCCCGATCTGGCTCTACTCCCACTCTCCTAGGTAATATATCTATATCTCTCTCTCCTTCCTCTTGACTACGTGAAAATGATTGTGGGAGCCATTTACCTGACAAGGAAATAGGTATGAAATAAATAAAAAAGGAAAAAGAAACGAAAAAAAGAAAAGAAAAGGAAAAAGAAAAATTAAAAGAAAATGAAAAATAAAATGAAAAATAAAAATAAAAAGAAAAAGAAAAAGAAAAAGAAAAAGAAAAATAAAAAGAAAAATAAAAACAAAAAGAAAATAAAATAAAAATAAAAAAAAGAACAGGGGTCTGATATTGGCCCCATAACCCATAACAAGTTTATATATCTCCTCAGAAACCCCCCATTAAAAAATCAGGTATAAATTTAAAATCTAAATGAAAAACTATATTCAAAATATATCACCAAATAAATGGGCTTGAATAATTAATATTTAATTAATTAAATATTAAATATTCCAACAAAATTCAAACACCTCATTATTCCATTAAACTATTATCCTAGGGTAAAAACCATATTCTGGGACTAAAAAAGTGGTCATAAAAATCATCTCGGATCATCTAATAATATAAACTATCACTTCCCACCTAAAAACAACCCAAGGATAAAATTTCAAATTCCCCCTGATTTTCTCAACCTGTAATGACAAAGGTGATTATGGGATCACCCTCAACAAATCCCATGGGATGGAGGCCCAAGAAAGGGATAATATAATGGATGATTAAGGGAAATAACACATCATGTATTGGTGGAAAAGGAATATACCTATTAAGTAGAAGTGGATACCTCAACCACTATGATGCATTTTCTAAGAGAGGCTTAGCCTGCATCTTGAGAAAAAACAAACCCATGAAGGTAAGGCTTAAGAAGGGGATAATATCATGGGGTAGTTGAGATAAGATGCTACAGTGGTATCAAATGTAGTACTTAGACTAATGTTCCAATGAGCACATTGATACCTTAATGGGCAGGAAGGCCTGAGTGCTATCTAGAATCAGTTTTTGGTGGATAACGAAGCTTCCTATTAAGGAATAGTGGAAAATTATACCATCTTGATGTAATTTCTAGGAGATGATTGACTTATATATTGAAAAAAACAAAACACATAAGGGAGAAGCCTAATAAAGAGACAATATAATAGTTCTATCAGGCCATGTAATTATAGTAAATATCTCCCTAAAATAATTTTTTAAACCCTTATCACCAATCACTTGCCACTAATTATTTTAGAGTGTATCTAAGGTCAGGTGATGTTTTGACTTGGTAAGAGTGTTACACTAAGGATAGATGTTACAAAATGGTATCAAAGTCTTTTTTTATAATTTTATCATATTGTTAAAATAGATATAAATATGTTAGGAATTGAGAATTAATCTTTAAATATATCTAATCGGTATAATTATAGTGGGTTCTCAGGTTTCTAGGGTAGTATAAGATTTAATTAATATTGTAAAATATTTATTTTATGTTTTAATTTAATTTTTACTTAACTATGGTGGGTAATGATATATTGAATTTATATATCATATTTAATATATAGTAACATAATATATGTGTGATTACATATGATTGTTCCTTGATTTTAAACTAATACGAGAAAATAAAACTAGTTAAATAATTTAATTATTAATATTTAATCAGTAATTTCATGAATAAATTACTAGTGTTGTATTAATTAACTAAAACCATTAAGTTAAATGTATTGTTGTGAAATATTTGACTTCCATTTATATATGTATGAGTAAATATACATATGATATTACTTGAGTATGAAATGATTATTTTTTAAATATCTAGTTGAAATAAGGATTAGTGTATGTTTTTAATGGGGTATATGTGATTATTTTGTTATAATTAACATATTTTATTACTAAAATTTTATTTGGTTATATTAAATTATGGATCAAAAGAGGCATGTTGGGGAATGTATCATTGAGGAATTTGTTTAGGTATGATGCATGGAAGATCACTAGGAGGGTGATTTGGAATATTATTTTCTAGTATTTCTTCATGTAGCTCCAATGAATGTGTAGATTAACATGAGTTTTATTAATGTGTTTTAGGTAGGTGAGAATGGGGTTTTAAGTGGATAATTTATAGTAACTAATGTTAAAAATGATTTCTAAGTATAACATCCACCAATATTTTTAGGGAATATTAAATATAAGGGTGTAGAAGAATGTTTTCAGAAGACTAAAAATATATTTAAATTGATATATTCTCTAGAGAATTAGGAGGTTAATTTAGTAGTACCCATGCATGAATAACCAATACTATATTGTTTTCATGTGATGATACAAGAAAATAAGACTGAAGGGATGACTTGGGAATAATTTTAGACTCTATTTAATGAAATTTTTTATCCATACACTTATGGGATTAATAAATCTCAGGTTTTCATATATATTTAATAGGGGATATGTTATTAATAGAGTATTTAGTGAGGGAAATTAATTTACTTAGTTTCTATTTAAATTTGTTAGGTGAAGTGGCTAAAAATTCTATTAACATTGAGATTGGTTTGAGACCATGACGTCATGGTCCTGTGAATTTTTTTGTTTACTATTATATATATATATATATATAAAATAAGTAACTTATTTTGGATAAAGATATAAGATTAATTAAGAAGGATTATATAGGGATGGAGATAATAGGGTTTTCAAGTAAATTATCACAAGGATAGAGGAAAAAGCTTTATTAGTAATGCTAAGGTGAAAAGAAATAAAAAAATTAGATAAAATAGTTTTATTTTTCTCTATATTTAGGGTGGTATCTATAGGAATATTATCAGTATGTACCAGTTAGTCATACAAAATTCATGTGTCACAATAAAATAAAGTAATTTCATTCTTGTAATTTTTATGGAATTTATAGCATTAATATTGGAGTATATATCAGAGAGGTAGGGGATGAGGTGAAATATTGAAGTATATTTTACACAATTGTCTTGGAGGACCTCAATAGAGTATTATATGGGATTCATTTAGTAAATTTGGTCATAGTTTTTTATGGGGTTCATAGGGACCATCTCGATAGAGAGTTGTTTATTTAGGTAGTCAGGAAGTTCATTGTTAAGATTATGGAGTTAGTACCAGATAATTATATGGTGTGGAGTTGATGGTAGTATCTATTTTCAATGGTTTGTTTTGTAATACAAGGTTTGATTCTAGTGAATTTTACTTTTTAATGTTATATTTTTAACATTAGAGAATCAAAATATTTGATTTATTCTCATTTATTAAATGACATGGGTTTTAACATGGAATTTTATTCTAGGGTGATGAATGTGAATAATATTTTGGGAAAAAGATATGAGAAGATTAAAATATGTCTATCTTGATCTATTATTATACATATATTTGAAAATATTTAGGATTTTATTGTCTTTTATATAAATAATTTTAAAATGATTATGGTAATGGACTAATTAACTCATTTATGAGATTAAATTGATTGATACTAATAATGAGTGACACTCTCTTTACATAGGAATGTATATTTTATTTTTTTGGTTTATGAAATATTCTTGAATGTTTGGAATGAATTTATTAAAGGAAATTTAGGACTATCACATATCATATGGTGGGATTTGTTCTTGTTTCAATGGAAAAAAATAGTGGATCTATTTTTTTCATTTCATATTTGATCATTTTTATGATGTATTTAATAAGTATTTCTATAGTTTAGATCCAAAAAGAGAGGTATAATTAGATATTAATTTTGAAGTTATTACTAAATATATATAGATTTCTTCTTATATAATGAACCTTTAATAACTTTTAGATTTTAAAAATAAGCTTGAGGATTTTGAAACGAAGGGATTTATGAGTTAAAGTATTTCTCCTTAAGGTTTTCTGGTGTTTTTTAAGAAATTATAAGGTAATTCGAGGCTATGTGAAGATCACCAAAAGTTAAATTGGTTCATGATTAAAAAAAAGTGTCCATTACTATATATTTATGGTTTTTATTAGTTAAAGGGAGCTCATTGGATTTAAATGATTGGTGTTTGATTATGCTATCATCATATTAGGGTACATGATGAAGATATTCTGAAGACTACATTCTAGAGTCATTATGGTCAATGTGAATTTTAATAATTACATTTGGGTTAAATAATTCACTTTCAATGTTTATGTACATGATTAATAAAAATTTTCACCCTTATATAGATTTATCTAGTGTTATTTTTTTGGATGATATTTTAGTGTACTTATAATAAGAGGAGGAATATGAGAATCATTTGATGAATATTACCGTGACATTCTATGAGTTATGATAATATTTATAAATGTTATTTATTATATAGGGAGGTAAAAATTTTGGGTTATGTTGTGTCGAAATCTATAATTTTAGTGGATCCAAAGAAGGTGGTTTTAGTGGTGTCTTAGAGTGTACCTAAGAATGTCTTTGAGATACAATGTTTTATTAGAGATATATGATATTATCAAAATTTCGTTCAATACATTTCCAAACTTGTGAAACATGTGATAGTACTAACTATAATGAGATTAATTTTTAAGTGAGATGATTTATGTGAGGGATCACTTCAAGAGTTAAAATAAAAGACTTAAATCAGCATTTATTCCTATCTTAGTTGAGATGGGAAAGAGTTTTATTATTTATTGTGATGCATTTGGTATAAGATTAAGATGCGTATTGATGAAAGAATAATAAATAATGCACTATGGTTCTTCAAAACTTAGTCCATGTGATAATAATTACTTGATTCATTATCTTTGGTTGGCAGTAGTTTTACATGCTCTTATGTGTTGGTGGAATTATCTATTTAGTGAAAATTTTATGGTTTATAATGATTATAAGTGTTTGAATAACATTTTCTCTAAAAAATATTTCAATATTAGAAAAATAATATGGGCAAAGTATCTCCATTTTTTGAGATGGAATATAACTCAACCAAGGGAAATGTCATTTCTAATGTTCTTAATAAAAAATCATAGTTGGATGTGGTGTAAGAATCTATTAAATAATGAAAACTAATGAGTCCAATTTCTTAATTTAATTTATATATAGTAGAAGAGTAGGATAAATTTGTTTTATCTTATTTGAGCATTAAATATTCCATAGTGGATCACGTGAAAGATAATCACATTTCACATTTAGAGTTTTAGGTAATTCCTAAAATATTATATGGTGTGGATGAGATATATGGATAGACAATGGATTCTAACTTTATCTTATATGCTCATGGAAAATAATTATTCTAATACAAAAGAAATATTTATGAGTTATTTTCATATTTCATGGTGGGTTGTTCATAATTTTTTTGGATAACATATAAAATAGCATTTGATAATAATTTTAGTATCTGGGCATAAAATAGATATTTTATGTTTTTTTCACAACATATTACATATGAATAAGCATGTGTAGAGAATAAAATTCCTATTATTACACCATAATCTGTTTTTTTCTATTTTGGAAGTGGGATAAAGTCTTGATTGAATTTTTGGTAGGTCTTTTGAGACCACCTAGAGGTAGAGATGATGTATGGGTGATTTTTGATTAATTGACCAAGACTATACATTTATGACTAATTCAGGAGATAAAGTATATTGAAAATTAGAGAAGATTATATTTATAGTAAACGGTTAGTCTTTATAGAGGGTAAAATAATATTATTTAAGGATTGGATTCAATATTAACTTCTCACTTTTTTATGGAACTTCAATGAGATTTGGGTATATATGTGAAATTGAGAATTTATTATCATTCATATATGGATAATTAGTCTAAGAAAACTATAATGCTTTTAAAAGACATGTTTAAATCTATTTTTCTATATTTTTATGGTGATTGGGAGTATTATTTAGCGTTTATGTAGTTTTCTTATAACAATAATGACCAAGAATCTGTTCAAATGTCTCCATTTAAAAAATAATATGGTAGAGTTTGTAAATTAACTTTGTATTGGATGGAAGTTGGTTAATAATATCTTATTGGGACCAAGTTATTTATAGATATTACTAATCAAGTTTAGTTTATTAAAAAAAAATTGGTTATGGATCATAGTAGATAGTGATTCTATAAAGATATAAGGTGTCAACCATTCGAATTAAAAATGGGTGATCATGTTTTTATTTAAGTATTATCTTTATTTGGATATCATTTATTAAGTAAGAAAGGGAGGATATAACCTTTCTTTTTTTAGGTCCTTTCGAGATCCTATAATTTATTGGAGTATTTTCTCATCATTTTTCTACTCCTCCTTAATTTATAGAATGAATGATGTGTTTCATGTGTATTAGTTTATAAAGTATAATGAAGATTCAAATCATGTTATTAAATTTAGTGTTATTGAGTTTGTGGCTGATTCTTTGTTTATCAGGTAATTAGTTTGTATCCAAGATTTAAGTGAGAACACATTATTGAGAAAAAAATATACTATTGGTACATATACTATGGATGGATTACTAAGTTTAAGGTGATATAATGTAATTGGAAACGAAAATGAGATCTTAGTGGCTAGAATTGTTCACTGGAGTTGCTCAGTTAAGTTTCCATGTGATAATAAGCATTATAATGAATTGAGTTTCTTGGTATATTTTTTGAATTTAATTGATAATTTTTTATATTTTATTAAATGTGATCATGTGGATTTTGGACTAAATTTTGGGTTTTTGGATGTTTGGAGTAGTTTTTTTTTGGGGGGGGGGGTATTGTGGTTAATGATCTATTTGGAATTGGTGGTATACAACAAGAGACCACTGAAACTCTAGTGGGGATCACTGGTAGTTTGGTGGGTTTATAATGAGACTCTATATGACTTAGATGGAATCTAGATGCTCGATGGATAAAAAATAGAATTATAATTTCATTGGAAGTTATATGAAGAGAAATTATGAGTTTTATGGGTTTCACAACCCATGTTTTAAATGAGGGTTACTTATGTAAGATTGTATTTTATTTTTTCTTTTTATTTAATTTATTCATCCATCTCATTTACAAACATTTTCAAATATACTTACTTTATTTATCCTTTGATCACTCCCTCTATTATAATTTTTAAATATATATATATATATATATTTATTCTCAATGGATTTCTGATCTATTTATTACATTATGTTTCTTAAATGGTCAGATATAATTTAGTCAATTTACTTTTAGTTTGAAGAATTTGTAGTTTTTGGATGATTCATTGGGAATTATTTGTTTCTTTCATATTCGAATATTTTTTAGTGTAAATAATGTGACCTTGAACCATTATTATGATTTAATAATTATTATTTATGTAACATTACAAATTTGATATGTGAATTTACATAAGAAATGCAAAATGGACACCTTAGAGGGTTTAATTGTTGTTGAAATTAATTTTTATTCTTCGTATACCTATTATATTTGATCTACACTATAGAGACCCATAATTTAAATACATTGATATTACTTAAAAATTGAAGAATATTCATTAAAAATATAACAAATCTATGACAGGACCATATAGGTACACTTTCTTTAGAAATTGAGAAATATAAACAACTGGTTTAAATGACATATTCATTGTCTCCCACTTATTTCATCATAACTAGACCCATTTTTGACATATCTTACTTAATACCCTTATTCATGACCTGGGGAAAAGAAACATATGAAATATTTAGGTTAGATTCAAATTAAGGATAAACAAGGGAGATATTAATCATATCATAATCATAAGACAAGAAAACATTACATTTAAAAATCTTATCATGCATATGAAAGATCGTGATATCATGCCATGGGAAAAATTATAAAAGTTAATAAGAATGAATGAACGTAATACCAAAATTCATAATATAAGACATGATTTTTTTGGCACACACACAATCATATAAAATAATTTCATATCAATCAAGGATCATTTCAAATACTATCATAGTGGACATAGTCTATTACTGAACCAAGATCACTCCTCATTCTAGTCCTGTATTACTGAACTGAAATAATTTACAATTACATACCTCTCTATATAATGAGAGCTAATAATTAACCAATTAATTGGATGGAGATATAGGTATCACCCATATCATAATTAAATCCTTCTTACTAGTACTATAAAAACATAAATCATTCATCATAACCCAAGGAATAAAATGGTTTTATTTAAACATCTTTCCACCATAACATAATCCATGTAAAACAAATGAATTTCATAAATATAATTTTATCATAAACATAATAAAATAATAGTAACAATAAGTATATTATACTTGAAATATAACCATATTAAATAATTCCATCTTATATGGAAAATAATTTTGATATAACACTTGAAGTTAATTCTGGAGGAAAACATCCTTTATTTTTCAAAAACATTTTCTTTTCTCAAAATGGAACACAATTAAAAAAAACAATTTATTTGCAAATAACCTTTAAATATTTTAAAGGAATATTCATGGAAATATGGTGTTATTAAAACATAAAAAACCATCATTCCATATTAGTTAAAAGAAAACATTCTTCTCGTACTTTTTTCAGATAAGTCAAAAAGTACCTCGTTTAGAAAAATGACAAAAGATTCATTTCATAACGTTTAATAAAAATTCACCAATGGGTAAAATTGACTTAATAAAATTGTATAACAATATAAATAATATTAAATATTTAGGAAACATGGACATGGATGATAAATATACCCCAATAAATACTTACGTATAAACAATCTCAAATAATAATGAGATTGTGAAATTATCCCTTACCATAGGTCTAATTTCCTTTATATGTATCCAAAAATCCGTTATAAATATTTAAATAATGTAATTGAATTATTTAATAATCATATTCATTTTTATGATATCATAAATGATAATATTATCATCTGTTTGTTAGTAACATTATTACTTGTCTATTGGGTGTTAACTTCATTATTTTCTTACGCATGTTTTGTTGGATAAGTTATTATTCCTATTATTAAGTTATATTTATATCATTTAAATAATTATATTAGTATAATATATATCATATTTTTTATTCCATTCATTTATATAATCATGCATTAATGAAGATCATGTAGAATGAATCGCATCACATCGTGTAGACGGCACACCATACGTACACACGAGCAAGGATATCATTCCCATAATTATTTAATGGTATTGAATTGGATGTTGAATAATATTTAAAAATAAATATAATGTTATAATAATCATATATAGTTATTATTTACATCATTAAACCCATCCAAGTAAGGTGGTGGTGAAAAATAGATTACACCACGTTGTGAAGATGGTAAGTCGTATGTATGCATGCGTGGTGATTTTTTTTGTAGGATGGATAGAAGAGGGAATATGGGTTTTTAATAATAATAATAACATCTCTGTATATAAGTGACACTGGAGTTATTAGTTTATAATGAAACAACTCATGAATAGGAAGTAGATGAAGAAAGAAGTTTGAACGAATCGGTAGAGGAGATTACCTCTTCTTCGACGTGCTCCCTCTAAACCTCCTCATAAAGCACTGGAGTTGTCCTTTGAATAAGACCATAACCTCTATAATGTTACTAGATAAGTTTATAAAGAAAGTGGGTTGGTTATTTACAAGTTTGAAGGCTCAAAGTTAAGTGAATATGTGAGGTAGGAAGTTCCCTTTTATAATTAAGGTGACAAGTACTTTTGGGATCTCCAAAAATATTAAATTATAATAAAATAAAACTCCATTCAAAAACCTCCAAAATATCCCAATTTATAATATTATATGATATAGGGTTGTAATAACATCCAAAAATAAATTTTAGGAAACCTTTTTCAGTCAATTTAAATCTTATCATTTTAATTGACACTTAGTTATTTTATTTAATTTTTAACTAGGGTAACAAATATTTCAATATTAAAAGAGTGAAATATTTACTTATTTGATGTAAATTAGACCATAAATAAATAATTAATAAGATTTTAGACTATATTATAATTATTATATATTTTTAAAAATGTTTTATGATTTTTTAAATAATTTAATAAAACATCATTTTGATAAATAATCAATAGCGTCAATTTTGACACTATTCAATTCGTTGATTTTTAAAAATAACAAGATAACTTTGAACAAAATATTTTATTATATTCCTAATATGTCAAGGTCATATATAAAATTCATTCAACATATTAATTATCCAAAATTATATTTATTTTAATATTATAATAACATATATTTGTTCTCTCCATTAATAAAGTAACTATAAAATCAATTTTGCGTAATTATTTAATACACTTATTTTTGAATAAAAATTAAAATTAAAATACTATGATGAATATAAATCTACTATATTTCATAATAATACTTTTATTTTAATATATATTCTCTAAAATCTAACATTAAAAATGTTATACTTATTAAAACATGAATGTGACAAGTTTAGTATCACTTTAAATAAAATAATATAAGTGTCACAATCCCTTCTACAAGGCTTCAAATGGTCAATAAATAGGCCCTTTGATGGTTATGGTCGATATATACTCTAAAAATAATATTTTTTCAAGTGTTTGGGTAATTTAATTATTATTATCACTTTAATAACAATTATTTTATTGATTCCTCATCAATTAAATAATTTCTGCATCATTAAAGTATAATTATTTAAGGTAATTATTTATTTAATAAAAATTAAAAATACATTATCATGATAAATATAAAAATTATATATTTAAAATTAGTATTTATAATCTAATTTATCTTCTATATATACTTATATTTAAAATGGTATAGTTATTAAAACTTGAGTAAGACATATTTAACTTCTCTTTAAATAAAATAAAATAAATGTTCTAATCTCATCCAAGTGGCTTAAAAAGGAAACCATTTTGACCCAAGGATGATTTAGGTTGAAAAAATCACACAATTATTATGTTAGGGTAATTTTATAATATTATTATTACCCTTAATTACTTGATTTACCCTTTTACTATATTAATAAAAATTACTGAAGTTACTATTCATAAAGCCCAAAAATAAAATAAAGATATTTACATAATTTGGACCTAATGATTCAAAATATGGGATAAATTTTTAAAAATTAAAAACACATAATTTTCAGTAATTAATTTAAAATTAATCCCATTTTTGAAATGAGAAAATGAGTTTTAAAAGTTAAAATATTGGAAAAGATTGAACTGTTTTTAAATCTAAATTGAACATAAAATTAATGAAAATGACCTAAATTATATTAATTGATAAAAATATATTCTATTTATACATTAAAATTATTCAATAATATAAGTTATCCATATAACTTATTTTGATGAAAAAAGTTGTTTTCAATTAAAACTTAGTATAGTTTCACTATTCATCAAAACAAGAAAGTTATCAAAAAAATATCAAAAATTCATCCAAAGTAAATTTTAATATCCCGATTCTAAAGAATAGTTTTATGTTCTCATATAAAAATTATTAATTTGTAAAAAGTTTACATGAAAAAGGGTTCCCCATTAAAAGGCGGTAAAAGTACCATTATGAAAAATATAGGTTTTTATACATAAAATAGGGTCTTTTCATGCCTAATGTCAAAAATATCTATTGGATGAATATAAAAAATATTTTATTTATATATAAAATATATATTTCATTATTTTCATTTACTAATAGACATTCACTCAATTTATTAATAAGAAAACACAAACATATAATTGATTTATATTTTTCTTAAATAATTGGTAGCCAATGAATTCACCATACATTTTAATAAGTTAGTTATATTTATTCCTTCTAACCAAATGACTAGGTTATGATGTTAATTTTATACTAAGGGAATCTTGCAGTTTTTTTAAACTCATGATTGCATACAATTCAAGCTATTGAAGAATTAAAATTATTAAAGAAAATATTTCACAAAAATATCCAGGTGTTACATAAATATGTTAAATTAATTTTATGATGTGTTTATTATAAAAGTGATTTTATTATTTTTTTAAAGTGAGAATTTTTATACAATTTATTTTAATTTGATAAAATTACATTAATAATAAAAAAATGTTGTTTTTTAAGAGGTAATAAATGTTAAAATATTTTTGTACTTTTTCTAGGGATATTGAAGGTTTATAGAAAATGATGGTTAAGTTATGACCTGATCGAAATAAGAAATGATATGGATGTGTTATTCCATGATAAAAAGGGGAATGATTACTATGATATTCTATGTTTGAAAAGGGGGAATGATGGATATGTTATTCAATTATTGAAAGGGAAAGGATGATAATGTCATGTCATGTGTGAAATGAGGAATGATGGCTATGTTTTACCATGTGTGAAAGAGGAATATAATGGTTATGTTATATTAAAAATGTAATTAGGTTACCATAATAAATGATATTCTATGGTGTGGGATTTATTATTAGACTGGGGAATTAGACATATAATTTATTTGTGTGGTGAATTGATTATGGATTTAACCATTAATTTTCATTATTACATTTAATTATTTCTTATAGGAACATATTATATCATGGAAATTGGTAGGGGAGTTTTGTGTTATCCTACCACATTATTATGATCAAATCCTATATGTACATATATTGTGTTCATACAATATTATTTCAAATGATACAAGTAAGGGTAAAGGAACTATGTAGGTATTTTTTAATTTCATAGGCTGTAGCCACTCTCAATGACCAGGAAAATGATGCTACATAACCTCAAGAATGCCTCCTTATATTCTTAAGGCCACCAACTAGCATTGAGTGACTAATCCATACAATGGGGAGACTATTCTCTTGAATTAGAGTAAAAAATTGTAGAAAACAACTAAATAATCATCCATAAAAAACATTATAGTATTCATAATCAAATAAACACAATTATTTTACAAAATTAAATGCTTTCATACAAGTACACATCATTTATTTACCACAAGGACAATCACATATACAAGAAACAAAAGAAAAAAACACAATAGGTTGTACTATCGTCCATGATCATCATCTCAATCCTAATATCTAGTATCCCATTGAGCTACCCTAACATGATCTACTATAGAACCTGTGTTATGAACTGAAAGTAAACTGAAGGCCGACACACACACACACTATATTTCACACAAATTGTATGAGAAATACATCTCACTAGGATCTCATCAAGTTTCCATAGTATATTCCATCATATAAGTGTACACATGAAGAATGAAAATGTGTTAGAAAACAATGTTGTATATTGTGTGGTAACTAGGCCATCATGAATCCATGCACATTAGGTCATTGTGTGATTACTAGGCCACCATGACTCTATGTGAATTAGGTTTTCATGTGCTAACTAGGACACTAAGATACCTGATTATACTTTGATTGGAACCATGCTAGAATACAATCTTTAAATTGTTTCATACATGTTTTATCCTAGATCATACTCAAATAATCAGGGTAGGGAATCCACCAAATAAAGACCACTACTTGAAGGTGCTGGGTAATATCCCACATTAGAGTCTTTGGCCATCCCTTATCACTCATGGGAGGTCATCTATCAAGTTCTAATCACTAACTTATTACTAAGGTTGATCCCCTCATCAACACCTCAACCCACAACCTTTTCACTCAAGGTAGGTTCTATCACTCATTTTTCTGATCACTTCATAACCAGACTAACCTTCTCACTTAAGGTTGTCTATAATCTCGACCACTACCTTATCCCTTAAGGCAGGTTCCATGACAACACATTATCACTTAATGTGAATCCTCACTAGTCTCAATCCATTCCTTCTCACTCAAGGTATTCCTTGACTTCATGTACAAAAAGGAATCCATCTTACTCATGATAGTCCAACTAGTTCTATCTCACTCATGGAGGGAACAGACCTCAGGATCCACACCCCTACGTCGGAATCAGTTTCCCATCACAAGCATGAACAAGAACAAAAATAAATTCTTGTATCCCATAAAACATCTCACTAGGTCATCACTCAGACTTTAGTCACTTGGAACTAGCCTTGTACCTTGAAGAAAAACTTATATCACTTATTAGGGCATCCACTAAGGTCTTTTCGAGCTATCCCTTTCTCTGGAAATCAATACTATCTCATGCATTTCATCACACTATTACCTCATATCTAATAAGACCACCTAGACCCTATCCTTAATAGGTGGGGTTTAATTACCAACTAAAACCCACTTTTCATCCTAATGAGAAGTCCTAAAAATCCCCATGACCCACACCTAGGTCTCAACTCACATATCTATGTGGAGATCTCTCCAACCATCACCTAGAGGAAAACCCTATCCATCACACCCTATCATGACCCAAAGGAATCATTGTTCATTACTCACCAAGACTCCATTATGAACTCAATAGGCCGTTTCTTATCATTTTAGAGACACATGATCATCATGCATTCCATGTCTCAACCCCATGCCTCTTAGACCTACCCAATTGTCCTAGGAACCCATCCCAGGCTATCTCACATTTTTCATTCTTACCCTAATACCTACCCAAGGTATTATTTTAGCTTAACTGATAATCTACCCCCTTGGAAACTTAGTCACTGGGAAATTATGATTTACCTAAGTGATAAAGAGAACTTATACCAAGCATAAGAGACCCAACTCTTTCCTATCTCTTCTACCCAGGGCACCCTCTATCCCTATTCCATCTATTTTTTTCCCACGAAACATGTAATCTAAAAATAAATCATATATAAATAGGTATATTAGATTTTATTATAGGGAAAAAATACTTCCATAAAGAATTTACCATCCTCACCAGCTCATCCAAGCCCATCCACGACTCAATGAAGATTATAAAACTACCCAATCCCCTATCAAACACCATAAAACATAAATATATAATTTTAAAACAATATAAATAATTATTCAAATTTAACCAATGAGGAATAAAAATCGATAAAAATACTAAGAATCATATATTCAATAGAACTACACCTAAAAATGTGTGTTGAACTTTCTTAGATCTTCTCTTCCCACTACACACAAAAGGCCCATCATCCTCACTTGATTCCACCATGCTATAGAGGAATTGATACTAAAACCGCAGACAAAATTTCACCAAAATCAGGGATAGAAAAGAGGAAACAAAAAATAGAAAGAAAAATAATATTATTACCTTCCTTTGTGATAAATCAAATCCAAGAACATCCCCCCATAATGGTGGATCTATGAGAGGAAGGGAAGCGGTAAATATGGATGAAATGTCCCTCTCACAATGTCCTTGGTTCCCAAATACTAGAGGGGGATAACCCTAAAAATATGTGTCTACCCCTAATTAAGAAGGACACCCATGAATCAATTATGTAATGAATAGGATGGTCATGGTGTGATTCATCCCTTCACTTGATAAATTCACAATTCAACTATGAGGTCACAACTTGACACACTCTCGGAAGAGGGATCAACCCTCAACCAAACACCATCACTACTTCACCTATGGGTCACAACATGATTAACTTCATAAGGTTTATCAATATCTTTTTAAGGTTTATATTCATAGTGTGACTACCCCCTTTTTACCATGAACCATTTAATAAGGTTCAACCCTTATCCAAAAAACCATAAAATTTTCACACTGTGAAGCCCTTAGAAATGATGCTATGACTCGTCACTACATTCCATCATGATGTAACCTATGGGTTGCAACATGACCTGCTACCATATAAGTAATTAAACAAGGCCTAAAGGCCTTTCCCTAACTATCACTTGATCATCTAAACAACTAACCAAGCCTCATTCCTTATCCAAAAACATATCCTCTAAATGTTCTAACCCTTATATTTCTAATACAATTCACAATTCATGGAAAAAATTTTACATTAGGGTAAAAAATTCAAACTTCCTCTCAAACTAATTACTTTTAATTTATTTTTGTCATTATGAACTCCACACTATAATTCTTATAATCCTCAAGAATAATTTGGTAGCCTATATCCATCAATATTAACTTATCTTGGTTTTTAAATTCACTACCAAAATCTATTTTCCACCCCAGAATTACAAACAAACTTCCACTATAAAACTCCAAACATTGAAACAAACTATTCAGAAAGAAATTAGCCACATACTGAACACTATCACCAACACCGAGATAAAACTCACCACAACATTATTTTCTAATACACCATAGTGTCTTTAACTAATATATCCTTGATATTATAGTGATCCCCACCATAAGAATCACCTGAAACTGGATGATTCCAAAACCATGGTGTACCCCAACCTTGGAATATTTTATTGAAAATTAACTTCCAATGGTCCAAAGGCACACTAGAAATAGTTTTCAACTCACAACATCCAATTTCATTCTAAAAACTAGGCGTTACTTTTCCATATAACCTCTATCAAAAGTTATTAACTATACCCATTGACACATCATTACCAACTAAAAAAATTATTTATCATGATCTCTCCACCTATAGTGGCCCATCATTGAACCCAATCACTCTCACACCACCTCAAATCCATCCTAAGATCGATTAAAATACACAAAATCTGACAAAAAATGAATCCATACATCAATTATTTTATTCTATAAAGAACTAAATATCAGTGGATCTTACCAAAAACTGAACTCTTGATTCCACCTCAACTATCTCTTTAATATGACTCACTACACCTACAACCCATACAATATAAGGGCCATACGAATGAGACTGATACAATGCTCCCACCATAATATTATCATTATTATTTCCCCAAAAAACCAAAATGTTGATCCAAATGTTCCATTCTCCATCAATTACCAAAAGTAATGGTGGGACATGACTATCCCACTTGTACCCGAGTACTAACAAAAAACAATAAGAATTTCCCATTCTTAGCTCACCAAGAACACCATCCTCAATATCTACCCATAATTCACCCACAACTAGGGAAACAACCTCTAATGACCAATGGTTCAATAACCATTATATTTATTCTCATACATATCTCCTTAAGTGTTGATCTAGATAGGTCAAAACATCGCATGTGTATTGGTTCTCCCAAGACACTCTCACCCATCTGTAAACCCCTGACTCCATTGTAAAGGACCACCCAGATCGGCTAAACTATATTGACCTAATAAATTTATGAGGTTATCTCTCACCATAGAGAAAGCACTTCCCACTATCATAAAATCTGGCCCCCATACCCATGATCATCTCAGTCACCTCAATTTGTGAGTGAACTTGTCAACTGACCAACTAGATCCTCCAAACCACCTCTAAGTAATTGAAAACTAGGGAACTCACCACTAAACTACCACTAATACACCAAAATATTTACCCCATAACCCCATTGATTCTCAATGAACCCACACATGGACCATTTCATTGATCAACAACCCAATCAATCATCACACATAATTGGAACACACCTTCCCCTCATACGCTGATACTTTTACTAAAATCCATGCTAATTATCACTCTCATAATTAGGTATATTGATCCTATGAGAACCCTCTTATAGTTTCTCTCCCATGATCCTTATAGATCTCACCTAAAACCAATGGGTGCATGATCCCACACTACTCGATCACACAACCTGAATCATGCTCACATGAGTCATGTCTCTTTGAACCTTGGCCCACATACCAAACCCACTAACCATGCTCCACTAATATGTCAATCAAATATAATCAAATCGAGGCATCTGAATCATTACAAGGCTAACCACATGATCCCCTACCACATAGGTATCATCCCAGAACCTTGAAAATTTACCCATGCTCTAACCATCCTAGATCTGACCATCCTAGACCTCATTCTACTATCCAAATTCAATAGGGCCAAGAGTCCAACAATCATTCCCCTCTCAAAACACATCCCCAATACTAAGATCATATCACACACTCTATATCTAAAGACTAAGGCACCCAAATTATTTTATCTACAACTCCTTATGGATTCTAATTCCACACATACACCATGATGATGACCTAGGATGATTCGTATCAATCAAAACAAATATACCTTATTTGATTATGTATAATGACACTAAGAAACAATATCGGAAAACACTATATAGGTTTTTATCTAAACTTTAAGTAATCGATATATCATCATCAAGGAAACACATTCCATTCCACAAATCACCCCTTAGACATGAAATTAATTTATTGAAACTTCCAAGGTTCCATCACTAAGGAATCCAATGCCTACACTTACCCACTAGCTGTCGCTATACATCCCTCAATCGAAGTGACTATATATCTTTCACTTGAGAATGTATATTCATAGTATCCAAATGAAATTATATTATTAAATATAACTATAGTTTAGTTAAGTTTAATTCAACCAAAAATATATACGAGAAAACACTATATAAGTATTTTTGACACTTTGAACAATTTCTCCCCATAGTCTGTGTAAAAAATAACACAGAAGCATGAATACATCATGTTAACCCTATATGAAAAATTTGATGCATGAATAAATTTCACTTTCCAACTGTAAAAAAGAAAAAATAATAAATAATAACCTCATACAACATATCCTATTTAATAAACACCTTAATCATAATAGTGTAAATGAATAACAACAATCCTGCACCCCTTGGTAACCAAGAATTCCCACAAAAAGGTGTCCATAACTCCCCAGTCTGAGATCCATCAAAAGCCCCAAAAAATTCATAGACCACATGTCTAATATTACCCTAAATATAAATGCAAAATAAAATTATCTTATACCACTTGGTAACACCATATTTTGTGACCACCCTTAGTGCCCAGTTTGAGTACACTATGCGATCTAAGGTGCACCTTTCCATATACTAGAGGATACTGAATAGAGGAGAGGGGATAATACATAAAATGGGGAGACTATGTGCTCGAATTAGAGTTAGTAAACAGTAGAAAATAATTAAACAATAATGCATAAAAATATTAAAGTATGAATAATCAAATAAAAAAAATTCAATAATAAATGTAAATTATTTCATATAAGTATAGACCATTGATCACCCACTGGTCTAATCCCATATACAATAAAAAAATAGAAAAACTCAAGAGACCATACTACCATCACCTAGGCTCATCCGAATCCCTATCTCTAATATAATGTTGATCATCCCCATCTTGATTCGGCACACAAACTGTTCTATAATCTAAAATAAGATATAAGGTCTATATGTGAACTATAATTCCTATGAAGTATGTGAGAAATGAATTTTAGTTATGTCTCACCAAGTTCCCCTATTATATTCCATAATATATGTATATTCCTAAGGAAAGTAAACATTTCACAGAAGTGTGTCAGATGTCCCGTATTGACTAGGCCACCATAACACCCTATACATTTGGTTATCATGTGACAACCAGTCCACCATACCACCCAATCATACCTTCTATGGTCCCATGCCATAATACGATCTTCACCTCATGCCATGAATACTATATCCCAACCCATATATGAAGTCTCAGGGTAGGGTGTCCACCAAATCCCGACCACTATCAAAAGGTGAAGGGTAAGGTCCCATGTCCAGTAATGGGATATCCCTTATCACTCAAGAGAGGTTATCCATCAAGATCTTTCCACTACCTTATCACTCAAGGTAGGCCCCCTCATACACATCTTGGAATATTACATTTTCACTCAAAGTAGGGTCCATAACCCACCACTCACATAATATCACAATTGGACCATCCTTCTCACACAAGGCTATCTACAATTAGAATAGTTACTTTCTCACTCAAGGTAGGGTCCTTGATAAGACATCCTTACTCAAGGTGAATCTAAACTAGTCTCAATATGTACCTTATCACTCTATAAAGGCATATAATTCATGAAAAATGAGGACTCCATCTCACTCATGGAAGTCCAACCAGGGACATATCACTCATGGAAAGGATAATACACCCCACACTAGAATACATTACCTATCATAGAAAAAACATATATAAAAAGTAGGGACCACAACCCATCACACAACTCACAATATCATCACCAAGTATTTAGTCATTTGGACTAAGATTTTCACCTCAAAGAACATCTTGTCTCACCCTCCAGGGAATCCTTGAGGGTCTTTCCATACCTTCTCGGTATCTATTTGTTGATAATACCTCACACCATTCACCTGACAGTGACCTCATAGCCTATAGGATTATCCCATCCCTAACCTCAATAGACAGGGTTCAATTCCCAACCAAAACCCCAAGGTAAATCCCCATGAACTACAATTAGGACCCAACTCAAAATTACAAGAGGAGATCTATCCACCTTTCACCCAAAGGAAAACCCTCTTTTTCACACCGTGTATCATCCCAAAGGAATCATTTCACTCACAACACTTACAAATACTTCCCTTAGACATCAGGAGGGTGTTCTTACTCACTCACGATATGTTTTACCATATATCCAATAATCTCTTGACCCTAGGCCTTTTAGAACTTCCCACTAGTCCTAGGAACCCAAAATAGGCTATCCCATACTGTTTATCATACCATGAGACCTACCCAAGTTCTCTCTTAAGCTCAACTGAAACCCTCACCCCATGGATATTTAATCTTCAAGTTATTTTGATCTACTTAAGTGCTAAATAGAACTTATACCAAGTTTAAGAGGCCCAATTCCATCCTATATCTTCTTCCTAGGGAACCTTTAGTCCCTAATCCATCATCCTGATCCCATTCTGTATGCATTTTGGTAAAAAATAATGCATAAATAGGAATATGAGAATGTATTATAGGGATCTCCTATCTCCATAAAGGAGTTAACATCCTCATAAATATTTTATTCAACATGGCCAAGACCTTCCATGCCTCATCAATACTTGTACCACCACATGAGCTCCTATATCACATCATACAAAAAAGTAATTATTTATAATACATTACAATTTATTATTCAAAATTTACCAATGAGACATAACCGTGGAAAAACTCACCGGGCATCATCAATCACTAGAACTGCACCCAATAACTTGTGTTCAACCTTTTGGGATGTCCTATCACCACCATGCATGCAAGATATTTCATCCTTTATTTATTACACCATGCTATGATGCAATCAACAATGAAACCCTATCTAAAATCATCCCTAAAAACAAAGATATGAAATAAGAGAAAAAAAGAAATAAATGAAATATTCTTCCTCCGATGCCAATAAATTTCCAACAAGAACATCTAACATGACATGGGGGATAAATAGGAGTAAGGGAAGGGGTATATCTTTCTGAAATATCCCTCTCCTAATGCGTATGCTTCCCAAATACCTAAGGGGGATGAACCTAAAAATATGGGTCCTATCCTGATTAAAAAGAGACACCCAGGCATTGGTCACAATGAAAATAGGAGGGTCATGACATGATGAACCCCTTCGCTAAAAAAATTCATTGTGTGATAATAAGGCAATGACATAGCTCACCCCAGTCAAAGGGCTTGACCATTATCCAAAAAATATCATGGTGCGCCTTATGGTTTTCCACATGGATTACTTCACAAGGTTCATCAACCACTTCTTAAGTTTTATAGTCATGACATGACTACCCCCTTCACAACCTGACCCCTTTAATAAGATTTCTACCTTAGAAATAAAATAATGAAACCCCCCACAACATGAATCCATCGGTCGTAGTATGATTCCTCCTCACCACATTTCATTAAAGTGTGACCTATGGGTCACAACGTGAGATGCTATAGTAGAAAAACATCATCAAGGACTTCAGACCTCATTCTAACACTCACATGAGCACGCAAACAACCAACTGAGCCTCATTCCTCATAATAAAACATCTCCTAAAGATATTGCAACCCTAATATTTTTAGTCTAAGTCCTAATTTCACTAAACAACCCATAACATGGGTAAAAAATTTAAACATCCTTTCGAACTAATGACATATATATATTTTGGGTTGTTACAGTTTGATATTGGACATGTCATGGTTTTTAAGTGTTAATTAATTAGAGCATATTATTGAGGATTTAGAGATTTATTTATTTGTTTACTTTTATTTTTATCCAAGCATATGTGATACATGTATATAAAATTGGGATTGTATCTTTTTTATTCAGTGTTCTATTTATATTCATAGTGAGATCCATTGGGATTTAATTTTGTTATAAATTTTTTTCTTCCTTTGTGATTGATGATTATATTACGATGATCTAATAAAAAGTAAATTACTCTCAATGTACACTGATAGATCATTGATAATTGAAATTAACCTTTGATTATCTGAAAGTTCATTTGAGGTTACCTGTATTTTGACTTAGAGACACAACTATGTCAAGGCAGGACATTGAATTTTTTTATATTTTAAAATTAGTTTAAAAAATTTTAATAGAATAATTTTTTAAATAAGAAAACTTAGGTTTTTTGAATTACCACTTTTTATTATATTAAATTATTTTATCATATTTGAGTTCACACACACAAATTAATATTTATATTTGTAAAAAAATAATAATTTTTTTAACACAAAATTTTTCTTTGTAACTTACATTTTTTTTATCATTTTTAAAAATTACTTCTTTTTTAAAAAATAATTTTTTTTTGTTAAAATAATTTTTTAACAATTTTGAATACATATATATTCTTAATTTTGAAGACTATGATCCTACCACTTTAAAATATTATCTTTCTTCCTAATTTTTATTTTTTGGATCATTTTATGTTCACTTCCTCCAATTTGGACTTATATTTTTCTTGAATCCTATTTTATATTCTTATTTTTCTTTGTGAAATAAGGGATTTCACAACTAAAATTGTGAATTTTTAAAAATAATGTTGAATATATATATATATATATATATATATATATTTAAAGTTCTTGATTTCTAATACATAACACATTTTATGTTTTTTAAAAATGAATTAATATTTTTTTAAATTTTAGATATAATTTATTTTAAAAAAGATTATATGTTCTATGATTTGAAACTTTTTTACGAACTTTTTTTAAAAATAAATTATTATTATAAAACATAAAATTTGTTCTATGGATTATTATTTTTTTATAAAAAATATTTTTAATAATTTTAAGTTTATAATTTAGATTTTAATTTTTTTCATTTGTTATATATTTAAATGCTAAAATTTATTATTTGTAAACTTGTAACATTGTATGGAATTTTATGATAATTTTTTTGAAATAAACTTTATAATTTGAAAAAAATATGTGTATATAATTAAAAAATTGCAGTATTTTTTTAATTAATTTACTTATACATATCTTTTTAAATTTATCTATTTAAATGATATATAATTTTAATAAATAATGGCCAAACAAATTAATTTAGGGAAATTTTTTAAAACATAATTTTATGAGGTTCAAATTATATTTTATTTTCCATATAGATCTCATAATAAATTGCTTCACATTATTGGATTTATTGTTTAATATCCCCAATCATCATCATAATAATTATCATTAACAAAATTAAGATTATCTATATTATTATTTAAAAAATCTATATATTAACCTTTTTTAATTACTATTTACCATTGCTTTGTTTCCATCAATTTTATTTACATGTAAGATGAATTTAACAATGTTAAATTCAATGGTTTTTTATTAAATTAATATATAATAAAAGATAATTATATATTTTTAATTCAAAAAAAGTTAAATAATTTGATCATAACATATTAGTTGTTAAGAAAACCATCTAGAAAATAGAAAAATAAGTATATGCTAGTATGAAATTCATGAAAAAATAATGATATGATACCTATAAGTCTACTAGATTTTGAGAAGAAGTCTCTATGGGAAAAAACCCACAACTATAATGAGGTGGGTGAATTTTATAAACAATATCAACTACAATAACAACCACCTAGAGTCTCCATTACCTATTGGTTAAGTAGTTAAAATCTAGAATAATCCATCAAAACCCCATGTTTGAAGTAAAATGAAGGTTTTACCTTATAACTTAGAGTTCCTTTGTTAGCGGGGAACTATGGACCTATAAAAAAATCCTTTTAGGATAGCTCTCTCTCTGATCCTAAATGATCCTATAAATTAATGTAATATACATCTTGAAGTTAATGTTTTTATCACAACTAAACTTGACCATTCCTTGAGTGGGTGTCATACACATCCACTACATTATATTTCTCTTGAGTTAAATATCTTCGATCCAATATTGAAACTTTTGTATTTTTAAGGACAAAATTAGAATTATCAATATGTTTTTTTTAAATAATTATCTATGATAAGATATTTATTATGATATTAAAAAAACAAGAAATACCAAAGAAAAGGCATTTATTTAATTAAGAAGGAAACGATTTCATTTTAAGTTAAGATATTAGGTAGGAAACTTAAGAAGACAAATTTAATGAAATTATCCTATAAATAAGGATAATTATAGGAAATATTTCCTAAAATCTATTTAAGTGTTCACTATTAATTCCAAAATCACTATAAAATAGGAATAATTCCATCTGTATTATAAATATTTTTGTATCATTGAGATGTAACTCTATTTTAAGACTATCAAGAGGAACACTTTACAAAATCATAGATCCATTCAATTATAAGTTAAGTTCCAATTAGTGGTCTTATAATTTATTCAACTATTATCTAGAAAAATGTAATCTTAGGAGACCAAGAAGAATATTGAATTTGAGAGACTCTAGATACATGTAATTGTATCCATTTAGGGGGGGGACTTAACTCTTATGATTTATAAGGTAATTGTGTGGATTATGTGGTGTTTAAAGATAATACACTTCTAATAAACACTATTAAAGAAATAATTACCGATATGAATGATAATTTCTCTTTATAAAACATGGAATAGAGTGTTCAAATATAGAGGAGGAAGGTTTCCAAGCCTTCCAACACTCCATAAACTATAACCAAACTGATCCCCCAAATCCAATGTAATAACCCACCCCATTAATAATATATCCTTCCTTGAGGAATATTATCACAAACTTGAATCACTCATCCTAGTATTCCATAACATAATAACTTGTGGTGAAAGTTCAAACATAATGATTGAGGAGACTAAGGCCTTATAAAATCACTTCGACATGAAGTATAAAAAAATATGTTAGATAAAAAAATATATAGAATGCATATAGATAATGGAAAGAAAAAAAATACTAAAATAATCATTTAAGAAAAATTAAGACTAATATTTTCAAAATAAAAATTAAATACAGTAGGTTGATATATTGACTTAGAGAATGAAATGAAATACAATAATACTTACTAACAACTTGAGGCACAACCTTCTGTACACCCTTCAATCTACATGAAAAAAATCAATATGATCCATCACTCCAACTCTGTAGCTAATACTAAAACATGAATATAACAAAAAAATAATTTCTACACATGCAAAAAATAAACCACAATACGAAAAATTTAAATTAACTAAATCCATAAGACAAAAAATGATATCATTATATCACTACTTGACTTATGGTATCAATAAGAGGTATTTATTTATAATGAAATTTATATTCATTCATATGGGATATCATTTTTTTTGGTTTATATATAATTATATTATGTATTTATGATATATAACTTACAAAGTAACTCATTGAAGAGTTCAACAACTTATTGGTTAAATGATGTCAATGTTACAATGTATAGTATATGGTACACGTTTTAGATGGACATTTATAAACTATTCAAAATATATGGTCATTTGTTTAATTTTATAATTCTATAAATGAGAACTCATAACTTCCTTATTGATAGATGATATAAGTTACATAATAGACGAATCTGTCTCTTTTATTTCTCTCTCCATTATTTCCAGAGGTACTAGCATATCATGGTGAGAAGAAAGTTATTTCAAAGGTTATTGGAGATTTAATAGATTTAATACTATCTTTAGAGGCAAGATTTCATTATATGCTTCTTGTTAACCCTCTTTAATCACATGATTGAATTAAATAATGGAAAAAGGTACACATAATTTATAATATTAATTTATTCCTTTACCATATCGATCTAATGATTTTGACTTATAGTTTTTGAGTTTCCATTTATTTTAGATATGTTTGATGTATTTGAACCCTTCGATGGTATCAAATCCATATTTTAAGAGAAAATATAGAATGATTGAATTATGAAAATTCTATAAAAATGACTAATATTCTATAACATAAACAACGATATGGTGATATCAATATCTATAACATGGCTAGAAAAAATGATAAGAAGTTATTACTATTTGTGCTATGAAATGGATTAATATTGATTATTCATAATGATAAAACTGACAATAATACAGGATATATTTCCTTGTGATAATCCTTGGTCGTACCAAATCAAGACAACACACATGTAATATGGGGACATTTCTGCATGCATTATGGTGTATGTATCATGTTTTTTTGGCTATATCAATAATTAAAATACAGATATTTTAGTCCCTAAAACCTAACATGGACTGAAATATAGGCATTAAATTATAGTGGTGTATTTCTAGTAGTGGTATGATAATATCATGTTCAACAATATTAATTTCCATAAAATTTATAGTCTCAAATTTGACTTGAATTCTCATGTTTTGAGTGAAATTTAATATGTTGAGTCAAATATTGTTTGAATATAAAATAAATTCTGTCATTACAAAATAACTATCAATATATATGAATGTTAATTCACTTTTTTTACATAAAGATTATAATATTTTATTTACACGGGAATGATTCAAATACTTTATTTACATGGGAATAGAGAATGTGCACATGAATCCCTTAATTTTGGGATTTACTTATGACACTCTTGAAGTAAGGTTATTATCTTAGAAATAAAAAACCAGTTGCGAATATTTGAGAAAAAAATTTAGGTTATAATATTTGAAAAAATATAATACATTTCTTTTCAAATATAATGATAGGAGACTTCATGATTTTTTTTGAGGATACAAGATCTATACAAATGAATATTTATCAATTTAATTCATGGATAATGTTAGTATTCTTAACCCCAATTTAATTAAACTAATGGAAAAATAATAGTACTTTAGATGAATAACAACAAAAAAACAATCAAATTATTCAAGAAAAAAACCACTCAAATAAATGAAAAAACACACACATCTTAAATAAGAAATCTAAAAACCAACATAGAGGAAAATTGTAATAGACAAACCAAAAATTATTTATATAAGAAAAATAAATTTATAATTTTTTACATTAATTTTTTCAAAATGAAAATTTAATTTATTATTTAAACATTGGATAAAGTTTGAATTAATGATCATATTTAGTTTAAGTTTATGATCACAAGTACAAAAAATCATGTAAAAAATTATTGGATTCATTTTAATACATAAATAAGTAATTTATTTTAATAAATATGTAAAATAATTATTAACAAATTTTATCTAGGGGAGAAGAAATAGACATGTAAGATAAGAAGTTTACTTTGATCTATTTATTGGAGTTAGTTCCCTAGAACCAACTTCTATATACTTTTTGATTACATGTATTCATTTTTTTGAATATTAATTAACATAGTTTTACATCATGATTGTTCTTATATGTGATGTAGTATATGTTAATTTCCTTAGAGTAAATATCTGTCTTAAAGGTCCTATAAGTTCCCTTATATGATGAGAACCTACAAGTGAAACCACATAATTATTAAACTATATATGTTCTATATTCAGATGATATAATTTGATAAGACAGAAATAATAGAGTCTAATAATAGGGATGGAGACTCATAGGACTTTGAGACACTTTCTCTTGGTGTACACCCTTGGTAATTCCAAGTGCAAAATATTATGACAACATTACCCACCAATAAGAAATCCACATTTATATGTGTCATTGGGAGTTATTATATGTATAAATGTGTATTGATCCTTATAATATAAGATTATTATTAATGTATATTATTATTCAAGTAGTTTTATGTATTGATAAAACCATGATGACATATGTTCATGGTGAAGTAGGATATGTTGAGTGTGTCATGAGTGATATTGCATTAATGAATAATTCAAGAAAGGATTTTCCCCTTATATTCATTAATGAAAGTTTATATCTTAGGTCCTTTTATGTGATTAAAACAACCTATATAAATCCATTTTCATGGTGTTATATGGGAAGGTTCATTTTCAAAAATTCAAAGAAATAGATATGAAACACATAGATTTATGACACAATTATGAAACCTTCCTGATTAGAGATATAATGGTAAAGAGATTATATCACAAAGAGAGAATTCATATGAGGTTTTATGTCACTATGACATTGAATTATTTCCCTATGGGTGCCTTTAAATGTTACTAGATGCTAACCTTGAACTTTGGGTGGCTCCACCCAATTCCACCAAGAAAGAGTCATAGAGGGTCACACACTATGTGCATCTAAGAACCTCAATTAAATATTAAATATTATTTATTATTTAACATATTGAATTTATATTATTCTCATATGTGGTTTTATAATCATTCATGTTTTCTTGATCAAATATATTCATTCACTAGTTATTCAAGAGAATATTTGTGAGTAGAATAATTAATAAATATATATATGCTATTTTAAGAATATAATATTTATTTATTGGTGAAAAATTAATTGATATTTATATATTAAATAAATATTTATTATTCGAGGACTTATAAATATTTTAGAGGGATGGAAGATCGATTTTAAAGGTCTGGTGAGAAATAATATATATTAAATATTATTTGAATAAATTTCGAAAAAATTATTCAAGAAATAATATTTAATTAATTTTCTAGTTTTTTACATGTTAAGAAATAGTAATAATATTACTATAGACATGAGGTTCTGTGGGGATTAAGAAAATAATGAGGGTGTATGTGTAATTATTATTTTCTAACCCTAACACCATTTCAACCCAATTATATTATTTCCAACCCTAACACTAGCCATCTATTTTGGTTGTGCAGAATGAAATCCGGAGAATCCTCTCAATCCCTAGAGATATCCTCTCTAAGAACTCTTTCAATAACGAAGAGTGTTCCTCATCCACCACCATTATCTATTTAAGAGATATCAAGGAGATTCCTTCTTTGAAAAAATTCTCATGGAGATCATAGATAAATGATGTAATCATTAGGATCTTCAAAAATACCACATAGAATTTAATATGGTGTCATTGAGAGGATCATGGTGCATGTGTAGATCACAACTAGAGTAAATCTACACTTTATTCATATAAAAAAATTATGTTATGGTTTAGACTAATTTATATATTACAAAAAAATAAATCATCTTAAAGTAATTATTCAACTTCTTAAATTAATTATAAATAATTATGTAATGATCATGTGTTTGGTTCTATAGTTATCATGTTAATTAATCCATGAATTAATTTCTTTGTTCATGGTTTTATTCATTGTGTACTTCTCAGATTAATCATTGATTTTGAAAAAAAATCCAATTTGGGCATTCCCTTTCAGCACTTTCCTTGTGCCTAGAACCTTCATGTGGTATCTAAGCAGTCACATAATAATTTATAATTATTTATTTATAATTGATTTATTTATGAATTTATTATTAGTTTTCAATTACATTTTAATAATTTTTTAAATTTGAATCATGATATCTCCTCTTCTTCCTATTCTTTCTCATAAATATAATGAAATATGCATTAGTTAGGAATAACAAATATTCAAAGAACTCATCCATAGGTGCTAAGGATTCTGAATATATAGAACAATAATACATGACATGTAGACCATAGTTACACATTTTTTATCCATGTTTAATGCACTAGGACATCACATGAATTAATTAAAATCATAAGATGATTATTTCACACTCTGTGAAATTAATACACATTACGTGTTGTTCGGTCTAGCCTGATGCATAGTTAGTCGGACTACGTGGAATGTGAATTACATACACAAAGCATATTCCATTAGTCAAAGATGATTTATGTGCTTATTACATGGGAATTTGTACTGGTAACTATGTAACTCAGAGAAAAAAAGATATGTATCCCCGGTTCACTCTGTGTACACCATTAATGTCCATGGTAGGAAGGAACACCCATTCCTTAGGTGTGTGTCTAGGATTGATAGTGAGGAACTATACCTGACATGTAGCTGGATAGTATATGCTATGTATATTACCAAATTGAATATAATTTTAAATTAATTTATTATAATTATTTAACCTTATCAACATGTGTTCCATGTGTTATTTATTTGACTCATACAACCATGTGATGGGTTTTATACATATTAAATTTTTAATTAATTTCTGTATAATATGTTGAACTACATTTTGTGTATAAATTGTATTACTCTATGTACATTAAAACATAACATTACACATAAATAACATGTGTATGTTTGTCATTTATTTTATAGTAAACACCATGAAATTATGAGATACGATGTGTATTATACATGCCGCATGAGTAAACAATATACGAATTTCATACATGATGGGTAGTTCATATGGGTACTCATTGTGTTGCCTCTAAGGTACATGTTTTGTACTTGTCCAATTTTTTAAAAAAATATTTAATTTATTTGAAATAATTATTAATTAAAATATCAATAAATATTTGATGAGAATTAATAAAAAATAATTTATTAATTAAATAAGATAATTAATTAATTCAAGCACAATTTATCTTAAATAAGAATGATTGGGAATGAATGCTAGTTTACTAAATTTGTAATTCATTATACATATATATATGATCATGAGCATATAATTGAACATTATATGTGATTGGTTTCATTTTAATTTATTATTAAATTAAATTAATTTCCTACACGTTATCCCTCCTCTCATTATATATGGGCTTGTGTTCCCTCTATTTCCTTTTATATAAACCCACTATACTAATCATTTGGTTCCCATAAAATGCATGTTAGTAAAAAATTATATGATATATGAATCTATAGGTGAGATGAGGTGGTTCATGTTTAGAGTTTAGGTGAAACCAATCCAAGAGATACATGGGAGGATAGGTGGAAGCTACAAAACAAACCAAGTCACAGTTCAAGGTGTTTTCCCCTAAGGTTTATGGTTAGTTTTTTATCTACTTGATAAAATAACCAATAATGAAATATTATTATCATACATCTCTTATTATTTTATTTCATTCAATTTACATGGTTAGTTTCATTATGGATGTTTTTCATGATCACATGAATTAACGAATTAACAAGAATGTGAGATATAACTAAAATAAAATTGTATTATGAATAAAATTCATCTAAGACATGATTAATCACTTAATTAAATCCAATTAATATTAAAAATCCTGTAATAAAGATAAAATATAAAATTCATGTATAAAAAAATCACTCAATTATATATATATTAAGTAGATATATCCTTCCACTACTTAAGTTAAAATTGAAACATATCTCAAAGTGATTGACCATCCAAAGTCAGGGTGATTTCAATTATTAGGGAATTTTAACATATGTTTTGGTTAAAATTAACTTAGTTAAAATCAAAGGTTGACTATAAAATTAGGACATAGTGTAATTGAGAGGAAAGGGTTGAGAAAATCCAAATCAAGTATTTTATGATTGGGGAGTTCCATCAACAGATCATGAAACTATGATATAATGAAGTTGGAAAACTATACCTACCTAAAACCCTTTAAATCACTTTTCAAGACATAGTATGGTTTATGAGAAGGGGAATATAGGTCCTTGACACTATAATATCCATGAAATAGGATATTACAAATCCAATTATGAGGTATATTAGGTTTTAATAAAATAGTGGGAGATTAATCAATTTAATATTTATTATATAATTTTACAAATTAGATAAAGCACTAAAATTCTACACTTCTTAATTGTAGAAATGTTAGTATATGTAACTTTAACCATATAACTATGATCGATAGTTGATAAGGATAACCTTCACATGGGAACTAATTTAGAATAATGAAAAAGTTGTTTTCGTGTTGTTCTATACCATTAATGGAAATTATATATTCCAAAGAATCACATTCCCGAAGTGCTTGGCCAAGAGGCTAGCGAGGAAGAATTATCTCTATGCGATAAATATTTGGATGATGATATATATTTCTAATGTTTTATGAAATCATCCAGGTAAAATTATCTTATAAATAAACATGAGGATATGGATGTGTATAACATGGTGTATCACCTTCATGATCTCTATCAAGAGATGGTGGGATAAGAGAGATATGAGATATCCAATGAACTGTTCACATGCATGCTTGGAGATTCTGTGCTTGTTGGGCCTCATATAGTCAAGATGATTGGATACATAGATCTATTAGACATATTGGGATTTAAATTCCCTAAAAATACATGCACAAATATCATTCTTTCCTCACCACGTAAATCATTCTCTAGTTTCATTTTGAATTACAACATGAGAAATAGTGAGAAAAATCATTTAGATATTATTACTCTTATTATCCAATTTGAAAAGGATATGAGGCTTGAAAAAACATAAATACTTATGGTTAAAAATAAAATAAATAAAAGGAAAATGGTCCTAAGAGTCATACTATGTATAAATATTCTAAGCACCATCCTTCTAAAAAGAATATGATTAAAACAAAGATAAAGGAAAAACATGCAATATGTTTTTTATGTGGCAAGGTGGGTTTTTGGAAGAAGAACTATACCCAGAAGAAATGGGAAACTAAAAGTTTTTTCATTATCAAGTTTCTTATTTCTATATCTACACATTTGGCATTTGATATATTTTTTTGTGATCACGTATGTATCCAAATACAGTAACCAAGTAGATTCTAAAAGATTTCTAGAGGAGAGATGGATCTTTAAGAATCCAATGGGTCATGAATCACTAGTTTTACTATAGGATACTAATAGCATTAATTTCCATACAGAATGATTTTGGTTTTAAAGAACTATTATTTTTTTCAATGTTTTACTAATAACATAAACTATGTTTATTTCCTTGATATGGATGTATTTATTTTAAAATTTGGAAATAAATAATTCCTCTTTTACAAAGACAACATTTTTTATGGTATGTAACAACTAATAACAATATTTATGTATTAAATTATGAAAACCAAGTATTGAAGATAGATAATGAATCATGATCACTTGAATTATCAAACACCCAACTATGACATCACTATATTTTCCATGTAAACAAGAAGAATCTGTCAAATATATATAAAAATGGTTATTTAGACTCTTTTGAGCTATGAACACTTGAAATATGTCATTCTTGTTTTCAAGGTAAAATGATCAAACCATCATTTGGTGGATAGGGTTAAAGGGCCATAAATATTATAGGATTGGTACACATTGATGTTTGTAGCACATTTCTAGTAGAATTTAGAGGTGGATATTATTACTTCCTAACTTTTCCCGATGAATTGATTAGATATGTCTATGTTTAATTGATGAGGTATAAGTCCAATACCTTTTATAAATTCAAATAGTTTAAGAATGAAGTAGATAATCAACAGGGAAAGAAGATAAATAAGATTCAATTTTATTGAGGTGGAGAATGTCCTAACCAATAGTTTATCGACCTTTTATGGGAGTTTGAGATTATATCTCAACTCACTCCACCTTATAAACCAAATTGGAATGGTGTTAGTGAAATAAGAAATCATACCTTTCTTGATATAATAAGATTGATGACAACTCATAAAAATATTTCATTATCCCGTTGAGGATATACATTAAAAAATGCGATATACATACTAAACTGAGTACTAACTAAAGTAGTAAATAGAATCCCCTTAAAGTTATGTAGTATAAAGAAACCCATTTTTTCACATACATGCCTATGGAGATGTAAGGAATTTGTTAAGGCCGACTTTGGAAGAAAACTAGTACCATGATGCACTAAGTGTATATTTATAGGATATCCTAATGAAGCCAACTTATATTATCTATAATCCCTTAGATAATAAAGTGACTATTGTAAGACAAGATATCTTTCTTTAGAGGGAGAATATACTCAAGAAGGATATATGGAGAAATATTGAATTAGATAAATTTGATTCTAAAGATACATAAGAGTAAGTACAAGAACAAATTCCATGGGTCCTTATAAAAGAATTTATTCCTAAAATACAAGTATTTTATAGGATAACCAAAGAGTTAAGAGAATCGAAAATATATGGTTTTCTATTCACTGAAGATGGGGACTCATTATTGATTGAAAACAATGAACCAATCTTCTATAAAGATGTAGTAGAGAGGTTAGAAGCTGCAAGATAGTATGAATCCATTAATTATGAGATGAATTCTATGTATTAGTACAAAGTGTGGGTTATGGTTGATCTACTAGTTGATGTAAATTTTGTTGGGTGTGAATGGGTATTCAAGATAAAACTATACTTGGAAGGTAAAGAAAATACCTACAAAGAAAGGATAGTGGCTAATTTTTTTAGAAAACTCCAAGGAATTGTCTATGAATAAACCTTTTATCAAATTCCATGTTTAAATCCACTAGAATTATACTTTCTATAGCAGTTTACCATGACTATGAAATTTTATAGATGGATGCCAAAATGGATTTCCTTAAAAGAAACCTTTTTAAGATTTTTTATATAGCACAATAAAATGGGTTTGTGACTTCAAGTAATACCAAATGGTTTTTAAGTTACAAAAATACATTTATAGATTAAAAAATCATCTAGGTCATAGAAATTTAGATTCAATAATGATGTAAAATAAATTGGTATCATTAATAAATAATGTGATAAATTTTATTATAATTGTTTCAGTGGGAGTGAATTCATTATCCTAGTAGTATATGTTGATGAAATATTAATTATTAGAAATGACATACCAGTCTTATAGTTAGTTAAGGACTAGATAGACAATTGCTTCTCCATAAAGGAATTAGGTGAAGCAACCTTCATTTTAGGGATTAAGATTTTTTGTGATAGACCAAAGAGGATACTTGGACTAAATCAAGGTACAAACATCGACTAGATTATAAAGGGATTTAGTATGGAAAAATACAATAGGGGATTGGTTTCAATGTCACGTGTTACTATGCATTATAAGAAAATGTGTCCTTAGAAATAAGAGTAGAAACAAAGAATGATTAAGATCCAATAAACTTATTTGATAAGATCGATCCTGCATGTCATTTTATATACTAGGATTGATGTTGCCTATTCTTTGATCATGGAAGGAATATATCAAGATAATCTTGGTAAAAAAAATTGTTTTACTGTTATAGATATCCTTAAGTATATAGGAATAACTAAGGATATGTTCCTGGTGTTTGGAAAAT
This sequence comes from Viscum album, assembly GCA_963277665.1. Taxonomy (NCBI): domain Eukaryota; kingdom Viridiplantae; phylum Streptophyta; class Magnoliopsida; order Santalales; family Viscaceae; genus Viscum; species Viscum album. The sequence continues at coordinate 1,333,498,339 of OY728165.1, read as the reverse complement.
ATATGGAGCTGATCATCAGGGGTTATTATGAAGCCATATTTAAAATAGACCAGAATAATCTAAATTCATAGTCAGGACATGTATTTAGCCTCAATAGAGAAGATATGAGATGGAAGAGTTCAAAGTATCTAGTTTTCACTAATCCTATAGTGGATCTTGAGTATATAATGGTTTATTATGTAATGAAATAATATGTTTGGATAAAAGTTTTTACTAAGATATTTATGTGGTATAAAGTTGTAAATACCCTATCATACTATATTATGATAATCATACAACGGTGGATCTGTCAAAGGTTCCAAGCTCACACAAATGGACAAATAACATACTCCAGAAGTTTCACCCCTTGGGGGATTTTTTTTCAAATGGGTAAATTTCTAGTGACATGAGTTTACATGGAAGAAAACATGGTAGACCCCTTTAATAGAGACTTATCTCAGTAGTAACATGAGTATGATGTGAGAATCAGTAGACTAATTTTTTTAGAAGTTGGAACTAGTGAAAGTGGGAGACCATTGGAGTTGGTACCCTAGAACCGAATTTTATGTAATTTATGATTACCTATATTCATTTATTTCAATATTAATAAACATTATATCACTTCATGATTGTTCTTTTATGTGATATAGTATATGATAATTTCCTAAGGATAACTATTTAATTGAAAGGTCATAGAAATTCTATACTATGATGAGAACCTAGAAGTTCCATGATAGCATTCTTAAATATAAATTATATATCCATAGGATATTATTTTATGGGACATAAATTATATAGGTGATGATCATTGTCGCACACGCTCTCAAAAATGTTTGTGATTTAACTAAGTGCACCACATTGGCTGACCTAGTTCACTATCTAAAGGAGGAAGTGATTTAAAAAACCCTTAATAGGATTTAAGAAAACAAAAAAAGGAAATAAGTGAAAAAAATGAAACACAAGATGGGGAGGGGTTTAGTTTTGTGACTTTCGAACAATACACTTAACAAGCGAATGAGATTGAAAAATCAAAGACACAATTTCTTAAAAAACACTTATATGAGAAGATATAGTCAATATAATATTCCCCCTCAATCATTAATTTATCCTTATCACATATTATTAGAATTCATTCAATTTTAATCCCCTAAACTTTTCAACCCCAGAACCCTACTGAAATTAACACAACCAAAAATATTGAAAAAATGAGCCTTCGGTAAACTTTTGGTCTTCCAATCGCAGCACCCTGCTTTGATTGTGATCTAAAATCCAAATTATAATCATTGGTAATTTAGGGAATCATATCCTCTCTAGAGTTGAGAATTAATTGAGTTTGGGATGAGACTTGAACCCTACAATTATATCCCAACTTGAATGGATTTTGCGATTAAAGTTTCATTGAAACGATTAACACAAGCCCGACCACTCGATCAAGTGTAAGTCGATAAAGTAACATAGAAATTAAAACACAATTAATTGATCATAATTTATGAATTAAAGTATGTTTATAGATTCAAAATAAATAAATTAAGGTATTATGAATTAGATCAACAAGGAAAGAAATCACTATTCCATGGGTGAAGTTGTCATCATGAACACGTTTGGCATAAGTAATGGATTGATTGAAAAAAAAACACAATATCATATACACACTTATATTATAGCCCAATAAAAAAAATATAAATATCAAAAGAGAATAATAAATAATATTTTTTAAATAAAATTCACATTACAAGCATAAAAACAAAGAAAAACAAAGTGGAGGTGGGAGTGGAGAGCCTTCTTGGAAGAGATCTTTGAACAAGGCCTTACTTCTTTAAAGGGTTTTTAGGTGTTCCCAAGATACACTATTTCTACCAAACCTACCCAATTCCTCAAAAAAACCTCCAAAAGATTGAAAAACTCCTTTAAATAAAGTTTGTGAAGGATATGATTACATAAATTTTTTAAGTGTGAAATGAAAATTCGGCCAAATATTTTATTCCATGTTCCACCTCATATATGACCTCTGAAACTTTCGAATTTCTTGTCCTTATATAATTATTATTTGTGAGGAATCATGTTCCGAATATTTCCTCAAACGTTGGGCCCAATCCCAGCGCGGATGAAGAAGATATGGCCCAAACACTGAAGTGATATCAAATACGGTGAATCCAGTCCAGATTTAACTTCATAGCCTATTTAAACCACTCAAATCAACGATCTAGATCCCATGTCCTAAAAATAATTTTTATCTCATTAATTTAGGAACACATTTAATATAGTTTAAGTCAAAATAATTTAAATAGAAATGTTTATGTTTGAGACACTACAATAAATTTTAAAAGGGTAAAACTGGAATTTTCATCAAATTTGAAAATGAATGATCTAATCTCAAATATTCCATAATTGAAAATATTTAGAAAAATGTGAGGAAAATATATCATTTATTATCAAGATAAAAGTCAATAAAAATATGTTTTATCAACTCTCCTACACTTACCTTTTTTCACTCTTGGGAATAACCTCATATCATGTATTCGAGAAAGCTGTCACAAGATATGCATGTTCATATTTCTCAATCCACAGTGGAAAAGTAAGAAAAGTAAGAATCCTATCAATAGTCAATATCAATAAATTTTTAATTCACTGTCTCATAAATTATGAAAAAACAAATTCTATTGAGATTCATAACACTAATCACAATGAAACAAGTCATGGGTCTACCATGCCACTAATTCTCCATGTGTGTGTGGAAACCATTCCAAGCTCATAATCCACCCTTTATTTAGTATATCCAGGTCATGTAAAACAATTCAACTTACTTGGTTTAATTTACCAATCCTTTTATACATTCCTTTGTAATCAAATTTCAAGACCCACTCACTTACGCATTCCCTAATTTCAAACCTTAAGCTCTCGACCTAGATATCCCCAAATGTTTTACATTTCATCACTCCCCTAATTTATTATTATTTTTTGTTTTTTTAAGTTGAACTTGGAACAAATATTATGCTCAACTCTCAACCCATGTTTGATCTCCTCATGACTCTAATTTTAATAGTTATAACAATATCAAAGGTCGATGAAGAGTGGTTTTTTAACTATCTAAGACACAACCCATATTTATTTTGAGGGCGTAAAATAGTCGGATAATAGGTACACACAAATAGGTTAATTCAATAGAGTAATAAAACTGATCGAAATAGAAATGAACATATGGATAAACTGATTAATTTTTTTTACCTAACTTGACTATACCTTCAATTGATTAGGAAAAATTTCACAAGTCATGGTTGAGTGAAATTTTTTGAGGAGAAATTAGTGACATAATTTACCATGAACAAATATCACAAATAATGATGTCAAAATCGAAAAGGTTTTATAATGACACAACCATTCATCTCATCAATGAATTCAATTTTTATAAAAATCAGCCTTTTATGATGAAATCTTAATCATGCTTATCATTCTACCAATTAATTTTGAAAACATGAATTTTTCATATACTCCATATCTAAATAATCATGTTACATGATATATATTTTGAAATTTATAACAAAACACTTAATAGAAAATATACACAAAACACACAAATAAAAGTCCTAAATATCTACCCCAAAATTTTGTCCTCTCCCCCACACTTAAAATATTTCGGTGTTATCAATGTGAACCTATGAGATGATATGTGCACATGAATTTTTTTAAATAGTACACATAATATAATAGTGAAAGGGTTAGGAACAACTTGATATGCCCAAGTGATGATGGGGTCATGCAGTGTGATGAAATCCACTACAAAAGTATGAAGTCCATCAATGTAATTCTTCAAACGTTTCCTGTTGACTGTAAAGATCATTCCAGTGTCCTCTTGAGTGATCTCCATTTCACCATAAGGAAAAACATTAGATACAATATAAGGACCTAAACATCTGGAAGAAAACTTACCAAGAACCAGCTTCAACATTGAACTATAGAGAAGGACTTTCTTTTCAACATGAAACCCCCTTTGTTGGATCATTCTATCATGAAATTATTTTAATATTTCCTTTTAGAGCCTTGAGTTCTCATATGATGATAATAGAATCTCCTCAAGCTCTTGAATTTTCAGCTTCCTTTAGATTCATCTTGGCCCAAATCCATGTTTCATTTATTTGTATCCCAATAAGACCGATGCTCAACTTCCAAAGGGAGATGACAAGGTTTCCCAAAAACAATCTGAAATGGGGGCATACCTATGGGAGTATTGTATGCCATCCTATAAGCCCAAAGCGCATCATCCAAGCATTTGCTCCAATATTTCCTATTTGGCGGCACCGTTTTTCCAAAATTTGTTTCAACTCTCTATTTGAAACCTTATCCTGGAAATTTGTTTGGGTGTGGTATGCTATTGATGTTTTGTGTGTAACCCCATACTTTCGAATTAGGGAAGCCAAATTACAATTGTAAAAGTGTGTCCCCTGGTCACTAATGATGGACTTTGGTACTTCAAACCTACAAAAAATCTGTGCTTTGATAAAGTCCTCTAGTACATGAGAATCCTCAGTCCTGGTGGCCTTAGCCTCCACCCATTTTCTCACATAATCAACATCAACCAAAATATACAGGAAACCAAATGAACTAGGAAAAAGAATCATAAAATCAATGCCCCATACATCAAAAATTGCATAGAATAATATGGGTTATTGAGGCATCTTATGTCTCCCAGAAATTTTTTCAGTGTGTTGACAACATGAGCATGACTTGAAAAACACATGAGAATCATGGCATAAGCTAGGGTAATATAATTCAGAGACCAAAACTTTCTTAGGGGTCCATTGGGGTCTATAACCAAATGGACCTAAGGCATTAAATTTGTTTTTTTGATAATCCAACTTTCAAGGGATGAGGCAGAACCCTTACAAGGCCGGAAGGCTCAGAGACAATTACATGACCCGTAGGTCTTAGAGGGAATCACCTAGACAAGACAACTTGGACCTGCTCCTCCCCAGCATATGTCATGATGATCAGCACTCCACCTTCACAGGGATGGTCGGCTAGTTGTCCTATGAAAAGTCGTACATGGCCAATAATGATGGAAAAACCATACCCTCTCATTCTTCCAATTCCGATTAGCTCTGCTCTAGTGAATGCGCCTGCCCTGAATCATCATTTTTAGCCTTGTCCCTTGTAGTCTGACTAGTACGTCTACATAATCAGGTGGCCTGAAGGCCTTGGGGTGGCCCAAAGGCCTTGATAGAGAAGTTTACTGAAGGCCTTGGGTAGACCTAAGGCCTTACAGGACCCGAGGTCCAAACCAGTGGCCTGGAGGCCCAAATGGATGAATAGTTTCGGCTGCTACAATACTAAACAATACCTACTATAATACCTTCTAATAACTTGATCACTACACATGCATCAAAGGTATGGATCATCCCAAACATAATACCGAGACTTGATTTTTAATTTTGGTACTTGATGTTTCTTTAAATTTTTAGTGATTTTGGATGCAACAAGGTATTTCACTAAATCAACATACCAAGGAAGCGTACCTGAGATGGAATAAAGATGCTCACCGGGGAAAGTGTCATGAAGTGGTACCAGGGCCAAGGTGTCATCCTCTATTGTGTGAGTAATCCTACTCATGTGGTCTGCCACTAGGTTTTCGGACCTCTTCTTGTCCTTTTATTTCAATATCGAATTCTTGAAGAAGGGTCATTCATCCGATAAGTCTGGGATTTGCGTCTGGCTTATTCAAAAGGTACCTCATAGCTGCATGGTCACAAAAAACAACTACTTTAGAGCCCAATAAATATGAACAGAATTTATCTAAAGAAAATATGATAAAAAGAAACTCTTTTTCCATGGTAGTGTAAATTGACTGGGTAGAATCCAATGTCCTTGATGCACATGAAGTCACATGTGAACGTCCATCCACCATCTGTGATAAGATATATCCAATAGAAAAGTTGGATGCACCACACATAAGCTCAAAAGGAATGTACCATTGGTGGGGTTGTATGATCAGCAGAGTGGTCAGACACTTCTTCATCTCATCAAATACTACCCTACATGAATCATCAAACACAAAATCAGAATACTTTTGAAGTAATCGCGACAAAGGAAGAGAAATATTACTAAAATATTTAATGAAGCACTAAAAAAAGCCTGAATTCCCTAGGAAAGATCTAATATCACACACACATAAAGGATAGGGTAAGGATGAAATAATGTCTATCTCAGATCTATCAACCTCTATCCCATGTTTTGATACTACATGCCCTAATACAATGCCAAGATCTATCCTGAAATGGCACTTTTCAAAGTTCAAGACCAGATTCTTCTCAATAAAATGATTCAAAACCTTTCCCAAACTTCTTAGACATTCATCAAATGAGAATCCATACACTATAAAATCATCCACAAATACCTCCATGCATGTCTCAATAAAATCAGAAAAATTACTCACCATGCATCTCTAGAAGGTACCTAGGGTGTTGCAAAGTCCAAATGGCATCCTCTGGTAGAAAATTATGCCGAATGGACAAGTCAATGGTGTCTTCTCCTAATCCTCTGAAGCTATAGAAACCTAAAAATTTCATGAAAATCGATCCAAGAAACAATAAAGTGTCTTCACATCTAGTCTCTCAAGCATCTGATCAATAAATGGGAGGGGGGAATGGTCCTTGCGAGTGGATTGATTTAGTTTTCTAAAATCAATACACACCCCCAACTATTTTACACCCTCATTGTAACTAACTCATCTTTATCATTTTTTACAACTGTAACACCAATTTTCTTAGGCACAACCTCAATAGGACATACCCACTATGAATCTAAAATTGGATAAATTATACCTTCACCGAGTAAATTTTCAACATCTTTTTTGACAACTTCCAGAAGAGTTGGATTCAGTATCATTTGTGGATAACTAACTTGGTTAGCCCCATAATCTAAAAGAATACTATTCATGAAAATGGATGGGGTAATACCTGATATGTCACCCAAGGTCCACCTAATTTCCCTAATGTTCTCCCTCAAAAGATTCAAAAGTTTCTCTCCATGTTCAAATGGGAGATTGTTAGCAATTATAATAGGTAATTTCTCACCACTTAATAAGTATGAGTATTTTAGATTTGGTGGAAATGGATTTAGTTCCAATTTAGAGGGGTTTAGTATGGATGGAGTATGTCATCCCACCTTTTTATTATATAACTTTTTATTACATTTTACAAACGGAGGATCTTTAAAGTCTAGTGTCTTGGAAGGAACATAATACAGGAAAACAACATAAAAAATTCTTATAAACCACTAGTAAGGATTCATCATAGGTTAATACTTTGTAAAATTACTACATCTCATATCCTGGAGACATAAATCAAAGTAAAGGGTGATCAGAAGGCTCAGTAAGGAAAACAAGTGAAACAATTGACATGTGATATTGAGCAATATTAATAAGAACATGATAAAAGTCATAAAGGCATGAAAAATGGAAGAATAGGAATATCATAATAAAAATAACTTGAGTCATAAATTGAATATGTGGCTACAATATTTCATTTAGAAATTCATGAACATATCACCAAGGTTTATCCCCGAGGTATCATAAAAATTACCAAGGTTATTCACCAAGGTATCATGATACTTGTCATCTCTAGAGATTAATTTCATTACCCAATGCATTGGAGATATATCAAGGAGCACCCTTAATATGTATTTCTTTTCATGTGATCTACATATATCATAATCAAACATTTCATAAATAACCCAAAGAGAGTAAGAGAAATGGGTTTCACTTCAAAATCGTGACGTTTTAAAAGTGCTTAAAAATAAGATCGTTATGTCATTTATAACTCATGGAAAGGGAGTGAGGGTTAAATTTATGTCAATTCCAAAATAAAATATATCATTTTTGTGTATCTATTAACACCCATAGAAACAAAATAGGTCTGGTTATTCATATAAAACAACAAGATAATTCCTTGATAAAAAGAGAGAGAAATTTTGAGACGAAATTTCTACAGCATAATGACTATATAACATGGTTTTAGAAAATAATATAAAGATATGGGAAAAGGGTCTCCCAAAAATAAATGAATAATTTTACAGTATAGGTATAGAATAAAAATAAATAAGATCATGGTGTTGACAATTGAATGACACAACACATAAAAATGAAACTTTCAAGGAAAGAGAAAGCGTGATTTCTTTAACGAAAATTCGACAGCCTAATGACATCACTTAAAAATTCATAAAATCAATTGATGAGAGAGGAAAGGGTCTCTAATAATTTGGAAATGAAATGTACAATATTAAAGATATATAATGACAAGCCCCCTCATAATAAAATGGAACTATAAGAAATAACATAAAGGAAGTTATGACTTAAAAGAGGAGGGTGAAAGGTTCCCTTACATTGAAGAGTAACTTTGAAATCTTGAAGTTCAGGACCTTGGGAGGCTTGAGGGAGCCTTGGGAGGAATCCTTGGGAGGTAATGAGAGTAGAAATTCGTTGAGGAGGATTTTTAAATGAATTTAATGAGGGAAATGTCTTGGTATTTATAGGAAAAATGAGGGAATGAATTATTAATTTCCAAGGGACACCTCATCGGTGGTATTTGCAAAACCATGGGATTTCCCATAGTATCTTCCCATGGTATTAGATACTTGGGACAACTCATAACATATACTAATATTCACAATTATACCATATTATTTACATCATGATTGCGTCATCAATGATGTCATTAAACACCTAAAACTCAAAACTGTATTTTTACTATTCACCAAAAAATCAATTGTTTTAGAAAAATCCCAAAAATCCAATCTAACATAATATCGATGCCATGAATTCAAAAATGAACTCCATTTCATGAAAACAGTTTTTTGAATATTTTTAATTTAATTTTTAAACAAAATCATTATTTATTCCAAAAGTACAACTTTAAAACTATAACTCTTTTTGTTACACCTTAAAAAAGTAATCAAGGTCCCATTAAATTATTATATAACTACAATACAATAAAGTAAAAATTTATGATTAAATTTTATGAATGTATATTTCAATTTTAAATTATTAAATTAATTATAAAATTGTAAATAAAATATTTATGGCATACAAAAATACCAAAACTTATACTATGATCGTTGTTTTCATTTTTTAGATGTTTAAACTGTATTTATGCATTTATTGGTGAAGTTTCTATTTTTTTGGCCAATTTACTATTCATTACTATTCATACGGGTATGTTACTATTCATACTTTACTATTCACTAAAAATAAAGTTGATCATATTAGACTCTACAATTCTCACTGATCATAACTGCAGAAGACCATTTTTTGAAAATAATTTCACATTATTAATTATTTAAATAATACAAAAATATTTTAAAGTACCCCTTTTTTCCTAAATTGATCAATAATACACATCCTATATTTATCCGGATATTTTAAATTCACAAACATTTCCGTAATAATAAATAACAATTTTATTTATATAAAAGGATTACACAAAGTAGCTAAGGTTTCGTTACTTAGCCCCTTATAACACAAGCATAGGACCTAAGTGTAAGGTGTGCTATTTTGATATAATCTTGGGGTGGCTCAGACAATATTTCCCGAATGGTGATTTCTTTCAGATTTAACTTCTCCCTTAGGCGATTCCGTTCAAGCTTCGTATGTTGAAGTTAGGCTTGGGCTTGGTCCAGAGCAAAGCCTAGTGATGCTACCTCCTTCCCAAGATCCAGCAGATGAGCTTCACATGACCCGAGTCTACTAGATGAGGCCATTCAATCTTCCTTCTATATTAATTAACCAAGATAACTATATTTATAAAAACAAAATGTTAATATTATAGTTTCCAATGGCCATATTGACCAACGGTCATATAACAGTCGAAACCCAATGATATCATTTTAATTATACCCACTTCATTAATTAAAGGATATAGTTTTATTGAGTATAAAATAAAATAACACACAAATTTAGGCAACAAATATAATTAAAAAATTCAGGTCGTTACATTCTTCCCCCCTTAAGAAATTTTAACCCTGAAATTTTATCTCGTACCATATGATGAGAAAAGGTGTGGTTAATTCTGTCTCATGGAATCATCTGGTTCCCACATGGCTTCTTCACATTTGTAGTTCTTCCAGAAGACCTTAACAAGGTGGGTAGTATTGTTGGGTAGAACCTTGTCTCTACGATCCAAGATCTCCATTGGCTACTACTCATAAGAGAGGTCATGTTCTAGTTGTACCACCTCTAGATTTAGTACATGTGAAGGGTCAGGTATGTAATTTCTCAAGAAATATACGTGGAAGTCATCGTGAACTTGTGCTATATTTGGAGGAAGTGCAAGAAAATAGGACACTTCTCTCACATGATCAATGATTTCATAGGGGCCAATGTACCTAGGTCTGAGCTTCCCCTTTTCCCCAAACCTCATGACTCTCTTCCAAGGGGAAATTATAAGAATGACTTTGTCACCAACATCAAACTCCAAGTCCCTTCGACGGTTATCGGCATAGCTCTTCTGCCGACTCTTAGTAGCCTTAATGTGTTGCTAGATGGCATGGAATTTTTTTGTCATCTCTAGCACAAGATCTGGCCCAAGAAGCTTTCTCTCACCAACTTCATCCCAACAAGTATGAGTTCTACATCGCTTCCCATATAGAGCTTCGTAGGGTTCCATTTGAATGCTTGAGTGGAAGATATTGTTGTAAGAGAACTCAACTAAAGGGAGATGTTGATCCCATCCACCTTTAAATTCCATTAAGCATGTTATTAGCATGTCCTCAAGTGATTGAATAGTCTTTTCAAATTGGCCATCAGTTTTGGGGTGATAGGACATACTGAAATTCAATTCAGTGCTTAGAGTTTGTTGAAGAATTCTCCAAAATTTTGATGTGAACCTTGGATCATGATCAGATATGATAGAAAGTGGAAATCCATGAATCATTACCACTTTCTTCACGTAAATCCTGGAAAGTTGATCAAGAGAGAAATCTTCCTGAATGGAGATAAAATGGGTATTATTGGTGCGACAATCCACAATAATTCATATCGCATTGTTTCCTTTGGAAGTTCTCGGGAGACCAGTGACAAAGTCCATAGTGATATTATCCCAATTCCATTTTGGTATGGGTAGTGGTTGCAATAACCCTTTAGGAAGTTGTCACTCTGCCTTCACTTGCTGACATACCAAGCACCTTAACGTGTAGTAAGAAATCTCCCTTTTCATATTATCCCACCAATAATAATCATGAAGGTCCCTATACATTTTCTTTCTACCAGGATGTATAGAGAAAGTAGATCTATGAGCTTCATCCATCAGCTCCTTTATTTATGGAATAGATGGAACACATAGTCTTGTAAAAAAAATTGCAGTACACCTTCTTGATCAATATTGAACTCAAGAAACTTCCCATCCTTCACAGCCTCAAACTTCTTCAGCAACAAAGGATATTCTTTCTGAGCTTTCATGATCTTCTATAGTAATTAATATTAAGAAATCATTTGGGTTAGGGTTGATGATATCCCTTCATTTATAATTCCCAGGTCCAATTTTACTAGGTCATTGATCAAAGGATCTCTTTTAATCCACATAATGGATAGAACAACTGGGTCTTTCCTGCTTAATGCATCACCGACTTTGTTTGCTCTTCCGGGATGATAATGAATTGAACAATCATAGTCTTTAAGAAGTTCCAACCATATCCTTTGTCTCATGTTCAATTCCTTTTGTGTGAAAATATACTTCAAAATTTGATGGTCTGTGTATATATCACATTTCTACCCATAAAGATAGTGCCTTCATATCTTCAAAGAAGAAACAACCACAAACAACTCCAGATCATATGTAGGATAGTTTTGATAACGAGTCTTCAACTGTCGAGATGCATAAGCAATGACCTTGTCATTTTTCATGAGGACGCACCCAAGCCCTTTCAGAGATGTATCACTAAAAATAATGAATCCTTCTCCACTTGAGGGAAGAGTTAACACATGTGCAGTAACCAATATCCTCTTCAGCTCTTGGAAACTTTCCTCACACTCCTTTGTCTAGATGAACTTGACCCCTTTTCAAGTTAACTCAGTTAATGGATTAGAAAGTCATGAAAAGTTTTTCACAAACCTCCTAGAATATCTTGCTAATCCAAGGAAACTAAGAATCTTAGTTATTGTTGTAGGATGAGGCCACTCCTCTACAACTTTTTACATTGTAGGGTAAACTATTATTCCTTCATTGGTAACAATGTTCCCCAAGAAAGAAACTTATAGTAATGAGAATTCACATTTACTAAACTTTCCAAAAAACCTCTCCTTTCATAGTGTATAAAAAATAACCCTTAGATGATCCTCATGCTCCTCACATCTTTTGGAATATATCATAATATCATCAATAAAAACTAACAAAAAGTTATCAAGGTAGTCCTTAAAGGATCTATTCATAAAATCCATAAAAAGAGAAGGTGCATTAGTCAGTCCAAAAGGCATAACAATAAACTCATAATTCCTATATCTTGATCAGAAGGTAGTTTTTTGGAATATCTTCTTTCTTAACCCTCAATTGATGATAACTAGATCGAAGATTAATCTTAGAGAAGAATTAAGTCCCAAAAAGTTGGTTAAATAAGTCATCAATTCTTGGAAGAGGTTATTTGTTCTTTACTATGATATCGTTCAGTTCTCTATAATCAATGCATAGCTGCATCGATCCATCCTTCTTCTTCACAAAGAGAATAGGTGCTCTCCAAGGAGACACACTCTGGGATAAACCCCTTCTCCAAAAGATCTTGGAGTTTTATCTTTAATTCTTCCAACTACACATTTTCTACCCCATACGAGGTCTTTGATATTGGATGAGATCTAGGTACGAGTTCAATAGAGAACTCTACCTCTCTTTCTGGGTGGAGGTCCAGGAAACTCCTCAACAAATACGTCAACGTATTCCTGGATGATGGGGACATTTTATATCCTCAAACTCTCATTTACTTCTTCTTCTTCACTGATAAATTCCATAAAGAAGGATATAGGAGGTTATTCTAGACAAAGATCAGGTTGAGATATCCTTCCTAGGAAGATAACTATAGGTTTTCCATTCAAGACTACTGATATTTCCTTACTTTTTCATTTTATCTTAGCATTATACTTTGAGAGCCAGTCCATCCCTAGTAGAATGTCGAATTCCAGCATGGGAATGACTACTATATTTTCAATAAGATTTTTCTCACCAAAGTAAATACTAGAGTTTCTAAACACTAGGACTGTTGACTAATAACTCTACTTTTAGCAAGTTGGGGGTTGATTCTAAATTCTTTGAAAACTTGGAGGAAATAAAAGAATGAGTAGAACCATAAACAAAAAAAGTACTTTCTAGCTTTGAGTGAACAACAAGAGTACCTACTACCACATCATTTGGAGCTTAAACTTCAGATGTCGTGATAGAAAAATCACGACCTTTCTCCCTTGGACTCTACTGAGGCTAATGGTGGTTCCCCTCCACTTTCCTCGGATTTGGAAAGTGATTGGAAAAGCACCCTAGTTGTCCAAACTTAAAGCACTAGATATCAGGTAGGTCCTGCACAATCTTCCCCTTTTCATTAGTGTTTGGAATTTGAGGATTCACCTTACTACAACAATTCCTCTCAATATGTCCATCTCTTCCACACTTGTAGCATTTCCCACTTTCGAATAGGCAGTTCTCCGAATGATTCTTCCCACATTTATTACACGTGGGACGTTGAACTTGCTTTCCTCCTCTTCCTTGATCAAATATCCTGCCTAAGCTTGGATCCATTGATCTCTTATTGTCATTGGATTTATGAGACCACTACATCTCACTAAACTCCAGTTCGACTTTCATCGCACTTCGCACGATCTCCTCATAACTATCATAATCTCTGTTGGCTAGATTATTCCGTAGATGAGGTCTCAGTCCACCACAGAATATATCAACCTTACCATTTGAATCCATGAAAAAGATAGAGGTGTAACATGAAATCCTTGTAAAGTTTATCTCATATCTTCCCAAAAATTCATTCTCCTTCTACTTTAGCTCGAGAAACTCCATATCCATTCTTGTTATCATGGAACGAGGGAAATAATTACTGAAGAAGATCCCTCTGAACTCTTCCCACTCCATAGATTCAACCTCCACTCTTTGACTCATGTTTTTATTCAGCTCCCACCATAGATCATCTTCTCCTTCTAAGCAATAGACATCAAGGGTGACCTTATTTTGCTCTGAATAGCGGAGCATATAAAATATTTTCTTGATAGAGCTGATCCACTGCTCAACAATCAATGGGTTCGTCGATCCACTGAAGGTTGGTGGTCATTGACACATAAAGGACTCAACATAATTTTGTTCCCTTGACGGTGAGATTGGTATCTCAGCTTGATTCAAGTTTTTTCCTATAACTTGAGTTAGTTAGTTCATCATTCGAATGAATGTTTCCATTCCAGATTCCATCGGAGGGCCATCTGTGCATGGTCCATTGTGATCAGCATTTTCACAGTTCCTCCTATTACCCACCATTTTCTGAAGGAATAAAACCTTAGTGAGAAAATTATTTCTATTACAAATCTTTTAACTATAATGGATTTTATGTATTAGAACTTCATGCTTAAACAATTACATTTCTCTATAATTACTTCATAATGATTCATAAAAAGCTTGCGATTAACCAAACATATCCCCCGGGAGTGTCATAACAAAGAGTGCAGCAAGGCCTGTTGTTGTGTACTAGGATACCCCGGGTCAAGCCTAAAACTCCTTGTCGGATTTTTCAGTCCTAGGTACCTCTGTGCCGAGCCTCCTCTTCCTTCTCATATCTAGACATGGATTTATTTTGTTGATAAACAACTTACTCAATAATCACCAAAATAATAGAAAGTTTTACTATATTTAAACTTTTCTATAGGATTATTCCTAAAGTTTTTATATCCTAATTTCCATAAATAACTTAACTATTTTTTGATACAAACTATGGCATCCCACCTTTTTATTACATAACTTTTCATTACATTTTACAAATAGAGGATCTTTAAAGTCTAGTGCCTTGGAAATCAGGAACATAATACATGAAAAAAATTTAAACATTCTTTTAAAACACTCATAAGGCTTCATCATAGGTTCATCCTTTGTACAATTACTACATCTCATATCTTGGAGACATACATCAAAGGAAAGGGTGACCAGAAGGCTCAGTAAGGAAAACAAGTGAAACAATTGACATGTGATCTTGAGCAATATTAATAAAAACATGATAAAAGTCATAAAGACATGAACAATGGAAGAATAGAAATATAATAATAAAAATAACTTTAATCATAACTTTAATATCTGTCTACAATGTTTCCTTTAGACATTCATGAACATATCACCAAGGTTTATCCTCGAGGTGTCATAAAAATTACCAAGGTTATTCACCAAGGTATCGTGATAATTGTCATCTCTAGAGATTAATTTATTTACCCAATGCATTAGAGCGCTATCAGGGATAACCCTTAATATGTATTTATTTTCATGTGATCCACATATATCATAATAAAAAATTTCATAAATAACCCGAAGAGAGTAAAAGAAATGGGTTTCACTTCAAAATCATGACGTTTTAAAAGTGCTTAAAAATAAGATCGTCATGTCATTTATAACCCATGGATAGTGAGTGAGGGTTACATGTATGTAAATTACAGAATAAAATATATAATTTTTTTGTATCTATGAACACCCATAGAAACGAAATAGGTCTAGGTATTCACATAAATAAAATAAGATAATTCCCTGAGAAAAAGAGAGAGAAATTTCGAGACGAAATATCTACAGCATAACGGATATATAACATGGTTTTAGAAAATAATATAAAGATAGGGGACAAGGGTATCCCATAAATAAATGAATCATTTTACAATATAGGTACATAATAAAAATAAATAAGATCATGGTGTGGAAAATTGAATGACACACCACATGAAAAAGAAAACTTGCAAGGAAAGAGGAAGAACGATTTCTTTTACGAAAATTCGGCATCCTAACGTCGTCACATAAAAATTAAGAAAATCAATTGATGAGAGAGTTAAAGGTATCTCATAACATGGAAATGAAATGGATAGTAGTAAAGATATAACAGAACAAGACCCCTCATAATAAAATGGAACTATAAGACAAAATATAAAGTAAGTTACGACTTAAAAGAGGAGGGTGAAAGGTTCCCTTACCTTGAAGAGTAACTTCGAAAGCTTGAAGGTCGGGAACTAGTGAGGCTTGAGGGAACCTTGGGAGGACTCCTTGGGAGGTTAGAATACCAGAAATTCGTTGAGGTTGATTTTTAAAATAAATGAATGAGGGAAATGGCTTGGTATTTATATGAAAAGTGAATGAATAAATTATTAATTTCCAAGGGACACCTCATCAGTGGTATTTGAAAAACCATGGGCTTGACCATAGTATTTTCCCATGGTATTGGAAACTTGGGACAAATCATAACATATCTTACTATTCAAAATTTGACCAGATTATTTACATCATTATTACATCATCAATGATGTCATTAAACACCTGAAACTCAAAACTGTATTTTTAATATTCACCAAAAAATAAATTGTTTTAGAAAAATACCAAAAATTCACTCTAACGTAATATCAATGCCCTGAATTCAAAAATGAACTCCATTTTATGAATATAATTTTCTGATTATTTTTAATTTAATTTTTAAACAAAATCATTATTTATTCCAAAAATTCAACTTTAAAACTATAACTCTTTTTGTAACACCTTAAAAAAGTAATCAAGGTCCCATAAAATTCTCGTATAACCATAATAAAATAAAGTAAAAATTTACAATTACATTTTATAAAAGTATATTTCCATTTTAAATTATTAATTTAATTATAAAATTGTAAATAAAATATTTATGACATACAAAAATACCAAAACTTATACTATGATCATTTTTTCACTTTTAAGATGTTTAAATTGTATTTATAGATTTCTGGGTTAAGTTTCTATTTTTTGACCAATTTACTATTCATTTCTATTCATACGGGTATGTTACTATTCATACATTACTATTCACTAAAAATCAAGTTGATCTTATTAGACTCTAAAATTCTCACTGATCACAACCGTAGAAGACCATTTTTTGAAAATCATTTCACATTATTTATTATTTAAAGAATACAAAAATATTTTAAAATAGCCCTTTTTTCCTAAATTCATCGATAATACACATACTATATTTATCTGGATATTTGAAATTCACAAACTTTTCTATAATAAGAAATAATAATTTTATTTATATAAAAGGATTAAACAAAGTAGCTAAGGTCTTGTTACATAGCCCCTTATAACACCAGCATAGGACCTAAGTGTAAGGTGTGCTATGGTGATAGAATCTTGGGGTGGCTCAGACAACATTGCCCGAGTGGTGATTTCTATCAGCTTGAACTTCTCCCTTATGCGATTCCATTCAAGCATCATATATTGAAGTTCATCTTGGGCTTGGTCCAGAGCAAAGCCCAGTGATACTACCTCCTTCCCATGATCCGACAGATGTGATTCATATGGCCCGAGTCTACTGGATGAGGCTATTCAATCTTCTTTCTGTATTAATTAACCAAGATAACTGTATTTATAAAAACGCAATGTTAAGATTATAGTTTCCAATGGTCATATTGACCAACACTCATATAACAGTTGAAACCCAATGGTCTCATTTTAATTATACCCACTTCATTAATTAAAGGATATAGTTTTGTTGAGTATAAAATAAAATAACACACAAATTTTGGAAACAAATATAATTAAAAAGTTCAGGTCGTTACATGGAGACATTGAAGGAACTAAAATATGTGCACAATGAACATCAGTACAAGAATAAACAACATCAAAATCATAGAATAATTTATCAAAACCATTATCATATTCAACATCCAAGTCATTATTAGAGTGAAAATGATCAAAATAAGAATATGAATCCATTTCAAAATCAAATCTAAGTGAGTTTTGTTCATTTAAAACAGGTGTGGAGGTGCTCTTAGACATCAAACTGGAAGCAATACTCATAATCTCTCTAAGAACAGGACAATAAAATTCCATGGGATATTTATTTGGTGGTTCAAAATAGGATATAACAAAAGTAGAATGGTCCTATAAGGGGTAATTCAAGGAGTCCATACCATTAAATATTACAACTTCATCTCCAAACACTATCGAAAGTGTACCCTCATAGAAATTTATGATTGTTTTTTGCATTTTTTAGGAAGGAATTACCTAAGATAATTGGATCACATGAACTTACCTAATAATAATTTATTTTAATAATGTAAAAATCTAATAGAAAGATCATGTCTCTTACCTAGACAAGTACATCTCAAGTACTCCCGCTGGATATGATGTAGCTCTATTTTCCAACTACACCAGTACTCTAATCGGCATCAACTCACCAACCTATAAAGAAGAGAATACAGAGTGAGGAATAACATATGGAAGATCCTAAATCAAATTAAGCATCAGAAAAGTGTAACTCCCCTATGGTGCATGGGATGGTGAATGTCCATGGATCCTTGTACATTATTGGCATTGGTAGAGTTAGTGTAATGAGTGATGACACATTTCTTCCAAGATTGATCCTGTCATTTCCTTTAAGACCACTTCTATTGGTAAAAAGTTCTTTTAAGAATTTTTTATACCTTGGTATTTGCTTCATGGCTTCAAGTAGAGGGATGTTGATCTCCACATGCATGAATGTGTCCACAACCACTTTTTGCATCACCTCCTCCACCATCATCTTGGTATGAACTACCCTATTTGTAAATGGAAGGGGTTTAGGAGGAATTTAATTGATATTTTTCTTACCCTTTTCATTTTTTGTTGGATTCTCATCAGTTGTTCTTGAATGGGGATTCTCTAGATTTGAGGTGAATCCTGGTGGAATGGTAGGTGGAGAAGCATTAGTTATTTTCTTCCTGCTTCTCAATGTGATGGAACTGACATTCCCCTTTAGATTTGGAGTAGGTTGGGAAGGTAGATTTCTATAATTCTTACTTACTAGTTTATGGAGGGAAGTTGAAATCTGGCTCATTTGATTCTTCAACTCTCTCAACTTTGAACCTTGACTCATCAGCTCACTCTATTGATTAAGAAAAATTTGATTTAAAATTTAATTAGTGTTAGAATCTACCTTGGTTTGGGGATTCCATTGTTGTTGGATTGTTGATGATTGAACTTTAAATCTCCTTTAGGGTTGTTGGAAACCCTACTAGTAAGGCAGAGGCTGCTAGAAGTTTTGTGAAAAAAGGGGCCTTTGTTTTTGTCCAGATCCATACCTCACATCTGATTGATCCTTCCACCCTTGGTTTTGTGTTGCAGAAAAGGAATAAAACTTTTTTTGAGCATATGGTTATTGTTTATACTAATATGGTGTCCCAGGAAACACTTATGCACAATCTTCTATTTATTGTAGTTAGGGGAAGCAGTCTTTTGGGTGGCTTGTCTCAGGGAAAATTCCACAAGGCCTTGAAGGAGGGGGTTGGGATGTCTTTTTTTCCAAAGGAATTTTTCTCACCATAGTTGTCAATTCTTCCAAATTTTTATAAATCAAATGACTTTAAAGAGAATATGAACTTAACTAATTGACTTCTCTAATATGTGGGGTACCTTTATTGCCAAATTGTTGAGAGTTTTGTGTCATCTTGTCAATCAATGCATGTGCGACTGCTGGTGTTTTGTCAACCAATGCCCCTCCAACCACAACATCCACCATTCTTATCCTCACAGGTGTGAGTCCTTCATAAAAGTACTGGATGTGGAGTTGCTCATTTATTTGGTGATGTGGATAGATTGCACATAACTTATTGAATCTATCCCAATACTCATACATTTACTCCACATGTTCCTACTTGATCCCTGAGATCTCCTTTTGAATGGAAGTGGTCCTTGATGCTAGAAAATATCTCTATAAGAAAATATGTTTCAAATCATTCCAACAAGTTACATCTTCATATTGTAAATAATACATCCAATCCTTAGCAGTTCCATCATGTGAGAATGGGAATGTTCTAAGTTTTATTTCATCTTCAGATACATTTCTTAATTTCAGTATTGAGAATACCACATTGAATTCTTTTAAATGTGTTTTTGGATCCTCCCCAAATAATCCATGAAACTTTAGAAGAAGGTTAATTAACCCAGATTTTAGTTCAAAGTATGATTCAAGAGTTGGATTTGCAATTCATGTAGGTTGATAATTAATATCAGGTGAAATTTACACTCGAATAGTCCTATTGAGTTCATTGTTGTTATTTTCAGCCATTTTATTTGTTTTAATATATTTTTTAAAAGATTTTCCAATTTCAAAATTCCTAGAGTGGAGGAATTCCCCAGTTGGGTAAATATGGACACTTCCTGTAGACCAAGATTGTCTGATTAGAGCTCTAAGTCTATGCTAAATCTTGAGGTCTAGATCAAGGATATCCTTAGGATGGGATCATGTCATAAATCATAGAAAAAAATAAATAAAAAGAAGCGAGCACCAATATCATTAAATGAGATTTAAATTGATGGTCTAAGAAAAAAAGTATGGAAGAAAGAAATGAAAATAAAATGGAGGAGAAGAAAAGAAAAAAATAACAAAAAATAATAAAGAAATTTCCTAAAATTGGTATAATCAGAAACATTCCTCCCTGGAAATGGCGCCAATTTCATGAGTGTTGTCTCACACGCTCTAAAAAATGTTTGTGATTTAACTAAGTGCAGCATAGTGGCTGACCTAGGTCATTTTATCAAGGATGAATTGAATTAAACAACACTTAATATTCTTGAATAAAACAAAAAAAGAGGAAATAATCAAAAAAATGAAACACAAGATGGAGGTTTTGGTTTTGTGACTTTCAGACAATACACTAAACAAGCGAATGAGATGGAACAATCAAAGACAAAATTTATTTTAAAAAACTTATATGAGAAGACGTACTCAATATAATCTTCCCACTTCATCATTCATTTATCATTATCTCATATGGATCTAATTCATTAAATTCTAATCCCCTAACCTTGTCAACCCCTGAACCCTATGGAAATTAACACGACCAAAAATATTGAAAAAATGAGCATTTGATAAACATTTGAACTTCCAATCATAGGACCTTGATTTGATTGTGATAAAAAAGAGAAATTATGGTAAATGGTCAGTTAGGGTAGCATAGCCCCACTAGAGTGGATAATTAATTTAGTTTGAGATGAGACTTGAACCCTAAAATTTTATCCCATGTTGATTGGATTTTTCAATTAAAGTCTCACTCAAATGATTAACACAAGCCCGACCACGCGGTCAAGTGAAAGTCGAAAGAGTAAATTAGAAATTAAAAATAAATTAATTGATCACAATTTATGAATTACAATATGTTTATGGATTCAAAATAAATAAATTAAGGGAGTATGGTTTAGATTAACTATGAAATAAATCACTCTTCCATGGGTGAAGTTTTCACCATGGAGACATTTTTCTTAAGAAATTAATTGATTGGAAAAAACACAATATCATATAAACTCTTAGATTCCATCATAATAAAAAAAGATAATGATTAAAATATAATAATACAGAATATTTATTGATGAAAATTCACATTACAAGCTTAAAAACAAAGAAAAACAAAGTGGAGGTTGGATAAGAGAGCCTTCTTGGAAGAGATCTTTGCACAAGGCCTTACTTATTCCAAGTGTTTTGAGGTGTTCCCAAGAGATACCATTTTGGACACACCTTACCAAATCCTCTACCAACCATCCCAAAGAGTAAAAACCCCCTTTAAATAGAGTTTGGGAGGGCTAGGGTTACATAACTTTTTTAACTGTGAAATGAAAATTTAGAAATATATTTTATTCATAGTATCAACGAATATTTGACCTCAAAAACCAGTGAATTGGATCTCCTTTAGGAATTATTATTTGTTAGGAATCATGTTCCCAAGATTTACTCAAAATTTGGGCCCAATCTAAGCTGGGATGAAGAAGATACGACCCAAACAATGAAGTGATATCAAATCTAGTGAATCTAGTTCATCTTTAACTTCATGGCCTATTTAGACCACTCAAATGCACATTCAAACTCCCATGTACCTAAAAATAATTTTTATCTCATTAAGTTAGGAACATAGTTACAAAAATTTTTAGTCAAAAATAATTTACAGAAAAATATTTATGTTCGAAACACTACAATGAATTTTAAAAGGGTAAAACTGAAATTTTCATCAAATTTGAAAATGAATGATCTAATCGCAAATATTCCATAATTGAACATATTTAGAACAATGTGAGGAAATTATATCATTTATTATCAAAAAAATAGTCAATAGAAATGCGTTTTATCAACACCCCCACACTTACCCTTTTCCACTCCTGGAAAAAACTTCATACCATGTATTCAAGAAAATTGTCACAAGATATAAGCATGTTCATATTTCTCAATCCATAGTTGAAATGTAGGAAAAGTAAGAATCCCATAAAGAGTCAATATCAATAAATTTTAAATTCATTGTCTCATAAATTGTGTCAAAACAAAATCCAATTAGATTCATAACACTAATCACAACGAAACAAGTCATGGGTCTACCATGCCACTAATTCTCCACGAGTGTGTGTGGCAACCATTCCAAGCTCATAAATCCACCCTTTATTCAGTATATTTAGGTCATGTAAAACAATTCTTCTTACTTGTTTTAATTCAATGAACCTGTTCTACATACCTTTACAATATAATTTACAGACTCACTCACTTAATAATTCTAAAAAGTTAAACCTTAATCTCCCAACCAAGATATCCCCATATGTTGTACAATTCTTCACTCCCCTCATTTATTATTATTATTTTGTTTTTCTAAGTTTCAATTGGAAATATTTCATTATCCTAAATGTGAACCTATTAAGTGATATGTGAAAATGGAATGAAACTTTTTAAATTGGACAAATAATATACAAGTGAAAGGGTTAGGAACATGGTGATAAGCTCTAGTGATGATGGGGTCATGCAGTGTGATGAAATCCACAACATCAGTCGGATGTCCCTCAATGTATTTTTACAAACATATCCCATTGACTGTAAATATCCTTTCAGTTTCCTCTTGTGTGATCTCCACTAAACCATAAGGAAAAACATTAGATAAAATATAAGGACCTAAATATATGGAACACAAATTTCCAGGCATCAACTTCAGCCATGAACTGTAGAGAAAGACTTTCTCTCCAATATGAATCTACCTTTGTTGGATCATTCTATCATGAGATGATTTTGATATTTCTTTATAGAGCCTTGAGTTCTCTTATGAAGACAATCAAATCTCCTCAAGCTCTTGAATTTGTAACTTCCTTTTCATTTCAGCTTCGGCCAAATCCATTTTGCATTTCTTTATAACCCAATAAGACCGATGCTCAACTTCTATAGGGAGATGACAGATTTTCCCAAAAAAAATCTGAAATGGGGACATAAATATGTGAGTTTTGTATGACATCCTATAATCCCAAAGTGCATCATCCAAGCACTTGCTCCAATCTTTCCTATTTGGCTGCACGATTTTCTACAAAATGTGTTTCAACTCCCTATTTGAAACCTCATCCTGGCCATTTGTTTGGGGGTGGTATGATGTTTATGTTTTTTGTGTCACCACATACTTCTGAAGGAGGGAATCCAAATTCTGATTGCAAAAGTGTGTCCCTTTTTCACTGATGATAGCCTTCGGTACTCCAAACCTACAAAAAATTTGTGCTTTGACAAAGTCCACTACAACATGATAATCATCATTCCTGGTGGCCTTATCCTCCACCCATTTTCTAACATAATCAACTAAAACCAAAATATATAGAAAACCAAATGAACTAGGAAAAGGAACTATAAAATCAATCCCCCATACAGCTAAAATCTCATAGAATAATATGGGTTGTTGAGGCATCTCATATCTCCTAGAAATGTTTCTAGTGTGTTGAAAACGTGAGAATGACTTGAAAAATAAATGAGCATCATGTAATAATCTAGGCCAATATAATCTAGAGTCCAAAACTTTCCTAGCTGTCTGTTGGGGTCCAAAGTGTCCACCATAAGCAAGTGTATGACAGAATTACAGAAAAGACTCAAAATCATGATCAGGAACACACCTCCTAATAACTTGATCACTACACATGCAACAGAGGTAGGGATCATCCCAAACATAATACTAAGACTTAGTTTTTAATTTTTTGACTTGATGTTTCTTTAAATTTACAAATATTTCTGATGCAACTAGGTAGTTCACGAAATTAGTATAATAAGGATTCATAACTGAGATGGAATAAAGATGATTATCAGGGAAAGTTTCATGAAGTGGTACCTGGGACAATGTTTTAGCCTCTAGTGTGTGAGTAGTCCTACTCATGTAGTCTCCCACCATGTTTTTAGACTCATTATTGTCCTTTATTTCAATATAGAATTCTTTAAGAAAAAGCATCCATCAGATAAGTCTGGGCTTTACGTCTGGATTCTTCAAAAGGTACCTCAGAGGTGCATGGTAAAAAAAAACTACTTTAGAGCCCAATAAATATTAAATAAATTTATCTAAAGAAAATATGATAGAAATAAACTCCTTTTCTATGGTAGTGTAGTTTTATTGGGCTGAATACAATGTCCTTGATGCATAGGCAATCACATGTGAACATCCTTATACTCTCTACGTTAAGAAAACTCCAAACGAAAAGTTGGATGCATCACACATAAGCTCAAAAGAAATGTCCCATTGTGGGGTATGTAAGAATGGTGGAGTGGTCAGACACTTCTTCAGCTCATAAAATTCTACCCTGCATGAATCATCAAACACAAAATCAGAATCCTTTTGAAGTAATTGCAACAAAGGAAGAGAAATATTACTAAAATATTTGATGAAGCGCCAATAAAATCCTGAATTCCCTAAGAAAGATCTAATATCATGCACACATGAAGAATAGAGTAAGGATGAAATAATATTTATCTTAGATCTATCAACCTCTATATGATGTTTTTGACACTACACGCCCTAAGGAAATTCCATGCTCTACCATGAAATGAAACTTTTCAAAGATCAAGACCATATTCTTCTCAATACAACGATTAAACACATTTTCCAAACTATTTAGACATTCATCAAATGAGGATCCATACACTGTAAAATTATCTATAAATAACTCCATGCAGTTCTCAATAAAATCAAAAAGAATACTCACCTTGCATCTCTGGATGGTACGCGGGGCATTGGAATGTCCAAATGGAATCCTCCGGTAGAAAAATTTGCCAAATGGACAAGTAAGTATTGTATTCTATTAATCCTACAGAGCAATAGGAACCTAAAAATATCCAGAAAATCCACCGAGAAACAATAATGTGTCTTCCTAACTAGTCTCTCATGCATCTAATCAATAAATGGGAGGGGGAAATGGTCCTTGCGAGTAGATTGATTTAGTTTCCTATAATCAATACACACCCACCAACTGTTTTCACCATCATTGGAACTAAAACCTCATTATCATATTTTACAACTATAACACCACTTTTCTTAGGCACAACTTGAATAGGACTTACCCATTGTGAATATGAAATTGGATAAATTATACCTTCCTCTAGAAAATTTTCAACTTTTTTTTTGAAAACTTCCACAAGAGTTGGATTCAATATCCTTTTTGGCTACCTCACTGGTTTATCCCCATACTCCAAAAGAATCCTATACATGAAAATGAAGGAGCTAATACATGATATGTCACCCAAGGTACACCCAATTTCCCTAATGTTATCCCTCAAAAGATTCAAAAGTTTTTCTTCATGTTAAGAAGGGAGATTTTTAGCAATTATAACAAGTAATTTCTCACCACTTAACAAGTACGAGTATTTTAGATTTGGTTGAAATGGATTTATTTCCAATGTAGGGGGTGTAGTATGGATGGATACATCGAAGGAACTAAAATATGTGCACAATGAACATCAATACCAAAATAACCAGCATCAAAATCGAAGAATAATTAATCAAAACCATCAGTATGTTCAGCATCTAAGTCACAATCAGAGTTATCATGATCAAAATTAGAATATAAATCCATTTAAAAATCAAATATAAGATATTTTTGTGCATTAGAAACAGGTTTGGAGGTTCTCCTAGACATCAAACTAGAACCAATACTCATAATCTCCCTAATCACAGGACAATAAAAATCCATGGGATTTTTATTTGGTGGTTCAGAATGGGATATAACAAAAGTGGAATGGTCCTATGAGGGGCACTTCATGGAGTACATAACATTAAATATCACAAATTTATCTCTAAACTCCATAGAAAGTGTATCCTCATGGATATTTATGATTGTTTTTGAAGTTTTGAGGAAGGAACTACCTAATATAATTGGAGCACATGAACTTACCAGATGGTCCTCCATTTTAATAATGTATAAATATAATAGAAAGATCATGTCTCTTACCTGGACAAGTACATCCTCAAGTACTCTTGTTGGATATGCTGTAGCTCTATTTTCCAACTACACCACTACTCTTGTCGGCTTCAACTCACCAACATGTAATGAAGAGAATACAGAGTGAGGAATCACATTTATGGAAGCTCCTAAATCACATAAATCATCAGAGAAGTGTAACTACCCTATAGTGCATGGGATGGTGAATGTCCCTGGATACTTGAACTTTGTTGGAATTGGTAGAGTTGGTGTAACGAGTGCTGGTACATTCCTTCCAATATTGATCCTCTCATTTCCTTTGATCCCTCTTCGATTAGTGCAATTCTATTTTAATAATTTTACAAAACTATATATTTTTTTGATGGCTTCAAGTAGAGGGATGTTGTTATCCACACACTTGAATGTGTCTAAAACCTCTTTTTTGCATCACCTCCTCAACCATCTTCTTGGTATGAACAAACCTTTTTGGAAAGGGAAGGGGTTTAGGAGGAACATAATTGATCTTTTTCTTACCCTTTTCATTCTATGTTTGATGATCATCAGTTGTTCTTGAATGGGGATTCTCCAGAGTTAAGGTGAATCCTGGTGGAATGGTAGGTGGAGAAGCATCAGTTGTTTTCTCCTCTCTTCTCAATGGGATGGAACTAACATTCCCCTTTGGATTTGGAGCTGGTTGGGAAGGTAGATTTATATAATTCTTACTTACTAGTTAATGGAGGGCAGTGGAAATCTGGCTCATTTGAGTCTTCAACTCTGTCAACTCTAAACCTTGACTCTTAAACTCATTCTATTGATTAAGAACAATTTTTTTAAATGTTCATCAGTGCTATAATCTACCTTGATTGGGGGATTCCCTTGTTGTTTTCTTGTTGATTGTTGGGCTTCAAATCCCATTTGGGGTTGTTGGAAACCCTGCTGGTAAGGCAGATCCTGTTGGAAGTTTTTTTTTGAAAAGGGGACCTTTGTTGTTGTCCAAATCCATACCTCATGTTTGATTGATCCTTCCAACCTTGGTTGTGTATTGAAGAGAAGAGATCAAACTTATTTTGGGAAAATGGTTGTTGTTGCTGCTGATATGGTCTCCTAGAAAACACTACTGCACAATATTCTATTTCTTGTAGTAGGGGGAAATAGTCCATTGGGTGGCTTGTCTCAGTGAAAATTCCATAAGGCCTTGAAGGAGGGGGTTGGGATTTCTTTTGTGCTAAAAAAAATCTGTCTCACCATAGTTTTCCATTCTTCCAACATGGTATCAATCAAATGAATTTTAAGAGAAGATGGACTAACCTACTGTACTCCTTTATCATGTGGGGTACCTCAATCACCAAATTTTTGAGATTTTTGGGCCATCTAGTCAATCAATACACATGCGGATGCTGGTATTTTGTCAACCAATTCCCCTCCATCTATGGCATCCACCATGCTTCTATCCATAGCTGTGAGTCCTTCATAAAAGTACTGGATGAGGAGTTTCTCACTGATTTGGTGATGTAGACATCTAGAACACAACTTCTTGAATCTATCCCAATACTCATACATTAACTTCCCATGTTCTTGCTTGATCCCCAACATCTCCTTTCGAATGGAAGTGGTCCTTGATGATGGAAAAAATATCTACAATAAAAGATGTTTCAAATTGTTCCAACATGTTACATCTTCTGGTTGTAAATAATACATCCAATTTTTATCAGTTCTATCAAGTGATAATGGGAATGATCTATATTTTATTTGATCTTGAGATAAATTTCTTGGTTTCATTGTTGAGCATACCACATTGAATTATTTTAAATGTTTGTTTGGATCGTCACTAGATAAGCCATGAAATTTTGGAAGAAGTTGAATTAACCTAGATTTTAGTTAAAATTCCGATTCAAGAGTTGGATATGCGATGTATTGATAATTAATATTAGGTTCAACCAACTCTCGAATATTCCTATTGAGTTTATTGATTTTATTTTCAGACGTTTTATTTGTGTTAATATTTTTTTAGAAGAGTTTCCAATTTCAAAATTCCTAGAGTGGAGGAATTCCCCAGTTGGTTAAATGTCGACACTTCCTGTAGACTGAGATTTTCTAATTCAATCCCTAATTCTATTACCAATATTGGGGTCTAGATCAAGGATATCTTTAGGATGAGATCTTTTCATAAATAATATAAAATATAGAAACAAAAATAAGATAACACCAATATAATTAAATGAGGTTTCAATTGATGGTATGATAAAAAAAGTGGGGAATAATGAACTAAAAAGAAAAATGAGGAGATGAAAAGAAACAAAATAAAAAATAATAATAAATAACTTAGCTAAAATTGGTTGAATAAAAAACTATCCTCCCTATAAACAACTCCAATTTGATGATCATTGTCGCACATGCTCTAAAAAATGTTTGTGATTTAACTAAGTGCGGCACAATGGCTGACGTAGGTCATTATATCATGGGGGAAGTGAATTAAAAAACCCTTAATAGTCTTGAATAAAATAAAAAAGGAAATAAGTTAAAACAAATGAAACACAAGATGCATGGGTTTGGTTTTACGACTTTCAGACAATACACTAAATAAGAGAATGAGATGGAAAAATCAAAGACACAATTTATTTAAAAACACATATATGAGAAGACTTAGTCGATCTAATATGATCACTTCATCATTCATTTATCCTTATACCATATGATTAGAATTCAAACAATTGTAATCCCCTAACCTTGTCAACCACCGAACCCTATGGAAATTAACACGACAAAAAATATTGGAAACATGAGACTTCGGTAAACATTTGGACTTCCAATCACAACAACATACTTTGATTGGGATCCAAAATCCAAATTATGGTCAATGGTTAGTTAGGTAAGCGTATCATCCATAGAGTGTATAATTAATTGAGTTTGGGATGAGACTTGAACCCTACAATTCTATCCAAAGTTGAATGCATTGTGTGATTAAAGTTTCACTCAAACGATTGACACAAGCCCCACCACGTGGAGTGCAAGTTGATAGAGTAACATAGAAATTAAAACTAAATTAATTGATCACAATTTATGAATTATAGTATGTTTATGTATTCAAAATAAATAAATAAAGTGATTAGAGATTAGATCAACTACGAAATAAATCACTTTTCCATGGGCGGAGTTGTCATTGTGGAGACGTTTTTCATAAGCAATGGATTGATTGGGAAAAACCAAATCTTGTCTCATCTACTATATTCCATCCAGAGAATAAGAATATAAATATTAAAATATAATAATATATAAGATTTATTGAAGAAATTTCATGTTACAAGCATAAAAAAAATAAAAACAAAGTGGAGCTGGGAGAGGAGAGTCTTCTTGAAAGATAACTTTACATAAGAACTTACTTCTTCCAAGGGTTGTGAGGTGTTCCCAAGAGATTTTTTTTGAAAAAACCTTCCCAAATCCTATAACAACACTCCAAAAGTGTGAAAATCCCCTTTAAATAGAGTTTTTGAGGGCTAGGGTTACATAAAGTTTTTAAGTGTGAAATAAAAATTCGACCAAATTTTTTCTTCCAAGTTGCACTGCATATTTGACCTCCAAAATGCATGCATTGGCTGTCCTTATAGAAGTATTATTTTTTCGGAATCATGTTAAGGAGAGTTTCTCAAAATATGGGCCCAATCCAAGAAATTATGAAGAAGATATAACAAAAACACTAAAGTGATATCAAATCTGGTGAATCCAGTCCCGCTTTGACTTCGTGGCCTATTTAAACCACTGAGATGCATGATCTCACTCACATGTCATAAATAGAATTTGTATCTCATTAATTCAGTAATACAATTAAAATTTTTTAACTCAAAATAATTTACATAAAAAATTTATGTTCGAAACACTACAATGAACTTTAAAAGGGCAAAACTTGGATTTTCATCAAATTTGGAAATGAATGATCTAATTACAAATATTCCATAATGGAAAATATTTATCACAATGTGAGGAAATTATATAATTTATTATCAATAAAATAGTCAATAAAAATGTGTTTTATCAACTCCCCCATACTTACCCTTTTTCACTCATGGGAAAAACCTCAAATCATGTATTCGAGAAAATTGTCACAAGATATGCATGTTCATATTTCTCAATCCACAGTGGAAATGTAGGAAAAATAAGAATCCCATCAAGAGTCAATATCGATAAATTTTAAAGTCATTGTCTCATAAATTGGGTCAAAAAAATCCAGTGAGATTCATAACACTAATCACAATGAAACAATTCATGGGTCTACCATAAAACTAATTCTCCACATGTCTTTGTGGCAACCATTCCAAGTTCATAAATCCACCCTTTATTCAGTATATTCAGGTCATGTGAAACAATTCTTTTTTACTTGGTTTAATTCACAGAACCTGTTCTACATTCCTTTGCAATCAAATTTCAAGACCCACTCACTTAAGTATTCCCAAAAGTCAAACCTTAAGCTCCTGACCAAGACATCCCCATATGTTGTACATTTCATATCTCCCCTCATTTATTATTATTTTTTACAGTTTCACTAGGAAAAAATCTCACACTCAACTCTGAACCCATGTTTGATATCCTCATGAAACAAATTGTAATTGTTATAACAAGATCAATGGTCGATGAAGGGTGTTTTTTGACCTATCCAAGATACAACCCATATTTTTTTGAGGGTGTACAATAGTTGGATAACAGGTACACATGCATAGGTGAATTTGGTATATTAATGAAACCGATCAGAAGAAAAACAAACGTATGGATAAACCAATTAATTTTTTTTACCTAACTTAACTATACCTTCAATTCATTAGGAAAAATTTCACAAGTCTTGGTTGAGTGAAAAGTTTTGTGGAGAAATTAATGACACAATTTTCCTAGAACAAATATAAAAAATAATGATATCAAAATATAAAAGGTTTTATAATGACACAACTATTCATCTCATCAATGACTTCAATTTTTATAAAAATCAACCCTTGATGATGAAATATTACTCATGATTATCATTCTACCAATGAATTTTGAAAACATACATTTTCTATATATTCCATATCTAAATGTCCATGTTACATGGTATTTTTTTTTTGAAATTTATAACAAAAAACTTAATAGAAAATACAGACGCAAAACCCACAAATGAAAAACCTAAATATCTACCCCAAAATGTTTTCCCCTCCCCCAAACTTAAAATATTTCATTGTCCTCAATGTGAACCTATGAGATGATATGTGCACATGAAAATAAGAATTTTAAATAGGATAAATAGTTTAAAAGTTAAAGGGTTAGGAACAACCTAATATGCTCAAGTGATGATGGGGTCATGCAGTGTGATGAAATCCACTACATCAGTAGGAAGTCCCTCAATGTATTTATTCAAACGTTTCCCATTGGCTATAAAGATCCTTCTAGTGTCCTGTTGTAGGATCTCCACTACACTATAAAGAAAAACATTTGATAAAATATAAGGATCTAACCATATGGAACACAACTTACCAGGCACTAGCTTTAGCCATGAACTATTGAGAAAAACTTTCTCTCCAGCATGAAACTCTTTTTGTTGGATCATTCTATCATGATATTGTTTTGATCTTTCCTTGTAGATCCTTGAGTTCTCATATGAAGAAAATCGAGTCTCCTCAAGCTCTTGAATTTTCATCTTCCTTTGGATTCTATCTTGGGCCAAATCCATGTTTCATTTCTTAATAGTCCAAAAATCCTGATTCTCAACTTCCACAGGGAGATGGCAAATTTTCCCAAAAACAATTCGAAATAGGGACATTCTGATGGGAATTTTGTATTCTATCCTATTAGCCCAAAGTGAATCATCTAAGTGCTTGATCCAATCTTTCCTATTTGGATGCACGGTTTTCTCTAAAATTTGTTTCAACTCCCAATTTGAAACATCAGCCTGAAAATTTATTTTGGGGTGGTATGGTGTTGATATTTTGTGTGTCACCCCATACTTCCAAAGGAGGGAAGCCAAATTCCAATTGAAAAATTATGTCCCTTGGTCACTGATGATGGCCTTCGGTACTCCAAACCTGAAAAAAAATCTGTGCTTTGACAAATTTCACTACAAGATGAGAATCATAAGTCCTGATGTCCTTAGTATCCACCCATTTTTTCACATAATCAATGACAAACAAAATATACAGAAAACTAAATGAACTAGTAAAATGACCCATAAAATCTCACAGAATAATATGGGTTGTTGAGGCATGTCATGTCTCCTAGAAATGTTTCTAGTGTGTTGACAATGTGAGCACAACTTGAAAAAAACATGAGCATCATGGAATAAGCTAGGACAATATAATCCGGAGTCCAAAACTTTCCTAGATTTCCGTTGGGGTCTAAAGTGTCCACCACAAGAAAGTGCATGATAGAATTGAAAAATATACTCAAACTCATGATCCAAAATAGACCTCCTAATAACATGATCACTACACATGCGCCATAGGTAGGGACCATCCCAAAAATAATATTGAGAATCACTTTTAAATTTTTGGACATGAGTTTCTTTAAATTTGTTGGGATTTCGGATACAACAAGGTAGTTCACTAAATCAACATACCAAGGATGGGAACTTGATATGGAATAAAGATGCTGATCTGGGAAAGTGTCCCGAAGTGGAACCTGGGCCAAGGTGTCAGCCTCTAGTGTGTGAGTAATCCTACTCATGTGGTCCACCACCTTGTTTTCGGAACCATTCTTTTATTTTATTTCAATATCTAATTCTTGAATAAGTTGTGTCCATTAGATTAGTCTGGGATTTTCATATGGATTCTTCAAAAGGTACTTCAAAGCTGCGTGGTTAGAAAAAACAACTACTTTAAAGCCCAATAAATATGAACAGAATTTATCTAAAGAAAATATGATGGCAAGAAACTCATTTTTTGTGGTAGTGTAGTTTAATTGGTATGAATACAATGTACTTGATTCATAGGCAATCACATGTGAACGTCCCTCCACCCTCTGTGATAAGACATCTCCAACCAGAATGTTGGATGTGTCACACATAATCTCAAAAGGAATGTACAATTTTGGGGGGCTGTATGATCGGTGGAGTGGCCAGACACTTCTTTAGCTCATCAAATGATACCCTACATGAATCATCAAACACAAAATCAGAATCCTTTTGAAGTAATTGTGACAAATGATGGACAATCATACTAAAATAATTGATGAATTGTTGATAAAAGCCTACAGTCCCTAGGAAAGATCTAATATCATGCACACATGAAGGATAAGTTAAGGATGAAATAATGTCTATATTATATCTATCAACCTCTATCTCATGTTTTGACACTACATGTCCTAAGACAATTCCATGCTCTACCATGAAATGACACTTTTCAAAGTTCATGACCAGATTCTTCTCAATAAAAAAATTCAACAACTTTCCCAAACAATTAGACATTCATCAAATGAGGATCCATAAAATATAAAATCATCCACAAATACCTCCATGCAGGTCTCAATAAAATTAGAAAAAATACTCACCATGCATCTCTATAAGGTACCTGGGGCGTTGTAAAGTCCAAATGGAATCCACTGGTAGGAAAATGTGCTGAATGGAAAAGTGAATATTGTCTTCTCTTGATCCTCCAAAAATATAGGATCCTGAAAATATCCATAAAATCCATCCAAGAAACAATAATGTGTCTCCCCATCTAGTCTCTCAAGAATTTGATCAATGAATGGGAGGGGGAAACAGTCCTTGCGAGTGGATTTATTTAGTTTCTTATAATCAATATACACCCACCAACTATTTGAACCCTCATTGTAACTAACTCCTATTTATAATTTTTTACAATTGTAACACCAATTTTATTAGGAAAACCTCAATAGGACATACCCACTATGAATCTGAAATTGGATAAATTATACCTTCCTCGAGCAAATTTTCAACTTCTTTTTTGAAAACTTCCAAAAGAGTTAGATTTAGTCTCTTTTGTGGCTGCCTCACCGGTTTAGCCCCATCCTCTAAAAGAATACTATGCATGAAAATGGAGGGGCTAATACTTGATATGTCTCCTAAGGTCCACCCGATTTACCTAATGTTCTCCCTCAAAATATTCAATAGTTTTTCTTTATGTTGAAAATAACAAGTAATTTCTCACCACTTAACAAGTATTACTGTTTTATATTTGGTGTAAATGGATTGAGTTCTAATGTAGGGGGGTGTAGTGTCGATGGAGACACTAAAGGAACTGAAATATGTGCTCAATGAACACCATTACCGGAATAACAAACATCAAAATGTGAGAATAATGCATCAAAACCATCCGCATATTCAACATCCAAGTCATAATGAGAGTGAACATGATCAAAATCAGAATACGAATCAATATCAAAATCAAATCTAATAGAGTTTTTTTCATTAAAAATAGATGAGAAGGTTCTATTAGACATCAAAATATAATCAATAATCACAATATCCCTAAGCATATACAATCAAATTCCATGGGGTTTTTATTTGGTGGTTAAAATGGGATATAAAAAAAGTATAATGGTTCTCTGATGTGTAATTCATGGATTCTACAACATTAAATATCACAAATTCATCTGTAAACTCCATAAAAAGTGTACCATCATGGAAATTGATGATTGATTTTACAGTTTTGAGGATGGGCCTACCTAAGATAATTGGAGCATGTGAGCTTACCTGACCTTCCTTCATTTTAAGCATGTATAAATCTACTGGAAAGATCATTTCTCTTACCCGGACAAGTACATCCTAAATTACTCCCACTGGATATGTTTTAGATCTATTTTTCTACTACACCATGACTCTTGTTGGCTTCAACTCACTAACCCATAAAGAAGATAATACAGAGTGAGGGATCACAATTATGGAAGCTCCTAAATCACATAAAGCATTAGAAAAGTGTAACTCCCCTATAGTTCATGGGATGGTGAATGTCCCTAGATCTTTTCACTTTGTTGGAATTTTTAGAGTTGGTGTAATGAGTGCTGAAACATTCCTTCCAAGATTTATCATCTCATTTACTTTGAGCCCTTTTTGATTGGTACAAAGTTATTTTAATAATTTTTCATACCTTGGGATTTTCTTGATGGATTCAAGTAGAGGGATGCTGATATCCACATGCTTGAATGTGTCAAAAACCTCTTTTTTCATCACATCATCAACCATATTCTTGGTCTGAACAACCCTGTTTGGAAAGGGAAGGTGTTTAGGAGGAACATCATTGATATTTTTCTTACCTTTTTCATTCTCTGTTGGATGATCATTAGTTTTTCTAGAATGGGAATTCTACAGAGTTGAGGTGAATCCCAGTGGAATGGTAGGTGGATAAGCATCAGTTGTTTCCGTCCTTCTTGTCAATGTGATGGTACTGACATTAACCTTTGGATTTGGAGTAGTTTAGGAAGGTAGATTTCCATAATTCTTACTTACCAATTCATTGAGGGAAGTGGCAATTTGGCTCATTTGAGTCTTGAAATCTATCAACACCAAACCTTGACTCTTCAAATAATTCTTTTGATTAAGAAATTTTTTTAAAAGTTCATTAGTGTTAGAATCTACCATGGTTGTTGGATTCCCTTGTTGTTGGCTTATTGATGCTCGGGCTTTAAATCTTCTTTGGGGTAGTTTGAAACCTTTCTGGTTTGGCGGAGGTTTCTGGAAGTTTTGTTTAAAAGGGGGACTTTATTGTTCTCCAGATCCATACCTCATGTCTAATTGATCCTTCCACCCTTGGTTGTGTGTTGGTGAAAAGGAATCAAACTTCTTTTGGGAATATGGTTATGGTTTCTGCTGATATGGTCTCCTAGGAAACACTGCTGCACAATCTTCTATTTCTTATAGTTTAGAGAAATAGTCCGTTTGGTGGCTTGTCTCAGTGAAAATTCCATAAGGCCTTGAAGGTGGGTGTTGGGATGTCTTTTGTGCCAAACAAATCTATCTCAACATATTAGTCAATTATTCCATCTTGGTATCAATAAAATGAATTTAAAGAGAAGATGGACTTACCTGGTGTACTCCTATAACATATGTAGTACCTTGATTGCCAAATTGTTTAGAGTTTTGTGCCATATTATCAATCAATGAACACATGATTACTGGTGTTTTTTAACCAATTTCCCTCAATCCGCGACATCCACCATGCTTCTCTCCATAGGTGTGAGTCCTTCATAAATGTAATGGATGATGAGTTTCTCCCTAATTTGGTGATGCAGACAGCTTAAACAAAACTTCTTGCATCTCTCCCACTACTCATACATTAACTCCCCATGTTCCTGATTGATCCCTAAGATCTCATTTCGAATGGACGTGGTCCTTGATGCTGGAAAAAATATCTACAAGAAAAGATGTTTGAAATCATTCCAACATGTTACATCTTCAGGTTTTAAATAATACATCCAATCCTTAGTAGTTCCATCAAGTGAGAATGAGAATGCTCTAATTTTTATTTGATCTTTAGAGACATATCTTGGTTTCACTTTTGGTCATACCACATTGAATTATTTTAAATTTTTGATTGGATCCTCACCAGATAAGCCATGAAATTTTAGAAGAAGGTGAATTACCCCAGATCTTAGTTCAAAGTATAATTCGAGAGTTGGATATGCAATTCTTGTATATTGATAATTAATATCTTGTGCAACCAACTCTCAAATAGTCCTATTGCCTTCATTATTGTTATTTTCAGCCATTGTATTTGTTTTAATCATTTTTTAGAAGATTTTACAATTTCAAAATTCCTCAAGAGGAAGAATTCCCCAGTTGGGTAAATGTTGACACTTCCTAAGACCAAGATCGTCTGAT
Source organism: Viscum album (assembly GCA_963277665.1). NCBI lineage: Eukaryota > Viridiplantae > Streptophyta > Magnoliopsida > Santalales > Viscaceae > Viscum > Viscum album. Next base: position 1,333,461,172 of record OY728165.1, on the reverse strand, counting down.
TCAATCCCTAAGGCTATGTTTAGTATCAGGGTCAATTTCAATAATATACTTAGTATGAGATCATTTCATAAATAATAGAAAATATAGAAACAAAAATCACCAGACACTAAAATCATTAAATGAGGGCTCAATTTATGGTTCAAGAAAAAAAAGTGGGGAACAAAGAACTGAAAATAAAAAGAAGGAGAAGAAAAGAAACATAATAAAAAATAATAATAAATAAATTACATAAAATTACTTGAAAAAAAATTTCTTCCCCCGACAACGGTTCCAATTTGATGAGTGTTGTCGCACATGCTCTAAAAAATGTTTGTGATTTTACTAAGTGCAGTATAGTGGCTGACCTAGTTCGTTTTCCCAAGGAGGAAGTGAATTAAAAAAACCTTAATAGGCTTGAAGAAAAAAATAAAATAAGTGAAAACAAATGAAACACAATACAGTGGTTTTTGGTTTTGTGACTTTCAGACAATACACTAAACAAGTGAATGAGATGGAACAATCAAAGTCATAATTTCTTTAAAAACAATTATATGAGAAGACATAGTTGATATAATATTTACACTTCATCATTCATTTATCCTTATAAAATATTATTAGAATTCATTCAATTGTAATCCCCTAACCATTTCAACCCCTGAACCCAACCGAAATTAACACGACAAAAAATATTGGAAAAATGAGCCTTGGTAAACTTTTGGACATCCAATCGCAGCCCCCTGCTTTGATTGTGATCCAAAATCCAAATTATGGTCAATGGTTAGTTAAATAAGCATATAATCCCTATAGTGGAGAATTAATTTTGTTTGGGGTGAGACTTGAACTCTACAATTCTATCCCAAGTTGAATGGATCTTTTTATTAAAGTTTCACTCAAACGATTAACACAAGCCTGACCACGTGGTCAAGTGAAATTCGATCATGTTAATTAGAAATTAAAACTAAATTAATTGATCACAATTTATTAATTATAGTATGTTTATGGACTCAAAATAAATTAATTCTGGGTTATGGATTAGATCAACTATGAAAGAAATCACTCTTCAATGGGCAGAGTTGTCATCGTGGAGACGTTTTTCATAAGTAATGGATTGATTGGGAGAAACCCAACCTCATATACAATCTTAGATTACAGAACAATAAGAAAAATATTAATATTAAATTATAATAATATAGAAGATATATTGATTAAAATTCATGTTACAATCATAAAAACAAAGAAAAACAAAGTGGAGTTGGGAGAGGAGAGCCTTCTTGGAAGAGATCTTTTCAAAAGGTCTTACTTTTTACAAGGGTTGTGAGGTGTTACCAAGATACAAAATTTAGGAAGCACCTTCCCAAAGCCTCGAACAAACCCTCACAACAAGTGAAAACCATCTTTATATAGAGTTTGGGTGAGTTATGGTTACATAAATATTTTAATTGTGAAATGAAAATTCGTCCAAATATTTTATTACAAGTTGAACCACATAGTTGTCCTCGAAAACGCATGAATTGGATGTCCTTAAAGACATATTATTTATGAGGAATCATGATCCTATTGTTTACTAAATATTGGGGCCCAATCCAAGCTTGTATGAAGATGATACGACCAAAACACTGATGTGATATCCAATCTGGTGAATCCTGTCTATCTTTGATTTAATGGCATTTTAGGAACCTCAAATGAACGATCCAGCTCGCATTTCTTAAATATAATTTGAATATAATTACATCAAAAAAATACTTACAAAATTTTAAGTCAAAATAATATACAGAAAAATATTTATGATCGAAACACTACAATGAATTTTAAAAGGGTAAAACTAGAATTTTCATCAAATTTGCAAATGAATGATCTAATCCCAAATATTCTATAATTGAACATATTTAGCACAATGAGAGGAAATTATATCATTTATTATCAATAAAATAGTCAATAAAAATGTGTTTTATCAATAGGTTATCAGTGGTGGTGACTCATAGTACTTTGAGGCACTTTCTCACGGTTTATGTCGTTGGTAATTTCCAATGTAAGAGATTATGAGAACACAACCCATTAGTAGGAAATCCACATTTATATGTTTCATCTAATGTTTCTATATAAAGATGTGTTAATTGATCATAATAATTTAAAATTATTATTATTGTATGTTATTAGTCATGTACATTGATGTATTGAAGAAAACCATGACAATATATATTCATGGTGAAGTAGGATACGTTTGGTGCATCATGAGTACTATTGAATTAATGAATAATGTGAGATAGGATTTGTACATTTTTTACATTAATGAAAGTTGATATCTTAGGCCCTCTTATTAAAATTAAACAACCTAAATAAATTTATGGACATAGTTTTATTTTGGAAGGTTCATTTATAGAAATTAAAAGGAAGTGACATCAAGAACCTAAGTTGATGACATTAGAATACAACCTACCTGATTATAGATATCATGATAAAAGGATTATATTACACAATAATAATTAATATGATATTTTATGATATTGTGACATTATTTTTTTTATCTCCATGGTCTCCTTGACATGTCTTTAGATGTTAACCTTGGACTTTATGCGGCGCCACTAAATGCCACTAAGAAAGAGGCCTAGATGGTCACACACTAAGTGTATCCAGTGCCTTAGTTTAAATATGAAATATTATTCATTATTAAATTTGTTGAATAAATATTATACCTATACGTGGGTTAATAAATATTCTTGTTTGGTTGATCATAGATATTTAGTCATCAATTTTTTGAGAGAATATATGTGAGAAGAATATTTAATAAACATTTATTTTCTATTTATTGAATATAATATTAATTTATTTATGGGATAATAATGTGGTGATGTTTATCTATTAAATAAATAGATATTATTCAAGGATCAATTAAAATTTTATTTAGGAATGACATAACAAGTTTAAAGTTCTATTGAAAAATAATTTATATTAAATATTATTTTAATAAATTTAATAAATTTATTCAAGAAATAATTTTTAGATAATTTGAGGGTTTTTAACATGTCAAGAAAGAATAATAATAATAATAATATGATTATTTAGACTTGGGGTTATGTGGGGATTATATAAATAATAAAGGCATATGTTCAATTATTATATTTTAATCCAAGTAATGGTTAAACTCAATTATATTATTTCCAACCCTAAGGTTATCAATTTTTTTGGTCATGCACAATGATATCTAGAGAATCCTCTCAATATATAGTGTAATTATCTCCAATAATGATCTAAAAATAATAGAGAAAAATCCTCCTCAACCACACTCTTGATTCTAGAGAGATCAAGGAGATTCCTTCGTTGAAGAAAATCTTGTGGGAATCATAGATGAATTATGCAAGAGTTAGGGTCTTCCAGGCCATCACTTATATATTTATATGGTTTCGATCATAGGTTCTTAGTTCATGTGTGGTTCACCAAATGAGTGAACCTATACTTTATTCATATGATACAATAATGGTATCACTTAGAGGCATTGTTAGATTCATCAACAAAGAAATAACTTATCGCAAGGAAATTCTTTAACTCGTTAAATTAATTATAATTCATTATGTGATGATCTTGTATTTGGTTTCAACATACTCATTTTAATTAATATTTGATTTAATTTTGTTGGTCATGATGTTCTTCATCGTGTACATCTCATATTAATCATTCATTATAAAAAAAATCTAAGTTGGGCATGCCCTTCCGGTGCTTCTACTACTCCGAAAACCTTAATTATCCTCTATACTAGAATATAGGTAAATATTAATTTGTTTAAATATTATAGCCTCCAAGTTTTCACGAAGTATCACATCAAAGTAGTTGAAAATATATATATTATATTTTTCTAGATTTTTTAGTCTCAATGATGCCTTGAATTTTCTGAAATGTTATTCCAGATCTAATATTGTAATTTACCTTTCAAAATATACTAAGTAAAATATAAAATCAAGAAATATATAGGCATAATATCTCTTACCATGGATTTTAAATCTTGAACTTTTCATTCAAAAAAATATACTATCATACAAGATAAGATTTATTTTGAAATGATGGACTTGAAATTATCTTCAAGTAATATTTGAAACAACACTAAAAAACCACTCAATTATTGACCCAAATACAACACCAAACAAGTTATTAAATTTATTTAATATATAATATATATTATTGATAACATTTATCTAGAAAAAAATAAGTGCATTTGGAGGATAATACATATATGAAAATAAATCCTTAGTCCAACTATACAAATTAATATTCATTTTCATAGAGTTTTTACCCATAAATATGTCATGAATCTTCTTAAATAGACTTATTTCTATGTAACTATTGCATAACTTAAGGAATATTTCTATATTAAAATTAAATTCTAGTAATGAATCCAAGATCCATCAAAAATGAATGTTTTAATGTCATATAATTGTATTCTATAATATAACCATCTAATTAACTACTTATTCCAAGATATAAACAAGTAATTTCTATTATTTTGGAAGGAATTTACCCTAAATATTATAAATTTCTTAATGATCAATTTTATTATTGAGATAGAAAATATCATCACAAATTATTAATAATAGTGATGTGCATTTAAGGTCATTGTATATTTTTTTTGAATAATAATGAATGCTACCATCCAACACAAATAAAAGTCTCATCATTAAAAGTAATTTGAGAATGTAAACAACCCTAAAAAATCTCCTATTATGACTTATTTATCCATTGAAAATTCATTATCAATAATTAAAGTGTCCCTTTTTTTGAATACTTTTGAATCCATAAAAAATAATTTATTTCAATGATAAAAGTGATTTGAAAAGTCAAATTTTTTTTTTGGTGAATAGATAAATAATCACAAAATAAACATTAACAGTAATTAAAATACAATAGTTTTATGAGATGGATTGGAAAACTACCAAAAAGGAATCACTTATAATTAAAATATTAAATTTATTTGGAATGAAATAAATATATTAATTATAATTTTTTTACCTTGAACCCATGAAATAAATGTGCATATTTTTATTATGATGGATTTTTTATCTGTAATAAATGGACATTGTGGGAAAGAAATTAAATAAACCCCACTACACTCTCCCTCCAACTCTCATCACTCACTCACTCTCCCCCACTTTCTCATGATTTTTTCCACTACTTTCCCTTCTCCCACCTCAAATATTTCTTCAACTCACCCATTTTAAATTTCCATCCCTCTTTTGTTGCTACTTTTTAGTGTGAAGATAAATATAGAGGTTTCCAAATCATTATTTGAGGCATATAATTTATTTTATTTTAATTAATTATAATTATTTTCTATAATGAAATTTTAATTTATTCTATTATTTTCATTCAATTTAGTTATATGTTTTTTAACAATTACTTATTTTTTATTAAACTAAAATATTTATATAAATAATATAATTTAAAATATTAAAATGTTATTTTAATAAAACGTATAATTATTATAGTTCAATAGCTATATTGCATTGAGTTAATAAGGTTCCCTTATGACTTATCCATTCCTTATTGTTTTATGTTCTGAAAATCACAAACAATTTTTCTTAAATTCCATTTTACTTACAGATTTGTCATTTCGTTTTACTTACAGATTTTTCATTCTGTTTTACTTACATATTTGTCATTCCATTTTACTTACAGATTTTTCATTCCATTTTACTTACAGATTTTTCATTCCGTTTTACTTACAGATTTTTCATTCCGTTTTACTTATAGATTTTTCATTCTATTTTACTTACATATTTTTCATTCCATTTTACTTACATATTTTTCATTCTGTTTTACTTATAGATTTTTCATTCCATTTTACTTACAGATTTGTCATTCCGTTTTACTTACAGATTTTTCATTCCATTTATATACAGATTTTCATTCTGTTTCACTTACAGATTTGTCACTCCATTTTACATACAAGTTTTTCATTCTATTTTACTTAAAAAAATTTCATTCCATTTTACTTACAAATCTGTTATAACGTTTTACTTAAGCCTCTGTCATACTGATTCAATGATACCCCATTTTTGAAATAATGTTGTCACATGAAAATCTATGATACTATTTTTATTATTATGATACCATATTTCATGATACCGATACTGGAAAAAATGTTGTACCAATTTTGTGATATCTGTACCCAAAAAACAGTGATACCATTTTTTTTAATGTGATTTTCATTTTCTTAAGAATCCATTTTCTTGATAATGTTAGAGTTGTTTAATGTATAATTCCAATATTATTGAATTCTTAGTTTTCTTATAAGTAACATTTATCTTAAACTTAACATCATTTCTTATACATGAAACGATGTCCTAAAATCTGTTGTAAACTAACCGTTGTCTATTTGACATATGTCCAAGTCCCTCCAAAATTTAAGGAAAATATGACTGTTGGAGTGGAGTAGACCGTTGAAAAGTTTTTCCTATAAATAAGAGTTCATTTGAAAGAGAAAAGAAGTTTGGAAGAACACAGTTAATATAAAAGCAATCAATGTTTGTGAAGTGATTTCTAGTGAGAGATGCTCTTACAACTCTCAATGCTTCATGCAGATGTCATGAACAACGTGTTCAGACTTGCTTTGTGAAGACTCCAATCATACTAATTGCCGGCTTTTGAGTTTGGAAGACCGTGGTTCTGATTTCCTTCTAAATCGAGGGATTACAGGGATAGAAATACAGATACTGATCTTTGGATTGAGGGATTACATGGGTTTGGGTAAGAAATACTTTCTTGAAAGTATAAATCAAGGAACCTTTATCCAAGGTTGTGGGATTCCCTTCTATTTGGGTTAAAAGAATCTTATTGTTACTTGTTTTCTATTTCAAGTTGTTTTTTATTCCGCTACAATTTTAACTTTGTTAATGTTTGAAAGTATAAATTTATTATAATTTATAATTCCATTACTCTGGTTATTTAAAGAATCTATATACTTTAAGGTAGAATATTTATTTTTAAAAAATATTCATTTAGTTTTTATCTTAGGGTTGTAAAGTTTATGAAAAGGTTTCTTTAAGAGGGTTTGTGATTTTTTGTTTAACTTTGTTAAAATAAATTTCCTTAAAGTTAAAATCTAACTTTAAGAAAAGATTCCCTTAAGGTTAAGAAACTTTCCTTAAGAAATTTTTTATACCAACTTTAAATGTTCCAAAGTAATTTCTAAAGTATATAATTCACCCCCTCTTGTATTTGAGCATCTCATTGTTCCCATTCGATCCTACAATTGGTATTAGAGCCAGTGGCTCTATTATACTGATATTTTACATTTGGTATTAGAGGGTTCTTTCTAAGATACTCATACTCATGTATAATTATCTTTCTTAACATTCTTAAATTTGTTTTTCTTAATATTTATCTTTTAAGGTTTTACATTATCTTTCTTAAGAATTTACTTCACTAATCTTTTAGAAAGGAAAAAATTGTTTTTAATGGCCGGAATTCATGTTAGATCTCTAGAAAATATCAATCCTACAAAACCACCGATCTTCAATGGAAATAAATATGAGTACGGGGAAAATATAATGAATACCTTTGTGATAAACACAAGTGTAGACAACTACATTATGTTAATTGGATATTATAAGATCCTTGATAAGGAACTTAGAACCGTTAGTAATCCAGAAAAGGTGGAATACCATCTGAACTTTAAGTTATGAAATACTTTTCTTTGTTCCATGTATATAAATATATACAACCAAATTTCATCTTGTGAAGCTGAAAATAACATTTTGAAGAATCTAGAAGTAACTCACTTTGGAACTTCTAATGTCATTGAAACTAGAAGAGACATTCTTAGAGATGAGTATCATGATTTCTATTTTTCTTTTGGAGAACCCATATGTAAGGTACAAACAAGATTCATGACTATCGTCAACAACTTACAATGAATGGGTGAGAAAGGTTTAGATGATGATATTCTTGTAGAAAAAATTATAGACATCATTCCTAACGAATGAGAATTCAAGAGGACAAATATAGATGAGAATAGAAATGTTACTCATATTTATCTGGATAAATTGTTTGGAACCCTTCTTCAACATGAAACCAGAATGAAGAGAGATGCTGATAATATTAAGAAGAAGAATGGGAATGGAGGTTTTGATATTAAAACTAATTCAAATCATATAAAATCCAAGACTCCGGAGAGAGTTACAAGATCTAAATCTAAGAAGATTGTTATTCAATCTTAATCAAGTGATAGTGAAGCTTTAGAAAATGAGTTATCCAATCTTTCTCAAAGAATGAACAAGTTTGTTGGGCAGATGAACTTTCAATATAGATACAAGAAGAAAGATGGAAAATAAAATAATGATGGAGAAGTGACATGTTATGAATGCAGAAGAACCTATCATATTAGACCTGATTGACCCTTGATTAATAAAAGAGACAAGAAGGACATGAATTCTGAGGGGAACAAAAATATTTTCTATAGATCAAAGCATAATAAAGTCTTGAAAGCCAATGAAAATTGGAGTTCTGCTGGTGGAGACTCTTCTGATGACTCTTCAGAATATGAATCTTCTTAGAAAAAGAATATTGGTCTAATAGTCAGAGCTCCATTTCAAAATCATTGTCTTATGGCTATGGTACAAATTTCTAAATCCTTAACCAATATGTCTTTAAGTAGAAATTTTCCTGGTGAAGGTTTTTAATCATATAATAATAATGATTTACATTCTTATGAGGAAGTTTCTATATTTTTCAAGTTTCTTGATATGAAAAATTGTAAGGTTTCTAAGAAACTTGAAATAGAAAATTCTAGAGAATTTATTTTAACAAAAGAAATTTTGGATCTTACCAAATATCTTGATAAGAAAAATGATGATTTATAAAACCTTTCTAAGAAAATTTAGGAAGTTAATTCTGAGAAGGATAAAATTTCTATGGATCTTAAAAATATTAATTTAGAAAAATATTCTTTATAGGATAAAATTAACTCTAAATCTATTAATCTAGAGGATAAGAATTTAGTCTTGAGGCTAAAGTCTGAAATATTTATCTTGAATAAACTTATTGAAAATTTTACCTTTGGTAAATAAAATTTTTATAAGATATATTCTCATATTCGACCTCTTGGTAATAATCAAGGAGTAGGTTATTCTTAGGGAAAAACAATTTTTAGAAACACTTATTTTGTTCCTTCAAGAGCTCCCTTTTGCACTAAATGTCAAAGTGGTGGGCAATAGAAGAAGAACTATTCTTTAAATAAAGTTCAATCTATTGGGTTTCATAAATCTTACTTTTCTAAACAAATATGGATAACCAAGATTTTATTATCTAACAATCATGGATCCAAACAAGCTTGGATTTCTAAAACCTAACTCTTTCTTTTTCAATATAATGAAGGAAGTACCAACAACATATGGTACATATATAGTAGATGTTCCTCGCACATGACTGGTAACAAATACTATTTCAAAAAGATTTTAAAGACTAAAGGTGGAAAAGTAACCTTTGAAGATAACTCTCAAAGAGAAATTGTCGGTATAGGTAACATTATTTTTATTGGTAAATCTATCATTTAAAATGTTCTTTCTGTAAAAGGCCTTAAGAATAAACTCACTAGAATAATCCAATTACGTGATGAAGGTTACCTTGTGAATTTTAGAAATGATAAATGTTTAGTTTACAATTCCAAGGATGAGTTTATTATCTCTTCCCTTTGGCATGAGAATGTATACACCTTAAACTTAGAAGACCTTATAAGTCTATATATACCTAGCCTTAGTGAAATTGAATATCAATCATGGATTTGGAATAAATGACTAAGACACTGTGACTTAAGGAATCTTATTAAACTTTCTAAAAAAGGATTTGTTAAGGAACTATCAGATCTGAAGTTTGATTCTTTAAAGGTATGTGATCCTTATCAATATGGAAAGAAACATAAATCTAGATTGAAATATATAAGTGTAATTTCAACTACTAATTCCTTAGAGTTGGTGCACATTTATTTATTTGGTCCAACACAAACTAGAAGTATTGGAGGAAAATACTATGTGTTTGTCTTTGTTGATGACTACACTAGATTTACGCGGGTCTATTTTCTTGCAAAGAAATATAAAGATTTTTCCTATTTCAAAAACGAGATCTCAAGTTAAAAATGAGAAAAATATAACTTTGATAAATATTCATAGTGATCATGGAGGAGAATTTAAAAATTCAAACATTGAAACTTTTTGTAGTAAGAAAGGTATTACTCAAAACTTTTTAGCTCCAAGAAATCTTCAACAAAATGTTGTTGTTGAAAGAAGAAATCATATTCTTCAAGAGATGACTAGAATCATGTTGAGTGAATATTATATAAATAAATATTTTTGGGCTGAAGCTGAATTGCTGCCCGTTATACAATAAATAGAGTTTTAATAAGACCTTTTCTGAATAAAACACCTTACGAGTTATAGACTGGCTGAAAACCAAAAGTTTCTTACTTCAAAATTTTTAGTTGAAAAGTATTTATCTTGAATACTAAAGATAACTTATATAAATTTTCACCCAAATCTGATGAAGGAATTTTATTAGGTTATTCTACTAACTCTAAGGAATATAGGGTCTTTAATAAGAAACATATATTGTGGAAGAAACAATACATGTAAAATTCGATGAAACTAATCCTTTTGTTTTCAAACAACCTAAACTTATTTTTGATATATTTTTTAAAACTGATCATCAACCTTTGATATAAGACCCTTCAGAGAAAGAAAAATCTTTAAGAAAATATTTATAGAACATTTAACCCTGATGATTTTTTATCCTATGTGGATGAAAAAGTTTTACAAAACCCAAATCAGTTGTATCTTAGGAATCATCCCAATGATAATATCATTGGTAATATTAATCAACAAGTAAGAACTAGAAGTTACTTAAAGAAAGAAATTGAACATGTTACTTTTCTTTCCCAATTTGAACTAAAGACTCCTGATGAAGCATTGGGTGATGAAGTTTGGATAAATGCCATGCAAGATGAACACAATTAATTCAAAAGGAATCAAGTTTGGACCTTAGTTGAAAGACCTAAGGAAACTTTTGTTTTTATAGTCAATTTTGTTTTTAGAAATAAATGTGATGAAAATGGAATTATTATTAGAAATAAGGAATGATTAGTTGATAAAGGTTATAACCAACAAGAAGGCATAGACTATGAAGAAACCTTTGCTCTTGTAGCATGACTTGAATCTATCTGTATTCTTCTATCCTTTGCAGCATTCTTTAATTTAAAACTTTTTCAAATGGATGTGAAGTGTGCCTTCCTCAATGGTTATGTACATGAGGAGGTCTATGTAGACCAATCCCCTAGTTTTTAAGATACAAAATAACAAAATCATGTTTACAAACTTACCAAATCTTTATATGGACTTAAACAAGACCCTGGAGCTTGGTATGATAGACTTACAAGATTTTTGCTTCAAAATAACTATGTTAAGGGAACTTCTAATCCAACAATTTTCATTAAGAAAGAAAATAAAGATATTTTAATTGTAAAAATTTATGTTGATGAAATCATTTTCTGATTAACTTATTGATCCTTAACTAATTCTTTTGTGAATATTATGAAATCCGAGTTCAAGATGAGTATGATGGGTGTGTTAACTTTTTTCCTTGGTTTTCAAATTTTTCAAAAACTAGAAGAAACTTTCATATCTCAATATAATTACATCAAATATATTCTTAAAATGTTTGGGTATGAAAACACTAAGAGTATAAGTACTCCTATCATAACTTCTAACACTCTTGATATTGATGAAGTAGGGAAACCAATGGATCAAACATCTTATAGAAGAATGATAGGAAGTTTAATTTACCCAACAGATAGTCGACCTGACTTAATGTTTTCAGTGTTCTTATGTGAAATATACCAATAAAATCCTAAATAATCCCATTTAAAGGTTGCAAAAATATTTTTTCTATATTTAAAGGGAACTTTAGATATGGGACTATTTTATTCTTCCCAAAATTATTTTTAACTAAAAAGTTTTTCTGATGATGAATTTGGTGGTTTCAAAATGGATAGGAAATGTACAACCAGTACTTGTCATTTATTGGGAGATTATGTAGTTTTTTGGTCTTGCAAGAAACAACATTATGTAGCACTTTCCACTACTGAAGCTGGATATGTAGCATTTGGAAGTTGTTGTGCTCAAGTGTTGTGGATGCAAAACAAACTCACAAAATATGGGCTGAGTTTTACTAAAACTAAAATAATGTGTGATAACACAAGTTCCATTTCACTAAGTAAAAACTCTTCACATCACTCTCATGTGAAGAACATAGATTTTAGACATCACTTTCTTAGGGATTACACACTTAAAAGAGATATTATATTCAACTCATTAGAATGTAATAACAACTTACTGAAATTTCTACAAAACCCTTAACTTATGATAGATTTGAATAAATTAAATAGAATCTAGGAATGATCAATGTAATGTAATCATTCACATCTACTTATTGTTTAAATCATATCCTAACTTTAATATACTCTTTAACTCAAGGGGAGTACATATGCTTGTTCGTTTTCTTTCTTTATTTTTCTTGATATAAGAATTTTTTTCTTTCTTTAAGAAAATATATATTTCTCTAAGAAAATATATTTTTTCCCTACTTTAAGAAATTAACAGAATGGAAATTCACGGAATGGAAATTCACAGAATAGAAATTCATAGATTGAAAATTCACGGAACAAAAATACACAGAATAGAAATTCACAGAATAGAAATTCAGAGAATCTAAAAATTCCAAGAGAATTATTATAATACCGATAAATTCTTCAGAGTATCCCATTGGGTACATTTTATTAATTTCTGATTTTAATATTTAAATTGTTGGAATTTCAAAAAAAAATTATGATTTTTTAATTCATTGTTTACCTTACCTCAAAAGTTCATAATTCATATTTTTTTACAATCATCCTCAACTGTCATATCAGATCAGGTTATTTCTTGCCGTTTGATTATCTTATGGAAGTTTAAAGGTCACTACTATGTCTATATAAGGGGTGCTTCGTTAATTAGAATCACACCATCTTCTCTACTCTCTGTTCTGAAGTTTTGTTACCTTCAAAGTCTTCATTCCGATTCCTCATTTTCTTACACTCAGAATGACTCCGGAGTCCTCAACAGATCAGATGTTGATTCGCAAGGAAATAAAGGATTGGTCTATCTTTAGAGAAAGATTGGTATGCCCTTATTTCTTTTCAATGTATGACTCTCTCACCTCTAAGGTAATAATAACTAACAGATGGGAAAGTGCATGTGTGGCTAAGGAGAAATGTCAGGATTCAGTTTACCCTAACCTAGTTATACTATTCTATGAATATATTATTTTTTTATAAAGGATGGAAAGGATATGTTTTTGTTGAAATGTTATGATAATACTTATACAGTTCATTACAAGTATGCGACAAATGTTCTCAAGATACCTTATAAAGAAGAGGCTATACTATGCTCTCACAGACTTCCCAAAAAGTAATGTTCTTTTGAGAAAGACAAGGCTCTGGATTACCTTGGTCTAAAGAATATTAAGCATCCAAAGATTACTAATCTTATAAAAAATCAAAAACTGTTAGCCCTCTGGAATCAAGGATTTCTTATTCCAAGGAAAGAGGATAAGGACTCTTTAAAGATATGTGATATCTTTTTATTAGACTTTGTTGTCAATGTAAGGAGGATCAACATGATTAAGTAAACCTTCCACACCATCCATGCAGTAAAAAGTGGAACCATTAGGTAATATATACTTATGTATCTAGAAACTATCTCTATGGTAATCATAATGTGCCTTCAAGAGATGAATGTCCCTTATCGATCAATTTTTAAGCCATTCAGGATTTTTCTACTCAGCGATGATACTCTAAGGAGAATGAAGGTATAGTTTTTACCAGAATCCAATATTTTGGAAGAAATGGTTGTTCAAAACATGGTTGATGTTCCAGAATCTTCAAAATCGGTACCTATGAAAGTTAAACATGAAGAACCAATCTTACCAGCACTGGTTCCTGCTAATCCAATACCATCACCTCCTCCTATAAAGAATCCAAAATCCCATTCCGATGCAACTATTGCAAAATGGAGAGAGATGGAAACTACCAAAAAGGAAGGTGATCCTTCCTTTTTATTAAATCCTGTAGAGGCTAAGGACTTCAAAGTTAAGCAAGCTGAAATTATAGAGAAAGAAAAGAAGGAGAATAACTTGAAGAAGAAATCCTTGGAAGCTCAATTGTGTCAATTTTTACTAAAAGCAGTAGAGAAGAAATCTCAAGAAGTACTAGAATTTCGAGTTATTCTTAAGAAACTGGTTGTCACTCTAGAAATATAGAAAGTGTAGAAAGCCTTAACAATATTAGAACCTATTCAACAAATGGAAGATCAGATCCTTCAAGAAGATATTGATGATATTATAAGGTTGGTGGAATAGTATAATGGAACACCTCAGACTTCAATTTCTAAATCCGTTTATGAAGAACAAGATATTGAAGAAGAAGTTGAAGTTTAAGTTGAAGAATAAGTTGAAGTTGAAGTGGAAGAATAAGAGGAATAAGAGGTTTAACAACAAGATGGTAAAGGATAGGGGATCCAGGAAGAAGAAAGACAAGAAATAACTCAATAAGAAGATCTTGAAGGGGAAGAAGATGATCAAGTAGATATAAATTTTATCTAAGTATCCGATAAAAAAACCCCAGTTCGAAATCCTAATAAAGGAAAAATTGTTATGGTTTCCTCATCTGATAATGAAACACCTCATAAGTCTTCTAAAATGATAAAGAAACCATACTCATTGACTCCAAGAGGAACTAAGAAAGGAAAAGATAATTCAGACTTTGAGTCCTCATATTCTGTTGAGCATGACTTTGTCAAGATGTCTTTTAGAAAGTTGGTCAGCACTATTCCAGTACTTGCAAATATATATTCCCAGAGTCAAATAATGCAAGAGACCCCGAATCAAATACTAAATCTACTAATACACTGATGGACATGGTGGTTAATCAAGTAGCGGATTTCAAAAATCTTTTGATTGATTATATAGATTAGATGGTAACATGCAAGAAAGTCTTTAACCACACCAAAACCATTAATGAAGAGCTTAGAGAGTTTAGTGATTTCATGGATTCAATAAACAGAGCTTTCAATACTTGTGAGTCCAAGTTCAAAAAATTCAGATTATCCATCTATTAGAAAGTAATCCAACTCAATTCCATTGCTTGTTCTATAAGTAGCGAAGAAGAAGTAAGATCCAAATTAGTGGAAAAGGTGGATACTCAAGAGGAGTTCATTAAAAATCAATATGACAGAATCAAATCTCAAGAAGAACAGATATTTTCCTTATAAAAGAGGAACCATGATCCAGAGATTTTTTTGAAGAAGCTTCATGAAGATCATAAGGAAGTAAAGAAATTTAAATCCTTTATGAAGCAAATATTATCAGAGTAGAATAAGAATGAATGAATCTTTTCTTACATTCTGATGTTTTTTTGTAACCTAAACTTCATTTCCAAAATTTCCTCTTCTTGCATATATTTCTTTTATTTTCTCATGTATGTTTTCTTAACCTTATAGTTAAATACTATACATCTCCATTTCTTTTTCAAAATCACAAAGGGGGAGAATTTATTTGAAGGAAGAATTTTATGAAGACTTCAAAGGGGTAGAATATTTAAGGGTGAGTATAGTAAGAAAGAATTATGCCTAAGTAAGGGGGAGTTTCTTTTAAGAAGAAATTTTTATCTAGGGGGGAGATATTTCTTTAAGAAAAAAAACCAGATACTAATGTTAAAGAATATGATCCTTAGGAAACACAACCTAAGGGGGAGTTAGTCATATTCATCCTAAATCTCATTCAAAGGGGGAGATAAGTTTTCCATACCTGTTTATCAAAGTCAATATATTCTACCTTAGGAAAGTTGTTTGTACTTTAAAAAAAGGGGAATATTGTTGAGTCAATAAGGCTCCCTTATAAATTCTCCATTCTTTATGGTTTTATGTTTTAAAAATCACAAACACTTTTTCTTAAATTCTTTTTTACTTACAAATTTTTCAATCTGTTTTACTTACAGATTTGTCATACCGTTTTACTAATAGATTTGTCATTCTATTTTACTTACAAATTTTTCATTCCATTTTACTTATAGGTTTTTTATTCCATTTTACTTACAGATTTTTCATTCCGTTTTACTTACATATTTTTCATTTCGTTTTACTTATAGATTTTTTATTCAGTTTTACTTACAGATTTTTCATTCTGTTTTACTTACAGATTTGTCATTCCATTTTACTTACAGATTTTTTATTCTGTTTTACTTACAGATTTTTCATTCCATTCTACTTAAAAAATTTTCATTTCTGTTTTACTTACATATTTTCATTCCATTTTACTTACAGATTTTTCATTCCGTTTTACTTATAAATTTTTCATTCCGTTTTACTTAAAAGTTTGTCATTCCTTTTTACTTACAAATTTGTTATTACATTTTACTTAAGCCTATGTCATACCGATTCAGTGATACCCCATTTTTTAAATAACATTTTCACATGAAAATCTATGCTACTGTTTTCATTATTATGATAACATTTTCCATGATACTAATACTCATAAAAATTTCGTACCAATTTTATGATACCGGTAACCCAAAACAGTGATACCATTTTTCTTAATCAGATTTTCAGTTTCTTAAGAATCCATTTTCTTGATAATTTTATATTTTTTTAATGTATCATTCAAATATTACCCAAGTTTTCTTATAATTAACATTTATCTTAAACTTAACATCATTTATTATACATGAAATGATGTCATAAAATCTGTTATAAACTAACTGTTGTCTATTTGAAATGTGTCCAGGTCCCTCCAAAATTTAATGAAAATATGAGAGTTGGAGTAGAGCCGACCTTTGAGAAGATTTTCATATGAATAAGAGTTCATTTGAATGAGAAAATAAGATCGAAAGAACACAATGAATAGAAAAGTGATCAATGTTTGTAAAGTGATTTTTAGAAAGAG
Source organism: Viscum album (assembly GCA_963277665.1). Taxonomy (NCBI): domain Eukaryota; kingdom Viridiplantae; phylum Streptophyta; class Magnoliopsida; order Santalales; family Viscaceae; genus Viscum; species Viscum album. The sequence goes on along the minus strand of OY728165.1, from coordinate 1,333,444,183 downwards.
AGACACTTACAACTCTCAGTGCTTCGTGTGGATGTCGTGAGAAACTTGTTCAGGTGCGAGGAACTTGTTCAGACATGCTTTGTGCAGACTCTGATCATGCTGATCGTGGGATTCTAAGTTTGGAAGATAGATGTTCTGATTTCCTTCTAAATTGAGGGCTTATAGGGATAGCAAGATAGATAAAAATATTCAGATTGAGGGATTACCTGGGTTTGGGTAAGACATACTTTCTTGAAAGTATAAATCAAGGAACCTTTATCCAAGGTTTTTGGATACCCTTATCTTTGGGTTAAAAGAATCTTATTGTGACTTGTTTTCTATTTCAAGTTGTTTTTTATTCCGCTGTAATTTTAACTTTATTAAAGTTAGAAAGTATAACTTTATTATACTTTCTAATTCTATTACTTTGATTATATTAAAGATTCTATATGCTTTAATGTAGAATCTTTCTTTTAAGAAAATCTTCCTTAAGTTTTTATCTTAAGGTTGTAATGGTAAAGAAAATTTTTCTTTAAGAGGTTTTGTAATTTTTTGTTTAAATTTGTTAAAATAAGTTTTCTTAAAGTTAAAAGCTAACATTAAGAAACAGATTCCCTTATGGTTTATAAACTTTCCTTAAGAATGTTTTTATACCATCTTTAAAGGTTCCAAATGAATTTTTAAAGTATAGAATTCACCCCACTCTTGTATTTGAGAATCTTATTATACATATTCGATCTTACAATTGGTATCAGAGCCAGTAGCTCTAATATAATGATAGTTTAAATATTGTTCTTAGTGTATTCATGTCCACCACTTGTTTGTTCCCAGACTAACTTTCTAAAGGTGGGTGGTTGTGAGACTGAACTTGATTACTTAATTTCATGCATATATTTTTAATATTAAATCCATTTATTTTATTAATTAATTATCACTAAATAGCCATAAGAGATCAGGACAATCCCCATGAAGTAGCTAACCAATATTGGTCACAACTCGATGAATTGAAAAGTGTATTTGGATAAATTCGAAAAGAATTAAGTGGTGTTAATGAGAGGAAAATTATTTGTGTGGGGTTGAACCGATAGAGGGTTGGGTTATTGGGTGGTACCATGGTGATGTAACGAGTTAGGTGCCAGAACCATTAATTGATAAAGAAAAGGCCTCCCAATGGATTTTTCAATGTGGGATTCATTTATGTATGATTATAATAAAATTATAGATATGACCATATCGTGGTCATTTATCTAATGCGATGTGGGTTTGTATGATCTTGTTCTATTCTAGTCACTTTCATGCGATGAACTACTATGGATGAAGTTGGGAAGATCTATGAAAGCTTAGTATTTCCACTACAAATGTAGTGATATATATGGTAGCCTAGTACATACTCATTGTTCCAATATGAAGCTATAAAAATTCCATGAAGTAACTCACCACTTCCATTGTGAAATCGAAGTAATTCTGTGGACGCATGACTCGAACTCAACTCATTATACTACTATGAAGCCAAAGACACCATGGAAGATCACTAAATCTTAAAGAGGAGATTTTTAGTGGTGAAGGGTATTCTTCATGGAAGTGATAAAAAATGGATAGAAACATACTGATGATAATATGATACATATGAAGGATTGACACCATGATCTAAGGCATAATGCCATGAAGTGCGGTTAGTGATTTCATAAGGATAAAGATAAGTGTGTATGAGTCATTAGAGAGTACTTTTGAGTCATTAGTGGATATATAAGTATCAATTAACTTTCAAAAATTAAAATAAATCCCCAAACTGTGGTGGTTTGTGTCATTCCACAAAGTAGGAGGATGATTGGATGTAGTGTTGAGGTAGTGCTTCCAGATTTTAGATCACACCACAAAGCCACACTCATGCCTCAACCTAAATAATTAAATAAAATTTAAATATATGATATTCCCATATTTTTGAGGGGTTTTCATATATATGATATCCTTTCATGACTTTTAATATTCTAAAAAATATATTTTTAACCCTTAAAAGTAAAAAATTAAGCTATAAATTATTCGGTGAAACCCCTAGAGCAGAGATCTAGACTTAGTGAGGATAATACTATCATGGGAGTATGCTTTAGCCAGACTAAATTGACACTATTTCTGTATATATTTTTTCTTCACTCACTCATGAAAATTCCAAGGGAGTGATTTTTTATGTCAATCAAGAATTGAAGGGGAATTAAAAATAGTGGTGTGTTGGTTTTATAAATAGTTAAAATTATATTTTTTTATTATTTTTACTTCTTTCACATCACTTTATTACTTTTTCATGCATAAAGATTGTTTTTTTGAGTGAGATAGTGATCTTTTTATGTGATTATGAGGATTTTACCTTCTCCATAACAATTGGGTGGGAAGGGTTCCATGTTTAAATATGGTTTTGGGTTACTTATTCTATTGATTAAATAAATTACCTTCCTATAATAAAATAGATATATTTAGGATAGAGAGTGATCACTTAGACCTAGTGTATTTCTTAGAACCAATTATAATTATAGATTAACTAAATCATTAGTTTTACTTCTCATCTAGTGCATTAAACAAGATATTTTATTCTTTTATGATATTTTTTCTTTTATAATTCTTCTAATGTCATAATAAAGTAGTTTTATCTTTCTTTTATTTAGTTATAGTTCTTAATTATTGAATTAAATTTTGATATTTCCCTCATCTCTATGGGTTTGAACTCAAGAGATGAATAACCCATAATAATCTTATAATTTTAGTGTTTTATAGTTCAATACATAAAAATTATAAATTGGTTTAACATGTGCGGAAGTAATGATTCCTTATGAGCAATCATGGTTTTATCACCATTTCTAGGGACTTGGTGTTGGATCCTTTGATTTAATAGTTATGACAAAGAATTTTTAATATCTCCTTTTGTTTTATAATTTTAAAAAAGGTTTTAATTTTTATTTTATTTTTAAATGACGGGTATATTCATGTTGTGATGGTAGTTTAATATTTTATATTAACTAAGAGCCTATGCTTTTCTATTCAAGTAGAAGATCATGTGAAACATAAAGAAAATATCCAATGGGAAGGAGACTCTAACCAAAAATCATTTCTAAGTGATGTTTAGGAACTCATTTACCAAATTTATTTCATTTTCAAAGAGAAATTTAATGACCTCAGAATAATGTAAAGGGGAGAAGTAAGGTATAAGAAGGAATCCAAAGAAGTATCCCATCTCGAGGCAACACATAAAGAGGAGTTCAAAGGATCTTTTGATCCAAACGATAAACCCATGGAAATATCCAATTCTAAAGTTGAATACACAAAGTATTTTGAAGATACAATAATCAATATTAGTTTATAGAAGAAAGTAAAATATAAAGTAAGCTCAAGTGAGTAAGAATAAAATAAATATGAGGAGATGAATGCTGCTACAATTTGAAAGAAAGCTGTATATTTTATAGAATATCATCAAAAAAGAAGGAAAGGTATGATTCATATTTTCTTTTGATATCCTACGAAAATATTCTCAAAAACTAAAGATCTAATTTTTTTCCACTTACATAAGACAATAAACTGATTTCAAAGAGGTGGAAGAGAAAGAGTACACTAGATGAGCTAAAAAGTCAAACATGGTTAAATGTAGACCTGGTGAATTTATATCAAACTCCCATTATCTAACATATAGGTATGGTATAGATTAAATATCTTAATGAAATTTCATGTAAGGAAGAAACTCTAGTTTTTTTATTACATTCTAGGATCTTATAAGTAATTTTTAGTTTTTAGTTTAGGATTTTGTTTTTAGGTTGTAGCTATAATTACCCTTATCTTTTTTGAGAATTAATTAATGAAACTTGTTATTTAACTATTTTATTTTATTTTATAGGACCATATGGATGGAAGGAATAATGATAGAATAAGGGAAATGTATTGACATTAAAGGGTATTTTGTTTTTGTTTTTAATCATTTATATTTTTCACTCCCTTAAATTCTATTTTCATAATTTTTAGGTTATCAAGGGAAATTGAATTCCACACTTAGATTATTGTTTTATTTTTGGTATATATTGAAAAATTAGTTAAGAATCCCATAATTCCATATTTTATATTTCCTTTTTAATAATACTTAATAAGTAACATGGTGTATGAATGATTAAAGATAGTATTATTGTATTAATTTGATGAATCATTATTTAGGGGGACTAGTTGATTTATTTAGTTGAAGTTATTATTAAATATTTGATAATTTAGTTTTCTAAAATTTATGATGATTGGTTTGTTATTATTGTGCATGTTATGCATTAATATCTAATTTCAAAAATTCCCATTCCGAAGAGGGTTTTATGAATTTGTTCCATATTCATTGTTGTACCATTTTCTTGAGAGATACTTATGTAATATTCATATACTAGAACATAAATTGACATCTTATAAAATATATTATTGAAAAAAGTCACATTAAAATGATTAAGGAATTTTTTGTTTATCTATTATATTTCATTAAGACCTCCCTTTACATTATTTCCTTCTTTTAAACTGGTGGAATCTAGGAATGACATTGATTGGGAGATCTACATTAAAAGTCTACTTTAAACTTCCTACCATACTCTTGGAATTTTTAATGATATACAATGGAATAAGTATGGGGGAAATGGTTTTCTATGGTGGAAGGGGATGTTTTTCATTAAGAATAGATATGCGGTTTCTTTATAAAGACTAGATAAAGGTTCATGAATTTTATTTAATAGTATTATAGTGTATACCCTCTCAATAAATAGAAAAATAAAATGAAATAAAAAACTGGGTTATGTCTTATAAGGTCAAAAACCACTCTTCCTCAACCTATGATCTTGTTAAAATTATTCCAATCAATTTTTTGAGGATAGCGAATATGCGTTGGGTGATGGTTATGCTATTTTTTATAAGTTAATCCTTCAAAAAAGGAAAAATAAAAAAGGTACATTTTATTATTATTATTATTATCATGACTTGAAAGACTTTTCTTTGAGTTCGTAAAAGTGGGCGACATCATTTTCCTAAATAAATAATTTTTCATTGATAATATTTATTGTGTATTATGAAATATTCTTTATAGTCAAACTCCTTTTTGATATTAATGTTTTCACATCAAATACCAACTAAAATTTAATCCTTAGAGACATTTGAAACTTATTATGAAGTCCTTATGATTAATTAAAATATTTTTATTTATAGTATGGAGACTTGAGATTGTTTACAAGCCTATGGTTAGGATGAATATACTTGATGTAGGAGCACAAATCTAGTAAAATATTTAGCTTGAATGATGTTGAAATTTGTTTAAATTGAGGTAGATCAAAATTTTCATGCATGGTAGTGATGAATTGAGAAATATGAAGTGAAGTTGGGAGAGGAATTTTCATTTCAAAAGCTTGATATTAAAATAAATAGTTGACTTTGTTTCCTTAAAAAGTGAGGAGTTAAATAAATTTTTTATGTGATGCTTGAAAGTTTATCCCTTATTGAGAATCATTTAATTTTATTAACAGTGATGTATATATACTGGTAGGATGAGTTTCCTTTATGATGTTGTTGAGATTTTATGCTAGAGACCAATCAAGTGTTTACATGTTTGGGGATTTAATAGATTAATTTCATGCACAAAATATTATTATAAAATTAATTTATTTTCTTTGTTAATTTTTCCTGGACAACCATAAGATATCATGCCAGATATCATGAGCTAGTTGGCTAATCTCAATTATGGTTGACTTAGTGGAAAATTGCATCAGTATAAATGGGAAAAGTTCAAAGTGGGGCTGGTAAGAGGCATAACACTGGTGAGGCACGACAAAAAAAAGAGGGTTAGTGTATGGGGTGGTACCATGGAGTGGAAATGATCTGAGTTCCATTCCCCTTAATTAATTAAGTAGAGTCATACCAATAGATTTTTTGAAATGGGATTTATCGAACCACATGTATTATGCTCTTACCAATACAATGTTTTCTTGGCTGTCTATATCATATGAAGCTATGGTTTGTGGGATATCATGCTTTCCTAGTCACCTTTATGATATGAACTACCATTGATGAAGTATAAAAGATCAAAGATGGCTTTTTTTTTGTCACTAAAACTACCAATATGTCTAAATGAGCCTATTGAAATCTCATTGTTCCATTGTGAAGTTAGGAAAATTCCAAGACAATGCTTGTTACTGCCAATATGTGACTAGGGAAATAACATGCATACAAGACTCAAACTTGAATCCTCATGCCACTATGAATCTAAAGAAACTATAATAGATGAATGAAGCTCGAAGAGGACAAATGTAATGGTTGAGGGTATCCTATGTGGAAGATATACATAATAAGAGAAGTATGAAAAAAGGAATATTATACAAATGAAGGGTTTATGCTTACATCAAAGATGTCATTCTATAAATAAAGTACAATGACTTCAGAAGGATAAATAGAAGTGTGTATGAGTCATGGGAAAGTTCGTATGATTCATGAGTGGATTAATAAGTATCAAGATCTTTTCTAAAACTAGAATAAATAATTATACCATAGTATTTCATATCATTCCACAAAGGGGGAGGATGATTTGTGGTAGTGCTAAGGCAATTCTATTGGAGTTTGAATTTCACTGTAAATACACACTGGTGCCTCAACCTACACAGTCAAATGAAATTTTAAAATATTATCTTACTATATTTTTGGGAGGATTTTATGCATGTTCACTCTTCAATATCCATACATGACTTGAAGATATTATCAAAAATATATTTTAAACCCTTGAAAGTATATTTTTTTAAATTCAAGGGTGAAATCATTGGATGTGGGACCATACCTAGAGAAGACTGAACTGCTTAAACTAGGATGAAGTGATTCTATTTCTATAGGTTTACTTTTGTATTTTTTTATTCACTCCATCAAGAATAGTAGGAGAAAGTTATTTTATTTATCCTAAGAATTAATTTAAGGGATATTATAACTAGTGAAGTACCATTTTTATGAAAAATTCATGTTGGGTTTTCTCATTATTTTTACTTCTTTCATATATCTTCATTTCTTTTTAATGAAAAACTGGGAAACTTTCTAGGTCACTGAAATTTATTTATTTGAGTTTTCATTTTTGTTTTATTTATTTTATAATTTTCAGGAGTTAGATGTGAAATTATTAGTTTTTTAGAAAATAGTATAGGGTGAACAGTTGGCAAACAATTAGTACTTACCATGGACCAAGTCATGAAAAAGGGAATAGGAGAAAACCTATTCCATTTTACATGGAAATTACATTCTTTTTAAAACAATTATAGGTCTTAAAGTAACCATAAAACTTAGTTTTGTGATTGGGGTTGACATGTAAGGTTGAAACATGTTTAGTAGAAACTATGTGGCCAAACAGAGCAACATAATATAGATTATACAGTATCTTTTTCATGGTTGGCGCATGATTTTTCTAACAATATTTCCAAATTATGTGTCCAATAAAGGTTAATTATAAATTTGAGTTTACCTAAATCACTCTATTGATTTTTAACTTTATTTCCCATCTTTATCCCTTTATTTGTGGGACCAACACTTCTCGATCCACATATCTTCATTAATCCCTAATCCCTTAGTTTTTATATCTTTGTTTAAGTGAAATATTTAAGGAAAGATTACATTTTATCTTATATTTATCCTCAACTTCTATTGTATTTCCATGAACTATTAATTTATTTTAATTTTGGAACCCTAGAAAGACATGGGAGCTGAATGTGGGGTTAGTGATAGGGGTTTAATAAAATTGCTTGTTTTTTAGGTTCTTAAGGATGTACCCTTATCGTATCTGTTTATTTTAAATGAAGGTGATTAGTTTTCACCACATTTAAGGTTGTTGTCTCTACATAATTGGTATTTATCTTAGCATACCATTAATTCTTGATATTTCTTTTAGTTTTATTTGTGTGATATGCTTGTGATAATTTATTGTGGGATGATTATGAATATATAATTCTACTCTTGGATTATGTTAATTTTAAAGGTGTTTTCATATAATTTTTCTAAATAAAATAGTTTTATGTATATAATGTGTTTTATAAAATGTTTCGAATGGAATTTTGACTCCAAAGGAATTTAAAAGAAAGTTTTCAATTGAGATTTGGTTTTTTTATGTTTTATGGATTGTGGGAATGTTTGATGATGTGATTGTGTTTATATTAACTAATTAATGACTATTATATGAAAATGGGAGACCTTGGGTGTATTGGTACCCGGATGAATGCAACCCTTACTATAGATTGTGCACTAGATAGGGTTAGTGGCCCTATTATATTGAGTGAGCTAACATGATGGATATTGACCCCGGTGAGACAGAGTGAGTTCCTAGAATTACTCAGTTCATGTACATTGGTTGTTATCATAGATAGATTCCTATTTTCCTTAGATGAATAGGTCCTAGACCATGGAATGTGTTGAGTAATTTATTGAGATGTGTAACTATTTATTTTCCATTCCATTATTTGGACGTTGGTACTGCTAATGCATTATTTCCATTAGATTTAGTTTTTGCATACCTTATTAATTTTATACATTGAACTTGGTTTGTTTTTATCAAAATAAAAGGATATATGAAATATATTCAAAGAAATAGTTTTCAAAATATTGTCTTCAAACTAGAACTAATGGTTTTCATCAAGAAAAACATCATATAGATTCATGGTGCTATCCTGCTCGACTTTTCCTCACACCTTGCATATACCCATAAGGTATATAAAGAACTAGTTTTATAGGATATTGGTAAAAGAAATATTTCCATGTAGCTTTGTGTATCTTCCTAATATTCCATGTGCTTCCTCAGTGGTGGTAACCCTGGTTTAATAGGATTTTGAGCAAATTTAGTGAATTTTAGGGATCTTTTCTGATATTTGAGCTATCTTATATCAGAATCATCAGCCTTGAATATATTTTTTTTATTTTTATATATATTTTTATGAATTTATTTATTATTTATAGTATAATTTTTATATGTTATTCGGCCATTATAACTATATTATGATTTGTTTTTCTACTTCAATATTTTGAATTTATTTACCTGTTTTCATGGTTTTTCAATCTATAGAAGGGACATACTAGAATTCTAGGAGGAATCCATATGATGGTTATTTTAATTATAAGGGTGAATCCATTACTTATGGTTGTATTTTGATACTACAGTGTTTATCACCAACCCTTGGTGACCAGGATCATGTTTCAGGCCTTGTAGTGAGCTAGATCAAGTGACATATCAGGCCAACTCATGACATTTCATTAAAAAATTACATTAGATCCCTCTTATTATTAGGTAATTAAATATAGAATAGAGATAAGACAATAATATCATGAGATATAAGTGCAAGGATGTTCTTGGATAGCTCTTCCTCATGAGGAATCTCAAGTTACCATGAATGTTCTTGAATTATATATTGGATTTGAGTTTAATTTTTAGATAATTTTAAAAATATTTTATATTTTTTCCATTGTTTATTAGTTTTGGGAAGATCCCAAGTATTGTTTTAGGTAATTTTGAGTTTTGGGGTTAAATGATAGAGGATACCAAAGTCACATACTATGAAGTTGGGTCAAGAAACCTTCTAGTAGAACTCACATGGTTGGTTCCTATTTTTCCTGGCTGTACAGCTAAATCATGAACAATGAGGAAATTTTTAAATTTTCATTGTTTTAACCTCTTCGGTATTTTGAATTATTGTGTTTAATATTATTATTTATTTAAAGGTACTTAACTTAGTTTTTATGATTAAATTAATGCTTTCGAAATTACAATTTTATGTTAATTAGATTTATGTTTTATAGATTATGCCTCTTATAAAGGTCCCAATGAACTAAAGAGAGGGAGCTGTAAAGAATATACCATAGGATAAACCTCACATAGACCCTACTATCATTTAATTTGTTATCTATACTATTCAGTATTTGGGCTAGGATGGTGGAAGAGATCATGCATGAATGGTGTATACCACCCCATGTTTTAGGATCTATAATAATAATAATAATAGAAATAATGAAAACTGTTAGGACCAAAGGGGTCCTAGATACCCTGAGAGGGGGGGGGGGGGTGAATCAGGGTATGAATATTCTATTTTAAACTTATTCCTTCCCCACTAGATCTTGAACTCTATATTATAAGGGTCACTTTGTTTGCTCTTATATTGTTAATGATTATCTTGTTATTTCCTTATTTAATTGATAATGATTCTTTGGATGCAATGAAGGGAATAAATAAGGTGGAAACATATATTTTTACTTAGTTCACCCTCATTGGGCTAAGTCTAAGGAGCATACAACAACAATGTGCCGCTGTACCAAATCCACTAAATCTCACTACCGATTTACAATGTTCGGGCTAGATCACTTCTATGCCTAGGCTCACTACCTTTACAAAGTTTAGGGTCATCTCACAACTTTCCCAAGGGTCACTCCCTATTTCTCTCTCTCTGGATCACTGCCGGTGGAGAGGATCACCTTCTTCCTCTTCCTTTGCTCACTACTCTGGAAGGGATCCACTCATAGTTTATGGACTTGTAGGTCCCTTCATTATCACAAATGAATGCATCTTTATCTGTATGTATATGATATATTGATGTCCAAATTTCACTGGTATATGAATCTCACTTTTCACCAAAGGTAATGGGCAATTCCCCAACTTCCACGTAGCCCTAGAGTGACCGACGCACTTCTCTATACTTGGCACGCTTCTATAATGCCTGGCATGCTTCTCTATGTTTTGGCATAATTCTTCAAGACTGGAGTGCAAGTGTCACCTAACCACCTGTGTTACAATCCCTTCTTTAACAAAAAACTTGGGTGACTCACAGCCTTTTACTACCAAACTAATATTGGTGTGAAACTATCAACTAGCATGCAACTTCTGAATAACCTTATACTTGCACGCCCACACCACCACTTGCGCGACCAAACCACCTGTGCGACTGGAGCTCCAATTTTCTCTAAGTTTTGAGCTTATCACAAAATTAGGAGGGGTATCCCTCTATTTATAGGCATTTTGGGTACCCTTAGTGTCAGAGTGCAAGTCTCCTCCCAGCACGCAAGACCAGTCGCCTAAGCCTCTGTCGCCCTAGTCACCTTGTGCGACCAAACCAAAACATGGGTGTCCTATTTAATTTTCCATATTTTGATGTTTTGATATTTAAGAACATATTGCTCACAACTTTTCAAGCCTCTAAGACACCATCACGCAAATCCTTTTTCCAAAAACAATTTTCTCCATTTGTTGATTTTGAGACCCAAGAATTTGGCAAACACTGAAAAACAGAACCACCTTATATCTACTCTTTTTACACCACCTCCAGACTGTTCGTTCCTTTTTGTAGGTTCTTCTTTAAATAAAGGATTGTCAAAAACATCTCTTGAACTAAAAAACTCACCATGTAAACCCCCTTTATCAACAAATTTGAAAATTGTGGTCTGTTTTGTCAACAACCACAACATGGAGGGCCACTTTTTCAACAAACACAATCACCTAAAAAATGATTCAATGATACCTTGAGGGATTTTTTACAAACAAAAACAACCATAATTATTATTATTAAATTTTTGGGTGTTAAAGTTTTCCTTTATAAACCCATTTCCCTCCTAAATATGTCAGGTGGATTCCTCCACTTCCATCATTAATTACAGTTGAATTGGATGGAGCTATTCATGGTGCAACTGGATAAGCAGGATGTGGTTCAATTTTTAGAACCAGTAGGGAATTTATCAAGGGATTTATCCAATAATTCCTTGAAAATTTCATTTACCTTGATGTAGAGCTTTGGTTTGTGATCCATGTGGTCAGGTATGCTCAAAATTTTCATTGGGGGTAATTTGTGGATTGAGAGTGACTCTACTATGGTGGTGAATCTTCTTAGGAATTGATCAACAATATTTACTTGGAAGATCTTAATTGAATAGGAATCCTATTTTTATAAATTAGGTCCAATACAATTTTATGTTACTCACATATATTGGGAGGTGAACATGGTGGCTGATTCCTTTCCAAAACATGTAGTGGAAGACATTAATTCTTTATTGTCCTTCTTTATTGATGAATTTCTTCTTTCTTTTCATTTTTCCAATATCATAGGTGATATGTACACTCAGATCCAAGATATTATTGTTCCAAGTTATTATTATTTTTTTTGTAAAATTTTATAGGAATGGGTCTTTGATCCATTTAATAGATCATCTTATATGATGATGATGATGATGATGATGACGATGAAATCAACAACGATGATGATTATGATGATTATGATTATTTATGTTTATAATTTTAGATAAAATTTCTATATTCTTTCTAAATGATTGAAAATTGATTAGAAAATAAGCCCTATAAGATATAAACCAAACTAAAGAAACTTTATTCATTCATAAGAAGGACATAAAAAAAGAATATAAAACTAATTACTGCACACCACAGATGAAGTAAATCCATTAAAAGTAAAAAAATCATTTGGGTAAAATTGATGGAAAAGAATAAAATCTTCATGACTATGAAATATCTTAGATCATCATAAACTTTGATAATAATCAATAGAAAAAAACCTATAATGAGTAAGATAATTCTGAATGGAGAAATCATTATGAAAAATTTATAATATCAAATAAGAATTGTTCCTTGTGAAGTGAGAGTGGAATGGATGAATGATTTAGTAAATATATAATTTATAATTGAATTTGGCCATTATAAATATGTCTATTTCAAATATGGTTGTTGAAAATACAGTCATTTTTCATATATCGAATAGTCATAATGAAGTCGTGTATTCTTAATAAGTAAATTTAAAATAATATTATCCACAATGAAATCAAAATATGATATTTAAAATACTATATATATATATATAATTAATTATGGGTTACATATAAATATTATTAATAATATTATTAAATTGTGATATCATGTATATATAAAATTAAAATATTTTTCTAATGTCCAAGGAGTAGTAAAATTAAATTTTAGAAAATAATTAATAAATTTTAATTTGTTTAAGCCTACTTAGTATAAAAGAAATATTTTTTTCAAAGAACTTTGTTATTAAGTATTAAATATTTTATCCTAATAGGTTAAATTAAAAATTTTAAAATATTATAATACATTAAATAACATATTAAAATATTTTAAATTATAAATTGATATGAAATAATATTAATAACACTTAAGGTTCAAAAACATCATTTTCTATAAAAGTAGTTTTTATTTATATTTTGTATTTTTCATTTAAAAGATGAATTTATAAATTTTGAAATATTAATTAAATTAATATAACTATTTTTGGATTTATAATATAAAAATATGAATATCATGAATTTTTGAGTTTTTTTTTTAATTTTTTTGATTTTTTAGTGAATAATGAAATATACTGATACTATGAAATTTCTGAAATTATTAGTATATAAGTATTAATTGGAAATTAATGAAACTTTTTTATAAGAATAAATATCTATTTTTAAATAACTTTATAATTTTAAAAATTTATTCTTTTATTTATAAACCCATATTTTATATTTTGGAATTTAAGTTATATTTATCAAAATACAGTTTTAAATACATTATACATTTAGTGTTTTAAAAATTGAATAAAAAAATAATTTAAAATTAAAAATAATTAGGTCCAAATTATATAATAATGAAAATTTTATGTCTGGGAATAAAGGATAAATTACATAGGTAAAAACTATTTACCGTGGTGAAAATCAAAGTGGTAAAAATGACCAACCTAATAGGTAAAAGACCAAACATGTTAAAAATGTTTTAATTGAGTATTTTAGGTATCTATTGACCTTATATATTCTATTATCAATTATATATTAATTATGGATCCATTTTATTTGTGAGTGACTTTCTATTATTTTAAAGTTTTGGGTATTTACAAAATTGCCACTCCCTTTGACTTACAAAAGGGGCTCTCCTATATTCACTTCCCCTCACAAAAAAACCACATTATTTTGAGTCACAATCTACCCAATAATATCCTAAAACCTCCTATACAACTTAATAAAATTAATTTATTCTCAAAAGTCTGTCCTTAAAAGTTTTAACCCCCTTCGTAAGGAAGATAACCCAAGTAGTGAGGTATAGATTTTGAATCGCTTCTTCCTCTTTTATTTTTAATTATGTGAATTTTTTATTTCTAATTTTTTTTTCACCATATAAAAATGAAAACATAATTATCCTTATTATATTGGTATGTAATTATAATTATTATTCAATCTTTAACAAGCCTTCCTCTTTTCCATAAGAAAATAAAAAATGACATTTGTGTGTGTGTTTATTATTACCTCCACAAAATGTCATGTTTCGTTTTCTTTAACCACATTATATTATTGTTCATAATGTTTAATTTAATAAATAATTATCATATTTATAACATAATTTATAATATGAAATAATAAAACATATTATTTATTTGTCCCATTCCATGGAAAATGAAACCATCAACCATGTGTATGTGTGGACTACCGCCTCCATGGGGCGATTGATTTCCATTTTTATTTTCATCACCTCCTCACAGGGATGGTCATGTTAATGGGTTTAATGGATAAATATTATTTTTATTATGTCATTAAGTTTATTTTATGATAAATTTTAGTATATATTAATGATAAGAGAAATAAATGATTGTCATTAATTCAATCGTTTTAAGCAAGAGTACTAAGAAGAAAATCTTTAATTAAAATTATATAATATTTTCACATCCATTAGTTATTATTATACATAATTTATAATTATGATATATAATACTAATAAATACTAAATTAAATCTTTATACTACTGGTGTAATGATATTTTATCTAAATCACTTCATATCCATCAATAATCATGGTATGTTAATGTTTGGGTCGATTTAACCACCTACTTGAACAATGCTATGAAATTATATCATGGATGATTATGAAAACTAAAATAATTTTATAATATGAGATAAATTTTTAAACAATATTTTTTTTAGAAAAGTTAAATTGGTTTTTAACTCATTAATTAAGAAAACACTCTTCGTAAGACAAAAATCACCCAAAAATATTCATTATCGATTTCATATTCTAAGTTAAAGACTAGAGTACTGATGAAAGGAAATTTAAAACTCATAAATAATTTTAATCCATCCATTTTAGTAAATTTATTTAAAATTTAATGATTAAAATTTATATAATAACTTATAACAATACCACTATTGTGAAACAAGTTAAAAATAATCAAGATTATCCACAACTGAAAAAAATAAGCAATAAATAAATAATATAATTGTATAGAGAAATTATAAATGAAGTATATAAAAGTATATATTTTTTAAAAATATTATTAAATAGGTAATTAAGACATATATTTTTTTATATAGCATCTTAGAGTTCATTCGACTAAGAGCAGAACCAAGGAAAGGGGTTCTTTGTCTAAAATTTTATTTCTTGAGATATATTTCATGAAGTGTACCATGATACCTTTAATATGGAATGATTAATACATAAAGAATTTATTTTACCATAATTGTGGGGTTTGAAGAGATATATTTTATATTTTATTTAAATGGTAATCTGTTCAAAAGATACCCAACTTTAAATTGGTTTTAATCAATATGTTTCTCAAACCATAAGGGTTTCATTGTCAATATTATTTTAAAATTAGTATTTTTTAATAGATAATAAACCAAGGTATTTTTAATTATTTATAAAACATCTCATAATTTCCATTTTATATTCATTGGGTTTTATATGTTTACTCAATATTTCATTTCCCCTTAACTCGTATTTTACCTGAAGTGTTTCTTGTAAGTGAAACTAACCACGACTCTTATTTTTTGTAGACAATTTTTTTCATGTTATAATTAATAATACGATTTTTAAAATTTACTTATCCATAACCCAATAATTGATTGAAGTCATTTTCTATGAATTCATATTCTTCAAAAACAATTAATAAAAATTTTAACATATTTCATATGGGTCATTTTAATTAAAGTCTAAAATAAATATATTTTTACTATTTTCTATGTGAACACCTCTTTCTACCATATTTATCATTTTATAGGATATTTACTTTCTACAATTTAATTGTTTTATAAAATAAAATATCATTCTGATTTATTCATAAAATATTTCTGTCTAAAATGTTTTCAGAGATATCATAGATATTTCTCATTTCCAATGCATTTTTTTTAATGATACTAAAATAGGTTTTATCTAAATTCACATCCTTTGAAATACATTATTCTCGATCAAGTATATTATTCAAATGTAACCATAAAACTTATTTCTCTTTATTACCTATGTAATTTCCTTTACTTTTAGAGGAATGATCCATCACTGCCTTTTTCTTTTGTAATCATCCATTATGTATGATCCAAAATTTTCACCCAATTCATTTCCTTTGTAAATACCATATTTTTGATTCATTTTATTGAAGGGTGTTCACCTATATGGAATACATCAATTGATTTTGGGAAATTATTGACTTAATTATATACCCTTTATATATATGGTGTAAATACCACATGATTCATTATCTTGATTGAATGGTATTTACCTAGAAAGTTACTTGATGTCATTGGTACCCATTTATTTTACATTGGTTTATCATGTTATGATTAATGGTGGAATTATTAATGACTTAATTATGTGAGTCCATATGAAACCCATTTTATTTTCATGGGTTATTTATGAAGTGTTTAATAAAACCCCTTTCATTCCATCAGTTCTTTATGCTATAAAAGTGACTGATTTTCATTTGGAAATTTTTATGAAATCCATTTTATTTTCATGGGTTCTTTATGATGTGATAAGTGATTTATTTCAAGTGGAACTCATAAGTATGGTTGATGAATAGTGGGGTCCTATATCCCCCTCTAATGCATCAGTTTATTGTATATATCTCATGAGATAAGTATTCATGAGTAAATTTTAGTTTCTCATAATCATGGGCACTGATGGTGTGGATCATGAAAGTAATGTTCCCTATATTAATGTTTGTGATAAAGTTGAAAAATGTTTCATTGTTTTATGCTTATTCTCATGGTCATGTTAAGATCTCATGGATCATTTTTACTGAATCATGTTTTTACACTCTTTACATTCATGTATTACGCTATTACAAGTCATATTACATGATTTATGATCTATTATTTATTGGTTATTAATTATCTTATGAATATTGATCATACCCATATGCCAATCATATGTTCAATTATGATATTAGATTATTATTTCTTATATTTACCCTTATTGAGAATTTGATCCCATCCTTTTATTATATTTATATTTCTATAGTTTATGAAGATGAGTCTAATGTATAAGAATTATAGGTGAGAGAAAAGTGTTATTTAATTATTTAGAAATGTTCAAAATGTTTATAAAATAAATTTCTTATATTAATAGTCATCAAAGATACTAAAACTTTCATTCTTGGGATTTTGTGATTATTAGTGAGATGTAATGTTTATCATAAGAAAATATTTTAAAATAAAGGTATGTATTTCCTAGATCAATATAAAGTGGAACATTATAAAGAGTACACTATGAAATATATATCGGCATTTAGTGATGATAAATGACATGAAGATCCTAAGGAGTGTATGGAAAAAGATTGTGTATATATTCTATTTTATAAATACCCCAGAGACATATAAATTTTAATTAATCAACTATATATTGAAAGGTCCTAGAATATATTTTTTGAATTCTTAATTCATGTGAATTTGTACGAGGATCTCTCCTAGGATATGTTCAAAAGATTTTTAATAAATAATTTTAATCCGAAGTATTATGGGTGGTGAAATACTGAGAATTTGTTATTTGAAATAAAGGGAGTAATTATGCAATGGATTATTCTATTTAGTTTGGTTAATTGGTCCACATTTCTCTGAATATTATCACTAATTATTATATTAATGATAAATGCATTGAAATAGGGTTAAAGTCTAAGATTAGGTCAAGGGTAATTCTATTGTGCTTATTGAGTTATGTAGAGGTGGTTGAAAAATTAATGATGGAAGAGACTAATATATCTAGATTAATAGGAATAAGTGTAACCCCTTTATTACCAAGGGTAGAAAAACCTATTCATCAATCCATGAAATGAAACAAATGGAGTTCAATTTGAGTGGTAGCAGTGGAAATTATTTTTTCTTAGATTCAGTGTGAGTTGAATCCTCTATATATGAGTAGGTGACCTTTTTCTAGTGTAGAAAATCGAGCCACATTAATCTAAATTATAAATATGGACCCAAGATGTGCCACTAGTGTGGGAATCTAGGCTACCTTAAATGATTTGTTTAAAAGTTGTTATTATGGTAGTAGAGTTGGATCTTCTTTTACTCAGGGATATCAGGTTCTATGTATTGAAGTTATGGGTTTGGGGTCCTAATTCATAGACTAAAGGGAATTATTAGATAGTTAATAAAATGTAGAGTGGGACTGATTCAAGATTTCTATATATATTCAATCATGTTTTTGAGGATTTTTATGCTACTAAAAATACTATGAGAGTTGTGGAATTTATTTCTTCTTTTATGGTATTAGTATTGTTAAAAAAACACATATACCATTTTATCATTTATTCAACATTGATTTATTCCATTATATTGAAATTATACTTGATTCCATTCCTAATGGATCTTTTAAGTCCTTTGGGAAAGAATAAGGCATAAATCATCATGTGTCTTGAGTGCTAGGTTGTGATTGTGTATTTTGAGATTGTGTAGTATTTCAGGGTCCTTAACCTGGATTTTTTTAATACTATTATTAGAATAGATTGGATGATCAATTTAAAAGTCAAAATAAATTTCTAACATCATAGAGTTTAGTTCTTATCTCCTGATGGGATTACCCATATCTTCCAGGGTTCATGGGATCATAGATCAGAGAGGGAAGGACCTTTTTTTGGATTCTAGCTTGATATCATGCCATTTATCTAGTTTTCTCTTCAATGAGACTAATTAGGGTTCATTTTTTCATTTTACAGAGATGGTTGGAAGGTATCATGAAGTCTTTATGGATGATTTATTTGGGTCTCCACCTTAGTAGAAGATTGATTTATCTTCTGATTTATATTCTTGGATGATATATATCTCATTTATATCTTACGAAATGAATCTCACCAAGAAGAAGGAGTTGAAAATTCAATTATAAAACCCTGAATTAAAGGTATTTATTTGATCAAGTGTGTCACATTGTGAATCACTGATTCTCTTTTAAATTAAAGAAGATATAATACTTTGTATTTTCATTAACTAATTGAAACTAAATCATGTGACCATAAAGAATAAATAACCATTTCCCATGATTGATGGTATCTTTGATCAGTGTAGGATATTTTGGTGGTTTTTGAAAATATATTTAAGATTGAGATACGATCAGTTGAGGGATCAACAATAAAATTGTAACACCCCTAGTTTTTATGGACCTTTTTTTCTCAAATAATTTAATTTTAATTTATGTAT
Organism: Viscum album; assembly: GCA_963277665.1. Lineage (NCBI taxonomy): Eukaryota > Viridiplantae > Streptophyta > Magnoliopsida > Santalales > Viscaceae > Viscum > Viscum album. The sequence continues at coordinate 1,333,424,759 of OY728165.1, read as the reverse complement.
TAAATTTTATTAATTCAAACATTCCTTTCTTATGAAACCAACATGAATTGCGTTGCATGAAACACCAACTTGTCATACATTACACACAACAACGAGTTTCTACGAAACATAATTTATTATTATAATTATTTCAATGAGATAGTTAAAACCTAGATGTTCAAATTAATAATATTAATATCAATTAATACTTTTAAAATATTTTTTATACATATTTTATATAAATATAACATATTTATATTGAAATATATAATTTTTCGTAAAGTCTTTATATGTTTAAAAATACTATTTTATCAAATAAACTACTTTTCATGTCCTTCTTTAAAAAAAATAATGATAATTTTAGGCCCATTTAGAAGTTTAATTTAATAAAATAAAAATTATTTTTGAATTTAGAATGATAAAATTAGCTTAGGGTGATTTTTGTGGATTTTTCGGAGAAACTTCATTTTTTGGATGAATAGTGAAAAATATTGAATTCTAATTCAAAACTGCTTTTTCATATAATTTATATTTAAGGATAAATTATTTTTTAAATTGGATTAAATGTTTAATAATATAATATCTTATCAATTAAACCAATTTAGATCATTAGAACCAATTTTACATTGAAATTGGATATAAAAACTTAGCAAACTTTTGATCATTTTTTCTTTAAAAACCCTTAATGTCGTCCCGCCAGCGGGATTAATTTTAAATTAATTTATACAAATTATGTGTTTGTAATTTGGAAAAATGGATTTAATATTTTTAATAATAATAATTTATAATTTATAATAAGTTCAACTTAGTTTTTGACCAAAATGATTAGTGAATGTAATTAAAATTAATTACATCTATTAAGGTAAAATTAAGCTTAACTGAGGACTAAACCTAACATTTAAGATCAAAAAAGATATATAAACTTGTACAAGAGACGTTTTATAGCTATATTTATAACCTATCCTCAATTTTATCAAATTATTTCCATTATTGTATCCACATGACATGTGAAAAGCATGTATTGAATTTTTTTGTCAAAATATCACAGGAGTGCCACTCCTCCTCCGCTATAAAGTGGATCCTCTACTCCACTTCATCACACTTATCAAAACAATTATATTCAGAAAATATCTAATCAAATATACTACTAAAAACCCTCACTTTATTATTTAATCCTTTGTTTATAAATCCTTCCATATATTCTCTTTGGTGCAAACCAAAAGGAGTTACCCGATTAAGAGGCAACACCCTCCCTCAAGCTCATTTCTTTTATTTTATTTATCCACCACCAAAATCTATATTATTATATGATTATAAAACAAAAAATCTATCCTAAATATACAGAGAAGTTTTTAAGATAATTTTAAACCTACACTTACACACAACTCCATCTAATGGGTAATGACCATACTATTTACGTGTACAGAAAACTACCGCCTCACAAAACGATAATTGTTCATTTTTTCCTTTACCACCTCTAATGGTAGAAATTATGAGGGAAACTATATTTATATAAGTTATATAATATATTTAATATTTATTTAATATTCATTAATCCTTTTACCACACATATCTTTATACTTTCCATTTTGTGTAAATACGATAAAATCGTTTGAGGAAGTGTGGACAACCGCCCCCTCAATGCGATGTGATTCATTCAAACACTACATGGAATGTATTAAGGATGGTTTTAGTGAAATTATCTGATATATATGATATAATAATTATAATGTAATATATATATATATATATATATTTCATTTACATTCTTTCTTTCAATATGACAATTAAACAGAAACAACGTTCATGCATACATACGACCTACCGTCTCCACGGTGTATTCTATTTCATAATTATAAATTATAGAGATTATTATAATAAAAATATAATGAATATAAATGTTAATTATATCATGGTTTATATTCTATAAATCATGATATAAGTATAAGGACCAAATATATAACAAATTAACACACATGCGAAGAACAAAGTGGATATTACCCGAAGTGAAACCTTAACATAGAATTGTTAAACAGAGGGTAATACAAAGTCATAATATAACCATATGTGGTATTATATATAATAATATGGTTCTATTATAGATTTATAATAAACTTATATTTATCATACATGAGTTTTGAATGAGTACTACAGGATTCAAGACACAAGGTAAGAGAATTTCATCTCACTTTTTATATCAGCAAAATAAATGACATGTTCACCACTCTTTTATTTTTTGTGATGTATATATTGAAAATTAATGTATTATATGATTATTATTATTAAATTTATGGTTATTTTTATATCTAATCTATGATTTTTCTTTCATTGGGTTCATGTTTCAATAATTACCAAATTGGTAAGATAGTTTTGTCTCAATTTTCCTTCTTTGAGACAAATGTTTTGTTACAAACCTACATTTTTCCCAAGGTCTATTTGACATGTTATATAATGAGTCTAATTATTTTAATTATATTTGAAGATTCATGTAATTCCACTTTCTTAGATGGAGTGTATGATCCCAAGTTACCATGGGGTAAGACTTAATTGAAACAAACCCATCATTTATCAGGATTATTTTTAATTATACATCCATCAATGAAATATTATGATACATATCTCAAGAAAAATATTGAGTTTTGTTATTATATATTTAATCAAGATATATCCATATATTAGTACCATTTTCCCACACATTGGTACTTAATATAATTAAGAAAATATTTTTAAGAAAAATCTACAGTATTTCTCCCTTCGATCAGAAATTTATTTTATTTCAAAAAATGTGTTTTCAAAAATGTTTCCAAAATGTTGTATAGATTATTTTATAATTTTTAATGGAAAAAGGTTTTCAAAATTATTTCAAGTCCTATTTATAGGTTATCAAAGTAATCTCAAAGAAAATTATCGTCATAATGTTTTCTGTTTTAAAGACCCATTTTCAAAGAAGAAAAGATATTTTCCTAAAGAAATGTTTTTAAAAGTTATTTAAAAATTATTTTCCATATAAGATATACATCCATTGGTGTTAATCATGAATTTATGGGGAAATTATTCAATTTTTACATTCATATTTTTTCTTTTAATGGATTCAGTTTTAATGGAATGATGTTTATAAACTGTATTTCTCTTTCTCGGGTTGCATGTCTTTGGACCCCACTTCTCTTCACGGGTTATGATTTGATGAAATGATTATGAAACCTGACTTTTTACACATGTTAAGATATGATTAAATGTTTATGACACCCATTTAATTTCATGTTTTATGATATGATTTTTTATGATTTTGTGTAAAATGTATGTATGATTTCATTACGAGATAGATGGGACCTATATCTCCCTCCAATGCATTGGGTAAAGATTTATATCTCATGAGATTAACATGGATGGAATGGGGAGTAAACTTGGTTTAGTATTATATGTCTAGAATGAGGAGTGACCTTGATTCAATAATACAAGGTTGGAATGGGGAGTCAATCTGGTTCAGGGAAGGACTTTCTCCAATTATATAGCCTTGACAGTGATTCCTTGACTACTATGAAAATCATTATATATTCTTCTGTTTCTAAAAAATTTCCATATTTTATTCCTATGTTATCCTTTCATGGATTGTGTTCTTTATTTACATATTATTGATGTATTATGAATTGGAAAGATTCTTTCCGTGATTCATGTTATGATCATTGATATGTATGGAATGATCTTCTATATTCTTTATCATGTTCTGATACCCTTATTCTCATGATTATGGTTACATGTCTCCCTTTTTTACACATACTGAGCATTTGAGGTCACCTCTTTTTATGTTTAATTTCCTAGGATATGAATATATGTATTAATTTCGATGTGTCTAAGAAGGATTCCAGTCAAGAAGAACCTAGTGGGAGATAATGTAGCTCACTTATGTAACAATGTATATGTTTCCATTTTCCAAAGGTAATATACTAATATATTCTTTGGGAATTTGTTTGTGTAATTTATTAAGTATTCTAAAAAAGTGATGTACTTTTAATGTATAAAAATAGAGGGTATCTATAGTTTGTATTATAGAAAATATTTAGTTAACCACTAGAAGATAATATGAGAAAACCTTTGTGATAACCCTAAGGATATGTATAAGGATATGTATAAGGATACGAAAATGAATAGGAAAATATCCTAGAATTTTGGAAAAGGATAGAGTGATTGGTTTCCTAGAAACACATCCTTATATATCTACTAAAAGTGTATGTGGATCTAGAACAGATGTAACTAGGGGAAAAAACTCTGAAACGATGTCCTGGTCCTGACTTGGTGTAATCTCGTACATGAAAACGAGCCTTGTTGCACTCCTAGTTTGACACATCTAGGGGTTATGGTTTGAGAATTCATGAACTATTCAAAAAACATCATGAAGGATTTAAATATATGTTGGCTATGAATAACCTAGGATAAACCTAAGGTGTTATAGATTAAGTAAGGTTCCATAATTTGGATATCCTATAGGTGAATTTTTTAGATTTTCTGGTTCCTCATTATGATAAATGTTTATTACTCTATGATTTTGGTTTTAGTCAATGGTTGGAACCCAAAGAAACTGTATTAGTGGTGATTATGATGGAAAATGAATAGATTGAAATCCTAAGTAACTGATGTAAGGGTTGGTGTCCTGAGAACCAACTGTTTTGTACTTTGATTACATGAATGTTCACTTATTATATATTGTTCATTATTCTGCATGACTATAATATAATAATGTCCTGGAATATTTGTTGCATTGATAAGGTCATGGAAGATCCCCGCTATGATGAGAACCTTAAAATTATATAACAATATTCTTAAATAATGTTTTATGGTTGGATGACATACTATGATAGGACACATAGTATACAGACCGTCATTTGCGAGTACTCGTACGATGACGAGACTCTCTCTCATGGAGTTCACACTTGGTAATCTCTAAGATGGGAGATTATGAGAACTGACCCACCAGTATCAATTCTACATGTCTTGGTGTCATCGGACATTACTATCTATGAGGGTGTGTAATGGTCCTTAGACTGGAAGATTATCATTAACTCATGTCATGACTCGCGCACTTAGATTTACTGATGAAAACCGTCATGCAGACAGTTGGCGGGAAGTAGGGTACGTTAGGTGCATCACGAGTGGCATGTTGTTAATGGATAAGTCAAGGAAGGATTTTTCCCTTACATTTATGGAAGTTTATATCTCAGACCTTTGATTGAAATAGAACTGTCGCATTAAATTCTATGGCCATGGTGTAAATGACGAGTTTATTTTAGGTAGTCAAAGAACGACAGATCAAGCATATAGGTTTATGACACTACCATGAAACCTGTTTGATGAGATATTGAGACAAAGGGATTAAATTACACAGTAAGTGTTCGTATGAGGTGATACCTCAATGCGGCGTCAACTTCTTTCTCTTGGGTGCCTTGACCCGTTTCTAGACAGTAATCTTGGACTTTAGGCAAGCTCACCTAATGCCAACGAGAAAGAGGCCTAGAGGGTCACACACTAAGTGTATTCAAGTATCTCAAGTAGAATAAATATTATTCCCGTACGTGGTTTAATAATTATTCAAGGAAGCCTAAATCATTTTAATTATGGAGGAATAAGGAAATGAAAAACAATATATACACACCGTGTATTAAAGATTACACGCCGTGTAGTTTTTCATATAAAACAAGTACATGTTGTGTATTAATAATTACACACCGTGTAGTTTTATTTATGGAAAGGAAATGAGTAAATGAAAAAAATATATACATGCCGTGTACATTGAATATACACACCGTGTAGTTTTCAATGAAAAACCAGTACACACTGTCTATTTATTAATACACGCTGTGTAGTTTTTCCAGTCAGGATTTTGAGGATATAATATTATTTATTATAATCAATATGGGCGCATGTCAAAGAATTAATTATTAAACATGGGGGTTTTAAATAAGAGTCAATGAAATAAATAAAATGTGTAACACATTTATTTATTGTCATAACTCTACAAACTTAAGCCGGATTATAAATATCCTCACAACCCCAACTCTTTTCTGACACACAAGAGAATCGTTGTGCACAACAACTCTGGAGAATTCTTTCAAGGCCGAAAGAACCTCTCAATCAAAGAACGCTCTCAAGACCGAGAGAGATTCTCTTCCATTGGATCAATATGATCTAAGGTGGACAACGCAAGCAAAGTTTTCCCCATGCTAGCACCCGAAGACTCCTTTGGCGATGCCCTGAGATACAAGGTACACATGTGGATCACCACTAGAAGAAGTCTACACTTGGCTTTTGCGACACAATAATGAATCACATCAGAACATGATCAAGAACATCAACGAATAAAGAACACCCAAAATGTATTTCTTTTAAATTGATTAAATTAATTATAATCAACCTGTAACGATCCTTGTTTGTGGTTCCGGGACAAACCTTCTTCATTGTCTTTTTTCGTTATTCGATCTGTGGAGACTGACATTTATCGTCGTATTGATCCCGGATTGATCATTTCTAATGACAAAAATAAAAGTGGGCACATCCAACCACGCGCTTTCGCTGTGCCCAGAACCTTCAAATGGTATCAGAGCGAGGTTTCAATGTTGATTATAGTTATTTAATTTTCGTTGATAATTTACACATTTATATTTGATTCAATTCTAAATATATCGTTCTATTAATCTGAATAAATGAGATCTATTATTCCTCTTTCATTTCTCGATTCATATCACAGAAATGACCTTTTAATTTTAATTTTTAATTAAAATAAAAACGAGGAACTCATCCGGAGGAGCCGCTCTTTCTGTCTATACAACATGGGATTACACGTTGTGTAATTAAAACTACACGTCGTGTACTTAGGTTCAACGAACCGACACTGGTCCGCCAAACCACACTGTGTGAATTGATTATGCCTAAGTATTAATCACGCCGTGTTGACCAGAATTGAGCGGTGTGTGGAACCAGAATACACGACATGTATGTTGGAGCAACACGCCGTGTAGTCCATTCTGGCCCAGGTAAAACTGTGTACAAGGATAAGCCGCGTACCGTGTACACGGGATTGCCAGGCCGGTTACCGCGTAACAAGGAACTACACGCCGTGTATGATTCATCTACATGTCGTGTACTCCAAAATTTCCAAAGTAGAGAAAACACGCCAAATCCCCCAGCGTGTACTTCGGATAAAGGGTGAAAAGAAATACACGCCGTATACTTATAAACTACATGCCGTGTACTTTCCAGAAATGGAATTTCACCAGGTTTCCTCCAATGTACAAATACCCGTACAAGGAATATGGATGGGAAGAATATCAAGGAAATTCATAAAGGAATTTAAGATAAAGAATTGATTAATTATAAGATCATCACGACTTATCTTAAATGAAAGAACGATTAAAAGAATTTTAATTCTAAATATGCATAAATGTCGTTGCATGCTATGGATGATCATGAGCTTTACTAAGGACCCTTTGTATGTGTATGGTTTCATTTAAATTTATTTAATTTAATTTTTTTGGGCCTGCGAGCCTTATTCCAATAAAATTTAGGGCCTGATTGCCCATGGTTTCTTTAATGTAAACCCATGTAATGGAGGATGTCCCAAGCTAGAGGAGACGGTTCAAATATCGAAGCCAAGGCAAAACCGACGCAAGAAGATACAAAGGTGGACTGGTGGGAGCTGCAAAACACGAACCACCGGGTTCAAGGTGTTTTCCCTAGGCCAGGGTTAGCTTATCAAAACTGCTTGATAAGCTAACCAATAGAAGCTCATGATCATGCCATGTTATTTTATTTTTGTCTGATTGCATGGCTTATTTATTATGTATGTGTTGTCGCGATCACATAGTTATAAAATGAACAAGCATGAAAAGATGGAATAAAATAAAAACCAGACTATGCGTAAACTTTATCGGAACATGGTTAATCACTTAAGCAAGAATCACTTAATATTAACAATCATGTGATAATGTGAAACTACACATAAAAGAGTAAAATCCATCAAATACCATATTAAGTCAGACCAAGCCTTCCGTTACTTGATTAAGGGAATGACTCAATAAAACTACGTGTTTGACCAACCCTTGATGGGACACTTACTTTTATAAAGGAAGCCCTTATGAAAGGTTTCAGGTTGAATTAACCATATTACATCAAGAGAAGTAGCCATTGATAGAATTGGTGTAATATTGGAGGCAAGAGTTGAGGAAATCCAAGTCAGGATTTCAGGATTGGGGAGTCTACTCAACAGATCAAGGAACTGTAAGCTCACAGTTGGTAGAGACCTGCCTACCTAAATACCTTCAAATAGCTTGACCAACATTTTTTGGGGTTATGCGAAGGGGAATATGTATCCTTTCCACTAGAATGTCAAAGAAACTAGACATTCTGAGTTCAATGGTGAGGGCCATTGGGAATTGATAAAATAGTGGGAGAATTAATTAATTAATTAATTAATTCTCATAAAAATGTAATCAAGAAAGTACTGATAAATATGCTCTTTTAATTTGTAGAATCAAAATGAAAAACTAATCAACCACATTTTCTCTGCGATCAATACTGGATAAAGACAATATCCTCACCGGTAGTAACTTTCAGGAATGGTTTAGGAACCTTCAGGTTATCCTACGCCATGAACGAAATTTTTACGTACTGGAGTCCTCACTTCCTGATTCCCCTGCCCCAGGGGAGAGTGATGAAGATTTCCTGGTCTATGATCAACATCTGAACGATGCACTTGACGTTCAATGTTTGATGATATCATCAATCTCTAGTGAGCTCATGAAGTCTCATGAAGACATGGATGCCTATAGCATGCTTGAGCACCTCCGTGGTCTATACCCAGAGAGAGAAAGACAGGAAAGGTTTGAGATCTCTAAGGCTCTATTCCAGAGCAAGCTTGGAGAGGGGGCCCCAGATGGGCCTCATGTAGTCAAGCTCATTGGCTACATTGAGTGCTTGGAAGTTCTAGGGTTTAAACTCCCCAAAGAACTGGGTACCGATCTCATTCTTGCATCACTTCCCCAGATCTTCTCTAACTTTGTTGTGAACTTCAACATGAACAACATTGAGAAGTCTCTATCTGATCTTCTTATTCTTATTCGCCAAGTAGATAATGACATCAAGCGTGAAAAGCCTTATGTCCTTATGGTGAATAAAAGGAAAGGGAATGCGAAGAGATTTAAGACCAAAGCTTCTTCAAGGCCATCCAAGAAAAGGAAGATCAAAGGGGAGGCAAAGGAACAAGATTCTATTTGTTTCACATGTGGCAAGAAGGGCCACTGGAAGAAAAACTGAACCCAGTCTAGGAAGAAAGGGGAGCTTTAGGTGCGTTTTTCATCGAATGCAATATATCTATTTCTACAAATTGGGTATTAGATACTGCTTGTGGTGCTCACATCTATATCCAAATACAGGAACCATGTAGATTCAAGAAGATTGATCAAGGGGAGGTAGATATACGAGCAGCCAACAGAGCCAGACTTGCTGCTATAGCTGTCAGGGACTACCACCTCACATTGCCTACTGGGATGGTCTTGGTTTTGAAAGGATGTTATTATGTACCCTCTGTAACCAAAAACATTATTTCAGTATCCAGATTAGATACTAATGGATTCATTTTCAAGTTTGGAAGTGGATGTTACTATTTTTATAAAGATAACATTTGTTTTGGTAGGGAACATTTATATAACGACCTTTATGTGTTAGAATACACAAACCAAGTAATGGAAATCGATGACAAAGTAAATTCACATGACTCATAACACACCCAACTTTGGCATCACCGGCTAGGTCATGTCAATGAGAAACGTTTGACAAAATTACATCAATATGGGTATTTAGATTCTTTCGAACTAAAACCACTTGGTGTATGTCATGCGTGTCTACAAGGCAAAATGACCAAAGCCCCATTTAGTGAGAAAGGTGAAAGAGCTAAAGATATTCTAGAATTAGTTCACACAGATGTGTGTGGGCCATTTCCAATTGAGGCAAGGGGTGGGTTCTTATACTTCATAACTTTTACTGATGATTTTAGTAGATATGGATATATCTACTTAATGAGGTATAAGTCAGATTCTTTTGATCGGTTCAAAGAATACAAGAATGAAGTTGAGAACCATCTTGGTAAGAAGATTAAGAAACTCCGCTTAGATAGAGGAGGAGACATCTTAATCAGGACTTCATTGATTTCTTACAGGAGTTTGGGATTCTATCTCAACTCACTCCTCCTTACACGCCACAATGGAATGGTGTAAGCGAAACTAGTAACCGCACCCTGTTGGACATGGTGAGATCAATGATGAGTTATGTGAGTCTTCCATTATCCTTTTGGGGATATGCATTACAAACAACAGTACACATACTAAACCAAGTACCAACTAAATCGATAAATGGTATTCCATACAGGTTATGGAGTGGACACAAATCCATGTTATCGAATTTACATGTGTGGGGTAGCGAAGCATTTGTTAAGGCCTCTTTAGGTAACAAACATTCACCCCGAGGCACAAAGTGTATCTTTATAGGATATCCCAAGGAAACAAGGGGATATTACCTATTCAACCCCTTAGACAAAAAGGTTACAGTGGGAAGACACGCTATATTACTTGATAGGTATCACATCTCCAAAAGAGATAGTGGGAGCGAGATAGACTTCTATGAAGTCGAGGCTCAAGATACACAGGAGTTGGTACAAGAACAAATTCCACAAAGATCGGTGGAAGAAAAATCTGTTCCAGAGACAAAAGAACTACGTAGGAGCACGAGACAGGTGAGAGAACTAGAACGATAAGGTTTTCTTGTCACCGAGGATGGTGACTCATTATTGGTTGAAAATGATGATCCTCTTACCTACAAGGAAGCAGTTGAAGGAACAGACGTTGCCAAGTGGCAAGAAGCCACGAATTCTGAAATGGATTCCATGTACCAAAACCAAGTTTGGATTTTCGTAGATACTCCAGTTGATGTAAAGCCTATTGGTAATAAATTGGTATTCAAGAAGAAACTGGACATGGAGAGGAAAGTCAGCACCTATAAGGCACGACTGGTTGCAAAAGGTTTTAGACAACGTCAAGGAATTGACTATGATGAAACCTTTTCACCGGTTGCAATTCTTAAATCAATCAGAATCCTATTGGCCATTTCCACTTACCATGACTATGAAATTTGGAAAATGGATTTCAAAACAACTTTCCTTAATGGGAACCTCCAGGAAGATGTCTACATGAAACAACCTGAAGGGTTTGTGACTCTAAAGGATTCCAACAAGGTATGAAATTTGCAGAAATCCATTTATGGGTTAAAGAAAGCATCAAGGTCATAGAAATTTTTTTTTGATGAAGCTGTAATGGAATTTGGCATTGTTAAGAATGAATGTGAGCCTTGTGTCTAAAAGAGGTTTAGTGGGAGTGCAGCCGTTTTCATAATAGTATATTTTTATGACATATTACTAATTGGAAACGAAGTACCTGTCTTACAGTTAGTTAAGTAATGTTTGCATAAATGTTTCTCCATGAAAGACTTGGGCGGGGCAGCATATATTCTTGGGATCAAGAACCATCGTGATAGATCCAAGAGAATGCTGGCCCTGAGTCAAAGTAGATACATTGACAAGATACTGAAGAGATTCAGTATGGAACAATACAAGAGGGGTTTGCTTCCAGTGTCACATGGAATTCATCTTTCCAAGAAAATGTGTCCTCAGACACTTGAGGAAAGAAAGAGAATGGAAAGGATCCCTTACGCATTCGTGATTGGGTTAGTCAAGTATTCTATGCTATGTACGAGGCTAGATGTTGATTACGCATTAAGTGCGGTAAACAGATATCAAGATGATCCAGGAGACCGCCATTGGACGGCAGTCAAGACTATCCTTAAGTATCTGAGGCATACTAAGGATATGTTACTGGTTTGTGGAGGAGATGAGGAACTAGTCATCAGAGGACATGTAGATGCTAGTTTCCAGACTGATCAAGATGACACGAAGTCACAGAATGGATATATCTTCAGTTTGAATGGAGGTGTAGTGAGCTGGAAGATCTCAAAACAAAGTGTGGTGGCATATTCTACAGTGGAGTCCGAGTATATCACAGCTTCTGAGGTAGCTAAAGAAGCATTATGGATGGAAAGCTTCATCCAAGAGCTGGATGTAGTACCGAGCAGTAAAGATCCTATCACACTCTATTGTGATAATACTGTAGTGGTGACACTTGCAAAAGAGCCAAGGTCACATCAGAGGACAAAGCACATACTTCGGAAGTATCATCTCTTGAGAGATTTTTCTCAGAGAGGTGAAGTTGAAGTGAGCAGTATTTCCATGGAAGACAATGTGGAGGACCCCTTGATTAAAGCCTTGACTCAGTAGAAACATGATAATCATGTGAGTTCTAGTGGACTAAAAGTCGTAAGAAGTTGGCTCTAGTCCAAGTGGCTGTTTTTAAGGGCTGGTGTCCTGAGAACCAGTTGTTTTGTACATGAATGTTCACTTATTATATATTGTTCATTATTCTGCATGACTATAATATAATAATGTCCTGGAATATTTGTTACATTGATAAGGTCATGCCAGATCCCCGCTATGATGAGAACCTTGAAATTATATGAAAATATTCTTAAATAAAGTTCTACGGTTGGATGGCATACTATGATAGGACACATAGTATACAGACCTTCATGTGCGAGTACTCGTAAGATGATGAGACTCTCTCTCATGGAGTACGCACTTGGTAATCTCCGAGATGGTAGATTATGAGAACTGACCCGCCAGTAGCAATTCTGCATGTCTTGGTGTCATTAGACATTGCTATCTACGAGCATCTGTAATGGTCCGTAGACTGGATGATTATCATTTACTCATGTCATGACTCGCGCACTTAGATTTACTAACGAAAACCATCACGAAGACAGTTGGCGGGAAGTAGGGTACGTTGGGTGCGTCAGGAGTGACATGTTATTAATGGATAAGTCAAGGAAGGATTTGTCCCTTCCATTTATGGAAGTTGACATCTCATCCCTTTGATTGAAATAGAATTGTCGCATTAAATTCCATGGCCATGGTGTAAACAACGAGTTTATTTCTGGTAGTCAGAGAAAGACGGATCAAGCATATAGTTTTATGACACTTCCATGAAACCTGCTTGATGAGATATTGAGACAAAGGGATTGAATTACACAATAAGAGTTCGTATGAGGTGATACATCAATGCAACATCAACTTCTTTCTCTTGGGTGCCTTGACCCGTTTCTAGATAGTAATCTTGGACTTTAGGCAAGCTCGCCTAATGCTAACAAGAAAGAGGCCTAGAGGGTCACCCACTAAGTGTATTCAAGTATCTCTAGTAGAATAAAGATTATTCCTGTACGTGGTTTAATAATTATTCAAGGAAGCCTAAATCATTTTAATGATGGAGGAAGAAGGAAATGAAAAACAAGATATACACGCCGTGTATTAAAGATTACATGTCATGTAGTTTTTCATGGAAAACAAGTACACACCGTGTATTAATAATTACACGTTGTGTAGTTTTCTTTATGGAAAGTAAACGAATAAATGAAAACAAGATATACACGCCGTGTACATTTAATGTACACACCGTGTAGTTTTCAATGAAAAACAAGTACACGCCGTGTAGTTTTTCCAGTCGGGATTTTGAGGATATAATATTATTTATTATAGTCAGCGTGGGCGCATGTTAAGGAATTAATTATTCGACATGGGGGTTTTAAATAAGAGTCAATGAAATAAATAAAACGTGTAATGTGTTTATTTATTGTCATAACTCAACAACCTTAAACCTGATTATAAATATCCTCACTACCACAAAAATAGTTTTTCGCAGCGCCCCCCTTTATCAGTGCTTGTTTAGTAGAAAAAAATATATTAATATATAAATATAGTTATATTTATATATAAATATAATATATAATTTTTAAATATATTTTAGATAACTATAAATGTACATTTACATTATTATACATAATATATAAGATATTTAGTGAAAATGGCATCTTAAAAAATTAAAAGAATATTTTTAATTAATAATTTTCTAATAATTATGGATTAATATTCATGTAATAATAATTTGAAGACTAAAAAAATTAAAAAAATTAAAAAAAGTTCCAAAATATGTTGAAAACGCAACTCAAACTTCAAACGGCCATAACTTTTGATCCGGGTGTCCGTTTGAGCTCTACCACATATCAAATCGAAGCCTGAAACGAGCTCTACGTCGTTGTGATTGGGGTTACCCCGATAAAGGGATTTTCGAGGTCAAAAGAGGCCCAGAAGGCCTCCAAAACTGAGTTTTTAGTCGGGGTACCCCGATTTTTTAACATTTTGTGGATTTTCACCCTCGTTTAAGGGGGTATTATTGGATTTTTTGGTGGGGTATGAATTTATTCCAAGGTATTACATTCATATTTATATTATTTTTTTGAAATTTCACCATTTTTTTATAATGAACTGCTATTTATAATCAAATATATAACAATATATTCATATTTTTTAAATATTCACACCTAAAAATTTAATTATAAATATAAATAATAACATATATTTACATATAAAATATATTATCTTGATCTAAATAATAACTAACATCCATTTTATTTAAAATACAATGAATATTTATATACCTATATATAAATCTAACTATATATATATATTAATCTAACTATATATATATATATATATTAATCTAACTATATATATATTAATCTAATAACTATATATATATTAATATAACTACATATATATATATTAGTATTACTATAAATATATATATTAATATCACCATAAATATATATATTAATATAACTATATAACTATATATTCATATAACTATATAAATATACATTCATATAACTATATATATGTTAATATAACTATATATATGTTAATATAACTAATATAACTATATATATATATATATATTAATATAAATATATATTACTATAGAAATAAATATAACTAAATAAATATATATAGATATAGATATAGATATATATTAATACCACTATATATATATATATATTAATATTACTATATATATTATAATATAACTATATATATATATTATAATATAACTATATATATATATTAATATAAATATATATTACTATACGAATAAATATAACTAAATATATATATATATATAGAGAGATATCATGAATTGGAAAGCAAATCAAAATAGAGTAGTGGTAAGAGCTTAGGCACGCAGGGGGGAGGTCTCGAGTTCAAATCCTGGTGGAGGCAGGGGTGCGCGCGCATGGGGAATATTGGAGCAAGCGCTGTTAAAGGGTGGAGGGGGTGCGTGGGGTGCTCTGTATAGGGGCCAAAAAGCGCTGTAAAAGGGGGGGTTCAAGCGCTATAAAAGACCCCCCGATTGGCAGTATTTTTTATTTTTTTTAATTTTTTTTAATTTTTTTAACTTTTATCAGCGCTAAAATGAAAGCGCTGATAAAGGAAGTGTTGATAAAGGGGACCCCCCCTTTATCTACACTGGCTTTATCAACGCTTTTCTAGCGCTGATAAAGGCCATTTTTAGCGCTGATAAAGGTCATGTTTGTAGTAGTGCCTCACAACCCCAACTCTTTTCAAACACACAAGAGAATTGTTGTGCACAACAATTCTGGAGAATTCTTTCAAGGTTGAAAGAACCTCTTCCTCCAAGAACGCTCTCAAGACCGATAGAGATCCTCTTCCGTCGGATCAAGATGATCTAAGGTGGACAACGCAAGAAAAGGTTTCTCCACGCTAGCACACAGAGACTCCTTTGGCGACATCCCGAGATACGAGGTACACATATGGATCACCGCTAGAGGAATTCTACACTTGGATTTTGCGACGCAACGATGAATCACATTAGAACATGATCAAGAACATCAAAGAAGAATGAAAACCCGAAAGGTATTTCTTTTCAATTGATTAAATTAATTATAATCAACCTGTAACGATCCTTGTTTGTGGTTCGAGGAAAAACCTTCTTCTTTGTCTTTTTCTGTGATTCGATCCATGGAGACTGACGTTTATCGCCATATTGATCCCAGATTGATCATTTCTAATGACAAAAAGCTATGTGGGAACATACACCCACGTGCTTCTGCTGCGCCTGGAACCTTCAACTAAGTGGTATGGGAGATGGAATAAAAAATCTCATTGCTATGTTCACACAACTTTCTCAAGCTGTAAATCACACTGGACTCTGAAATGAGAAAAAGGAGGGAACAACATTATGGATGTTTATTGGTTAGAAGATGAATTATATCCATGGTGAAATCTAATAAATAATATGAGGTAGAAATATGTGATTTAATACATGGATTATAAAAAGTTAAAGAACTTATTTTTCAATAATCACTTTCGTCAGATTATTCGTACAAAGATGGGGAAAAAGTTCCTTGAGTTAAAGAATAGGTATGATGAATCTATTAGTACTTATGAGGCTAATTTCACAAGACTTATAAGGTTAACTTCATGAATTATCATCCGAACAGAATGTAAAGTTAATATGTTCTTCAGTGGCTTAAAGCCAAGTCTTATAAGTGTGTCATCCATAAGAGACTTTATTATCTAGGAAGAGATTGTGAGTTGTGAAATCGAGTTTGAAATGGAGGTTGGAGTCACATATCAACCACATGGTTTTGATAAGAAAAATAATAAAGTGTTAAAAAAAACTCTAAAAACCATGGATAAAAGAAGATGAGTTTTGCTTTATGATATAAATGTGGGAAAAATCATGGAGGAATTTATCATAAGGGGTCCATTAAATTTTTTAAGTGAGGAAAGGAAGCTCACCGAGCAACTAATTTTTAAAGTGATGGGAATAAGTTGTCTCAAAATGACAATGGAGAGAAAGATACATAGAATGAACCTCCCATGCTTCAGTGCTACAAGTATAAAGAGAATTGAAATTATGATAACCAATGCCTAAACCCAAGGAATGGTGATGATGATAAATGTTAGCGACCTCTTAAGATGAGGGACAATGAGAAATCACATTCAATCTCTATTTCTAACAAGGGGTGTGATAAAGAAGTGGGAAAAGGAACACTTACCATACAATATAAAACTAGTAGTGTCTTATTTGATTCAGGATCTAACCACTCTTTCATATCTAAAGAATTTTATAAGGGTATTAAGATTCCACCAAAATGATTAGATATAGAATTAACAGTGCAAACCCCTAATGGTATGATTATTTCATCCCAAGTCCACAAATCCTCTCTGGTTGATGTTTGTGGGAATGCGATTCTTGAAATTGTTTTCATTATACCTTAGGTTGAATTTGATGTCATATTAGGAATGGATTGGATTTCTATACATAAATATCTCATCAATTGTCGAGAAAATGATGTTACATCTGATATTTAAAACCCTCCTTTGATTGTACGTCAATATGATGATAATAATGAACTTCCTATAGAGATTACATCCTATTTATGGGTCTTAATTCCCATTTAGAAGGGGTTTTTATCCCAAATCGTTTGTTAGAAAATAAATATCAATTATATGCCTATTGTTTAATAATTTGTGGATTTCTTTTTGGAAGAGTTTCCAAGTCTTCCACCAAAATGAGAAGTTGAGTTCTCAATAGAACTCTTACTTAGTTCCACACAAATTTCAAAGACTCCTTATATAATGGACCCATTTGAGTTGTAGAAATTGAAGATGAAACTCTAAGAATTCCTTGATGAGGGATTCATTCATTCAAGTGTGTGACCTTGGGATGCACCTATTATTTTTGTGAAAAATAAAGATGGATCAATGCTACTCTGCATTGATTATCGAGATTTTAACAATATAACAATCAAGAACAAGTATCCTCTCTCCCGTATTGATGACTTATTTGATCAACTACGTGGAGATCATTACTTTTCCAAGATTGACATTCATCTTGGATATCATAAATTGAGGGTAAACAAGGATGATATACCCAATATGCCATTATGTACAAGGTATGGACACTATGAATATACAATGATTCCTTTTGGTCTTACTAATTCCCATTATATATTCATGGATTTTATGAATAGAGTCTTTAGAGATCACCTCTACTAGTTTGTGGTAGTCTTTATAGATGATATTCTTATCTATTCAAAGATTAAAAAAGAGCATGAATATCACATGAGAATTTTACTAAAGACCCTAAGGAAGAAGAAATTATATGAGAAAAATTCCTAAGTGTGAATTTTGGCTTCAAAAGGCTACATTTTTTGGTCACATAATAAAAAAACATGGCATTGAAGTAGATTTATATAAGACAGAGGCTATTGAATGTTGGCCAAGACCAACCACAGTGACCAAGATCCTTATCTTTTGTAGTTTAGATGGACATTACCAATGATTTTTTGATAATTTTTCAAAACTATCTAATCCACTAACTAAGTTAACTCAGAAGGGTGTCAAGTTCATCTAGGAATGATGAATGTGAAGAAAATTTCAAGGAATTGAAGAGAAGGTTGGTTAGCTCACCTGTGTTTAATTTACCCTATAGTGGATAAGGATTTGTAATCTATAGTGATGCATTTAATAATGGATTGGGATGTGTTATTATGTATAATAACATGGTAATCTCTAATGCCTCATGATGGTTTAATATTCATGAACAAAATTACCCAACTCATGATATGGAGTTAGTAGGAGTAATTTTTTCATTAAAGATATAGAGGAATTATCTTTATGGATAAAAGTGTGATATATATACTAACCATAAAATTATAAAATATATATTCACACAGAAGGATTTGATCATGCTCCAGAGATGGTGGTTAGAGTTGATAAAGGATTATGACTTCTTAATACATTACCACCCTAGGAAATAGAACAAGGTGGCCAATGATTTGAGTCGAAAGGATCATTCTAGCTTATCCATGCTGAGGATCAGAAAAGATCCAATATTTATAGATTTGAAAAGGATGTGGTTAGAAATCCCGAATGAAGGGAAAAAATCGAGTCTTTCTCAAATGAATGTTCAACCCTCTATCCAAGTGAATATTAAGGAGTCATAGAAAGAATATGTAGTTCAACAAAAGAAATTTTGAAATGTTATAGAGTTTAACATTGATCAGGATGGAGTGGTAAGGTTCAAGAATCATGTATTTTTTTCATCAATACAATATTTTAGGAAGAAGATGTTAGAGGAATCTCATAGTTCTTCATACTTTAATCATCCTGGAAGTACGATGATGTATAAGGACATGAAAGAATACTTTTGGTGGGATGGAATGAAGAGAGATATCTCAGAGTTTGTATCTCGATGTTTGGTATGCCATCAAGTTTAGGTAGAAAGATAAAAGTATAAACATATATTGCATCCATTATCCATACCAGAATGGAAATGGGAGAAAATAACTGTGGATTTTGTCATTGGAATACCCAAAATATCTAAAGGCTTTAATGCTATATGGTTGTTAGTCGATCACCTTACAAAGTCAACACACTTCATCGCTATCAGAGAATAATTCTGTCTGGATCAAATTTCTAGGATATAAATTAAGTAAGTTGTAATGTTTCTTGGAGTACCACATTTTATTATATCAGATCAGGATTTGATGTTTACCTCAAAGTTTTGGAGAATTATCCAGAAATAACTTGATAAAGAATTGAGATTCATCACTACTTTTCATCCTCAAATAGATTGTCCGTCTGAAAGAAAAATTCAAAACATAGAGGATATATTGAGATCTTGTTCTTCATATTTAAAAGGTGGTTGGGATCAACACCTTCCTATAGTAGATTTTTCTTTCAAAAATATATTTCACTCAAGAATTTATATGGAACCTTATGAATCTCTCTATGGGAAAAAATGTAGATCTCCAACATGCTAGGATGAAGTTGTACAAAGAAATCTTTTGGGAGTTGATAATGCTAAAGAAATGGCAGAGAAGGTTAGATCCATTCAACAACATATAAAAGTAGTTCAAAGTTTGTAGAAATGTTATGCTGATAACCATCAACATGATATAGAATTTTAAGTTGGAGAGAAGGTATTTCGGTGAATCTCTCCCTGGAAGAAAGTTATGATATTTAGGATGAAAGTGAAACTAAGCCCAAGGTATATCAGTCTCTTTGAGATTATTCATTGTATCGATATGGTAGCCTATTTCTTATCACTTACTTAAAATATATCTCAAGTCCATGATTTGTTCCATGTATCTCTCATGATAAGTACATATCTTACCCTTCACATGTACTGAACTCAGAGGTCATGCTACTGGAGGAGGATCTTTCATACGAAGAATAACCACTTGAAATTCTAGATCATATAGAGACAGTTCTACAAAACAAGACCACTCACATGGTCAAATTTTTGTGGAGAAATCTCTAGATAGAGGAATATAGGTGGGAACTTAAGGATATGGTGAAGCATAAGTATCCTCATTTTTCTATACCATAATGATGAATGTCAAGGGAGAAATTTATTTTAAGGGGGTAGAATGTAACACCCTGAGTTTTTATGGAACTTTTTTTCTTGAATGATTTAATATTCATTGATGTCCTGAATTTCACTAAGTTAAACATTCCTTTCACACAACTATGATATGTATTGTGTTACACAAAACACTTATTTAATGTACGTTACATGAAACATTGAGTTTCTACGAAACCTCATTTTATAATTATTTAAATGAGATAGTTATAACCTAGATATTAAACATAGTAATATAAATAGTAATAACTAATTTTCAAATATTTTTTATGATTATTTTATATAAATATAAAATATTTATAATGAAAATATATTTTTTTGGTAAAGTCGTTATATGTTTTACAATACTATTTTCTCAAATAAACTACTTTTCATGTCCTTATATGAAAAATAATAAAATTAATTTTATAAACATTTAGAAGCTTAATTTGATAAAAAATTTTAATTTTTTAATTAATAATGAAAAAATTATCTTAGTGTGTTTTTTTGTATTTTTCCGACAAACTTCATTTTTGGATGAATAGTGAAAAATATTGAATTTTAATTCAAAATTGTTTTTTCATCTAATTTATTTATAAGGTTAAATTATATTTTAAATTGGTTTAATAGTTTAATTAGGTATTATTTTTATAAATAAATATAATTTAGTTCATTGGAAAAAATTTCAAATTGAAATTATATATAAAAACATAGCAAGCTTTTGATCATTTTTACTTTAAAAACCCATAACGTTGTCTTGTCAGAGGGATTAATTTTATATTAATTTCTGCCACTTCGATGATTGGAATTTAGAAATATTTTTTCCATATTTGTAATCATAATAATTTATAATGTATAATATGTTCAAATTAGTTTTTGAAAAAAATGATTAGTGATTGTAATTAAAATTAATTACATCGATTAATGTAAAATTAAGCTTAACGAAGGACTAAATCTTAAATTTAAGACCCAAAACTACCTATAAACATGTCCAATAGAAATTTTATAGCCGTATTTAGACCCTATAATACCTTGAATCTAATGTTTTAAATTATTTCATCCCCTTGACATGTGAAAAACGTGTATGGAATTACTTTTTCAAAATATTACAAGAGTTCCACTCTGCCTCCACTATAAAAGGCCTCATCTATTATACTTATTCACACCTCTCAAAACAATTTGGTTCGGATTATATCTACTGAATTACCATCTCAAAAACCCTCCCTTACTTCTTGAATAATTCCTTTTTTCAGAAATCTTTCCAAGGAATCCCTATGGTGCAAACCAAAGGTAGTTACCTGATTAAGAGGTAACCCCCTCCCTCAAGCTCCTTTCTTTTTTTTCCACCATATAAATTAATCTTATTCCATGATTATACAAGAAAAACTAGTATCTTAAATATAATAATATATTTTTATGTCATTTTTTCAACCTACACTTACACAAACATCTATCTAATGGGTAACAAACATACTGTTTATGTGTACGGTGAACTACCGTCTCACTAAACGATGATTGTTCATTTTTCCTTTACCACATATCATGGTGGAAATTATGATGGAAACTCTATTTATATATGTTATAAATTATATTAATTATGACTTTAAGTTTTTAATCCTCGTACCACACATATCTTTATACTTTCCATTTTTTGTAAATACAAAAATATCGTTCGAGGAAGTGTGGACTACCGCCCCCTCAATGCAATGTGATTCATTCACAAACTACATAGAATGTATTAAAGATTGGTTTAGTGAAATTATATGTTATATAATATATAATAATGAAACTGGTTAATTATGTATATATATATACATCTATATACATATATTTCATTTACGTTCTTTCTTCCAATATGACAATTAAACAGAAACAATGTTCACGCATGCGTATGACCTACCATCTCCAATAATGGTGTATTCTATTTAATAATTATATATTATATAGATTATTATAATAAAAATATAATGAGTATAAATTATATTTATATCATGTTTTAAATTCAGTAAATCATGATATAAGTATAAGTACCAAAGATATAATAAATTAAAACACATGTGAAGAACAAAGAGGATATTACCCGAAGTGAAACCTTAACATAGAATTGTTAACAAGAGGGTAATATAAAGTCATAATAAAACCATATATGGTATTATATATAATAATATGTTTTTTATATATGTATAATAAACTTATATCTATTATATAGTAGATTTGAATGAGTATTCCAAGAGTCAATACACAAGGTAAGGGGATTTCATCTCACTTTTTATATACATGAGATACATTCCATGTTAAAAAATCTTTTATTTTGTTTGGTGTATATAATACCAATTAATGTATTATAAGATTATTATTATTAAATTTATGGGTATTTACATATATAATTTATGTTATTTCTTTCATGGGGTTTATTTTTAAAAAATTACCAAATTGGTAAGATAATTTTGTCTCATTTTTCCTTCTTTGGGACACATGTTTTGTTATGAACCTACATTACATCCCATGGTGAATATGAAATTTTATATCATGAATATAATTATTTTAATGATATTTTAATCTTTATGTAATTCCACTTTTTTACATGGAGAGTATGATACCAAGTTACCATGTAGTGATAGTTAATTAAACAATCCCATCGTTTATCGGGATTGTTTTTGATTATGCATCTATTGATTAAATTTTATGATAAGTATCTCAAGAACACTCATGAGTTTTATTATTATCTATTTAATAAATATATATCAATTTATTAGTACCATTTATTTACTCTTTTGTACTTAATATAATTAAGAAAATGTTTTTAAGAAAAATGTGACCGTATTTCTCTTTTCGATCGGAAATCTGTTTTATTTAAAAAACCATGTTTGAAAAAAAAATCCTATTTTATAAGTTTTAAAGGAAAAAGGTTTTAAATATTATTTCATGTCATATTTCAAGGTTTTAAAATTATTTTCAAGGAAAATGGTTTTCAAAATGTTTTATGTTTTAAATATCCCTTTTCAAAGAAGAAAAGATATTTTTCTCAAGAAATGTTTCTAAAAGGTATTTAAAAATTATTTCCCATATAATATGTCATCCTTTGGTGTTACTCATGATTTTAGGGAAATAATTAAATCTTTATATTCATATAATTTAACATAATGGATTATATTTTAATGGAATGATGATTATGAAACCTGTTTCTCTTTCACAGGTTATATGCCTTTGAAACCCGCTTCTTTTCGCAGGTTATTATTTGATGAAATGATTATGAAACCTTTATTTTTCCATAAGTTAAGATATAATTTCATGTTTATGAAACCCATTTAATTTCATGTTTTATGATATTATTTTCTATTATTTTTTTGGAACATGTATGTATGATTTTATTATGAGATGTGTGAGACCTATATATACCTCCAATGAAATGGGTAAATATTTATATTTCATAAGATAGATATGGATGGAAAGGATAGTGAACTCAGTCCAATATTAAAGGGATAAAATGAGGAGTGAACTTGGTTTAGTAAAAAAGGGCAGGAATAGGGAGTGAACCTGGTTCATTAATGGACTTTGTCTAGTAATATGGCCTTGAAAGCGATACCTTGACTACTATTGAAATAATTATATATGCTTATATGTGTGGACTAATTCCATTTTTATTCCCATGTTATGATTACATGGCTTAAGTTCTTATTTTTTATGCTCCATGTCTTATGAACAACCACACTTGATTCCATGATTAATGTTTATGATCTTTGATATGCAGGGTATGGTCTTCTATTTTCTTGATCATGTTCTCATACCGTTATTCTCTTTATTATGCTTCCATTCCCCCCTTATTTACCCTTTATGTTCATATGAGATAAGACCTTTTTATGTTTCCTTTCTCAAGTTATGAAGATATTTATTATGTTTGATGTGTCTAAGAAGGGTTCTATTCAAGAAGAACCTATTGGGAGATAATGTAGATCACTTATGTACTAGTGCCTATGTTTCCATGTTTCAAAAGACACTAAACTAATACAGTATTTGAGAATTTGTTTTTATAATTTATTAAGTACTCCGTAAAAATGATGTACAGTTAATGTATGAAAAGTGAGGGTTGCTTTAAAAATATTCCTAAGTATTAGTTTAGGATTAAGTATGAATACCATGAGTACTTGGTTATGCCATTCAGACTTACTAACACTCCAACAGTCTTGATGGATTTGATGAACTATATTTTCCACAACTATCTTAACTCCTTCATGTTGGGTTTTTAATGTTATCTTAGAGAAAAGAAAATATGAATTAAGATCATGAAGATCATCTAGAAATTGTTTTGGGAACCCTAAAGAACATATATTTTATTAAAAAATGTCTAAATGTTAGTTTTGGATCCATGAAGTGATATTTTTAGTCCATGTGGTATATGAAAAAGGTCTCTTGGTGGATCTTGAGAAAATATAAGTGGTGATTAATTGGGAGTGATATAAGAATGTGTATAATGTTATAATCTTCTTAGGCTTGTCTTGGTATTACATGAAATTTGTTCAATACTTTTCCAAGCTAGCTTCACCCTTGATAGCTCTTACCCAAAATGGGGTGATGTTCTATTGGAATGAGAAGTGTTAAAGGTATTTTGAGGTGTATAAAGAGATATTGAATTTTTTTCTTATTATAGTACTTCATTATCTAATCATTGGGTATATTTTGTATTGTGATGATTCGGGTGTGGGATTGGGGTGTGTATTGATGTAGGGTGACCATGTATTAGCCTATAGATCTCACTAATTATGCTATCATGAGAATAATTAATCAAATCAGGATATAGAGTTAGTAGTTGTGAAGAATTATTTGATGACTTGGAACCACTATCTATTTAGGTAACCATTTAAAATATATTTAAATCATAATATCCTGAATTATATATTTAAACATAGAAACCTGAATCACTAATAGGTAGACTATGTGGAGAATCTCCAAATTTTTTATTTTTATATAGAATATACTCTAAAAAATGGGATTTTTTTTGGAAAATTATATGAGTATGAGATTTTCCTCCTAGGAAGTGGTAGAATTATAGGATGAATGTCACTTGATGGTTTTGTTAGCTAAGATATATTTGGATGTGGAAGAGAATTATGAGTAGGTGTTTTTGTCCTGTGTGTAAGCCACATCTTCCTTAAATGATTGGATTTGGGTTGATTAGACCCAAAATATTGAATGACAATATATTTTTAGAGTTTCAAATAGTGGGGAGACCTCAAGTGAATAGTCTAGGTCCCATGATGGTGCTCTTTTTTAAGAAGGATCATTATTCACTTTTCTATCATGCAATAGTTTTTGGAAAGTGGGAACCGATCTAGTTTTTTCATTCACCTCAGGGATACCAAAATGTTCTATAATTTAAAACATTAGTATTGGTTGAATGGGATAAGGTGGTAAATTTTAGATTTTTTATCTCGATGTCTCACCTTTCATAGGATAAAAGATGAGCATTGATGACTTGCAGGACTATTTCAGACGGTTCCCATTCTGTTATGAATATGGGATGAGGTTTCTATAGATTTTTTGATTGGATTTAATTTTAATTTAATATTAAAGATGGTATTTGGGTGTTCATTGATCAGTTAATGAAATCATACCATTTTCTTCCCATTAGGGCGTCAATGAAAGTGGAAGTGGTTAGGAAACTTCTTGTTTGAGTGGCTGTGAGACTCTATGGGGTCCCTTTGTCCACTGTATCTTATTGAGACCTTCACATTACTTCTTAGTTATGAATAGGTCTTCAGGATACGATGGTCCACCAGTTAAATTTTATCATGCTGTATCATCTACAGATATATTTTTAGACGGAGGAGGCCATTTAGATACTTGAGAATATGTTTATAGAGTGTGTGTTTGATTTTTATGGTTATTGGGATGAAATTTGTTTAATTTCAATATAGAAAATAGTTATAAATAATTGATCAAGATATATCTCTTTGAATCCTTTTACAGATAACCATGTTGATATCCTCTTTGTTGAGTGAAATTGGGTGATCACCCCTTGCTGGGGATGATCATCATATAGGATACGACCAAGAAAATGCAGTTGACTTAAAAGAGTTTGGTGATGTCTCAGAGTCATTAAAAGTATTTTTATTATCATCTTTTTAATCCTATTAAATTTAAGGTTTTTGATTGGTTGTTTTTAGGTTTTTTATTTAGTTGTGAAAGTAAGGTAAATTGACGTCGTGCTATGCCAGTTCGTTTGAGATTGTAGAATGCCTTTAGAAATTGGTATACAGGCTTGTCTTACCACCTCAAACAGAACTCATTCATGATTTATTCCATATATCCTAACTTATAAAGTAACATCTAGATAATTCTTATATAATTTAGTGGAAGGATCTAGATATAAAGCCCAATACGCCTGTTTTTAAGAAACCTATTCATATTATGGATTATCAAAGAAAGGTAATGCTTGGTAAATCAATTCATCTGGACTGTGTGATGTGGAAGTGTGGATGAGACAAACAAAAAACACCGGGGCATGATTCATTGGTGGAAGGGATCAATGGTTTCAAATTTCAATATATTTAAAACCTTTATGACTTTTTTGGTGTAGAAAGTTTCATAGTGTGGAGAATTGTCTCACCCACTGAGTCATTAGTATACATTTATTTGAGTTTTTAATTTTTTATTATATATTTTTAGAACATTTAGAAGTTTTAGTTTTAATTATGAATTTTTTGGAAAGTATTCATGGGTTCCTAATTAGTGAACAATTGTTACTAACCATGTCCTAACCATGCGAATGGGGAGGAGGAAACCAATTCCATTTTGTTTGACCATCATATGATTTGTTAAACTAGGTGGGGGTTTTAGGTAACCATGCAACATGGTTTTGTGTATCGGGGTGAACTGTATGGTTAGAATATGATTAGTAGAAACAATTCATAAAAACCGTGTTACATCACCTAGATTTTTTAGTGTCTCCTGTATGGTTGGAACACAATTTTCCTAACTGTGCAACCAAACCATATAACCAAACCAACTTACTTAAAAATGTGAATTCACCTAAATAAACTTATAAATTTTTAATATTATTTTCTCTATTCCTCTATTCACATGAATATATCTTCTATAACTATGGTTCTTCCTTCATCATTTCTCCCTTGGTGTTTATCTATTGGTTTAAGTGAAATATTTAAGGTAAATGATCATTTAATCATATATTTATCCTCATATTTTCATATATTTCCATTCATTTATGATTTATATGTGTTATGGAATCCTATAAATCCATGAGGGAGAAAATTAGTGTTTTAAATGAGAGTTTAATGAAAATTTTTGGTTTCTTAGTTTCTTAAGGACCCCTCCTTCTCATCTATAGTGGGTTTAAACAAAGGCGATGATGTTTCAAAATATTTGAGGTAAGTTCCTCCATAAAATTAGTCATTCCCATTAATATACTCTTAATTCCTGAGGTTTTGTTTGGTTCTATTTGTGTGATATTCTAGTAATGATTTATCAAGGGATGATTAAAAATGGGTAATGTTACTCTTGTCTTATGTTAAATTTAAAGGTGATTTCATATATCTTTTCCAAAGAAAATATTTTTACATATTCAATGTGTTTGATAAATTGCTTCAAATGTAATTTTGATTCCAAAGGAATTTTAAATGATATTTTTAATTGATATTTTCATTTATTTAATGTTTTATGTAATGTGGTAATGTTTGATGATGTGAATGTGTTTATATTGACTATGGAATGATTTTTGGATGTACATGTGATACATTGAGTGTGTTGGTAACTAGATGAATAAAACCCATATTATATATTGTGTGATATCTAGGGTTAGTATACTAGTTAGACTGAGTGATCTAATAGGATGGATATTAACCCTAGTGGGAGCAAGTGAGCTCCCATAATTACCAGGTTCATGTATACTAGAAAATGTTCCTAGTGAAAATCATAGTTTCATTAGACCTATAGGTCTAAGCCCATAGTGTGTGTTGTGTAATTGGTTGAGATGTAATACCATATATTTCCTACATTGTTATTTGTACTTTGATGATACTAATTCCATGTTACCCTCAACTTTACTTTATTCTTACCTGATTCATGTTATACGTGGATGTTGGTTTGTTTTTATCAAAAACCAAAGGATTTATGAAATATTTTCAAATAAATAGTTTTCAAAACATTGTTTTTACACTAAAACTAAGAATTTTAATAATGAAAGAAACTGTGTAGATTCATGGTGTAATCTTACTTTTATTTGACTCATACCCTAAATATGTCAATGTGGAATATTATATAATGCACTAACCCAACTGACCACAAAACTATAAGTTGGACTAGTGGGTCACATTGCCTCAAGTGATCCGCCCTATATGACCAAGTATTCCAACTAGTAGTGAGGGTCTAAGGAGGTGATTGTAGGGAGACTATTCCCTCATGATCAGAGTAGCACAACGGTATATCAGATAATAAATAAGAGACAACTACAGAATCAGTAAAAAATGAAATATAAAGAAACCAAATAATAATATAAACTGAATAAAAGATGTCTGATGCCAATGTAAAAAAGGAATGCATGTCCATATGGTGATACATAAACTAAAACTATAGAAATACAGTAGGAAACAATACACAATACAATATATGCATAAAGAAAATAAGTAAAATCCTCAAGGGAGAACTCTATGAGCAACCTAATCTCCAGCTCAGTATTGTGCTCCTAACAACTGGGTACAAACATAGAATCATATGAAATAGTCTATAGTCCAGCAAACATGAGATCTTATCGGGTACCCCAGTGAAATGGAGGATTGAGCATGGTGTGAGATATAAATCCCAATAGGTTACCACCCATGGGTCTACATCTAATACAATCCATGAATATAAAGAAAAGTATTGTGCATGTTTAAATAAGATAATAAATAGTATTGAAATAGTAAATAGCATCCCACTCAGGTTCCATAAGGACACTTAGAGCCTCTATATGCTCCAGATCACGACCAGAATGAATGTAAAATCCATAACCATATGTATATAGTAATATTATATACACAATATAATTATATATAGTATCCACCTATATGAACCAAGTACGTGTAGATGTAAGTGGCCATATACTTGGAATACTAGGTGATGGATGTGCTGGAGATTAACTTAATCATCCATATCCAGTTTGAACAAGCCTATAAGTCAAGCCAAAGGGTAAGTTACTTATAAATTATAATGAGTGGAAGACTTCGTTCTCATCACTCATGAGGGTGAGTGTGCTATAATGTTAACACTCAAATAGTAGTGAGTGCTACGCCATGTAAACAATAAATGAGGGACATGGTGTTCCATGCACACCATCCACATAGTATCATCAGTGTGAGATGTCATACTTGACACCCAATGTAAGGGAACATGATACTACCATGCTCAACAAAACCTATACCATCATTCCATACCCTATATTAAGGCATAGTCATATTTGTAATAATCATCATTAGGAATTACCTATCATTATTTACATTTATCAATCCATTATATTGAAGGTATAACATTCCAATTTAAGCATTAAAAAACGTGATCAAATGGTGTTTTTAAAACACCCTCTCATAATTCATTTCATTTAAATCATTAAATTCATCCAAGGAAAGAAAGCATAATGAACAATTCATTCTATTTTAACACATTCCATTTATTCTATCTAGACATGGAAATTCATTTTTCAAGGTTTGTTGGGGCACTTATAAGGTACCATGGTCTAATTAAGAAATTACCTACATGGGAAATCCCATTTATAAAGTAATCCAAACACTTAGAAGTTTATTGGTTCATTAGTAATTTAAAATAGGTGTGGGCCAAGCCATGAACTTAGAAGGTGAAATAGTTCAATGAAAATTTATATATAAGTAGGGAAATTCAGTTTAAGAACATCAATAAAGGCCATGTCCTAAACATTCCATATATCTAACAAGAAAAAAAGAATAGGTAAACCACCAAATCCATAAGTCCAAGAAAGATGAAAATCACTAAACACCATTTTGTAATTTCGAAGATAGAGTATCTCATTCAAGGGTTTTTATCATAAAAATGATATTGTTTATCAAAAAAATCATTTAGAATAATTAAGAATATCATTCATGAATTTAAACTTAATTCACCAATGAAACATTTTAAAATAAACTACCAAACAAGGAAAAACAATTATAATGCTCAAAATAAAACATAGGAGGTACCACCACCACCGCCGCCATTTTTTATTAAAATGATAAAAATTACAAGAACAGATAAAAATAAAGGGACAAAAAAAGAACATGAAGAGTGCCAATTAAGTTGGTATGTAGTGATGAAGCCCCAGGATGTCACCTCTAATTAGATTCACCCCCTTGGGTGGGATATTTAATTAACATTGATAGTGTGTAATGTTAACCTCAAGATTGTATCACTACTACAAAAACAGGAAAGGGAAGCTCCACCTTTTATCAGCCCTAATAAAAAAGCACTAATAAAGGTAAATATTTATCCATGCTAATTAAAAGAGATGATAAAGGCTCCCTTTATCAGTGCCTTTCTAGCGCTAATAAAGAAGAATTTCATCATCAATAAAAATGCATTGATAAAGGATCCCTTTATAAGTGCTGATAAAGGGATTCTTTATCAGTGCCTTTTTAACACTGAAAAAGGGCTCCATTATCATAAATTTTTTATCACTACTAAAGGGAGCCTTTATCAGTGCTAAATGTTTAGCACTGATAAATGGTACGCTTAATCAGTGCTAAAAAAGCACTAGTAAAGGAATCCTTTATCAGGAATTTTTTAGCACTGATAAAACCATTGTCCAATATTTTATAAAATTGGGTGCACAGTATCCTCTATTTATCGTGACCTCAAGCTATCATGGTTCTGCACCCCTGTGACAACCCCCCCCCCCAATATTCTCTTTATCGAACCTCCGCCGCTAGCCCCACTCCACAGCTAGCTCGACTCCTTATCCTCCCCATCGAACCCCTTCAACGGATCCTCCTCACCACAAACCCTACTTCTCCTCCTCCCCACTGAACCCTACTCCCTGTGAACCCTACTTCTCCATTTCTTAACGGTTGGAGGCTCCTCACATGCACCTCCCCCTCTAGCGGTCGCGCCTTCCCCTCCCGACGTAGCGCAAAAGGATCCCTGACCGCTAGACGCTTCTTCTCTCCCTCCTTTGCGAGTGCGATCTACACTAGTTAAGTCTCACACTTCTCCTTTTAGGTTTATTTTTGGTATTTTATCTCCCTTATCTACATGTGTTCATCATTTTAATTCTCATTTGTACAATGATTCAATTAATAATTAGTGAATGGTCATTGCACATTCCATAGTTTGAATCACGGATCACTCCATGTGAAAATGTGACATGGGCAATGCTAGTCTTTTTTAGACACACCGTATACCCCTAGGGACGCATAATGTCCTCCTTTGAGGATAGTTTTGAGCTCTATTTCCTTTTATTTCAGTTTTTTGTGTGATTTTTGAGCTTTCGTGGACTAGTATTGGTGGATTGTGTTCCCTTGGTCCATTCCTATGAGGGCTTGATGCATCTTCATGACCTCGTCCAAGGTTGTTGGCCCCTCTATATCTTCTTAATGATCGGGGTAGTGTTGGTGAGTTCCATTATTCTTTATTGAGTGGTCTTAGTCCACCTATATGAGGGTTATTATGGAATTAGGTCTCATTCATTGGAACTCATACCCCTCAGTGACTTGGAACATGTATCAATTCAAGGGACCTGGAGCGATCCTCATTTCATTCACGTTGTCCCTATATTGGGTTTGTAGAATTGGAATTACCGACACTTACATGGGCATTGATCCCATATATTGGAGGATGTTTCAAGTAGGGTCTATTGTCCCCCATCAAGCCTTAGGAATTAACCCCATCTCTTTGTATAGAGATCTGATATTTCAGATGGTGTATTAGTCCGATGGAGCATATATCTCAGATGAACCCTCTCAGTTTTCAATATAATTATTCCATATTGAGTGGTCTCAGTTCACTTTTATGGGGGATAGTATGGAATATGATCCTGAGCAATGGACCACAGGTCACTTAGTGACCTGGAGCTTGTATCCCTCTGAGTGGCCTAAAGCAAACCTAATTTCCAATGTGTTTTCCCTATATTGGGTTTGTTGAATTTGAATGAACAACACTTACACAAGTGTCTATCCCCTATCATGGAAGATTATTGTAGTAGACTCTAGTATCCCCCATCAAGCCTTGGGCGTTGACCCCATATATTTATATCAGGAGCTGATATTTTTGATGGGGTATTAGTCTGATGTAGTGTATATCTGGAGTGAACACTCTCAGTTTTCTATGTGATTCTTCTTGGCTAGATCAAATGAGTGTGACCTCCATGATGAGTGTTGTCATTGGAATTATAGCTTGGGTAGAATTTACTCTCAGAGGAGTGTTACCTTGAAACCCTGAGTGGATCTACAACTAGAAGTGGTTGAGACATTTTTTGACTTAGAGTATTTTATGAGTATATTTGGGATATCCTTGGTTATCATTATGTCTCATATATTATTTGGAATACCTATTTTTAATGACATGAATACTCTCGATGCTTTATGTATGGTGTTTTTGTAGTGTCCTATTGGGTATTGTAATACTAATCCCTACAAGGGATATTCCCATACATGTCATGTCTTATATAGATGATGGAAAATTTCACAGAGTCCTTGGTGGAATAGGATAAGGTAGAGATTAGTTTGGGATACACAGACTGAGGTGTATACCAATGGTGAATTAACACATGTCCCCTCCTTCTATGTAGGTCATACATTATTTTCAATTTTTGGGTTGGATTGTATTTCATCTCTTTTTATTAAATCCATTAATTTCTGTTGTTCAATTCATAGACATACCTTTAGTGGTTTGGGGGAATTCAACATGTAATACTAAGCTTTGGATGGCTATATTAGTGTTATATGATTATGCCTATGGTTTCAGTTCATATCATAATCTTTTAAGGTAGTGATCTTCTAGGATGTAGGGTTAGCAACACCCACCCACAGTAGGTGTGTGATGCAAGTCTCATCTCAAGAGGCACCATCATTCATAGGTACCTAAAGGATAGCCCATTACTCCAAGGAATTTAATATGATTGTGAAGGGTATAGACATATCACATTTCATTTTATTAACATTCATTCTACAGTCAGATAGGCAGTCGAAGAATATCCTAGGCAGAGGAAGGAACTAGAGAAAGGAGGTCTGTACAACACTAAAGTGATGGAGGAGATAGGGGAGCATCATGAGGTGGATGAAACTTTGGTTTGATTCTACTAATACTACCCCTAAGTAGACCAATCCTATATTGTGAAGTTAGTGGTTAGAATCTTGGATAGTTGTAGTCACTAGAGTCTTTTTACCAAGAGGCTCCAGGAGTGTTTGGAGGTACGATCTATGTTCGTTATAATTTTATTGTAGTACTATTATAAATAGGTAAAAGGAACTATTTTACTTAATTTTATCAATTATTTTCTATATATATGGAAGGAAATTCTAGAGCCCCATGTTAGTGATGTTTGGTATGAATTTGGACTTTCAAGGAAGATGAACAATTCCTACATCGAGATGTGTTCTTAAGAGGTGATCCAAAAACAAGTGGGCAATTCAGTGAATCCTAAAGTGGTTACTATATGGGTGTTGTATATGGGATCCTTTTAATTGTGTGTTTGAGGCCCTTTTCATGTGCTAAGGTGTCATAGAAATCCTTGTTTTTAGTGAACTAGTGTGAAATGAAAAGGGTGAGTTCCAAGCAATAGGATCTCATATAGGCTTCAAGTGCATTCTTGGTATGAGTTTGGGGAAGGTTAGGGAGAGTTATTGCATATCCTTTATATGTTCATGATAGAATTTATGCTCACTAACCTTAATTTTCTATTTCTTATGTTAATTTGGGTAACAAAACCTATGATATTCCATAGTAATTTTGGATAAAACTAGGTTATGTAATCTAAATTAACTGTTCAACCATTTTTGTAGATAATGACTTCTGCACATTATGGTGCTCCTAACCTTGAGGCTGAAAAAGTCTCTCAAGTAGCTACTTTTGCTGCTGCTCATAGTGTAGAGAAACAACAAGTTTCTGAACCTGTTAGATCTCTTAGTGTTGAGGTTCAATAACCATCAGCACGTGCCATTGCTACCATTTCAAATGAATATATTTATGATGTTGATATCGATGAAATGGTTGCGGGTGAAGGACCGATGTCACCAAAGACACAGGTGCGTCGTAGTTTGACGGTGTTAGCCAAAGTTCTTAAGGCGAAAATAAAAGGCATCAAATTTGATGTCGGATATAATGAAAGAGGCCAACATGTGAATCCCAACAAAGCTATGTTTAGTAGTCACATTGGAATTTTCACTCGGTAATGTGTGCCGATTGACATAGATTTATGGCACCATGTTGTGTTTAGGCCGAAGGCTATGATCTATGAAGAAATTATGGTAACATTATGATATTATTTCTTTAATTTAATAGAAAATAAAATAAAGAAGCAATGTTGTACTCTTCTCAATATCTTACAGAGTACATTTATAGTAGATGATTCGCACAATAATTATGTACTAAGGATTGTAGGAAGGATTCATCGAGGTTTTCACACTATTCTAACAAAATATCACCTGAAATATTCTGAAGGTAAAATAAACCCGTACCAACCCCTTATCTACACTCACCTAATATCCCAAGAAGCATGAGATGAATTTATTGGATATCGTGGGGATGAAAAGTTTCAGGTAGATTATGGCTGATAATACGTTGTTTGAGGATTTGTGTATTCATCAATTTGATGGTCAATATTTCATTTATGAAACAAAAAATCAATACTGAAAATAGGGAACGTTTATCAAAACCAACATACCCCTATCATAAAGCAAGGATGGGGTATGCTTCACTAGTAAATAAAATGGTACGTATTTTAAATTGACAGTAATATTGTTAGGTTACAAGAAACAACATCATAATTATCTTTCTATATTTATATGTAGATTGATGAGTCTAAAGCTAAAGACACTTCCATCCCACATCATGTTCCATGGAAGGAGGCACGTGTGAATAAGGAGGAGAAGCTAGTAGATGAAAACACACAAAAAGTGTGGGAAATATGTGCAAGTATGACATGATAAAAGTTTTGTTTTAAATTTCTATTACATAATAATTACTTATTTTCCTATATCCAACAGTCACAGGAATCAGCTAATCCTATAGCAGATGCAAACCTATTATCGATGGATTTGAAGCGACCTGAACAATACGGTCATGTCAGAGGTTCGGGGTTTGGGGTGACACCCTGAGTATATTTTGAGAAAAAAAAAACAGATGATAGAGATGAAGAAATGAAATGAATGAGCTAAAGACAAGAAACTCTTGAAGAACTATTTCAATGACAGGGAGAGTTTCAAGAAACTTTTATGGGTGGGAAGCAAGGATAAAACACAACTTAGGAACAACCAGCGCGTGAGGATCCCGCCCCACCCCCACCAGCTTTGAGGTGAGCCATTCTCCTCAAAGAGATGTCTTAGCCGTGGTAATAAATATTATAATAATTGTTCCCATGAAATGTTAATCAGAAAAACACTGATACTTTTTCTGTACTGATCTTCTATAGGGTGATAATGACTATGATTTATATATGTCAACACCCACCTATCACCATGTAGTGAGGTCTATGGTGTTCAACATCCCAGAGGACAAGCCACATAATAGACCACTTCCAAAAGATCATCTGAAAGTGATGATTACTATAGATCTTGAGCCAAATGCAGAGCTACTTATTCCACTTGATGACAATGATATTCATATGGTCGAAAAGGTTATTGGTACATTCATTGCATGGCTGTCACAACTTGTAAGAGTACATGTGAAAACACGTATTTATTTCCATTTTTTCAAGGAAAACCTTTAACAATTGATAAAAAAAGTTTTGAACCATTTAATGTTATTATAGACAGAGAAAGGGAAGGGGGTGACAAGAAACATGGGATCAAAAGCATCTAAAGGATCGACTAACCGATCCTAAAGAGCTACTGAAATCATAATAACACCACCTGTTCTATATCCACATTTACTAGCATTGAATACACATGTGGATATAAAGCTAAGAAATGGTAGTATTCATATAGTAGTTTTTGAAAATAAAATATATGGAGAGGAAATTCAAGATTTTTTTTTTTCTGAAAATGTAAATGAGATCCTTGAATACGGCTGTCCAGGCATCACAATTGTAAATTTATATATGAGGTATGTTTTTATGAATTGATTTTCTAAAAGATGATATAATGTGCTAATTATGAATAAATGCATTTTATATTATTGGAAGTAGTATATATGAAAAAAAGTTTAAGGGATTTTCCCATGAGCCAAAATTTGGACTCGTTAGTCCTCATACCACATCAACACAACTAACAAAATTAGAGCCATCAAAAAGGGATGAAATAGTGAAAGTCTTACTAAAAACATTTTAAAGAAATATTACGGATGGTAGACTCTTCCTAATACCAACCATGTAGGGGTAAAAATCTACGTCTAAAGAATATCAATTATATTTTCACTTATTTTATTAATTAATCCTTTTTGTGTTTTTAGGAAATATTGGCTTCTAATTTAGGGGAACTTATATACTCCAAAGATTTATTTTCTGGATTCAATGCAAGGATATCCAACAAACCGACCACACATGATAGAGTTTGTGAATCTGTAAGACACTACATCATACATTTTAGGTCTAAACATCAAGTTATATAATTTATATTATATTTTATTGATAAT
Source organism: Viscum album (assembly GCA_963277665.1). Classification (NCBI taxonomy): domain Eukaryota; kingdom Viridiplantae; phylum Streptophyta; class Magnoliopsida; order Santalales; family Viscaceae; genus Viscum; species Viscum album. The sequence goes on along the minus strand of OY728165.1, from coordinate 1,333,387,584 downwards.
TATTTTATGATAGGGTAGTGTATCAATATCATCTAAAACAAGGAATGAGGATAGGGGATATGTATAAGGAGGCGTGAAAATACTATGTCTGGACCGGTATCAGGGTATATAAAATAAAATTTCTCCAACCAAAAACATATCAAAACAAGTTACTTATTCACTTAATGATCAAAGTTTTTGTAGTATCCAAAACAAACAGACGATAATGATTGTGATTATTATGTTTGTAAATTTATTATAGAGATTGTTTTCCATCAACAAACAAGCATCCATAAAGAGGAATTTTCAAAAACATCCACTATTTAATTTAAATTATTTATTTATTATTTATTTATATATTTCAATGTACTACTATGACTGTCAAAAATACTTATTCACAAGATGATATAGATTTTTTCAGAAATGAGTGGTCCACATACATGATGGAAGATTTTACACAAATAGCATGAAGATCTGACTTGGGGACATGTACAATTGGATGCCATTTTTCAGAGGGGTTAAGGAGATCAAAAGATGAAAAATTGTTGTATGTAAATGTTTTTAGGAAAATTTTCATTATTATTTAATAAAACATCATTTCTCTAAGGAGTCATTTGTCCATTTTAACATATGAAATGCACCAGCAACATGTAAGAATGATGAACTTCTTTTCTTTGGGCGTTGGATAAGAAAAAACACTAAAATATCCAAAATACCTTCATATGTGAAAAAACGCATTGGGATTGTGTTGATAATTTAGGAAAAAAATACATGGGTCATTTTTGACATGTATGAGTTAACCCCACCTCAATCCAAGACACAGTATGGCTAGTATCACTCAAAGTGTCACTTTTTTGTTTAAAATGGACAGAATTTTAAGTGAAAACAACAACTGACATATGGAAAACTGACCAAACGCCTTCATATTGTGTTGATACTTTTAGAGAATGATCCATGGGTCATATGTGGAGTGTACGAGTCAACCCCGCCTCAATCTGAGGCATGGTGTGGCCGGTATCACTCAAAGTGTCTCTCTTTTGTTTAAAATGGATATAATTTTCAGTGAAAATGACAACTAATATACGGGAAAACAACCAAACACATGAAAATTATGTTAATACATTAGGAGAACGATACATGGGTCATGTGTGACGTTTAAGAGTCAACCCCACCACAATCTGAGACATGGTGTGGCCGGTATCACTTAAAGTGTCTCTCTTTTGTTTAAAATGGACAAAAGTTTAAGTGAAAACAACAACTGACGTACGAAAAACAGAACAAATACATTTGGATTGTGTTGATACATTAATAGAATGATACATGGATCATTTTTGATGTTTATGGGTCAACATAGCTTCAATCCAAGGCACGGTGGGGCTGGTATCACTCAATGTGACACTCTTTTGTGTAAAATGGACAAAATTTTAAGTGAAAACAACAACTAACGTACGAAAAACCAACCAAACTCATTAATATGGTGTTTATACTTTAGGATAATTATCCATGTGGCATATCTGACATGTATAAGATAAAACCTACTCAATATGAGGCACGGTGCGACCGGTATCACTCAAATTTTCACTCTTTTGTTTAAAATGGTCAAAATTTTAAATGAAAACAACAACTGACTTACGGAAAACCAGACAAACGAATTAGGATTGTGTTGATACTTTAGTAGAATGATCCATGGGTAATTTTTGACATTTATGATTCAACCCCACCTCAATATGAGGCATGGTGTGGCCGATATCATTTAAAGTGTCACTCTTTTGTCTAAGGGTGGTATCTACCTCATGATATCCCCTTAAAAAAGAATTAGAATCGACCCTATCAATTGGGAACACCAAATTGATTACACTATTACTTATAACTATCATTTAATCCCTTGATAAAAGGAAAAGGACAATGTAAAATTCTCACGTTTCCATTCCAAGAAACTCAAAACAAAAATTAAACTACCATTAAATAAAGGTCTAAAATATATATACCACCAATGGATCCATTTTAAATACCTTACATTGATTTGAATTCAATATTTAAACATTTAAAAGATTCAAAACAAAGCATCAGTTCCAATTATAAGACAAAAAACTTGGTACCTGATTTAATTAATGCCTTAGAAAAAAAAAGGTAAGTCTTATAAAACTACATTTTTAAACATTAAACATTTTTTAACATCCCATCATAATTAGTAAATTTATCACATAAATTACTTTTAATAATAATCAGTATTAGTAGATAAGGTGACTTATAAAGGTCCCATTAATCCATCCTAGGTTCATTATAATGAAACCCAATAACAGTTGTTTAATTATTAAAATTTTAAAACACCCACAAAGTGTTATATAAAAAAACCCCAATTAACCTACTTAAGTCCAATTATGAATTTATAATTTAATCATATAGATGTTCATTCCCGTGTGATAAAGTCACAAGCCTTTATAGAGGCAACCAATTCGTTTGAGATCAAAATTAAACATCTTTTACATTTATAACCAATTAAAAATATAACATGGTCATATCTTGTTGTTAAATTAATTGGTTTTTACCAAACAATATATAAAGATCCTATACACATAACTTCTTGTAATCTAGCTCCCATTAATCACAAACAATTTACATAAAAAATCTGAACCTTAGCATATTTTACACTTTAACAATGGTCTATATATAAATATACAATCCAAAAATATGGTTCAAATACATAGGTTACCTTTTCCCAATTATAAGGATCCCATACACCTTAAAACTAAAGACTAGTTCCAATTTAATCACAATTAATAAATTCATCCCATGCAACCAATTACATATCCGCAATAAAACTTGTCATTTTATCACAAGTAGTAAACATAGAGAAATAAGCTAATAAAAACATAAATAATATACATAAAGCATGACATGATAAATAAACATGAAATATGGAATATAATTACATAATATTGGTATCACGCTTTTTATATAAACATGAATTCTAAAGAAATCAAAAGCATGGAATAAAACTCAAGGAACATAATCCAAATCAGTAGGAAAACTACAAATTAAACTACATGGCATAGAATATGAATGAAATTTCAATCTCTATGTGCCTATAATGATGCATGTAATGATACTTTCTTTCCATAACATGCCAAGCATAAAATACAATAATTTCATAAATTAATAAACAAGAAAAATTACTCCATTCACTCAAGGTGAAGTCATAATCAACTGTAATAGCAAACAACATGAACAACAATCCCATCCCTAGACACTTGGACTTTTCCCCATGGGTGGGGTGATCAATCCCAGAAACAGCTATGTACAAAGCACTAACACATTCTTAGTATCATGTCTACTAGCCCAAAGAATTATGAAAAAGGAAAAAATAAGGCTTTGATACCACTATGTAACATCCCAACCCAGATGACCAGTAAGCCAATAGTCAGACCAGTGGGTCACATGGCCTCAAGTGTGCCTTGCCATTTGTCAAAGGATTCCGAATAGTAGTGAGGTTCTAAGGAGGTGATAGAAGGGATACTATACCCTCATGGTCAGAGTAAAAAATCGGTATATACAATAATAAAAAATAGAAACCCACTGAAGCAATAATAAATGAAATACAAAGTAATGAAAGAATAATATATAATAAATAAAATATGACCAATACCAATGTATACAAGGTATGAATGTCTAGATAGTGATACATAAACTAAAATAGTTAAAATATAGTTAGAAACAATAAAAAAATACACGCATAAATAAAAGAAGTATAATCCCTGAGAGATAACTCCAGAAGAATCTTGAGTTCTAGATCAGTCTTATGCTCCTAACTCCCAAGAACAAGCACAACAACATATGAAATATTCCACAGTCTGGAAAATAGGCGATCTTATCAGGTACCCCAATGCAATGGAGGCCTTATAAGGGTGTGAGATATAAATCCTAGTAGGTTACCACCCATTTGTATACAAATAATCTAGTCCATGAATATAAATTAAAGAAGTGTGTAGGTATAAATGAGATAATAAACTATTCTAAAATACTGAATACAATCCTGCTCTGGTTATTAAAGGACACACGGTGGCTCTATCTACTTCAAATCACAACTATAATAAATGTATGATCCGTAACCTTATGTATATAGTAATAATATATAAATAGTATAGTTATATACTGCATCCACCTATATGATTCATGTACGTGCGAATGTAAGTGGCTATATACTTGAAATACTTGGAGCTGGTTGGACTGAGGTGTAACTTAGTCATCCATAACCAGTCTCAATGAGTTTATAAGATCAAGACAAAGGGTACATGCCATAAATCTCATAATGAGTGGTAGACTTCATGCTTGTTACTTGAACAGCAGTGAGTGTGCCGTCATGTTAACACTCAAAAAGGGACATGGTGCGCCATGCCCACCATCCACATAGTATCACTGGTGTGAGACATCACGCTTGACACCCAATGTAAGGGAGTATGATACCAACATGATAACTAGAACCCTTACCATCATTCAACATCCTATATCTAGGAGTAATCATATTTTTAATAATAGTCATGATGCATTACTTTTTGTGATTTACATTTATCAAGACATTATATTCAGGGTACAAAATTTTAATTTTAGAATTAAATAAAACACGATCAAATGGCATGGCCATGCCACCCTCTCATAATTCATTTTATTTAAATCATTAAATTAATACAAGTAAGTAAATCATCATGAACAAGTCATTCCATTTTAACACATTCCATTTAATCAATATAAACATGGAAATTCATTATTCATGGTTTAATGAGGAACTTAGAAGGTACCATGGTCTAATTATGAAATTACATACATGAGAAATCTATTTTATAAATCAAATAAAACACTTAAAAGGTGATTGGTTTATTAGTCATTTTAAATAAGTGTGGGCCAAGCCATGCAGTTAGAAGCTGCAAAAGTTAAATGAACATTTAAATAGAAGTTGGGCAATTATATTTAAGAACATAAATAGAGGACATGTCCTAAAGGTACCATGTATCTAATAGAAAAAAGTATAGGAAAAGCACCGAACACATAAGTCCAAGAAAGATTCAAATAAAAAATCAGAAATTTTTAATTTTGAAGATAGCACAGCTCATCCTAGGGTATTAATAATAACACATGATTTTTTTTATCAAAAATTAATTTATCATAATTAATAATCACATTAAAGAATATAAAATTAATTCACCAAAATATTTATTTTAAAATAAACCACTAAACATGAAAAAATAATTATAATTCCTTACAGATCACTTAGGAGGTGACATTATCATCTAGGAAATTTCTTACAAGGTCCAATTCGTTATTAATATATGATGAATACTTTTAAGGAAATCCAGGAGCTTAATCATTTAATTATTAAGGGAAAAAAGAATCTTCCACACCCAAGGGGTGTTTGTGATTGTGTTTGACATAATCTATTCACCTAACAACCATTAACGAGTGTAAATAAATGTATGTATTCCAATTTAGATTATAGGAACACATTATAGGATGAAACATGAAAACATTCAGCATGTGGCATAATATAAAAGTTTTTTTAATTCAAATTAAATTTGGGAAAAGAGCTATAGACCACCTACCTTATGATTTGGATGCTTTACTCGTCTGATATCAAGGTATGATTCAGTTTGGTTTGGGAGAAAATTTATGAAATAGACATTTGACCTGAAAATAGGGTAAATTAGATTGCACCAAAATAGCATGATAGATCGAAAGAGAAACTTAGAAAGGATGATATATGATTCAATAGCTTACAGATGTAGATCCAACATGACTAAAGACTTTCGAATTAGAGACCATATGGAGGAGATCTAGCCATGCCTTTATTGAGAGGAGGAGAAACCCATGATGCCAAGGAGGAGATCTCACACACCATGTGGAGGAGAATAAATAAATATAAATGAGTATTTAACCTCATTAAGAGTAAAATGATCATTTCATCATCAAGATTAGCTCACACAGTTTGGCCGCATGGTTTTAAAAATTGTGTGCCAACTGTGTGGATCTCACTACTTAGGAACCCCACCTAACATGATTGTACCACATGGTTTTCCCTATCCATGAACCAACTATGAGATGAATTGTAAAAGCATACTACCTAAGTGGCACTAACTGTGTGGTCTAAGAACATAGTTTGGTAAACTGTGTGAACTACACCTTCTCACCTGTACAAGCCACACTGTTTTCTACTAGATATCCACACAGTTCTAGAAAAATTGTACGCCACTATATTCTTTCCTGTATTTGAGTTTTTTGAGCCTGACACTCTCAAAACTCAACGAAGCACTCAAGGAACTTCTCATTCCTGTAATCAATTCTAAAAAAACACTTTTAAGTGTTCTAACTCTCGGAATTATGTTTTCAATATTTGTTCAAAGAAAGAACCATACAATAAACACCAATATTCAAATTTTCTTGGAATTCTACCTTATCTCAAAAACATGGGTCATTACAAATGGTGAACTAGATTTTTAGGATACAAGTAATGTAACACCCTGAGATTTTGTGAATTATTTTTTTCAAATTAATTTAACTTTTCAATATTTTTCATTTCACATGACACTATAAATAAATAAATAAATAAATAAATATATATATATATTAAACCACTAATTCAAACATTTGTTTCTCAAACAATACCAACATTTCTTGTGCTACATGCAATACCAACTTGGCTTGTGCTATAAGAAAAATCAACTTGGCGTACAATGCACACAACACTGAGTTTCTATAAAACATATATTTTTAGTAGTTTAATTATTTAAATAATATAATTATAACCTATATGTTAAACTTATTAATAAATAATTTTAAAATATTTTTGTTCTATATAAATAAAAAACATTGATAATGAAAGAATTTATTTTTGGTAAATTCCTTTTATGTTAAAAATAATTTTTTCTAGAATGAATTACTTTTAATAATAAATGTATTTTTATGAAATTTTAGAAATTTAATTGGATAAAATATTTTTTTTTGAATTCATAACATCAAAATTATCCAAGGGTGAATTATTGGTATTTTTCTGAGAAACTTTATTTTTTGACAAATAGTGAAAAATACTATTTTTTAGTTAAAAACTGCCTTTTTGTCTAATTAATTATTAATGATAAATGATATTAAAAATAGTTTCTAAGGTCATATTATATGAATATTACATATATTAATATAATTTAATTCATTATAATAAATTTCAAATTGAAACTGAGTATAAAACCTTAACAAACTTTTGACTTTTTTCCCACATTAAAACCCCGTTATTTCTTCAAGTCTGCGGGATTAACACTAATCTTATTTTTGCTGCTTCTGTGATTGGAGTTTAAAATATATGATATAAACCATTGTATTAAGTCTAATTTTTATATTTTAATAGTACCATGATATTTTTTTTACCAAAATTATTATTAAAATTCATTAAAATTAATCACAGCGGTTACGGCCAAATTAATCTTAATTAGGCACTAAACCTTAAAATTAAAGGCCCGAATAACCTAGAAACTTTTCCAAAACAAATTTTATATCCATATTTAGGACAAGAACCTTTTTTCATTGAGTTTGGTTGATTTTGTAAGACTTTTTGGGTAATAAAATGTGCACAACTATTTTGTTTTTCTAAAAAATCCATGTGAGTCCTTTTCCTTCCCTATAGAAGGTTGCCACCTCTACCCATTCATCACACATATCAAAACATTTAAGTTAGTTCAATATCTGATCAAGTAGATTCCCAGAAATACCACCTTCTAACTTGAATAATCCTTTTGGTATGAAATCCTCTCAAAGAATCTTTTTGGAACAAACCAAAAGAAGTTACACAATTATGAGGTAATGTCTTCCCTCAAGCTCATTTCCTTTATTTTCCTTCTCCACCCTCCAATCTCTTTATTACCTTATTGTGTGAAAAAAAGTATCATCCATTTTCTAGGATGTTTTTATGAAATGTTTTTGACCAAAAATCACACACATCTCTATCTAATGGATGTTGAACATACTGTTTCAGTGTACGACGAACTACTGCCTCACGAAACAAAGATTGTTTATTTCTTATTTACCACTAATCATGGGGGCCATTATGATGAAAAATATGTTTATATATGCTATATATTATATTTAATATGTATTTAATAATCTTTATTCTTTATAAAAAACACATATCTTTACTTTCTATTTGGTGTTAATATGATAATATCGTTTGAGGAAGTATGGACTACCACCCCCTCAATGTGATATGATTCATTCATACAACACATGGAATGTATTAAGTATGAGTTTAATGAAATTATATGATATATTAATGATACTATAATAATTATATATATATACATACATATATATACATAAGTCTTTTACATACTTTCTTTCAATAAGATAATAAAAACAGAAAACATTGTTCATGAGTACGTACAACTTACCCTCTCCATGAATGGTGTATTAAATTACATGATACATTTTGATATAGATTATTATAATATAATTAAACTGGATATAACTAATATTTTTATCATTTTCTATATTATGAAATCATTATATTAGTATAAGGATCAACAATATAACAAATTAAGACACATGCGAAGAGCAAAGAGAATATTACGCAAAGTGAAACCTTAATATAAGATCATTAAGAAGCAGGTAAAATAAGGTTATAATAAAACCATATATGGTAATATATATAAGAATATAATTATTTAAAATATTTATAATAAAATTATATTTATTATACAGGAATCCTGTACGATTATGAAGAGAGTCAAAACCCAAGGTTAGATGATTTTCATCTCACTATAAATTTCTGTGAGATACAAGATATGTTCGATACTGATTAATTTTGTGTGGTGCATGTAATGAACATGATTTTATTTTAGGTATATTGTAATTAAATTTATGGTTATTCACATATCCATACTATTATCCTTATTTCATGGGGTTTAACTTTCAAAAGTTACCAAATCAGTAAAACAGTTTTTTCTTAATTTTCCTTATTTGAGACTCATGTTTTGTTATGCACCTAAAATATTCTTCGAGGAATATATAATTTAATTTTACATGTTATATCTTGAATATCCTTCTTTTAATGATATCTTAAGCTTAATTTAGTTTCCTTTACTTACATGGAGATCATGATCCCATGATACGAAGTTATAAGAGTTTATTGAGACAATCTCATTATTTTTCAAGATTGTTTATGTTCATGCTTCCTTTGATTAAATATTATGATCCATATCTCAATAAAAATTTATTATTTTTATTATAATCTGTTATTTCATGATATACTGATCTATAGGTACCATTTTCTACTCTTTAGTCCATAATATAGTTAATAAAGTGTTTTTGGACACCCCAAATTTACCCTCTCTTTGGTCGGAAATCTATGTTTTCTAAAAAAGGTTTCCAAGAATACTATACCATTCTCATATAATATCTAAAATAACTTTTTACTGTTTTTTATTTTAATAATCCATTCAATTGAATCTTCTTATTTTTTTCCAAACAAGAAATCATTCCATCCTTTTTACCATGAAAAAGGAATGTACTTTTTACCTTATATGACATGTACAGATTTAACCTCCATCATTCCTTTGAAGCTTCCATTTCCAATTTTAAAAGGATCATATTTATGAAATTGTTATAAAATTATTTTTCATGATTTTTTTTCAAAATATTTTCAAACTTATTTTATAATTTTTCTAGAAAAATGGTTTTCAAAACGTTTTCACGCTCTATTTATATGTTTTTAAAGTTCTTTCAAAGAAATGGTTTTCAAAACTTTTTCAAAATTTATTTATAAATTTTCAAAGTATTTCCAAAGACATGGTTTTCAAAAAAATCAAGATTACTTTATAAGTTTTCAAGTGTTTTTAAAAAAATGGGCTTTAAAATTTTTTGAATATTATTTTAAATGTTTTCAAGGAAATAGGTTTTTAAAATTTTTTCTTGTCTTTTTCATAAGTTTTCAAGGTATTTCCTAAGAAAATGATTTTCAGATGGTTTTATGTATTAAAATTCCTTTTTCAAACAAGAAATTATATTTTATTCAAGAAATATTTTTAGAGTATATTTAAAAATTATTTTCCATCTAAGATTACATCTGTTAATGTTACTCATGCATTTTTAGGAAATGATCTAATGGTTCCATTAATATCATTTATTTGAATGAGTTATGATTAATTACATGGTCTTTATGAAAACCTTTTCTATTTCATGGGTAATATTTTTATGAAACCCTTTACTCTTTCACGAGTTATATTCTTTTGAAACCCAATACTTTTCATGGTTATGTTTATGATGAAATGATTATGAAACCTATCTTTTTCAATAAGTTATGATTTGTTTACATGTTTATGATACCTATTTCATTTCATAGGTTTTGATATGTTCATTAATGATCTTGTGGAACATTTATGTATGATTTCATTATGTGATTTTTGGGACCTATATATCATTATAATGGATTGGTTAAATATTTATATATCATGAGATAGATAGGGATGGGATAAGGTTTACTCAGTTCATTAATACAGGGATGGAATGAGGGTTTTATCAGTTCTGTAATATAGATCTGGAATGAGGTTTTAATAGATTCAATAATACATGGCTGGAATGAGGGTTTACTCAGTTTAGTAATACAGGGCTGAAATGAGGGTTTACTCGGTTCAGTAATACATGGCTAGAATGAGGCTTCACTCAGTTCAATAATACATGGCTAGAATGGGGGTTCACTTAGTTTAGTAAAGGAATTTTTCCACTAATATGGTCAGAGTAGTGATGCCTTGGATACTATTGAAATCATATTATATGCTTATGTGTTTCCACAATTCCATGTCTTATTCGTATCTTATGATTTCATGGTTTATGATCTTTATTTAATAAGACTCTTGTCTTATGAACTTCCAATCTTTCTGTCATGATCTATGTTATGATCTCTGATATGCGTGGTATGATATTATATTTACAGGATCATGTTCTCATACCCTTATAATCATGATTATACTTGCATGTTGATGCACCCAATTTGTGTATAAATTTCCATATATATAATTGAAGATAAAAACAAGTTTTCAGAAAATATCAGTTGTTTTATGAACATATTCTTTGATTTTGGTGAATCTGTTTACTTTCAAGAGCTTTCTGGCTAAATACACAGATCAAGGGATGTTTGTGGAAATTTTGAAACTACACGGCATGTAATTTTATACACGCTGTGTACATCCAGGCAGGGACACGGACCGAAGGAGGGATTACACGCCCATGTCACCAGGTAGAAGATACACGCTGTGTGTGGAGACACTACACACCGTGTACTACTTTCTAGAAGTGGTAGTTGCCGAAGAAAAGTCCACACGCCCATGTGGCCGTTGATGAAGACACGACGTGTTTGAACTTTTACACGCCGTGTCTGCTATTCTAGAAGGGGCTGGCAGCCAAACTTATGACACTAAACACCATGTATGGAGGCGCTACACGCCGTGTACACCCAACCACCAGGGGGCTCCGTGTTCAAAAGTTAAAGACAGCGTGTTAGGCCACCTACCCGTGGAGAAATTGGCGCCAAAGCGCATTGACGAAAAGTATATGGCGTGTACTTTCTATACACACCGTGTAATTTATTTTTCTATAAAAATAATTCTTGGCCTATGTATTTAGTAGTTCAGAACCATTTGAGATGAAAGAGAAACTCTGCTATCACCATTCTTGAAGCTACCAAGGTGCCGTCACTCCGCCATTCCACCTTCTGACACTCTATCTCAACGCCTACACAATGAATCCGCCAGGTATCATGTGTGTCATTTCTCTCCCACTTTCTATGTGTAACTAAACCCCTCGTGTTGGGGCTATGGATGATGGGATCATAATTTGTATGTTGTTTTATATAGTTGTGTTTGAATCATTGTAATTCATCTTACTCTTCTTAAACCACTGTCTAATATAACTGAGAATTCTTAGTTGGACCAAGGGAAGGATTCTCATTGATACAAAAGAAAAGTAATGGTGAAAAAATCCATGACCATTAGAAGGTTTTCACCGATTCAAATGATGGACTGGACGTAATAAATATTTAAGAACACTGACTACCGGACCAAGGAGTAAGCTGCTCTAATTCCAAACAAGAGGAACCAGACCGAGGAAATCTTGTAACAAAATGAAATCCTGAATTATTGAATTATTATGAACAACACAACCATTTAAACAATCTGCATAAGAACTCCTTATTCACCATAGCCCCGACACGTATTTTATTTCCAATTTAAAAACTCTTTAAATTTACCCATTGTTTTCTTTCAAACTGTATCCATTTCTTCAAAGTAAATCAATTTAGTTTCAATCAAAACCCAAAATCAACCCAATCGATTCTAAATTCTGCATACTTCACCTAATTAAGTATTAACTCAATTAATTCATGCACGCCACGATTCCCTGTGGATCGAACCTGAACTTATTCTATACTAAAATTCTAAGAACGGGTAATTAATTTGGGATGCATATAACTTCAATCAACGACAAGCGAGACCACATGTCTCCCTTGTTTACCCTTACTGATCATTTGATATAAACCCTTTTCATGTTTCCTTTATTCAGGTTATGAAAAATGTTTTTAAGTAGAATTGAAAAAGGTGGAGATCTTTATGGGAGTTTTTGAATATATTTCACTAGGATATAAGATTTTGTTTCCATGTTTCCAAATACAAAAAACTATTATGGTCCTCTGGCTTGTATTTTTTTAATGTACTGAATATTCATCTAAAATTTTGTAATATCCATGTATGTTAAGACTCAGTCACTATATTTGGTATCAAAGGAAAGGTTTAGTCAAAATTTGGAAACTATAATGAGAAAACATTATTGAGATCCCTCGGTTTATTTCTATGGATATGTCTAGGGATGTCTCTAAGGATAAGTATAAGGATGAGTTAATGTTTAAAAAAAGTCCTGAAATTTTGGTAAAGGAAAGAATGAGTGGTTTCCAAGCAATAAATCCCTGAATAGATACTACAAGTAGATATGGATTTGGCATAGATGTGCCTTGGGGTAACTAATCTGAAAAGATGTTCCAGTCTTGACTCAGGGTAATCTGGTACCTGAAAACAGACCTTACTGCATTACTAGTTTGAGACTCTTGGGGGTTATTCTATGGGAATTCACAAACTCTTCATGAGACATCATAAAGGATTTATATATTAGTTATATATTAATAACCTAGGATAAAATCAAGGTTTCATAGATTATGGAAGGTGTCATGATTTAGACATCATATAAGTAATTATTTTCTTAACTATGTGGTTTTCTACTATGACATGTAATGCTCACACTATGCTTCTGGTTTTAGTCAATGGTAGGAATCAGAAGGAACTAGATTAATGTTGAATGTGATGGAGTATTTTCTGTATAAAAATAAATTGGGATGATCATTGGAGTGAAATATTTCATAATCATGAGTAACTAGTTTTCATGGAACATGATTAGTTTTTTTTACCTTAACTCACTCTCAGACTCACCAAGAAAGAGAAAGAAGGAGTTCACTGATATTTCAGGTAATAGAGACCATGGAGGAATGAAGATTCAGTTTCCTTTGTGTCAGGAATGTGGAAATAATCACCTAAGTGAATGTCTTATAAGAACAAGTAGGTGTTTTGACTATGGAAAATAAGGATTCAATGCAAGTGACTGCAATGAAAAAATGAAGAGTTTGGTTAAAGAAATGGATGAGAATTTTGGCCTCCCAAAGTTGTCATAAAATGTTAAGTGTTTTAATTGTGGAGTAAATAGTCATTATGCAACTCAATTTCCCAATAGGAATGTTCCTGAAGAGAATCAACAAGGTGGTGTGAGTAATGGTTACATTGTAGATGACAAAGAGACTACATATGAAATGTGAAGGAAAAAAATTATTGTGTAATATGATGAGGTATCATTGTTAATGGATTAAAAATTGAAGTAAATGAAGTATTTATTTATTTAAATTCCAAAATTAAGAATGGTGAATTATGTATAGATTGTTTAGTTTATGTTTTTCTAAGGATTTTCAAGAATATTTTGAATGGTCATGATGGACTATAAATGTTATCTCATAAATGTTAAAATTTTGACTAAGGGAAGGTAACCCTTAACATGTTCTTTTTGTAAAGATAATATTTTATAGCTAAAGATAAATGGGATATGAATAAGTAAATTGGACAGAATTGATTACCTTGGAACTAAGTAAGGACTTGTTTAAGGGTTTTTTTATGCTATCATTGATGAAGCTTAAATTTTTTTTTGATTTAAGGAGTAAATCCAATATACTTCAGAATGAGGAAGCAAGCATGTTTTCCAAAATTATTTATGGTAATTTAGATAGTTACAATGTTTCAAGAGAATATATGATGAGGGTATTCACATTTTTGGAATATGTCAACCAAGAGACACTCTATTTTATATAGGGGAATCAATGTTAAACTAAATTTGTGACTTTTTTATAATGTTTTGGATTTTCATATTTCATAAGGGTTATATGGTTTACCATTTATAGAAATATTATGTATTCTCTTACCACATGAGGATTTATTCATATTGGATATCCTATTATAAAAATGGAATTATGATGATAATTTATGATGGATGGGATGGAATATCATGGAACTTGTGATCTACTAGTACTTTAGAAATAAAAAAGTAACTTTTTTATATATTGAAAGAGGTGAAGTAGATAAAAAAATGGAGACGTTGTCTAGAAATAATGAAATTATATCATTTAATTAAAATTATTCAGCTTCTAGAAAAAGGTTATTGAAACTAAAAATGTTGTCCTTATACCTACATTTCAATGAATCAGAAGGTCCCTTAGGTCATTAAAAATTTATAGATTTATGGTTTTGAACTTTCTACTAAATTTGTTGCCTATCACTCTCCATCTGAAATTTAGGGTAAGATTTTTCTCCCATATCCATTTTTTTACTTTCCACCCATGTTCTCCCATGTGGAAACATATTTATATGTTACTTTGGGTAACCGTTATGGTTAAAAATTTCCCATATTAAAGGATTTTGTAGTATCCATTTTTATGATGTGGGTTTATATGAATGATATATTCAAGTATTAAACCATTGATACCCTGGATTAATTTCAAGGGAGAAATTTATTTTAAGATGGGTGTAATGTAATAGCCAGAGATTCTGAGAATTATTTTTTTCGAATTAATTTAGCTTTTCAATATTTTTATTTCACATGACACTGGAAATAGTTCTTTATATATATATATATATATTAAAACACTAAGTCAGAAATTCCTTTCACATACAATACCAACTTGTCTTACTCAACATGCAATGCCAACTTGGCTTGTGCAATAAGCAACACCAACTTGGCGTACAATGTACTGAACACTGAGTTTCTAAAAAACATATCTTTTTATTTTTTTAATTATTTGAATAAGATAATTATAAACTACCCATTAAACTTAGTAATAACTTCTTTTCAAATATTTTTGTTTTATATAAATAAAACATATTGATAATCAAATATAATATTTTTGGTAATGTCCTTTTATGTTAAAAATATTGTTTTCTTGAATGAATCACTTTTAATAATAAAATTTATTATATACACATTTACAAATTTAATTGGATAAAATAAAATTCATTTTTTAATTCATAATATTTAAATTATCCTAGGGTTATTTTTTGGTATTTTTCTGAGAAACTTCATTTTCTGATGAATAATGAAAAATATTGTTTTTTTGTTAAAAATTGACTTTTTTTTGATTAATTATTAATGAAAAATGAAATTATAAATATATTTTAAGGTAAAATTAGATGAATTACACATATTTTAATACAATTTAATTCATTATAAAAAATTTCACTTTGAAACTGAGTATAAAATCTTAACAAGCTTTTGAACTTTTTCAAACATTAAATCCCCGTTATTTCGTCCCATCTGTGAGATTTGCACAAATTTTAATTTTTCTGAATAAGTGATTGGAATTTCCAAGATTAGACACAAACCATTGTATTCAATATAATTTTTAGATTCTAATAAGGCCATGTAATATTTTTTACCAAAATTATTAGTAAAAGTGATTAAAATTAATCACAGCGGTTAAGGCCAAATTAAGCTTAATTTTGGACCGAACGTTAAAATTAGGGGGCCAAATGACCTAGAAACTTGTTCAAAACCCATTGTATATGTATTGTTTTTTCCAAAAACCTAATATTATTGAGTTTGGTTTGTTTTTTTAATACTTTTGTAGGTAATAATATGTGCACACCTAATTTGTTTCTAAAAATTCCATGTGAGTCCTTTTCCTTCCCTATAAAGGCCACAACCTCTACCCATTCCTCAAACCTCACAAAACGTTTAAGTTCATCCAATATCTACCCATTTATCCTCCTGAAAAATCCTAAAATAGGCCTTAATACCTCACTTTGTGAAGAAACTCTCTCAACGAAGCCTTTTGGCACAAACCAAAATGAGTTACTTGATTAAGAGGTAACTTCTTCTCTCAAGCTCCTTTCCTTTATTTTATTTATCCACACCTCCACTCTATTTATTCCCATATTTTGTGAAAAAATAGTATTTTACGTATACTAGGATGTTTTTATGAAAATATTCTGACCTACACTTACACACACCTCCATCTAATTGATTTTGAACATACTATTTTTGGGTACGGCGAACAACTACCTCACAAAACGAAGATTGTTCATTTATCCTTTACCACTAATCATGGTGGCCATTATGATGGAAAATCTATTTATAGATGTAATATATTATATTTACTATTTATTTAATCTTTTTTATTCCTTTTTCAAAACAAATCTCTTTACTTTCCATTTGGTGTTAATACGGTAATCTCGTTTGAGGAAGTGTGGACTACCGCCCACTCAAAGCAATGTGATTCGTTCATAAACCACATGGAATGTATGAAGGGTGAGTTTAGTTAAATTTTATGATATATATGATATGTTAATTATAATTTAATAATTATATATATATATAAATACTAATATATACATGTTTTATTTACATACTTTCTTTTAATATGATAATAAAAATAGAAAATGACGCTCATGCGTACGTACGACTTACCATCTCTATGAAAAGTGTATTCCATTAATTACTCCATTATGATATATATGGTTATAATATACTTATAATGGATAGAAATTATATTTTTATAATGTTATATATTCTAGAATCAGGATATAAGTATAAGAATCAATGATACAACAAATTAATACACATACGAAGAGCAAAGGGAATATTACACAAAGTGAAACCTTAACATAAGATCATTAAAAAAAGGTAAAATAAGGTTGTAATAAAAACATATATGGTAATTTATATAATAATATAATTATTTAAAATATTTATAATAAACTAATATTTATTATACATTAATCCTTTATGTGTACAGAGAGAGCCAAGACACAAGGTAAGGGGATTTTCATCTCCCTATTAATTTTTATGAGTTACAAGCTATGATTGAAAATAATTCCTTTTATGTGGTTTTTTTTCTGAATATGATTTTATTTTATGTTTCTTTTAATTAAATTTATGTTTATCCACATTTGAATTCTATTATTATTCTTTCATAGTGTTTAAATTTCAAAAGATACCAAATCAATAAAACTGTTTTGTCTCAATTTTCCTTCTTTGAGACTCATGTTTTTTAATGCACCTAAAATCTTCTTCAAGGAATATATGCTTTCATTTTACATGTTATACCATTAATATACATATTTTCATGATATATTAAGTTTCATGTAATTTAATTTCCTTACCTTGAGAGCATGATCCCAATATACCAAGTTATAAGAGTTTTTTGAGACAATATCATTGATTTTCGAGATTGTAAATGTTTATGATTCCTTTGATGAAATATTATGATAAATGTATCAATAAAATTCATGATTTTTTTTATTCTCTATTATTTCATGATATAATCATTCATTTGTACAATTTTTTACTCTTTGGTACATAATATTGCTGAGAAAGTTTTTTTAGGAATGCCCGACTTTACCCTCTCTTCGGTCAGAAATCTATGTTTTATAAAGGGGGTTTACAAGAATATTATACCATTATCCAATAACATATAAAATAAATTTATACCCTTTTTGAATTTTAACATTATATTCAAGGTAATCATATTTTCATTTTCCAAACAAGGAATCTTTCCACCTTTTTTACCGTGAAAAAAGAATGTTTTTTTACTTTGTACAACATGTAAAAATTTATCCAACACCATTCCATTGATGCTTCCTTTTCAAATTTTAAAAGGTTAAAATTTAATAAAATGTTTTTAAAATTATTTTTCAAGAATTATTTTTCAAAAAATTTCCAAACTTATTTTATAAGTTTTCCAGAAAAATGGTTTTCAAAAAGTTTTCAAGATCTATTTATAGGTTTTCAATGTGATTTCAAAGAAATGGTTTTTAAAATGTTTTCAAGATTATTTATATGTTTTAAAGAAAAATTATTTTAAAACCTTTTCAATATTTCTTTATAAGTTTTCAAATTATTTTCAAAGAAATATTATTTCAAAACATTTTCAATCTTTCTTTTAAAGTTTTCAATTGTTTTTAATGAAAAAGGTATTTAAAATGTTTTAAAGATTATTTTAAATGTTTTCAAGGAAAAAGGTTTTCAAAATGATTTCATGTATTCTTCATAAGTTTTAAGTTTATTTCCTATGAAAATTGTTTTCAAATGGTTTTATGTATTAAAAATACTTTTTCAAACAAGAAAGTATATTTTCCTTAAGAAAGGTTTTTAGAGTGTATTTCAAAATTATTTTCCATCTAAGATGACATTTATTGATGTTACTCATGCCTTTCTAGGAAATTATCTAAAGGTTCCATTAATATCCTTTCTGTGAATGAGTTATTATTAATTCCATAGTCTTTATGAAACCCATTTCTCCTTCTTGGGTAATATGTTTATGAAACCCATTCTTCTTTCATGGGTTATATGCTTTTGAAACCTACTTATTATCACGGGTTATGTTTATGATGAAATGATTATGAAACCTATATATTTCTATAGGTTATGATATGTTTATGAGTTTATGATACCCATTTCATTTCATGTGTTATTATATGTTCATTTATGATCTTCTGACACATATATGTATGATTTTATTATGTGATGGGTGAGACATATATCTCCCTCCATTGCATTGGGTAAATACTTATATCTCAAGAGATAGACAAGGATTTAATGAGGGTTTATTTGATTCTATAATACATGGATGTAATGAGGGTTTACTGAATTTAGTAAGAGTGGGAAGAAACAAGGGTTTACTCAGTTCAGTAATATAGGGTCATAATGAGGGTTTAATTGGTTCAGTAATTTAGGGCTCGAATGAGGGTTTACTCAGTTCAGTAATACAGGGCGGTAATGAGGTTTCACTCAGTTCAGTAATACATGGTTGGAACGAGGGTTCAACCATTTCAGTAAAAGATTTTTTCCACTAATATGGTATTGGTAGTTATTCATTGGATACTATTTAAATCATATTATATGATTATGTGTTGCCACGATTCCATGTCTAATTCATATCTTATAATTTCATGGATTATGCTCTTTATTTCATATGATTCATTTTTTATGAACTGTTAATCTTTATGCCATGATCTATGTTATGATCTTTGATATGCATGGTATGATCTTATATTTAAAGGATCACATTCTCATACCCTTATACTCATGTTTATGCTTACATGTCTCCCTTGTTTACCCTTAATAAGAATTTAAGATCACCCCTTTTCAGGTTTCCTTTCTCCAGGTTATGAAGAAAGGTTTTAGGTAGAATTACTAAATGTGGAGATATTTATGGTAGATATTGAAAATATTTCACTATGATAGAATATTTTTTTCTAGGTTTCTAAAAGAACTAAACTATTATGGTCCTCTGGTTTTTATTTTTGTAATGTACTAAATATTCATCTAAAATGATGTAATATCCATGTATGTTAATCTTGGGTCACTATAAGTAAAGTAAAGAGTGATGTGAAACTTGTAATCCCGTCATGATATTCATTATCATTCCTCGGTGGAGGTGACTATGGGTGAAGAGGATTTAGAGATCATGTGAAGAATTTTTGGATCTTTAGTGATGTTTTGGTTATCTTTTATTAGCCTCCTTGGCCTTGATTACATTTGAGTTTATTTTATATATGGATAATGAATACTTTATTTACCATTTATAGTATTATGTTTAGGATTTATCTTGTCATTAATACTACATTATTCTCTATTTTTCTACTTCTATATTTTGAAACTATTTACTTATTTTAATGGGTATCCAATTTATGGATGAGTCATGTAGGAAATCAAAGAGGAATACATGTGATAATTATTTGGATTTTGGGGTTGAAACCATTATAAAGGTTTTTATTTTGATACCTTAGTTATTTTTTCCAACCTATGGCTATTGGGAACATTATTCATACCTTATGGAGATCTATATCGGGTGACATGATAGGTGAATTAATTCATTTCATTACAATGACCACTATGTTTTGAGAAAGGGAGTTATTTTTTGATGTGATTATAAGGATTGGTATTTCTGGCTGACCATTGGGTGGGTTGGGTTCTACATTTAAATATTGTTTTGGGTAACCTATTTTATTTATTAACTAAATTATTTAACCAAAATAAAGGGTCAAATTTAGGATAGAGACTGATCACCTAGGGAAAGTGGGTTTCTTAAACCCAATTTTAATGATAGATTGATGAAAAAATTATCCTTCCAACTATTCTTATGCATGAACATAGAAATTATTTTCTTAGTACATTTTTTTATTTTATTTCTAAATATTTAAAAATAAAAATTATGTAGATTTATTTTTATTATGGTTAGTTTTCGGTATTAATTATTGTATTAAATTTTTCTGTTGACCTCATGTCTAGGGGTTGGACCTCAGGACCATTATAACCTATAGTATTATTTTTTAGTTTTTGTGTTTTTTGGTTTCATGATTATAAAATTTTAAATGGTTTAACCTATGAGGAATTAATGATTCTCTATGGTTGATCAGAACTGATGGTTTTTTGAATTATGTGATGTAATTGAGAGGATGGGAGGTCTAATTATTCCATAAGGGGTATTTTTATATAGTCTAGAAATATATTATGGATTTAAGAAATATTCATGAAATTCTTCCACGTAAAAATACTAGTTATCATTTTCATGAAAGTGATCAATTGTTAATATATACTTATGTGAACAGATGTATTTATAAAAATTTTATTTATTGGTATGTAAGATAGGTTCTCCATATTCCCCCGCATAGGTTTTTATGCTGTATTTTAAAAACATATAGCTGGGAACTATATAATTTCTAAACCTCTAGGGAAGCGGTGATTACTGTAAAGTTATGATTTCATCCATGAGAAGTGATATGTATATATCTTTGTGAAGGGAGAAAACCATGAAGTTTTATTCCATTTAATGAGGAAATTCATATCTTTTAATTTCATTTGAAACTGACCATCAAGGTGCCTTTTATGGTCAAATAGCCATGACCAATGAAGTTCCTTTTAGGGTTATGGATCCAGAACCATGGGTGTGCCTTTTAAGGATGTTCATCCAGAACCATTGATGTTCCTTTTAGGATCATGCATTCAAAATAAATCTATATTAATTTTTATGTTCATATGATTAAAACATGTTCTGAATAGTTTTAAGTCTTATAGAATGGACTACTATCTGAAAGGAAACTAGCAATGGTTGGTTTGGGACTTATACATGAGAAAACCTTTCTAGATGCCTAATGTCCATTAGTAACTAAATAAGGAAGGATGAATGGATACATAGGTGATTAAAACTAGCTGGAAAAGGTTAGGGATCACACCGGGCTAGAGACCCATCTCTATCTCCTAGTCATTAAGTACAAAAAGTAGGCTGACCAGATTCATATAAAACATTTTTATCAGCTTAGGGAAGTCATGCTGAGTGTTTTGGGCTAGGTAATGTTTCACCAGTTTCCTAATAATCGATACATTCATTATCAATGGAATAAACAATTGATTATATTATAATAATCCTACTAATTGTGGATTAAAATTAGAGAAAATATTATACAATAATAGCTGATTCTCATTATTTGAGGAATGTATGATCGAGGGGACATTAAAAAGGTGTCTAATGACCTAGTCATGTAAATCAGGTGGTTATAGAGGGGGAGTTGATGAAATAGGCTTCTAAAGGATATGAACTTGACACGAGTATGTGCATGAGTTATTTTGGGATACTAAAGAGGCTTTGATACTCATAATTACAGTCTTTTATGAATATGGATACTATATGTCAAATCTTATATGAGAATAAACGTTAAAGAGAGGGAATCATTTAATTCAATAATATTAAACAATGCATAAATATTTCATCCTTATATGAATGAATGGGGTCTAAAAAGGGTAAGGATATTAAAGGCTATAAATAACATAAGATTTATATAGGAATCCCTCCATGAAGAAACCAGGAGGGGTAACCAAATATAGTTCTTATGGAGGATTTACGTAGACCAACCCATGAAAATATTATTCATAAAAATAATGAATGTGAAGAACTTAAATTGGTTAACCCCTTTAGAATTAAATTTAAATTATACAAAGTGGAATTATTCACCAATGACATTCTCATGAGGTATCTGCTCATAAAGTATATGGTTTGTTCAATATAATGACTCTAGAAATCAACTCACATCCCAAAATACATGATGAGGTCTATTTATAAATGAATATGGTGACCTTTTTATTGCAAAATTTTAGGTGCATAATATTTTTGTGTTCTCCTAAAGATATTACCTTGTCATAAAAAACATTAATCTAACAATGAATGATTGTTTCAATATCAAAGATCACCAAATGGCTATTTCAAATAATGAAACCAATACATTAAATTGAAGTGTTCATAAAGGATCATATATTGGTTACTATAAATTAAAATCGAGTAACCTAGATTTAATTTATCCATAAAGGACCCTATTTATCATATAAAATTGGGAACCACAAAATTCTTATATAGTGAGGAATTTAAACATTTGTTATGTATTGTATTTTCATAATTTTTCTTTAAATATTATTTGTAATGTATTGGTTGTATTTTTTTCCAAGAATCAAAAAACCCCCCTCATAATCGGATCTAATTAGAATAAAAAAGATTGAATTTTAAAGTAAATAGTATTTATTGTAGATTCTTTTCAGACTGTATGAAGTGAAAGTTGAAAAGTCACCCGTATCTCAATATACAGGGTTACAAGATCCAACCTCATTACTTTTTTAAAGTGAAACAATTTTTGAGAAAGTTATCAGTTCCCATATAAAAAGTGTCTTCAACCTTTATATAAAACCCAAACACATAAAATTCTTGCTGGACATCCATAAAACGTTTACCACATACTAATCTAGAAAACCAACTTTCATTATTAATTATACATACATGGAAACTATGACCACATAAAATTTATGTGAGTTACTCTCAACTAAATTCTTAAATAAAATCCCATTCTTTTACAATCTATTATAAAGAATTATTTCATTCACATAATTTTAATATACTAAATTATTCTATTGAATTTGTTTTCTATTTTATTATATAAATGGAACTAATATAATCTCCTTGGTCTTTAATCATAATATGGATTATAATGGCCAACAATGTTGATTAGACCTAATGAAAACATATTCATGCAAGGCACACAATTCTATTAGAGTTGATGGGGGAAAAACTTTGAAGATTCATATTATCTAAGGGATTTCATCTATATAGTTTTAGGTTAATGGGTGACGCACCTTTTTTCCATTTAGATCTAGGTTTAAATAGTCCAACACATTGGATCACCTGATATTTTGACCACACCTGACCAACGTATCATTAATTGAGCTTTTTTATCAAAAAGTTCTCTGATAAAGTGTGGTATGTTCTTTGGTATATTTCTATTTCATTGGACGGAGAAGCCCATATATAGGAATTATAAATCCAAAAATATATATCTATTTATCATATTTCCATTACAAATCATTACAAATGGTGAAACTATATTTTGAGTCATTACAATGGGGGAATTTTTAGAATGGTATGGGGGTGGAACAACTGTGTTTGTCAGAGTTTCACAAAGTTTTAGAGAGAATTATAATATATGGGACTACTTAAGATGATATGGATTTTACAATAATTTTACCACCATAATAAAAATATTATCCCTAACATGATTATTATGAGATAAAAAGTTCTATATGATGCACAGTGGGGATGGAATTAGCTATTGGGATGTACACATGATTAATGAAGCTCAAATTTTAGAGGATATGTATGATTAATTCCTCCATACCACCTCAAATTTGAATGATACTGAGGTAAATACCGTATTAAGAAATAAAATATTGGAATTATCAAATTTATTTGTAGGGAAGGACTTTCTTATGCACATTATTATACCCTTCACCATCTAGAATAAACACCATACTAAATTGAATGAAAAATGAAGTGAGATAAAGAGGCCATGGAGTTTCACTTCTTAAAAGACCTAAGAGGACCATGAACCTACTAGGTAATATTATGTAAGAGGAGATATAATGAGTTGGGGTGGGATCTGGTTCCTGGAGTTAACCCATAACTTCATCTGGTGGTTTTCCATACCATATCCATTAGTGGTCACTTTCTCCCAATGTGTGATTCATATAACAAAGTGAGTAATAACACACTAATAATTGAATTTAAAAAATAAATCAATAACTAAATCAACCAAGGAACACTGTTATTAGCCAATATGTATTATCTCTTAAGCTACATAAATAGGGGAAGGTTCCATTCAATATTTTGGCAGATTTTATAGGGATGTCTTATAGTTCATTTGGGAGGTTGTGAACTCATCAATGATATAACTATCCTAGGGTTTTAGTTCAATCATTATCTATAAATAATTTATAGAGTAAATAAAATTTCATTGAGTTAATGGGATACCTTTGGAATGTTGAATTTCTACAATATATTCATATTCATACCACACAAGGGATCAAATGACAGAATCAGAGATAATAAAACCAATTATGTTGGAATTAAATAATTTTTAATTTAATTAAGAGAGATTTTTTAGGTTCTAGGATTGATGGGGAGACCATCTGTGAGGATTATATTCCCTAAAAGATTTCCCAATGGTTTCATTTCATATAAAGGATATTCTATACTCCTTTCTGTAGTCAATGTACATAATAGAACCTGATAATCATGCTCTAATTTTAGCTAATTATCATGATAGATTATACATAGATTATGAAATGTTTTCCATTTCATAATGATCTTATCATTTTTATTATTATTTATATTGAATAATAGACTAGATAATATAACATGGGTATGTTGATGGGTTTTGTAGTCCAGGTTAAATAATTTACACTCTCTATGGGTGAGGGGGAGAAGGAGAAATCAATGGAGATGATGATAAAATTAAAAGTAAGAGGCATTCACTAAGGAATACCGCATTGGATAAATTATTATAAGGAAATTAAGTAATTGGATACATCCTCCTCCATTAATAGATTAACTCCCTAATTGAGTATCCATACCAACTCATAGTTCCCAAGAGCCTGGGAAGAGTGGGACACTTGTTGGAGAATCTCATTACTAAAGTAAATTTTAGAATCCATAGTGGTGGAGGAAACCCCCTTGATGTATCTTGATCAAATCATGACACACCTAAACATAACATTCAAAAAATTTCCTAAATAAGTCATGATTCACATCATAGAATTTATGGCTATAGATCATTCCATTAATAGTAAGTCCATTTATTCCCCATTAGTACTCATATTTATCGAACTTGAGTTAGGTAGCAATGATGATGATGATGATGATGATGAATATGGTGATGATTCTTTGGAGTAAAGAGTTAAAACCAATGAGGGTGAGGCTAGTCAAAGATCTTCTTAGGATGAGGTAAAATTTATTCTCACCTACACCAAACATATTATTGTGGATATTTCCATTGAATTCCCCTTTATATTTCTTGGGAATAATAGAGGTATCATTCTCACTTCAGGTTCCCAAAGTATTAACTAGGAGGAACTTTGATTGGGATGTGGTTATATAGGTGATGGGTTTGAGAAGAGACATTATCAAGAGCATATGGAACAATTGATGGATATGACTTTTGACCCTTTGGAGGAATTCCTGGTGTTGATACTGGTGATTCCTTCTGTAGAAAAATATTCAAAGGAGCTAAAATAGGAAGATCAAGTGAAAATATTGGAACAATAACTTTTATTAGGACTAAAAATTAAATTTTGGATCTGGAAATTTATTTTCTACATATCTTTAACCATTAAAAATATCATTTTGGTTTTTTCAAATATTGGGAATATCCCCATAGGTTTGGGAATGATAAAAACCCAATAGTGAATTATTCTAATCAATCTATAGGGGAATTAAACTGAGGAAGTGACTTGTGTCATCCATGAGGGATAAAATTTAGGATATTATTTAAATATATTATCTAATAACCTGACCTTATAAGACGAAACAGACAACCCCATGATGGATATTGGTGAATTTTTTATGATTATAAGTCAATTGTTGTTGTTTTCAACACATCTTTGGTGGAAGGTATATTTATTTTAAAATTATCCCTTATTTATTATCAATGTTAATCAATTTAAATTTTTTATATGGGAATCCTTTCATGTGACTAATTAAGGTATATCATGAAAATAAGTGGGTCATGAGTTTGTGGCTCCACCAAAGAACATAATTCCCTTAGATATGGACGTGACTTTCAAATATCCTATACAATAACCACTATAAGGATACCTCTAACTAATTCAAGCTGATATAGTGGTGTCAATGAATTAATATGATCCTTCCATTATGAATGAATATATAATAGTTCTAGGAGGAGACTCCCTTATTGAACCACCTTATGAGATGATAATAATTGAATAATATAACACCAATATGAATGAGGGAGAGAATTCACAAATCTTTCCATTAATTTCAAAATACTATGGCAAATGTATATACCTTCTATATCACATATAGTAGTTTCACTATAAATAAAGAGGGAAATTTTAAGAAGTCAACCATCGTAAAACTTCAACTAACAAATAGTATAGAGGGTGGAGCCATTATCGTGTTATCAAGCCCATGGAGGTGAACATATGGTTCTATTAAACAAGTTTGTTCTTGAGTATGATTTAGTATCAATGTGTGAATATTTTTCATAACATGAGACTATTTCTCTCTAGAAAGATTCATGACACTATGTGTGGAATGAAATATGAAATATAATCTATAAAAACCACATATAGGTTCTATAAAGAAAATTACATAGGCTTTACTCTACGTTAACCACCCTTTTATATAGTGGGTTCGACTACCATACTATCCATGTTACTCTGAATGAGATCATCCCTAAGCGAGAGAAATAGAAATATTTTTAACAATTTATCTCTAAGGTGTAATTAATTTATTCCTATAGAAATAAGGCCCATGGTGCTTCAAGAAAAATCTCACTTTGTGAAATTGGTGAAGGTGAAACAATATTTAACTGATGAAATAATGAATTTTTAAAATGTATTCATCAAGAAAAGAGAACAATAGTGCGAATAATGATAATGAATTAAAATTTACTTGATGAATCTAAAAAAGTTAAAAGAAGATGGTTCTCTAAAAGAAGAAGAGCAATTAATTGCTATGGAAATTGAAACTATGGTATTTTCCAAACTTTATTACAATATTGATGAATCCTAGAAATCCTTTGATCAACTTCAAGTGTTTGTAAAGAATACATTTCAATGTGATGAATTATACATTCTTCATTATATATATGGTTTTGAAGATAATATAAATTATGGATTCTACTCCACTTTCCATTTTTACTCAGTTTTTAATTATTTTTTATTCCTAAGTGATTATCTTCCCTTGTAAATAATGATTTTTGATAAATCATATAAATATTAAAAATGTAATATAATGATCCTTAAATCCATCTAATATTTATTTAATATGGCTTTGGTAGATCATAGTCTAAAAATACTTGAGTCAAATGATCCAAAGGGTAAAAATAAATGATCTCTAATTCATGTTCTCTATGATAGATATTGGAAATATGGATATAAAATATATATATATCATCATCATAAGAAAAAGTTAACCTATTTGATAAAATATTTAAAATATTGAATCCCTTCTAAAACTATTATCTTAAATGGGTGTAGGTAGGCTAGATATGTAGTGTATTTTCCATAACCATTAGAGAAGGTTACTCTATTAAGATATAAATGAGTGAAAGTATCTGCATAATTTATATCATTTAAGTGTTTTTTCATGGAAGTATTTATTCTTAAGAAGAGTTAACTACTCTAAACTTACATATTTATGTGTTTTATATTGATTATATGAACCAAAATGGGTGAGGTACAAAAGGATAATCTAACTTTTACCTAGATCCATAGACCTAGTGAACATAACATAAATTTTTTAAAGGGTAACTAGTTTTCCCCACAAGAATTTGAATCTTATTATGTTAACACTAAAATTTTTCTATTCCATGAAAGAGAATGGATTAGTAGGTAAAAAATTCAATTTTTATCAGATATCCCTATATAGGTTTTCAGCCTGAAAAGTTTTGAGACTTTTTATCTTTTAAAATTCTCTAAATTCTATCCAGTATATCCAAGGTACAAGCCTAGTGATTGGTGACTCAAGTTTTGACCAGGAGTCCTTTTGTGGATTTTCAACATGGAAAGTACCATGTCTCTTTACCCTATCAATTTAAGGTCTTACTAGTTAGAATATATAGGACTTATGTATATGTTAATAAAATTTTGAACAAAATGTAGTTGAATCTTAAGGTCATACATCTTTCAAAAGAAGAAGATGTGGTCTATTTAACAATGAGGTAAAAGTAAAACCTACATTAATGGGGTTATAAATACTAATATAGATAGATTCAACGAATGGTGAATGTAGTTTTTGGTTAAAATGATGAGACCATAGAGGAATCATGTTTAATGTTTAAATATTTTATCAAATTAAGGATGAAGTTTAAGGTTATACTTCTTTAAAAAAAGAGGTATGGGGTTGTATGTTTGGAAAAAGGGGTGAAATTGACTCGATGTTAATGGGAAAACCATATTAGAGTACAAGAAACCCCTAAAGTTAGATATATAATTATTTTAGGGTCATAATTATTGGGCCATAGTTGGAAGTGTGAAAACATAAATTAGTGTTTTTAGAGATAAAATCTTTTAAATACTTTTATATAGGGAATGAGAGTGTTTTAAATCATATATTGAGTTTTTAAACTAAAAAAGTGAAACAAGAATGGATTATTTAGGACAACCACCAATTATATTTGAATAATGGACCCATTACCATATCATTAAATAATTATACTAATTATGACCACTTACCAAATTTCAATGATATATTCCAATGCAACAATATCTAAGAAATTTAGAATTAGTGGATATTATGATTATGGTGAAAATAGGTATTTGGTTGGTTATATGTTAGATATATATGTGGTATATTTATGATCATTGAACAAAGGGGTCATTTATAATTCTATATATTCAATATGAGTATCCATAAAATATTTTTAGTGATTAAAATAATCATTATTAAAATTGTTACATGTAATAAGGGAACATTCAAGAGATAATTGGAATACACTACCTCAAAGATAAATAGAATTATAATGTTATGAAATGTTAGAGGGAAGTGGAGGTGGATAGGAATTATAACTAGGTCTAGGAGATATGGTCCAAACATATCTACATATCCTTCCATAACATGAATAAAGAAACACATGGTTCAAGGAATAAAATATGTCATCGTAACATAGATTCAAGTATAGAAATACATGACATGAATGAATATACCACATGTTGAAAGGGAGTTTGGATGGTGATGAAGTTTGTAGTTGGTCTCATAATGAGAGTTTTAGAAGTATGTACATATATTAGAATAATAGTAATCAAGTATATATAGTTTTTATAAAGATTTATCTAAAAAAATATGATTCATATACAAGGGAAAATAAAATGATTCTATCTTAGTTCCCAACTATTGTTGGAAACCGAACATTATTTAATAAGATTCTACACACTAGTATGGGATAAAGAATTAAAGACGACAAAATTTATTATTGGGTTTAATACATGAAGTATATATATCTCTATATATTTTTTAATAATAGGAATCTATCCACATGTGGTTTTGGAAGAAATGGATCAGTGAAAATCTAGCTTGTATGAAGAAGAACATTGGTGAAATTGATAAGTTCCCTAGTGAAAGAGAGAAAAATTAAACTTGATACAAATGAGGTCTCAACAATAGGATGGAATGGGGGAAATATAGTAGATGTAATCTATTACAAGATCCAGGAAAAGGAATTTAGGAATTATTATATATCATATAAGAATAGGAATCATGCCGCATATAGTCCGTAAAAAAGGTCTCTACATTTATGAGGCTTATATATTAGAGGAAAATGGTTCTATCATAACATAGAGATATGTGAGAAAAATTTATGTGAATCTAAGAGGGTATTAATACAATAATATAGAGTAATATTAACGAGAAGGAAATTTTTTGTTGGGCATATGGTAGAAACCATGACATCACTACTTATACTATAATAACAAGGATCATGCCACATGTAGTTCTTGGAGATGGAATATTTATTTGTATTAGTATAGGATTATGGATGAGGGAATACATAAAATGGTACTATTATATAGATTAATTTTTTTCATAATGAACCAAGGTCTACAAAACACACCACTCTAATATATTTAAGGGTCATGTGGGATAGAGCTTTATGTGGTGCAATTTAGTGTCATGTGATAAGAACAATATGATATGTAGTTTAAAGTTATGAATTGAGTACATGGGTTCCATAGAGTTTATGTTCATATGATAGAACCCTTGTGACCTATATTTTATAGTTATATTACTAGGATTTGTTTTACCTTCATGCAAGGTTATGTAAAGTATTTCTTTAAAAATATTACTTTGGTGGTAGGAATGATATATGCTCCATCAAATATATTCTAGGAATATTTTATATTAGAGTTGAAATTATGTATGATACATGGACCTTACCACATTAATTCCATATTTGAGGGATAATTTTCATGTATAATTGGCTCTCTCATGGTTAATACCAATTATTGTTGGAAGAATGAGTAGAGGTGTACCTTTTTATTGATTTCCCAAGTGACACAATTCTGATAGACCACACGGTTTTGTAGTATGTATAATAATTTCTCAAAGATTACCTATAATTTTTCATGCCGGATATAATATTTTCCATCTTAAAATAAGTGATATCAAATGGAAATACATAGTGGGGAAAATTAAATATTGATTATAAAGAATTATTCTACATTTTATACTAGTGAACATGGGATCTCCTGTGTGACAGTACATGTCATGATGTGATATGTCCACAAATCATAAAATAGTTTATTATATTAGGATTTCATATCCATTTCTACAATTTTCTATAGAATATCGGATATATTCTTATTGAATGTATGTATTTATTCATTTTATTTTTCGTGATTGTAGGATGAGTGATTGGATCAAATGTTGTACTATAGATGCAACTTATTATCCTTAGATACTCATAATTTGGTGCCATATAATATCTGGATTGTATGAGAGGCTATTAATCTTATAATGATATTGGATTTCACAAATTTGGTTAAATTTTTTTTCCATGATCCATCTTGGGTACAACTTTGGCCCACTTAAAGAAGAAGTTGGTAACAGTATGAATGAATCTGAACTTATTGTTTATGGATAAAGGGGTATGGAAACATGACATATATCCCCCATATATAATATGGAAAATAGTATTCTGTAGTATGAAATTACTCTTGGGGTTTATGAATGAATTTTCTATATACCTATTACTCATGGAACTTTGTGAATTACATGTAATCATGCATATTTTCTAGCTAAAAAAACCAAGTCTCCTGATTTGATGGAAGATCATAGATCTTGAGTAGTGAAAAATATAAGTTCTAACATGAACATCTTATATAATGGTGAATTATTCTTCTAAATAAATTCATGTGAGAAATAATCTATCAGGACATAATTTGTAGATGATTTTATTGATATTTTGGACTATCATAAAGGAAAAAATTGGCTCACCACCATTGAATTTATTCTTTCATGGATATATATTATTAGAGGGTCACATTTTAATGATAATTAATTTTAGGAGACATCAAAACCACTATTTGTTTTGGTTAGAGAGGTTGAGGAACCACTTTTACTTGAGGTGGAATTAACTTCATTGATCTCCTTCATATCATTGTTGATAAATGAAGAGACCACACTGTAGTGCCAATGCCTATCATTGTCTCATATTGATTTGGATTGGACAAGGAAATAGTGTCATTTTTTAATGCAACATCTTAGGTATTCCATGATTTTATAATATGGGAAAACAATAACTCTAAATGAATCCATGGTGTCAACTCCTGTACATAGTTGATGATATTTGGGAGTTCTTTTTTCTTAGTGGAATAATCTTCATTTCTTTACATTAAAAATATCCTTTGATAATTATTCTTAAAATTGTTATATTCAAATATATTTCTAAGACTATGATTATATCCTACTATACTACCTTATTTTAGGTACACCATTTTTAAAGGAAGAAAGAATAGAGAAATAGTTCCTTTTTAAGATAAAAACGATCCTCAAGATAACACTATTGAGTCTCGGATAATCCATCCTTTTCATTGTTGGGATTTGAGAGGAAATACTAGAATACATTTCTCATGTTTGGGAAGTTTTGTGTATAGAGAAAAAATATTCATCGATGAGTTCCATGTATATTGGTGAATCTTATAGGGTAGGGTATTCTGAAAGGAAGTACATTAGTGCCTTCCCCTTGATCACCTTTTGGGATAAAAATATGACAGTGTAATAATATAGGATGATATAACACCTTGATAATAATCATGTCATCATATAAATACAATGTATTTATTTGAGTTGATCAATGTGAGAGATTAAATGGACCTCATGGTGCTGCAAGTATTTCTGAAGCTTCTACACCAGAAAAATCATTGTACAAAAATTCTTTTTTTAATATAAAATTATAGGGTCTTAGATTCAAATATCATTTTGTTGAGATTTTTGAGGATATTATCTTTAGTTTCATCATTATTTTATGAAATAAGGTAACCAAGATAATGATCCGTAGTTTTCATATAGACTAATAATGGATTAAAAACTATGAAAGAAATAAACATTGAAGGGTTATAAAGATATTTCATGAGGCCATCAAAAGACTTGAAATAATATTTATCCCATCGATAATTAACCCCTTTCTTCATCATATTAATAATGGGTAAGAATTTACCAAAAAGTTTTTAAATGAGTCACCTGATGTAACCAAAATTCCCCTAGAGTCCTTTTAACTCTTTGAAATTTTGAGGAGAGGGCATATCAAGTATCACTCTATTTTTCTCAGGGTTTACTTCAATGCTATGAAAGCATACTAAAAAGCCCTGGAATTTATGATATGTCAATCTAATGGAAAATTTCAATAGGTTTATTCTCAAAATATGTTTTCACGACTTGTTGAAAACCACCTCATGGTCAATGAGGTGATGACAACATAGATGATATTTGACTACCAAATCATTCACATAAAATTACAATATTTTTACTAAAAGGTACATAAAGATGTAGTGAATGAAAAATTAGTAACTTCCTCAGTATTGTTTAAGAAAAATGGTATTACTAGATAGTATTATACACATTGGGGTTCCTTAAAGGTAATGGATTATTCATCTTCTAGATCCATTCAGATCTGATCATTGATAGAATACCTAATGATGAATAAGAGGGATTAGAATTTACCTATGTAATTGAATATTATTTTCATGATTGGGATTAGAATACCATCTTTTGTATAATGGATATTTAAATCCTAAAAATCAACAAAACCATGATTTTCTAATTTTTCTTCTTAATAGGACAATGATGGTGAGCCATATTGGCTATTGAACCTCTCAGAAATTTTTTTCCTTGACCAACTTATCATCTTCAGGTTTCACCTTGATAAAAAGAGTCATATGGATCCTCATAATTTATAGTTTATAACCTTGGTGGTTATATAGAAAACCCTGTTTATGAGTATCTACATGAGGATATTACCTAAGAATATCCATATAATTACATTTGAGAACAAATAAATCTTTCTTAAAGAAAGAGTAACCCCTATTTTGGTCAGAATTAGAGGGAATCTTTTTTGTTTGATTGTCAGGCTGAGATAAACCTCTTTCTTCCCGAGGATGATTTTTTGAATTCATGCCTGCTGATTTCTATAAAAATATAATTGGATATAATCAAGCCTTAAAATATTTAGGTTCATATTTATTCTCTATTAAATATTATTTTAGTTATTTTCTTCATGTATCATGTACATGAATGATTTTTGTGGTAATGAAACCCAAATGTCGGGGTATACCATAAAATTTCATCATTCGATCACAAATTCCTCCTCCAAAATAGATAGTATGGAACACTACTTCATAATATCCATCTTCATCAATGTTGAGGACTATAAGATAGATGAAATTAGAAAAAACTATCTGGTGGATTCTCATCGAATGAATTTTTTCCCAGTGGGGTGGTGCCCATCATACCAACAAAATAGGTAAGAAATATAGTAAGGTTTATACTGAATTTGGTACTCCAGGGAGATTATCATCCTATATATTATTTTAGAAGTGGTTATTTCATCAATTTTTTGAATGTTATGAAGAAAAAGACATTTTTTGGATATGATGAGGGAATTGGGGTTGTGATTTCTTGATTCATTCATGCCCTGATTATGGAATGCATGCATTTAAATAATTTTATAGTCATAAAATTATCAAAATTCTATGAATTTATATATGTTAATTCCTAACTATTGGAACCTCCTTGTATGGAGTGTGTTTTACACTCTCTTATTTTAATGAACAAAACCATGATTCTTTTAGTACTAATGTTTCATAGGTTTTATGGAAACATTTTATATGATAATACTACTTCTATGACATTTTTTTGAAGTATTATATTAGGTCACCATTGGTTGTAATCCACTTTTACTACTAGTATGAGCTACCGCTAGACTGAGTCATCAACAATTCCAACAAGAGGTACCACTAGAATGAGATACTACAGACCGAGTCACTGTGACCGCCAATAGGAGAAACCTCCAGGATGCGCTACCACTAGAGGTGAGTCACCATTACTACTAGTGGAGTCACTACTAGAGGTGAGTCACTTCCAGATGCTGAGTCACCACTAGATTCTTATTACGGTTGTTGTTTGTGAACTTTTTTTTGAATGAATCAACAAATAAATCTATTCTTGGATAGTTTAACCAAGTATTCAACATTTAGTGAAAGCCGATCCGAGGATTGTGGATCTACTCCAACCGATGTTGATATATATTTAAAAAGTATCTCTATGTTAGGAATAAAAAATAGAACAACATATAATATAGATAGCTGATACGATTTCTTACTAATGAAAAAAAACCTACAGTGGATTGTGTGACCAAATTTGAGAATTATCATGAACATGATGATTCACATTCTGTGATGATAAATGACATAAAAGGATATAACCCATTATTGATATTGATTTACAAATCAGAAAGAGATCAACTGGAACATACCTACAAATTTCTAAAATCCTCTATTCTACTTCAATTTTCCAAAACAAAGCATATACTCTTCACCAATTCTGATCTATGGGATTTGAACTTACAGAACACATCATACTAAGATTTTTCTATTCTTATTTTGTTTGTTTATTTTAATTTTGAATAGTGTGTTGTTTTATTGTTATCCAACACACATTTTATCCAGCACATTCCAAGATAATACTTGTTATTATCTTCTTACTAAATTTATTTCCCACTATATTGGTGGAAGAGGTCCATGTGTGAGCTATTCTGTTCGTATATCCCAAGAATAAATGTGGAAGAGTCTTTTTTCCTAGACAACTTGTTTCTATTGACAGTATACCTAATCCAGGTTGTGGATTTATTGATTATATTTATAATCTGATTGGAAGTGGGTGATTTCCAAGTGGAGGGGATTAAGTCTCACCTTTATACTGAACCTATTGTTTAATAAGCTATTTCACTGTGTTATTTGTTTTGTTTTTACTATCATATTCAAGATAAATTTTTATTAACAAACAAAACAATTTTGTTGATAATTAATATTAACTAGAGTTTATATATGTCTCTATCTAAGTAAATTTATTTAAAATGCTAAGGTATTTATAAACTATATTTTTAATGATACCTAATCACTCATTAAGAAATATTTAGAATGGATAGATCTTATATCGATCTAATATTTTGATTAATTGGATAGTTTATTTTATAATGGGGTTTTTATTTTTGTCTATTTGTTTACAAAATTTTTTATTATGAACTCAATTCACCCCCTCTTGACTTACTCACTCTGAAAAACATTTTGTATTAGATGAATATTTTAAACTAACCATTTTAACTATGATTTTAGTTGTTTTTTAAAGATCTCAAATTTCTATCAATTTTTTTGTTCTTTATGGAAAATAAAAAAGAAGAATATATTACAAACAGACCTCTATATTTAAATGGTACCATCAATTCTCAATGGAAAATCAAAATAAAAATGAATTTTAAAAGTATAGGTTTTGAAATATGGACTGTAATAGAAGATCAACATGAAATTCCACAATCTCTTAGAAGTGAATGGAGTAATTCTATAAAAACTACTTACAATAATAATTGTAAATATTTGAATGCTTTATTTTTTGCATTTGAAGATGATGAATTTGATAGAATATCTACTTGAAAATATAATTTTTAAATTTGGGATACCTTATCTATCTAACATGAAAAAACATAAAATGTAAAATAGATGAGATTAAATAGATACACAATCAAGTATAGTGCTTTTAAAATGAAATATAATGAACCTATTTATGAAATGTATCTCAGGTTTAATGAAATATTGAATACTATGCACTCTATTCAAAAAGAAGTGATAGACAGAGATCAAGTAATGAGACTACTCAGATTCTTACCAAACAGATACAAAGGAACATATGTGCCAATTTGAGAATCATGTGATTTAAGTAAACTACCTATCAAGGAACTGATATAAAATCTTGATGATATATTAATAACATTTTGAAGTCAACAAAAATATTGATGAAGATAAACCAAAAATAAAATCAATAACCTTCAAATAATCTACCTCTAGACAAAGATAAAAGTATAAACTAAAGATTATAGTGAAGAAGTATCTCTTGATGATAGTGATGAAGAAATTGAAAACATGGTCAGGAGATTCAATAAATTCTTTAGGAAAAAGAATTTCTTCAAAAAATCAAATTTTATAGGAGATTATGATAACAAAGGAAAATGAAAAAAGGATTGGAAAAAGGATAACGCTCAAAATTAAACCACCAGCTATGAATGTAATAGGAAATGAAATAGTAAATCTCAATTCCCAAAACTAAAA
This sequence comes from Viscum album, assembly GCA_963277665.1. Taxonomy (NCBI): domain Eukaryota; kingdom Viridiplantae; phylum Streptophyta; class Magnoliopsida; order Santalales; family Viscaceae; genus Viscum; species Viscum album. Next base: position 1,333,350,069 of record OY728165.1, on the reverse strand, counting down.
TATAAAAATAAGTCTGAAGATAAGGATAAAAGATACAATAAATCCATGAAATAAACAATGAGTGCCTCATAAGATAACTTAAGGGATTCAGAAACCAATCAAGAAGATAAGTATGATAGGGAAAATAAGTGCTTTACAACAAGAAAATTAGAGGTACAACATTTTCTACATTTCTCTTCTACCAATATTTCATACATTTATGAAAATGAATAAAATACATATAATGAGGAACAAATGAATAGTAAAGATGTGTATGATTACTATAACATGTTGGAAGACAATTTTCATGAGATAAAAGATAAATATAAGTCACTTAAGAAAAAACATGCTTTTGTAGTAAATGTTAAGACCAACCTCACTATTGAAAAACCAAAAAATGATCAAATGTTGAAAGAAAAAAATGAATTAAAATTTTCAAATAAACAGTTAAAGAAATAAATAGAGAAAATTTACTAATGGTAAGAAAACATTAGCTCAAATACTAGGAAATAAAGTTTCTCCAAATTATATAACCGGAATAGTTTACCAACCAGGATAGATAAAATTACACAAAAATAGATTTAAATCAAGCAATATTTTTTAAAGTTTATAAACAACCAATACCTACTAACCTAGACCTAATAAATTTTTTATCTCTATAAGTCTTCTACGTGTTTATAAGAAACCTGTTAGACAAATATGGTTACCAAAATCTCTTATTACTGACATAATTGGATCTAAGAGGATTTAGGTAACAAAATAATTTTTGGCATTGAAATTTTGTTTTAGGAAACCTATTTGAAAGCCTTCAGTAAAATACTATGGTATTTGGATAGTGGATGTTCTAGACATTTGTTTGGTGAGTATTCAAAATTCAATAATTTGAAAAAGTTGATGGTTTGCATGTCACTTTTGATGAAATTTAAAAAGGGAAATTCATTTTCCATGAAAAAATTGGTATTTATAATTAAATATTAATTTCGAAAGTTTTATATATAGATGGTTTAAAATATAAACTTCTTAGAATATCCCTATTATGTGATGATGGATTTTATGTAAAATTTGGAAACAATTCCAATCATTTTTTAAGGATAAAAAGGATTTAATTTATATTTCTTTATGAAATGATAATATTTATTCTATTGATTTAAATTCTATATCATCTAAAAATATTTATTGATTAAGTTCCTTTCATAAATAATATAGGATTTGGCCTAGGATACTAGTCCATTTCAATATTCACTCCCTTAGGAAGCTAACTAGGAAAGGGTTAGTTATAGACCTACAAAATCATGAATTCTCAAATGATAGAGTTTGTACTCCTTGACAAAAAGGTAAACTTCATAAGATTTATTTTAAATTTAAGAAATAATTTTCAACCAATCAACCTCTAGAATTAATTTATATAAACCTATTTGTATCTTCTAGAATCTCCAGCCTAAATGTAAAACATTATGTTTATGTCATTGTAGATGAATTCTCTAGATACCCATGGGTATTATTTCTAGATAAAAAAGTGATGTTTTATATTACTTAATTAAATATTACAAATCTATAGAAAATATTAGTGGAATTATGATTTTGACCTTAAGGAGTGATCATGGTCAAGAATTTGAAAATCATGACTTTGAATCATTCTGTTTTCAAAATGGATATAATCACAACTTATCGGCTCATAAGATACCACAACAAAATGGTGTGGTATAAAGAAGAACTAGGAGTCTTAAAGAGATATACGTAACCATGTTAGATGAGTATGACCTACCTATCTATATTTGGGATGAAGCTATTAATACAGGTTATTATACTATAAATAGAGTATTGATTAAACCTCTCTTAAAGATAAAACATTGTGAGTTATAGAATAATCGAAATCCAAAGGTTAAATACTTTAGAGTTTTTGGTTGAAAACTTTTTATTCTAAATAAAAACAATAATTTGGAAAAAAACTCTAAGAGTGATGAAGGAATTTTCCTTGGGTATTCAACTTCCAGTAAAGTATATAGAGTGTTTAACAAGAGAACCATAATAATGGAAGAATATGTTCATGTTAAATTTGATGAAACTGATCCCAATTAAACTAAGACTAAAATAGTGAACCTTGAGGATTATATTTCAACTCTGAATGTAAATAATAAACCTTCTAAAAGTTATGTTAAACAAATATATAGTTCATCTAGTAAACTATGAGAACCTGAACAAGAAGAAGAGATTGAGTCTACCAGCTCCTCTTCGCAAAGACCCACTAGGAATCATAGACACCACTCTTTAGATGTTGTAATATTTAACCTAGAAAGAGGTACAAAAACTATAGCTTCCCTGATAAATCAAATTGAATATCAGGCCTTCTCATCATAGATTGAACCTCAAAACATTAGTGATGCTATCAATGATGAATTCTGGGTAATAACTATGCAATAAGAACTTAATCAGTTCAAAGGAAACAATGTTTGGAAACTTGTTGACCAACCTAAATACACCTTTACTATTAGAACTAAGTGGGTCTTTAGAAACAGGGGTGATGAGTCCGTAACTATAGTATTAAATAAATAAAAATTAGTTTCACAAGGTTATAATCAAGAAGAAGGTATTGATTATGAATAAATTTTTTTACCTATAGAAAGACTTGAAACCATTAAGATATTACTTTCCTATTCCTCAAATTTATAATTCAAACTATATCAAATGGATATAAAATGTGAATTCTTAAATGGATTTATAATTGAGGGTTTTTTTTGTTTTACAACCCCTAGTATTTCAAAATCCACATTTTCCAAATCGAAGTTTTAGATTAACAAAAAAATTTATGGTTTAAAACTGGATCCTAGAGAAATGTATGATAGTATTACCTCTTTCCATATTTCAATTTTTTTTTCAAAAGTCATATCCGATCCAACCCTATTTATAAAAATAATTTCAATAGATGTTTGAATAGTACAAATATATGTAGATGATATTATTTTTGGATGTAATAAAAATTCACTACTAGAAATTTAGTATATAGCCACGGTTTGGAACCATGACTATAAGCCCCAAAACCAAGGCTATAGGTCTTTATCCACAATTAAAACCAAGGATATAGCCCTAGAGTCATGGTTTCCAACCTTGTCAGAAGAGTAATACACACAGGGTCTATATCCATGGTTTGAAACCATGGATATAAGCCTTCCCATTTCATAAAAAAAACACCACCACCCTCCCCCCTGCACATCCCCCCTTGCCATAGCCCACCCTCTACAAGGTCCCCCCACCCACAACTGCACATGCACCCCCTACAAATACCCCCCCCCCTTTACTCCCCCTGGATAACCCACCTCCCTAGACAACTCCCCCCCCCTTTTGTGGATAGACCCCCACTCCCACCTGTACAGCCCATGCTCCCCTTGCAATAGCATGCCCCCTATATTTCCCCCACCCTACAACCCCCTTGAAAAGCCCCACCTTCACCCACTGGACAACCCGATTCCCTGAATAGACCCCCACCCACCTTCCTGGACAGAACCCCTACAAATTTATGTTTCCACTACCCCTAGACAACCCCCTCTCCCTGGGCATACCCGTTTCCTGGATAGACCCCCACAACTCCCCTTACACATCCCCACCACTCCCATGCGGTACCCCTGCAAATCCTACCCTCCACTCCCCCTGGATATCCCCTCCCTAGATATACCCCCACCCCCTTCTTGGAAATAACCCTTCCCTTCCTAGATATCCCCAACCCCACACATCCCCCCTTTCAGTAGCCCACCCCCTTCAAAGCATCCCACCACTCCCCTTGCAGCCCCCTACAAACCCCCCCTCCACTCCCCCTGGACAACCCCCCTCCCTGATAGACCCCCTTTCCTGGATAGACCCCCCACCACTCCCCCTGCATATCCCCCCACTCCCCTTGTAGTAGACCACCCCTTAAAAAGCCCCCACCCCCTACAGCCCCTGTAAATCCCACCCTCCACTCCCCCTGGACAACCCCCCTCCCTGAACGGACCCCACCCCCTTCCTAGACAGACCCCACTGCAATGTCCCCCCTCCACTCCCCCTGGAAAACCCCCTCCCAAGATTGAACCCCTTTCTAAATAGACCCCCAATCCCCCTGCACATCCCCCACTCCCCTTGTTGTAGCCCACCACCTGCAAATCCCCCCAACCACTACCCGTACAACACCCCTATAAATTCCCCCTACACTCTCCCCTAGATATCCCCCTACCTAGAAAGACCCCCACCACCTTCCTGTATAGATCCCCCTCCCTTCCTAGACAGACCCCCTCCCTGGACAGACACCACCCCCTCACTGGACAGACACTCCCTCCCTGCATCACTTTTTAGGGAAAAAAAAACTTAAATTGTTTCACTATAATCCATTACCATTTATTTCTCCAAGAATTTGGAGGTATATAATAAAAAACTATTTTAAATCTAACTTATATCATGTGTTGAAATGAAAATTTAAAAGAATAAAATATGATCAAAAAATAAAACATACCCAAAACATAGCATCCCTTAAACCTAAGATTATACTTCATGTTCTACCTAGTTTTCTATACACTAGAAAAATAAGTAAGAACATCACCCTAGAGCATGTAAGTCCCAACACATTATTTATAAATAAGATATGGTATTAAATAAATTTATAAAAGATATTACTTAAACCAAAATATCTCAAAGTTCTAATGCAGTTTTTGTTATACACTGCATCACGTGTTTATGGAAGAAAAGAACCAAAATTATATCACTACAATCCATGACCATGAATAGATCCTTGAATCTAGAGGAATATAATTAAAAAACTACCGGAAAACTAAGTAACTTATACATCAAGTTGAAACGAAAATTCATAATTGTAAATAATTATAAAAAATTGAATACAACAATATAAATAATATCCCGAGAGAAAAGATGGAGTGTCCCTATGGGTGAGGAGTGACAATACCCTATATCATTGAGAAGGGAGTGTCACTATGGGTGAGGAGTGATAAGACTCTATATCCTGGACACCCTCCTAGACACCCCCTCCCTCTTGGACTCCCCCTCCTAGATACCTCCCCTTCAAGAAACCCCCTCCCTCTTGGAAACACCCCCTTTCTCCTGGACACCCCCTAGACACCCCCTCCCTCCCGGACACCCCCTCCTGGAAAACCCCCTCCGTCCCAGAAAACCCCTCCCTCCTGGACACACCCCTGGACACGCCCTCCCTCCTGGACACCCCTTCCAGGGAAACCCCCACTCACCTACACACCCCCTCCTGGACACCCCCTTTTGGAAAACACCCCTCCCTCCTGGACACACCCTCCTGGAATCCCCCTCTTAGTATGTAGATTTATGAGTTTTATGTATTGATCCTTGTATATTTATTTCTTAAATGTTTTAGATCCTTTATATGACTATGTACATTCCCATGGGGGTTGAACTCTATCTAATCTGGTAGAAAACGGGCTTTAGAAGGATAATAGGGATTTTATCTTGGGAAATACTGATCACATAGTGTGTATTATAGTAGCACATGCCATCTGTTATTTCTATTCGGTAAAGACTATTTTTTGGGAACAAAAAACATTTACCAGGGTACACATCATGTAGTAGGACATATCCATGTGGTTGAGAACATGGGATGATAACTCATGTTAAGAAGAAACATTCATATAATACTATATAGTCAGTAAACAAGTGTGCCTGAGAATATCTAGGTACATGGGAATGGGGTGACGTACATAGGCATGAGCTGAGGTACCTAGGAATAGGCTGGAGGACACTTTCAAATGTCATTGTTGATTGAAAACACCATTTATGTGAGTTAGATTCCTTGTATGATCACATGGGTAGAAAGATGAGTGTAGTAAAGGACTCACATAGGTGTCCAGGAGAGGTTACACATCATTCAACTATCGTTACACATTGTGTACTTTCCTTATAGATTCCTGGTACCATAAGGGGACACAACTATGGTTTGAACTTATGAGACACATGTGTAATATATGAGGACACACCAAGTACCCCTTTAATCAAATTTCTACCATATATCTATGTATTTATAAATCATAATGAGTTCATGAGTAGCCTATATAGATTAGTTTTCCATGTAGAGAATGATTGTATCCTCTTTTTAGGCATCATATCTAATGTTAAAAGTGGTAATAATGGGATGATACTCTTAGTGACACATAGACCGTTAATTTTTTCTTAGGATTCCTTGGTCCATACCTCCAAGGGTACAACATGGAATTACATACCGATGCTGGGATAGTGTTCCCCTATATGGAATTATTTTAGATATAGTATGGAGAATCCCTCTAGGAGGCCTGGGGTAGGGTCCCCTATGATATGATTTTTATAGGAGGGGTTTGTGATATCTTTGCGAATAATATACATTGGGTGATGATCCCATATCTAGAAGTGAAATCTAACAGGGTTCAAAATATCATCATGCATATAATACCCTACTAGACACCCCTCCCTCCTAGACATCCCATCCCTCAAGACACCCCCTTGGACACCCCCCCCCTCTTAGACAACCCCCCTTTTGGACCCCCCCCCCCCACACACACACCTACACCAGTCCTGGAAACCCCCTCCCTTTGAAAATCCTACCCTCCACCCCCATTCATGAGGAACAGACCAAAAATAATTAAAGGACCAAACATGAATAAATAACACAAGAACATAAAAAAATGAGGATCATTTTATCATTGTAATTTGTAGTATCCAAGAAGGAAACACTACGAAATTCTATTTTTAGTAGTCCAAAGAACTAATAAATTACAAAATGAATGAATAATTCTAACCATTCAAGGAAAAAATATAAAATAGTTTCAAAATATTTCATTTACACACTCATAAAACAATTGAAATTTGAGTTATAAGATACTGATAAAGAGCACTTGTTTCTGAAAGTTAACTAACCCAACAACTAAAACACGAATAAAAATTCATCAACCAATTTATCTTTAAACACAACCTATTAAAGTACGAAAATACGCATAATAAAGTGATGGAATGTGATAAATAATTAAAGAGAAACCAATCTTGTGTAATTAAATTTAGTTTTAGAAATTTATAAAACTAGTAAAAAGTTGATAAAACCATAAAAGAACCAATTGATCTATTGTATTCAAACCAATAGTTTGATCTCCCCAACAGTTTTTTATAGCAGCACCCTCTACAGAAGAAGAATCATTTGAAATAGCACCTAGAAGCATTTGCAGTGACACACATTATCGTTATAATAACATTCACTCTAATATGTTTTTTAAGTATCTGATTATTTTGAAAATGAATTTTCAGATACTGTAAAATTTTAGAAAAATAGAAACACATGTATTAGTTTAGTTTTTTAATATGTTATTGTAATTTTTCAAAATATACATTAAAATTGTAAAACAGTTTCATATACTAATTTTTTTTAATCCAGTTCAAAATATATATTAAGTGTTGATATTTCTTTTTTTCAAACTCTCTCCTAGAATCCCCATTACCTAATTTTTTTTAAGGATTATAGATTTCATAAAATAGGATTTTCAAGCCTTCATATGACATTAAAATTTTAGGAATTTATTGCACCAGATGTTAAAAAAATAAAATATTGTTGGAACAATTATTCTCTCTTGCAGGATTGATTTAAACAATCCGAAGAAGAGGGATGTCTAAGCTTTGTCACAAAAACAAAAGTTAAATAAACTAAATTCTTTTAAGTTTTGGGAAGATTTTTTGGCACAAGAATTGGGTTGCGATGAAGCACATGAAACATGAAATCCCTCAATCAGAAGCTTCACTTAAAGAAAAGGTCACAAACCCAAAAATCCTAATCATAATCCCATGTAAAAGTGTGTGTGCAAGAAGGGGGAGAAGTGCCACCAAAGAAAGAGTATACCGATAATTAGAATCTGCATAATTTTTGACACTCTAAAAGTATTAACAAACCTTAGAAAGGGCATCTATGAATATCCTTGAAATTAGAATTTGTCATTCTGATGATATATGAACATATTTAGGAATAGAACACTAGACATTTAGAATTACCTACAAGTAAAATTAAATAGATTAGATCATTTCAACTTGATATGGCATAATAAATTATAGTAATGTGATTTAAGAAACTTACACTTATTGTTTTCTATAAGTTCCTTGGATCTTTAGGGCCCTCAAAGAAGAAATAGTGATTTATGTGGAATACATAATTGATGATTGGAATTGCATACAACCAATACATGCTCCATTCCACCAATAAAGTCCTCGAGAACCTGATATACCATATTCCCTTTTTAAGGTACAAAAAATAGAGGTTCCAACATCATTATCATGATAAAGAGAAAAAATCACAAAAAATAACTAATGCTAGAACTATAAACCTGATAAAACATTCAGAAAACTGACACTAGAATATTTTGGAGGAGATAAATAAAAGGTGTAATTTTTAAGTACAAGACAAGTTGAATCACAAGAGATAGTTCCATATGAGGTTAAATAACCAAAAGGAGGAAAATATACCGTTGGAGCTGTGCCTGAATCGGTTCACCTATATAAGAAATTTAAAAGCTAGAAAAATGGGGGAGAGAAATTAATAGTAGAAATATAAAGGAATCAAAAAAAGGAAAATTAGGCTACATTCCGTTGGAGGTGTCCTGAAGGAGATAGAGGGGCCGCCTCAGAGAATCGTTAGTGAGGAGGTACAATGGTCACGTTGGAGGAAGATACGATTAAATATAATAATAATAAAACTTAAAAAATACATAAACAAACATACATCCTAATAGAATAATTCAATATATTTAGAAATAGTCATAAATACCACAATAAAATTAAATATTACAATAATAAAACTTCACTGCATAATAAAATTGTACATATTAACAATCCAAAAATAAAATTTACATCAATAGTGAGTCTCAATGTCAGTATCATCAGAATCATGACAACCATAATCCACACCTCCTACAGAAAGACCATCACCTCCTCTCACACCAATAACATCATCATCTATATTTGCATCAGTACTAAAACTGGCACCGACACCAGCACTGGGTCTGGATCCGGCTCCAGCTCTAGTTTTGGCTCTGGCTTCAGCTCCGACTCTAGCTCTGGCTCCTACTTCAGCTCTGGCTCCAAATTCATCTCTAGCTTTGGTTATAGATCCAGCAGAAGAATCTACATTAGGAGAAAACATTGACATCAAACATGTGTCAACCACTCTAGCTGCTTCTGGTAGAAGTGTAGAAGGAATGAAATACATAACTTTCATCATATTTTCAGTTATTGCCTTTTCTGATTTTTGAGTTTCTTGTTTGATTACATCATTAATCTATTCCACTGTAACCAAAACAGAAACGTTACAGAAATAAACATTGTCAATAAAATAGTATCGAGAAAGTACAATCTTTTTTTGAGGTCGACAACGCACTCTTCCCCGATGCTCATATCCTAATACTTGGTGTAGATGATCATTCGAGCCCAAATTGTCAGGTTCTTTTTCTGCCAATGCCTCCAAATCATTTTGTTGATTGATATATAACATAAATTAAAATGAAAAAATAATAAGGAATTAAATTCATTCAAAATAAAAGAAATTTAAATATACTTACAATCACCTTCTCGGTGTCGGTATTTTTCATAACACTGTCTTTCTTTTTTTCTGCTTGTACAAAATAAAGTAGAGCAAGAAATGTGGCCCTCGATATTCCATAAATTTTTCTGAAAAAAAATAAATAAATCAAAATTGGAAGTTATAAAAAATACACTAAATGAAGCTAAATATTTTAAAATTTAAATTACTTATTTTTTCTCATGATCTAGGAGTGAAGTGTGTCCATGAGTATAAATTCGTTTCATTAAACTATTATTTTTTTTCTATCTGATTTATCATATAAAAAAATAATTATATAATTTTATTAACATAAAAAAAACTATTTTTCAAATGAATAAATAAATAGATAAATATATATTTAAAAAATACCTTAAACCCTGGACACTTCCAATAGATAATTATCTCTTTGTATTGTGATATTGGGAAATCACAAATCATCGGTACTTCTTCAAGATCCATACCAACTCTCTTTTTACACCCAAGATATTAGTCATACTTGTATGATCTCCACATTTCAATGAAATCTATTAACCTTTAAACCTTGGAATTTTGTGCATCAGAAAAATTATATCGAAGCTGCAATGAAAAAAAAATATTTGTTAAGAAAATATTATAAATTAATATATATATAAGGTGATTAAAATTTCTTACCCAATTATCTTCCCAGGAATTTTTCTTTATTTGTTCACCAACTTTCCTCCAACTTATTGGTTGATCCAGTATGATATTCTTATGTCTAGTAAGTGTTCCTATAAATCTCTTACATTCCTTACCATTTATTTAAAATTATAGCCCTATCCTCATTGTATTTAACCATGATTTGTGTGTGTTGATTCCAAAACTCTCACATTTTTGTGCGGCCTCATTATATGGTAAAGGCAAGAGGTAATCCTAGAAAAAAAATAAAGGAAAATAATATATATGAATTTATCATTAATCCATAACAGTAATATTTAAACATACACTAGTAGATGGGGGATCTTCTGACCCTGGAAGTGTTGCATCTAGAGGGGGATTAGCCTCTATAGTAGGTGGGATATCTACATTAGGTGTACTATGTATAGTAGATGATGATAAGTGTAATTATGGAGGGATAAAAACCAATAGATAACCCTGTAAAGATGAGGGTGGATATAGATATGGATATGGTGGTGGGATATATGGTGGTGCATTTCCCTGTATAGTGGATGTTAAGAATGGAAAATAACGAGAGATGGGTGTCTGAGAACTACCAAATGATGTGGGTGTGGGAAGAAAGGGATATGGAAAAGGTGGGTATGGATAATATGAAGGTGGAGTAAGGGGAGGATGACCTTTAGGTGACTCAAGAGGAATAGTTTTAGGCTGAATTATAGAATCAGTACCCCCAACATACTATCTACCTCAATAGCATAATCCAACCGTCTTTTCAATGATATAGCCTAAAATGACATATATGATAAAATTATTTGAACAATAACAGGATAAACTGTAACGACCCAACTCTTTGTCAAAGGTACAGATCGTTAGTTTTTCTTTCGAACCATTCCTTTAAGATTGTTTAATGTGTGTGATGTTCTAAGGAAGGCCTGGGGAGTGTCTGGGGTTTGTTTGGAGCCTGAGAGTTTGAGAAATGGACTTGCAGATAAGGGTTCATGTCCTGCGCACGGGTTAGGTTAACCATGCGGCCTTTGGTCTGGAGGCAAGGAGGTGTGCACAGTTTGTGAACGGTTTGGGTAAACCGTGTGTGTATCCCGTTCCACCCTTTTTCTGGAGGCCGTGAGATGTGCACGATTTGTGCATGGTTTGGTAACCCGTGCGCCTAAACCGTGCGACCCAGTTCTGGGTAAAATTTCCTTTTTTCCCTTCATTAATTTTATAAGGCCCAAGCCTCTTTCTTCTTCTTCCCATAGATAGAACCAGAGAGGATCCATCTTTTGAGCTCCAAACCCTCTCCTCTCTCTTTTCCTTGCCGTTTCTTCCCTCGGTGTCCGTTTCTGGATCCGACGGAAGTGTTGGAAAGGCCAATGTAAGGCTTACCACACCCAAGCCTATTTCCTTGGTGAATATTTCCTTCTATTGTGTTATTTTGATGCAGGCTCATATGCCCTATTTTCAGGGCATTGGACTAGAACTCAGATCTCTTCCAATCTATTGTGAATCTGAGGTTGATATCAAGCGAGCCTACTCCTACAACCCTAAGTTAGGTGGTCACATGGTTTCCATTTTGGGGTTTCACCTTTTTGAGTAATTATCTTTGTTCTGTGGTTTTTCTTTCACCAAAACCTGTATTTATAATGACCGATTCATATCTAAATGACCGATGTGATATGATTTTAACGAATCAATCCTTGTTCGGGTGTTTTGATTTGGTATGGAAAGGGAGTGGTCAACCATAGGTGTTATTCCATGATAATTGGACCTTTTTCACCTTTGAACCTTAATGATATGTCTTTAAAGGGAATTTTCCATGTTAGTAAAATGATATGACTTTGTTAGAGGTTAGCTAGGATGAGATATCTTTAACCCCTTGAATTAATTGAAATGTATGTATGCCATGCTTTGCTTATGTGATATTATAAGATTGATATGCCTTTCAATGCTAATGTGATATGATATAATATGGTTTTCCTTATATAATGTGATATTAATGGTTATAATTTGTTGTGTTGACATGATTGTGATAATCCGTGTGTTGTGCGGGAGGTATTCTTACCCCATTCTAGATAAATCTCAGTGATTGAGGATGAGAGGCATTTATACATCATGACCATATAACCTTTATGGGTGGGAAGAATTTCTACCCCACGCCAGATACAATGATTAAGGACGAGAGGCATTTATACCTCGTGCCCATATAAACTTTATGGGTGGGAGGCATTTCTACCCCACGCCTGTTACAGTGCTTGTGGACAAGAGGCATTCATACCTCGAGCCAGAGATCATTATTACAGATGTGAGGAGTATGGATGAGAGGCATGTTTACCTAGTGCCAATGATAACCTATATATATGTACTTATACCTCTGGTGATTGTTCAGTTTACCAGCCATGAGCTGAAGCAGGTAGACCCGCTAGGTGTCCTTCTAGAACCTGAGCTGGAGGGTTGTTTATTTACTTTTCATTCCTTACTTGCAGTATATTACTCACTTTGCTTGCGAACACCTATTTGGATTGCACGTAGACCCAGTTGGTGGTGGCCTATTGAGACTTGTCTCACACCCTACCCGAGCGTCCTCTTGGGAACCCATGTAGACTTTACTGCTGCAGGTATAAGTAGGGGAAAAGGCACAGCTTCAGGTTTTTGATACATGTATGTTCTAGCTGGAGATCTAGAGCAGAGTATCAATCTTAGATAGAGTTTCCCGTGGACAACTTTTTTTTATTTTTTTTATTATTGTATAGCATGATTGTCTTCTATTTCCATTGTACTAGCATGCCATGAATCCAATTTGTATCAGACACTTCCTGTGTGGCTTTTGTATATTTATCAGGGTTTTCCTTACTTATGTTGTTTGGTTGTATGTTTCCTTTTTCTCCTATTTATCCATTGGTTGTGCTTCCACTATTTCTATTACTTTGCTGCTATTCTGCTGTGTACTCTGACATGGGGGTACTGTCTCCCCACTGAATTACCATTACACCCCCGCTGCTAGTCGACAGCCCCTGGCCTATGGGGAGACGATCCAGGGGTCATGTGGCCAACTAGGCTCGGGGCTCGGGTTGAGGGGCAGCTGGGTCCGGGATGTCACAAAGTGGTATAAGAGGGTTTCTTTCTTTCTTTATTTATTTACTGTTTGGCAAAAATAGACTTGGAGAATGGGAACACTTAGGGACTTAGCCAGGAGCCGTGCTTGGGCATCACAAACCCATGTACCGGGAAAAGAGCAAGTTGCCTATTTTTATGTTGTTATTGATCCTGCTATTTACTGTTGATATCGTTTCACCATTGGGTGTTTAACATGTTTTGTGATATTATTGAGATTTGAAAAGTTGGAATCTGGATTTCATGGTTTGACTCAATCAAATGAGGGTTATGCAAGAGAACATGCATAACGATAGGCACAATATTATTAGGCCATGTATATTACCATGCCACCTTTTAAATTTTCAGGGAGTATTTTTTGTTGTTTATTTACACGCCTTGTTAATATGTGTGTAGCTGTTCTAACCTTTAATGCATGTTGTGAATTGAAGAATGATTTGGTTTTAGTGGGTGTCACTATTTGGTTCATAAGGTGTATGGGCCCTTATGGATCAGAATATGACATTCCAGCTAAAATAATCTTTTGGTTTAAAGGAAATCCAAATACTTGATTAGCACAAGTAAATAAGGCATGACATCCATGTGTGTGTCATCTTTCAGTTCATGAGGAGTATGGACACTTATGAGCTGGGAAATGCCATATCAACGGACTGAGTTAAATTGGAAAAGTTACAGGCCTTACTAAGAATTCCTATAGTTGTGGCTAGGTGATCTTAGGGGTAGGAAGGCTTAGTATCGGTCCTAGATTCTAGAGTTTATCCTTTAATTTCTGTTGGTTACTTCTTTTGAGACGTTTGTTTGGCATTGTAGAACTATGACTCTGAGACATCCTCGAGTCGTGCATGCTGAAAGAGGAGACGATCACGTTCCTGAAGTGGCATGCCCGGATCCACCACTTGATCTTCCTATCGAGCCACTTGTGGATCTTCTTTCTATTCCTGAGATAGGCGTTGGTACCCAGTTCCGTGAGAACTTCTTGCGTATGATGTAGATTATGCAAGGTGGAGTGCGACCTGCCCTGAGTATGATAGAGTTGACCCGTGAGTTTCAGTCGCATTATCCTCCTACATTTATGAGAGATGGCGGACCACTTGCTGCAGAGTATTGGTTGGAATCTATTCTGACCATCTTTGACCACCTTGAGACGCCTCCAAAGTGGAGGGTCAAACTCGCAGCTTATATGCTACGTGGTTCAGCCAGGAGGTGGTGGGATGTCATCACCCAGTCGGGACAGCAGAGAGATATGATCTGGACTAATTTCCATACCGTCTTCTATGATTATTTCTTTCCCCAGACTTTGAGGGCTGACATAGCTGGGGAGTTTATCAATTTGCAACAAGGGACCATGAAAGTCATGGAATATTTGTCCCATTTCACTGAGTTACATCGTTTTTCTCCTACACTAGCTGCTGATGATATCACAGCTGCTAGGAGTTTTGAGGATGGGCTGTGTTATGCCATACGGTTGTTGGATAACATGTTCAGGTTGATGACCATTTCAGAGATTGTCAATCAGGCACTGATCACAGAGAGGAACTTGAGAGAAGCGGACAGTGTGAACCGGGGTGGTTCTGCACCAAAGGGTTCTAGTGGATCTGCTTCTGGGAAGAAGCGGCATTTTGAGGACTCTAATGGTGTTAGTGGTGGTAAGACCATTTTCTTAGGTGGTACTTCTATCTGTCACTAATGTGGGGTGATAGGACATATGAAGAGGCACTGTACGTGAAACCCAGTGGAGTGCAGAGGTTGTGGTTGGTTGGTTCATCTCCACCGCTTCTGCAAGACTTTTCCCCTAGGGTCTAGTGAGCAGGGATATTTACCTACTCCACGATCTGGCGCTAGATCGGTAGGATCCCATCAGTTAGGTGGTTGGAATACCTCCGGTCGATCAGGCCATGGCATCAGTCAAGGTAGATGTAATCAGGCGTATGACTCTCAGCATCAGCAGGGCGGGTCTGCTCAAGAGAGCTAGGCTATGACTCAGGGTCATGGTGCCAGCCAGTTGTATGTAGTTGAGCCTACGCCGCAGGAGAAGTACGCTGGACCACCTACTGTACGAGGTATGATTCTTGTTTCCTCTACGTTAGTATCTATTTTGTTTCACACATGCGCTTATCACTATTTTATATCGGAGTCAATTATCGGATGTTTGGGCCTCGACATTCATGGTATGATCACGTTAGATACCCCGTTGCGTATCCTTTTAGAGGGAATTCGTCGTTGTCAGAATTGTCCCCTCGAGGTGGGTGGTTAACTTTTCGTGTGGAACCTATATGTTCTGGATATGACAGGTTTTGATGTAATAATCAGGATGGATTGGTTAGTTCCCTATAGATCCCGGATTAAATGCTATCATCGAAGGGTGGCGTTTACATCACCAGAGGGCGACATGCATATGCATAAGGTAGAATGGGATCTTAGTGTGACAGTTGTAGGACCAGAACACTAAATTTTAGGTGGTGTCACGACACAGGTTTCCCGTATTTATCTCGATGACGAAGGGTTACAACCCTCTGTTAATCCTTCAATGGTGGAGCATTTCAGTGATGTCTTTCCTGATGATTTCTTTGGTCTACCTCCAGTGCGAGAGGTGTATTTTACTATTGATCTTATACCAGGAGCAGAACCAGTGACCATTCTGCCTTATAGGATGGAACCTAAGGAACTTCTGGAGCTTAAGAGTCAGTTGGAAGACATGGAAGAAAAAGGATTTATACTTCCCAGTACTTCTCCTTGGGGATCACCGATTCTCTTTTCCAAGAAGGAAAATGGTACCCTTCACCATTGCGTGGATTATCGTAAGTTAAATCAGCTGACTATTAAGAATCAGAATCCTTTACCTTGAATTGACGACCTCTTCGATCAGCTCCAATGAGCAAAGGTGTTTTCAAAGATAGATTTGAGGTCAGACTATCACCAGGTGCACATTAGGACTTTGGACATACCTCGTATGGCGTTCAGGAGTAGGTATGGTCTCTATGAGTACCTAGTCATTCCGTTTGGGCTTACGAATTCACATGCAGTGTTTATTGCTCTTATGAATAAGATTTTTCACCCTTACCTTGATTCTTTTGTGGTTGTATTTGTGGATGATATCTTAGTCTATTAACGCTCGAGACACAACCATGAAACCTATCTTGAGATCGTGCTAAATACACTAAGAGAGTATCAGCTTTATGCTAAGCTCAGTAAATGCCACTTCTGGATAAAGAAGGTTCACTTCCTGGGTCACATTATCTCTATGTCTGGAGTTTCAGTTGACCCTGAAAAGGTGAGTGTTGTAATTTCTTGGGAACATCCCAAGAACGTCTGTGATATCAGTAGTTTCTTGGGGATTGCTGGATATTATAAGAGTTTTATTCAGGAATTTTCATTCCTAGAAGCACTGCTTAAATCTTTGACCAAAAATGAGGTGAGATTCGATTGTCCAGGACCTTGTGAAGCAGTTTTTCTGGAACTAAAGGTTAGACTAACTTCAGCACCGATACTGATCTTGCCGGAGCCAGAAAAAGCTTATACGGTCTTTTGTGATGCATCAGGTATCGGGCTTAGAGCTATCTTGATGCAGGATGGGTGAGTCGTTGCGTATGGTTCTCGTCAGTTAAAGCCTCTTGAACAGAATTATCCAACACACGACCTCGAGCTCGCAGCGGTTGTACATGCCTTGTGCCATTGGAGACACTATTTATTTGGAGAGCATTTTGTGGTATTCACTGACCACTAAGGCTTCAAATATATCTTCACTCAGCGTGATCTAAATCTTAGGCAACACAGGTGGGTCGAGTACCTTCAATCCTTTGACTTTGAACTGACCTACACTTCGGGGAAAATAAATTCAGCAGCCGATGCGCTACGTCAGAAAACTCAGGCGCAAGTGGTTCAAGAATCTAATGAGGAGTGGAAGCTGATGGCCCTATTTTAGGAGATGCACGTTGAGGTTCAGGACGGTCGGGACCAGACTACTCTCTCAGCCTTAGCAGTGACATCTACTCTTTTGGAACAGTTCAGGGCTAGACAGTTATCAGATCTGGAAGGCCTTGTTCTACGAGAAAGTGTGGTTGATGATGCCTCTACATATTGGATCGTGGATGAGGGTGATACATTATTGTTCCATGGGCGTGTATGGGTCCCAGAAGACATCAGAGAGGAGCTGATGAGATATTTCCATGCCTCATCATGAGCAGTTCACCCAGGTATCACCAAAATGCACTAGTGCAGAAAATGTTATTTACGTCAGTTATTTTTCATTTTTTACGTCGGTTGTTAGCCGAAGTTAATACGGATGACGTTATAAATAACGTTTTTCATGTCGGTTATTTAAAAACCGATGTAACAAACATAGAATCATGGTGTTTATCATGTCGGTTAATTAATAACTGACATGAAAAAACCCAGAGGGGGGTTTATAATGTCGGTTATTATATAACCGCCATGACAAACCAGGGGGGGGGGGGTTATCACGTCGGTTATATAATAACCGACGTTATAAACATGTACCGAGGATTTCATTACGTCAGTTATTAAATAACTGATGTGATAAACTCCTGGGGTGATGGTTTATCACATAGGTTATATAATAACTGATGTGCTAAACTAGTCGGGGGGGGGGGGGGGGTTATCACATTGGTTAATCAATAACTGACATGATAAAAGGCCTGAGATATGGTTTATCACGTCATTTATTTAATAACTGATGTGATAAACAATTTCCGAGGCCTTTTATCACATTGGTTATTGATTAACCGACGTGATAAATCATTTCCCAGGTCATTTATCACGTCGGTTATTAAATAACCGACGTGATAAACCATGGCACAAGTGTTTATCATGTCGGTTATGAAAATAACCGATGTGGAAGACAAATATTTTCTTAAAAAAATCGACTTTAGTCCTCTGCTCTCCCCCAGAATCAACCAGAAACCAAATCAACAATTCGTACCACAAAAACAGAAGGAGATCAAAACATGAACTAAATCAAATTTAAGACTTTATATTGATAACATATAAAACATACCCCACTTGATAGCCCCCACCCTCATTTATACCCCCTGGACAGACCTCCCCCACCCCATTGGAGCCCCACCACACCCCTAGACTGCCCCCCGACCCCTGGAGAGCCCCAAACACCCCTCGACACCCCCACCCTCCTAAACAACACCCCCTCACCCCCTTACCCCACTTGACAGCCCCCACCACACCCCCTAAACTGCCCCCCCGACCCCCTGGAAAGCTCCAAACACCCCAGAAATCCCTAAACAACCCTTGACAACCCCCACCTTCCTGAACAGCACCCCCTCACCCCCTCACCCCACTTGACAGCCCCCACCACACCCCTAGACTGCCCCGACCCCCATGGACAGCTCCACACACCCCGAGATAACCCCCCCACCCTAATGTATACCCCCCACACCCTGGATAGCCCTCCCCCACCCCACTGGAGCCCCCCACCACACCCCTAGACTTCCCCCACCCTCCTAAATAGCACCCCCTCACCCCCTCACCCCACTTGACAGCCCCCACCCCATTGGAGCCCCCACCACACCCCTGGACTACCCCCCAACCCCCTGGACAACCCCAAACACCCCTCGACAACCCCCACCCTCATGTATACCCCCCACCCCCTGGACATCCCTCCCACACCCCTGGATAGCCCTCCCACCCCCTGGACTGCCCCCACCCGACCGGACAACCCTCCCAAACCCCTGTACACCCCCAACCCAACTGAACACCCCCACACCCTTAGAACCCCTCCCCCCAGACCAGAATCCATTCCAGAAAAAACATCATAAGTAGACCAAAACAATTAGTAGAGAAAAGTTAAACATTCACATATATAACATTCAAAACTTACACTATGAACTTAAAAAAAACTAAATCCAACCTAAACGACTACCAAATACAAAATTACAACGACAATATTCAAAATTACATTTTACATTACAAACAACTAAAATTTAATCAAACCTATAAAATAATATGAACACTCCACTTGTAAGTGTTTGATGTCTTCAGTAGTATAGGCTTGAGGGTCATTAAAAAGCTACAAATGAAAAGGATAGTAGTTAACATGAATAATGAATAAATCAAATTGAAATATTATGGCATAGTTTAAGAGGAAATCTTACCAGTTCAAAATTCACAACTGTCCCAGTTGTTATTATTTCATACACAAATCTTAACATATAATATCTGCATTCAATGACACCTTGTTTTTCATGAAAATTCTGTTTGAATGAGTGTAAATTCAATATATTATTTTTATGTAATAAATCAAAAATTACAAATTATAAATGGATATTTACCTTCACATTTATATATTTGATCTTTGCATTCTTTTTCTTTGTGATTTTTCGAAATCAAGCCCATGCCCTGTTATAAAATAATACAAATGGGGAAAATTTAAGATTTGTTATAATATATAAAACTATTGAGAAATTGAAAATTACTTTTCCAATATATTCATAAAACTTTCCCACACATCACCATGGACAAAGCATATCCAATAAAGTGCTTTCTCCCTTGGGAAAAAAACCCCTAACATCCAATGATCACTGATAAAATGAAATTTAACGTTAGTGGTTTTTTATGTTAAATGATAATTAACTCTTTGAGAGAGATGTGTTTCATACCTCTCACAAAAAGGCATCATCCAACATTGTGTGACTATATTCTTTTCATGTCTTTCGGAAATATAAATAATTCTTTGTTCCTCATCCAATACACATGCTTCAGGGGAAATAAATTGAGGGTCCATGAATCTATATACATCTGTCAGCTCATTCCTCTCACAAATTTTATAAAGATACCTAATAAAAAACAGACATAAGTATACATTTTTAATAAATATAATGCTGGGAAAAGGTGTTAAGACTTACATGGAAAAAATTTGCACCACGTTGATGCCCAACTTATCTCCAGTAACAAGCTCCATGATATCATTTTTTATAATCCCCACATTTATTTCACGTCCACAAACATGAGCTTCCATTGGAAAATCATAATGACCCGCCAAAAAATTTTAATATCTTGACAATTATTCAAGACTACTAGAATCTTTATCTGATGTCATATCCATTTGTCTTTTTTGTTGTCTATACATTATTTCTTTACCTTTAAATTATTCCTTTAAAAATAAATTGAAAAATATATTAGTTTTCAAATGATAAATTTTTTTTAATAAAATAAAATAAAATAAAAGATATAACATTCATACCTCTATGGTAATGAGTCTAAGAAATCTGGATGACCAAATTAAAAAATGGTCGATACTATGTCCAACTATCACCACCTCATCTGTAGGTAATGGTACCCGAGCTGATCTATCTATAATATCCTATACAGTGACCCTCTGATTCTCTACCTCTAATTGTTGATGGTGAACTATATCTCTTACACAATATACCAACCCATATTCTACTGTATGATGTTGAGAATAATCAACATACAAGTCGCAATAAGTAGGAAGCTGCAGTGGAGGAGTAGGATAAAAAATGGGGTCCGCAGAATGAGGTGGGGGAGTGGGAGCTACTGGCGGAGGTGGAGGATAAATAATGGGGTCTATAGGGGGAGGTGGAAAAGTGGGAGCTATAGTCTGAAATTGTCTTTGCATGTATGCAAACATAGACTGCACCGACACTCTAATCTTGTCCTCCATCATTGCATTAATATTATGAACTTCAGAGTCCAATGATTCTATTTTTTGTTTATAAACCCCCTCAACGTTAGAAGTTGAAGAATGTGGCAATACTTTTCTTACCGATACACCTGCCGGATATCCTCTTATACGACCAGGATGTTCGGGCCTTCCCAATGCTACAGATAAAATATCTTCCCTCCCAGTAGCTGTAAATGTTCCCTATGAAATCTACTCCTCAAGAGAGTCCTGTATTAATTAATTGAACATTTCTGTAATTATTGAAATTATATGAAGAAAATGGTTAACTTAAATAAATAAAATAGATATCTTACAATACTCTCAGCTATGATTCTCGATTCTTCCGAAAGATATTTCTCTTTTTTCCCTTCCGATATCTCTTCCATTTTTCATGTCTAGACGGAGGGGATGGAGGGGCCACCTCTCCAGATCTTGAAGACTCAGCTCTTAGTTGTTGAAATTTTTCTGTTATCATTTGTTCTTCCAGAAATGCATAGCCTCCCCGAGATAAACTATGTGGTTATACATTTTTATATTGGATATCTTGATGAGATTTCCTTGTTTTCTGTAAATTAAGAATAAGAAAAAATTAAAAAAACGTTAATAAGATCATTTATATAATAAAGCTTATAAAAGTTTACACTGCCCTTACCAAAAATGATATTTTTCTTCTACTTTCAAAAAACTGTCTCCATGTGTCTTCATCTATAAAAGGATATATACGACATGGATTGTCATGACTCCTATGACCATAAATGAAATCAGATGAGAGGGTTGATTTGAAATCCCTCCATCTCATGGCAGCCAGTGATAAGCATTTCTTCTTGACTCCTCCAGTGTCAGGAATATCAAATGTCATCTGATAAAGAAGAGTTTAAACAAATTATATATACAAGAAACATTTAGAGAATAGTCAAACAATATCAAAAGATCTTACCAAAATCGTCTCCCACAACTGAGAGATTATCGCTTTATCCACACTTCTCCAGTCATCATACAGAATGCTTACTTTGCTCTTAGCCCGAGTTGCTACAAAACTCTTAAAATCTTTTGCATTTAGACCTCTAGGAATATCATCATCATCAAACTCAACGACTATCCTCTGATCCTGCGTACGGGAAAGTGATAATTTTGGTAAACGTGTGCACCCATGTTTACCAACCTTTGAACTCTTTGTCATAATAGGAGCATGTGAATGTTCCTCCCCAGAGGTATGCCCAATATTCTCATCTCCAAAATCATGTGGTTGATCAACTGAATGATCTATCATTATCCTTCAAATAAAAAAAAATGTTAGTTAAAAAATATACAAATTCAAATATTTTAATACTACTGTAATCAATAAATAGAAAAGTGTACTAAGTTACGTAATAGTAAACATTGGTAATATGGTAAGCATGTTAAACAATGGTAAAGATGGTAAAGATGGTCAAGATGGTAAACATGGTAAACATGGTAAACCTGGTAAACATGGTAAATTAATTTTCACTGAACAAAAATAATAGTTATATAATTCATGTAATGGTAAACATGATAAAGTAAACTAAAAAAACTTAAAACAAACAAAAACTTATAATTATTTTATTTTAAAACATGTTTTAATAAATAAAAAACTTACAATATCTAACATTTATGAAAAAAATAAATGTAACAAAGAAATAAACATATGTTACCCATAATTTTAGGAATGTACAAATGGATTGTTTTCCCAAATTCTTTCATAGTGATCGTTCCTTATGGCACAAACCATGTCTTCAACATTCCCATCATTATGTTATGTTAATCTTTCCATAGAAGTAGGGATCTCACATAAATCATCATCTTCATCAACTTAATCCTCACCAACATATTGTTTTTTCCCTTGTAAAAGAACAGCCCACTGCATATCTGATTGATATACTAAATAGAAAATTTGTTTTTCATGTGTTTCCATTATAAAAGAATCATTTGTGTCTTCCAATCTATTCAGATTAACAAGTGTCATTCCAAATTCATCATGTCTAAAACTGTTGTTACCGATAAAACATTTACAGTTAAAAATAGGAAATTTAATTTTAAAGTAATCAACCTCCCATATGTCTTCAATCACTCCATAATATGCACTTGATGCAGAAATTGGGTCTTTGTCCTTAGCACTCGAAAAATTCATTTCTTCTGCAAACACCAATACAACACTATTCTGAACTGCACTTCTGTTGTCCTGAGCTTTCGTATAAAATGTATAGCCATTAATGTCATAACCGGACCATGTTATCACATTTAAACATAGACCACCCACTATCCATTTTAATGTCTCGGATACATCTGATCTACCAAGCAAAGTCCTTTTAATCCATGACAAAAAAGTTTTGTTGTGCTCATTCAAAATCCACATTTCTTTCTTCTTTGGATGAAATTGTTTCAAATCATTAATATGCAATGTGATATACAGTTGAGAATCAGCTATGTTATTCAAGATGTATGAGTCTAACTTCTTCATCTGTTCAGCTGACAATGATTTGACTTTTAATCCACGAATCCCCTTTCCCTCATTATTAACTCGTTCATGGCGAGATGGAGGTAAACCTATGTGATGCGCCGCAGCCAAGTAGCTCGTAAAAAACTCTGCTACCTCCTAAGAAATATACTTTTCAATAATGGAGGCTTCAGGTCGATATGAATTTTTAACATACCCCTTTAATATTTTCATATACCTTTCAAAAGGATACATCCAACGAAGATATACAGGTCCACAAGGCTTTATTTCTCAAACCATATGAATCATTAAATGCACCACTATATCAAAAAACGTTGGAGGAAAATACATTTCCAATTGACAAAGTATAAAAATTTCATCCTTTTCCAAAATTTTCAAAGCATTCACATCAATCGCCTTGTTACAAATTGAATTAAAAAAATAACACAGCTTCATCATAGTCTTTCTGACATGAATGGTCATTATTCCACACAATGAAACTGGTAGAATTTGTTGCATCATGACGTGAAAATCATGCGATTTCATACCTATAATCTTCAAGTCCTTTAATGAGGCAAAATTTTTTACATTTGGAGAATAACCTTGAGGCCCTTTGATATCATGAAGACACTGACAAAAGCTAATTTTCTCCCTCTTCGATAATGTATGACAAGCCGGGGGAAGAAATGTTCGTCTTCCTTTAGGAGTGGGAGCTAACTCCAAACATATTCCCATTGATAGTAAGTCTAATCTTGCATTCAACCCATCTTTAGTCTTTCATTTAATATCTAACAATGCTCCAATCAAACAATCACATATATTCTTCTCCACATGCGTGACATCAATATTATGTTTAACTTCATGATACCTCCAATATGGTAGCTCAAAAAATATTGACCTTTTCTTCCAAATATGTCTATCATTACCATATTTCTATGTCTTTCCCAATGTCACATCAAAGTTTTTCACCCTCTCAAAATACAGATCCAGGGATAATGGTTTTGGAGAAGTATCAAATTCTTGTGTGCCATTGAATGCCTTTTTTAGTCTTCTATAAGGGTGATCCATAGGCAAAAACTTTTGATGACCCATGTACACTGTTTTCCTCCCATGATACAATTGACAATATGACATATGTTGTTTGAAAATTGGACATGCTTTATGACCTTTAACATTGTATCCAGACAAATATCCATACGCTGGGAAGTCATTTATAGTGAACAGAAGCACTGCATGCAGTTTAAAATATTCCATTTTATAAGAATCATACACCCTAATACCATCAGCCCATAACAATTTCAAATCATCAATCAACGGTGACAAGTAAACATCAATATCATTTCCAGGTTGCTTTGGACCAGAGATCATTATACTCAACATGACATATTTTTGCTTCATACAAACTTTAGGAGAGAGGTTGTAAATTACCAATAAAACAGGCCATGAACTATGTGTGCTACTGAGGGTTCAGTATGGATTCATTCTATATGTGCACAACCCTAGTCTAAGATTTCTAATTTCATTTCCAAATGTAGAATACTGCACATCAATTTTCTTCCATTGTAGACAATCACCTGGATGACGTATTTTTCCATCACATACCCATCAGCATGCCATCTTAACCTTTTTTCATCATTTGAATTAGAAAATAAGCATTTTAAATGATGAATTATAGGAAGATACCAAAATACCTTTGAAGGGATCTTTGTAATCTTTACATCAGCCTGTGATATTTCTTTCACCTTATACCATGATTTTCCACATTTAGGGCACTCTGATAGAAATTCATATTCCTTACTATATATAATGTAGTCATTCGGACATGCATGTATTTTCTAGTATCCCAATCTCATCAGGCATAATATTTTCTTGGCATTGTAATGTAAATCTGGAAGATCATTATCTTTTGGAAGAATGTCTTTCATCAATTGTAGCAGATCTGTAAAAATTCTATCACTCCATCCATGTTTCTCCTTCAGGTTAATCAATCTTAACACCACCGACAAAACCATAAAATCAGTACAACCAAGATATAATGGTTTTCCATCATCACCATATAGACGCGCAGCTATCAGTTCTATCTCAATTTGTTCTGCTACAATATCGTGAATCATTTCTTCAATTCTATCGGAGTTACCATCTTGTGAATCATCATCATCAGTGACATTTCGTCCAGTTTCACCATTCCAAATCCAAGGGCTGTAACTTAGATTAAAACCATGACAAATTAGATGATCTTTTATCTCTCTACTTTTCAACTTCTTCATATTCAAACATTTCAGGCATGGACAGAAAAAAATGTCACTACTTGGACCATTTCGTTTAGAAAATTCCAAAAGGCATCAACACCTTCCTCATATTCATTGCTCATTCGATGTGCCATAATCCAACATCAACTCATTATTACCTATAACAAATATCAAAAATATATATATTTTTAAGATAAGACAAATATAAGTTTATATGAAAAACATCATAATTTGAATGTAAAACAATCTTGAAATATAAAACAAATCTATGCGCATTTAAAAAAATATGCTTGAATATTATTATTAAAACAAAATATAGTTAGATATAACAGTTTTAAATTCCATTGAATTAAAGAAAACCATGGCGCCTACATGGTTGATAAAAAATTGGATAAAATGGAGTAAACCTGAGAATCAAATCATATTTAAAATAAAAATTCAGATGGAGAAAATCACAATGTAAAGCCAATCATCACAACACAATCATCATGTCATAATCTCAGAAACCATGATGCAGCAGTCAATCCCCCTGGACACCCCCAACCCTCTGGACAACCCCCACCCCCCGGACAACCCCCAAAACACTCTGGACAGGCCCCCACCCCCGTAGACAGCCACCCACACCCACCCACCCCCTTAGACACCCCCCAGACACCCCCAACCCTCTGGACAGCCCCCCACCCCCTGGATAGCACCCCACCCCTCCAGACAGCACTCCCACCCCTCTTGGACACCACCCACACCCCCGACCCCCTTGGAAACCCCACTGGACATCCACCAACCCTCTAGAAAGCCCCCCACACCCCGGACAACCCCCAAAACACTCTGGACAGGCCTCCACCCCCTTGGACAACCTCCCACACCCACCCACCCCCTTGGACACCCCCCTGGACACCCCCAACCCTCTGGACAGCCCCCACCCCCCGAACAACCCCCCAAACAATGTTTTACATATAAAAAATAGGCATGGTGAACAACTAAGAACACATGAATTTAATATATACTTCAGCATGAAATATATGGAATTAAATATTATTAAATATGGAAACTTAAATGATCGTATGATAATTAAAAATAACCATTGATATTCAACTAGTCAAGTGATAACAAGTTTTCTCGATAACTAATATCATAATGAGGTAATGGATAATTCTATAAATCTTAAACATATTGTCAAGGCCTTGGCCAAGGCCTCAAAAAATTAAAGGGTAAGTCCTCAGCAGAACCCATTTTTATTTGGAATCCTGAGACATAGTGATGCATCGAAGGGCCATAGAGGTCAACAACCATTACATTATATGTCTAATAGATTCTCATATAAAAGAGGATAAACATAAGCAGAAAAAACACATGAAATATTATTTTTGAATTTATACATTTAATCAATAATCATTCTATGCAGTAATATAGGTGAATGAGATCATTAGTTGTCAATAAAAACAAAAATTACCATCAATGTCGGGCATTCTCAAAACAAAAACAAACTAAATAGAAGTAGTTGAGGCTTATGTGAATATTGCGAGTCGATCTAATAGATCTAGGGATGATAAATAAGATGATGATGGAAAAAATAGGTAATAGGGTTCAAAATTGAAGAATCTTACCTATTTTAAACACAAAAATCGCAAAATATAAATATAGACTATCTGAAAAAAAACAAATGAAATAAATTTGTGGAAGGATTACTTGAGTAATGCGAGTTGAGATGATAGATCTGAGGAGAGAAAATATGATAAATAATGAATGAAAAATGAGTTTAACATAGTGAGATCGACGAGTTGATTAGGGTTTACCGTGCGAGAGAGACGAGCCACCGGACTGTCGATCGAAAAATTGTAAATGACAATCCACAGGGCATGTTAATTTTTTAAATGTTTTATAACGTCGGTTATTAAATAACCGACGTTATAAACTATTTTTTTACATTAATAACGTCGGTTATTATAATAACTGACGTTATAAATGTATCAAATACGGCTTTTTTACGTCGGTTATTTTATAACCGACGTAAAAAAATCCGCGTGTTGGTTTTTTACGTTGGTTATTCTATAACCGATGTAAAAAAGACATCTGAAATCACAGTTTTTTACATCGGTTATTGTATAACCGATGTAAAAAACTTATGTGGGTTGTTTTGTTACGTCGGTTATAAAATAACCGATGTCAAAAAGGCCTCAAAAGCTGCATTTTTGACGTCGGTTATTTTATAACTGACGTAAAAAATGAGATATCTACGAGTTTTTTACGTCGGTTATCAAATAACGGACATAAAAAACCTCCGCGCTTTGGGTTTTTATGTCGGTTATTTTATAAATGACGTAAAAAACTTGTAGATATCTCTTTTTTTACATTGGTTATCAAATAACCGACGTAAAAAACCAAAGCGATGGGTTTTTTTACGTTGGTTATTTGATAACCAACTTAAAAAATGAACGCACACAATTTTTAATGTCAGTTATTAAAATAACTGATGTTAAAAATCTACTCATCACATTTTTTACGTCGGTTATAAAATAACCGACGTAAAAAACCACATTTCACAGATTATCACGTCGGTTATATATAACTGACGTAAAACTGGTGACGTAAATAACATTTTCCGTACTAGTGATGTATCATTATTTACAACGACAGTACTGGTGGCCTAGAATGAAATGGGAGATAGCTGGTTTTATCACGTGTTGTTCCACCTATCAGCAGGTGAAGGCGGAACATCAGCATCCAGTAGGGGTTTTCAGCCGTTGTCCATTCCATAGTGGAAATGGGATGATGTTTCTATGGACTTTGTAACTAGTTTACCTAGGTCACCTCATGGAAATGATGCAGTATGGGTTATTGTCGATCGTCTGACAAATGTGGCACATTTCTTACCTCTGCGGGAGACCTTCACGGTTGACGACTTGGGAAGACTGTATGTCAAGGAGATAGTGCGCCTTCATGGAGCACCTCGTTCTATTGTCTCGGTCAGAGATCCCCGTTTTACATCTCGGTTCTGGTAGGGTTTACAGAAGGCCTTGGGTACACAGGTACTTTTGAGAACGTCCTATAACCCGCAGACTGACGGACGGACCGAGCGAACTATACAGTTACAAGAGGATATGTTATGTTCCTATGTTCTCAATTTTTGAGGTTTGTGGGAGAAAAAAATTCCTCTTGTTGAGTTCAGTTATAACAATAGATTCCAGGCTACCATTGAGATGGCTCCCTATGAAGCCTTCTATGGTAGGCCTTGTCGCTCGCCCTTGTGCTGGCTTGAATCAGGGGAGGCAGTTGTTCTAGGACCACATCTTGTGCAGGAGACTACAGAGAAGGTACAACTTATTAGGAAGCGTATGCAGACAACTCATTCTAGACAGTAGTCCTTTGCTAACAAGCACCGGCGACCTCTTGAGTTTGAGTTTGGGAATCAAGTTTTCTTGAAGGTTTCACCCAGGTTGAGGCAGAGACGTATACAGAAGTAGGGTAAGCTTTCACTGAGGTTCGTAGGACCCTTTGAGGTGGTGAAGCGGATCGGACCAGTAGCTTACCATCTTTCACTTCTGCAGAGATACCAGGCCATGCACGATGTTTTTCATGTATCTCAGCTACGCTGGTACTTTTCATATCTGACTCATGTTTTTTAGCCTGATGAGGCTAAACTGGATATAGATGCTTCCTTCGAGGAGTACCCGATGCGAATTGTTGACTAGAGAGTGAAGACACTCCGTGGAAAGTCCGTTCCTCTTGTACGGGTACTATAGAAGCATGGCTGGGTACATGATGAGACATGGGAGCGAGAGGCAGATATACGTTCTCAATGGCCAGATCTTTTCATTGATGACACATTATTACCCTCGGAAGGCCAACTTGGGGATGAGTTTCTTTAAGGAGGGGAGGTTGTAACCACCCGACTCTTTGGAAAGGGTACAGATCATTAGTTTTTCTTTTGAACCTTTCCTTTAAGCTCGTTTAACACATGTGATGTTCTAAAAAAGGTTCGGGGAGTGTCCGGGGTTTGTTTGGAGCCTGAGAGTTTGAGAAAATGTACTTGCAGACAGGGGAACACAGCTTCTTCATGGCTTGAGCACGAGTTGGGTAAAACGTGCGGCCTTTGGTCTGGAGGTAGGGAGGTGCGCATGGTTTGGGTAAACAGTGTGCCTAACCCGTGCATCCCTTTTTCTGGAGGTAGTGAGATACACACGGTTTGCACACGGTTTGGTAAACCGTGCACCTAAAATGTGTGACCCAGTTCTGAGTAAAATTACCTTTTTTCCCTTAATTAATTTTATAAGGCTTAAGCCTCTTTCTTCTTTTCCCACAAACAGAACCAGAGGGGAGCCCTCTTTTGAGCTCCAAACCCTCTCCTCTCTCTTTTCCTTGCCGTTTCATCCTCTAGTGTCCATTTCTTGATCCGAAAAAAGCATTGGAAAGGCCAAGGTAAGTCTTACCACACCTAAGCCTCTTTCCTCGGTGAATCTTTCCTTCCATTGTGTTATTTTGAGGCACGATCATATGCCCTATTTTCAAGGAATTGGACTGGAACTCAGATCCCATCCAATCTACTACGGATCTGAGGTTGATATCAAGCGATCCTACACCTACAGCCCTAAGGTCGGTGGTCACGTGGTTTCCATTTTGGGATTTATCCTTTTTGAGTAATTATCGTCGTGTTGTGTTTTTTCGTTCACCAAACCCCGTATTTATAATGACCACTACATATCTAAATGACCCGTTTGGTATGAGTTTGATGAATCTAACCTTGTTAGGGTGTTTAGATTTGGTATGGACCAGGATTGGTCAACAATAGGTGTTATGCCTTGATAATTGGCCCTTTTTCACATTTGAACCTTAATGATATGTCTTGAAAGGGAATTTTCCATGTTAGGCAAATGAGATGACTTGGTTAGAGGTTGGCTAGGACGAGATAGCCTGAACCCCTTGAATGAATTGAAATTTATGTATGCCATGATTTTCTTAAGTTATATTATAAGATTGATATGCCTTGCGATGCTAATGTGACATGATATAAGATGGTTTGACTTATATAATGTGATATGAATGGTTATGCTTTGCTGTGTTGATATGCTTGTGATAATCCGTGTGTTGGGCGAGAGGCATTCTTACCTCGTTCCAGATAAATCTCAATGCTTGAGGGTGAGAGGAATTTATTCCTTGTTCCCATATAACCTTTACGGGTGGGAGGTATTTCTACCCCACACCAGCTACAATGATTGAGGATGAGAGGCATTTATACCTCATGCCCATATAACCTTTACGACTGTGAGGCATTTCTACCCCATGCCAATTACAGTGCTTGTGGACGAGAGGCATTCATACCTCGAGCCAGAGATAATTAATATAGATGTGAGGAGTATGAACGAGAGGCATGTTTACCTTATTCCAGTGATAACCTATATCCATGTACTTATACCCTTGGTGATTGTTCAGTTTACCAGCCATGAGCTGAAGAAAGTAGACCCGCCAGGTGTCCTTCCAGAACCTGATCGGGAGGGTTGTTTATTTACTTTTCTTTCTTTACTTGAAGTATATTACTCACTTTTCTTTCAAACACCTATTTGGATTACACGTAGACCCCTTTGGTTGTGGCCTACTGAGACTTGTCTCACACCCTACCTGGGTGGCCTCCTGGGCACCCGTGTAGACTTTACTGCTGTAGGTACTAGTAGGGGAAAAGGCCCAGCTTTAGGTTGTTGATACATGTATGTTCTTGCTTGATATCCAGAGAAGAGGATCGAGCTTGGCTAGAGATGCTCATGGACTACTTTTGTTCTTTTTGTATTATTGTATAACATGCTTGTCTTCTATTTCCATTGTACTAGCATTCCATGCATCTATTTTGTATCAGACACTTCCTGTGTGGATTTTGTATATTTATCAGGGTTTTCCTTACTTCTGTTGTTTGGTTGTATGTTTCCTTTCCTCCTATTTATCCATTGGTTGTGCTTCCTCTATTTCTATTACTTTGCTGCTATTCCGCTGTGTACTCTGACATGGGGGTACAGTCTCCCCACTAACATACCATTACACCCCCGCTGCTAGTCGGCAGCCCCTGGCCTATAGGGAGACGAGCCATGGGTCATGTGGCCAACCGGGCTCAGGGCTCGGGTTGAGGGGTGGCCAGTTCCGGGACGTCACATAAACAATACGAAAGACCATAATATTCATACATAAATTGTACTTGCAATGTTATCCAGAGGAGATATACATGGTTCATTTCTATGTATTCTTATATTTCTTATAGTAACATCATAATCAAACATTTTGACCAAGAAATTTAAAATAATATTCTCAAATAAATAGAAATAATGTAAAATATTAAATAATATTGATGTATCATTAAAAAATGAGATAAATTTTCATGTGTGATATTTATATTGATAAAATATGAAGACTTTTCTATATTCAAGAATTACTAGAGATGTGCTTAAACATCAATTCATCAGATTATTAATAGTTTTATATTTGACAATGGTATAAAATATACTAGTTAATTAGATATAATGTATGAAAGTTCAAACAAAACACATGCAATATTATGATAATGTTAGGTAAATACTTACAAATGTGTTTATGCTAAGTGTGCTTTGTGATAATTTCTAGTTCTCAATATGTTCTAACAATTGAATCTTCTATGTTATGAAATTCAACATTCAAATAAACACCAACAGGTTTATCCACAACATAATTTTAATCCATGTATTTTTTCAAAATATGTCTAGGAATGACATCAACAATAACAGCAGATTGTTTTTTTAATAGTTCAGTTACATAAAACACCTGTATACCTTGTGATACAAGAATATAAGGTTAATCAGTATGAAGATGGTAGTTCATATCAATCACTATAAATCTATAGTTATCAATATTCATTCCTTGTCGTGTCATTGAATCAAACCACTTTCATTTCATTATTATGACACGATCATGCTCACAGTAATCTAATAAAATTATTCTTTCAATAATAATATAATATGATATATTTTTTGATTAATGTTTTATTTATGAGGAAGTCACATAAAAATCTATTATGGCACTTTTCCTGACACTGTCATACTATGTTGATATTTTTTCACAGCTATTTATAAAATATTTAAATTCATTGAAAACCAATGCCTTAAAATCATGTACCACATCATTTGGACCAATAGGAAATTCTCTTACTTAATCTAATACTTCATTTATTGGTAGAGTTAAAACCTAAAATATACAAAAATCAAATACTAAACAGAGACATGTGATAATGTTATAAGAAGAAAAAAATCTATTACCTTTTACTTTAACTAAGAAAAAAATTCTTTACTGTGCAAAAATTCCTTCCTCTTAATAGATAGAGAGCGATTCCTATTTTTGATAATTTATAAATGTTATCTACAAATATGAAATATTTAAAATGTTAGAAGATATGAATAAATCACATAATGAAAAAATTTATATTTATTATTTTACTTACTTGATATAATCATCAAGCACACCACAATTGCATAACACTTTATGATGAGCCATTTCCCACTCTTCCTTGCTTAAGGCACACCTCGAGTACAATCCAGATATCCCAACTATTTGGGGTAGTGAAGGAAATGTAGGCTCAATGGGACCATATTTCTCATATTCATTTCTCATTAGTCAATTAGACCTTGTAGTGACATTATCCAAATATTATGAAAAAAAATCCATGCATTCTTATGCTAAATAGAATTTCACAATAGAGCCTTCAGGGTGATATTTATTTATCACATAAGATTTCAATGTAAACATCATTCTTCATTTTGGAAACATCCAATGACTCAAAACAGGACCACCAAAAATAACATATGTGTAAATACACACAGTCATATGTAACATACATGAGAAAAATAATGGTTGGAAAATTTTCTCCAAGTCGCAAATAATAATTGGTTCATCTCTCTACAATTTCTAAACAAAACTTCTGCTCAGTCTTTTGGCACAAACATATCGATAAAAATGACATAATTTAATCACAACAACACTAATATTATTTATAAGTAAATTCCAAATGGAAATAGGAATCAAATCATATAACAATACATGGTAATCAGGGGTTTTAAGAGATTTTTGTTTCACATATTGTGTATTCACCCTTTTTGAAACATTACTTTAATAACCATCTAGAACCTTCAAAATTTCCAAGACCTGAAGAAATTGTTTCTTCTCTATATTTTTCCTCTAATAATAGGAAAAAAGTAATTTCCACTTATTTTGTCCAATTAACTCAAGATGAAGTCTTTCTCTTATAACCCAATCCATCAAATCATGACGAGTCCACAAATCATCTTTTATTTTTTTTACCTTTGACTTTTAAAATAGTATCAAGTAACATATCAAAAATGTTTTTATAGATATGCATTACATCCAAATAATGACACAATAAATTTAATGACCAATATGAAAACTCAAAGAATACAGTTTTCATTCTCCAATTATTATAGGAATTCTAATTAACATGCTTTCTCATTCTAATATTTTACTGACTTTTTCCAAGAATATAATTCAAATCATCAAGTTATTTAATAATATCATTTCCTGACATTCATTGAGGTGTCTCATCTATCTCGATGTTATTATCAAACTGTCTTCGTTTTTTCTAGTATGGATGATCCATCGGTAGAAATCATCGATTCAATGTGAAGCTGAAAGTTCGTCGAAACCTTAATCTTTAGGAATGTGTATTTTTCATAAAAATAGAGAAGGATAATTTCCCTTTAGTACTCCAACCAGACATCATTCCATAGGAAGGGAAATCATTTATCATCCATAATAAAGCTACACGAAACATAAAGTACTCCTTTCTGAATGCATAATACGCTTGTGAACCAACAATCCAAAGCTTCTATAACTCCTCTATTAATGTATGAAAGTATATATAAATATCATTTCTTAGATCACTAGGTCCAGATATCAATATACTCATGATAGTAAATGGTTTTTTCATACACATACATGGATTAAAGTTATAAATGTGAATGAAAATAGGCTAAGTATTGTGTGCAATATTCATTTGGCGAAATGGGTTGAAACCATCATAGGATAATCCTAATCTAAAATTTCATGGTCAAGATGTAAAATCAGGATGTAACCTATCAAATTTATTCCAAGCCAACCCATCTACAAGATGCACTATTTCTTCATTATCCTTATTTCTTTCATCTTCATGCCATCTCATATTACTTTACATTTGTCCTAACATAAAGTGTTTTTGAATCCATGGAAGTAAGGGGAAGTGACACATCACATTATATGGTATGCCAGATTGAGATCTGTCTTTATTAGTCTTCCACCTTCATGGGCCACACTATTTTCACTAACTCAAATATGTATTTTACTTCTAGAACAGACACTAATATTTGGGTCACGAATGAATCTTAATAGATAAAAATCTAAATTTTTTCGACCAAAATTAATGCCATGATATAATTGTATAGAATACATGTGTCATTGTGTAGTAAATCCTTAATAAATTTAACGATAGATTCGACCAAAATATTACTAAATCCCTAATTTTTTCCCATGATATAATCGCATTAAAAACTAAAGCTTGCTCATTTTTCCATATGCCTGATATTTTGGGGGATTTTCATGTTCCATCATTTGCATGTTCCATCATATTTTCAACACTCTCAATGTCATCATCTTGATTAATATATGAAAACTATTTTCCTGTATTCATTTCCTCTTGCACTGGTTTACATTAGAAGCCAACCTTAGAAACAAAAGGATACCGATCTGAAATCAGTTTTTTCATACCAATCCTTTCCATTGAATAGATTTCATTATCCAATTGAGATTTTTCTCTATTGTGATACCACACATTATAATTTTTTTGGAAACCATGTTTAGTGACATGGTAACTCACTTACTCTTAATTTAACCATGGTTTTCCAATGCATTCAAAACACAGTCATCAAATCAATCCTCTATTTGAATCATTAGTGAATGCAAAGTCCTAAAAATACCGTAACTCCTCCTAAAATTCATTAGTGATCTGATCAATGTTGTATATCAAGTATCTATCCATTTTGATGCATATAAACATATATTAAATAAATTATCTATAATGTGACTTAACATTATATGTATTGTTTAATAAGATAGTAAGTAACAATCAGTACCATGTTAAAAAATCATAACAAATATTATGGTTTAGGGAATTCATAAATGTTTTAAATTATAAAAAATCATTAATAATCACAAATAAGTTCCAAGAATGAGATTTATTATAGAAAAAAGAGTTTATAAAAAATTTAAGAGATAATAATAACCAGTTACCAAATGTTTTTGGATGGAATCAGAATTATTTGTTATGCTTTTTATTAATTCTAAAAAGATTTATTGAAATTTAGAGACATTTTGAGAGTATAAACAATATCATATACCATAGTATGTTTAAGGACACCATTCACTTGTTGATTTTTAATCATGGGTTATAACACCACATCATGGTGAAAATGGGAATGATATTGGATACCATTTGATCAATTTTTCTAATATGATTATATTCTGTTCTTTAATTTTCAACACATAAATTTTAAATGGGTTAAATAAAATAAAAATATAAAAAAGTTTTAGAGTTCGGTTTAATTAAATAAGTGTGATCCGACATATGAATTTTATGTATGCGTTCTATAAATGGTTTGGTCCATGATCTCAAAAATCATTAATATCTTCCATTAATAGTTTTTCACATGATATAGTTATAGAATCGAGTATTTTTATTGGTCAATGAAAAATTTCTACGAGTCAATATCCATTAGAATCTTATATTAATGGTCGTTAGGACATAATATCCCACTATTCAAGGTCATTACTTCTTCTGTTTGTGTCAATTAGAATTTATCATAAACTTTAATATATAATAATCTTAGCGGTCACTGTATAATGGCTATATTATCAAGGTTTATGAATTTTATTATTCATTTTAATATAATTGGATATAACTTATAACCATCCAATAAAAAAGAATTTAATTTATTTTTATAACATCATTACGTAACTAGGAATTTATTCATTTTAAAAGGTAATTTCATTTATAAAACAAGCGGGTCATTATAGTGTCCCAAAAAAATACCAATATATACTGGTTCATGTATAATGTTATATGATTTTATGTAAATTAACATGAAATGGATATAATAATAATAATTTTTTCACAACCATCATACTACATAACCAACCGACTGTGACTACACCTACTTTGTATATTTTTATGATGTGTCATAACATATCATATGGAATCCAACTCGAAATCTTGTCGAAAGTCAGAACAAATTTTTATAATTTCTATTCATATTATAATTACCATTATATGGAAAATGAATCCCCAAATAAAATCCACAATCATTTTTATCACTAAGTAGGGAATGCTTTAGTAATAGGATTTTAGATCAGAATTTCAAGCATTTTAACATCACTTTGAGATAGTTTTTGATGTGGATTGAGGCCCAATTACTTTTTTCAATGATAGGTCAAACATAGGATAAGGGTTTAGGAAACCCATATATGTTTTTTTTGTAGTTCAATACCAAATAAATTCCTTAGTCATTATGGTGTAGCATGTTGTGTCCTTTCATTCTCAATTTTTAGGTAGGGAGGATATGGAATATTCTAAAAGGTTTAAAAATGGGTTTATTACTGGGAGACAACCATATCTCATCTAGGGTTAGTACAGTTGATGTCTCAAAGGAGGATACATAATAAGGTTCCCTTGGAGGGGTGATGTTTCATGTGGCTTGGTTCTACATCATGGTGGTTATCGAATTAAGAATCACATCTCCCTAGGGTAGAGGTTACATTTTGGAGGGCCTTGGGAGGTAGGGGATTTTGTTTTCTCCCATGGTTTATAGTATAATGGATCCATACTCCACCCCAAAGCATAATACTATTATGAGAACATACATCATGGATCCTGTGGTTATGCTACAAGGTGTTCTCTATTTATTTTTTATGTGGTGAAAACTCATCATTTCATGGTTGGTATCAATTTTATTTTAGCATCAGAGTGTAATAGAGAGAGGTATATTTGATCATCTATCCTTCCATAAACATCCCTATTCAATACCCTCATGTGTAGTGTAATTATTATGCTTTTCTATGGTGATTTATGTTATGTTTTTATATTTTCCCGTTTATTATTTATTTATATTAGTTCATTATGATGTTGATGTGATCTAAGGATATGTATTTTTGATAATTTCATTATATCATGGTGGAATTATGATAAGAGGATGAGTATTAAATGTTTCTTGGCTAGAGAAGGTCCTGAAATGTAGAATGTAGAATGTTGTTTGTAGTTTCCATGATACAACAACAATAAGGATTTTTCTTGAAAATATACATCTTCTTATTAAATTAAATCAACATATTATAATTAATTATTTTAGTTTTACAGATTTATGTAAAACTACACATATTAATAACATTTTTTATGAATTTTAAAATGTTTTAAAGGAGGACATGTGATTCAATAGAATGTATATAATATCACTATTTCATTTTGTAAAACCTAAATTAGTTTTAGAAAAGAAACCAGTTTTTAACTGTATTTTTAGAATTTTAATTGAGGAAAAATTGATATTTTATTCCATGTGTTTAAGATAAATGAACTGTTTTCTAAGTGAAATAACATTTTTTTACTATCGAAATGATAAAAATTGTAAATGTGTTCAAATGAATTTCCTTATTTCATGGGTTTATATGTAAGAACAATATAATTATTTCTTTTATGAAAGTTTTATCAAACACATATATAATTATATATTTTCCAATAGTGATCATTAAAAATTAGATACAATGATTTTTAAGTGTGTTTAAACAGACTTACGTAGAAAATAGTCTTTAAAATATACAATATCATAAATAGTTATCAAACACACTTAGAAAAAAAATCCCAAAATATATTTTTACCTAGAATTTTGGATTACCTTAAACATTACATGGAAGTCACAATTGATAAATAATGATATTGCACCTTTTTTAATTGTACCATGATATTATATATTTTATATAAAATTTAATTGAAATCATAATAATACTATAGGAATATTAATTGATATGTAATTAGATTATAATTATATATAGTTATATAAATTACACAATAAAATTGAACTAGAAATACTAGAAAACTAGAAAAGAAATAATAAATGACATAAAATATAGTTTAGAAGTGTAATGGATATACAAAAAAAGAAAAATGGAAAAAACACAATGATATGGATTTCGTTTGTGATGTATAACATAGGTCTAGTTAGTTTTTTATTAGAAAGGATTGATAACAATATCAATTTTATTTGAAATAATTCATAATATAAATTAATAATGAAATAAAATTAATTATCAATGTATATAATATTATAATCTCAATTCTATTCCATTGAAAAATATGTATCATTATATTAACAAACAATGAAGATCTTTTTCTAAAGTTAGTTGTTTGTGAACTTGTATTATAAGAAACACCCTATAAGGAAATAAAGGAAATATAATTCAGGTAAAAATACCTCATATATTTTTTTATTTTATCAATGATAATAATTTGAAATTTATAACCTATACTTAGTAATAATGTATATTTTTATGGAGGTTGTACATTCATTTGGTTCAAAGAATTTTTGAAATCTCTATTTTATTTCATATTTTACAAGATTAATTGAAGGTTAAAAGTATTTTTTTCACATTTTTAGTGTTTATTTTTAATATTGAATTCATTAATTTCAACATGGATCAATATTTTTTTATATTTTAAGACATTAAACTCAATTTGAAACCTATACTCCTTATTTTCTAATGGTGTAGAGATAAAATTTTTCTAGAAATTTTAATATATTAGAGGAATATTAGTGACCTAAATGAATTAAAATATAATTTAATATAATTATATTTTTTGGTATGAATTTTATGACATGTTTGTTAAAAATTTCAATAGAGATAGATCATCTATCGTCATTGATTAACAGTTGCACTCAGAATTTGGAAAAATATATGTTACAATTAATTATGCATGAAATGTTTAATGTTAACAAATCAATTGATTTAATGAGACTAAATAACTCTAAATATAATATGCAAGTCAAAATGAATATAAATTTAAACTTTTGAAACAACCAAATATTTTCTAAATGAAATTTGGGAATTGCACGGAAGCTGTTACCTTATAAACTATTAGGATTTATATGAAACAAAATAATAATAACACTTATTGAGAAATAATAAAAAAATATTCTAATCATTGAATAATATATCACTATAAATTTCATAGGTATAACCAAATCCTTAAAATGAAAACTCCACCATTTATTGTATCGACACTTAGGAATAAATCCTCACATTAATTCATCAAACTAGGTGAAAACAGATGGATATATTCACTCAATAGCAGTAAGAATTTAACATGAAATGAACGAATATAATAGAATAAAAATGAATAGGATGATCACTATGAGGGGGGGGGGGGGCGTGTTAGAGGCGTGCTGAAAAATGAGGTGGGGAGGTCACCTAGGAGCAGCATCGGTGGGGGGAGGTGAGGTGTCCTGTGTTCGATGGCAATGTCGGGTGAGGATGGTCAGAGATGACATCTCACTATGGGGTTGCCTCATTCGGTGACAGTGAGGGGAATCATCACGATGGGCACCATCGGGGTAGGAGGACCGAGAATAGGAGAGGTCATGAAGTCCATTGGGGAATAAGGGTATCACATATATCATGATAGTGGGATACAGATATCTTGAGATTTGAAGAAAAACATGATTATTTAAACCCTATAGCTATGGATAAAATTTGAAGTGTGACTATAAATTAACATATAACCACTGACCTCTATAACTATGGCTATAGGTATGTGGATATAAGTC
Organism: Viscum album; assembly: GCA_963277665.1. NCBI lineage: Eukaryota > Viridiplantae > Streptophyta > Magnoliopsida > Santalales > Viscaceae > Viscum > Viscum album. Next base: position 1,333,309,556 of record OY728165.1, on the reverse strand, counting down.
ATTTTTCTCGTAGTGATTCCACATGTAGTGATTTTTCAAAACTGATGCAAAATGAATTTGAAATGAGTTTAATGGGTGAACTAAAATTATTTCTTGGATTTCATATTTTTCAAAATAAAGAAGGAATTATCTTAAATAAAAGTAAATACAATAAATATCTTTAAATACTTTTGTCCTAGAAGGTACCAAAAGTTGTGATACTCCCATGAGTACCACTTGTAAACTAGACCTTGATAATGCTAGGGAATCAGTAGATCAATCTAGTTAAAGAGTAATTATTGGCATTCCTTTATACTTAACATATAGTCGTCCAAATATTACGTTTAGTGTGTGTATGTGTGCTCTCTTTGAAGAAAATCCAAAATAATAACATTTATTAGATATCAAAATAATTTTTAAATACCGAAAGTATACAACCAATTTAGGATTGTTCTATCCAAGAGGACATGATTTTGATTTAGTTAATTTTTAGATGCTGATTTTGGTGGCCACAAGTTAGATAGAAAAAACACATTAGGATCATTTCATCTCTTAGGAAAATCTCTAGTATCATGGTGTAGTAAGAATAAAAATTATATTATACTATCTATTGTTGAAGATGAATACATATATATTGGAAGTTACTGTGTATAAATATTTTGAATGAATCATACTTTATAAGACATTGGATACCAATTTAGATATGTAACTATAAATTGTGATAACAAAATTGTGATAAATACTTCCAAAAATTCAGTATCTCACTCTAGAACAAAACACATTGATGTAAGAAATCACCTTTTGAGAGATCAATATCAAAAGGGTGATATAACTTTAGAATTTCTTGGAACTAAACATCATCAAGATAATATATTAAAAAAGCCTTTGAATTTGGAAATATTAAACTACATCAAACCTGAATTAGGAATGATAATTTTTTTTTATAAGTCACCATTGATGAAGTCACCATTGATGAGTCACAATTGATGAGTCACTGTTGATGAGTAACCGTTGATGAGTCACTGCTAATGAAGTCACCATTTATGAGTCACCATTGATGAGTCACCATTGATGATTCACCATTGATGAGTCACCATTGATGAGATACCATTGATGAGTTACCATTTATTAAATAACCGTTCCTTTTTATGTTACTGTTTCTTTATTACCATTTCTATTTTTCTTTTTTCAATTAAATATTTATTATTTTAATTTTTTTATTATTTATTTAGAATCAATAAATGATAAAACCATTAGGATAACTCTAAATCTATTCACTACCTCTAACCCTTGATCTCCCGAACCTTTTACTTTTTCTTAAACCGATCTTCCTTCTCCCTTGTTCCACATGAAACCTTCAACTGATCGGAATGGATTCTGTGAAGTGAGTTGTAGAATTGAATATAGAAGAGATGAGGAATTCTAGGAAATAAAAAGTATCTATAAGAAGTTTTTAAACCATTTTACTAAACCATAATATGAGAAATCATGTTATCGAAGTTGAAAATGAAATTGATACACCGTGGCTTCCAACTAGCAATACACTAGTGTTAAAGCTAATAGAAAATCATAGGTGGATGAAATAGTTTACCTCGAATCATCAAGTGTATTATTTTAGGGTATTCATTGAATTTTATTAGAATAAAAGATTTATTTTTGGGATAAAATCCAATAGAATTTGAACCATCTAGATGGAGAATATATTTAATTATCTTCAAGATAATGAGAAAAAGGTTTAAATTTTCCTCTTAGAGGATTATATGAGGACTTCCAAGGAATTATACTAAGTGATAGTGAAAATTTTAATTATTAAAGGGATCCCCAACAATTAACTAGATATAAAACACTATGAAGACCTACTGATACCGAGCTTGATTGTAAATGTAAGTTGATTTTCAAATTTTTGCAGCATTTTTTATGTCAAAGGAAAGGGGTTTTCAATACAACAAGGTATCAAGATGTCTATTTTATGTATATATTAATTAAGGGAAAAAAATCAACCTCTATAGATTTTTAATTGTTTTCATGCATGCAATTTATAATAAGATGTCAAGGTCAAACTCTTTAATATATATCCCAAAATGTTTTCATTCATTTTAGATGAAAATGGATATGTTAATGATTGAGAAGAATATGAGGTCAAATTAGGTGGTTTTTGTTTATCAAAAACAATTTTTAAAAGTGTAAGAGTAAGTTGAAAACCATGGAAGGGATGATGGATGATAGATAATGATTTTTTTAATGATGAGTTAAATCCAATCGATCATCATAAAATACATATGTACATTAGTGATTATAGTCTTGAGTTAGATGAAGTAGCTAAATACTCTAATCAAGATATTTAAAGGGATAAAATTGTAGTGGAAGAAGAAGAGTCTTTGTATGTAGAAGAAGGATGTGATCTAGAGATTCCTAAATCCCTTGCTAAAGTTTCTATTGAACCTATCCATTCATCAGTCAGTTTGCCTACCAGAGAGTCTCTATTCATTGAAAATCATGACAATGAAGATACTTTAGTTTTAGGAGAAGCTCAATTTATGTTATCTTCCTCCATAACCTTAGATGATTAGAATGAAAATGGAAATGGAAGCAATGATAATGCTTCAAAATAAGTAAATATTGAATTTGTGAATATTGAGAACTCAAGTGAAATATCAAGTAATTATAATAAGGATTGAGATGATAAGGATCAAGATTAGGATCCTGATAATGGAAATCGTTGTGATGAACCTGATCAAGGGGATGATCAAAATGGTGAAAGTAGTTCTAATTATAACAAAAATGAATTTAAAAATTCTCTTTCATTTTTTAATCAATAAAAAATTCCACTCAATATTTCTTCACCAGTGATATCAAGTTCTAACAGAGAATAAATTAAAACATAAGATACTCTAATGATTGATCTCCCAAATACTTTAATTGAAGTTATGCCAGTTATAAGTGAGGGGTAGTTGGCTATCGTTCTAGTTAATCAGTCAGTTATAGTGGATCAATATTAATAGACAACAAAATCACAACTATAAAAGACATCACATGTGCCCTCAAAACTGAAATTGGTCAAATTTTTAAAGTGAACATAGACTCACCCATACTACCTTATGTTAGAGCATCAATCAATTCTTTTGAAGAATGGGATAAGTATCCAGGTTTTGTTAGACTAGGACTTACTTATACTGGCTCAGATGATGAAAATAAATTTCCTCCTATTAAACCTATTCAACCTATTCTACCTCCTAATGTAGTGACCCAATATGATTTGATTTATTGACAAAGAAATGTGATTTCATATTTAGACTCATTTATAAGTAACTTGATTTCAGATTTTACAAGTACCTTGAGATCTCAACAATCTCCAATAGCCAAACTCAGTGAAGGGAGTACTAGATATTTGGTTGAGTTAGTTATCTCACATATCCAAACTCAAATAAGGTTTCATATTTAGGAAATATAAGTTGAAAATAAGACGTCTGAAAAAGAAGTTGAAAGGTTTAGAAATACAATAGAGGGTATGATATCCTCTCTTTTGGAGTTTATGAATTATCTTTCTTATAAGTTGGATAGTTTACCTTCCACTACCTCAACTTCATCTCCACCTTCTCCTAATATAGTATAACTTGATTGAGATCTGATGTAATAGATAATAGTAGAATAAATCATAAATTCTATGGGATATGTGGGAACTCATGAAGTAAATTTTTTGAAGATACATATTCATGAAGAACATATCCTTGATTTCATAAGAGGCTATACTAGAGATCTTAGACAAGATAAGGAATTCATAAAGAAAGATATCAAGTAATAATTTTCAAGGATGTATACCAAGAATAAAATTTATCATAATTTAATATTTCTTGTTGAGAAATTGAGTATACCACCAGTGATAAGATCCTTCAAAGAATAAGTGAGTCAACAAAAGTTTCTCACACCATCACTTCAAAGATTTATGGATGATAAAGAAGAATTATTTAATGAGATGGAAATGGGAGGTTAAATATTTATGGACTCTATCAATCTCCTAAAACCCTACCTTTATGTCTATCAAACCTTTTTAATTTCTAGAGAATAAATACCTACTTAAACATTTATTTTAACCACAACCACACACTTAGTTTAGAACATGACTACTCAAAAAACTTAGTGAGATAATCTTATGCCTCCACCATATCATCCTCTAATTTTGTCACCATTTTAAGAAATAAGACAACTCAGACCAATTTTTTTCTGAGATCCACTTCCTCCTGCTATCACACTAAAAGCCATTAAAACCTTTTCTCTGACATAAACTTCTACTGTCTCGTCACAGGACAGTGACAGAGACAGATAAAAAGACAAAGGGATGGAGAAATTTGATCATCCACTATCTTCAACATAGTGAATCTATTTTGATGTTATTTTTTTAGATAAGTATCATTTTTATTTTCCCTTTCATACTTATCTTTTTCTACTCATATCTTTTTTTGGAACCTAGATAATGAAAAATCCTTATGTTCTTTTATTTTCTCTATAAGTTTAACAAATATTTTTAAATTTTTATAATCTCAAAGTGGGAGATAAATTGGGAATTTAGTTTTATATTGGTAAGAATATTGTTTTTAAACTCAAATAAATCTATTATTATTTATGTTTTTTTAAGAAGGTCATGCCTTGGTCAAAAGACCAAGGCACCAATTATTTCATATATAAAAAGGGGGTTACAAGAGACGAAAAGATGAGAGTCTTTTACAATATTTTTGATAAAAATGAAGCAGATCAGGAGGCAAGGCATCCAACCACGTCAGAGCCTGGTTGAATCCTTTATTAGGAAGAGCATCTGAAACCACATTGGCTTCACGGAAAACATGTGTAGCAATGAAGTTGATCCCCAGAAGCGAATCCAGACATTTCATCCATCGAGTGGTGAGTGGCCAAGCAAGATGAGTCACTCCATTCCATAATGATTGAATAATGGTGGTTGTGTCACTTTCTAACCAGATGTTCATACAACCTTTTTGAATGGAAAAGGTGACAACATTGATGACACCCATCATCTCCACTTCAAGAGACAATCAGTGCCACAACCACTAAAGAAGAATCCATGACACTACCCACAAAAATCTCTAAATATCCCACTACAGCCCGCCAGAACATGATTTCCATTTTAGGAACCATCAACATTAACTTTAATTCATCCTGGCATCGAGGTTTTCCAGAATACTTCAAGAGTGCGCTTAGGAGGATGGTAAATTCCATCAATCTGAACTTTGCGAAGAATCTCAAAGTCGCCAACCATGTTGTTACAATGCGCCTTTTGAATTCAGGTCGCTTCTTGAATCGCAATGAGAATCCGAGCTTTACCTTCATTTAAGTTTAATGATCCCTTATTGAAAATGATATTATTTCTGTCATACTGTATGAAATGAAGAAGTTCGGAAACATAAGTGAGAAAAAAAATTTAATTTGCGGCGAGGCATCATGATCCACACATCTCTTTAGATGTAAGTCAATAGTATCAAGAATCATCCATCTGCAATTAAAAATATCAAAAATGTAGTTCCACAAAGTAGAAGAGGTAGCACAGGACAGAAAAATATGATCAAAATCTTCCCTATGTTGATTTCATAAATTAAATTTGGAGCATAGTTGAAAACCAAATTATTGAAGACACACCTTAGCGGGAATTCTGATATGAGAAATATGCCAAATAAGAGTGAGTCTTGTTGGTTAAATCCATGGTTTGTTAACATAATTCAACTAGTCAAAGATGGATTCTAGTCTTGAAAAATTATGTCTATAGAATTTTTTTGAGTCAAGAATGCCATTATGAGTAGGCTCCCAAATGAGGAAATCCTTGATATTAGAAAATGGATAATTTTCAATAATTTGAGAAATGTTGTCAGGGAGATCATGTCTGTGGGATTGAAGAAATTCCCCTATAGTGGAGTTGATATTATCATGAGGGGAGTCAGAAGATAACCCAGAGATGAGAGGAGCACCAGTCCAATTATCCATCCAAAAGTTTATATCAGAATTTGCATTAACCATCCATCCAGAGTTAACCATGATGTTGTTGAAGGTTTGTCTAATGAAAGTCCAAATTGAGGAGGTAATATGATTGAAATTTATTTTTTTAAGCTTAGAAAGAAATCTTTGTTTTAAAAAAGCAATCCCACCCAAGTTACTATTGATTAACCTCCAGGCGAGCTTGGCCTGGAGAGCTTCATTAAAAAATTTGAGATTTTTTATTCCAATACCGCCCTTTTCAATAGGCTTACAATAGGTGGACCAAGGGATGGTGACAAGTTTTCTTTCAAGAATACTTCCAGTCCAAACGAAATTTTTTATGTAAGTGTTCAGCCTTTTTATGACACCAGCCGACCATTTATAAATCATCAAATAGTAAACCATTTTAGAGACAATAGTTGATTTAACCAGATAGATTCTACCTACCATGGAGAGGGATTTACCCTTCCAGGAAGAGAGTTTGTTGATGATTTGATCCACAATGTTATTAAATAATATTGATTTGGGTCTTCCCCAAAATATAAGAACTCCAAGATAAATTAAGGGGAGAAAGTATTCTTTAATTCCAAAATTTTTGAAGATAAGGCTTTTTCTATTTACAGCAAAACTTTTTCCAAAGAAAATCAAAGATTTGTTCCAACATATTGCTTGACCTGAGATTTCTTTATAATGGGACAAAGAATCTTTAAGAACCTGAGTATTATTACTCCCTCCATGAAAGAATAAAATAATATCATCAGCATAGATAAGGTTAATGGGGACATTTAGATTCCTTATCTTATTATTTATTATTACTCATTTAGTACATGATTTATAAAATACCATGTTTTGTGGTCATCAAAAAGGGGAGAATGTAGGAAACTCCTTCTATAGAGTGTGTTTGACACTCTCGTAATTTAATGATCAAAACCCATGAATATTTCAGTACTATTGTTTCACATATTGTATAATAGAATATTATATGATAAAATTCTTCTATGATATTTATGCTAAGTAATTTGGCAAGTCACCATTGGTTGGGAAACAATGTTACAGCCATGATGAGCTTCCTCCAGACCGAGTCATTGTCACCACCAACAGGATCTACCTATAGGATGGTATACCACCAAAGGAGAGTCACTGTTACCACAAGAGGAGTCACCACTGATAGAGTCACTTCCATAGGTGAGTCACCGCCAGATGCAGAGTCATCACTAACTTCTTATTAACATGGTTGTCTGAGGACTTTGGCATGAATGACTCAATGAATAAATATATTCTTATATAGATTGACCAAGTATTCAAGACTTAATAAATACCAATCCTAGGATTGTGGATCACCTTCAATCGATGTTTCTATATATTTACAAAGGATCTGTCTATTAAGAATAAACAAATAGAACAACATATAATATTGATAGTTGATACAATCTCTTACTGATGAAAAAAACATACAGTGAATTGTGTGACAGAATTTTTGAATTCTCACAAACTTGCGGATTCACATTTTTTGAAGATAAATGACCTAGAATCATAAAACCCATTACCAATATTGATTGATACCTTATAAAAAGATTGAATGAACCATATATATAGATTTATACAATCCTCTATTATGCTTTAATTTTCTAGAACATAGCACAAACTCCTCACCAATGCTGACCTGAGGACTACAAACATACCGAACACATCATACTGAGATTTTTATATTCTTATTGGTCCTATCTATTTTAATTTTTGGTAGTGTGTTTTTTTCTTATTATCCAAAACACACATCTCCTTGACATTCCCGAAGAATACTTATTATCCTCTTATTTCTCAATATGTTTCCCACTATGCTTATGGAGAGGTCTCTATGTGACCTGTGCTATTCTTACATCCGAAAAAATAACTATGGAAGATTATTTTTAGCCAAGACAACTTATTGATGCTGACTATATACCTAATCTAGTATTTGGATTTATATTATTATATTTATCATCTTCTTGGTAGAGGGTGATTTCCATGTGTAGGGGATTAAGTCTCACCTTGAGACTGGACCTCTTATTTTTTCCGTTATCATTGTGTTATTTGTTTTGTGTTGCTATCATATTCAAGATAACTTTTTATTAACAAATAAAACAAATTATTTGATAATTAATCTTAACTATTGTTTATATATGTCTATATCTAAATAAATTGATTTTTAAAGTTAAGGTATTTATAAACTATATTTTAACTGAGACCTAATCACTCTTTAAGAAATATTTAAAAATGATAGATCTTATATCTATATACAATTTTGATTAATTGGACAATTTATTTTATTAATATGTTTTTATTTTATTCAATTTATTTATTGAAATTTTAATTTGGAAGTATATTCACCCCTCTAGAGTTACTCACTACGACAAACACTAATAATCAAATTATTCTTCAGGTAGAGTAGTAGAGACACAATTCACTTGATATGGGGTATTTCCTAGCTTAAACCACCCTTTATCGATCATATTCTATAAAAATTCCATGATAGAAAATTAGTCCTATATATTTCACCTCAACATACGATGGTAAGGTCAGTAATTAGTATGACCATTTAACAATACATCATTAGGCCTTTAGATCTGTAGAAAAGTGATAATGTTATCCTCTAAATTAGAAATGAAATACTCAGGGACATTATCTTTTTGAAAGGAATAAAATTTATTATTTGTACTTTGAAATTTTTATAGATCTTGTTATTTATTTTCATCATGATTGGGGTTTTGTTGTTGTTTTCCATGAGAATGTACTATATTATATTTCATAGGATTAAGAGATGGAGCTGGATCCTCATTCAAGATAGTAATATTATAACCTCAATCAGGATGTAGAGAAGGATAAGAACCAATAAATATTCAAAAGTAGGAAGAATAAATTCTATTACAACTAAAAAGATAAATACCACAAGTATTTTATTTTCAATTTAAAGAACATATTTGAATTTCAATAAATAAAAATTCCCGATGAGGTGGGGTTAAATGATCACCTTGATTAATTCCGTTACCATCATATTTTTATGCACAATATCTATGACTAATTTATCTTCAATTAATTACTTCATAAGATGATAGATAGTGGGTGAGTGAATTTAAGCAATCCCTTAGCTCAAGTTACTTGTGTAGCTACTTATCTAGCTTAAGAGGAAGGAAAACTCTAGGAAGTATCACGTAGAAATGTATAGAAGTTTGAAAATAATTTGACTAGAAAATCATTCAACCATGAACATTCCATAATCATGGATCAATTAAATAAAACAATAGTGACCTTAATTCCTTTTGTAACCCCTGAATTTTCATCTTTTCCTTCAAATCATTCCAAAATTTGACACAATCCCCACTAACAAAATAATAATCAAGAAGTATATGACCCAAGACTATCTAATTTAGTCCAAATCATACTTTAATTCTTACATCTATCAATATGAGGATTATAACTTACCCACCAAATAGAATTTTTATTTGATGTGATGTGAAAATATGGTTCTTATAACATTTTTCAGATGACAAACCACTTAATAAATAAATAGGGCTCTTTTAAGTAAATTTTTCATACCATAAGTCATTGAATAGGGAATAAAGGCCAAGTAAGTTATGATTATGGTTGTCCTTGATGGAAAGGTTTTAATCCTATTAAAACTATATATATATTGAAAAATAAAATGTATACACATAATAAGCTCAATGGGAACATCAGTATGATCCAGAATATTCTAAATCTTGAACTGATTTGACAATATTTTTTGAATGATTTGTATGTAACTCGTTATCTAGTAAACCATGGGATAATGGAAGGTCAACTCAGCTTTACGATTAAACAAAAAGAATACTCCCCTTGATTCTAACAGAAGTAGGGGCTCATCATACTAAGAAACTTTGACCCTTGAGCTCATATCTCAAGAACAACCATATAGTAGGAAACACAAAACCTTTTCTTAAATTTATGATATGTTGAACATATATCTATTATGCCTACTACGGTATCAATTATAAATTCTATTTATATTCTTAAATAACTTAGGGATTATTTTATTTAATCTCTTTTAATCCTATAAGATTTCATGACTGAGGTAACAACAAATGATGCATATCATGTGAAAATGGGTTCTACATAATGCCATATAGTCAATAATTAATTGAGAAATGTCCATAAACCACCATACGAAGATACATCAAGACCTTATATGTGTCTACAAGGCTTAATTATCTCAAAATTCACAAATAGTTAGTTGAAAATGGTTTTTTAAATCAAACTCATCATAATCCAAAACCACTTCTATTTAGGATACACTGAAGCTAACTTATATACTTATAAACATATCATCAAATGATGTGATAAGAGAGAATAGAAGCCCTCTAGGAGGATAAAATTAAATAACCAATTTGGGGATATCATTTTTAACTTATAATCCATTGTGGTCTTCTGAGACATGAATTCTTTATTAGGAAGGATGTGTATCCACTTGTATGAAACAATTACCTCTTCATATCATAAATGCCTAAAATATCCCATTAATGCAAATAATGGGGGTACTCTATGTCAATATATCACAATTTTAGTCTTATTAGTCATAATAAATTGATTCCAGGTATTATAAAATGGAGGTGTAAGGAACCACTCATGAATGAGGTTACACAATTCACTACCCTACTGTCTTGGACGCTACCTCAATAAATCCTTAGAGAAGACTCAATAAAAACTTTTTGTTTCCCATAAACTATATTAATGAAAAATTATAGATTTTTGAATTCATAAGATAATTGTATCTATTTAAAAGGATCCATCGATTCCCTTTGTCCCCTATTATATCCATGCATGTGTTCTATTAAATAACATCTTTCAATAGAGGAAGAAATTCCCATGTAACTTATGTCAATCAATATGGTTTTTTAGTATCTGTAGTTGAATGTGTGATTAACTAATATTTGTTTGACATAGACAAGGATCTTCAACTATAATGATATGAACCCTTGGAGATGAACGTAGGGATTAAGCACCATCCCCTCCATTCATGAGCAATCCCCTATGCCGGATGAACCCTCACACTACTTATATGGGTGTGGTCTTGATGGAAATGATGAAACTTCCATATCATCTCCGAAATATCAATAGGTAATTCATTATTCCATTTTTGAAAATGAAAATGATGAAGATATCAAGTATGTTCCTCAATAATTCATGGAATGTGTTTAAACAACCATTTATGAACTTCTACTGGTTAACGTAGGTATCAAAGAGGAAGTACAACCAACACTTATGAGCCTCACCATAGCCCCCATAGAACATGATGAATATATATTTTTATTTTGATAAATTAATATGTGTTCACATGAAATTAAAAATATATTCCTAGGTAAAATCCCTAGATAAATTATCATTAACTGATTTTACTAAACAAATAGCTTGGTTATAAATAGAAAACAATGAGGATGTATCAAACTCATGCCACTAATTTTGAAGATGAAGATTATCAATTGGTCAAGGTGAGATTAATTATGATGGTTTAATAGCTAAAATATATTTATAATATTTTTTAATTTAGGAATAAAAATGGGTAAATTTGGTTTGTCATTGAATTTAAGAATTTAAACCATCATTATCCAAATAATGATTTCCTAGTCTCAAGCATTTAACTTTTTTTTGATGCCACAACTACTTTTTAATACCCATCATTCAGGGTTGTGTTTTATAACTATTATTAGATCTAAATAGCTTCATAAGATAAATAATACACTACATTTAGGGAAACCTAATGGTTATAATACAATATAATGATTCTCTTTAGCTTCACTATTGAAAAGGTACCCTTTAAAATTGTGTTTTTTGGGGTTTAACACCAGTTTTTAAGGCGATTTGTTAATAAGGGACATTGTAAGTTGTCTTTTAATGTGGGGTTTTTTCCAAAATTAAAAATAAGTAAAACGATGATTATTTTAGAAAAATAATATATATATATATATATATATATATCATTTTCTAATTTGGTTATTTGAGAAAAAAACATAAAAATGACTTTTCATATTGATTTTTTAATTAACGGATATGAAAAGCCATTTTACATGTTTTTTTTTTCAAAAAAATGATGTGAAAAATATGTATATTTTAAAAATAATTTAGGGAATGTATAACCCTACATACTTGTTTTGGAGAATTGGTGAGGACATAAGTTATGATTAAAAAAAATATCTATTATAGTTTTCAAAAACAAATAATCATTGCAATAAATCATGATAATAATAAACATATATTATAAAAAATAATGAGGAATTTTTTTTGAATAATTGATATCATTTCATCAATTATAAATTTTTTCAAGGATAATTTATAGCCACCATTTATCTCATTACTTATACCACTCTATCCCTCATGGTTTTCAAAATTTATAAGTACCCATGATGGATATTGATTAATAATTAGAAATACTTGAATGGATAAAAAGTGAAAAATGAATATTTAGAATGAAAATTATAGGGTCATTATAGATTTATAAATAGAGTATGACATGATTCATATGAAGGTGAATAAGAAAAAATAATATCAAGGGGTGATTGAATTGTAAGAAGGAACAAAAAACAGTAGTCGGGGTGATGTGAAAAATTTAAAATTCAATGTCGATATTATAAATTTATAGGTATGAAAGTAAACCCATTTGGTAAAAATGTGGATAAAATTTAGGATTTCAGTTAGGTTTACATTTTTTACATCAATTATTTAGTAACTAACATTAAAACCCAGGTTTTAACATCAGTTATTGAAATAACCAATGCTAAACATCGAGTATTTAACAATGGTTATTGACATAACCAATGTTAAGAAAAATTCCAATAAGGATTTTAATATTGTTTATGAAATAGTAAATGTTTAAAACCTCAAGCTAATGAGTTTTAAAATCATTTATTAAAATAAAAAATATTAAAACCCTCCTTGGTAGGCCTTTAAAATCAGTAATTTTAAGTACAGATGTTAAAAAATCTTTTATCATCGATTATTTTATAACCGATGTTAAAAAACTGATGTGAATGATATTTATTTAATAGAAAAACCTTTTAAATTTTATTTTTGAAGAACCACTTTTGAGGGTTTTGTTGGAACCTAAAAAAACCCTAACACCAGACCAATAAAACAAATCAAAGACAAGAATAAGAAATTAGTGACAAAATCCATGTGAAGCCAAGGGTCTCCTTGAAGTACTTCTAAGTTAGTTCCCTAATATAATTTTTAGGTTATACCATATATATTCTCAAATATTGGATGATGTAAAAATTATAGGACCATCATATAATCCTCTTCGGGGAGCAATACTAATTCTAAATCCTCTAAAGTGAAAAATAGTTAATATTTAAACTTGTTCATTAGTTGTGGATGGATCCCCTAGAATAATATTATCCTCTATAACATTTCTAGATACTCTAAAGTCTTCCCAGAGTACACTCATAAGACTTTTAACTTTGATTTTTTTCTTAAAATTTCATATATTATTTTCATATATTTTGAGAATGTAGTGGGGTATCATGATTCCCCTTGAGCATAACCTATTTGAGGTTATCCCACCATCATAGAATTTATTTATTGGGTCTAGAGTTCTTGATTATCCCCCTATAGTGGAACCTTTTTATCACTATATTTAGTTACTTTTATCAAAACTTATCATTATCAGGCCAAAATTTCTTCATTATTGAGAGTGAGAACATGAAATTTCCCTTTCCCCATAATTTTAGACAAACCTAGTTGGGACAAGACCTGGAATCCACTCTCAATCTAAACTAGATCACCCTCACTAGGATAACTACCATCCATTGGAACCTTAGGGAGTCCATAGTTATCCTCATAATGATTTTTATTTTATTAACATATCTCCTTGATTCACATTGACTAAGTGGCAACAAGCTTAAGAAAATTAGAATAGTCTTTCCAGCTTCATGTTTTCTTCTAATGTATTGTTTTATATCCTTAAAAATATATGATATATTTATTCCCTTAATTCGTGATTGAATGATAAAATTATCTTTTAAAAACTTATACCTCATTATTAGATGAATCTTATGAGTCTACTTTAGGGTCCATTTATTATTTACAGTCTATATAAGTCACTAAATCTATAAACTGAATGGGCTCTTTTTTTCGGGATTTCAAAGAATGATACCCTCATCATCCTTCTCGAGATTGGTTTTCTATAAAAAATGGAATTGATTATGAATTTGATTACTGGATGGGAACCTCAAATCTATAATCTAATAGAAATAATTCCTTTATAAGAGGATTTTATGATAGGTCAGAACTGTTGGATCATATAAAGGAAAATACCCTGCCAGTCTAGAAACATCATTCCCTTTACCAGAGGAAGTGGAGGCGACCAATGTAAAAAATGTGAAAAACATTTATTCCCATAGGCCAAACATATGTTAAAAGAGTTAGGATGTTTATAAATTATAGTATAATTACTAGAACATCCATTCTATATGTCCTTCTATTACATCATATTGGTTAAATATAATTTTATAGACACTGTAAATTTATCCACTCCATCATCCTGATAAGTCCGAGAAGCATCTCGATTTTCATTCTTACTTGGGGATGAATCACTAGATATGAGATTGTAAACCTTGATACCATCCATATGAGTAGGTTCTCAAATTATAGGTCAGCCTTTGTGGAGAACCTTGTACCTCCCATGATTTATTTCCTAGTCTTTATAGACCATAAATGAGTAGTTCACAGAGTAATTAGTCCATGATTCATAGATAAAATATTACTTATAACATTATTTCCCATTAATTTTAATATAATAAAAATCCATGGGTACATTTAAATTATTGACCACCACATTGTTTTTTGGAGCAACGAGGTGGCTTAGAACTTGATTTATTTGGTCCAAATAGAAGAAATGACCAAGAATATTCCAATTATCCTATGAATGGATAATTTTGAAAAGGAAGAGGTATACAATGGAGATGAACCCACATGAAAAAGGAAGATAGGTCTTGGTTCAGAATCAAATACAATTACCACCTTAAAAGGTATAAATAGGAAGATTCGAAGGTTTAAGTGGCTCTGGACCAAACATGATCTATTCCCTCTTTATATTTTAAAATAATGAAGATGTTTCGTAGGTCAAGAAGACCTAAAAATTCCATATTCTGTAAATTGAAATATTTTTTGATGAATAATTTAAAATCCCTGATCATGGGACATTTATGACCAAAAAAATGCACTAAGGAGAAGTTGGGGGTGGATCAATCTACTTCAAACTCTGAGTGTAAAATTGGAGGAGAAAACTTTCAGTGGTAGAAATATAATTTTTTGGGAAAGATATAAATATCTGGATAATAATAAATCTATCAATAATTTGTGTGAGGGATGAAAAACAAAAAAATAATAATGAAAATGTGGGTCCACTCTCCCATAGTAGGTTCAGGGGATGATGATTCATCCATGGGTGACTAGGTAATCAAATATATTAAAGGAGAAACACTAAGTAGATTTATTTTTTACTAGTTCTTGAATAATATTGGGGATAATTACCAATATGACATGCACATATTTATGTATTTACTAGGAAAAATAGTTTCATTTATGTGGATGATTTGGTTTTAAATTATCATTAGCATCATGATCATATTATTTTTCTTGAGAAAGTGTTTAACAAGTTACACCAACAAAACTCAAAAATAAAACAATTGAAATGATCCTTTGAAGTGAAATTATATAAATTCCCTGAATTCATGGTACACCAATGTGATATTGAATTCAAACCAAATAAATCTATGGTGATAATTGATATTTCCATCCCAAAAATTTATAGGCGTTAATAGTACTATGGGGGTTCCATGCATACATCATCCACTTAATTTAAATCCTCATTGGTAAATTATTACTCCCTACGAAGATGATAAAGTAAGGGGAAACATTTAAGTGGTATAAGTATTTTCAGAAGGACTCTGATGAACTCAATTACTATCATTCACGCCCTATAATGTTGATGTTTCTGATAGAATAAAATACCTTTATCCCCTATATGGAAATGATGAAGCAATCACTTACTGACCTTCATGCTTATAATAAATTTTCAGTCAAAGATAATGGCATAAAATATCTTAGTAAAATAATATCAGGAGTTGAGTACCAATAAAATGATATCAAAAATAATTATCTCACATTGATCATTTTAGTATAAAAGATTTTATGTTACTTCAAACATTGTGAGGTCCACATAATCTCTCACACATATCCACTAAAATAAATCCTTGGTTATTTTATAATGAAAGGATGATTATAGAGTTGGGTTTTCATACAACAAAAATTTCACATCCAATTTTAATCATAGAAGGTGATCAAGGAGAAAGTGAATATTGATTTTAATACAGCACACCATTACCATGGGTAATGACCACTGGAAATGATACTATACAATGAAAAAGTTTTCTATATACATTAAACATCATAAACATGAGAAATATATTTTGATGGTTCTTCTTTAAATACAAAATATGAAAATATTGGAGGATTAAAGAATCAATTAGGTTTTCTTAGAGATTGTGTTCATATCCTTGAAAGGGTAGTTTTACCCTATTATTTTTTCTTGTCAAAAGGGTGTACTACTAATGGGGTAGAATAGAATACTCTCATCACATGACTCATACCAACTTTGAAGATACCTTTACAATTAAAAATCAATGGTGATTCAAATTTGGAAATCATGAAAATCAATGGAGACCATGATATCTTGAAAGAAAAAAACAACCATCCTTGACTATATGAAATAATTGACGTCATTATTTATTTTATAACTAGTATTTTCTCATATTTCATGTTTATAGAATACCCAAGATGATTCATGGAAAAATTTATCTACCACATAAAATAACCTATATTAGGATGATACAATGATTTACATGGTGCTATAAAAGGTGGCCAATCCATTTATTTGTAATTATATAAAGTAGGTGAATGAATTTAATTTCACCTTAGGTTAAAGTGAGTCCTCATCCTCTTCGATTGATACAATTTTTGGTTGTATTTCAACTATAATTAATAATCTTCTAAATGGGGCCCCTTCATAAGATCTTTCCATGAAAGGAATAATTCATCAATGGGTAAACAATTTTTTTTATTTATAACGATATATAATCTTAAAAGTCCCTATATAAATGAAGCTTTAATGGGGTCCTTATCAGATGCATTGTAGGGGTGATCCTCATCATTATGAAAGAGGTATATACATGATCTTTCTATTATCACCAGTTTGAAGAAAGTTTTTCCATAAAATCATGAGACTAAATTATTCATATCCATCAATGATGCATGATTACTTGGAATTTAATAAGAATTTATATGCATTTCTGATACATTAAAACATAATCTATCAACCTCCAAACATATTATACACTTCCGAATAATCTTTTTCATTCTTTATATAGGGGATAAATGTCACGGTCGCATACCCACAACTATAGTTAGATGGTTTAAGTTCATTATTACTACTGCTGGATTATTATCTACATTGGCCAATGTTGTACCCCCGAAGGAGGTAGGGATAATGGATGTGATAAATTCCATGAAATAAAACATCACTACCAGATTTAGGGTCCCTTATAAAATCCTAATAAACAATAATACTAAATTATATGCTTATAAGATGAAGAAGATGTATTTAGAGCACAAAATTTAGTCCAATCACTCATCCCACATTCATGTAGTTGCAAATGAGCATATTGAGGCATTAAATAAGTATCTATCCAATATAATATAGAAAATTAAATACAAGGACAAAAAATATTATCCTAATAAATTATTTCATTATTTGTGGGAATATAACACCATGATCCACTATACCACTCATGCAACCCTATATTCTCCAGTATATAGGATGTAAGACATATTTCCAATCGAAGTTCAATTTCTATCACTTAACATTTCCATTTGTGATCAACTATTTGAAGATGAGTATTCTTATATTGAGATTAATGAATTGGAGTGACTCAACATGAAAATATTATTCACACTGCATTACCTTATGGTCCATCAGAATCTGGTCACATTTCCATTTACCAAGAGGGTCTACCTCTAATCATTTATTTAAGTTTAATTAGTATTATCCATGAGAACATTGGTTATACTAGGAAGTAATACCCCGATGATAGAATAAAAAATGGAGATGGATTTATATTATAAACAAGGTATACTCCAACATAGAATATTCATTGTTTATAATAAATTAATAACCTATAATTCCTTCGATTAATGTATGATTTTTGAATAAATACTTTACATAACATCACAAGAAGGTTTTATATGTACTATTCACATGACCTTAAACTACATGACATAATGTTAGAAATTGTATGACCCTAAACTACATGGAAAACAAGTTCTCCCCATATGACTTTAAAATCAATTGAATATATTCCATATCACATGAAACTAAACTATAGAGCATAAAGGTCCAACCTGTATAACCATTAAATTTCTTTGAGTGATCTATTTTATATAACCTAATTTACTTACATGAGATTAAAACCCATGTAATATTATGAACATATGATTTTCCCCAAACATAAGGATATGTTAGGATAAAATATTTCCCAAGTTTCAAAGAACTATGTATGTCTTGATTCAAGTTATAGTAGGATACATATTGACACCTTAGTTTCCTACCCTAACCCTAGCTATAAATTTAATTATCCTTATTAATCCTCTATATCTTATTTCTCAAAACCTTTTAGTTCATGTTGGGTTTTATCTTGGATCCCTACAATAGTATGGAACAATTTTACTCCTAAGATTAATCAGTGCATTAAACTTTTTTTAAAACTACGTGTGGCCTAATTCTGGTTGTTTTAGGATGCGTAGTAAAACTTGAATGAATTTTACTAGGACTAAACACAAATTTCATTCAATATAATTCCACCATTCCATAATTGTGTTGAGAAATTTTTAATTTTGGGTTTTATATTTTCCTTCTCCCACCAGGGAACTCATTCATTTTCACTATCATTCCCCATTGTGTGAGCCGGATCTCTACAAATACCTTTTCGTTCGAAACATAATTTGTATTAATTAAAATTATTACATGATATATAGTGATATATAGACTATATATCATGGAATTAATCATAAATTTCATCATATTCAATTCCTTATCCCATTATAGTGCGTCATACTTTGTCAATTCATGTCAGGTCTCTTTCAATAACCCAAATTCTAGGAAAAATAATTTAATTTTATCGTATATATGAATCATATATGCACATAGAACTATTTCTAAGAACTAATTGAATATGGTTTCCTATTATTTTAGGGTACATAATGGAACCCAAATTTCTCATTCTAGGCCTAACAAAAAATCCATCACTATCCAAACCCTTACCCAATTCATGGATATTTCATTCACACAAGGTCATTTAATACATTACTCTATATTGGGAAGATATATCTTATTCCTTGAATTACCTATGGATTGATTTTTATTATGGATCCATTTTTAGTGATGTAAAGACCATCTGTATCTAACCAAAATACATGTCCCTATCCACATTCACTACTTTATAAGATTAAGTAATAGTCCAATTTTGGTAAACTATAAGCTAAAACACTCTATTTATCTCATTAAAATTCTCTTCCCATTTTTCACACATTGTAACTTGTGTATTTAAATCACAAAAAATCAGTCATGGATATTGGTAATGAATATATCAGATTCTAAAGGATTTTTTTTTGGTGATAGTAAATACATATTGTATCCAACCCACCTATAATCAACTAAAAAATAATTTCATCCAAAGGATAATATCTACTAATCTTATATCCTATAGAATAAATTTCATTGAAATATATCACCAGAATGTGGTAAAAACTAATACTTAGTATTATTATTTAACATAATAATAACGGAATACCATTTACATGTGGTCAGTAGTTTTCCTAACCTATCCATACCCATTTCATTATCTTCTGAGTCAAACAGATCAAGATACAATATACATCACTCTCATCCCCTGTTTAAAGGTGTTGAAATGCTTCTAGCTCTCAAAAAACTCATTTGGATTATCGCACTTCCCAACATGGTTTGAGAATTATAACCCTAAACTAAGTGAATATTTCCCTTTGGTCTTTATTTTTATAACATATTTTTTTCATTCACGTCATGTCGATTTCAAAACTATTTTCACACATTAAAACCTCATCCCACATTTGTTCAAATCTGAATGAACTTAAACTTTATCATTACTTTGGTAAATGTTTTATGACCTTAAAAATCATTCTTATGTGGTCTGATTAATATGAACTTAAACAAAATGAAACTTTCCCTGAGTCCATCAATATTAGTATTTTTATCTTTAATGATAGTAGGTTTACCTTATCATTATATCTTTATATATTTCCACATCATTTAGTCAACGATATGTGACCATAAAATTTTAGCCCCATTCTGGTAAAAATGTATAATAGTAAACACCACCCCTCTCTGGTCTTCCATTCTTAACCTTAAAATATCAAGGTAAAGAGACAGGGTACTCCCCAGGTTGAAAACCCCAAAATAGAGGCCTATGAAATAGATGATTCAATAGTAACTATTCCAGAAAATCGTACTACCATGAAAAAATTAAGTGTGTTTTAAAATATAAAAATTCACAAAACATATCAAGTTGAAACCTTGAAAAAGGAAATCTAAGAAGAAAATTATTTTATACTAACTAAGCCTCTACCTGTCATGATTTAAGAAAAATATAGGGTTAAAATAAAAACATTCAAAATCTTATGTTGACCACAATTTGGCCTTCTAAAAATTTATCTAATGTTCATTGATTCTACAGATCTTCTAAAATGTTAGATAATACTTATATTCCTCACTTATGTTAGCTAATACAATTATTTTAAATCATATAAAGATGTAATTTAACTATACAAGTTTAAAATCTCAGACCTTAGTAGAATAGAGTTGGTGGATTCATTATTAAATTTTCACTAGATATAAGGAATCACATCTTGAAGGACTAAGTAGGATAGTAGTCTTGGTAAAATAAATACATACATTAATCTCATATTATAATTGAAAACATAAAATGAAACATATATTTTTCATTAAGGACAACATTATTCGTTTTAGAATATCCATGCATATCAATAATAATAAACTTACTATTATCCTAGGAATGGAAATATAAGAAATGGGTGAGCTTTAATTTTCTATAAACTTATGCATACAATGAAATATATCATGAATAAATAAGGAATAATTAGTATGTAAAGATAAATATATGAAGACACATTCTATTTAATCAATAACTTGAGCATGAATAATAATATTATAGGAATAAATGATTATCAAATAATTCCATATAAATAATCACATGGTCTTGAAATTTATTCATCGATATCACAACTAATAAAATAATCACGCGGACATCAATAAATAATATCATAATGAGTTAATTCATAATTATGGATATCATAAACATACCATTAAGTCCTTGTTCCAAGATATATTATATAAATGGGTGAGACCTCATCCAAATACCTACGATAGTTTGTCTCATGAGGCTTACTGATTCATCGATGAGCTATAACAGGCCTCAATCATCGCATACTATGTCCAATGACTTTATCATATAAAATGGTTGATTTATAATCAACAAAATTCTTCTTATTGATAAACTATCATATAAAATGTAAATAATTTCCCCAATAAATAAATATAATCATAACCCATCCAGAGTATTATGGGAAATCGTATCAAAATAGTACATCCCTAGTCAAAATAATCCAAAAAAATATTTATAAATAATAATGATGATATCATTACCAAATATCCCTTTCGTATTATAATTACAATAAGTTTTTTTTCTTTTATGAATATAAATATCATAAAAATTTCATAAAAACATTATCGAGGAAAATAAATTTTTTACATTTAATATAAATTTTATGAAATAGTTTTTTTCATAATATTATGAAAAACATTTTATTTTATATTATTATTGTAAACATGAAAATAATATTCAAATAAATAAGTGTTTATGATAGTGGAAATGTTCCATTAATGATGAGAATGTAAAAACAATGATTCCTTTTAAATTTTTAAGGAAAAAACTACCTTGGTTGGAAAATGACAGAAACATTATTTTTTAAGTAAAATCATGGATAAAAATGACTTTAAACAATCATAGAATAATACTAAAAACATTCTTGATTTTTTTAGAAAACATGGATTTGAAAGAAAAACGGATTTTCGATCGAAGAGAGAAATAAAGTACTCTTTTTCTTAAAAACATGTTCCCGATCATTTTAAGTACCAAGGGGAGGAAAATGGTACTATTAATTAGAAAGTTCCTTAATAAAAAAATTATAATAAAATATATTTGTTATAGGATAAAAATATCAAATAATTACTCTAAGGGATACTTAAATATAAACAACCTTGGATAATGATGAGATTGTGAAATAAACAGTTACCACTTTGGAAACATTTGAATCATAACCACTATGAAATAAATAAATTAAAATGAAAAATTAAATTAAATAAATATAAATAGATTCATTATATGAAATATCTAATCTATAGGTGATAAACCACCTGAAATAAATAATTTTTGAATATGGAATATGTCTCACATAAGTAAAAGTATAAGAAACCCTTACGTCAGGTCTAATTTCCTTTGAATGTGTTCAAAAATCTTTTATAATAAATATAGATTTGTTATATTTCTACTAAATAACTATAATCATATATATCACACTATAAATGATTTAATTATAAATATTAATCAACTTTTTATTAATAATTCTTTTTTAAAATTACTATTCTGAGTGATAATTGCATAGTTTTATCATGAAAATTTTGGTTCAATTGTTTTAGTTCAAGAGTTTTGGTCCTTGTACATTGATAATGGTTCCATTAAATCAATAATATTAATAATTATATAAATATAATATTAATTCATTATATATATATATATATATTTAGAGTATTCCATAATAGTAATAGACTGAAAAATGAATTACATCATTCATGGAGACGGTATGCCTACGTACACATGAACTATGTTTCAATTTTTGTGATGGATGAAAAAAATAAATATAAATAATAATCCTAAGTTATATAATAATAATTATATAATATATATTCATTAAATAAATCCTGATTTCCATCATAATGAAAATAAAATAAAAAATGTATCACATCGCTTCATGGAGGCGTTAGTTCACCCATACGCACAAGTGATGTTATCGTTTTCCTAAGGATTGGAAGGTAATAAGGTTAATGTGATATAATAATTTTATAAGTATAATTTTTCCATAAATATCATATATATATACATTAAATCCATCACTCTAACCACTAGTGAGATGTGTTGATGGAAAATTAATTGCATCAGTTCGTGAGGCGGTGGTCTTCCAAACACATGATCGACGGATTAATTTACCACTTGATGGAAGAGGAGATGGATGTAGGATATACCATAAACATAATAATATCTAAGTATATTGGAGATACTGGTGATATTATTACATAATATTTTAATAACATTTGAAGGATGTTGAAGAAGAAATAAAACAGAAATGCCTGGTAAAAAACAATACCTATTTTCATACAACCTCTTTAGGTTTCCACCAAAAGCCTTCCTAAATGTGTTTTTTGTTAAAAAAATGGGCTCTAGGTCATGGTTAGTTATTTAAGTAAATTATTTGAATAGGTATTTTCGAAACCATGTTTTTAAGTGTGAAGAGGACCGGAGAGGGGGTTCCATTTTATAATTGATGTGTGTGGCTCACTTGCATTTTTTCAATGTTTTCCAATAATTCCATGTCACTTTATTGGTCACAAGGATCCAAAAATGGATCACTATAGAAACATAGATGTTAAAATTTCAAAATATGTTATAATATAGTAATTTTAAAAGTTTTAATTGTATTTTAACCCTTATATTTTTAGTTTAACCCCCGATAAATCTGTTTTAACCATAATCGTGTTAACATATTTTTACTATTTTTTATGTTCATTATGAAAACATAAGATGAAATTATTATATAATATCAATAATTATGATTCATAATATTCATTACATTTTACCAAATTCAATTAAAATAATTTTAATAATTGAATTTAAAATTAATTCCACATACACTCTGAGATAAAAATTTTCCAAGTAAAAAGGTTTAATAAGTATAAATGTTTTTATATAAAAATTGAAAATATAATTGATTCAAATGAAATAAAATTTATTAATTATAATATAAATGAACTAATTTTTCTATTGAAACAATTTTAAAAACAAATTTAACTTTCTAAGTGTTTCAAGAAAAAACATTATTTTCAGTAAAAACCAGTATTTCTCACAATTCATTAAAAAATAATTATTTTTAAAAAATACTAAAAAATTAAATCTAATATAATCATGAAATGATTATTAAAAAACTGACGTTAATTTTTTTTCAAATAAATTTTCTAAAAGTTATAAAAAATAATTTTATCATAAATACAAAAAATATGATTAAACCAATTTTTAGAGAAAATACAAATTTACAGAAAAATATTTATTATTAATTCAAATGATTTTTTATTTTTATTTATAATTAAATTATAACCCATAAATTTATTTATTCAATTTTAAAAAATATAATTTTCACAAGTTATTTAGTCATATTCTTAATCGCCAATCTAAAGGTGAGGTTGTAATAATAAACAATATAATGGTTCTTCTAGAGTCAGAGTTGTGCATATCATAAGTTGTCGAAGATATTGAATTAATAAAATAAATATAATGTAAGTCCATAGGGTGTTACATTACTCCTTACATAAAAAATTTTATTCTTTAAATATCTATAATATTATCTCATGAAGATATTTTTGTAGTTCTTCATCATAACTTCTTTAGGTTCCCACGTCGCCTCTTCTATCTAATGATTTCACCAAAGTAACTTCTCCATATGAGTCGTACAATTCCTAAAGACCTATTCTCTAGTTTCAAAAATATAGATAGTATCTTCAAAGTAAGATATATCATGTTCCAATTCTATTTCTTCATAGGTTATCACATGTGTTGGGTTTGGTATGTTCTTCCTTAAAAAAGATATATGGAACACATCATGTACTTTAGAGAGACTTGGTGGAATTTTCAGATGGTAATCCACAAATAAAATAATTTATAGGATTTAAAAAGGTCCAATGTACTTGGGATTCAATTTACATTTCTTGATAAACATTATAACACCCTTCCATGGATATATTTTCAAGAAAACATGATACGCCACATTAAATTCCAAATCATTCCTTTAGTTATCGACATAGATATTTTGCCTACTTTGAGATTCTTTGATCTGAGTTTGAATTGTATTTACCATTTCCATTGTCTCCTACAAATGTTTTGGGCCTTCAAGCTTCCTTTAAACAACTTTATCTCAATAATTTGGAGTGTGAAATCGACTTCTATATAATGCTTCATACAACACCATTTTAATACTTGAATGTAATTTATTGTTATAGATAAACTCTACCAAAGGTAAATAATGATCCAACACACCTTTATTGTCAAGATAGTATAACCTAAACATGTATTATAATGTTTTAAAATTCATTTTCTACTATCAATAATTTTTAGGGAGATAAGATATGATAAAATTAAACTCGGAATCAAGATCGTTTTTGAATAATTTTCCAAAATTTTGATGAAAAGTGCGTATCATGATCAGAATCAATTGAAATAGGTGCACCATGAAGTATTAAAAATTCATTAATATAGAGCCATGAAAGGTATTCAAGAGTTAAATCTTATATTATTGTGATTGAATGTATATATTTTATGAGGTGATCAATAATAATCATTATTGCATTATTCATTCCAATATCCATTGGTAATCTAGTGAAATAGTTTATAGTAATGTAATACCATTTATATATATGAATAGATAGAGGTTTCTTGACTGCTATAGGTTTATGTATCTTATCCTTCACCTATTGGAAGAAAAAAATCTTAATACATAATAAGTAATTTCCCTCTTTATATTATCCCACCAAAATTGTTCCTTTAAATTTCTATACATCCTGGTTCTACTAGGGTGTATAGATAAATTCAAGCTATGAGCATCATGTAATAACTCCCTCTCTATCTCAGCTATATATAGATCACATAGTCTCTTTATAATTTTTAGAATTCTATCTTCACAAACTAATTCTGCTAATTTCCCATCATTCATGAATTTATTTTTCTTTTGAAAATTATCTTTATCCTTTTGAGAACTTTTTGTCTTTTACAAAATAGATAGTTTTGAAATCATTTGAAAAGGGAATTATGTCTCCCCTTCCTTAATAATCCACAAATACATATTTATTAAATCCATGAACATAATATCCCTATCTATCCTCATTTTGTTCAACAATCTATGATATTTTCTACTTAACGCAACTGGTACCATACTTTCCTTCCATGGGTGGTAGCGTATTGAGAAATCATAATACTTAAGAAGATAGATCCAATTAATTTTCCTCATATTGTGATATTTCATTGAAAATATGTATTTATAACTCTTATTATCTATGTATATCTCACATATTCTACCATAAAGATAATATCTCCATATATTCAATAAAAATATTGTGGATTCCAACTCAAGATCATGGGTTGTATAGTTCTGTTCAAGAATTTTTAACTTCCTTGACGAATAGGAAATAAATTTATCATTTTTCATAAAGACACAACCAATTTCCTTCATTGTCCTATCACTATATATTAAAAATCCATTATCTACCAATGGTAGAGTAAAAACTAAAGAATTCACCAATCTCCTCTTTAATTCTTCAAAACATTCTTTACATTAATTTTCCATATGAACTTTACCCCTTTATGAGTTATCTTGGTTAACGATTTATCCAATCAGGATTATTTTGAACAAATAATAAATAGTAACTTCCCAAAGTAACGAAACTATATACCTTAGTTATGTTTTTTTGGTGTAGGCCATTCCTGGATTTCCATTTTCTTCACATGATCAAATGAGATTCCATACTTGAGGACAATTTATCCAAGAAAAGAAACATTTTGAAGTTAGAGTTCACACTTTATAAATATCCCATAAAATCTTTTCTTATAAAATTCTCAATAATGATCCATAAGTGATTATCATGGTCTTCATATCTCTTAGAGTATACAAAGATATCATCAATAAATAACACAGTAAAGTTATCAAGATATTAGTTGAATAATATATTCATTAAATCCATTAATACATAGGGTTCATTAGTTAATACAAATATAATTACTATGAACAAATAATGTCCTTACCTTATTTGAAATCTTTTATTTAGAATATCTTCCTTCTTTACTCATAATTGAAAATACCCAGAACTAAAATCAATCTTTGAAAAATATTGAGTTTCATGAAGTTGATTGAATAATTAAGAAATATAAGGTAGAGAAGACATGCTATTTATCATAACAACATTGATTTCCATATAAATAATTTATATCCTCATAGATCCATAATTATTCTTAATGAAAAGAACAAGGTCTCCCAAAGGAGAAACACTAGGGAATATGAATCCCTTATCACAAAACTCCTCTAATGGTTTCTTCAACCCCACTAATTCCACAGTCTCTACTATATAGATAGTATTTGATATGAGTGTTTGAGTAGGTATTTAATCAATGGAAAACATAAATTTAATCTCTATTAGATGGTCAAGAAAGTCATCAAGAAATACAAAAATGTAATCCTATAAAATAAGTACATCTTCAATTTTGATATTACCCTTTTCATTCATATATTGTGTTTTCTATTCACCCCTAATAATCTCATCCATAAGTCCTATTAGGGGTGGATCTAGACAAGAATCAGATGATGAAGTCCCCCTATAAATATATATAATTCTACATGTTCTTCAAAAATCATAACTTCCTAATCATGGAAATATTTTTTTCACCATATTTTGAGTTCCAATCCATTCCAAGGACTATATCAAAATAAACCATAGTTATAATAATGAATTCGATAAATAAGGCATGATTATTTTTTTAATGGGAACTGTTTGACACATCTTTTTTATGGTGAGAATTACACTAGGATTCTTGAATGATAAATACCTTCTTATGTTTCTACAGAAATATCTAATTTTATTGGAGAACATGGAAGATATAAAGGACTACAAAGACCCAAAACCTAATAAATAATTATCTAAATTTGAGTATATGATTAAATTACCCACCACCATATCATTAGTAGCTTCAACCTCAGATGTTGTGATCACATATGCTTAGCCTTGTTCTCATGGTATTTTCTAGGAAAAATCTTCTTTACAGAAGGAAATAAATTTCATAGTGCCCCATATCCTTATATTTGAATAATTGGACATGATAAGATTCCTTCCAGAACTTGTAATCATTATCCTAAGGTGCTTTTCCTTTACACCTGTATTAAACACGCATCACTAAAAAACATGTTCCAGGGTGTTTCTTTTAACATTTGTTACTATCTAGAAATTCCACTCTTCCCTTATTTCATTTGTTATATTTTATTTTCCATAGTACTCCATAACAATTTTAATATCTTTATTTCCTTTGAATTTATATGACTTGGAAAAATCTTTCTATGTCTTTAAATCACATGATACTATATCCTAATATCATGATAATCGTTGGGTGACCAGTTCCCTTCAAAGGCTCTCATAATTCTCCTCAATGAACTGGTCAATCTTGATATTTGGATTATGTATGTAGTTTTTAGAATTCCTTGATAACCTTGTAAAGTTTTCTTCATACATAGAAACATTTTTATATCCCTTTTATATTAGACTCCTGAATTTTCTCTCTATATATACTCATTGTTCATAAAGAAAATATTTTTAATGGATGATTAATGTAAAATACTTCTACTAAATCATCAATATTTACTAATAATCCTTGGTGTTATGAATTAATGACCACCATTAATCTGTATCACTTCATAGATAATAAACTACCATGAAAAACTTCTCCATTTCATTACAACCCAAATTGAGAAATATATTTTATAAAGAACTTATCCATTTCCCATCTATATATTAAATTGGAGTCCCTTTAAATGATTAAGATTACTGACGCATGAATTATTCTAAAATTGCTTCACCAAATTTTGGATTAGTCAGCTTCTCTATACAAGTAAGCTTATTAGTCATAACATGAGTCAGGTTTCCCAATGTGGTTATAATTTTTTTAGCTATATTGGTAGCTTTATCTCCAACATTATTATCTTTCATAGGAGGGAAATTCCTTCATGGATCACATGCATTGATGCAGTTCCCATTCCTTCTGTCAAGAACCATTTATAAATAATGGAGTACACTACATTAGATCATAAAATTATGAAACATAATTTATAATCCCAAAAGTAAGTAAAAATAAATATAAATTTAAAAAAAATTGTATGTATAATCTCATAACCATAGTTGTTTTTTATTTTTTAAATTTTTCAAACAGTAAAAATATTTTCAAATCCTTCATAATGGATTATAAAGGAAATGTTAATTAACCAAAGAAAATCCCTAGAGAGTGTTAATCTATGTGTAAAACAAGGACCGTTTTTATGCATCGGGTGACAATTGTGTCAAAGCACAATATTCCTTTTTTTGATTTATTACCCCAAGGTACAATTGTACGAGATACACATCCACTTTTAGTATTTAGAAAGTGTCATATTTCTTTAAAACACACACAATATCTTCCTTACCAAAAATTTATAATTTTACTTAATATTTTGACTTATCCTCAAAGTCAGTCATAGGGATACATTCCCTAATTTATGTTTCCTAGAATCTAGTTCTCAATGTTTCTACAAAAATTACTCTAATACCGACTATAAATACCATAACCCTAGTATCCTAGAGCTAGTGGTTATTTAATTATATTGGCACTAGATACATGTAATAATATCTTGAAGGAACTGATAGTTTAGTACTCTCGGTAAAATAGATACATACTCGAATATCATATTATGATTTAAAAATTAAAATACAATGTTTTATTTTATTTTAAAACACCATTATTACCTATAGAATATCCATATATATCAATCAAAATAAACATCATCATATCCTAGGTAAGGAAACATAAGAATGGGGTGAGATCATATGCTTAGTAGGGTTATTCTGACAACATAATATATCATGAATAAATAAGTCATAATCAATATCAAATGGTAAATATCTTAAAATACATTCTATTTAATTAATAACATTATAATGAAGA
This sequence comes from Viscum album, assembly GCA_963277665.1. Taxonomy (NCBI): domain Eukaryota; kingdom Viridiplantae; phylum Streptophyta; class Magnoliopsida; order Santalales; family Viscaceae; genus Viscum; species Viscum album. Next base: position 1,333,279,365 of record OY728165.1, on the reverse strand, counting down.
ACAATATGCCTGAAATTAATGATTATCAAATAATTCCATATAAATAATCACACATGGCCTTTTAATTTATCCATGTATGTCATAAATAATCAAATAATCATATGGAAATCAATAACTAATCTCATAATGAGGGTGTGAATAATACTGACCATCATAAATATACCATCAAGGACTTGTTTTAAGAAAACTTATATAAATGGGCGAGGCCACATCCAAATACCCAAGTTTTTTTGTCTCATGAGACCAAACGAAGCATCAATGGGCTATAAAAGGCCCCACTAGTCACTTAATAAGTCCAATTTATTCTTCATATGAATGGGGTGAATTAAAATTAATGTAAACATTCGTATTTATAAAATATCATATAAATTGTTAATAATTTCCCCAATCAATAAACATAATCATAAACCATCAAGATAAATATGGTGAATGGTATAAAAAAGAACATCCTTATTCAAAAGGATTATAAACCATCAAGATAAATAAAAATTATGGTATCATTTCTACAAATCCCTATTAGGTCGTAAGTATACTAAGGGTTGTTGTTGTTGATGAATATAAATTCCATAAAAATGTCATCAGAAAAATTCTTGAAGAAATTACCCTTTTGACTTTGGAAATAACTTTTTAAAACTATAAATTTATATAATATTGGGATTTTATTATTTTAAATAAACCTTGTAAACTAGTAAATTAAGATTCAATGTAATTATTCTTCATGATGTATGAAAAATATTGTTCATGCAGATTAGGTTAAAACAAATATTCATTTCACATTTTGAAAGAAATATAAAAAAAATACCTTATTTAGAAAATTATAGGAAGATTCATTTTAAAACATTTTATAAAAATTGAATAATGGTTAAAAATTACTTTAAAAATCATAGGATAATATTGAAAACATTCTTGAAAACATTTTTTAGAAAACATGTATTTTGGAAGAAAAATGATTTTCAACCGAAGAGAGAAATAAAGTCATCATTTCTTAAAAACATTTTCTCAATCATTTTAAGTAACAAGGAGTTAAAAATGGAACTATTTCATGAAATTATCATGAATTACCATATTATAAGAAAATATATTCGTTTTAATATAGAAATTTCAAATAATTTCCCCAAGGGGGACTTAAACATAAAGAGTCCTGAATAACGACGATATTTTAAAATAACACTTATCACTTGGGAAACTTTTGAATCATAATCCAAATAGAATAATTAATATAAAATGAAAAATTAAATTCCATGAATATAAATATATTAATGATATAACATATCAAAGTTCTAGTAAATACACCACACAAAATAAATATATGGTGAACATGGCATATGTCTCACGGAAGTAAAAGTGAGAGGATAAAACCTTACTACAGGTCTAATTTCCTTCACAAGTGTTATAAACTACTGAATGATAAATATATATTTATTATAAATATTTAAAAAAACATAAAAATATATATTAAACCAATTTTTTTTTTACTTTTAACTTTTAATCACCAGTTTATTAATAATTCTTTATTAAAATCACTATTCTAGGTGATAACAGTTTCTTTTTTTAATGAATGTTTTGATTCGATAGTCTTGTTCCTTGTAATTTGATCATGGTTATATCATATTAATAATGTTAATTATTATTTTAATATATTATTTACTAAATATCTACATATTTATTGTCATCTATAAAAGTTAGACATATAAAAATGCATCACATTGTTCATGGAGATGGTAGGTTGTATTTAAACATGAACACTGTTTCCATTATCTTGATGAATATAATGAAATAAATTTAAATAATAATTATTATTTCATAAATATCATATATATTTATTAAATATATACATATTACAATGAATTTTAACATAAAATATAAATTTTATCACATCGCTTTGTGGAGGTGGTAGTCCACACGTACGCATGAGTGACATAATGATTTTCGAATAGATTGGACTGTAAAAAGCTATATGTTTTATTAAAATTTAATATATATAATTTGTTCAGAAATATAAAGTATATAAATTAAATACATAATTATATCAACCCATGATAGGCAATTATGGAAGAAAAATTATATCTATTTTTTAGGTCGTAGTCCACCGTACACACGATCAACAATTTTGTTTCCCTTTTGATGGAAGAGGATATGGATGTAGGTTATGAAATTGGCATAATAAAATATCAGTGAATGTTATATATTTTTTATTATTTTTAATGTATTTTAAGAAGTTTTTAATAAGTTTTAAGAGGAAATAAAATAGAAACACTCATTTGAGAACAATACCACTTCTTTGGAAAACCAATTTAGGTTTTCACGAAAATCCTTCCTAGAAAGGGTGTCTAATCACCAATTGGACTCCAGGTCATTGGGAGGTATCTTAAGGAAGGATTTTAGTAGGTATTTTCCTAACCAAAATTATTTGGAAGTGTGAATAGGAGAGAATAGTGAGTTCCCTTTTTTAATTGAGGTGAGTGATAGACGTGTAATTTTTCAATGTTTTTCAATAATTCGATGTAACTTTATTGATCAAAAGGCTTAAAAAATGCCTCATTATAGAACCTTATATGATATAAGTTCGATATATGCACATAAAATAGGAATTGGACTAGTGTTTAGGTCATTCTAACTACGATCAGTTTAGTTTAACCCCCGATATATCTTTTTTAACCTTGACCATGGTAACATATTTTTACTTTTTTTACTCTTCATTACCAAAAAAATAAGTTGAAATTATTATATAATATTAATTAATATTATTCAAAATATTGAATCCATTTTATCAAATTCAATTAATATGATTGTTATAATGTAATTTAAAATTAAACCCACAGACATGATGAAAAGGCATTTTTCCATGGAATGTTTTTTCACAAGTATAAGAGTTTTTATATAAATAACTAATATATAATTAAATGCAAGGACCCAAATTGGAATAATGATAATATAATTATACTAATTTTATTTCTAATTTTGTATAAAAATTTATCTTTTTCAATTATTTAAATGAAAAGTTTATGCTTAGTAAAAAGTAGTATTTCTCATTATTCAATGAAAAATTACTATTTTTCAGAAAAAACTAAAACATGACCCCTAAGAAAATTTTTAGATGATTATTTAAAAATTAAATATAGTTTTTAGAATAAATTTTATCAAAATTTTTGAATTTAATTTTATCATAAGTTTTCAAAACATGAAGAAACCCATTTTTTGAAAAAAATACATTTTTGTTTTCAGAAAACCATTTATTTTTATTTAAAATGATTTTTTATTTTCATTTATAATAAATTTATTACCCATAAATTTTTTATACATGTGTAAAAAATATATTTTTACAAATTTATTTAGTCTTATTCACACCTTCCAATTTCACATCTAGGTAATAATAGTATACTATTTTATGGATCTTTTTTACTCGTGGTTCCGTCTATCGAAGATATTGAATTTAAAAAAGAAATATAATATAAATTCTTATAGTGTTACACCATGGAAACTTATTGAGTATTAAACCCACAATGAATTACTATATTCATGATTTTATTTCTCTTGAGTATTTTTCTCCTTCACATTTTAATATACAAAGCTTCACTTAGGGTGAAAGTAAACACATTGCATATCTAGACTCACTATAATCATAAAAGAGAATAAGTTCAAAATAATATATAACATTGAAATTTATTATCTAATATGTTAATATGGGTTTTAATAAGGGAATATATATTTATTATCTTTCTTACTTATATACATATCAGAGCACATGACATAGAGATGATTGATTGGTTCCCTTTTCATTATTTGATTCAAGTATTTTGAGATCATAATTTACCAAATCAATTTCCATTCAATGTTACTATGGATTTAATTTTAATGATATTACTTATTACATGTTTATGAAAGTTATCAAAATCATTATTTTAAATGATAGAGAATAACTAGGGGACAAATTTCTCCATTAATAATTTATAAAAAAGAGAAAGGGGGGATCATCTATAATTTAGTGTCTCTCCCTGACCATCCAAAATAAAAATTAAGTATAAGTCATTATATTAAAAAGAGAATTATATCAATTCCCAAAGTCAATCAATGGATCAAATAGATTCATAAAAATTGCATTGAAGTATTTCCAACTCCACAATTTCAACATTCTCAACAAGGAACAAATCCTCATTATTTGTATTAGTATCTTGATATTCCTTTTTGTATTATTTAAGAAAATTTTGTTTCTATACCATTGATACCTTGGTTTCACTCAGTTATTGATGAATGTGGTTAACTAAAAAAACTTATTCATTGGTTAAAAATTATTTCTCTAATAATTCTTCTTCATATTGGTATTTCTATTGAGGATACATGATGTAGAGGTTTGTGAAAAGAACCTCCAATTACACCTTATAGAGACTCACTTATGATTCTTAATAATTATCTATATTAATAATGATATACTTCACAATATCATGGATGGAATGGTAGTCAAAATCATTGTATCCTACTATATTAAACATATATAGAAGCCTATGTAATTTTTGGTAGAGAACCTATATGGAATTTTTATATATCTTTTTCTAGATATAATTACACACACTACTTTAAATTCCATTTGAAATAAATATACTACAGGCCAAACTTAATGTTTATCCTAGAGATTGAATCATACTTTATATCCATCCCACTCAAGGGAACCATATGTCAATTACTCCCTGATCTTGTTGATACTGAAATAGATTCAGCCCTTATACTCTCCAGTAGTTAAAGTAGTGATATGGAAGCCTCGTCAATGTTTCCCTTCATTGTTTGTAGTGGAACTAATGTAGGTGATGTGAAAGGTATGTATATAATTCATAAGATTTATAAATAATTGGAAATAATTATGAATGATCACCTTTATTCACAATAGTGTTATCTTCTTCAACTATTATCGTCTCATCTGGCGGTGAAACAATGATGTATCCTTTGATTGTTATTGTTAGTTTGATTTCTTTGGAATTATTAAATTCATTCACCAATTCCACTCTATGATATTGAATTATTTAGAGGTATCCTTTCATAATACCTTGTAATAAATATTTGAGTGTCACATCCATCTCTATGTGAACTATACATACTTTTGGAGGCATAGAAGAAGGACCCACATCATATCCTAATGTACCTTGATCAATCTCATGAAGAACTATCCATATAAAAATGAAATTGATTAAAATGGATGATAAATAGGTAATATATTTTAAAGAGAAATAACTTCATCCAAATATGAAAATAACACAATGATAATAAACTACGAATGTTTAAAAAATTATCCAATATCCATCATCAGGTCATCTACTAATTTTAAGCTGGTAAAATTATTTACAGACACATTCACTTTGAGACCCAAATATGATCCCTCCTAGATGCCACTAGTCACTGGATTAGTTGATGTCCCATTTTTATGGATGGATATCATTCAGTATTAGGTAGTTATCCCTCCCAAACATGAGGATTTCTACCCAATATCAATGAAAATCAAAATATTAGCATAAAATTTTAATGAAAATCAAGTAAAAAAAGTATATATCTGAAAATTACCTACTAGTACAAAGTAGATAATGAGATCAATTATTATTATATTTTTTCTTGGGTTAATCTCGTCTGAAGAGAGTTCTAGGGAGGGTCACTAGTATTGTCATTGAGAATACCTTTTTAGGATCCGAAACTATGACACTTAGTTTTGTCATATGATAATTTAAAGGTATCCCCTAAACCCTATCAATAACACAAGTTTTTGGATCAATAAGAGTTCCCATTGATGAATTTTCTAGGTACTTGACAAGAGAATGAGACATATTTTATTCATATATAAAATGAAAGGAATGCTCAGTGGAAATATCAACAATAATATGTTTTTTAAAGAAATTATTTGTTGTAATATCCAAGGGGGAGATTTACCAACCTCATACTCATTGTTTATATATATTTCCTCCAAGGAACTATCACCCCCCAACCACCACCACCTTTATATTTAATCACCTTGAGGCCCATAAATCTGAGTACTCGAGGTGAATAAAATTCATAACAATCAATGAAAATAATTATGAAATCAAATTATTTTATTTACACCTATAATTCAATGGGAAGTTTTTTGAAAGTGATGTTGGGGGTGGAGATGTGATTTGACCTAGATATTTCAATAGGATTTCCTCCACCTATAAGGAATCCAAAATTTACTTCAAAGAAGATATTATCATCCATGAATACTACTCTTACTAGTCTCCTAGGTGCTAGGATTTATCATGGATGGTTTATTTTAGAGAAAGTATATTGATGGAAGATTATAGATTCACTTTCCTCAACTACTTAAGAATTTATCCATTTAGGGGATTTCTTGCCCATTCATCTTATATGGAATTCCTAACATCATCATATCTGTCCTATATTTATCTCCCTCACCCTAATATAGTGGAAACTATTTAATTTAAACTACTAAACCCATTATCATACCCATGGGATATCACTAGATCCATGCTTCAATGTAATCAAAAAATTGTTCAATAGGAACATAATATAATGAAAAAGTGACCTTTATGTTTTTTCCTTACATGAAACCATTATCTATTATTGAAACATGATCATTATGTGTCCTTAAATTTGGAGATTATAGGGAGGATAAGGATATAAACATTGTTTAAAAAAACCTTTGGATGAATCTAAATTGAATATAATCCCCATATATAGTCTCTTCATTAGTCCAGGAAACCAAAACATACTCTCGTAATGAAATTAAAAATGATTACTACCCAGTCATGCCAATTATGTTATCATTGATCATGAAATTGGTCCCCTGTATAGAGTGAAGACAAATATATTATTGAAATTATGAATGTCAGAGACATCCAATTCACTCAATAATTTTGAACTAATTCTAAAAATTCTTTGTATATAATTCTTGAACCAAAGTACTAGGATAGTTGTGTCATTGATGAATTCATAACCTCCCTAATGAGCTATAATTCATCCCAATAACACTTGGAATAAATAAAAATACATGAATGGGTAATACCTTTTTGATGTGGCATATGATCCTTTTGATCTTGGCCAATACTAGTGTTCATAGGATGATCCTGTTACCACTTTATAGTTTAATTGATATTAAGAATATTCTATATTTTACTTTTTTATGTAATCCAACACTAGGAGATGGTAACCAATGATTAACATACCAAGTAAATCTAGCATAAGAAGTAGTGGGTTGACTCCAAAAACCATCACCCTACCCCACTCAGTATATATCCACTTCGATAATTCTATTCAGTAGGTTCATGGATTACCTTGGGTGTTGTGGTTTGGGAAAAAATGTCCTCCTTTTCTCAAGACCTTGCTTATTTTATATAATAAATCAGTCAACCTAGGTGGTCAAGGGTATTTAACTGTGTGTACGGAGGTCTGTTTGTATAACGCCCTATATAAATTCCAATTATCTCATCTCTTGTAGGCGATTTCACTATGTATAATCCCAGATAGAGGTACTATAGAGGAATTAATTGTATATATCCAATAAAATAACATCTCCATTAATCATGTGTACATCCCAAATGATGATTCTAACATATCCATGCACCCAATGAAATGTCATAGTATCAGTACCCAACCTACTAGTTGGACTATGGATAATCTTATTATTGTTGTAGGAAAATAACTATGAAATATATACTATCTCATATTGTCCCACTTCTTTGAATTATATCCCAAACTACATAAAACTTTGATATACCTAGAAGGGATATCCTAAATTCATTCCAAAGAAATCCCTAGAGAAAATATTGCAATTGGGGTTCAACCCTTGATGATGATTTGTAACGACCCTCTAATATATGGATATATAGTTTTAGATTTTTGATTCCAGGATGTGGGTTACTTCATTCAATTAAAGTGGCATATACCAAAATACATACCCTACTCTGGAACTGAACTCGTAGATAAATTACCAGGATGAGGGTTCATGAGAACCAATAATTTAAAAAAGTTGAACTATTTTTTAATGATAATTAACCAATAATTAAGATAATTCTTGGGTAATTATGTAATTTTTTATACTTTTGAAAATCTAGATTGAAAGTTATAAGTTAATAAAATCATGGGTTGTAAAGGTTTATTCAAATTTTTGAAATAATTTTGAATCCATTCCTTGACGATCAGATATGAAATATCATTATTTAAATGATTTTTATTATGTTCTTTTTCTTATTTTTTTTTGATCTAAATCTAGAGTAAACCAACACTTAATGATTTATTTAACATGTTTCATGTCTAGAAATAGAAAAAGGAGAGGATTTCATTAGAAAATTTCAAGCCCCCGTAAGAGAATAAACTACTCACAATTCTTTTTTCACAATTTATAAAATATTTCTTATATGGATAGATTGTAAGACTTTTCAAGGAACCAAATACAAAATTTACATTTTGAAATTTTTATCCAACCCAGATCATATTCATTTTCTGAATATTTCATAAGACCTTCCACATTTCATATGAATTTTTAGTTATCTAGAAAATAAAAAATTATTAACCAACTATAGAACATTTTTAATTCCCTATTCATAACAATAGACGTTTCCAAATATCATGAGACTTTCCCTATATGATGTATGAATTTTTAAGGCCCATATAAAATTTTCATACCGTATGACTCTTGTCTTCATGAGAAAAAATTTAAAATTTAAAATTTATCAAAATTTTGTGCTATAAGGAATTTATTTTACTTTTCAAGTCCTGTATGAAATTTATCTCTTGTATTCCTTTTCTCTTCACTGATGGCCGTCTGACTTTAGGATTTCCCCAATTAGAAGAATAGGTTAGTGATATGTAATGGTAACTCCACATTTTATAAGGTTATATAAATGTGAAGGGGGACTTTTTTAGGGTATCAAATATATCTCCAAGACCTATATAAATGGTCATCATAATAGAAAATTATTTATGTAAAGGTGGAGGATGTGTTCCCGGAGGCATGAGAGAGTACCAATGTGAAGTTAAACCGAAAATCCCAAAAATATCAAGCTCAACCTAAAATAGATTATCATTCCCATTGTCTTCAAAAAATTTTCTAGTATTCCCCGGAGTGACCCACATAATGATAACCAAGTATTTTATGAATAAGGTGATCATGGGAAGAATGAGAATGAGGAGGAATATTCGATATTTTCTCCCTCAATAAAATCACACCCTCAAACTAAATATGTGGAATCCATCGAAGGAATGAATGTTGGGCACTAAAAACCTAGAAGATTCTAAAAGGATGGAAACATAAGATGAAAAAAGAAATATTCCATACCACATATGTGGGGTGTGGATTTACTAAACCACATGAGGAAATATGATCAACTTCTATAATAATATTACTATTAACCCGATAAATGGGGGATGTCACTGATTGACTGACAGAAGCTAACAAGATCTTATATTTCTAGAATTTTCTTTTTCATCAATGTCATTAGTGATAGTAGAATAATTAACTAGTGTTCAAGCCTATAAGAGTATCTTAATTCTCTACCAAGGATTTTTTTCAATAATCAATATCTTCATCATATTTCTATAGAATTTTTTAATAACTTAGACAGTAAGAGATTTCTACTGATCTTTATTTTTAAATTATTCTTATCTAATTATTTGTTTTTTATCATATTCCTCTTAGATTTTTATCACTACATAAGACGATGAGTTATGGGTTTATTGGTGAGTGATTGGAGATATATGATCACTAGGCTAGGTAAGATTAGATAATACAATGTTTATTATATTTCATTATTAAATCTGAAACAACTAGGTTAGGGTGATTAGTGAGATCTAATTTTATTACACAGAGAGAGGTAAGGGAAAAAATTGCAAATAATAATTTTTTTGGAGGATGAGCGGATAATATAAGGTTGGAAAACAATATTTAAAAATAAATTTTAAAACCCACATAATTATTTTCTCTAAAAAATATAGTCCGTACTTCTATTAACACACATAAAACCCACAACAAAAGAAGAACACACAAAAACATTATTATCTCTGGAGACAACTTATGTCCCAATTTTTCTACATTTTTACATGGGTTTATATTTTTTTGATAGACCTAAGATAGCTCTCTCGTCAATATAGAACTATTTCTGGGGAGGAAGGCCAAGTTTTTTTTATTCATATAAGGTTTTTTTGATAAATGAACAAATCAATTTTAGATCACCTTTTTGGTATTGATTTAAAGGTATATAGAACTATATTTGAAAGAACCATGACCCTAAGTATCATTGAACAAGAGGAAATGATGTTTTTCATAGCACCATCGACAAAAATTCCATCTATATCTTCTTCTCCTACTATAGTTACTCTAGAGAGTGAAAATATGGATGTTAATTTAGATCAGTTGAATCAAAACATAATAGAATTTTTTGATCTTTATTTCAAAAAATTCAACTATAAAAATCAAATAATAATTTTTTTGAACTAAAAACTATAACGATTCAACTTATTCCTAGGTTTTGTGGCTTCAAAGGAGAGGATACCAGTCGACATTTGAGAAATTTTGGTTGTGACTGTAATAATTTAAAACCAAAATGAATTTCATAAAATTAGATTATGTATAAGTATTTTCTATTTTCTCTTGAAGGATTGGTCAAATAGTGGCTATAAAACATATATCCTATAGAATTCACCACCTAGGATGAAATGAAAAAGGATTTCTTCTAGAAATTATTCATTGTATCTCGGAGATCCTAGCTAAGAAAGGATATATATATAATCAAATAATAATGTATAGAAAATTTCCATGATTTATGGGAGATATTCAAGTGGCTGACATCATCTTTTCCATATTATCCCTCTGAAGACAATAATTTCACAGTATTCTTTTATTAAGTGTTGGTGTACAATGAAAAAAAATCTATTTGATGTTTCTTCTAGAGGATACCAAATTGAAAAGTCATCTGATAAATCCATAAAGATGATAGAGATAATCTAATAGAACTATCAGAAATTTGGTATAAGATCTACTACTAAAGTAGTGGACATATTAAAAAAGTACCAACTGTTATTTATATAAAAATAAAATTGAAGAACTGACCACTCTTTTGAGATAATTAGCATTTTAAAAAGTGTAAGAACTACCACCTACCATACCCTTAAGAGTGTTCAAACATTTATTCTCCTTGTCACAATACACCAATGCCTGCCCTAAAGATCATGGAACAAAATAATGTGAAGCTACCAAAGATAGCATCAATAACCCACCAACATCCTTAACTTTAAAGAATAATCAAATATATAATATGGAATTAAAAACTAATAATCTTTGAGGACACCTTTCCAATAGACTTTCCCAAAACCCTTCTATCCCATACCCATTCAACAGAATATATATTAAACTTATAAAATCAATAAACAAGGACAAGATAAAGACCCCTCAATGAAGGAACTTTTGAAATAAATTTTAGACACTTTACTCTACCAAAAAACTACCCTTAACACCATAATTTTAGAGTTAATGTAGACGAAAGGATACTTATGCCAGATGAAACTAACCTTCAACAACTTGGTAAACCAAATATCTTTTAAACTAGATAATTAACCATTCCTAACCCCAAGAGGAATGTGATTTATATTTTTTGAAGTAGAGGAGATACATTGAAATGTAATGAAGAATCATCACTGGGAACTGAAGCTAGTAGTTTAAACCAATGAAACCTGAAGAATCTTTCCTTGAGAAGGATCCATAAGTGGAAGTACCTATAGAGATTAAACTAGTGAAAATGGGAAAGGTAAAGTCTAATATTAAAGACCTATATCATCCTTAAACTCCCATCCCAAAAATAATTAAATCACCAAAGAAAATCAATGGAGCATTAGTAATACATGAGGTCTTGGAAACATTCAAGAGAGTGGAAATAAATAACTCTTTTATTTCTTCTATCCACAAAATCACATGGAATTTACAAGAACCCATCCTTAAACATTATGTAGTAGATGACCTTTTACCGGTCTAGGATCTGGTGAGCTAGAAACAAAATTTACAATTTATCAGAGTTGCAATAAAATTAAACAAACAAAATCGAAATTTTTCTTCTTCACACGTAAAAAAAATGATGGCATCCAACTTTGGACTTTTAAGTGACCTGTGAAAAATAATTAAAAACAAGGGAGAATTAAAAATGACCAGTAAGGGATTTTAAAAAAATACCATAATGAAATAATTTTTCATTAAAATATTTCAACAAATACATGTTTTAAATCATGAAATTAACTTTTCTCATAACATATCATCATTATTTTATTGAGAGATTTGGAAACAAATTTTAGGACAAACTCATGCTCGAAATTGATAAACTTATTTAACTGTTACTAATAAAATACATTAGAAAATATGCATGCACTTGAACAGAAATTCATGAAATGCCACTTGCAAGTTAGATACTAACCATACTTAATTATGTATGAATTTTCATGTGTGAATATATATTTTTGCATATGAAATGTTAATTTTTTGTATTTTCACAGAAAACAACATCAAAACACATATATACAAACTATGAAATGAAAGAAAAGTTCTTCACCTTTGTTTCTGGATTGGAAACGAAAAAATTAAACCTTCTTGATAAATTTTATAAATAAGTATAAACATTATTCCATGTGAACTTGGAAATTTAAAACTGATTAACACTAGTTCATAATGGAATGATCATTTAGCCATGGATATTCCACTAGTGGAATAATCACATGGGATTCCACTTACTATAATCATTATCAGGGAATTCATAATGCAAGAAATCATAAAATTTCTATCAAGGAATCATTCCAAGACTATACATAACCATTTTATCAAGGCCTCTTTCCAAGACCATACACATCCATTTTGTCAAATACTTATGTCAAGACCATAGTTTGTCTCATGAGACCTACCGATGAATCAGAAGGCAATAGTGTGCCTCACCCATCACATAATAAGTCCTATGCATTAATCATAAGTCTAATAAAATTATGTCTTTAAATCAAAGTGTCCCATAATAATTTGATTTATTTAAATCATAATCATATATGAAAATAAATCCATTGATAAATTATTGAGGTACACATTCGTTAAACAATTCAAAGTGTCCCATACCACTTTGAAAAGTTTAATTCTTAGTCCATATAATATCATAAAAAGATTAATCCTATACATGAAATAATTGTCTTTATTTTTAATCCATATATAAAATGAGTAATTAAATAAATTAAAATTTAATAAAAAATGCATATATAGTTTTATATTCTCAAAATAATCTTTTATAATAAATATTTATGTTTCTCACATATAATTATAAATAAAAAATTTCAATTCTTGAAGATATTTATGTACTTGACAATTTTGAAGTAAAGGTTAAAATTAATTTGAAACCATGAGAATATTATGAATGAACGGTGTGTCGATGTTATGCTTAATCCATGGCCATGATTGTATGCATACAGGAAATCCTTAATTTTAGTTTAACATAACAACATGTTATACACATTTTTTCTAAAAACATGATGATAAGAAATATAACATGTCAATAAACATTTTATCTTTTTTATATACATATATATATAAAGCATGAAGTACATAAGGTTTCCCATAAATAAATATATATATATATACATGTTTATATATATATACATATTTATTTTATCCATAAAACTCATCAGTGCAGAATAAATTTACGTTTTAGCAAAAACAAAAATAAATGTTTATATCCTTTGGAAGGGTTAAAATGAAATCAAATTTAAAACATAAACTTGTATATATATATATATATATATAAGTAGAATAATGGATTAGAAATATTAATTGGATTTAGTAATGCTTGAAAAATATTTATAGTTTAAATAAAACCACCCGTTACACCAAAAAAAATTAAATCACACCAAAGAAAGTTATAGTTTAAATGAAACCACCCGTTACACCCATTTAATTAACTCATGTAATCCATTTCATAAAAAGGTTATCATTTAAATCTACATCTTATGTAAATATATTGATCAATAAATTTCTTAATTGATTATATTCATTGATTGATGACATGAAGATATAAATTATTCGTATAACATTAGTAAATTACTTTTTTCATTATATAACATTCTTAATTCCTAACTAATTATGTATCGCACATAAAACTACAAAAGTAACCTTTAAAATAAAAAATTCCAATGAAAATGGTGTACTTATTAATTTTGAAATTAAATCTTAAAATTTAAATTGAAACCACAAATTTATTATAAATGAAACGAGTGTCGATGATATGCATAACGCTTGACCATGTTTATATGCAGATGTGGGATCCATAATGTTAATATAATGTGATGACATGATATGTGCACTTTTTTAGAAATATGATAAAATTATTAGCATAATTATAACCATTCCAACCATGAGTAAATTGAAAATAAGGACTTGTACAAGATCTTAATATTAATTTTATCCCATATCTATACATGATTTTTTTCACATTCAAATCATGCACTAATTGATAAAATTGTCGATATATATAAATATATACATATACATATATATAAATATATATACACACACACACAAATATATATATATATATATATATATATATTTATTTATATTTACATGGAATAATTTCAATTAATGGGATTATAACCATATATTTTAACTTCACATGTCACACACAAGAATTAAAAGAAAATCATTTATAAAATAAAATTTTATCATTAATTAATATTAAATTGAATAATTTGGGTAATATCATGGTTTAATTATTAGGGCCATATATTAAATGTTAGTCATATTTTTACACATAATCGCTTACTCAAAATGATAGTTTAAAATTATAATTATATATTAACATCATAACATAAATCATAGTTAATTACTTTCTTTAATAAACTTTGGAATAATACTAGTCCATCAATTAATTAATTTATAAAACTAATTATTTTTCACTTCCCAAACAAAAATTAAAGAGACCAAACCCTTATATTTAATCTCACAAATTTCACAAACATAAAATTATCATGAAACAAGCACTAGGAATAATAACAATTTTTAAAATAAAATAAAATAAAAATTTCGCTGACTAAATTATAAATTCAAAGATATATAAGTTTAACCTTTGGAAATAAAAAATTGTAATTGGGAATGGAAAATTAATACATAAATAGAAAAATTAAAATTTGAAAACAAAGTAAAATAATTTCACCATAAAATAAATAATGTTTACAAATCAGAAAATAGAAATCTTGAAACATAGAGTTTCATAAAATTGGAAATAGGTACAAATATATCCCTTACTTGATTTAGATCCATGTAGGGGTTATGGGTTTCTCGAAACCAAGATAGGGCTTGTAAGAGTGAGGTTTAGGTATGTAGAGAGGGTTTTTATAAAATTTGATGGGGCATGCGGAGGAATATAGAGGGCTGAATAGGAATGGTAAGAGTTTTTTTTATACGGTTTTTAGAATTTTTTAAATGGTCAGGTTAATTTTTTTTCAAAATACACCTCAAAAAAGGAATCCGCGATGCCGCCTTTCGCCAAGATTTTGATGTGGCAGAGGCGGCACCCGCGGTGCCGCCTTTTGAGATGTGTCATTGGAAAGGTGGCACCGCGCATACCGCCTTTCGCATGACGTCATCTCGAAAGGCGGCACCGCGGGTGCCGCCTTTGCCCTCTCACCCTATAAAAGGGCAGCGCCCCCCCCCCCCCTTCTCCTCACTTCCAAACTTCCATTCCTCTCATATTCTCTCTAGAATCTCTGATTTTTCTTGTGCGGTGAAGGTTGTGGGCTTTTTTTCCCAAATCATCATTTAGAGGTATGATTTTATTTAATTTAATGTGTTTTTAGTTGAATTATTTTTAGTTTTAAATATTAAATTTTTTAGTAGATTAGATTGTGTAATTACTTTGTTAGCTTTAAATATGATATTTTGGTAGCATAATGATTATGTTTTCTAGGAGAAATTATTGTCTGGATACAAACAAGTGAATGTGGCTCTGGAAAAGACGTACCTAGGGTTAAAACCCAAAAATTCCAATTTGAGCCAGACTCGAATGGGAACTGGTGCACGACAACGGGCCTTGCTGCATTCTGGTTTGACACTCCCGGGGGATTTCTTAAGAAAGTCATATTTCTTTATAAACTACTAAAATATATGAGAAAAAAAAGATATATTATAAAACACACATAGAGTACTATCTTTATAGTTGTTATTATTAGCTTTGTAATGATCTTAATAGTTATTATTTAATTAGATTGAATATTTTGAAATTAATTAATAAATAAATGATTAATTAGGATTAAGTAGAAAATATTTAATAAATTAATGATTAAGTATAAATTAATTAATAAATTAATGATTAAGTAGAAATTAATTAATAAAGTAATGATTAAGAAGAAATTAATTAATAAATTAATGATTAAGTAGAAAATAATCAATAAATTAATGATTAAGTAGAAGATAATTAATAAATTAATGATTAAGTATAAAATAATTAATAAATTAATGATTAAGTAGAAAATAATTAATAAATTAATGATTAAGTAGAAATTAATTAATAAATTAACGATTAAGTAGAAATTAAATAATGAATTAATGGTTAAGTAGAAATTAATTAATGAATTAATGATTAAGTAGAAATTAATTAATTAATTAATGATTAAGTAGAAATTAATTAATGAATTAATGATTAATTAAAAATTAATTAATGAATTAATGATTAAATAGAAATTAATTAATGAATTAATGATTAAGTAAAAATTAATTAATGAATTAATGAGTAGAAATTAATCAATGAATAAATGATTAAGTAGAAATTAATTAATGAATTAATGATTAAGTAGAAATTAATTAATGAATTAATGATTAATTATAAATTAATAAATGAATTAATGATTAAGTAGAAATTAATTAATGAATTAATGATTAAGTATAAATTAATTAATTAATTAATGATTAAGTAGAAATTAATTAATTAATTAATTATTAAGTAGAAAGTAATTAATAAATTAATGATTAAGTAGAAATTAATTAATAAATTAATGATTAAGTAGAAATTAATTAATAAATTAATTATTAAGTATAAATTAATTAATAAATTAATGATTAAGTAGAAATTAATTAATAAATTAATGATTAAGTAGAAATTAATTAATGAATTAATGATATGATTAATAAATAAGAGTTAAAATAACACTAACTCAAAAAAACGAAGTGAAACAAAAAATATTAGGAATGATTAATTAGAAATGAATTAAAAAAAATAAAGAACATGTCCTGAAAATATAAATAACACAATATTTTGAGTTTCTGGATTTTATTGTAACGGATTGGATATCAAAATTTCAGAAAACCTGTTATGAAATTTTGATATCCAATTCGTTGAAATAAAGGCCAGAAGCTCGAAATATTGTGTTTTTTATATTTTCACGACATGTTCTTTATTTTTTTACTCTACTAACAAATTATTAATTTTGTTAGAAATAACTAATGATTGAAGAATGATGAAGTGTAGAAATATCCGAGTTTAAGATATAAGATAGTTTAATTAAATATTCACAGTATAAAAACTTTTGATTTTTGAATGTTTTTTTGAATATAAAAAATCCATCAACGTATTAAAAATAATTTGGATTAATAATATTATATTGTTAACCATCAATGTCACTTACATTATCAGAATCTTGATCAGAAACCTTTTTTTACGTAGAGCAAAATTTTTGCTTGTGTGTACTGCTATGGGGAGGTTATTCAAACTGAGCAAGGAGCTTCTTATAGTACCCAACCAATAACAGTGGTTAATACAAGTGATTGTGTAACCTTAAGTGACCTTCAAGATAGAATTAGTGGCTCATTAAATCTAGGACCCGATCAAAAGATCAAGGCAATGAGTTATAGACATTTGCAGTTCCCGTCAACATTGTGGCATATATCTTGTCCATTGGTTGATGATGCGCACTGGATGCAAGTAATTAATTTGTTTTCTCAATGATCGGATAGTACGATGATGGAGTTATATGTTGATGTTTATGCTGTACAACAACAACATACAATTATACATGGACATAGACTTAGAAGGGTCATTGAAGATAGTCCACCTCATGAAGTTGAGACTATTCCAAATGATGAAGAAGAGGACAACCTACTTGATCTCCCGGATATACATGTTAACCCAACTTCTGATGAGGAGTTTCGTAATAATGAAACAGATGATGATAATAGTGGTGATGAGGAAGGAACAATGGAAGTTTTGAGAAATTCAGTTGTTGTACAACAGACTCGACCTATAATAAATCATCCACCACATTTTTCATCTTGGTCAGAAGCAATGACACGTGTGCCTGAATTTGAAGATAATGTTCTTACACTGGCAACTGAGTTTCTTGGAGTTATATGAGATAGGTTTAGTGAGCATGACAAAACTATATATGTTGGAAGAAAATTTTCAAGTAAAGATGCATTAAAAAATATGTTAAAGAGATTTCACATTGAGAGGCACCGCTGCTATGTAGTTTACGAATCAGATCGTAGAAGATATGTCATGCGATGTGAGAAATATGGGGATGATTGTAGATTTCAATTGAGGGCGATTCCGGACATTGTATTTGGAGGTTGGAGAAACTCAAAGATTGAGGCAACCCATACTTGCGTTCAGCCAAGCGTGACACAAGATCATGCTTCATTGGATGCAGAATTTGTGTCATCCATTGTTGTTGAGATGATTAGTACATGTCAAGATGTTCGGATAGCCCTTGTCCAAGAGAGAATACAACAGACATTTGGTTATAATATTTCGTATAATAAGGCATAGAAGGTGAAACAAAAAGCAATTGTGAAGGTTTATGGTGATTGGGATGACTCATATCGAGTATTTCCCCAATTGCTTGCTATACTGAGTCATCAAAAACAAGTTGTATTCCATCTTGATACAAACGAATATGTGTCTCATGATAACAGACTTGATCCATCTCGTGTTCGATTTCATCGATTGTTTTGGGCATTCCTACCATGTATCTCAGCATTTTGTTTTAGTAAACACTTCATTCAGATTGATGGAACGTTTTTATATGGAAAATACAAGGGTGTATTGTTAATTACGGAAACCCAAGATGAAAATCGTTCACCTCTCCCGCTTTACTTTTCCATTGTAGAGAAAGAAAACTATGAATCATGGAGTTGGTTTTTGGCATGTATCAGTAATCATTTTCCTAACAGTCATGGTGTTTGTTTGATATCTGATCGACATCGGGAAATTAATGAGGCAATCAATGCAGATCGTGATACATGGGGTTATCCAAATGCACATCATCGGTTCTGTATTAGACATATTGCTAGCAACTTGCATAAGAAATTTCACAACGAACTGATGAAGAAGGAATTCACCAGACTTGGTATGTATTATATTTGTTTTTTTATATCAATTTAAAAATAATGTCAAAATATTTGAAATACCATCTATTCTGTGTAGCATATGAGTCGGATCAATGACGGTTTGAAAAATGTTTTGAACAAATCCTTCAGGTTAATGAAGAAGTTTACGATTATATGATGCAGATTCCAAAATAAAAATGGACATTGGCATATGATGGGGGAAGAGGTACGGACACATGACCACCAACATTGTAGAGTGCATCAATGGTGTCTTCAAAGGGCTGCGCAAGCTACCTAAAACTGCCCTAGTTCAGGAGACCTTATATTGTTGCGTGAAGTACTTTGTTGATAGAAAAAAACTAGCATCTGATTGAATACACCAGGGGCTAACGTACGGAAGACATTTTCAACGAGAGATTGAAAAGAACATTGAAGAAGCTTCTGGTTATCATTTCTGTCTATTTCGGCGAGAAGACTCTCGATTTGAAGTTCAAGAGAAGTCAACCCCATCACAAATAGCGTTGGTGAAAAAATGGTGGTATTACTAGGAACGAGGCAATGCCAATGTGGGAACTTTCAGGCTTTACGATTTCCATGATCACACACCATCGCAGCATGTGCCTCTATTAACATATCATGGGAATCATATGTTGATCTAGTGTACCAGATGTACACCATTTCTAACTGTTATGCTGCGCCATGGACACCTATTGGCGAGTTTCGTTATTTCCCAATGCCTGAAGGTCAGGCGATAGTGGTACCTGATAAGAATCGATTGTGTCCCCGTGGGAGACCGAAGGCCAGTAGGATGCGAAATGAGATGGACTGGCCTCAAGAACAAAGACAGAGTTTGAGATGCATCATATGTCATCAAGAATGTGATAATCGGAAACGATGTCCTAACATTGTTGGGTCGACTTCACACTCTAGGTCCCAATGATGTATTGTTGTTATTTGTAGATTGTTATATTATAAATTTTTTCTTATATCATCCTTTTATCTTGGTTTTTAAAACATAATGTGTGTCACGACCCCCTCCCCACAAAGTGTATCCCTCCTTGGCCGGCAATTTGAGAACAGATATAATGACCCCCGAGTCCCACCTCTAGTAGGCCCCAGGTTGGCGACTAGCACCGATGGTACAATAAAAACACAAATAGGAGGCATTACCCTCTAAGAGAACACATGCAGAAGAGAAAGATAACATAGAAACCAATCAAACCCAACTCAGAACTGAAATATAAAAGAAACCAAAGTACATATATGAAATGGCATGAAAAAGTACTACAACTGAAAGGGGAAACTAAAAGTACCCAAAAATTTGAAGATCTTTAATAGATTACTCCATTCTCATTTTACTAGTTCCACTATATGTTAATTAATTCTTTAAACATTAATTAATCATGAACAATTCCACAATAAACTAAAAAGAAATCACATAATAAAAATCAACTGCTCCTTTTAAAATTCACATCACCTTAAAATCTAGTATCTCCATCCCCATGGATTTTCACAATTTAATCAAACTTTCATTACAGAAATACTTTCCCATATTCTCAGGCATTCTACAAAAGCAACCTATTCTACTAAACACAAAGGAGGCTCAACACAAGCAGCAGGCAAACAACAATCACATCCATGGGCTCTGGGCCCTTTAACAAACAAGAGGGTAACTCAGAACCCTTTTAGAAATTATCAAACAAGGGATTCATTAATCCATATTGAACTAATCAGTAAGCTGTCACAAAAGGTTTAACATGCTTACTATTCCAAGTCTACCGATAGAAGTCCACCGATAGAAACACTATTCAAGTCTACCGATAGAAGTCCACCGATAGAACCTCACCGATAGAAACATTGTTCAAGTCTATCGATAGAAGTCCATTGATAGAAACACTGTTCAAGTCTACCGATAAAACCTCACCGATAGAACCTCACCAATAGAAACACTATTCAAGTCTACCGATAGAAGTCCACCTATAGAACCTCATCGATAGAAACACTGTTCAAGTCTATCGATAGAAGTCCACCGATAGAAACACTGTTCAAGTCTACCGATATAAGTCCACCGATAGAACCTCACCGACAGAAACACTGTTCAAGTATACTGATAGAAGTCCACTGTTAGAACCTCACCGATAGAAACACTGTTCAAGTCTATCGATAGAAGTCCACCGATAGAAACACTGTTCACTGAACCTCACCGATAGAAACATTGTTCACCTACCGATACAGTTCATAAAACTGGAAACACCGTTTAGAGGACTGGAAATTTGGAAAAGTGTTGGGGATAAGTCACCTTGACCTCCCGGAACACCTCCAACACCACATTTTCACAAAGTAATGGACCGGAGAGGTCTGAGCCATTACAATGTGACTGAGGCAATAAATATGAAACATACCATAATATGAGCAATCATATATAAATTATAAATCACATACCTTTATAATAAACATCTATATAACACAGACAAATGTTTTATATATGTAAATATATAAAACCATATATTAAAAATCACTCAATTCTAGATAAAAGCATATCTTATTAATATGATTTGAAGAACATGACTTATTTTGGTAAAAAAACTTCATAAAACGTTGTGAATAAACATGACATGTCTTGCATTCGACAAATCACAATATTTTACTGATCATGATGTTATATTTACAGTTTACACTTACAACTTATTTCATTTGTTTATATGAAGATGAATGATACCGTACTACTCATTCAGCAGGCTACCCATTGTTCACAAGTTGTGATAGATGGTGGTCCAGATCGTTTGATCAGGGTGCGTCGAGCGCATAATTTTCATCACACGGATCCTCTTGTTGCCATTAGACTGTATTTTCATCGTGCTGGCTTCTATGGTCTTACTGAATCAGATTTTACATTTGTAGATCATCACCCACTAGTTGCACTCGTGAAGAGGTGGAGACCAGAGACACACACATTCCACCCACCTGAGGGAGAGATGACCATCACCCTTTAGGATGTAGCTGTGCTTCTTGGTCTTCCTATTTAGGGGAGACCCGTTATTGGATCGACAAAAGCCTTATGTAGGACCTCATTAATCTATTCATTCTAAACACTCACATACAAGTATACTATAAAGGCATAAAAACCAATAATGTTTTCCAGGTAATCAAACCGGAATGATCGAGGAAAAACAAACTTGTAGGATAGTAGACATTTGTTTTGAGAACTCATATGCCTTCCGATGAATTCTAGATAACGATGGAGATGAAACACGTTCAAGAAATAAATAAATGTAGAATCATTAACAATATCAGAGGTGTCCCTCATAAAGCAGTCAGAATATAATCAATTATTATTTTAAAGTCAGTATAACTTTAAAAAATAAACAATATTCCTAAATTAAATAATAAGGTATAAAATATATATCATATATGTAAATAAAACCTGTTATAATAGATAAAAAATGTCAATGACATTAGAATTGTGAGTTCCTGATTAATTTTCATGTCAGTAGAAGGGTTTTATCTAAAACAGTAAGTGTCTTCCTTCACTCTCACTCGGAGCTTTACCATGGACGTCTCTCCCCCATCGAATGGTATGAACCTAGGGGCGTCAGAATTGGAGGGTTAATTTGGATATGTGACTGATATTTCGGTAAAAACAAGGGGTTGTCTAGATTTAATGAAACTAAATTGAACACTTAAGCTGCATTTAAGACACTGTGATGGTGTTTCCCACAAAATGAAATGCGTATTCAACCTTTCTTGATATCCCGTATTGTTTTTGATATCTAATTCACTACAAAAAATACCAGAATCTCCACATAAACACACCATTTTTGGACCTTGTGTTCTTTCATACCGTGAATTTCATATCTAATTTTATAATGTATATTTTATATTCTTTTAAAGTTATTAATTTTAAATTTAATAATTAATGATATCTTTCATGAAGTCGACTTTGAAAGGTATCAAATATAAACTATGCCTAAAATATAAATAAAAACTGAAATACTGGACAACCATATTAGAACAGCTCATAGTAATAATAGTATATTCATTTTATGGTCTTTATAAATCAAGTACTTGAAATTCCTCTTGTTTTCAACTATTTATTATATGTTTAATCAATGTTTAAAGTTTCATTTATATTCGTTTCATAGTTTATATTTTATAGTCTTTCAAAGTCACGTACTTGAACCATTTTTAAGTTTCAAGTAGGCGGTTTTGAAAGCTTATAGATTACTTTTCAAAAACATTTTTTTTTGGAAATTCCTTTTGTTTTCAAATATTTATTATATGTTTAATCAATGTTTAATGTTTCATTTATATTCGTTTCATAGTTTATATTTTATAGTCTTTAAAATTCATGTACTTGAACAATTTTTAAGTTTCAAGTATGCGGTTTTGAAAGCTTATACATTACTTTTCACTAACATTTTTTTTGGAAATTCCTTTTTTTTCAACTATTTATTATATGTTTAACCAATTTTTAAAGTTTCATTTATATTCGTTTCATAGTGTATATTTTATAGTCTTTCAAAGTCACGTACTTGAACCATTTTTCAGTTTCAAGTAGGCGCTTTTGAAAGCTTATATATTAGTTTTCAATAACATTTTTTGGAAATTCATTTTGTTTTGAACTATTTCTTATATGAATAATCAATGTTTAAATTTATAGTTATATTCATTTCATAGTATATATTTTATAGTCTTTCAATGTCACGTACTTGAACCATTTTTTAGTTTCAAGTAGGTGCTTTTGAAAGCTTATAGATTAGTTTTAAATAACATTTTTTTGGACATTCATTTTGTTTTTAAATATTTATTGTATGTTTAATAAATGTTTAAAGTTCCAGTTATATTCGTTTCATAGTATATATTTTATTTTCTTTCAAAATCACGTACTTGAAACACAATCGCACATCAGAAATGCAGAATATAATGCGCAGGAAAGGAAAAACTTGAATTCTGCATTGGAAATGCAGAATGGATTTAGAGAAACCTATCTTATAAAAGGGAGGTCTGGGTGAGGGTTTCTGTCAGAATCTAGACTAATGTAATGGCAGTACCGTTGGATATTTAGTAGCAGAGAAATTCTGCTGAAATTTTTTTTGTTTATATATATATATATAAACAAAAACAAACACAAAATAAAAATAAAAAATTTAAAAATATATATATATGGGAAAGGTGGCATCGCGGATGCTGCCTTTCAGGTAAAGGCCAAAGGTGGCACCACCGATGCTGGCTTTGCCCCGAAACGGAAAGGCGGCATCGGCGATGCCGCCTTTGAGAGGGCATTTTGACAAAAAAATTTATCCTGACCATTTTAATTTTTTTTAAAACCGTATAAAAAAAACTTAGAATGGTAATAATATTGACACAACACACACCTGAGACTTCTAAATATTATATTCTAAGATTACTAAATATAACACTTTTGAAAAGTTGTGTTGTTTCAAAGAAACGAAAATCGTGAGTTAGTCTATTTTCCAATTGCCTTTTGACTTTTCCATTTTTCTTAAATTCATTTGTTCGCCTTTCACATTTCAAATTCCTATCTTTTGTCAATCAATTATTATGATGATATTATATTATTATTTTTTATAACCAATTCATTACATCTCTCTTATTTTTTAATTTATTTTGATAATTCACCATTATCATTATTTTGTTATCATTTATTTATAAAAATGAATCATTATCTTTTTTTTGGAAAAGTCATATTAATATTTTATTATATTATAAAATTCAGTTTAAAAAAAAATTATGTTATTTTATATAAAAAATGCGACATTTTTTTTGTGTGTATATATATATACGTCTTTTAAGTTTTAACATGTTTTTATAATATTTTGAAATAATTGTTTTTTAAAAACAAATCTTGTAACTTTAATATATATATATATATATATATTTGTTTTTTTAAGATAGTTTTGTTTCTCTATTTTTTTATTATTTCAATTCCGCTTTTTAATCACTGATCAGGTTTTCGCACTTTTTAAATGATTCATGTTTTAAACTTTTGAGTTGTCAAAATTTACACTTTTGATTTTTAATTTTCTTTCTTTGTCACCTCAAAAATAACATAAATCATATAGTTTTTAAAGAAATTGATAATATATAAATTTATAAACTTATAAATATTAAACATATTTATATAATACAATAAAAATGATAATTATAAATATTTATAAACATATACTTATATATAATTTTTAAATCACGTGTATATATATATAAAATAATTATATATATATATTTATAAAAAATTTCACATTTTATTAACACTTTTATAAAAGAAATATATTTTTAATAATTAAATTATAAACCAAAACTATATAAGGTAATAATTAAATTCATAGTTAGTAATTCAAAACTAACATTTGATATACATATATACATATATACATATATAAATATATAAATATATACATATATACATATATACATATACAAACATATATATATATATATATTTTTAAAATCAATAAATTATAATCCTATAATAATATAATTATAAAATAACTTTTTTCGATTAAAGCAAATTATATAAAAAATATTTTTTAATATTAATTTAAATAATGTAAAACAAAATTTATTTTTAGAATGATTAATTTGAAAACAATAAATAATAGATATAATTAATTATGCATATTCTAATTAAATTAATTACAACACTTAATTTCAAATATTATTTCCAAAGAAAAACCGCTTAAAAATATTATTAGTTGGATTCAATTAAAAATATTTATAAACCTATGTTTTTAGATTACTGGGCTGTTACATTATCCCCCCTTAAAAATAATTACGCCCTTGCAATTCTTTAATCAAACTATAGATGAATTCTGAATTTACATCTTCAGAATTAAGAAAATAAAGACAGCTAGCCCATATCGCGACATCTAATCTCCAAAGTTATCTAGACTGTTCCTGTGATACAAATTATAAGAACCCATCCCTAAAGAATACATAGAAGAGTACCTTTTAACGGTATTGGTTATGGAATGTTAGAAACAAGATTTACAACTTATTATAGTTGCAATGGAATTAAATAAAAAAATCCAAAATTTGCTTCTTCGTGCGTAGAAAAATGATGGCATCCAACATTGTAGTTTCAAGTGACCTTTGAAAAATAATTTAAAACATGGGGTGAGCATTATTAATGTCTAGTAAGGGGTTTTAAAATAATACCATAAAGAAATAATTTTTCTTTAAAAAATTTCAATAAATACATGTTTTAAACCATTAAATTATCATCATTTTATTGAGAGATTTTGAAACAGATTTTCGAATAAACTCTTGCTCAAAATTTCTAAACTTATTTAAATGTTAAAAATAAAATAAAATATAAAATATGTGCGAAATTTAACAAAAATTCATGAAATTACACTTATAAGTTGGATAATGACTATACATAATTATGTATGACTTTCCAGGTGTGCAGATACTGTTTTGTACAGAAATGATACTTGTTTTGATTTTCTTAGAAAATGACATCAAAACAAATATATACCAACCATGAAATTATAAATAGGTTCTTAAAATTTTTTATGGATTGGAAACAAAATAGTTAACCCTTCTTGATAAACAATTTACATAAGTATAAATATTATTCTTTGTGCAAATGGAAATGTAAAACTGATTAATACTGGTTCATAAGATAATGATCATTTAGCACTAGAAATTCGACTAGTTGAATAATAACATGGAATTCCACTTACTAGAACCATTATGAGTGAATTAATAATGTAGGAAATCATAAAAATTCTATCAAGTTCTCATCGCAAGAACATATAAAACCATTTTTTCAATTCCTCGTGCCAAGACCATACATAACCATATTGTCAAGGCCTCATGCCAGGACAATAGTTTTTCTCATGACACCTACCGATGCATCAAGAGGCTATAGTGGGCCTCACCTATAAAATAATAAGTCCAATGATTTCCTCCTATGTCTAATAAAAGTATTTATTTAAATATAAATGTCTCACACCACTTAGATTTATTTAAATCTTAATCATAGATGAAAATAAATTCATTGATAAATTATTTAGGTATATATTCTTTAAACAATCAAAAGTGTCCCTCAACACCTTGAAAAGATTAATTCATGATCCATATAATATCATAAAAATATTAATCTCATACTTGAAATAATTTAATTTATTTTTAATCCATTAATAAAATTAGTAATGAAATAAATGCACATTTAATCAAAAATACATATATAGTTTTGTCTTCTCAAAATAATCTTTTACAACAAATTGATATGTTTTACACATATAATTATAAATAAAAAATTTTAATTATTGAAGAAATATATGTGCTTGATAATCTTGGAAGTAAAACTTGAAATTAATTTGAAACCATGAACATATTATAAATGAAAGGTGCGTCGATGTTATGCTTAATGCATGTCCATGATTGTATATAGACGTGACATCCTTAATTTTAGTTTAACATAACGACATGTTATGCATATTTTTTTCTAAAAACATGATGATAAGAAATATAACATGTCAATAAACATTCTATCATTTATATATATATATATACCATGAAGTACATATGGTTTCCCATAAATATATTTATACACACATATATGTTTATATATATATATATATACATATTGTGTTCATAAAATTCATCAACTTGGAAAAAATTTATGTTTTAGAAAAAGCAATGATAAATGATAATATCCTTTAGAAGAGTTAATATGAAATCAAATTTAAAACATAAACTTATACATATATATATATATATAAGTAGAATAATGGATTATAAATCATACTTAGAATTAGTAATCCTTGAAAAATAGTTAGAGTTTCAATGATACCACCCATTACACCAAAAAATTTTAAATTACACAAAAATATGAATAAAACTTGGTTTAAAGATAATACTTGCATGTTTCTATATATATATATAAACATTTATTTGGAATCTGTAGTGAGTTTTTATATCACCAAAACTCATGTCATTCAACTTTACATCAATCTATCCAATGGCCCGAAGGCCTTCATTTTTTATTGATTTGTGATAATCCACATTTCAAGGGGTGAGGTGGAACCCTTACAAGGCCCATAGGTGTAAGTATTACATGTCCCATAAGCCATAGAGGAATTCATTTCCCATAGGCTTCAAACATTTCATAAAACCCAAACTAACTACTTGTAACTGCTCCTCCTTAGTATCTTCATCGTGAAATCAGCTCTCCACCTTCGTATGGCTGTTTGGCTAGGCTATCCCATGCATACACAGGCTTGTCTCGATGGCAGGTGTCATACCCTCTCATTCTTGCAATCCTTGTTGCTTCGGATGTGGTGAAATCTCATTGCTCATCCTCCATGTATATCTTGCTTCTTGTAGGTTGTCTAGTTTTCATCTACACTTAAGGTGGCCTGAAGGCCTTGAGGTGGCCCGAAGGCCTTATTGGCCCGAAGGCTTGGGTGTCCTGAAGGCCTTAAATCACTCGGGGACCAAATCGGTGGCCCAAAGGCCCAAACGGGGGCAAATTTCCATTTGATACAGTACAGCTACAGTACTGCTATAATACCCAGAAATTGTGCCTCCGCCTGGATTTGATCCCGGGTCGCCTAGATGCACTTAAGATTCCTCACCAACTGGCTTGAGGATCATGTGCCATTCAAATTTACATATAATGTTAATAATATTAATCTTCCATGTACTCCAAATAACTTTCATTAAATCATGTAATTTATTTTATAAAGAGGTGATAATTTAAAACTGTATATTTTGTAAATATATCGATCACAAAATTTGGTAATTGATTATATGCATAGGTTGATGACATGAAGATATAAATTAATCACGTAGCATTAGTAAATTACCCTTCTCATTATATAATGTTATTAAGTGATAACTAATTATGTATCTTAGATAAAACTACAAAAGTGACCTTTAAAATAAAAAAATTCAATGAAAATAATGTACCTTTTAATTTTGAAATTAATCCATTAAATTTAAATTGAAACCAAAACTTTATTATAAATGAAAGAGGTTTCGACATTATGCATAATTCATGGCCCTGTTTATATGAAAATAATACGTCTATAATGATAACATAACTTGATGGCATGATATACACACTTTTTTAGAAACATGATAAAATTAAAAGTGTAACTATAACCATTCCAACCGAGAGTAAATTGAAAATAAGGACTTGTACAAGATGATGATATTAATTTTAGCCCATCTCTATAAATTATTTGTTTGCACATTCAAATCACGAACTAATTGATAAATATGTCAATATACATATATACATATACCTAAACACACACACACACAAACACAATTTTACTTAGAATAATTTCAAGCAATGGGATTATAACCATATCTTTTAACATCACATGCCACACACAAGAATTAAAATAAAATCATTTATAAGATAACAATTTCCCATTGATTAATATTAATTTTAATAATTTGGGTAATATCATGGTTTAAATATTATGACTATATCTTAAATGTTAGTCATATTTTTACAGGTAAACGCTTACTAAAAATTATAGTTAAATATTATAATTATATGTTGACATCATAACACATATCATAATTAAATACTTACTAAAATATACTCTAGAATAATACTAGTTCGTCAATTATTTCATTTATAAAAATAATTATTTTTCACTTCACATAATAAAATTAAATAGACCAAAACCTTATATTTTAACTCAAAAATTTCACAAACATAAAATAATCATGAAACAAGAACATGGAATAAGAACATAAAAAAATAACAATTTCACTTACTAAATTATATATTCAATGATATATAGCATTAAACTTTCAAAATAAAACATTTCAATTAGGAATTTCATAATTTTACATAAACATGCAAACTAAAATTTGAAAATAAGGTAAAATAATTTCACTATAAAATAAATAATGGTTGAAAATCCATAAATAGAAAACATGAAACATGGAGTCTCATAAAATTGGAAATAGTTAAAAATATATCTATTACCTGATTTAGATCCAAGGAGGGGTTGTGGGTTTCTGGAAACCAAGAGAGGGCTTGGCAGAGTGAGGTTTGGCTATGCTAAGAGGGTTTTTATAAAATTTGATGAGGATTGTAGAGAATCCTGAGTACAGAATAGGAATGGTAATAATATTTACACAACACACACCCGTGATTTATAAATATTATAATCCAAGATTACAAAATATAATACTTTTGAAAAATTGTGCTTTTCCAAAGAAACCAAAATCAAGAGTCATTCTATTTTCCAATTGCCTTTTGACTTTCCATTTTTTAAATTCATTTGTTCACCTTTCATGTTTCAACTTCCTCTCTTTTTTCAATCAATTATTATGATGATATTATATGATTATTATTTTTATCCAATTCATTACGCCTCTCTCATTTTTTTTCATTTACATTGATTATTCATCATTATCATTATTTTTATCATTTATTTATAATAATGGATTGTTATCTAATTTGGTGAATTCATATTAATATTTTACATTATTATACCATTCACATTTTTTAAAAAAATTGATGTTATTTTGTATAAAAAATTTGACATTTTTATATATATACATATATACATATATATATATACACACACGTTTTTTTATGTTTTAACATGTTTTTTAACATTATGAAATAATTCTTTATTTAAATCATGCAACTTATATATATATGTATATATATATATATATATATATTCATTTTTTAATATTTCTTTGTTTCTCTATTTTTATATTGTTTCAATTCTGCTTTTTAATCAACCATCATGTTTTCCCACTTTTTAAATGATTCACGTTTTAAACATTTGAGTTTTCAATATTTACACTTTTCATTATTAATTTTCATTCTTTGTCACATCAAAAATTATATAACTCATATAGATTAAAAGAAAATCGATAATATATAAATTTAGAAACTTATAAAAATTAAAAATATTTATATAATACAATAAAAATTATAATTATACATATTTATAAACATATACTTATATGTAACTATTAAATCACGTTTATATATATATATATAATTATATATATATTTATATAAAATTTTACATTTTACTAACACTTATATAAAGGAAATATATATTTAAGAATAAAATTATAAAATAAATCTATATAAGGTAATAATTTAATTCATATTTGGTAATTAAAAGCTAACATTTGATATACATAAATACATATATACATATATACATATCTATATATGTACATATTATTTTTTAAAAATAAACAAATTATAATCATATGGTAATATAATTATCATACAACTTTTTCATTTGATAAAAATAAATTATATAAAAATAGTTTTGTTAAATATTATTTGAAATACTGTATAAAAATATTTTTTTTAGAATAATTAATTTAAAACCCATAAATAATAGATATAATTAATTATGTGTATTCTAAAAAAAATTAATTTGAATACTTATTTTCAAATATTATTTTCAAAGAAAAACATATTAAAAATATTATTAATTGGTTTCAACTAAAAATATTTATAAAACTATGTTTGTAGATTACTAGGCTATTACAGAATATAATATTTCTTAAAGTGTTGTGCACTGAGAAGAGGAAAATTGAAGGACATGAAGAGGTTAGTTTATTACGAAATGTCTCTGATCTTGTAATCCGAAAATTACCTCCAAAATGTAAAGACCAATATATATTCACTATTCTTTACACCATAGAAAAGATAAATTTTATAAATTATTTATTTGGACCATAAATTAATTTTATGACCCCATTAGTTTATTCTTCCTTATTAGTAGGAGATCTCAAACCGAATACATTAGTTGTGAAATTTTTTAACTAAACCATTGCCTAACCAATTGAAATTTTAGAGGATGTTTTGTCAAGAGTGAATGAAAATTTTCCCCTAATGAATTTTATATTATGAAAATGGAATTATATAGATGTAAAGTTATTTCTAATATCATTATAGGAAGGTCATTTCTTAAGAATGCTTAAATGTTAATGAAGGAACACCTTCAATTGATTTTGAGGACTAAATTGTTAACTTTAACACA
Source organism: Viscum album (assembly GCA_963277665.1). NCBI lineage: Eukaryota > Viridiplantae > Streptophyta > Magnoliopsida > Santalales > Viscaceae > Viscum > Viscum album. Next base: position 1,333,247,004 of record OY728165.1, on the reverse strand, counting down.
TTAGATTCATTGAAATATCCTCTTGATGAGAAATCCATTTTTACACTAAACCATCATAAAATCTATTTTTTTATAAGAAATATAACTATTTGACGACATAATTGGATTATTAGAAGCTCTATAATCACAAAACATTTCTAATGAATATGTTTTGTTAAATTGAAATTATTTTGTAAATTTCCTATATAACGAACAATTTGAGGAGCTAAATGAAAATTATTTTGTTTATTTCATGAAATATTCCACTAGAAATTATCTATTCCTTATCCAGTTTAAAAATATAGATAACATTGTGGTAAAATAATCTTTAAAACACCCCTTGAACTGGAATTGAAGTTTCAATCCTCTAATAAAAAATATTCATTTCTTAAGGAAAATTAAAAAAAGTTGGTTATAATTTCTAACAAATTGGAACCAAATCACAAGAATCAATTGATAGAAATTATAAGAAATGATCTAAGTCCATATTCTAGTCATTATGACTAATCCCATGGATTATCCCTATAACTAGTGTGCACCATATTTTGGTAGAACCTGAGTTTAAACCTATGAGACAACACAAAATAGGGATGAACCCAACCCTTATCGCTATCGTAAAAAATCTATTTATATATTTTTAGGAAATGAAATCATATACTCCATCTTGGAATCCTAATTGTATATTCCTATATAGATAGTACTAAAAAAGACTAGATTCATTATTATAAAAATTGATAATAATGGGGTAGTTCTAACTTGGATTGAGAAAAGTTGGAGGGTTTGCATTGATTATATGAGATAAAATAACCTGACCTGAAATGACCATTTACCCATCCATTTGTAGACCAAATTTCATAGAGGCTAGATGGGGAAAGAATTTACTATTCCTTTGATGGATTCTCTTGGTATTTTTAGGTTCCAATATCTCTGGAAGACATGGATAAAACAACATTCTCATGCCCATTTGGTACATTATCTTATCTAAGTATACCCTTTGGGTTAAGATATTCTCCATATAATTTTCAATGTTGTTTGGTATGTATATTTTTAGATATAATTGAAATATGGATGAGGGTATTTCTTACGGATTTTACTCTATATGTTTCATTCTTTGAACGATATCTTGAAATGTGGAAAACATTTTAAATAAATGAATTGAGATGAATTTAGTTTTTGAACTTCAAAAAAGTCCACTTAATGATAAATAAATTTTATGTGTTAATCCACATAATTTCTAAATATGGGATTGAAGTAAATAAGGACAAGGTCTATATTATTTACAAACTTCCTTACCCCAATATTGATAGGAACATAAGATCATTTTTATGCCATGATGAATTTTCTTAGAGGTTTATTAAAGATTCTTGTAAAATTGATTTAACCTTGGATATCTTATTGAAAAAGTATATTGGTTTTGTGTTTGATAAATCATGTAGGGAATATTTTGAAAATATTAAGGAGAGATTAAAAAAACCCATGTGATATATCCACCTAATTTTAACATGCATTTTGAAGCTCCATGTGGTGTATCAAACAAAGATTTGGTGGTTGTGTTGTCCTAGAAAATTTATGGGGTCCCACAAGTGATAGCGTATGTTTCACAAACTATGCACCTAGATCAAATAAATAACACAACAATAGAGAAGGGGTTTTTTCAAAAATTATCACATTCGATAAATTTTTTCCATATCTGGTATTAAGTAACACAATTTTTTTTGATAATCTAGTACCAAGGTATTTGATCAATAAAGATGAAGAAATACTGTGGTTGGTAAGATGAATGTTTATGTAACAAGACTTTACTCATTGAATAAGGAAAATAATTTCTTTCAAAAATTATTTTATACCACTTGATATGGTTACTCCACACTTTTATAGGAGAAACACCAATTGAGACAACCCTGGATGAGTCCTTCCAATGAGTAGTTGTTCATAGTTATCAGGTACCCAAGTATTTTGTCTTAATAATTTTTTGGTCACATAAAAGGAACCCTACTTATTTTATAAATATTATTATTTTAAATTTATATCTGAATCATAATATGATTTATTATAGTATCATTATTTATAGAAGATATGTAGTGATCAAGTAATTTGGAGATGTATCCTTGAAGAATATTACAGGTCTGTGATTTAACTTTTCTATATACTTGAATGTGGATGCCATTTTTGACCTAAAATAATGTCTAGGAATGTTTTATTTAATAGGGTTTTTTAGCCCTCTATTTTTAAATACATATATTATTTTTGTAAAAAAGTTCATGTTTTTATATTGACTGGTAGAGTTTCCAAAAGGCATGAAATTTCCAAAAAATCATAATTTTTTTTATTAAATATTTGATGTATGGGGATTTTATTTTATGATCCCATTTCTTGTTTCTTATTTATTTTACTATATCTTGTCAGTAGTAAATTGTTTTTCTATATAAATTAAAGTAAAATAAACTTAAACTAATAATTATAAGGTTTTAATTGAGTTTTTAAGATCACACATTTTTTTGGTTTGGAGTGCCTCAAGCTATAATCAATGACCCATGAATAAATTTTTGAAAACAGAACATGGTTTACCTTATGAATAAGTCTGGAGTTCATAAAAATACCTATAATACCTAACATACCCAAAAAAATTGTGAGCCCTAGGTCTCTAATAGGGAAAAAGAATATTTTATAAAATAAAGTGAAATGTGACTAGAATTACTGGAGAAACAATACTGATGATGCATTGTGGGAATACATAATATCTTTCAAAACAACCCTAGGCATGTACACTTATGGAATTTTAATGAGAATACTTTTCACTTACCTATTGATCTGCATCACAAAGACTACTAGGATATGAACAATGTAAACCTAGAGTTGTGTATGGATGGAGAAAAAAGAACACCCTAAATGATGGAACTATATGATTTTAGATGGGTGTATTATGATAAGTACACTAAATATAAAGAGAAATCCATATCTTTACATGATATACATATACCAATAAATGAATTTTAAGTTTGATATAATGTGATGTGATTATCTTTGAGGATGAATCTTATGTCTAGAAAGCTTTGTTCCAATTGGACTGGATCTTTTTTAGTGACAAATAAAATTTCTCGTTGGTGTACCTGAAATCAAAGGGGATGAATTAAAACAATCATTTAAAGTGAATGGAATATATTTGAACTAATATCATGAATAATTTTAAATGGAACCAATATATGAGTCAAAAAAATCTACACCGCTTTTAAAGAAGGATATTCTAGGTTGCCTCATTATTTTACACTAGTCAATATATATTTTTATAAGACTATTATTTTTGAAAAAATGCATGATAAGATTAAATAGAGTAATTTTAGAGATATTTTTGGGGAAATGATAATAAATTTAAGATATAAATAATTTTTTATTTTCATTTTATATTTATCAGGGATTTTGAATTAAAAATAATGAATTAAAGTGATCAAAAATATATTTTTAAATTTTTTAAATGTTAATGTATTCTATTTTATTTTGTTTTTAGTTTTTTGGAGTGTTTTGATAAAGGTAATTGAGATATAATGATTCATTTCATAGAGAAATTACAATGTTTAAATGAAGGGATTTTATTGGTTGTGTTTTTTTTATATTTTGATAATTTTTGAGTAATTTTCCAATGTTTTCACGGATATAATTTTGTTAGAATTAGATAAAGGATTGTAAATGGAAAATAAAAAAGTTTAATCAATATAATATCATGTAGAAAATTGAATCTTGAACTTAAACATAAGTATCCTACCATAGTGGTTGAATAACTACTCAGGGAGACTCTCTAATAGATAATAGGATAGATCAAACAAACTAGAGTAAAACAAGTAGATGTGAGCTAATATAAAGGTTTTCCAAGTTAACAAAATAACACGTGTGTGTTATCTATAAATTAAGAGATAGAGTTCCATGGGAGCTAGATACGCTAGTGTTTATTCTATGCCTTGAATATTACAATTAATCTTTATGGATACTTAATATATTTTAATGGTTTATTTTTTGGTTTATCTAAACTCATCCAATAAGTTATTTTCACATCCATGGTTGGAAGTAATTATATAAGTGACAATTAAAAAAGGGGATGAAAATATTTTGAAATAAAAAATTAGATAAATAAAGGTAGGGTGATATATCTAAAATTCATTTAGGAATTACTGAAGGGGTTTAGAAAAGTGGAACTTGATAAAATCATAACTCCCCTATGATCTATCTATTTACAAAACCATAACTAAAACTTCTTCTTGGATTAAAGTATAAAAATGAATTAAACTCATATAGGAGTCAGGATATTTCATACAATGAATGAATCTATGATTTTCTTATTATCTGACTTGTGTATTTATGTCTAAGAAGTTTTTTTTAAAATAAATGAAATTATTTTTATTACCCATGAGTGAATGAAAATAAGTGTGGAGGAGTGATGTTAACCAATAATTCAAAATTTTGAACTATTTTTCAATGAAAATAATTGTAACACCCCAAGCTTCTATGATACGCCTCTCTTTGAATAATGTGATAGCGTGTGTTGTACGCAACACCGAGTTCTAACACACCATAACCAATCAAACTAGCCGTTATGAATAGTAATACCTACTTTTCGAAATTATATATATTTTATATTTTAAAATGGACTTCATTTCTGGATTCGGAATATCGAATTTAGCCTAAGGTGAAATTTTGGTACTTTTCGGATAACTTTCATATTTTGATGAATAGTGAAAATTACTAAATTTTAATTAAAAACAACTTTTTTAATCAAAATAATTAATAGTGATAAATTATTAATTTGAGTGGTTTTAAAGTATATTTAGAATATATTTTTACCATTTAATATAATGTTGGTCATTGGACATAATTTTACAATTAAACCGAACATAAACAAGTGTCAATCTTTTGATAGTTATTATCTCTTAAAAACACGCTTTTTGTTTTGACAGCGGGAATAAATTTTAAATTAATTTCTGCCACTTCTGTGTTTTGAATTTAGAAAAATGGATTCCATATTTGGAATCAGTATTTCAAAATTGTGTAAATAGGTAACTTTTATTTTTAGACATTTTGAATAATTGATGTGGTAAATATTTTATTTACCATGGTTAAGGGTAAATCTGGTAAATAAGGGTTAAAAAATAATATTATAATAATACTTAATTACCCTAAAACGTGTCCTAGCCTTATTGGTTGATACATGTTCGACCATAGGCATCTTTGGGTCTATTTGGGGACCCCATGGTGCCACTTGTAGGTGATATGGACACTATATTTTAATTAAGTTAAAATGAATACAAAAATGACACAAGCATATATCTTTTAGAAAAACAATTATTACATAGGGTTATATATGTTGTATTTTAGATTATAAATATTAATTAGAAAGAAACAAAGATTTCATACATAATTATATTTTATTTATAATTTTTAGACATTAAATAATTTATTTTATTTATGACACAATGATGATACAATAATTACTAAAATAGTGAAAAATTAAATTAATTGATATTATAAATACCAAAATAAATATAATATGAAACTTTTAATGAATTAAACTAATTTTCTAGGATAATATTATATATTAGTATTGATTTAATTTACTGTTTTAGAAGTAATCAATCTGTTATGAGTTTCAAAAAAATCAACTATTGAATAGTGTCAAAATTGACATAAAAGAGTTCTTAAAACAAATATTATATTATTAATTGATATTAAATTCCTAAAAATCTAAGGTTTGGCCAAGAGACTTATATCATGACAGGTTCATCATTAATGGACCACTTGGGGGTCTCTTGGATGTATATAGTAAGTTTATTAACCATATTATATAAAAATACAAAGAGACATTGTAAAAGTGAAACTAATTAACTTAGAGTTAATACTTAAAGATAAGGTTAATATAAGTACCCAAACCTGTCTAAATTCTATTGGTTGAGTTTTTTTCGACCCATCCCCACCTTAACCTTTGAATAGTAAACTTTGGAGCCATTGGAAACCGAATATGAATTTATTATAAACTAATATCTCTAGCTTTTCCAAAGGTGCCCCTCACCCCTCTTATAAAAGGGCACTCTTCCTTCTCATTTCTTCACACCTTCAAAGCCTTTTGGTTCGGCCAAAATCTTCCCTAATACTCTCCCAAATTCCCTCAATACAACCTAGAGGCCTTAGTTTGATCAGAAAGCCAACCTAAGTAGCCCTTTTGATCAAATCAAAAGGAAGAACCCGAAGAAGAGGTAATGATTTCACCACCCTTTTTCCAAGTTCATTACTTTTTCCACTTCTTCTTCCTTTGTTGTTACCATTCCAAAATAATAACTCCAGTATCATATATATACTATGATGTTATTATAAATATGGTACAACCATATTCAGTATTCTATCCACCCTTTGAATAACATGTCACCATACGTGCGTACGTACGGCTTACCGTCTCCACGTCGTGGTGTAATTGTTATTCAATATAATATTATTTGGATGGGTATAATAATGATGTGTAACTCATGTAAATAATAAATATAACATGTTAATGATTCAGTATATATGATATACCATCCATTTATATATTATTTTAATATCAAAAGAATGATATTGTCGCTCGTGCGTACGTACGGACTACCGCCTCCACGAACGCGATGAGATTCATTCTCCATCGTATCCATTCAAGTATAATTATCATTTGATGATTTAAAAAATGATGTTTAAGGACTTTATATCATTCTGGATATGAATAATATACAACCTATCCTTTACAAACATGTCTTACGTAACAAAACATATAAAAGAAAACAAGTAAGTTAACACCCGAAACAATGATAATACTAAGATATTATTATCAAATCAATATTAAAAGATTATATATGATATCATATTAATGTATATGATTCTTGTATAATTTAATAACAATTATTTCACCATTATACAGGAGGTTAACCTACCCCAACCAAGGAAAAGTACAAGGTAATGTTTATTTCACAATCTCTTCATTATCTGAGGTTGTTTATATGTAATAATCTACTGGGATCACTTTATAATCCACATCCATGTTTCTTCAAAATGTATTTCAAAACATTTTTATTATTTAAAAGAATATGGGTTAAAGTCATTTATACCCTTGTTTGAATTTTTATAAGAGGAATATTTCCGTCGTTTTCAAAACAAGGTCCTTTTTAACCTTTTCGACAGAATTAAGGTAAGAATGTTTTTTTGAACTTATACGGCGAGTGCGGTTATTTTCTGCCGTTATAAAATCTTCAAAGTTATCCTTACAAGCTTATAAGAATATTTTCAAGAAAATGTTTTATTTTATATGGCTCTTAAATGATTTCAAAAATAGAAAGAGATATTTCTCCAAAAAGTGTTTTGATTTCATCTATGTCAACACCCTTTGATGGATTTTACGCTTATTTGAAGTTAATTTATTATGATACAAAACTTCTATATCGTATTGAAGGTTTTGTGATATGTTTGACTGTGGATGTGCTATTTTTATACCATTCATAGTTTATGGTGAAATTATTGACATTTCGTATTCTATTTTTAATACGAATGTTTATGTTATGTTTAAACCTTTTCATATGGGAATGCATTGGACTTAATATGTGACGGGTGGAGCCCGCTATAGCCCCTCGATGCATCGATAGGTCTCATGAGACAAACTAGTGTCTTGGAACAAGGCCTTGGTAAAATCTTATTTGTAGTCTTGGCACAAGGCCTTGGCTATGTGGTTATGATAGTCTGGCATTATGCATTCCAACATTATGAAAGTGGTTATTGATATTGCATGTGATTATTCGATTAGTAGAATATCCATGTGAAAAAGTAAATGGAATTATTTCATTTTACTTTTGCCATACTGTGTTGAAGTTCAAGTTTAAAAGGCTTTTGTTTTAGTTATACATAGCCTTAAATGTTTATTCTTATTTATGAAAGTTTCCAGTATATTGTTATCCTTACTGGGTGTTTGAGCTCACCCCTTTTCTATGTTTTATTTTTCCAAGGAAGTGAAGAAGTAAATTATGAATGACCTGCAGGGATATTATGTGGGGATATGAGTGTGGTTTATGGAGACAATATGTTGTTGTAGTATTTTTTCATTTTATGATGTAATGTATGACTTATGAATATATCTAGTGTTTCCAAGGCTACTAAACCAATCGGTCTTTCGAGATTTGATCTTTCTTGTGATCATGCCAATGTTATGTAATAATGCACTGACTCTGGGTTCCTAGAATTTTGGTATTGTAGAGATTTTGTGAGTTTTCCGAGCAATACATCCCTATCTGGATACGAGCAGGTAGAGGCGGCTCTAGCACAGATGTACCTAGGGGTAAAACCCGAAAACACCGCTTTGAGCTAGACTCGAACGGGAATTGGTGCACGACAACGGGCCTTGCTGCACTCTTGGTTACGACACTCCCGGGGGATATGCTTAGGATAACTCTCATTTTCTTTACAAATCATTTTGAAGGGTTTATGAGTATATACTTCCTCAAAGAAAACATTTTTATGATTATGGATTATATCCATAAATAGTTCAATTTATGTTAAGTGGTTTATAAGTATGGGATTATGTATTTTGATTCATAAACTGATCTAGTTTATGCCATTGTTTAGAAATGGCGCCTAGTGGAAGAAATGGAAACTGTATCAATGCACACACTCCATGTAGGTATTGCCCTCCTTCTCAAGATAATTATAGTGGAGCTGGTGATGCAACTGGTGCCGATCAGCTAATCACCATACTGGGACAACTTACTCAGGTTATGAATAATAACCTTACCCGTATGGAGCACCCTGATCCACAGAGTGGAGGATCAATGTTAGATCGATTCATGAGGCAACAACCACCAACGTTCAATGGGAGTACAAATCCCTTAGTTGCTGAGCAATGGATAAATTCCCTAGAGAAAATATTTCAGGCTTTGGGGAGCAGTGAAAGGGAAAAAGTTATCATGGCAGTTTACCGCCTCACTGGAGAAGCTGATCAATGGTGGTCATTAATTTAAAATATGAAGGAAGATGATGAAGTATCAAATATGGAATGGAGGGAGTTCAAAGATCTATTTTTAGAAAAATACTTTCCTTGTGACCATCGAGCAGATATGGAAAGACAATTTCTAAGTCTGAGACAGAAGGAGGATGAGAATGTCACAAAGTATGAGGCTAACTTTACAAGGTTAGCAAGGTATGCTGGTGATTATATACGTAACCCAAGAAGTAAGATTGATCGTTTCTTTGATGGGTTAAAACCATTTCTCCGTCGAGCATTAGTCTCACAATCCTTTTCGTCGTACGAAGACATTGTCTCATGTGCTATCAAGACCGAAAAGGAATTCTCTAAGTCTTATGACTTTAAAGCAAAGAAAGAGAAGAAGAGACCTGCTGATCAATCTGGGAATGGAAATAAGGGGAAGAAGGGAAAGGTTGAATATCCATCTTGTGGTAAATGCGGGAAGAAACATCCTGGTACTTGCTTGAAGGGAATGGGAGTCTGTTACATGTGTGGTGAAAAAGGCCACCAAGCTCGTGATTGCAAGGGGAAGAAGGAAGATACCAACATTCAGTGCTACAATTGCAGGGAGATGGGAAATTATGCAAATGAATGTCCTAAGCGTCAGGAGAACTTACCTCATAAAAGGCCAAGGGATCAAGGCCAGGCTTATGCTATCACTACTTCTGAGGTAGAAGCTCTGAAAGACGTGGTGGCAGGTAATTTAATGGTTTCCTCAAGTTTAGCAAATGCATTATTTGATTCTGGATCATCGCATTGTTTCATATCTTCCCAGTTTGCTAAGAAAATTAGATATTTCCAATTTGATTTAATAAGGGAGTTGTCAGTTAAAACTCCTAAGGGAAGTATCATTGCAACAAAGTTTTGTGAATCAGTCCCCATTAGAGCACATAAATGTTCTTTATCTGTTGATCTCATCGTCATACCTATGATTGAGTTTGATATAATCCTCGGTATGGACTGGATTTCGGACTATGATGCGAAGATTTATTGTAAGAAGAAAGAGGTTACGATTCATGATGATAATGATAAGGAACACCTTATCTTTAGAGAAGAATCATCACCACCTAATTCTTATTTAGATCCACCCTCAATAGCTCAACTAAATTCTATTATTGGGGAGGAAGAGAATGAAATAACTGTGGGTGAGGAAAAGAATGTTCAAATAGAGGATGTACCTATTGTGAAAGAATTTGCAGATGTATTTCCGGAAGATTTACCTGGACATCCTCCAGAACGAGAAGTTGAGTTTTCCATTGATTTAATTCCTGGATCAAGGCCTATATCGAGGACCCCTTATAGAATGTCCACTGTAGAATTAGTTGAACTAAAGAAACAACTAGAGGAGTTGAGTAATAAGGGATTTATTCGCCCTAGTGTTTCTCCATGGGGAGCCCATGTTCTTTTTGTTAAAAAGAAAGATGGATCTATGAGGTTATGTATCGACTATAGGGAGATCAATGCTATAACGATAAAGAACAAGTATCCCCTACCTCGTATTGATGATTTGTTTGACCAACTACATGGAGCTCAATACTTTTCAAAGATTGAACTTCGATCTGGATACCATCAGTTGTGTGTGAAGAAGGAAGACATTCCGAAGACAGCATTTCGAACCAGGTACGGGCATTACGAGTTTACCGTAATGCCGTTTGGATTGGCTAATGCACCCTCTGTATTCATGGATCTGATAAATAGAGTTTTCAAGTAGTATCTCGATGAATTTGTGGTGGTATTTATTGATGATATCTTGGTATACTCCAAAACCTACGAAGATCATGAAAATCACTTGCACATTATCTTGAAGACTCTGAGGAGGCATGAATTATATGGGAAGTTTAGCAAGTTTGAATTCTGGATTCAGGAGATTTCTTTTCTTGGCCATATTGTCTCTAAAGATGGAATCTCTGTTGATCCTTCTAAGACCAAGGCAATCCAATAATGGCCAGCACCTACGAGTATAACTGAGGTACGTAGTTTTATTGGTTTGGCAGGTTATTATCGACGTTTCGTTCAGAATTTTTCCCGATAGGCTAACCCATTAACGAAGGTCACACGTAAAGGGGTTAAATTTTTTGGAAAAATGAGTGTGAAGAATGTTTTGAAGAACTGAATAGAAGATTATTCAATGCTCCAATATTGACTCTACCATCGGGGAATGATGGGTTTGTTATTTATAGTGATGCATCAAAGAAAGGACTTGGTTGTGTCCTTATGCAGAATGATAGAGTTATTGCCTATGCATCACGACAGTTGAAAATTCATGAACAAAACTATCCTACTCATGATCTCGAGTTAGCAGCTGTGATCTTTGCTTTGAAGATATGGAGGCACTACCTCTATGGTGAAAAATGTGAGATTTATACTGATCACAAGAGTTTGAAGTATATTTTCTCACAAAAAGAACTCAACATGAGGCAAAGGAGATGGCTTGAATTACTCAAGGATTATGATTGCACGATACACTACCACCCGGGGAAAGAAAACAAGGTGGCATATGCATTGAGTAGAAAAGACCATGGAGTTTTGAACAATATGAGAATTGAAAGGGATCCAATTTTCATTGATCTAGTGAAGATGGACATGGGAATAACCAGGGAAGGTGAAACATCAATACTTTTTCAAATGGTTGCCAAACCATCTTTACTAGAAAGGATTAAGAGTTCTCAGACCGATGATGAAGAATTTCAAAAGAATATTAAAGCCGTGAATGATGGGAGATTGAGATACTTTGTGTATGAAGATGGAATTTTTAAATTCGGGAAGAGACTTTGTGTTCCCGATTTACCTGATCTAAAAAGGGGATTGTTGGATGATGCTCATAGTTAAAATTTCTCTATACACCATGGGAGCACGAAAATGTATAGAAATTTGAAGGAACATTTTTGGTGGGACAACATGAAGAGGGAGATTACTGATTTTGTGTCAAGATGTATGGTTTGTCAACAAGTGAAAGCTGGAAGGCAACAGCCTGGAGGAGTCATGCAACCTCTTCCCATACCGGAGTAGAAATGGGACAATATTACGATGGACTTTGTCATGGGGCTACCAAAGACTCCTAGAAGGAATGATGCAATATGGGTTATTGTTGATCGTCTTACCAAGTCAGCACATTTTCTTGCTATAAGAGAAGATCTACCCCTGGAACCTCTTGCAGGACTATATATTAATGAAGTTGTGAGACTTCATGGAGTACCCCTATCGATTGTTTCTGATCGTGATCCCCGTTTTACTTCAAGATTATGGAAAATTCTTCAGAAATCCCTGGATACTGAACTTCATTTGAGCACTACTTACCACCCTCAGACAGATGGACACTCAGAACGGACTATTCAGACCTTAGAAGACATGTTGAGATCTTGCTCACTTGACTTTCAGGGTATGTGGGATCAATATTTACCACTGGTAGAATTTTCCTATAACAATAGCTTCCATTCGAGTATTCAGATGGCACCATATGAAGCGTTATACGGAAAGAGATGTCGTACACCAACCTGTTGGGATGAAGTTGGTGAAAGAAAACTTGTAGGCCCAGAACTGGTGGATGAAACGGTGGAAAAGGTGAAGGTAATCCAAAATCACATCAAAGCAGCTCAAAGTAGGCAGAAGAGCTATGCCGATAATCGAAGGAAGGATTTGGAATTTCAAGTCGGTGATCATGTTTTCCTGAAGGTATCTCCATGGAAGGGAGTCATACATTTTGGTAAGAAAGGTAAATTGAGTCCCAGGTACATCGGACCCTTTGAAGTCCTAGAACGAATTGGGGTTGTAGCTTACCGATTGGCAATGCCGCCAAGTCTCTCCAAAGTTCACGATGTGTTCCATGTATCTCTGTTGTGGAAATACATGCCTGACCCAACGCATGTACTCACCTATGAGGAATTAGAACTGGAACCCGATCTGTCTTATTGTGAAGAGCCTGTCAGGATTCTTGATACAAGAGAACAAGTACTGAGAAACCGGACGACGCGTCTGGTAAAAGTTTTGTGGAGAAACCATAAGATGGAAGAGGCAACGTGGGAACCCGAGGAACTTATGATGAAGAACCACCCGAGTCTTTTCATGCAGTAGTATTCTAGAAATTTCGAGGATGAAATTATTTGAAGGAGGGGAGAATGTAACACCCTAAGCTTCTACGGTACGCTTCTCTTTGAATAATGTGATAGCGTGTGTTGTACACAACACCGAGTTCTAACACACCATAACCAATCGAACTAGCCGTTATGAATAGTAATACCTACTTTTCAAAATTATATATATTTTATATTTTAAAATGGACTTCATTTCTGGATTCGGAATATTGAATTTAGCCTAATGTGAAATTTTGGTACTTTTCGGATAACTTTCATATTTTGATGAATAGAGAAAATTACTAAATTTTACTTAAAAACAACTTTTTTAATCAAAATAATTAATAGTGATAAATTATGAATTTGAGTGGTTTTAAAGTATATTTAGAATATATTTTTACCATTTAATATAATGTTGGTCATTGGACATAATTTTACAATTAAACCGAACATAAACAAGTGTCAATCTTTTGATAGTTATTATCTCTTAAAAACACGCTTTTTGTTTTGACAGCGGGAATTAATTTTAAATTAATTTCTACCACTTATGTGTTTTGAATTTAGAAAAATGGATTCCATATTTGGAATCAGGATGTCCAAATTGTGTAAATAGGTAACTTTTATTTTTAGAAATTTTGAATAATTACTGTGGTAAATATTTTATTTACCATGGTTAAGGGTAAATCTGGTAAATAAGGGTTAACAAATAATTTTATAATAATACTAAATTACCCTAAAACGTGTCCTAGCCTTATTGGTTGATACATGTTCTACCATAGTCATCTTTGGGTCGATTTGGGGACCCCATGGTGCCACTTGTAGGTGATAGGGACACTTTATTTTAATTATGTTAAATTGAATACAAAAATGACACAAGCATATATCTTTTAGAAAAACAATTATTACATAGGGTTATATATGTTGGATTTTATATTATAAATATGAATTAGAAAGATAAAACGATTTTCTACATAATTATATTTTATTTATAATTTTTAGACATTAAATAATTTATTTTATTTATGACACAATAATGATACAGTAATTACTAAAATAGTGAAAAATTAAATTAATTGATACTATAAATACCCAAATAAATATAATATGAAACTTTTAATGAATTAAACTAATTTTATAGGATAATATGATATATTAGTATTTATTTAATTTACATTGTTCGAAGTAATCAATCTGTTATGAGTTTCAAAAAAATCAACTATTGAATAGTGTCAAAATTGACATAAAAGAGTTCTTAAAACAAATATTATATTATTAATTGATATTAAATTCATAAAAATCTAAGGTTAGGCCAAGAGACATATATCATGATAGGTCCAAAATTAATGGACCACTTGGGGGTCGCTTGGATGTATATAGTAAGTTTATTAACCATATTATATAAAAATACAAAGAGACATTGTTAAAGTGAAACTAATTAACTTAGAGTTAATACTTAAAGATAAGGTTAATATAAGTACCCAAACCTGTCTAAATTCTATTGGATGAGTTGTTTTCGACCCATCCCCACCTTAACCTTTGAATAGTCAACTTTGGAGCCATTGGAAACCTAATATGAATTTATTATAAACTAATATCTCTAGCTTTTTCAAAGGTGCCCCTCACCCCTCTTATAAAAGGGCACTCCTCCTTCTCATTTCTTCACACCTTCAAAGCCTTTTGGTTCTTCCAAACTCTGCCCAAATACTCTCCCATCTTCTCTCACTACAACTTAGAGGCCTTAGTTTGATCAGAAATCCAGCCTAAGCAGCCCTTTTGATCAAATCAAAAGGAAGAACCCGAAGAAGAGGTAATGATTTCACCACCCTTTTTCCAAGTTCATTACTTATTCCACTTATTATTCCTTTGTTGTTACCATTCTAAAATAATAACTCCAATATCATATATTTACTGTGATGTTATTATAAATATGGTACAACCATATTCAGTATTCTATCCACCCTTCGAATAACATGTCACCATAGGTGCGTACGTACGGCTTACCGTCTCCACGTCGTGGTGTAATTGTTATTCAATATAATATTATTTGGATGTGTATAATAATGATGTGTAACTCATGTAAATAATAAATATAACATGTTAATGATTCAGTATATATGATTTACCATCCATTTATATATTATTTTAATATCAAAAGAATGATATTGTCGCTCGTGCGTACGTACGGACTACCGTCTCCACGAACGCGATGAGATTCATTCTCCATCATATCCATTCAAGTATAATTATCATTTGATGATTTAAAAAATGATGTTTAAGGACTTGATATCATTCTAGATATGAATAATATACAACCTATCCTTTACAAACATGTCTTACGTAACAAAACATATAAAAGAAAACAAGTAAGTTAACACCCGAAACAATGATAATACTAAGATATTATTATCAAATCAATATTAAAAGATCATATATGATATCATATTAATGTATATTATTCTTGTATAATTTAATAACAATTATTTCACCATTATACAGGAGGTTAAACTACCTCAACCAAGTAAAAGTACAAGGTAAGGGTTATTTCACAATCTCCTCATTATCCGAGGTTGTTTATATGTAATAATCTACTGGGATCTCTTTATCATCCACATACATGTTTCTTCAAAATGTATTTCCAAACATTTTTATTATTTACAAGAATATGGGTTAAAGTCATTTATACCCTTGTTTGACTTTTTATAAGAGGAATCTTTCCGTCATTTTCAAAACAAGGTCCTTTTTAACCTTTTCGACAGAATTAAGGTAAGAATGTTTTTTTAACTTATACAGCGAGTGCGGTTATTTTCTGCCGTTATAAAATCTTCAAAGTTTTCCTTACAAGCTTATAAGAATATTTTCAAGAAAATGTTTTATTTTATATGCCTCTTAAATGATTTCAAAAATAGAAAGAGATATTTCTCCAAAAAGTGTTTTGATTTCATCTATGTAAATATCCTTTGATGGATTTTACGCTTATTTGAAGTTGATTTATTATGATACAAAACTTCTATATTGTATTGAAGGTTTTGTGATATGTTTGACTGTGGATGTGCTATTTTTATACCATTAATAGTTTATGGTGAAATTATTGACATTTCATATTCTATTTTTAATACGAATGTTTATGTTATGTTTAAACCTTTTCATATGGGAATGCATTGGACTTAATATGTGACTGGTGGAGCCCGCTATAGCTCCTCGATGCATCGGTAGGTCTCATGAGAGAAACTAGTGTCTTGGCACAAGGCCTTGGCAAAATCTTATTTGTAGTCTTGGCACGAGGCCTTGACTATGTGGTTATGATAGTCTGGCATTATGCATTCCAACATTATGAAAGTTGTTATTGATATTGCATGTGATTATTTGATTAGTAGAATATCCATGTGAACAAGTAAATGGCATTATTTCATTTTACTTTTTCCATACTATGTTGAAGTTCAAGTTTAAAAGGCTTTTGTTTTAGTTATACATATCCTTAAATTTTTATTCTTATTTATGAAAGTTTCCGGTATATTGTTTTCCTTATTGGGCATTTGAGCTCACCCCTTTTCTATGTTTTATTTTTCCCAGGAAGTGAAGAAGTAAATTATGAATGACCTGCAAGGATATTATGTGGGGATATGAGTGTGGTTTATGGAGAAAATATGTTGTTTTAGTAGTTTTTCATTTTATAATGTAATGTAAGACTTATGAATATATCTAGTGTTTCGAAGGCTACTAAACCAATCGGTCTTTCGAGATTTGATCTTTCTTGTGATCATGCCAATGTTATGTAATAATGCACCGACTCTGGGTAACTAGGGTCGGGGCGTTACAGTTGGTATCAGAGGGAGGTTTAGTACAAACCTTGGAAGCTAGATTTAGATAAACTCTGATTAGAGCACGTAGACCTAAGATGAACTTTGAGGATTAGTATAGAAGAACTTCCTAGAATTTTGGTATTGTAGAGATTTTGTGAGTTTTCTGAGCAATGCATCCCTGTCTGGATACGAGCAGGTAGAGGTGGCTCTGGCATAGATGTACCTAGGGGTAAAACCCGAAAACACCGCTTTGAACTATACTCGAACGGGAACTGGTGCACGACAACGGGCCTTGCTGCACTCTTGGTTACGACACTCCTGGGGGATATGCTTAGGATAACACTCATTTTCTTTACAAATCATTATGAAGGGTTTATGAGTATATACTTCCTCAAAGAAAACATTTTTATGATTATGGATTATATCCATAAATAGTTCAATTTATGTTAAGTGTTTTATAAGTATGGGATTATGTATTTTGATTCATAAACTGGTCTAGTTTATGCCATTGTTTAGAAGTGGCACCTAGTGGAAGAAATGGAAGCCGTATCATTGCACACACTCCATGTAGGGATTTCCCTCCTTCTCAAGATAATTATAGTGGAGCTGGTGATGCAACTGGTGACGATCAGCTAATCACCATACTAGGACAACTTACTCAGGTTATGAATAATAACCTTACCCGTATGGAGCACCCTGATCCACAGCGTGGAGGATCAATGTTAGATCGATTCATGAGGAAACAACCACCAACGTTTAATGGGAGTAAAAATCCCTTAGTAGCTGATCAATGGATAAATTCCATAGAGAAAATATTTCAGGCCTTGGGGAGGAGTGAAAGGGAAAAAGTTATCATGGCAGTTTACCGCCTCACTGGAGATGCTGATAAATGGTGGTCATTAATTCAAAATATGAAGGAAGATGATGAAGTATCAAATATGGAATGTAGGGAGTTCAAAGATCTGTTTTTAGAAAAATACTTTCCTCACGACCATCGAGCAGATATGGAAAGACAATTTCTAAGTCTGAGACAGAAGGA
Source organism: Viscum album (assembly GCA_963277665.1). Classification (NCBI taxonomy): domain Eukaryota; kingdom Viridiplantae; phylum Streptophyta; class Magnoliopsida; order Santalales; family Viscaceae; genus Viscum; species Viscum album. The sequence continues at coordinate 1,333,229,100 of OY728165.1, read as the reverse complement.
GGATGAGAATGTCACAAAGTATGAGGCTAACTTTACAAGGTTAGCAAGGTATGCTAGTGATTATATACTTAACCCAAGAAGTAAGATTGATCGTTTCTTTGATGGTTTAAAACCATTTCTCCGTCGAGCATTAGTCTCACAATCCTTTCTGTCATACGAAGACATTGTCTCATGTGCTATCAAGACCGAAAAGGAATTCTCTAAGTCTTATTACTTTAAAGAAAAGCAAGAGAAGAAGAGACCTGCTGATCAATCTAGGAATGGAAATAAGGGGAAGAAGGGAAAGTTTGAATATCCATCTTGTGGTAAATGCGGGAAGAAACATCCGGGTACTTGCTTGAAGGGAATGGGAGTCTGTTACAAGTGTGGGGAAAAAGGCCACCAAGCTCGTGATTGCAAGGGGAAGAAGGAAGCTACCAACATTCAGTGCTACAATTGCAGGGAGATGGGACATTATGCAAATGAATGTCGTAAGCGTCAGGAGAACTTACCTCATAAAAGGCCAAGGGATCAAGGCCAGGCTTATGCTATCACTACTGCTGATGTAGAAGCTCCTAAAGACGTGGTGGCAGGTAATTTAATGGTTTCCTCAAGTTTAGAAAATTCATTATTTGATTCTGGATCATCGCATTGTTTCATATCTTCCCAGTTTGCTAAGAAAATTAGATATTTCCAATTTGATTTAATAAGAGAGTTGTCAGTTAAAACTCTTAAGGGAAGTATCATTGCAACAATGTTTTGTGAATCAGTCCACATTAGAGCACATAAATGTTCTTTATCTGCTGATCTCATCATCATACCTATGATTGAGTTTTATATAATCTTCGGTATGGACTGGCTTTTGGACTATGATGTGAAGATTTATTGTAAGAAGAAAGATGTTACGATTCATGATGATAATGATAAGGAACACCTTATCTTTAGAGCAGAATCGTCACCACCTAATTCTTATTTAGATCCACCCTCAGTAGCTCAACTAAATTCAATTATTGGGGAGGAAGAGAATGAAATAACTGTGGGTGAGGAAAGGAATGTTCAAATAGAGGATGTACCAGTTGTGAAAGAATTTGCAGATGTATTTCCGGAAGATTTACCTGGACATCCTCCAGAACGAGAAGTTGAGTTTTCCATTGATTTAATTCCTGGATCAAGGCCTATATCGAGGACCCCTTATAGAATGGCCACTGTAGAATTAGTTGAACTAAAGAAACAACTAGAGGAATTGAGTAATAAGGGATTTATTTTCCCTAGTGTTTCTCCATGGGGAGCCCCTATTCTTTTTGTTAAAAAGAAAGATGGATCTATGAGGTTATGTATCGACTACAAGGAGATCAATGCTATAACGATAAAGAACAAGTATCCCCTACCTCGTATTGATGATTTATTTGACCAACTACATGGATCTCAATAATTTTCAAATATTGACCTTCGATCTGGATACCATCAGTTGTGTGTGAAGAAGGAAGACATTCCGAAGACAGCATTTCAAACCAGGTACGGGCATTACGAGTTTACCGTAATGCCGTTTGGATTGACTAATGCACCCTCTGTATTCATGGATCTAATGAATAGAGTTTCAAGGAGTATCTCGATGAATTTGTGGTGGTATTTATTGATGATATATTGGTATACTCCAAAACCTACGAATATCATGAAAATCACTTGTGCATTATCTTGAAGACTCTGAGGAGGCATGAATTATATGGGAAGTTTAGCAAGTGTGAATTCTGGCTTCAGGAGATTTCTTTTCTTGTCCATATTGTCTCTAAAGATGGAATCTCTGTTGATCCTTCTAAGACCAAGGCAATCCAAGAATGGCCAGCACCTACGAGTATAACTGAGGTACGTAGTTTTATTGGTTTGGCAGGTTATTATCGACGTTTCGTCCAGAATTTTGCCCGATTGGCTAACCCATTAATGAAGCTCACATGTAAAGGGGTTAAATTTGTTTGGACAAAAGAGTGTGAAGAATGTTTTGAAGAACTGAAGAGAATATTAGTCAATGCTTCTATATTGACTCTACCATCGGGGAATGATGGGTTCATTATTTATAGTGATGCATCAAAGAAAGGACTTGGTTGTGTCCTTATGCAGAATGATAGAGTTATTGCCTATGCATCACGACAGTTGAAAATTCATGAACAAAACTATCCTACTCATGATCTCGAGTTAGCAGCTGTGATCTTTGCTTTGATGATATGGAGGCACTACCTCTATGGTGAAAATGTAAGATTTATAGTGATCACAAGAGTTTGAAGTATATTTTCTCACAAAAAGAACTCAACATGAGGCAAAGGAGATGGATTGAATTACTTAAGGATTATGATTGCACGATACACTACCACCCGGGGAAAGCAAACAAGGTGGCAGATGCTTTGAGTAGAAAAGACCATGGAGTTTTGAACAATATGAGAATTTAAAGGGATCCAATTTTCATGGATCTAGTGAAGATGGACATGGGAATAACCAGGGAAGGTGAAACATCAATACTTTTTCAAAAGGTTGACAAACCATCTTTACTAGAAAGTATTAAGAGTTCTCAGACCGATGATTAAGAATTTCAAAAGAAGATTAAAGCCGTGAATGATGGGAGATTGAGAGACTTTGTGTATGAAGATGGAATTTTGAAATTCGGGAAGAGACTTTGTGTTCCCGATTTACCTGATCTAAAAAGGGAATTGTTGGAAGATGCTCATAGTTCAAATTTATCTATACACCCTGGGAGCACGAAAATGTATAGAGATTTGAAGGAACATTTTTGGTAGGACAACACGAAGAGGGATATTGCTGATTTTGTGTCAAGATGTATGGTTTGTCAACAAGTGAAAGCTGGAAGGCAACAGCCTGGAGGAGTCATGCAACCTCTACCCATACCGGAGTGGAAATGGGACAATATTACGATGGACTTTGTCATGGGGCTACCAAAGACTCCTAGAAGGAATGATGCAATATGGGTTATTGTTGATCGTCTTACCAAGTCAGCACATTTTCTTGCTATAAGAGACGATCTACCCCTGGAACGTCTAGCAAGACTATATATTAATGAAGTTGTGAGACTTCATGGAGTACCCCTATCGATTGTTTCTGATCGTGATCCCCGTTTTACTTCAAGATTTTGGAAAAGTCTTCAGAAATCCCTGGATACTGAACTTCATTTGAGCACTGCTTACCACCCTCAGACAGATGGACAATCAGAATGGACTATTCAGACCTTAGAAGACATGTTGAGATCTTGCTCACTTGACTTTCAGGGTATGTGGGATCAATATTTACCACTGGTAGAATTTTCCTATAACAATAGATTCCATTCGAGTATTCAGATGGCACCATATGAAGCGTTATACGGAAAGAGATTTCGTACACCAACCTGTTGGGATGACGTTGGTGAAAGAAAACTTGTAGGCCCAGAACTGGTGGAGGAAACGGTGGAAAAGGTGAAGGTAATCCAAAATCACCTCAAAGCAGCTCAAAGTAGGCAGAAGAGCTATGCCGATAATCGAAGGAACGATTTGGAATTTCAAGTTGGTGATCATGTTTTCCTGAAGGTATCTCGATGGAAGGGAGTCATACATTTTGGTAAGAAAGGTAAATTGAGTCCCAGGTACATCGGACCCTTCGAAGTTCTAGAATGAATTGGGGTTGTAGCTTACCGATTGGCAATGCCGCCAAGTCTCTCCAAAGTTCACGATGTGTTACACGTATCTCTGTTGAGGAAATACATGCCTAACCCAAAGCATTTACTCACCTATGAGGAATTAGAACTGGAACCCGATCTGTCTTATTGTGAAGAGCCTGTCAGGATTCTTGATATAAGAGAACAAGTACTGAGAAACCGGACGACGCGTCTGGTAAAAGTTTTGTGGAGAAACCATAAGATGGAAGAGGCAACGTGGGAACCCGAGGAACTTAGGATGAAGAACCACCCGAGTCTTTTCATGCGGTAGTATTCTAGAAATTTCGGGGACAAAATTATTTGAAGTAGGGGAGAATGTAACACCCCAAGCTTCTACGGTACGCTTCTCTTTGAATAATGTGATAGCGTGTGTTGTACTCAACACCGAGTTCTAACACACCATAACCAATCAAACTAGCCGTTATGAATAGTAATATCTACTTTTCGAAATTATATATATTTTATATTTTAAAATGGACTTTATTTCTGGATTCGGAATATCGAATTTAGCCTAAAGTGAAATTTTGGTACTTTTCGGATAACTTTCATATTTTGATGAATAGTGAAAATTACTAAATTTTAATTAAAAACAAATTTTTTAATCAAAATAATTAATAGTGATAAATTATGAATTTGAGTGGTTTTGAAGTATATTTAGAATATATTTTTACCATTTAATATAATGTTGGTCATTGGACATAATTTTACAATTAAACCGAACATAAACAAGTGTCAATCTTTTGATAGTTATTATCTCTTAAAAACACGCTTTTTGTTTTGACAGCGGGAATTAATTTTAAATTAATTTCTACCACTTCTGTGTTTTGAATTTAGAAAAATGGATTCCATATTTGGAATCAGGATGTCCAAATTGTGTAAATATGTAACTTTTATTTTTAGACATTTTGAATAATTACTGTGGTAAATATTTTATTTACCATGGTTAAGGGTAAATCTGGTAAATAAGGGTTAAGAAATAATATTATAATAATACTAAATTACCCTAAAACGTGTCCTAGCCTTATTGGTTGATACATGTTCTACCATAGGCATCTTTGGGTCGATTTGGGGACCCCATGGTGCCACTTGTAGGTGATAGGTACACTTTATTTTAATTAAGTTAAAATGAATACAAAAATGACACAAGCATATATCGTTTAGAAAAACAATTATTACATAGGGTTATATATGTTGGATTTTAGATTATAAATATTCATTAGAAAGATAAAAGGATTTACTACATAATTACATTTTATTTATAATTTTTAGACATTAAATAAGTTATTTTATTTATGACACAATGATGATACAGTAATTACTAAAATAGTGAAAAATTAAATTAATTGATATTATAAATACCCAAATAAATATAATATGAAACTTTTAATGAATTAAACTAATTTTATAGGATAATATGATATATTAGGATTGATTTAATTTAATTTTTTAGAAGTAATAAATCTGTTATGAGTTTCAAAAAAATCAACTATTGAATTGTGTCAAAATTGACATAAAAGAGTTCTTAAAACAAATATTATATTATTAATTGATATTAAATTCCTAAAAATCTAAGGTTCGGCCAAACGACTTATATCATGATAGTTTCATCATTAATGGACCACTTGGGGGTCGATTGGATGTATATAGTATGTTTATTAACCATATTATATAAAAATACAAAGAGACATTGTAAAAGTGAAACTAATTAACTTAGAGTTAATACTTAAATATAAGGTTAATATAAGTACCCAAACCTGTCTAAATTCTATTGGTTGAGTTTTTTTCTACCCATCCCCACCTTAACCTTTTAATAGTCAACTTTGGAGCCATTGGAAACCGTATATGAATTTATTATAAACTAATATCTCTAGCTTTTCCAAAGGTGCCCCTCACCCCTCTTATAAAAGGGCACTCCTCCTTCTCATTTCTTCAAACCTTCAAAGCCTTTTGGTTCGGCCAAAATCTGCCCAAATACTCTCCTAACTTCCCTCACTACAACCTAGAGGCCTTAGTTTGATCAGAAAGCCAACCTAAGCAGCCCTTTTGATCAAATCAAAAGGAAGAACCCGAAGAAGAGGTAATGATTTCACCACCCTTTTTCCAAGTTCATTACTTCTTCCACTTCTTCTTCCTTTGTTGTTACCATTATAAAATAATAACTCCAGTATCATATATATACTGTGATGTTATTATAAATATGGTCCAACCATATACAGTATTCTATCCACCCTTTGAATAACATGTCACCATACGTGCGTACGTACGGCTTACCGTCTCCACGTCGTGGTGTAATTGTTATTCAATATAATATTATTTTGATGGGTATAATAATGATGTGTAACTCATGCAAATAATAAATATAACATGTTAATGATTCATTATATATGATATACCATCCATTTATATATTATTTTAATATCAAAAGAATGATATTGTCGCTCGTGCGTACGTACGGACTACCGTCTCCACGAACGCGATGAGATTCATTCTCCTTCGTATCCATTCAAGTATAATTATCATTTTATGATTTAAAAAATGATGTTTAAGGACTTTATATCATTCTGGATATGAATAATATACAACCTATCCTTTACAAACATGTCTTACATAACAAAACATATAAAAGAAAACAAGTAAGTTAACACCCGAAACAATGATAATACTAAGATATTATTATCAAATCAATATTAAAAGATCATATATGATATCATATTAATGTATATGATTCTTGTATAATTTAATAACAATTATTTCACCATTATACAGGAGGTTAACCTACCCCAACCAAGGAAAAGTACAAGGTAAGGGTTATTTCACAATCTCTTCATTATCCGAGGTTGTTTATATCTAATAATCTACTGGGATCTCTTTATCATCCACATCCATGTTTCTTCAAAATGTATTTCAAAACATTTTTATTATTTACAAGAATATGGGTTAAAGTCATTTATACCCTTGTTTGACTTTTTATAAGAGGAATCTTTCCGTCGTTTTCAAAACAAGGTCCTTTTTAACATTTTCGAGAGAATTAAGGTAAGAATGTTTTTTTTAACTTATACGGCGAGTGCAGTTATTTTCTGCTGTTATAAAATCTTCAAAGTTTTCCTTAAAAGATTATAAGAATATTTTCAAGAAAATGTTTTATTTTATATGGATCTTAAATGATTTCAAAAATAGAAAGAGATATTTCTCCAAAAAGTGTTTTGATTTCATCTATGTCAATATGCTTTGATGGATTTTATGCTTATTTGATGTTGATTTATTATGATACAAAACTTCTATATTGTATTGAAGGTTTTGTGATATGTTTGACTGTGTATGTGCTATTTTTATACCATTCAAAGTTTATGGTGAAATTATTGATATTTCGTATGCTATTTTTAATACAAATGTTTATGTTATGTTTAAACCTTTTCATATGGGAATGCATTGGACTTAATATGTGACAGGTGGAGCCCGCTATAGCTCCTCGATGCATCGGTAGGTCTCATGATACAAACTAGTGTCTTGGCACAAGGCCTTGGAAAAATCTTATTTGTAGTCTTGGCACGAGGCCTTGGCTATGTGATTATGATAGTCTGGAATTATGCATTCCAACATTATGAAAGTGGTTATTGATATTGCATGTGATTATTCGATTAGTAGAATATCCATGTGAACAAGTAAATGACATTATTTCATTTTAATTTTTCCATATTATGTTGAAGTTCAAGTTTAAAAGGCTTTTGTTTTAGTTATACATAGCCTTAAATGTTTATTCTTATTTATGAAAGTTTCCGGTATATTGTTATCCTTACTAGGCGTTTGAGCTCACCCCTTTTCTATGTTTTATTTTTCCCAGGAAGTGAAGAAGTAAATTATGAATGACCTGCAGGGATATTATGTGGGGATATGAGTGTGGTTTATGGAGACAATATGTTGTTGTAGTAGTTTTTCATTTTATGATGTAATGTAAGACTTATGAATATATCTAGTGTTTCCAAGGCTACTAAACCAATCGGTCTTTCGAGATTTGATCTTTCTTGTGATCATGCCAATGTTATGTAATAATGCACCGACTCTGAGTAACTAGGGTCGGGGCGTTACAATAATAAATGTAAGAACTTACATAGAAGGAAAATTGTCTTTTATTATGACAAATTAAAATTACAACAAATGAAAGTATGGAATTTTTCAAGGGTCCCTTTGAAAAAGGTATAGGATCATCAGCAAAGTAGTCAAAAATAAATATTCAATAATTACATATCCCTTTGTTTTCAAGACCATAATAAATATATTTGTCTTCATGATATACATGTGTGATAACATAGAACATTGTTGAAGGAACCTCTAAAAAATTTATCCATTGAGTTGTGAGTTTCCATGAGAGATGCAATTGACCATTTCTCACTGATTGAACCAGGATATTAGAGGCACACTCAAAAAAATATTTTTTCAAACCGAATATTTATCCATATTCACCGCGTTTATCATCGCCATCATCTTAGCTTCTAAATATGTAGCAGTACTACAGGGACTATAGTTTCACCCCGTGATGTTAGCTTTTTGATCTCTGAAAACTATTCCAAATATTGTCAAATTTGGGTTACCTTTAGAAGCCACATATCAGGTAAAATTGAACCATAAAATTAGTGGTGAATTCCAAAAAATTTAAAGAGTGTCATGAATTGGATGAATAATATAGATACACTCGGATGTCTAGTTACCACAAGATCATGCACCAAATTACTGTATTTACCATGTTTTAGAGAGTTAACACACCTCACTCTTGTTAGGATTTGAACATGAAAAGAATCAAAGTTAAAAGTGTCCATCTCATGAATTAACTTTTTTATATACATCTATATTATGTGTATGAGTTCCACATAAGCCACATGAAATAGATTTAATATTTTTTTAAAGAAAATAAATTGAGTATTATTAGATAACCACACCTGTACCGATTCAAAACAAGAAAGCCTCACGTAAAAAAGGTTAAGGATAATACGAAAGAGTGAAGATGTAGTGGAATATCTCAAAATAGGTGATCAATAACCTCCCTATTCTGATGAAATAAAACACACCGAGGACATAGACATATACTGTAACACTCCGATATTTTTTGAATTATTATTTTTATAATTATATATTCTTTTTGAATTTAGAATTTAACATAGCACTGGAAATAGATTTATTATTATATATATATAATCACTAATTTATACCATTATTATATGAAACACCAAGCTAATCTTTCACTACAAGCAACACCGACTTGGCTTGCGTTACATGCAACACTGAGTTTTTTGTAAAATTGCACTTTATTAATATAAATATTTAAACAAGATAGTGATAACATAGATATTAAACTTGGTAATTGTTGGATATAATATGTAGATGTGTATGTCTATTAGATGGAACAATACAAGTGGGGGGTGAATTGTAGGTTTAAAAACATAGAGTTTAAACACTTAAAGAGATTAGTTTAAAAGATCTTAAACTAATACAAATTCAAACACCCACAATTGTATTGAGACTAAATGGTATGAAGTAATGTAATACTAATGAAGAGTAAAACAGTTGTATTCGAGATGAAAACAATAATCAGAGTAATACAAATGATGAATGATTCTACCTTAAAGCGTATAGAGTCAATCAATACAATATGTAATAGAATGATTGTAATTGAAACAATTACAATTGAATATGTAAAGAAGAAAGGAAACAATACAAATTCCTTTCTAATACAAGCAAGAGCGAGAAAGTAAAAGTATTACAATTCTTTTGACCCAAAGAGAAGGGTTATCCTTTCACCTAGGATAAAAGGTCTATCTCACCAACACCTTGGTAAGCCCCTGATATGATGATCAGAATGTCTTCTTGCCTATCCCCGACAGCCCTCGATACGATGATCGGACCGTCCGTCTGCCTATCCCCGACAGCCCTTGATTTTGTAGGTAATCGGAACCTCTGTCTTTCAATCACTTGAAAGCCCTCGATACGATGATCGGATGCACAAAGCAGATGAGAGAAGTCACAATGTCTCTCTCTAAAACTTTAAAGAAGTAGAGTATCGCAGTTGTTCCAAAAGTCTCTCATTATTCACCTTTTAGCTTCAAATGAACTCCTATTTATAGGCATAGGGTTCCAACAGTAATGTTGCCTCCAACGATCATATATCTCCAAAAAACTCGGAGGGACTTGGACACCTATCATTATAACGATCATATTGAAACAGAAAGCACGACATCGTTTTGATTAGTTTGTAACTAACTCAATGACATCATTTTTGTTAAAACATATGATATATGAACAAGATAATCATGAGTACGATTTATATGAAACATGTGTTTTTTACTATGTACCAAAACATGTATGTAATGAAAGTTATGAGTAGCAGAGTCAATACAATTTCCATATTCAGTACGATCGGCATTGTACGATTGGTATGATCAGTACGATCAGCATTGTACGATTGACATGGTCAGTATGATCAGCATGATCAGTATGATCAACATGTTCAGTACGATCAACATGGTCAGTACGATCAGCATGTTCAGTACGATCAACATGGTCAGTACGATTAGTATGTTCAGTACGATCAGCATGGTTAGTACAATTAGCATGCTCAGTACGGTCAGCATGGTCAGTACGATCAGCATGCTCAGTACGATACGATAAACATGATAAAGGACATTTGTGATTTCCAAAAAAAAGATATAAGTCAAAAGAGGACTTTTGACTCAACAATCTCCCCCTTTTTGGAAAGCATAAATCACAAAATAAAAACTAAAAGAAATACTTATCTCCTTCTAAGTTATTGGAAAATCTTCTGAATAAGAAATTGAATACAACTAACTCCCCCTTAGGTATGGACTTTCCTAAGGAATATATTCTTAGATTTTCCTTAAGTGTTTTAAAGAATTCTCTCCCTTGATAAAACATTATCCCCCTTTATAAACATTCTCCCCCTTTATGATTTACAAAAAGAAAGGGGTAAACTTGAATTGACTGAAAGTGTTAGAAAATTAATACAAGACAATGGATAAAAGAAATTTCATTACGATAACAATCAAGACCAAACTTGAAAACAAATACAAGTCACTTATTTTCTCTTTCCTTCTCCTTTTTGATCAACTCATGAAGAACTACCTTCATCTTTTTTATCTCCTTTTTTTCTTCAGAAATAAAATCACCCTGAGATCTGAGAAGGTCTTGTTGATCAGAAAAGAGTTGATCCTGATTTCTAATTGTCTCTTCCTGAACTCTGATTACTTCTTCAAGAGTATCAATTCTATCTTGAAAATTCTTGTTATCTTTATATAACCCAGATTTATGTTTCTTCAAGAGAACTATTTCATCTTTGAAAGATGAAACCTTTGAAAACTCAACCTGAAAGGAATTCATTCTCCCTTACAAGTCTTTTACTGAAGGAACATCGACTCGTTGGGAAGACAGAAGATTCAACCTTTTAACCATTTCTCTTTCAAGCTTATTGAAAGTAATTGCAAGATCATTTGACAACCTTCTTATATCTTAAATTGCTATGTCATGATCATTTACTGAGCTCTCTGTTTTGTACGAACACTTGGTCATCTTGTTGTAGGCCTTCTTATGGGCAGCTGAACTTTCTGAAAGGATTTTCAAATCGGCTTTGACTGACAAAACTTTCTTTCTTAATTATTTTATAGAACCAAACTTATTTTTCTGATTGTTAGTAATAAAATCAATCTTTCTTTTCAGCCTAGGGAAAAAATGGAATGGTCTTCTCAACCCTTCTCAAAACATGGACAATGTAATCACTCTTCTTGAGTGAGATTGTTTGTTCTGAATCAGTATCTTCATCGTACGAAGCCAGTTCATTTGATTGGCTTGAGTCTACAACTGGCTGTTTTCCTTTTGCTTTTTCGTTCTGCTTTCTTTCTTCTTCCACTTTATCACTGATGATAAAAACTTTATCAATGTGAGAGGATTGTGCACCTTGCTATACTTGAGACGAAATTCTATCCGTAGTTTCAGAAGATTGGAAAAGTTCTTGATCGGCATGAGGAACTTGTTGAATACCTTCACTTTGCTTTTGAACCGATTCCTCTATACTCTTCTTCGAACTTTGAAGAAATTCCAAAAGAAAATCTCCTTCCTCTTCTTGGACTTCTTGTATATCTTCTAACATTTGTTTTCCTCTTTCATTTTCAGGAAGACTCTGTACGATGGGTTCCTGATTCACTTCTTCCGTCAGTTGAGCACTAGCATACTCAACCATTTTCAGGACATTAGAGATATTAAAGTCTTGAGACTTTCTTTTCAATACAGTTTTCTTTTTATTTTCAGCCTTAAGGGTTTATTCTACCCTTATTATTTCTGCAAAAGCCTCAGCTGGGTCAAGACCGAACTTTGGATCACCTTCCTTTCTCTGCTCCTTATCCTTTCTTCATTTGGCTACAACTTCTTTACTGTACTTTGCCTTCTTCTTAGGCTTTGAGCTGGTTTGTAGATCAGAATTTTGAGGAACAAAAAATGAAGAAATGTATTTGGCTGGCATAGGTGCCGATTGATTTTGAGCCAATTCAGCTTCTACATCTCTTATAAAAAGTTTTGAATTTGGATCAAAACAAACATTCATCTTTTTCATCGTACTCTTACTAATCCAAGATGGATTCAGATCTATCAGGTTCCTTTCAAATTAATGTTGAAAAACTTTATACTCTCGAGAATAGACTTTGTAAGAATGGATGGATACATAATCAAATGAGATTTGATTGCCCCTGACTTTACTTTCTTAATTGTTTCGAAAACATACCCCATGAGATTCACTTTTCTCATATTGACAAGATAGTCCAACATGAAGATATCAGAAACATTCAGAGTTTTTCTATCCCCTTTTCTTGTGATAAGAAAACCTTGCATCCATAAAGCCACAAGACTATTGTCTGGAGAAAGATGAGCCACTTTCCTCTTTTCTTCATTTATAACAAACAAAGACTTCTCAGCACTTTCTCTATTAAACTTACCGACTTCCTCTGGTAGTTTATGAGATGGACAGAAAGAATCCCCTTCTATTGGGACATTCAGAAAATGAGCCGTTTGTTTTATATACATAGATAACTTTCTATCGTACACAAAAAAATTGATATTCATATTCCTGTCAAAAGATACGGTTTTATAAAACTAAAAAACATCATCAAAGAGAACCAGATCTTGAGAAATATGCTTTTCAACACACAAATGATCCCATCCTTGAAACAAGATAATCCTCTTGATAGTATAATCATATGAATCATAGAAGTAGTGGGAGACTAACCTTTCCCTTAAAAGGTATTTTTCCGAGAATGCCTTTGAAGACATATTGGCAGGAGTGTTGGCAGAAGACTGAGACTTAGGGATGTTGCCAATGAAAGATCGTACGATGACTTAAAACAAGTGGACCAGAGATTAGCCTCAAAACCTGAAAACCAATGTGGGTTTGGGGAGGGGGGATATTTATAGACGATACATGGGTGACCGTTTATCTTCTACGGTCAAGATTAGAGAAAAACAGATCAATGGTTAGGATTAAAACGAAATAAAAAAAATTTAAAAAAATGAAAAGTACCTGTCGGAGAACGTAAGGTTAATGTTGGTTTTAGTAGAGCTAAAAAGAAAACAGAATCGTACGATGGGAAAAAACGTCATACCGATGGAAAACAAAGTCGTTACCATTAACTGATAAGCCGATGGATAACAATCTCATTACTATGGACTAACAATCCAATGGAAAACAATCTCGTTACCATGAACTAACAAGCCGATGGAAAACAATCTTATTACCATGAACTGACAAGCTGATGGAAAACAAAGTTGTTACCATGAATTGAAAAGCCGATGGAAAACAAAATCATTACCATCATCGGTCTGTACGATGGAAAAGAAAATCATTACCATCATTGGACAGTATGATGGAAAATAAAATCATTACCATCATCGAACAGTACGATGGAGAAGAAAATCATTACCATCATCGGATAGTACGATGGAAAATAAAATTAAATGATACGATAAAACTATCAATACGATAAACATAAAAGTAAATGATATGATAAAAATGTCAATACGATAAACAGAAAAACAAAAACACATACCGGGGGAGTAAATAATTAAAGATCATAAGATAAAAAGAAACTTAGTAAGAAAAAAAACATAGTAAGAAATGTCCTCCCCTTTTCAAAGGGAGTTATTTACTGTAAGGAGAAAAAAAATTAAAATAGGAAGTGGATATGAATGATTATTTTAATGTAACCATTCCTAGCTTCTATTTTATAAAATCAAACCTATCGGAAGGTAATGGTTTTGTAAAAATGTCAGCAAGATGTTCTTGCGTTCTGATAAATTGTAAAACAATATCTCCTTTTTGTGTGTGATCCCTAAGAAAGTGGTGCCTAACATCTATGTGTTTTGCACGAGAGTGATGTGCTGGGTTCTTACTAAGATCTATGGCACTAGTATTATCACATAGAATTTGAGTTTTGGAGAAACTCAATCCATAGTCAGTGAGTGTGTGTTGCATCCATAAAACTTGAGCACAACAACTTCCAGCTGCTACATATTCAGCTTCAGCAGTGGATAATGCTTCTGAGTGTTGTTTCTTACAGGACCAAGAAACCAGAGAATCTCCTAAGAAATTACATGTTCTAGATGTACTTTTTCTATCCATTCTACAACCGCCAAAATCAACATCTGAAAAACTTTTTTAAACAAAATCATTCCCAAAAGAGTAAAAAAGACCTAAATCAATTGTGCCTTTTAAATACTAAAAGACCCTCTTTATGACTTTTAAATGAGACTCTTTTGGATTAGATTGGTATCTCTCACATAAGCATATGGAAAACATTAAGTCGGTTCGACTAGCTTTCAAGTATAGAAAACTTCCTATCATACCTCTAAAGATTGTTTGATCTACTGGTTTCCCAATTTCATCAAGATCATGTGTATTTGAGGTACCAATTCAAGTGCTAATACTTTTAGTTTTGTCATATCAATAATTTTTGAGTAAATATTTTATATACTTATGTTGAGATATATATGTTCCTTCTGGATTTTGAGAAATTTGAAAACCTAAAAAGAATGTTAACTCACCCACCATACTCATTTCAAACTCAGATTTCGTTAAATTAGCAAAAAAAACCAGTTAAAGATTTCTAAGTTGATCTGAATATGATTTTATCAACATAGATTTGAACAATCAAGTCATCATTATTTTCCAATTTTATAAAAAGGGTTGGATATGTTGTACCTTTTGTATAATTGTTTTGTAAAAGAAATCTTGTAAGTTTGTCATACCATGCTCTAGGGGATTGTTTAAGACCATATAGAGCCTTGGTAAGTTTAAAAACATGATCGGGATGTTTTGGGTCTAGAAAACTAGGAGGTTGTTCAACAAAAACTTCTTCTTGAACAAAACCATTTAGAAAAACACATTTTACATCCATTTGAAATAGTTTGAAATTAATGTATGCTGCAAAGGATAATAGAATACGAATAGATTCAAGTCTAGCTATAGTAGCATATGATTCTTCATAGTCTATTACCTCTTGTTGATTATAGCCTTTAACAACAAGTCTTGATTTATTTCTTACACTAATTCCATTTTCATCACATTTGTTTCTGAAAACCCATTTTACACCAATTACAGTTGTTTCTTTAGGTCTATCACCTAAATTCTAGACTTGATTCCTTTCAAATTCATTTAGTTCATCTTTCATTGCTTTGATCCAATCTTTATCACCTAAGGCCTCACTTGGACTTTTAGGTTCAAATTGGGAAAGAAAAGAAAGTTGTTCTATTTCATTTCTTAAGGAATTTCTAGTCCTTACAGGTTGATTTACATCACCAATGATGTTATCACTGGGATGATTCCTAAGAAACAATTGATTTGGGTTTTGTAAAACCTGTTTATCAACATATGGTAGAAATTATTCTGTGGTAAATGTATTAGGAATACTTTCTTGATCATTTTCCTCATCAGAATGATCTTCTAATAACGGTTGATAAACATTTTTAGAAAACACATCCGAGGATGTAGGATTGGGTTGGTTGAAAACAAAAGGATTAGTTTCATCGAATTTTACATGTACTGTTTCCTCAATAGTACAATTGTTTTTATTGAAAACTCTATAATACATAGTAGTTGTAGAATAGCCTAGAAATATTCCTTCATCAGTTTTTGGTGTGAATTTGTGAAAATTATCTTTTGTATTCAGAATGAATACTTTGCACCCAAAAACATTGAAGTACGAAACTTTAGGTTTTCGGCCAGTCCATAACTCATAAGGTGTTTTATTTAGAAATGATCTAGTTAAAACACGATTTATAGTATAGAAAGTAGTACTTACAGATTCAGCCCAAATGTGCTTAGCAATTGAGTATTCACTCAACATGGTTCTAGTCATTTCCTGAAGAATACGATTTCTTCTTTCAACAACACCATTTTGGTGAGGAGTTCTTGGAGCTGAGAAATTGTGAGTAATACCTTTCTTACTACAAAAGTTTCAAAATCCGAGTTTTGATATTCACCACAATGATCACTATGTATAGTTATCAATGGTAGATTTTTCTCATTTTTAACTTGGGATCTAAAATTTTTGAAATAGGAGAAGGCTTCAGATTTCTTTTCTAGAAAATAGACCCATGTAAATCTAGTAAAGTCATAAACTAAAACAAATACGTAGTATTTGCCTCCAATGCTTCCAGTTTGTGTGGGACCAAACAGATCCATATGCACTAGCTATAATGCATTAGAATTTGAAACTTCATTAATTGATTTACAGCTAGTTTTATGTTTCTTTCCAAATTGACAAGGATCACAGACTTTTGAAGAAACATATCTGAGATCTAGTAGTCGCCTCACAAGTCTTTTCTTCTAGACTTTACTAAGGTTTCTCAAATTACAGTGTCCTAGTCTTCTATGCCATTGCCATGAATGGTCATCTATCACACTTAAGCAGGGTAAATTTTGGCTCCTAAGGTCTTCTAAGTTAATAGTGTAAACTTTCTCTTGCCTATGAGCAGATAGAATGAACTCATCCTTGGAATTGTGAACTAGACACTTATCATTTCTAAAATTCACAAGGTAACCTTCATCACATAATTGACTTATGCTGATGAGGTTGTGCCTAAGACCTTTAACAAACAAAACGTTTGAATTAAGAACTTTTCCAAGAAAAATGATATTACCTATACCAACAATCTTTCCTTCAGCGTTATATCCAAAGGTAACTTTTCCACCTTCTGTTTTGATAACCTTTTCAAAGAGATATTTGTTTCCAGTCATGTGTCGAGAACAACCACTATCCAGGTACCGAATATTCTAATTGGTACACTTATCATTTTCCTGAAAAAGAAACAATTAGTTTTTAGGAATCCAAACTTGTTTGGATCCACAAGGGTTAGATAAAAGAATTTTAGGAATCCACATTTGTTTTTGCAAAATGAGCATTATGAAATCCTAAAGATTGAGTTATGTTGAGAGAAAAATCTATTCTCCAGTGTCCACCACATTGGCACTTAGAACAAAAAAAATTTTTTGTGGAAAAAAATAGTTATTACTAAAAACAGGTTTGGAATAAGTATAACCAAGTCTAGAACAATTTCTCAAGGGTCTAATTTGAGAATACATCTTGTCAAAGTTTTCCTTTCCATGAGTATAGTTTGACAAACATTTCTTTAAGGAAAAAATTTCTGACTTTAGTTTTAAAACTATGTTTTTATTTTCCAAATCACTTGATTTTGAACTAGAGTTAGGCTCTAAAACATTTTTCCTTGAAAACATAGTTTCAAGATCCTTAGAAAGTTTATCCTTATCAGATTTGACTTTCTCAAGGGTTTTTAAAATATTTTCAAAATCATAAGATTTCATATCAAGATCTTTAGAAAGATCTGACACTTCTTTAGTTAAAACTGAAATTCTAGAATTTTCTTTCTCAAGCTTCTTCTTGAGTTTAGAATTTTCATTTTCAAGTAATTTAGAAAATCTGGATACTTCGTTAAAAGAAGGTAATATATTATCTTATGATGATAAAGATTCATCATTTGAAGAATCATAATAACTATTATCAGTAAAAATTTTATTTAAAGAGACATTTGTAATAGCTTTAGCATTATGTACCTTAGCCATGAGACAATGGTCTTCTATTGGTAATCTAGATATTAGTCCAATATTACTTTGTCCTGAGGATTTATATTCTAAAGAATCATCTGAATAATCAATACCACTTGCACTCCACGTATCATTTTCCTTCAAGACTTTCTTTGTCTTATAAAACTTTTTCTTGTTTCTTTCAGAATGTTTCTCTTTTCTTTCTTTTCTCTTTAGTAAAGGATAATCAGGCCTTATATGTCCTACTTTCTTAAATTCATAAAAAGTTACCTCTGAATATTTCTTATCCTTATTATCTTTCTTTTTTAATCTATATTGGAAGTCTTTCTTTCCCACAATCTTGTTCATCCTTCGAGCAAGATTGGCTAGCTCATTATCCGAATGATCATAATCACATGAATCAGATATAACAACTTTCATGGATTTGGATCTTGTAAGCCTTTCAGGTGTTTTGGCTTTAGATGTAAAGGCTACACTTCCATTCCCATTCTTCTTCTTGTTGAAATCAGCATCTCTCTTCATTCTTGTCTCGTGCTGTAGAAGAGTTCCAAAGAGTTCATCAAGAGTAATCTGGGAAACTTTTCTATTTTCATCAATAGTTGTCCTTTTTGACTCCCATTCATTTGGCATTATATCTATAATTTTATCTACTAGAGCTTAATCATCAAGACCTTTTTCACCCATGGTTTGTAGACTGTTGAAAATTGTCATAAATCTTTTTTGAACTTTACATACTGGCTCTCCATAAGGAAAAACAAAACTATGATACTCTGCTCGAAGCATTGCTCTTCTTGTTTCTATAACCTTGGATGTACCAAAATGAGTGACTTCTAATTTTTTCCAAATACAGTTGGCTTCTTCACATGAAGATATCTGACTGTATATATTCCTAGTCATAGAGCATAATAAAGTATTGTGTTCCTTGTAATTCAGTTGATATTCTTGCTTCTCTTGGTTAGTAAAAGTACTGACTTATTTGTCAGGAATTTTGTAACCTCCAGTAAGCATAATAAAATTGCCTACGCCAGTGTTGATCAAAAAAGTCTTCATACGATCTATCCAGGACTCATAATCATTCCCATCAAATATAGGTGGTCTAGAAGGATTTAGATTGTCTATTGACCCAAAATTCATTCCTTCCATCTAAAGAAACAATATCTTTTCCACTCCATGTTAGTGTAGTAAGTAACAAGAGATACAAATCAGTGGAAAACCTCCTCTGATAACAATTGTTGGATCGAATATGTAGATGTGTATGTCTATTAGATGGAATAATACAAGAGGGGGGTGAATTGTAGGTTTAAAAACATAGAGTTTAAACACTTAAAGAGATTAGTTTATAAGATCTTAAACTAATACAAATTCAAAAACCCACAATTGTATTGAGACTAAATGGTATGAAGTAATGTAATACTAATGAAGAGTAAAACAATTGTATTCGAGATGAACACAATAATCAGAGTAATACAAATGATGAATGATTCTACCTTAAAGCGTATAGAATCAATCAATATAATATGTAATAGAATGATTGTAATTGAAACAATTATAATTGAATATGTAAAGAAGAAAGGAAACAATACAAATTCCTTTCTAATACAAGTAGTAGCAGAAAAGTAAAAGTATTACAATTCTATTGACCCAAAGAGAAGGGTTATCCTTTCACCTAGGATAAAAGGTCTGTCTCACCAACACCTTGGTAAGCCCTCGATACGATGATCGGAATGTCTGTCTGCCTATCCCTGGTAGCCCCCAATACGATGATCGGATCGTCCATCTGCCTATCCCTGACAGCCCTCGATTTTGTAGGTTATCGGCACCTCTGTCTTTCAATCACTTGAAATCCCTCGATACGATGATCGTACACACAAAGCAGATAAGAGAAGTCACAGTCTCTCTTTCTAAAACTTGGTAGAAGTATAGTATCATAGTTGTTCCAAAAGTCTCTCGTTATTTACCTTTCAGCTTCAAATGACCTCCTATTTATAGGCCTCGGGTTCCAGCAATCATGTTGCCTCCAACAGTCATATTTCTCCGAAAAACTCGGAGGGACATGGACACAAGTCATTATAACAGTAACATTGAAACAGAAAGCACGACATCATTTTGATTATTTTGTAACTAACTCAACGACATCATTTTTGTTAAAACATAGGATATATGAACAATATAATCATGAGTACGATTTATATAAAACAAGTGTTTTTTACTAAGTACCAAAACATGTATGTAATGAAAGTTATGAGTACTAGAGTCAATACAATTTCCATATTCAGTACAATCAGCATTGTACGATTGGTATGATTAGTACAATCATCATTGTACGATTGACATGGTCAGTACGATCAACATGATCAGTACGATCAACATGTTCAGTACGATCAGCATGGTCAGTATGATCAACATGTTCAGTACGATCAGCATGGTCATTACGATTAGCATGGTCAGTACGATCATCATGGTCAGTATGATCAGCATGCTCAGTACGATCAGCATGGTCAGTACGATCACTATGCTCAGTACGATACGATAAACATGACAAAGGACATTTTTGATTTCCAAAACAAGATATAAGTCAAAAGAGGACTTTTGACTCAATAGTAATATGAATGGTAATAAATTATTTTTAAATATAATTTATAATGGTTTTCTATAATTTAAAAATATTTAAAATGAAAAATATAAATTTGGGTAAAGTCTTTATAAGTTTTAAAATGTTATTTTCTCAAATGACCTACTTTTCATGTCCTTCTGTGAAAAATAATAAAAATAACTTTATACAATTTTATTAATTTAATTTGATAAAATTAACTTCATTTTTTAATTTATAATGTCAAAATTATGTTAGGGTTAATTTTTGAAATTTTTCTTAGAAACTTCATTTTTGGATGAATAGTGAAAAATACTTATTTTTTATTCAAAACTTCTTTTTCATATAATTTATTTATATAGTTAAATTATATATTTGATCTTATTTTAATGTCAAATTAGATACATTATAAATATATTAATCCAATTTAGTTTATTGTAATCTTTTTTTACATTAGATTTAGATATAAAATCTTAATGTACTTTTGAACATTTTTCCTTTAAAACCCCGCTTCCTCACCACATCTATGAGAATAACATTAAACATTATTTTTACTATTAATTGAATTGAATTTAGAAAAATGGATTTTTTTTAATAATTCAGATATATATTATGATAATATCAACTTAATTTTTGACCAAAAATATTAGTGAAAGTGATTAAAATTAATTACCGCGATTAAAGTAAAATTAAGCTTTATAAAAGAGTAAACCTTAAACTTAAGGGACCAAATTTTCTAAAAAAATTTCCAAAACCATTTTTATCCATAATTAGTCCATTAAACATCCATTACTATTTTTATGGGTTTTTCTGATTTTTTTTATATAAAAATATCAGTACACTTAACATGTTTTTAGAATATCCAAATGTGTCCTTTCCCTCCCCAATAAAAGACCACCACCTCTCCCTCTTCTTCAAAATTATAAAACCATTTAGGTTAAACCAATATAATCCCAATTAATTCCCCAAAATCTCTACCTTCCTCTTTTAATCCTCCCATTTGTGAGAAATAAATCCTAGGAATCCCTTTAGTTAAAACCAAAAGGAGTTACCCAAAGAAGAGGTAACATCTTTCCTCAATCTCATTTATTTAAATTTATTTATCTTCACCTAAACTATCCTTATTACATTATTATAAAAAAATATTATCCTAAATATACTAATATTTTTTTATGCTATGGTTTTGACCTACACTTATACACACTTCCATTTAATGGGTAACGAACATATTGTTTATGTGTACGGTGAACTACCACCTCATGAAAGAATGATTGTTAGTTTTTCATTTAATATAATTCATGGTTGAGAATTATGATGTAAATGATATTTATATATGATATATACTATATATATTATGTATTTATGTATATTTAATTATTATATAACACATACCTTTATACTTTCCATCTTGAGTATATACGATGACATCGTTTGTGGACGTGTGGACTACCGCCTCCTCAAAGCGATTTGATTCATTCACACAATACATGGAAAGTGTTAAGGATGATTTTAGTAAAATTATATGATATATAGGACATATTAATTATAATTTAATTATATTATATAAATACACACACTAATATAATTAATTTACATTATTTCTTTCAATTCAATAATAATACAAAAATAATGTTCATGCGTACACACGACATACCGTCTCCAAGAACGGTGTATTCCATTTCATAATTATATATCACATATATATTATTATAATAAAAATAAAATTAATATAAATTTTATTTATATCATAGTTTACTTTATTAAAATAAATATATAAGTATAAGGACCAAATATATCTGAAATTAAGGCACATGCAAAAAATAAAGCAAAAATTACCAGAAGCATAACCTTAACATGGAATTGTTAACAAGAGGGAAATATAAAGTCATAATAATACCATATATGGGATTATATATAATAATATGGTTCTGTGATATATGTATAATAAACTTATATTTATTATATAGTAGGTTTGAATGAGTATGACGAGAGTCAAGACACAAGGTAAGAGAATTTCAACTCACTTTTTATTTTCTTGTGATACATGCCATATTCACCAATCGCTTCTCTTGTGTGGTTTATATACTGCCCTATGAAATGATATATAATTAATTTACTTTATTTAATTATATTAAAATCATTAAATTTATTTTATTATTTCATTGGGATCATGATTCTATAGTTACTCATGTATTAAGGGTTTTCTCGTCTTACTTCTGTTTTTCATGATACACAAGCCATTTTTACCTCATATTTCTTATATGTGGAGTGTATAATGAACATAGATGTATTATATGATTATTATACATACATTTATTTGTATTTAAATATCCATTTTATGATATTTATTTCATGGGGTTTATGTTTCAAAAGTTACCAAACCTATAATGTAATTTTGCCTCAATTTTCTTTCTTTGAGACACATGCCATGTTATGAACAAATATTTTTCTATGAGGTGTATATAATAACTTTGACTTGTTAAATAATTAATCTCCATGTTTTAATGATATTTTAGGATACATGTAACTTCGTTTTCTTACATGGGGAGTATAATTAAATGTTACCAACTGGAAAGAGTTTATTGAAACAATCTCAAAATTTATCAAGATTGTTTATGATTATGCTTCCATTGATGAAATAATATGATCCAAATCTCAAGATAACTCATGAATTTTATTATAATATTTATATTCAATATATAATCATTTACTATTACCATTTTTACACTCTTTGGTACATAAGATTGTTAATAAAGTTATTTTAAGAAATTAAGACCGTACCACTCTCTTCAGTTGGAAATCTGTGTTCTTTCACAACCATATTTTTTTCAAAATATATTCAATAATTATTTATATGTTTTCAAATTATTTTCAAAGAAATGGTTTTCAAAACCTTTTCATTCTTATTTTATAATTTTTAAGGGAAAATTATTTGAATTTTTTTTCCAATCTTTCATTACACGTTTTCAATGTATTTTCTATGAAATGGTTTTAAAAATGTTTTCAAGATTTATTTATAAGTTTTTAATATGTTTTCAAAGGAAATGGTTTTTGAAGACCCCTTTATAAGATTTCATGTTTATTATAATGAAAATGGGTTTATAAAGGGTGTTTTCAAATAAAATTATTTCAATCATTTTCATGATTCTTTTATAATTTTTCAATGGAAAAGGTTTTCAAAATAATTTCAAGCCTTATTTCTATGTGTTCAAAGTATTTTCATAGAAAATGGTTTCAAAAAGGATTTATGTTCAAAAGAATTTATTTTAAATAAGAATGGATATTTTTCTCAAGAGAAGTTTTTGAAAGGATCTTTCCAAATTATTTTACATCTAAGATGAAATCCATTGGCTTTACTCATGCCTTATTTGGGATATGATCCAAGGCTCTATTAAACTCTTTATCTGAATGGTTTATATTTTTATACAATAATGTTTATGAAAATAATTCCTATTTCATGGGTTTTATGTTTATGAAACTCATTCCTCTTTCATAGTTTATATGTTCAATAGACCTATTCCTCTTTCACGGTTTATATACTTATAAAACCTATTTCCCTTTTACAGATTATATTATGATAAATTCTTATGAAACTGACTTCATTTCATGGGTTATTATAGGTTGAAATGATTATGAAACTTATATCTTTTCTGTAGTTTATGATATGATTACATGTTTATGATACCCATTTCATTTCATGGGTTAAGATATGATTTTTTATGATTTTGTGGCACATGTATGTAAGATTTCATTATGACATGGATATAACCTATATATCCTTAAAATGAATTAGTTAAAGATTTATATCTTATGAGATAGACTAATCTGGTATTTGGGTTGAACCTTGAATGCTAATATGGCCATGGTAGTGAACCATGACTGCCAATATGGTATGGGGATTGAACTCATACTATTAATATATCCATGGGAGTGAACCATGTCTACCAAGATGTCAAGGGATAGAACTCATACCATTAATATGTCCGTGTGAGTAAACCATGACTACCAAGTTGGTATGGGGATTGAACTCATACTAATAATATGGGAATGGGAGTGAACAATGACTACAGATATGGTATGGGCAGTGAACCCATACTGTTAAGATGGCCTTGGGAGTGACGCCTTGAATACTATGGAAATAATTTTATGTGCTTATGTGTCTTCCACAAATTCAATGTCTTATTACAATGTTAGGATTTCATGGATTAAATTTTTTATATGCTTATGATTTATGTCTTATTAACTTCTAATAATTATTCCATGATTCATGTTTAGGATTTTGGATATGCATAGTATGATCTTATAATTTTATGGTCAAGTTCTCATAACCCTATGCTCAGGTTTATGCTTACATGTTTTCATTGTTTACCCTTACTGAGAATCTGAGCTCACCCATTCTTATTTTTCTATCATGAGGTTATGAAAAAATGTATTATGTATGATGTGTCTAACAAGAGTTCTAGTCATGGATAACCTAGTGGGATATAATGTAGCTCACTTATATGCTAGTGTTTATGTTTCCATGTTTCCAAAGGCTCTAAAATAATATGGTCTTTAGGAGCCTTTTTGGGTAAATTTTTAAGTATTGCACAAAAGTGATGTAATTTATATTTATGTTAAAAACCAATTTTTATATATACCAAATTCTTCTATACAATATTCAACTAGGATTTTAAAGTGGAATGTACTCCAAATCAAAAGAAACCTAAAGAGATAAATCCAATTTCTGTTCATTTTTCCAAGACATCCATAATAATTATCTTTCATTTTGTATCTATAGAATAAATTTGAAGTAATAATTACATTAACATATGTTTCCAAAATCCGAATATCATCATGATTAATGAAAGTGTAATTTCTATTCACATTTTTAACTACCTCTGGATGATCATAAATTGAGGTATCCAATTTCTCTTTGATTATAGAATTAAGGTCCATCATTGAATTAAAAAAGTTAATAAAGACCTTAAAGGGTGTACATATCTAGTTATCAAACCAAAACATGAGATAATATTTTTTAAATAACTTGGTAGATTGATAAGTAATACTAGAAAATTCATCCTTGAGATCTAGCCAAATAAAAGAATTCATATATCCAAGATTTTGAACCTTTATTTTACTAAAAAACAGAACCTAAAAAATTATAGGGTCATGATTTATCATTTACCAACCTTCACATGAAATGTTCTTAAAGATAATTATTAAAATTGTATATATTCTCTATTACAATACCTCGTAGAGAAATGGGGTTACAACATTCCTTCCTAGGAACATTAAATATTATTTTTTTAAGAATACTTCCAATCCCAAAAAAGTTTTTTATAAAGGTTTTGATATTATTTAATAATGTATCAAACCATTTTTACAACATGAAATAATAAAAAAATTTATAGATAATATTATGGTTTAGAAGACAAAATCTCCTAGCTATTGAAAGGGATTTACCTTTTCAAGAATCCATTTTCATTCAAACATGAACCAAAATATTATTGAAGTGAGAATCTTTGATTTAGCACCAAAATACGGTAACTCCAATGTATGTTAAACAAAAAAACCTCATATAACAACCATGTCATGGATGATTCCATTATTCTTCATAGTGTGAATGTTTCTCACAAAATATATAAAGGATTTATTCTAGGTAATTTCAAAGAACAAAAGCCTTTGATAATGAAAAAACATCTCTTTGATGATTCCAATATTATTCCCATCCCATTGAGTGAAAATAATAATATCATTATCATACTATAAATGTGAAGTAGCATGAATAATTATGAAATATATTATAGTATAAAATTTTCCTTTATTAATCAAATTCAAAATAAGCCTGCATATGTAGTCCTTTTCAATAGAAAAAATAATATTTGAGAGGGGGGTTTTTGCCTTAACCCTCTTGAACAAGTTAAGAATCCTTCTAGGGATCCATTAATCGAAACTGAGATGTGATATGAGGGAAGGATAGTATTGATCCAATTAATGATGGTTTCATAAAATCCAAACATGGAAATTATAATATAAAAAAACCCAATCCATTATGTTAAAGGATTTATTATTGTCAATAATAAAAGCTATGTTAACACCTCTAGTACATTTGCTTAATTTATTAACACATTTGGAGGAATAAATCAGGAAATATTATATGGTACTCCATTTAATGAAGCCATATTGGTTAGAAGAGATAATTGTATTTGAAATTATTGAAATTCTGTTGAAATAATTTTTTCTAATGACTTTTTAAACTTTGTTGATGGGGGAGGGAATCCAAAATTGATGTATTTCATCAATATTATCAATTTTTGGATTCAGATCAATGAATTGATAATTCATACCATGTAAAAGAGCTCTTCTTATAAAGAAGTGGATAACCATAAAGACAAAATACTATTGAATGATATACTAGAAAGCTTATAAAAATGAATAGTAAATCCATCCTGACCTGGGGAGATCCTAAAATTGAGGTTAAAGACAATATCCTTTATCTCAAAATCCAATGGAATAAATGTAAGAATCTCATTATAAACATTGTTCAAAAGAGTAGGAACTATCCAATAAATAAATTCTAAATCAATTTTGGAACCATTGAAAAGATTTATATAATAAAAAACAACATGATCACCAAGATATTTACTATTATAAAAGAAATGTCACTATCCTTGAGTAGCAATAGAGGATCACTAACAATAGAGGTCCACTAAGCTTTATAGTTTTTTACAGAGTATTTAGGAATCTAAAATTTATACCCCCATATTTTATCCATTTGGATATGAAGTATTTTTTTTCTTATTTTATATAAGGGCTAAGTGTATGAAAAGTTCATAGGAAATATCAACTTAATACTTGAAATCACCAGAGAAGTCAATATGCGTGTTGTCTTCTTAGATAGAGTAAATGGAGGCTTCAAGGGATGAAATGTTTTTGTTAATAGAACTAAAAATATCATATTTAAATCAGTAAATGTATTCTCAATAATCCTAACCTTCCGAATACAATCCATCACATCATTCCTAAAATGAAAAAAATTCCATGTGTCCTGGAAGTTTTTTCCAAAAATAGGACGAGAAGCCCAAAAATTATTGAATCTGAAGGGGAATGAAGACTTCATGTCTCTAGAAGTCAACCTCAGAAAAAAGTATAATGATACAAATTTATTCTATACAAAATTTAATAGGATATGTAAGACCAAGCATCCAAAGTGGAATCATTAGCAAGGGATCTAACCAATATAATGGAAACCACAGTGTGAAGAAATTTTTTATACCATATATATTTTGATCTAACAAAGTTAACTTTAAAAAAATTCAATCCTCCATACAAGACTTAAATTCCATTGATAAAATAGAATAGTTGACTACACCTATCTTTTCATCAGAGTTAAGAATATCATTTAAATCCTCAAGAAGAATCCAAGGACCATTATGTGTACTTGATAATGAATTAATATATTAAAAAACCTCTATAATCATTATAGAAATAGTAAGAACATATAAAAGAAAATAGATGATGAATTTCTATGTATTCAAATACTCTAGTGATGATTTGTTCACTACTAATAAAAATTGAGGCATCATTAATGCTCTAAAGAGCTAGAATCTAATGCCTTTTAACATTTGAATAAGATTAGTCTGTTAAATGAAGATGAAAAACTAATCCTTAATGTGAGTTAACCATTGATGTGAAAAAGTTTTTACATTCATAAAAACATATAATGTTAGGTTAGTGATTTATAATGTAGAGCGCAAGTGTTTTGACTATTTTTAGGTTTGTTAAGCCCATACGGTTCCAAAACATGATAATTATAATCATTTAAGTTTGGGAGTATAACCCCTATCTTCATTTCCCACTATTTTCATAAATCTATTATATTTCATTTGAATTCCAATTTTCCATAAAAAAGATCTCTAAATATCAGAATCATTTCTACATTCACTTTCAAAGATATTGGTAACATAAACCAGTGCTTCTTTCTTTCCAGATGTAGAATGAGTTTGGTCCTACATAATGGGATGATTTGGATGTACTAAATCAGAACCTACATCTATCTTCTTATTAGAAATTTAATTTTGATCAGAATCATAAATCACTATGTTAGAAACTTTAGAATATAAGAGATTAATAGGGTTTAATCTTGCTAAATTATGTATAAGATCATTCAAATTACCATCATTAGTAGTAGTTCTATCTAGTTTTGAATATCTATTCTTGATTGGATCACCAGATGTGAAAAAATAAAGAATAAAATCATAGATCCCATGGATTAGAGTATTATTCATTATAAATGGATTATCAAAATGAACATGAGGTTTGATAAATTCTTTTTAATTATTTTGTAAACGAAGGAACATCCACTGTATATCTTGAGATATTTTATCATTATAAATACTTATCTCATCCGTAAAAGGCACCATATCCTTATCCATGTCAATAGTGTAAGAAATATGGTTCATCATTTCTCCTTATTCAACCATTTTATCCCAAGAGAAATTCTTATTAGGCTTTTAAGATACACCACCCCAGTGTCTTACACTCATATCTAATTAATTTTTAGAGGACCCACCTCTCTTTAAAATAAAGTCATTTACTCTTCATGTTTTATTTACCTAATTCAAAAAACTTATTACCAGTAGGAGGTTATACTTTCTTATGAATAAACCTATAAATATAAATTTTATGACCCACCATTTTATATACCTATAATGTTCTCATATTCAACATTCATTTCAATATTTCATTCATTGTAAACAAGGAATATGGAATCTTGTAATATAGTATACATATCGGCCTCCACCAAAATTATTTCATAAAACCAAGATCCCCATTAAGAGTTCATTGGTCAATTGTTTTGGTATTCCAATACCTAAGGCAAGGCTATTGAGGATTATTGGGTTCCAAAAGACCTAGATTAATTCATAAATATTTACCCAGATTTGAGAAGTGGATTTGTTCTTTGTAAAAGGATTTAAGTTTCAATCCTATTTAGAAATCCTAAGAACACCTGACATAAGATGAAGACTTATATTGTTCCACGATACAATGAGTTCCTCCTTGTATTTAAACATGAAATGGAATTACACTTTTCTAATTAAAATTAATTGATAGTTCCAGATTTTCCAACACTACACAATCATGGATTTGAAATCAGCAGAAGACCTTGGTTTATCTTCCTTAAATTAGATTACTCATCCAAGATGGGAGAATTTTTAGATATTAAACCTTAGTTGAAGCACATCCACATCCTAAAAAACAAAAAATAAACCATCATAAAGCTTCGTAATTTTGGGGATCTTCAAAATAGATTATTTGTGATGATTTAAAAAACCAGAAATAGCTTCCTAGAAGGAAATAACTTTTTATTTCAATCGATTTTTCTCTATTCATTTATCTAAATTACCATCTTAAGATGTGAAATGATTCCCATATTTGAAGGAAAACTCCAAATTTGGATCAAATGAATCCATTAAACTGTGAATATATAAATCCATGAAGTTTCATAATCATGATTTTGAAAAACTAGGGTTCCCACTCTCACTACCCTCAAAAATCTAAAAATTATTAATAAAGAATAACCCCTAATTGAGATAATACTTAGGTAATCATCTCATTTTGTATATGTTTTCAAATATATAATGAATGTTTTAAATGGTGAAAATCATGGTTGTTAATGTTTTAGTCAATGTTTCGAAATAATTTTAATGCCATACCTTTATAATCAATTCTATAATTTTATTTTTTAAAGTATTTGTATTATATTCATAATTTTTGTCATTTATATTGATCTAAATTTGTAATAATAAAACAATAATTATTTTTTATGGGTTTTTAAGTTGGATGTATATGACCTCATAAGAAAATTATAAGCCCTCATAATATAATTCACTACTCGTATAACTTGTTCATAGTTTGTATGAAATTTCCTGCAAGGGCAGCTTATATTACTTTCAAAGATCTATGTATCAACATTAACTTTGTGAAATTTCTATCCAATCTAGACTGTATGACTAGTCTGAATATTTCATAAGACATATCTCATTTTTATGAATTTTTATTATCTTAGAAAATGAAAAAGGAATGAGCTATTGGGGAATGTTTGACTCCCATGACCAAACTCTAAGTATTTTCCTAGGATTGTAATAGTTGAAATATATTTTGTAGGAATTTTCATGATCTGAATGAAATTTATGCTCTGTATGATTTTTTTCATCACATTTGAGTGTACAAATTGTGGTATTTTTAAAATTATAATAATTTGGTATTTCATATGAAATTTCAAGGTTTTTATGAAATTTATGTCATAAGAATATTCTCTTCACCAATGATCAATCAAATTTTGTACATTTAAAATTTTGAGTATGGGAGAGTGATACATAAGGGAACCTCTATATTTTAGAAGTACGTGTAAAGGTGAAGCAAGCTATGTATGGTTAAAAATCAAATCTCTTGTACTTATATAAAGGTTATCAGAATAGAAATGTAGATACATAAAAGTGGTGGGTTCATTCCATGTGTTACAAATAGGTATCACTATGAAGGTAAATTGAATTTTAAAAAAGGTCTACCCAACTTGAAATCATTTTTTATTCCATTGGTCTTCCAAAATAAAGAAAAGATGTTCCCAAGAGACCCATGAGGTAATCTTCCATCTGAATATGAATAGGGTAATCATGAAAATAATGGGAAAGAGGGGAAAGATTCATGATTTGTCCCTATAAAGTAATATTATCCTCAAACCAACATGATAAAACTATCAAAAGAATGAAATTTGGGAATTTAAAACCAAGAAGATACCAAAATCATGGAATTATTGCAAGGGAGAAAAAAGATCCCATTCCCTAAAGGTGTGGTGTAGACCTGTTGAACCATTTTAGGAAATATGAACCACTTCTATTAGAATATGATTTCCCACTCGATGAAGGGGGGAAGTCTTCGATTGACTGATTGAATATGAGATGGTGCTTCATTTATTTACTTTTATTTTTCTATAATTTATCTAGTGACAAAACACTAATCCATTAGTGGTTGATCCAATGAGAGTCCCTACATTCCATACTGATGAATTATACTTTTAAATGATCAAAATATTCTAATTATTTCTATTAAATTTTTTAATAAATTAGATTAGTAGGACACTATTTATATTTATGTCTAAATTCATTTTCTATATTTTTTGGATTTTCACATACATTCCACTTGGAGTTACATAACTTCCTATAAATGTGAGTAATGGGTAGATCTGAGAGTGATTAGAGATATCTGATCACCAGGATAGACAAGTTTAGGAGATACAATGATTATTTTATTTTCTTATTTAATTCAAAACAACTAGGTGAGGGTGATAAGTGAGATATCATTTTTTTGAGAGAGAGAGAGGGAAACATTTCTAAAAACAATTTAACCCAAGGATGAGGGGATAACCCATATTTAAATCACTATCTTTAAAAACAATTAAAAAACATGATTACCTTCTCTAATAAATCTAGTAATTAGTTCCTTCAGTAGACACCAAACCCACAACAAAAGAAGAATACACCAAAATACCCTTATCCTTGGAGAGAAACTAGTCCCAATTTTAATAAATTTTAACTTATGTTCAAAATTTGTTTTTGAGATACCCATGAAAGGACTCTCATTAAGGATATATTCGCCTAATTTTGGATTGAATACTGAGTGATCCAATGTGTTGACTGGTTGAGGTCTATTCGTAGATGGGGAATTGGTGCATTTCCCAGCAACCTATGCACATGTTAGAACAATCCCTCTTTTAATAGGAAGCTCCTCAAGTTTCTCCCATAAACTCTAAGATCATTATATGCATTGGTTAAAAAATACAATATTTTTTATATAAATGCTTTTTTCCATCCATATTTTGATCAAATATTGAGAAGATTTCCATAATCCCATTCGTATATGAAAAGATATAGTGAATCCCATAAGTAAATTTAGTATATTAATTATATAAATACATGTAATATTTTTTTAAAGTATTGATTTCCATATAAGAATTTATTATATAAAAATGTGAAAAAATTGATGAGATTAAATATACCCTGGATAAATATGTTTCTATAGAAAGAGTTTGACTAGATTGGTATGCATTTTCCTCTGGATGGATGCCCTACTGAAGTATTATGGGGATTTCAAAGAATCTTTTTATATGAGAAGAGATAATTTTATAAAAAATTCTCACACTTCTAAAAATTAATGACTGTATACCATCCCATCCTATATATAAGGGTAGAGGTGAATTTTTAACATCAAATTTATATGGTCCATGAAAAATTATGTGTAAATTACTTTTTTACCCCAGAATTAAATCCCCTTCATCTCGACCAGATCTAATTTTTAAGGGGGAATATTTTGACTCAAAAAAGATAATCAATACATTTGGAAGAAGATTAAAAGTAAAATGGTGAAACTTCATGACCTAACAAAAATGTAAATGCCTAAAAAATTAAAAATTATATAATATCTAGTTTTATGAGATTAGTAGGGAAATCCTTTTTTACCATGTTAAATTTAAGAGGCTCGATCATCATTTTTAGTAACTAGGTGGTAGTCCTTTATTGCCATGTTGTTGTATTTAACTGGTTTTTATCATTTTGATAACTAGGAAGTGTTACTTTATAATGTGATGATCCTTTATGATTATATCATCGTTTGAGGTGATGTGGTGATATATTTATGTGACTGTTAAAATCTTATATGAAAAAAATTAATTAGGGAAACATTTACTAAATTTATCTTAAAATATATCCCCACAAACTTTTAAAGACCTAAGGTTATTTATAGAGTCACAAAGCTCAAAAAAACCACATCATTTGTTAGTAAGTACTTCATAATAAAGGATTTAAAGAATAATTCATTTCGTTTTACTTTAAATTTATGTCGGTGGGGGTGGGTAGTCTCCCACATAAGTTCTTCACAACCATTCCTTGTATGTATAATATTTTCATGGGCTGGTATATGTATATCCATCACAGGGACTCCATTTTCTTACCAATTGTGGGATTCTTATATAGATTTTATTTATAAACATTAGATTCAGCACCCTTTTCATTATCCATTAATTTACATAATTAATCAATTTTTACATAAATTTTAATTTTATTAAATAAATTTATTCCCACTCTCTAATGGTCTAGTCTCCCATAAGATTTGACCTTGGAAATCCCCTTTCGAAAATATTCCAATTATAGGTATACAAGACCCTTTAACAAACCAAAATACTTCTCTAAAATCCTTGTTTCTAGGTAATGAACGTGAGAAAATTATTCTATTAATAACTATTAAAAATCCACATGATTTTATTGACTAGGTCCTTATCCACCTCTATGTGGTCTCCTCAATTATGCATTCCTTTAATATTGAGAATTACGTACATTATAGTATATTTCCACTGGTTTTCCTCCCTAATTGGTAAGACCCTTAGAATAAAATCAATCATGAATTCCCTTTATAATTATGGTGTGTATCCATTATAGAATTGATGAACCTTACCTAGCCTAAAACACTCATCTTTATTGGCCTATGTTGACCCCTGTGGTCTCAAGCATTTGATCAGTTTCCTTGTGTCCACTTAATGAGTAAGAGAATTTTTTTCCTCCAACCTAATATAATACTTAACCCTTCATATATGGTTCTCATCACCCATGTGTATAATCATCCATATATTTATATTTACCAATTGAAAAGAGATAACTATAAAGGGAATATCATGATAAAGTATTACACCAAAAATTTCTAGGTACCTTTCAATTAGTAATCCATTCTTTAGGAATTTAAACTTCTAAAAACTGTCCCTATTCGTAAAACCATAAACTAAAATACATATTGGTTCTAGGGTAATAACCATAAAATAAACACTAATGGTCTTGGTATCAAGACCTTAAAAGGAAAACTAATGGTCCTAGATGCATGAACGTAAAAGGAACATTATTATTCATGGTTTTATAACCTTAATAGAAACCACAATGGTCCTTATTTCTAGGATTTTAAGGATCTATTTTTTTAGACGTGATAAAGTTGATTAAATAAATAAAAATTCATAAAATCATACATGAAAAATAAATGAATGAATAAACTATAAATAAATAAATTATGATACTATAAATGTGTAACATACAAAATTGATAACATCAACATCAATCATCACACATGTTTGATAAAGATCATAATATAGGTATTGAAAATATTTCTCTCCACCAAAGGTATATATGGGATACTGAATATATTGAAATTTGAGTGATATACACTCCCCCATGGCCTTCTAGGACCACATTATATAAATAAGGTAGGAGAAGAGTGCTTAAATAAAGTGAGTCTTAGACAAGGATTGAGAAGGATTACATGTTCTCAACATTTATTAGTATTAAGATTTATAAATTCCTTAAGGAAACTACTTAGGTTAACTTTCATTTACTAATGCATTATAACACATGTGTAAATTCCTCATCTAGTTCCTGGAACTCATACATTAATAAAATGAACTCCCAAGAATCTCATCACATGAAACATATAATAAATGATATTCATCAGGGAAGAAAAATTAAATATTTACTTTTTATCTAATACATTCATAATAAATTCTTATTTACTTAATTATACAACATAGTGCAATACCTAAGGCTGATATCTCATAGAGGCCACCCCTAAACAATAAAAATATCTTATTACTATTTATGTTAAACTAAAATATATTACTAAATAGAATCCTAAAACTAAAAAATTTGGGTTTTATAAATTCATATGATAAATATTTATTCATATGAAAATGAAGAACAAAAATATAAAAAAGGGAGTGAAGTTATTAAGAAGAAACTATTATTTTATAGTGTTCACAGTAATGCTATCATTATTCTTAAAATGAAATAATTATCATTATTATTTTAAATATAGAAATCAATACCTATAACTCTACAAACTTTTTTTTCAAATGGTTATTACCTTACACTGAGACCTCTATATACAATACAATCTCTCACAGGTTTTGTATATATAGCCACATCACCATACACTACCACTACACATATAATCCATCGTACGAAGAATCATAATGATTGAAGAGATTAAAAAATATGAAAAATAATAATAATATTGTAGCATGTAAAATAGGGTTATAACAAATGAAATCATTTTAACTAGTATTTAATTCTTAGAATAAAAAAATGATAAATAATTACAACACAAAAAACTCAACACATCACTATTTCCCCCCTCAAGAAAAATTAAGGGTTAATTATCCATTTCCATGGTAATGATTATTATAGAGGATATGGAAAAAATGAAAAGATATAGGGTGATAATAATACTATATTAAAATAATGTATAATAATATTATAAAAAACCAAAATATAATTTTCATAGATGAAGGCTAAGTTATGATGTGGAAAAACTAGTCTCCCTATTACAATGAAAAGAGAATAATTTAAAAAATAGATGTGGAATAAAAATTGGTCAATAGATGGAACAAGTATATGGGGAATGGAATTCACATGTGCAGTGTTCCTCATGTATTTATTCTTGGTGGTAGTGATCATTAATGTTATTATAATTATGGCTAGGGTTATTAGTATTTCATTTTATCTTTTAAATGTAAGCACATGATTTAAAAAAGATATCAAAATATCATAAATGGGAAAGACCACTGGATATATAGACCTTGTAATAGTCATATTATTTTCTTTCATTATGTGAAGGGGTTCTGGTCATGATGTGGTTCTTATATATATTTCTATCTTAGATCATTTAATTCCCATAAAGGCTTAATATAAATAATCACAACATGGTAACCACAACATTGGAAGTAGAATTGAGACTCACATATAATTATTCGTGGTGTGGCTAAACATCCCACATCATGGCATTTTTCTCTTTTTTTTAAAGTCCTCTAATCTCATGTATTATCTGATGAAATTTATGCATTAAGGAATTCATCCTCACAAAAAATTAAATTAATCTTACATTTTAAGCTTGGATGAATTTTTTCTATGTTAAAGACCCTTATATATTCTAAAAATAGTAAATTTAACTTTACAAATCATCAAAATTGACTCTTACATATCATTCACAAGGGTGAATTCTCCCCCAGCAGTAATGGCATGACTTTTACATATCACTACATCTACTAGGTTACTTTTATGTATTAGTCCAAGTACTTTTATGCATCCAATACTTTTCCAAATTTATACCATGCCACAAAGATGAAATTTATTTATGGAGCTCAGGACTCTTACACATCCCATGACTTTTCCCTATTTCTCTCACTAATTATAAAATGACTATTATATAAGAGTATATTATTGTTAACCATTTCAACACATTTCCAAATTCTCTCATTTACCTGTTGGAAGGATCCTTATATATTATCATGTCTTTTTCCAAATTATATTAATAGCTTTAAAATTACCCTTAAATATTCCATTATTGGAACATATATAAGGGTAGTTTCTTTTACCTAAAAATAATAATAAAATGATATATTAATATTTGTATTTCCCAAACAATTCTATAAAAGAATAAAAATAACTAAAAATAAAAAAGTAATAAATTTTCATAATAAATCAAAAATTATTACTTAAATATAATAATGTTTTAATTACCCTTAAAATAAAACAAATTAGGGATTAGACCATTGAAATTAAGGGTAAAATTATTAAAAATATGATATTTACTAATCCCCCAATCTTAAATATTTCACTCTTAGGAAATCATCTAATACTAAGGTCAAAACAGACTTTTAGAGGAATTAATGAAATATCCTTTAAAATCAAACACCCAAGGAAATATCATGCTTCCTGCGTGGATATCAACTCCATAAATAAAAATTAATCATAAAATTCCATTTAATCTCTTATTAATCCCTATGTACATTTTTTACTCCCTCCTTGGAAATTTATCTATCTTCTGTCAATGCAATTTAAAGGGAAATTTTCTCATTCTCAAGAGTATGCATGATTTACATAGAACTATTTTCTTTCTTTTCTGTGGGTTGTTCAGTTTAAGATATTTAAAATTTAGATGAATAATTAAGAGGGTTAAATCTGAAATAAATCAAAATTCAAGATATCATTTTTTCTTTAAGAAATGGTATCATCACTCACTCCATTAATAAAATATGAACCTAAAAAAAAGTTTTTGTTATTTTAGGAATTTGAAATATAAAACCTTTTGGAAGTATAAATATTATTTATTTATTTTATTTTTTCCTCTCCACCTACTTTAGTAGCATCAATTTTTTTCGATTTATAATTCAGTGAATATTTTTATTTTGATAGTGGAGAGTATTCTATGAACTTTAAAAAGTAGTTTAATATTACTTGACTAATGTTTTATGGATATTTTCCCATTCATTCTATCTTTTCCATACTTTAATGGGTTTTCCTAAAAATAGAATTGGTTTAAATGACATGAAATATAAAAAATAGGGAAAAACCCTGTCAAGTTATTTCAATCATAATCATGAACTTACTTCTAAAGAAACTTGGAAAGGGATTTTTTATTGTAATTTGGATTCCTAACAAATTTGTTCATGGATTTTAGGATGTTGTTATTAACGTTAGATATAATATCAAGAAAAATTAAATGTTTAATTTTAAAATGGGATTTCAAAATAATTCCTTTATAATTTATTATATAGTTTCATGAATGATAGTAGAATTGAAATAGAGAAAACAAAAAATTATAGATCTCATAACATTACCAAAGTCTATTATGAAAAATTAAATTTAAATAAGAATTGAAAAAGGTTTAGAGACATATTGAGATGGGAAATATAAATATTTGACATCAATTATACATATGAGTTCTTTATTTGATCAAAGTTCATTAAATTAATATATTATAAAATAAGAAATAAAATACATTTAGAATTCATTTAAATTCATAGACATTGAAATCAAGTAGTTTTCCACAAATACTCTGATGATCTAAACATTCCCAAAATATTCAATTATGATTTAAAAAAATTTTATAAACCCTCTATTTAAAAAAAGAAAAAACATATAGTTAATCCTAAATATGTTGGTATCAACTTCCCTACACTTTTCCAAAGAGCATGTACCCTAGTGGTTCAGGCTCCTTCTTGGAATCCAAATGACCCAGGATCAAATCCGGGCAGGGGAGAATTCCCAAGAACTGTAGCAGCAGAAGCACTGTAGTGGTGGCGGCACTGTAGCAGCGCAGGTACTATAGCAGTACTGTTCACCGAGGGGTCCTTTGAGAAAAAATGGGCTTTCTAGCCCTGTATGCATGCCACTTGGCCTTGGGCCTTTGGGCTATGTAATGGGTCACCCTCTACCCAGTCTAAAGAGGTCTTTCCTTTACTAATAAATTGAGGCTTTGGCCCCAACCATTAAAAAATAACTACCCTGCACTTACATTCAAACACCCTTTCATATAATCTGAAGTATATTTAGTATAATATGGCTATTAAAACTAAAGATAAGTGGAGAGATAACCAAGTTTATTTAAGTAGTGGTATATTTGAGTCAATCTCTTAGCCATTTTAAACTTAAAACCTATAAAAAATATGAATAAAAATTACAACTATATTAAAATTAAACTAAAATAAAATGTAATGTAAAAAATTGGTTTAAATCTTAGGTTAACCCCAATGTTGGTGCTATATTTTTTTCAATTCACAATTGTATAATGGAAGTGATTTTTCCCTAATCTGATGAGGGAGAGGATTTATTTATCAAGAACCACCAAATTTACTTATCTCTAGTGATTTTTAACTTTCAATGATTTTATAAGATACCATATACTATATATTTATGATCTATCCACTAATCTATATGGTACAACTTTCATGGTGGGGGTAGAAGTAAGTAAGGATCCTTTTTTCCATTTTTGAATTTAGGTCATTTAATTCTGGGGCCTACTCATATATTGTTGAATTGGGAATTTAATATAGGATAAGTTAGTGAATAACTAAAAATTAATGTAATTAAATCAAGATAAATAAATTTGTAAACATTAATATTTAAAGTGAATATATTGTAACATTTTCTTACAAAAACACACCTATAACTCTTCATTTACTCCCTTTATAAAATGTTTAATGTATTTGGAGAGTTTTATTTTATTTTTCTGAATAGTTGAATCTTATTCTTATTCATCAGCCTCTAAGGCAATCTATGTATTAGAAAATATAAAAATCTAAAGTAGTGGGATTTATTAATAAATTAATTTTCAAGAAAATTATATAGATATGAGTTCAATAAAAGATTATCTATATGTATTAGATTAGATATAATTTATTATTCTATAGTAAGTGACTTATATAGTTGGTTTGTCATGGATTTAGGTGGGTAATGAATCTTCCCCAAGCATTCTTTAAATTCCATAACATTAGTGATGACTTCATCTAAATCCTAAGAAGGTTACATTGGTGATGATTTTTATTATTAAAATATTGGAGGGTCATGTGACATTTCACCTTATACAAAATAATTATACAATTAAACCAAAAGTTGTCTATCTCTCACCTATATATCATCTAGACTGTACTCTTTAAGAAACTAT
Organism: Viscum album; assembly: GCA_963277665.1. Classification (NCBI taxonomy): domain Eukaryota; kingdom Viridiplantae; phylum Streptophyta; class Magnoliopsida; order Santalales; family Viscaceae; genus Viscum; species Viscum album. Next base: position 1,333,189,209 of record OY728165.1, on the reverse strand, counting down.
TCTATTAATGGGAGAGAGTGGTTAGATATTAGATCTTAAAAAATTTCCTTCATAGCCATCTACTGTTCTTCAACATGGAATGTAGGAGTAATGAGAATTTTTTTCTTCCTCAACGTGTTTTTTTCTATTCCAACATTAATGCTTTGATTTCCAACAAGGAAGTGACAAGAATATTAATTTTATTTCTTATTTCATCATTCATTTAAAAATTCTATTGTACCTATTTCCTCAATTATTATTCCATGAATAATCATTCATTTTTTATCTTGAAAGCCATGATTAAGAATAATCAAAATAAAATTCCATCATTGACATATTTTTTTATTTTTTTTCTTTTTATTTTTTTTCCATGAAAAATAGTTTTTAAAAGATAGATATCTCCCCAATAATGGAACTAAACTTATGGAAGTAATTTTTGAGAATCACTACTCAATAAATTATTATTTACCTAATAATGCACTATTATGCCAGAGCTAGGGTCAATATCTCAAGGACGCCACTCACAGACAATAAATTTCTAATTTTTTATTTATATTAAATGAATATATACTACTAAATTAAAAAAAAACAAAATAGTCTCAGTTTGATAAATGCATGTGATATATATATATGCAATGTAAGAACAGATACATGAAAAATATAATGAAGTTAGAATGTTGTACCTGTTGTTTTTGAGAGTTCACAGTAGCGCTATAATTGTTCTTAAGATTAATTGATTTTAATTATTCTGTTAAATGTATATATCAAGAACTATCAATATATACCCTATTGTCTAAATGGTGATTTCTCTACACTAAGACCCTTGAGAATTGGATAATCACTCTCAAACTACGGATTTACAATCACATCACAACACATCATCACTATAATGATATTCCACCATATGAAACATTATAATAATGAAAGAGAATAGATTTATAAATAGGAAGATGAAGCCTGTAAAAGGGAAACCAATATGACCACATAGATAGTAAGTTTAACCACTGCTAAATTTCTAGAATAAAAAAATGATAAATCATTAAATCCAAATAAACTCAAAGAATTACTATTTCCTCCCTTATAATAGTGTGAGGGTTAATTATCTATTTACTTGGAGATGAGAATTATATAGGAGGATATATGAAATAAAAAATGACAGGAGTTTTTGAAAATATTAATATTTTGAAATAATTTATAATAGTATTATAGAAAACACAAATGTACTTCACTATGCCAAAGGATAATAAATGAACTGGGTAGAATGGTATAACCATTATATTTAAAATAGAATAATTTAAACAACAGTAGTATTAAAATCATGATTATATGGACAGAATGAGTGTATGGAGAATATAATTCACACATGCATTGTTCTTTATCAATTTAGTCTAGGTGGAAGTGATCTTAATGTTCTTATAATTCCTCCCATGACATTTAGCATTTCATATTATCTTTTAAATGTAATCATGTGATTGACAGAGTATATCAAAATATCTTAAATGGAGAAGACCATTGAATATTACCATATTCGGAAAATCATCTTTAACTGTGCCCTGTTATGAAGGTGTTTTGGTAATGGCATGGTTCTTAAATATTTTTCTATCTTAGACCATTTCAATCCAATTGTGGTAAATTATAAATATTCATGAGGTAGGAACCTCTGAACTAGAAGTATCATTGAAACACACAAAATCCACTTCACAACATGGATGAACTTGCCACATAATTATCTTTTTTCTATTAATTTCAAAAATACCATGACCCTCATGTACTCTCTATTTACCTTTACACATGAATGGATTACTCTTATTGGAAAATTAAATAACTATTACATTTAAATATTTGTTAAATTTTATCTAAGTGAAATAACCTTAAATATTCTCAGATGAACACATTTATGAATAATCAACACAAAAACTTATATATTGTCCACTTGGAAAAACTCTCCTCTAATAAGTAAGGAATAAATTAAACATATTACTTCATCCATAAAGTTACTTTTACATATTGTGACAATTACTTTTACACATCCCATACTTATCCAAATTTCTTCATTTCCACACAACCTTTACATATAAAGCTTGGGAGTCTCACTCATCCTTGGATTGCCAAATTATTCTCATCATATACAAAATACTATTATGCAAGAGTATATTACTCTTATACATTGAAATACTTTTCCAATTTCTTCAATTTTATATTAGGAAGGGATCATACTTATGAGCATTTCCTTTATCAAAATTTCTTTACAACTTCAAAAAATTCTTATATATTCCTCTACCTGTCCAAATATATGTGTAGTTTCCTTAATATAAAAAAATGTAAACAATATATTTTAAATTATGATTTCTAAATGATTATAAAAATTAATCACAAAATTAAAAACAATTAATTTAACCACATTCAGAATAAAACCCGAATTATACCTAAAAAATAAAATTATAATAATCACCCATAGAATAATTAAATAATAGCGATTAAATAATTAAAATTAAAATTAAAATTAATAAAAATATGATCTTCATCAACATTTTTGGATGATAATGATTACCGTTTGTCCACCTATCAATCAGATTGGAAGTATTTATCGTACCATAGGATAATAATTCCAGATGACATAACCAATCATAGAATACAATATGCCTTTGTAGTTTTATGTTACCATGATTTATGATATCCATATATCTGTATTACATCATATGTAATTGGGATTTAGGGAATATCTTATTTAATCTCCCACTTTCACTAAAGGATTAAAGTCATACGTTCGATTTCACTTTAAATCATATTTTATAAAATAAATTATCAAATAATATGCAAAATACTTTAGATATCATCCAAAAAACTATTGTAAATATATCATAAACTTCCCAGTGTATCACAGCATATGAAATAACTTATGAAAACCCATCCAAAACTATTTTATATTAACTCTAAAACCCTTTTAGAGAAAATTTATGATTCAAACTCAATCCCCATTTATTCAAACAAAAATGTGACCCATGGTCGATTATTGTGTTATTAAAAAATTTGAATATCAAATCCATAAATGAAAAAAATAGTGGCCTTTAGAAAAAAATTAATGCTACTCATGGTTAAAAGGGATCATGTGAGATATCTATAAAAAACATGTATATCTATACCTATTACATTAGTTGTATAACACACTTGCATTAATTATCATATTTTTTATTTTTACAAGGCATCGAGTGACCAAAAGACATGAAGATTGTCATTCCCATATAGTTAACCCATGCATTCTTGACTCTCCGACTATAGAATGACATAGTCAATGACTACATCACATATCATCAACATGTATGGTTGATCATATCACATGAACCTCATATTAATAGATAAGAACACCATATGAAGTATTTAGGTGCGACTTCACACTCTTCATTAAATCTCAATCGATTTCCATGATGTCATACTCTTCATTTGAGAGGATAAATCCCATCTTGGTTGATCTCCTTTCAATGATTTGATCAACCAAAAACCCAACCAACCTCTTGTTATTAAAGCATCAAGAGTTTTGAAAGAAAGATATCAATGTATAAAGGTTATCATTCTTTTAATCAAACCAAAATTATTTATTGGGGACTCCAAATATGATCCATGAACTTCTATCATACCAAAAACATCGTGTTTAATGCTCCATGTGGTATACTTGGTGGGTTATACTATGCACACAAATAGTTTTCTAACTCATGATCATATTCTTTATCTCCATACAAGAATCATTGTCACGTTAACCATAATTGTTTTTCATAAACAATAATACTCCATGATGAATATCGATTAGGGACAACTCTAATTCATACCATGATAGGCCAATTTTCATTACACTTAATGAAATATATATCAATATATACATATATGCAGCAATCATGGAAGAATGATAAATTATAGATTTCCTTTTATATGATATATTTTATATTTTTAATATCTTTAATAATACTTATCAACACCCCACATAATCACCTATCTAATAGGACATATATATTAGACTACCAGATCAACCTTATGTTTGCTATACTTTCTAGGGTTTTGTTAACTCATTACATCTATATATAATTCCTACCACATCAATATGCACCCAATTGATAAAAACCTTATACTAAAATCTATATTAAGTAAAATATATTAAGTAACAAAGTTTATATAATAGTGAGATTGAGGAATCAAATTCTAAATGTTCCAATCCTTAGAACATATTCAGACTTCTTATCCCCAAAAAATCAAATGTTATTATGTCAATAAATTCTATTATCTACTTAATACTCTTTATAATTTTAATATAACAATCATTGGATTCATTTACATCAAAAAATTTGTGATCCCCATGGTTTCAGGTACTTTACCCTTGTTTTTTAATATAATCTAATATAATATCAAGGTTATGTTTTAAGAGGTTTGGGGAAGTTTTGGCTTGCTTTCTAGGTGTTTCTAGAGGTTCCAGGTTTGTGAATGGTAAGTAGAAACCATGAACCACCAAAATAGAATCATGAAAAATGTTTTTAGAGTCACTTGGTAGGCACATAGTTTGTCTAAACCATACAAGTCCCGAGGGGAAAACATTTAATGGAAAATAGAAGGAAAAACATGGTTAGCACATTGTTTATCTAACTGTGTAAGCCAACTGTGTGGGAGTGTGAGATTATGATTGTATCACTGAATGGTTTGTGAATGGATTTCCTCCAAAGGATCCGTTAGATATTCCTTTAGATATAAATATAATATTTTTAAATCAAAGCACATTAGAGATCTGAATTCATCGATTAGTCGTTTTTCTTCCCCGTTCTTCTTCGATCCACTGTTCTCCTCTCTCCCAAAACCATAGATTTAATTCTGGATAAATAGATTTATTTTATATGATGTTAATATAACTTATATATTAATGGATCTATTGAAGGAAATAATATCCATGTTTGGATCTATAAGATCTTAGTACTATTCTTTATTTTCACCAATTTTTAAGAGGTAAGTGGCTTCTCTCTCATATCCACCATTCTAGAACATGAAGGTTTAGTTTATATTAAATATTTTTCTTATAATTATTATGAATTTTTTTTGATTCTAGAGGGATTACCCCTTTCTATTATGGAATTTGAAATTTTGGGAAATTTTATGGCTTTTGGGAAATTCCTCTTGGTTTATTATTTTAAAACGATCGTTTTAAAATTATTATATTTTTTTATGCACACAAGTTGTTTGATGAAATATTTCAAGAAATAATTTATTATATTTGTAATGTTATTTGGAAAGGGGCTGTGGAATACATGGATGGAATGATTCCATTGTTTGGACATGACATGAAATAAGTGTCACATGCCATTAGGGGACCTTCATTTCTTGGATGTTACCTTAGATAAGGGGTGTATATTTTTTTGGAATCTAGACATTTATCTCCTTGTGAAAACTTAGTTAATAAATGAGAGACCACTCATGAGTATGAAACTATCACAGGGCATGCATGTGTGTGTATGTGTTGGTGTGTAGGGAAACATAAAACTGACCATTCCAAAGGATGATAAATTGTTTTAAGATATTTTTTAGTATTTTCCATGGAAATTATTTATGGTTTTTCTATAAACTATTTTAAAATTTTGAAATATTTTTTTATAAAATGTGAAAAATGGTTATTTTCCTATTATAATGAGTTAAAAAGTCTTTGGTAAAATCCTATCGAGTTTATAATCACCCCATACTTGGTAAATTTGATGAATTATCATTTTTAATCTATCAAGATATAGGTAATGGGAATGTATATTACTTCTCTATTGATTCTTGATGATACCTTGGGCATGGAAGGTGGTGTCAATGCTTGGAGCCTATTCAGGTGGTACTTTGGTTTATGTATTGATGTATTATATTCTTATGGTCTTTTGGATTATTATATATCATTTTTTTCACTATGTTATTTTTCTAAAATCAGTTTTTATTTAGTTTATATTATTTTATTCATACATCGTATAGTGTTTTGGAATTTTTTTGTGTATTTTCTGGTTATTTTCTTTTATAGGGAAAACCTCCCCCACCTATTCCTTAATTCATTGGAATTTATTTCCATACTTTGGTGTCTTGGGGATGTTACCTAAGGCCAGTAACACCCACACCACTTCTCAAGAAAATAAGAAAGGGGTGTGATGTTACACATAATATAAGTCTTGGTCAGTTGGTCTATCTCTTGGGATGGTAACAAGGAGATATGATTATAAAAGATTGAAATTTATAGCATAAAAATATGTATCGATACTTTTTTATGTTGAAGTTCATGTTACTAGGGTGTTCAGGTACAAAAGTGTTTTGAGACACGTCTAGGTGATTTTTCATCTCATAATATTAGGTTTAACCAATGATTGTTTAATAACATTCATTATTATTGAGACTTCCTACTAGTACTATTTTTGTTAAAATAATGATTTATGAAAATAATTAAAAGTGTTGAATTTTTAAAATGATGGTTGAAATTACCATTACATATGGTGATTTGGAATTGTGTAATATTTTAGTTATTAGTAAGTTATGACTAAATAATGTTTGTTTTGGTTACAAAGAATGGAACTAGGAATACATAAAAAGAATCATTAGGAGAAGGCCTCTAAAAATGTTGTCACACCTAAGCCACAAGTTAACCAATAGTTCTTTCAAAGAATCATTTTTGTTTTACCAGACATAGACAGAGGGAATATGAACAATGAACCTCTATAGGTTTACCACATAGTTTAGTTCACAAAGGAAAATACAACTTTCATTTTTCGGGATTTATAGCTAAACACTTTAGAGGTGTGGATTAACATTATGAATCAAATCAATGATTTTCATAGAAAAATTTCCAAGAAATAAGTAAAGATGGTAATATACATTCTCGAGGATCTGGAACACCAGTAATTGGATTTAGCTATTTAAGTTAAACATCACAATGGAATTTCTTGGGAGGATTTTGAGGAATTGTTTAACAAATAATTCTAACATCACACATTCATAATTTCATAATCTACTAACTTATTCAGCACAAGGAAATAAAATTTCTCAATGACATAGTATTTGGATAAGTTTATTAAATTAGTTCACTTTTCACCAATAGTAATAGTAACTGAATCCATAATGGAACACATTTTTGATTCGGTACTAAAATCATAAATTTTATCAAATAATGTATTTTTTTATTAAGGACTATACAATTATGGTAAATAGTGTGAAAATTTGAAAAAATTGATATATTTGGAAACACGTTTGGAGGGATAAAGTTTTTCCCCATGGTAACATTTGGGAACTCCAATTTTGGGAATAACTAAAATATGGACCCTTATTTCAAAAGTGGTGGTATATCTTAGAGTCAAACCATAGGATTAGTCAACGTTCCTCTTGATGTAAAAGTAAACAGAGATGTTTCCAAATTTGTTCCTTTGAGAATATCAAGTGAGATTGTATGAAACCGCCTAGATCATTTCATAAATATAACAAGATAGAACATCTCCAGTGTTATTTTCATAGTTCGCTAAATCCTAGTGTTGGGAACATAGTATCTTAGATATATTATACATAGAATAGAAGATCTTATTAAAATAAATATTTTCCTTGAAACCAATAATGTCAATGTGATTCCAGGAACACCAAGATTATTCAGGCCAAATAGTCTCAATAGGGAAGCAAAGAGAAATGGATAATGAGGAAAAACTTGTATGGTGTTGATTAGGTGATCAAAAATTATCAATTTGGACATTCAATGGTGTGAGGTATGATTCTTGTGAATTCTACCATTATACAATAATTATTTGATATGGGCATATCCCAATATATTATTTTGTTTTCATATCATTGATCATATGGTCTATGTGTTGAGATGATTCCATACATTTTGAAAAAAACCATCATATTGGCCAACAGGAGTCTTGAGACTTTCAATGTACAATGTTTTTGATAATAATCGATTGGGAAGAAACATTTTTGGATTCCTCTATTTTAGAGAAGGATATCTATGAACTTACATTTAGGATGGATTGATTGATGAATTTCAAGGCCCACATCGACTATTATACATAATTGGTTGGTTTCAAATCTATAGATGGAATTAAGAACCTATTTAAGGTAGTATGGAATTTAAATATAACTAGAGAATTACATTTTGTACTGGTGGTCAGAAGCATATCTTATCAGTTATAATAAGATACCTTGGAATCTATTGATTCAATAGAGAAAAGAGATTTTCCGGAAAATATTGATCATTTTCCTGATGTCTTTCTCGATATTTTCTTTTGACCTCCACTTGAAAGATCTTTGGAATTTAATATTGATTTCCCACTAGAGAAAAATCCTATTTACCTTCAATATTATAGGATTAAACTAACATAATTGAGGATATTGAAAGAATAGCTAGAAGATTTGGAATGAAAAGGGCTCATCTAACCATGTATGTCTGCATGGGAAACCCCAGTCCTTTTCCTAATGAATGAAAATGGAACTCTTAGGCATTTTCTAGATTATTATAAACTTAAACAAGTTATGATAAAGAATATATATCCTCTTCCCTAAATTAATAATGTGTTTGATTAATTTAGGGTATCCCAGTGGTTCTATAAAATGGACTTATAATCAGTTTATCAGCCACTATGGGATTAGAAGGGGGATATCCTAAAGAAAACCTTTATAAGATGATATGAACATTATGAATATGTGTATATCCTTATTAGTGTTATGAATGAACTTGTGGTATTTATGGAATTGATGAATCATATCTTTCAGCATTATCTAGATTTTTTATTAGGGGTATTAATTGATGATACACTGATGCATTCTAGGACCCCGAGTGATCATGAACAATAGTTGGCTATAATGTTGGGTACTTTTTTTGTAGAATTGTTTGTATAAAATGTTTTTAATGTTTTATTTTTGGATATAAGAGGAATGTTTCCTTTTCCATGTCAATTCTAAAAAAATTGTCTTAGTGGACCTTGAAAAGATAGAATTTTTTATCTCTTTACAACTGAAAAATAATATTTCTGAGATATAAAGTTTCCTTAAATTAGTAGGACACTATCAATTCTTTGTTTATGTTTTTCATGTCTAGCCTCACTGATGATGGAATTGAAAAGGAAAGGTGATCCCTTCTAATAAAATTCTTAATTTAATAAAAGTTTACTCGAGTTATAGGTTTGGATAAAATCTGACCCTATCCTAATGTTTCCATAATTAGGGAAGGGGTATGTGGTTTATTTTTATTCATAGATAATTGGGTTGGTTTGTGTTCATATATAGAGAGAAAATGTTATTATGTACAACTCATGATAGCAACAGGTGCATGAGATGAACTACCAAATTAATGATTTGGAATTTGAAGTGGTAGTTAATTCTTTAAAGACCCAGAATCACTATATTTTTTGGTGTGAAATTTATTGTTTTTATGGATCATAAAATAATGAAACACATTTTCTCTCTAAGGGAATTCAATTTAAGGTTACATATATGGATGTAATACATGAAAATATTTGACTTTGAAATGATGTATATCATAAATAAAGGAAATTTTGTAGCATATTAATTGAACATAAATTTATATAATCATTCAAAAAAAAATTGGATTTGTATTAATGGGATCTAATTTTGGTCATAGTAGACATTCACCTAGATTGTACCAACTAGGGTGATGCTATACTTTTCTTTCTAGTTTTGTTTGTTCCTGATTTATTTGAGAGGGTAAGATATACTTAGATATTCGAACTTGAATGTGTTTCCATGAGGGAAAAAGTCAATAGTGGGGAGAACATTGATGGATAGAATCTATACAAGAGATATATTCTATGTTTTAGGGAGTGGATGGTAGTTCCTCAAACCTACTTGGAACAAATTCTTTATGCCTGCCACTATTCGATATGGTCTATTCATCATTGAATACATACTATGAATAAAGCACTGAAAGCATAGTTTTAGTGGGATGACATGAAGAGAAGAAGTGAAGAGTTTGTTTCGATATGTCTTATCTATCAGTAGGTCCACATTGATCACTAATGACCAGTGGTTATGTTATAATCATTACTGATTCCTATGTGGAAATGAGAGAAAGTATCCATAGATTTTATGGTAGGTCTACAAATAATGGTTTTTTCATTGGAATATTCTCATTCATGGTCAGAGGAAAATGGTCTGGCAGTTTTATTGTGGGGGGTTTATTGTTTGTAGAATCATTCATGTCAGATTCACCATTCGTTTTTTTCTTCCAAATAAAATCACAATAGTTCCCACATCTATAACTGATTACAGGACTTCTTTTCAAATGTTGGTGGTCAATTGGGGTTTTAGACCCAAAGAAACTTAGGAAATCACATGGTTTGGGATGATGGGAGGTCGGTCTCATCAAACCCTTGAGGTGGAGGTTTTTTATACTCTAGTAATATCTTATAGATTTAATATATGTTCATGAATTACTTCCAAATCCTAACATGGTATTAGTTACCCTAAAAAATGATAATGTTTTGAATCCCCCTATTTGAAAAGGGTGCTCTATTAATGATTCCATCTATATTTATCCATGTTTTCATCACCTATATTCCCTTAATAGGTATTTGATTATATGTTGAAGCCATATAACCTAGAACTCCCAATTTTGTTGTTATCCAGGGAGGTGATTAATATTTTAAGGATGGAATGGAGATGTTATGAGGTGTCCCACATATAACAAGAATAAAAATGCACATAATTCGTAAAACCCATGAAGTTTAACATCATGCAAAAAGGAAATATATAAGGGAACTTAGGCACTGATAATCAAGATCGATTCTCAGGGAGGTGCCCTACATATCCTAATTATAACATAAATTAGATTCATTGTAGCTCGATCATGCCCTTGAGACATACCCCAAGGTGTATTACCTTATATGTGGTAAGTCATATCATTGTTCTGATGAGGGTCTACACACTGAGGTTTCCCTGGTTGGTTTATATTCATGACGTGAATGATATGTCAATTTTATGTCCCCAAGATCACATGATCAGTTCTTGATGGAGAAACACAAGATAGAAAGTAATCAGTCATATTCCATATAGATACGAGACTTATGTTCGGTGATAGTGTCGGTTACGGGCATAGAAGAAGCGCATTGGTGGGTTTTCCCAACTTTAATTTTAATGTTTAAACAACGTTTAATCCGAGATCCATCACGATATAAAATGACGAATATTCAGAATGGAACGAAGAATAAAAAACATAAGAGGGAATCCCAGAACCACAGAGATAGGATCATCATATTTGGGTTATAATTAATTTAATTAATTCACAAGAATCACCTTAGTGGAATTCTTTCTTCATTGATGTCTCTAGTCACGATCCTGTGATCTGTCTTTGCGTCGTAGAATCCAAATGTAGGATTCCTCTATCGGTGATCCACACATGTGCCACGTATCTCCGGACGTCGCCGAAGGGATCTCCAGGTGCTAGCGTGGAAGAACCTTCGCTTGCGATGTCTTCCTTCGATCACCTTGATCTCTCAGTCTTGAGAGCGTTCTTGGAGGAAGGAGTTATTTCGTGCTTGAAAGAATTCTCTAGAATTGTTGTGCACAATGATTCTCTTGTAGAAAAGTGATGGGGTTGTGAGGATATTTATAATCGGGTTTGAGGTTATAGAGTTATGACAATAAATAAAGGTGTTACATGTTTTATTTATTTCATTAACTCTTATTGAAAACCCCCATGTCAAATTATTAATTCCTTGACATGCGCCCACGCTGATTATAATAAATATCATTTAATAAAACAATATTATATCCTCAAAATCCTGACTGGAAAAACTACAGGGAGTTTAATCATTAATACAAGGCATGCACTCATTTTCCATAAAACTACATGGTGTATATATTTAATATACACGGTGTGTACATTTATTTTCCACAGTCCTTTATTTCCTCCACCATATTTATTAGACCTTGAGTAATGGCTATTTATTTCTTAAATAAATATAACTACATCACTCGCTAATAACTATTATTTCATCCACTATATATTCTCTCAAATAAATAGTGTCGAAATAAATGTGACCAGACATCCTTAAGTAATTATTAAACCACAGTCGGGAATAATATTTATTTAAATTGTTAAACTAATATTTAACTGAGATACATGGACACACTTAGTGTGTGACCCTCTAGGCCTCTTTCTTAGTGGAATTAGGCGGAGCCTGCCTAAAGTCCAAGGTTAGTGTCTAGAAACATGCCAAGGCACCAATAGAGAAATAAGTTAATGCTGCAATTATGTGTCACCTCATACGAACACTTACCATTTAATATATTCCCTTTGTCACGATATCCTGAATCAAGCGGGTTGTATGCTAGTGTCATCAACCCACATGCTTGATTATTCTTTATTTGACTTTCTGGAATTGAACTCGCCTTTACTTTACCATGGCCATGGATTTATTTAGGCTATATCAATTCCATCAAAGGGCCTGAGATATCTAATTCCATTATGGAATAGAAGGGACAAATCCTTTCTCACATTTATCTATTAATGTAGTATTACTCGTGACGCACCCAATGTATCCGACCTCACTGCGAATAGTGTGTCGTCACAGTTTTTGTCAATACATCTATGTGCGCAAGTTGTAATACCCATTAATAATAATCTTAAAGTCTAAGGACCAATACACACATCCGCAGATAGGAACATCCAATGACACTATGAAATATGGATTTCCTACTCTCGGGTATCGTTCTCATAATATCCTCCTGGATATTACCAAGGTCACGCACCATGGGAAGGTACCTCAAAGTTTTAAGAGTCCTCACCCCTAGTGGCCTGTATTATTTGTGTCCCTCAAATAATATCATCCATCCATAGAACATATATTAAAGAATAGTTTTATAGAACATCTAGGTTCTCATCATAGCAGGGATCCGCTACGACCCTTTAATGCAACAGCTATCCTTAGGACATTATCACATGCATTTTCATGTAGAAGAACAATCAAGATGTGGTAAGGCTTTTATTAATGAATAAAGTACAAAGTAGTTGGTTCTAGGCCACCAAATATAACAGACTCCCACTTGGACTAGAGACAACTGCTAACAACCATTAACCCATTATCTCTCACAAGATATTCATGCTTCTACTGAGGTAGTCCTTTAGTAATGGGTCTACCACGTTCTCTTTTGTTGGCACTCTTCTCACTGCAACATCACCCCTTTGATAGAAATCGCTCAAGAGGTGATACTTTAGCAGTATATGCTTTGTTCATTGATGTGACCTTGGTTATTTCGCAAGAGACAAGGCTACAGTATTATCACAATATAATATAATGGGATCTTTACTGCTAGGCACCACATTAAGCTCCTGGACAATGTTCTGAATCCAGAGGGCTTCCTTGGCTACATCAGAAGCTGTTATATATTCGGACTCCGCTGTAGAATCGGCGACAACTGGATGCTTTGAATCTTCTTTCTCACAGCTCCTCCATTGAGACAGAAAACATATCCAGATTTCAACTTCAGATCATTCTGATCTTTCAGAAAACCAGCATCAGAATGCCCTCTTATGACAGGCTCCTCGTCTCCTCCAAAAACCAGGAACATATCCTTATTTCTTCTCTAATACTTTAGGATAGTCTTAACAGCAATCCAATGTTGTTCACCTAGGTCTGATTGATATTCTCCTACCATGATCAATGTTTAGGAAACATCAAGCCTGGTACATAACATGGCATACATGATGGATCCTATAGCCGAAGCATATGGGATCTTACTCATTCCATCTTTCTCTTGTTGTGTCTGAGGACACATTTTCTTTGAAAGATGTAGGCCATGTGACACTGGAACCAATCCCCTCTTGGATTGTTTAATACAAAATCTATTTAGTATCTGGTCAATGTATGTACTCCGAGTTAGTCCAAGCAGCCTCTTGGATCTATCACGAATGATCTTGATCCCTAGAATGTAGGCTGCTTCACCCAAGTCATTCATGGAGAAACACTTGTTCAACTAGTCCTTAACTGACTGTAAGACTCGTGCATCATTTCCAATAAGCAATATGTCGTCAACATATACTACTAGGATAATGACCACATTCCCATTAAACTACTTATAAACTCATGCCTCACATTCATTCTTAATGAACCAATATTCTTTTATGGCTTCATCAAATCGAATGTTCTAGGACCTGGATGCTTTCTTTAGTCCATAAATGGATTTCTGCAACTTGCAAACTAGTTTGGCTTCCCCTATTGTCACAAACCCTTATAGTTGTGTCATATAGACATATTCCTGAAGGTTCCCATTAAAGAATGTTGTTTTAACATCCATCTGCCAAAAAACATAGTCATGGTAAGCTGCTATGGAAAGTATGATTCTTATGGATGGAAACTAGAGAGAAGGTTTCATCATAGTCAATTCCTTAACGCTGTCTGAACCCTTTATCCACTAGCCTTGCATTATTGGTACTAACTTGACCTTCCATGTCCAGATTTCTCTTTAATACCCATTTTCATCCAACAAGATTTACATCAACTGGCTCATCGACCAGAACCCAGACTTGGTTTTGATACATGGAATCCATCTCAGAATTCATAACTTATAGCCATCTTGTAGCTTATGAGATTTCTACTTCTTCCTTGTAGGAGAGAGCATCATCATTGTCCAACAATAATGATTCAACATCCTTTGTGACTCAAAAACCAAATCTCTCTGGTTCCCTTACCTCTCTTGACCTCCTACGCAATACTTGTGTTTCTGGAACCTCTTCCATGGGGACCTGTGGAACTTGTTCCTCTACCAACTCCTGTGTATCTTGAGCATCAACTTTGTCGAAGTCAATCTTTCCCCCACTATCCTTCTTTTGGGTGTGCTCCCTCTCAATAAAGATGACTTGTCTGGTGACAGTCACTTTCTTGTCTGAAGGGTTATATAGGTAATATCATTTCATTTCCCTAGAATATCCTATAAAGATACACCTCGTGCCCTGGGGTGCTATTTTGTTGCCTGAGAAGGCCTTAACAAATTCCTCGTATACCCATACACGTGTGTGCGACAAATTGGGTTTCCTTTCATTCCATAACTCAGATGGAATTCCATTTTCCACCTTAGTTAGTACTCGGTTTAATGTGTATGTTGCAGTTTGTAATGCATATCCCCAAAAGGATAATGGAAGATCTTCATGACTCATCATCGACCTCACCATGTCCAACAAGGTGCAGTTCCTCCTTTCACTAACACAATTCCACTGTGGTGTATAAGGAGGAGTGAGCTGATATAGAATCCCAGACTCCCTTATAAGATCAATGAACTCTTGGTTCAGATATTCTCCACCTCGATCTGATCGAGGTTTTTTGTTTTCTTACCAAGCTGATTCTCTACTTCATTCTTGAATTCCTTAAATTTCTCTAAGGCCTCTGACTTATACCTCATTAAGTATACATAGGCATATCTAGTAAAATCATCAGTAAAAGTAATGAAGTAAGAATATCCACCTCTAGCTTCTACTGTAAATGGTCCACACACATCCGTGTGTACCAATCCTAGAAGCTCTGTGGCCCTTTCACCATGTCCACCAAAATTCATTGTGGTCATTTTTTCATGTAAAAAAGCATGACATCTATCAAGTGGTTTTAGCTCAGTAGATTCTAAATAGACATCTTAGCAGAGCTTTGTCAAGCGCTTCTCATTCACATGACCGAGATGATGATGCCACAACTGGGTGATGTATGAGTCATGTGAGTTTGTTTCGTTATCAATTGCCAACACTTGGTTTTCATAATTTAATACATACAAACCATTATTTAAATGTTCCACACCATAACATACATTGTTCTAATAAAAGAGACAACCCTTATTTCCAAATTTTAAAACAAATCCATCCATATCCAAACAAGATACAGAAATTATGTTCTTGGTAACAATAGGCACAAAATAACAGTTATGTAAAACCAGAATCATCCCAGTCAGTAGTGAGAGGTGGTAATCGCCAATAGCCAACACAGCCAGCCCTGTTCCATTGCCAGCTTGAAGATCCACCTCTCCTCTGGAAATATTTCTAAATCTACTTGGTTTCGGCATTTGAATAAAGATGTGATCCCCACAAGATATATCTAATACCCAATGTGTAGAAATAGAAATATTACAATCTATAACAAACACACCTTTAGCATCCCCAAACTTCTGGAAGCAGTTCCTCTTCCAGTGGCCTTGCTTGCCACATGAAAAACACACTGCCTACCATTCCTTGACCTGTCTCTGGATCTTACCCTTCTTGGAGGGACGGTGCTCTGGGGATTTAGACCGTTTATAAATCTTTGGACACTTTTTTGTGTCCTTCCTTTTCCTATTCACCATAAGGACTGCAGGTTTGTCACGCCCCATGTCCTTATCTACCTGGAAAATCAAGGTCAGAAGTTCTGATAGACTCTTCTCATTGTTTCTCATGTTTTATTTGACAATGAAGCTAGATAAGGTCTTGGGCAGTGATGATAGGATGAGATCTGTACGCAACTCATCCATGAATTTAATCCCTAATATGTCTAGGCGTTCAATGTAGCCAATAAGCTTGACTACATGAGGCCCATTCGGCGCAGCCTCTACAAAATTAGTTGTAAAAAAAGAATTGGAGATATCATATCTCCCTTGTCTCGCCTTCTCTTGGTAGAGATCCTTAAGGTGAGACATCGTGTAATACGTTTCCATGTTTTCATGTTGCTTCAAGAGCTCATTGAACATGGCCGATAGCATGAAACACTGAAAATCTGTGGCATCATCCATGTGTTTTATATAGAGAGATAATTCCTCATCATTGGCCTCTTTCACAGGCACAACTATAATAGGCTCTTCCAGCACATACAATTTCCTTTCGTGGCAAAGGTTGACGCGTAAAATCCTTTGCCACTCTTGGAAATTAGTGTTGGTGAGAAGGTTTTATTTCTCTAGTATGGTTCACAATGATAGTTTTGAAGTCATTTTCTTGTCTTTTCTACAAATTAAGATGATCAAAGGTTTAGTACTTTATTAAAAAACTGATACAAATAAATAATTTAATACTTATTAGTCTCCCACTATTTTATCAAAATCCAATAGCCCTCACCATTGACTTCGGAATATTCTGTTTCTTGAATATTCTAGTGGAAAGGATCCATATTTCCCTTCGTATTACCACAACTGGGGTTGGTCAATAAACTTGAAGGGTTTTAGGAAGGAATTTCAAATGCCAACTGCATTAACTCGCAGCTCCTTGATCTGCTGAGTGGACTCCCCAATCCTGCAATCCTTTTATTTTGGATTTCCTGAACCTTTTCCTCTTGGTCACGCCATGTACTGCTGTGGCAGTCAACCCTTGATGCAAAACAAGTCAAGTCAACCCAAAAACTTGAATTAGAATTCCCTTATAATTGAAAGCACCCCAACTAGGGTTGGTCAAGCACTTTGAACTATGGTTCGATTCTAACCATGATTTTGGAAGGCTATACTGACTTAATATTTATTTTGATGGATTTTATCCTTATACATAAATTTCCATTTTATTATCTTTGATTACATGCTTGTTAATATTAAGTGGGATATACTTAAGTGATTAACCATGTCTAAGAAAATATTTACGCATAAGCCAGTTTTTATTTTAGTTCCATCTTGCATGCTTGTTTAATTCATTAATTGTGTGATCATGACAACACACCCACAATAAATAAACCATGCAACTGACAAAAATAAAATAAATGTTATGATCATCAAAGTTTCTATTGGTTAGTTTATCTAGTGGTTGATAAACTAACCCAAGACCTAGGGGAGAAACACCTTGAACCTTTCGGGTTCGTTTTTACAGCTTTCCACCTGTCCTCCTTTGTATCTCCTTGGATTGGATTTACCTTGGCTCCTGACAAGAGTCGCCTCTACTAGCTTGGGAGCTCCATTCATTACATACGAATTTATCCCACACGCAGGTGAGGGGTAAAAAGGGATTTTTACATAAAATAATCCTTAGGCGCCCAAGCCCTACATATTAATTGAGGAGAAGGATCAGAGGAAAACAAATTTAATTTAAATAAATAAATTAAAAGAATCCATTCACATACAAAGGACTTGTTCTAGCTCATGATCATCCATACATGCAACGATATTTACAAATAAATAAAACTAGCATTCAATTATTTAATCGTTCTTGCTTAAGATAAATCACGCTCGAATCAATTAATTATCTTTAATTAATCAATCCGTTTATCTTAAATCCTTTTCGTAATTTCCTTGAGATTCTCATCCATCATAATTTTAAACAAATAAATTCATTTAAAATTATATTTGTACGTAACTTGTACCCTGGAGGCAACCCGGTGAATTCCCATTTATTACGCAGATGTTAAATTAAACGCATATATATAAAACACTTATCACGTGTTGTGCCTCAGCTTTATGTTTGCACCATGGTACATGTCTCAAGGGTTTGTATAATGTAATAATAAATTTTAATAAATATGCATAATTTGGGTGAGTACACGACGTGTAGTTCTGAGTACATAGTGTGTAATATTCTTCACCATCCATCCAAAGAACACGCCTAGGGACATGACGTGTTAATGTACATTGGAAATTTTTGGAGAACATGACATGTACAGTGGGACACATGCCGTGTAGTTTCCGTGTTACACATTTTCCAGCTAGGCAAGCCGTGTACGGGGTAAACGGTCCAACCCTAACCCGAAGTGACTACACGTCGTCTTCATTGGACCACACGACGTGTAATCCGGAAACCGTGTGCCACCTATTTCTGGTCAACATACGGTGTCATTAATGACATAGATAGGATCCAATACACATCTTGATTTGGCAGATTAGTCTGATGCATGAATCTAGACTACACGGCGTGTACTTATAAATACACGCCATGTATTCTGGTTTTGTATGGACAGAAATGTTTGGCTCCTTCGGATGAGATCCTCTATTTTATTTTAATCAAAAAATAAAAGCAAAGGTCATTTTTGTATGGTGAACGAGAAACGTTAGAGGAGGAACAAATATCAAGATTCAGATTTAAAGAACGATTAACTTGAATTGAAACAACTAAATTATTTAATGCGTAAATCACCAATGAAGAACTAAATAATTATAATCAATTATATGACCCCTCTAATACCACTTGTAGGTTCCGGGCACAGCGGAAGTGCGTTGGTAGGTTTTCCCTACTTTAATTTTAACATTTAAACAACATTAAATCCGAGATCCGTCACGATATAAAATTCCGAATCTTCAGAATGGAAAGAAGAACGAAAAACATAAGAGGGAATCCCGAAACTACAGAGATAAGATCATCATATGTTGGTTATAATAAATTTAATTAATTCACAAGAATTACCTGGAATTATTTCTTCATTGATGTCTCCATTCATGATCCAGTGATCCATCGTTGAATCATAGAATCCAGGTTTAGGATTCCTCTAGCGGTGATCCACATGTCTGTCACGTATCTCCGGACATCGCCAAAGGGATCTCTGAATGCTAGCGCGGAATAACCTTTGCTTGTGATGTGAGCCTTTGATCTCCTTTATCTCTCGGCCTTGAGAGCGTTCTTGGAGGAAGGAGTTCTTTCAGGCTTGAAATAAATTTCCAGAATTATTGTGAACAATGATTCTCTTATGGAAAAGTGTTGGGGTTGTGACGATATTTATAATCAGGTTTGAGGTCATAGAGTTATGACAATAAATAAAAGTGTTACAAATTTTATTTATTTCATTAACTTTTATTGAAAACCCCCATGTTGAATTATTAATTCCTTGACATGTTCCCACACTGATTATAATAAATATCATTTAATAAAACAATATTATATCCTCAAAATCCTGACTAGTAAAACTATATAGTGTGTAATCATTAATACACGACATGTACTCATTTTCCATAAAACTACACGGCGTATATATTTAATATACACGGCGTGTACTTTTATTTTATACTTTCCTTTATTTCCTCCACCACATTTATTAGACCTTGAGTAATGGATATTTATTTCTTAAATAAATATAACTGCATCACTCACTAATAAATATTATTTTGTCCACAATATATTCTATCGAATAAATAGTGTCGAAATAAATGTGATCAGGCATCCTTAAAAAATTATTAAACCACAGTCAGGAATAATCTTTATTTAACTTGTTAAATTAATATTTAACCGAGATACATGGACACACATAGTGTGTGACCCTCTAGGCCTCTTTCTCAGTGGCATTAGGCGGAGCCTGCCTAATGTCCAAGGTTAGAGTCTAGCAACATTCCAAGGAACCCATAGAGAAAGAAGTTAACGCCACAATGACGTGTCACATCATAAGAACGCTTACCGTGTAATATAATCCCTTTGTCACAATATCTTGAATCAAGTGGGTTTCATTCTAGTGTCATCAACCCATGTGATCGATTATTCTTTCTTTGAATTTTCAGAATTGAACTCACCAGTACTTTACCATGTCCATTGATTTATTTAGGCTATATCAATTCCATCAAAGGGCCTGAGATATCTACTTCTGTTATGGAACAGAAGGGACAAATCCTTTCTCTCATTTATCTATTAATGTAGTATTACTTGTGACACACCCAATGTATCCTACCTCACTGCGAATAGTGTGTCATCACAGTTTTCGTCAATACATCTAAGTGCGCGAGTTGTAATACCCATTAATAATAATCTTAAAGTCTAAGGACCAATACACATGTCCGCAGATAGGAACATCCAATGACACTATGAAATGTGGATTTCCTGCTGGTGAGTCTCGTTCTCATAATATCCTCCTGGATATTACCAAGGGCGCACACCATGAGAAGGTGCCTCAAAGTTTTAAGAGTCCTCACCCCTAATGGCCTGTATTATTTTTTTCCTTAAAATAATATCATCCTCCCATAGAACATATATTCAAGAACAGTGTTATGACACTTCCGGGTTCTCATCATAGTAGGGATCCACTATAACCCTTTAATGAAACAGTTATCCTTAGGACATTATCACATGCATTGTCACGCAGAAGAACAATCAAGATGTGATAAGACTTTTATTAATGAATAAAGTACAATGTAGTTGGTTATAGGCCACCAACCCTAACAGATATCACTTTGGATGTTTAATATTGTGATCATGCCATGGTATGGTATCCTACATATACTGGTTAGGGAAGGAATCAAATTAATTATAGTTTAGTTTTCTTCTCAAACCATTGATGGATAAGAAATAATGATAAACCCATGGGAAATATTGGTTCCCAATGGTTGAAATGTTGGAGACATGGGGGAACTTGAACCGAAGTGGATACCTATTTGAGCTCAGTCCTTAGAAATTAATCCTATTTATCTTGTTACAAAAAGGATTAGAATTATCATTGTATAGTTTGGCCATGGATTACACACTAAGGTTTCCCTAATATATCCACTATATAAGGTTATCAAGTCTCGGGACACCTTATTGACATGACTTGATCATCTCCCAGACATGTCAAAGAATGTTTGGAAATGTATGTCCACATAGAGGACACAAACAATGAAAATCACATGATTTAGTTGAATTTTCCTATGGACATCACATAATCTAAATGGTATTTATGGATTCCATTTCATGATTAAGGTTGGCTTGTCTGGAAGACATTAAAAGGCCCATATGACTTGTCCTGGATGTCTTCCTGGCATGTATAAGGATGTTTTGACATGTATGAAGATAATTGCATGATCTAGTCTGATATGTATAGAGGACATCACATGTCTAGAGGACATCACTTGATGAAGGCTGGCACATCTGAAGGGTGTCGCATTATATGGTTGACTTCTCTATAGGATGTTTCATGATAAGGGATGACTTGTTCAACAGACATCGTGGGACCTAGCTGACATGTCCTGGTGTTTCCACATAACATGGGTGAAATTTCTAGGGGGAATTATAATATCTAGTTGGAAATCCTATATGACCTCTCAAGATTGGTGTGGCATACCAAGTGAACCTCATATGACTTTCTTAACATATCCAAAGGACATTGCATGATCTAAATGGTATATTGAGGGAACTTCACAAGACTTTAACAATATGCACTGGTGTTTTTTCATGATCTATATGATTTATCATAAGCACATGGAAATTAGTGAATATTTATTCACATAATCCATGGATATATTTAATCATTATTCTATCATTTTATTTATACGTGCCTCAATTTTTTCTAGAGTTTTATTAATTAATGTTTTTTGTGACCTAGCTAACATGAGATACCTCATTCGTATAATCTAGTTTACATTCTAGATGTTATTAATGTGACCCATAAAGTGATTAAATAAAGTGTCTATGCATGCTGCATGATCCCTTAGGTCATTCATTAGATTTTACATTGTGGTAGGCCTTTTCGATCGCTTTATTGTTCTCTTTGAGAAATCCTCTCATGCGCTCCCATGTGTGATGGATCATGGATCTATAGGTTTATCCTTTTTTATGATGATGAGGTATGATTTATAAGACTTATCACCATAGTTATACACCACCTTTCATGGAGCATTTCTCATTGATTTTATATGGGTTTTGTAGAGGGTTTTAGTGTTACGCGCTTCATATAATCCCATTGTGGATCATCCATGGCGCCACATGATGATCAACAGCCATGGGAATGTTCCACCTCTTTCATTTTTATTAAACATCGTTAGTTCAAAGTGATTTTTATTGACCATGTGGATAAGAAAAGGGACTTATATAAGGCTAAGAAACATTTCTAGATATATTTGAGAGATCAGTATGCCTATTAGAAGGCTATCGCGTGGTCGGATGACTTGTCTAGGGTCTTTCACGAGATAAAGGTGACTTGGGAGGGGGACTTCACGAGATTATGATGACACTCTAAGGGGTCTTATGGGATCATGATGTTTTGTCTATGGGGGCTCATGTCATCAAATGTTATCACTAAGGGTGTATAACCCCTTTCACGTGAAGGAAAACATATCCTCACATTTCCATAAGTCTCCTCATTTTCCCCTTTTATTTCATTTTTTTATTTTACAGGTTCCATAGATCTCGTGAAATTGTTCAAGTGTGGTTGAATAAAATCACTCTCCTTATCTATGATGTGTCACATGACCAATAATGGGTGTTTTGGTGACATGAGAGCATTGTAATGGACAACCTTTCTGTTTGTATATAGTGCTGAAGGAGCAACGCATAATCAAACAAACATGTCTGAGACCATATTCATGATGAAGGTGACATGTGAGTAGAATTTTTCAATAAAATTTGGACATATCTTAGGTCTCCTCGATGTCTTACAGACCACGTGATCACATCATATGAATATCAATTAATACATATGGTCTACGCCTTCGGTATATTGGTTTTTGGATGATTTTCAATAGTTCATCAGCTGACAAGTCGCATGGCACATAGGAACTTCTCTATAAGCCTCCACATGATCAGTGAGTGTCTTGGACCACTTCTCAAGTATAGGGGGTTGTCAAAGGGGATCCACATGATTCCAATAAGGCCATGGACTATTCATGACATGTTCACATGACCTCCCAAAGTTCTCATGATCACATTCCCTATTGAACATTAAATGAAACAGATCTTCTAGAAACCTTCTCTTCATTTTATTTGTAGAGAAAATAAGATCCCTCTATGGGTATTTCTTCCCTTGAATATTTATTATTCTCATTTTATGGATATCAAAAAATCTCTAACCCCCCTCAGGAGCTGCATCTGTAGGGAAAAGGGCTTGGTTCTAAGGAATGAAATGTCAGCATGAGTCCTTGGGGTTGCCTCCAATTAGTGTCTTGAGTGACGTTTGGTTTCCCGAGTTACTTTTGGTATTTTGCAGAGTTATCTATCTTTGGATGAACTTAGTGGACTTAGTGAGAATATCTTTATTCCTACTATGTACAAGTGGTGACCCCTACAATATTTTTATCTTTTTATTCATGTTGATCTAAATTTTACCTATTATTTACATTGGGGAACACTTAGCTGGAATGGACTCATATTTTTCTTAGGCTTCCATCTTATGGGTTTTTGACCTGAAAAGTTTTGTGCATTTTCCATTTTAGGAATGGTCAATATTTTCTAGATCATGCAAACAACATCCCAAGTGAGCAAAGACTTGACTTTTTTCTAAGTATTCACTTATCTAGTTTTAAACATGGCAATAATTATATATTTTTTGGTCTTGAAACAAGACCTTTGATGAGATATATTTTAGCATTTTTATCTATAAACTTCAATTTTTACAGTTTATGATCTTTTATATCGGACCTTCTATTGCTATATTTTAGGTTTTTTATCTCAAACCTTCTATTGTTTTATTTTAGGGTCCTTTATCTCCAACATTCTATTTCTATATTTTAGGGTATTATGCCTCAAACCTTATATTGCTGTTTTTTAGAGTATTTTGGCTCAATAATTTTATTATTGGAAATATACCATTTAGGAATTAGTATTCTTCATGCAGTTTAATGTCATGCAGTAAAGGAATTATACATGTAGTTTCATGTCATATGGTAATAGTGTAAAATATGCTATGAAGATTAATGTAATGCTTCTAGGAAATATTTGATAAATATGCTATATGGGGAAGATATGCTAGGGATTACCAAAAACACCATAAGTTGATGAGTTCCATTGTAAGGTTTCCTAGGCCTATAAGGATTGGATTTCCTTTATTGTAAGGTAGATATTCCTCTCGATGGTAGGTCAACTCCCTTATGCATCGATAACATTGTCAAATATAGGTTCCCAACTATTTTACATGGGATATGGATACTTTTGAAGATGGTAGGGATAGATGGTAAATATTAGGGAATCCAAGTCTACATGGATCATTGGAATATGCGCTGATTAATATGTAAGACACAGATTGAGCCAATGAATAAAGAATGGGGAAGATGGGTCTGGGATGACCCGTAACACCCTAAGGTTTTGAGTTCCACAGTAGAGTTATCGAGGCTCACAAGGATCATAGTTCCTTTCCTATAAGGAGGATATGCCTCTGGTTGGTAGGTTGATGCCTTTATGCATTGATATCATGGTCAAATAGAGGTGTACCCACTTCTTTTTTTGGACCATGATAGGATTTAAATGCCTCAAACATCTAAGTGATGAAGTTAGGTGTGGATGAAAAGCTATCCAGGAATAGTTTGGGTACCTTAGTGAAATTTAGCTCTTAGTAGTGAAGCTCGAGCTTTACACCATATTCTTTTGATTCATAAGGTTTGGGGTACTACACCATATGCTTTTGAGTCATAAGGTTTGGGCCATCAAAAGGATCAAGAATATATTATCACATTCCTACTTTGAGAAACTATAAAAAAATGGTGATGTAATGGTGAGGGTGTCTAATCCACTTGAATAGTCTGGTTAGGAATATTTTTATTCATGTTCCAAAGTGCTCAAGCATGAGGATGATACGAGAAAATCATGTTGGGGATGAACCAAAACATCCTAAAGTGATTCATTCCACTATAGTGATGTTAGAGTCCACAAGGATTAAAAATATATTTTATCAAAGTGACACATTGTGTTGACCCCAATAAAAACATATGTAGGATCCATATTCATACATGCATAGTCAAAAAAGGGTCTCCTAAAGCTAGATATACTTTTTTGAGGGCCATGAAAGGTTTTAGGATAATTGAGGTACTCAAATCATGAAGTTTGATATGTGGAAAGTGTAATATTCAAGAAGGTTAGAGCACCCTAAAAGTTGTGTTGTCGTATAGAAAACAAGTTTTCATGATGAAGAGATGTGAAAAATAATTATTATAACATTTTCTTGGACTAGGGGGTGCAAATATAATAGACCAACGTTTGATAGGGACACAAGGTAGGACCTATGAGATTTATGCCTCATTTACCTATTCCCTATTTTTTGTACAAACTTTAAAGAATAAGAGTTAACAATGAAATATTTGACTTTTCTAAGGACAACCTTAGTGGGGTATCAACTTTATAAGTTTTGTTTCTCATTCAGTACTAGTTTATGGTCTTGTGAATTGCACCATCAAAGTATAAAGATTATGGTCATACATCTTTGACCGATCTGCAGACATTTTAAGGTTATTACACACGTGGACCAAATATGGGGGGAATGTTTCACAATAGCCTAATTACGATACATATGGTCATGATTACTCTAACATCCTTTTGAGTAGGTGATGAAAATATTATAAATTATGGATTAAGGTTCTCAGTTCATGAGTAATGCTATGGCATAATCATGTTGGGGATGGCCAAGAACACCCTCAGGTGATGAGTTCCACAATGGTGATGTTAGGATTACAAGGATCAAAAGGCCCTTCCTATAGGGCCAAAATGTCTCTAGTTGGTAGGTTTGAAACCTTATTCATCAATTCCATGGTAAAATATATAGATAAATTTTCCTTTCCTAGGGCTATGAATGGTTTGCAGTGATCCAAGTTTCTCAAACCATTAAGTGTGATTTAAAGGATTAGGGGCTTAAAAAATTAATTGAAGCACCTCATACTCAAGTTCCCTGGGGTAAATATATTATAGTACATTGACAAGGGATGATAATGGGTGATGGTATGCACACTTTAACATCATGTAGTGGGGAAATATTTTTCATGCAGTTTTAATGTCACATGACCATGATGTTTTTTCTTATTGTTTAATTCCATGTGGCAAGGATGTTTTATTTTCCTTACAATTAATCGTTATGTGGTAAGGAAGCATGAATTGACATTAAAATTGTAAGAGGTATCCATGCTGATAATTTTCATTGGTCAAGGGAATTTAGATACAAAGAGAATCTTTTACCCATGCACAAGTTTCTTTGTGGATACCCATATACCGTGGCCATTATTGCCTAGATTTATCACTTGTGCAAGAAATATGTACGTAGATCTGACTTTTGAATAGGGAAAATGATCTTATATGACTCAAAACTCTTTAAAAAGAGGTATATTCTTATTTGGTAGTTTATTATCATGTGGCTAGGAAATTCACTGCATAGGTCAAACCTATATGCATTTAGGGGTGCATTTTTATCCTTTTATATTTTTTAGTTGAACCCATGATTAGGGATCTGGGAATCACTATGTATAAAAAAGTAATAAGAATAAAGATTCACATAGTTATTTAATCAGAAACTCTCCACATAGTTCTGAATCATACACATAGGTGGATATTTCACCAATTCATTGTTGTAGCTAAACCCAATATTTGAGATTCAAGTGTCACTAAATATCCTGTGATGATCATAATCAATCTCCGCGTATTTGTTGAGAAATAATGTAGTTTAACATAAAGTGGTAAAGATTTCGGATGCCGTATGTGAAAAGGAAACATTGAGACTTGGCCAAAAAATGGGGGTCTGAGTGTCATTATGATTCCTACAATGGTAGGAATCAAACCACACATAGTTTTGGGAAACTATGTGGTATAATTTCATATGATGAGGACACTTGGTTTGAATTTTAATGTATTGAATCCAGGATTATATAAACCCTATTGTGAACTAATATGCCTCAGTTATATAGGGAAAACCTTACCAAAATTCCTAAGCCCACATGAGTTATGCTCGGTGTGAATAACAAGGAATGGAAAAAGATCCTCTCTCAACATGGAGGAAATTAAGGAAAGGACAAGGGAATTTTGAATCATGCGATGGATGTGCCATGATATAGGATCTAAGTATCCCTACTCATCTCATTGTAATGAAAATTGAGATTAATTTAGTTCTGGAAAATAGTGTAGTTTAGTGTCACATAATGAGGACATCATCAACGCAGTTTAATGTCACATGATAAGGATGAGGGTGAATCAATGTGAAAGAAGAGGAATATTGTGGTTAGACCCATGAACGATGGTTTTGGGGTTACTAAATACCCTATGATCACAATAATCAATCCACACATTATTATTCTATGGGATGATTTTTATGTGGAACTAACTCACACATGGAGACCAGGTAACTTCCTTTCTATTTTTCACAAATCTGGATCTTTTGCAGTGAATTGTTAGTTAGATGAGGATTCTCATGAAGATTAACATCTTGTAATGAGGAAGTGTTCTGTGCATTTTTGTTCCATGTGGTAAGGAAACATATTGTATAGTTTAACATCATGTGTTCATGAAATATTTTTGTAGTTTAACATCATGCGACCAGGATGAGAGATGACATGTAATTTAAAGTCTTTCTCTATACAATTTAACATCATGTGGACATGACTCATTGTGTAGTTTAACATCATGAGACCTGGATGAGAGATGATTTATAGTATCTATGAAATGTATTTATTAATAAACCTCACTTTAGTGGTGGGGGGGGGTGTGACACATTCCCCATCCATTATGTCCAATGAGTAATTTCCATTATGATAGACTTTATGCATAATATATGGACCCTCCTATTTGGGTTACATATTTGGAGGCTTCCTCCATGGTATCATTAGGGTTATTAAGAGACAATATAAGTTCTATTTGAAGTAATAAATGCAGGTGAACCTTTTTATTGAAGGATCAAATGATCTAATTCTAATAGACTTCTAGGTTCTGTAATGTATGCAACCTAATCTCATCGAGATGCTCCAATTCATCCAAACAATTTTGTGATTGCTCATTATCTAAAAGTTTTCCCCAGATAAATATTCAATGTGATGGATGTTGAACTTCTTTGGGTAACAATTCATTGCTCCCGTACATCAATGAATATCGAGTGTCTTATGTTTCAAGACACTTGGTGGTAGGATAATCCCATAAAGAATAGAGGAGGTTGTCTAGAAAGTAATTCGTATCCCTATTCACCATATTATGGATTATATTTGATAGAGTCTTATTAAAGGCCTTTATTATTTATTTTTCAACTACATGATATTGGGATGAATGATTGGACTTGATGTTGTTTTCCTAGTGAAATTTCTTCAAATTTGTAGAAAATAATTTAGTACAACTTTCTCTTAGTATCATGCGAGGGACTACAAATCTGGTGATGACATTGAACTTCAAGAAGTTGATGATATAATTCATCCAAATATCATTGATGAGTATTTCATAATCTTATTCATAAAATATGTCAGTAGAAGTAAGGATATACTTAAACTACTTTGTTTTTGCTGTGGGATATGGACCCCCAACATCCATTCACCATACAGAAAATGAACATGAATATTTAGATTTATGTAGCAATTCAGTGGGTTGATGGATGATGTTTTCCTGAATTTGGTATGTATGATATTTTCTAGTTAATTATATATAGTTCTATATCATGATTTCCAAGTAGTAACCTAGACTCTTGATTTGGTGGGAGAGCCTGGTCCAAGACCGATGAGTTCTATAGGAGACCGCATGGACATCTTTCATGATTGTGAGAATATCTCTTTATTGTATAAACCTAACGTGGATTCCATTGAAGCCTTGATTTTAGAGGGATTTGTTCTCGTTTGGACCATACCATAGGGAAAATTTCACCTCTCATTATTGAATATGTTCTATTCTGGCTCGGTCTGTTAGGAGGATCCCATTTTGGATATAATAAATTATGGGCTCATCCATCTGGGGGTAGATGTTGGTTCACCACACTATGGGGTAGTGTTGAACTAATGAATTTCTTTCATGTTGTAGAAAATGATCTATTGGACCATCCTTTATAATGTGATGTGGAATATTTCTTCCTCCTAATCAGGGTCATCTTGGACTATGGTTATATTATCCAATGTGTCGACATGTGCATTCTTTGATCGGTGGACATGATGTAATGTGTTCTCAAAAGGGAACTCAACCATCAGTCCTATGAAATAACTAGTGAGAGGGTATAATTATTCCTTTTTGATGGAATTTTCAAAAATTATCTACTTTATCAATAGCTTCGAATTATAACATCCCATTTTTATTTTAAAATAGAAAACTATGTTTGAGAGCGTATGTGATACGCAACACAAAACCCAAAAAAACAGTGATTATTTAAATATGAATATTTTAACCTTTCCAATGAATTTTTAGATATGAGTATGATTATATATATTGTGATATATATATATATATATAAATATCCCAAATATATTGATAAATTCATATTAAATAATCAATCAATTTTTGGAAATGACATTTTGTTCTTCAAAAAGAATTTCTTGAAAAAAGAATTTTATTTATTTTTATTAAAAAATATATTATAATTATTTTTCAGAAAATTTAGAAAATTTATTATATAAAATAACCTCCATTTATGATATCATCATATCAAAATTAACTTAGGGTTTAAATTTTGGATTTTTTGAAGATACATAAATTTTAGTGAATATGGACCGAATGGCCCAAAGGCCTTCTTTTTTATTGATTTTTTATAACCCCCATTTCAAGGGATGAGGGGAACACTTACAAGGCCTGTAGGATCAGATATAACATGACCCATAGGTCTTAGGAAATATACAGACTATAAATGGTACTCCTCCTGTCTTTCTTCATCGTGATATCAGCTCTCCACCTTCAGATGGTTGTTTAACTAGGCTTCCCATGCAAGCATAAGCCGGTCCCAATGGAAATGTCATACCCTCTCTTGATGAAAAATCGTCTTAGCTTCTGCTCTGGTGAATGCACCTGCTCTGAATCCCCATTTGGAGGCTTCTCCTTGTAGAGTCAGTCTGGTCATTTATGCACCATTTCAGGTGGCCCGATGGCCTTGAGGTGGCCCGAAATCCTTACTAGCCTGATGGCCTTGGGTGGCTCAAAGGCCTTAATGGACCTAGGGCCCAAACCAGTGGCCTGAAAGACCAAACAGATGAATAGTCCCGGCTGTTATAGTACCGAACAATGCTTACTATAATACCGAAAATTTCCTTTTATAGCAATGCTAAGGTACCCCCGAAAATATGTCTCCACCCAGTTTTGAACTCAGGTCTCTTGGATGCACTTGCCGAATCCTGACCAACTGGGCTGAGTCTCTTGTGCGTGAATATGAAAAAATACGGTTTTATGTAAAATTGTCATTTCTTTTGACAAATGAACTAATTTATAAGTCCAAATATTATTTGATTTTATTGTAACATAATTACTATTTAGTTTCATTTAATTAAATTAATTACCTTGAAATCATATTTATATCAAATTTTAATACTTGTTTTTTTGGATTTAAAAAGTACTCTTCGGAAAACAATTTTAAAATACATAATTTTTGTTCATTATAATTAATCAAAATAACCCCTAACTAGAAATGATTTAAAGTAAATTTTTAGATTACATATCCATTATTA
This sequence comes from Viscum album, assembly GCA_963277665.1. Classification (NCBI taxonomy): domain Eukaryota; kingdom Viridiplantae; phylum Streptophyta; class Magnoliopsida; order Santalales; family Viscaceae; genus Viscum; species Viscum album. The sequence goes on along the minus strand of OY728165.1, from coordinate 1,333,158,060 downwards.
TGAATTGATATTCATATAATGAATATTACTAGCTATAAGGTTAATGTAAAATCTTATTTTCCTTGAAAATGCATTTTTCAGAAAATTGATTCCCATCGTGCATGTGGATTTTATATTAAAACATATTATTACCCCTATGTGAATTGATTTTGATTAAATTTATTCCATATTTTTAATCTTAATAATTAATATAAGGTAATATGGTCAACATAAATTTTGGAAAATATGAATAATAATAATAGTATATATTTATTACCATAGTAAAAGTAAAATAAGGTAGTTATTGGTAAAATAATAATAATAATAAGTTAACAAGGACTATAAAAAATTAGCCCTAATGGTATGAATATTTATATTTTCATTTCATTATTATAATTAATATACTTTTTTTGTTTTATTATAAATTATTAAATAAATATTTATTATAAAAATTAGATAAAACACAAATTTTATTTTTTTTGAGTAATATGAAATTTCAATTAAAAAATTCTTATTTATGAATTAGTAAATTTTGAAAATAAATATTATTTTTAATAAAATATTTTTATTAAATATATATGATCATATAATTTTTATGATGTTAAATCAAAATTTTTTTGGGTTCAAAAACAGTTATTGTCGAAAAACCCATTATTCTCAATAAAAGTCAATTATTATTTTAAAATTGAAAATGAAAAATATTTAAACGAAATATTTCTATAAAATTAATATCATTTTTGAAATTAGAACATAGAAATTATCCAATGGTGAATTTTTCATAATTTTCTGAGATAGTCGAATTTTTGGGTAAAAATTTAATACCATATAAATATATGACATGAATCATAACATTATAATGAACCAAAAGTGATTTATTAAATACAATAAATGGTATAAAAGAAAAAATGTATATTTTCCATATAAAATATTTCATTTTTATGTTTATTTTATTTATTTTATAAAGCCAATATGAATCCTCCAAAACAATTAATATATTTTATAGTTTTAAAACCATTTCATTAAGTGTATGACTCACCTCCACATAATCAATTGTATTATTTTATTATTTTCAGACCATGGGCTTATAAATTAATTAAAAAAAATCCCATTTGGATTAAACCATGGGAAAATATGATATGTTTTGTGGGTTTGGTTATTCTATTATATAGAGACCAAAACCTATGACAAATAATAAAGAAATTTCCACTCATTTCCTATATAAACCAACCCAAGATCCCATTAATGTTCTATAAAATTCCATGGATCACATCCATACTCTTCCCTAAACTATCTATTTTTCTCCCAAGTCACCCAAAATCTCTCAATAAGCCCTTCCCAATCTTTTGGATTCACACACTCATGTAAGGTATTTCTATCTTCTCATTTCCATTCAAGAACTTATTTTATGTTATGTATATTAAATTATATTTTCTTATGTATGTAAATTATATTAAATATTACCATTACATTAAATTTAATTTATAAATAATGATATCCCCCTTTCACTCTCATTAATCCTCCCATGATTCTTTATGAACACCTGTTACCATACCGAAATATAGTTAAGATTATTTTCTTTATTCGTGTTTCTTCATTACCTTATGGATTATAATTACAATTTATAAGGTTGGGATTTGTTTTTCCATTTCCATATTACTGAAAATTTTATCTCTATAATATGAGAGACCCCTTTATCCCTCATCAACCAATTTTTATGAATCTTTATATGATGTCGTTATGTAACTGAAATATCACTGCAATTTTTTAGGCTAAACCAATTACGTAGTGAATACCTTACCTAGTTACTATTTGGGTTGTTAACAATTATTTAAATATAAATTTGATTGGATATTTTCATGTATGTATTTCAAATTCCTTTATTGTGGATGAAATTATGAATATCTATGTGGAACACATAATCATGAGAATGTAATGAATGCGACGGGTGCGCCCCGAATTATATAGCACTCCAATGCATTGGGTAATGTTTAGTATCATGATATGCCACATTAGGACAAGGAGTGAAGTAGATTAATTTATAGGAACTTTCTCATCATGATGTATTAGAAGTTATCCATGAGCTATGTTTATGGTATAGGGTTTTAAGTTGTTTCCACATTTCCCATGTTATGATTATCTTGCTATATCATGTCTTTTTAGTGATGCTAATTTTATGCTCCATTGACATACCTATTGTATAAAATGTAATATATTATTTATATAATTCCTTGTTTATTCCATTATTGGTCTTTATAGATCACCCCTTTTATATTTGTGTCCCCAAGTTATCCCATTCATTTTAAATGTGAGCATGTTAAGAAGTTTTCAATAAACAAGATGTGTTTCCTCCCTTTTAATTTATTATGTAATGTACCTAATTCCCAAAGAAACTATAATTATCTATCTCTAAGGTTTTTTTATGTTTAATTTTATGTAGTAAATTATGTATTAATGTGAACTAAAAATAAGGGTTCTTATAGTTGGTATGAAAGGGAATGTTTAGTTATTTTTTCAATTAGGATTAAAAAACTCTCGAGAAAGCCTTAGGAATAAGACAGAGTATAAGAAAACATCCCTAAATTTTGGTAATTATATATTAAATTTTTTATCAAGAAAATAAATTCTAATCAGGATACTAAAAGTGTATGTGGTTTTGGCACAGATGTACCTAGGGGTAATAATTGTGATAAGGTACGTCAGACCAAACTAAGTGTATTCCAATACACAACAACATGCCTTACTACACTCCTAGATTGACACTCCTAAGGTATATTCTTTGGTAAATTCATAGGATCATTATGAAATATTATTAAGGTGAAAAAAATCCCATAAGTTTCTATGTTAGTAAATATATCATTGATAAAAAATATCGAAGCCTAGAAATTCAAAAGTTAATAAATAAATGTAATTTATAAGTTATCCCTTTAATGTCATGGATTCCTATTTATGTGATTAGTAGTTGAAAAATATTCATCCCTATATTTAAATTTATTCTAGTCTATGGATTAAAATATAAGGAATATCTTGTTATTTTGTGGTGTACTATATTATCTGTTTGATGTTTATTCTAATGCTTCAGCCATATGAAAATTATCTTGAGTTCTCATCATTTAGAGAAAAATATGAAATTATAGTGGAAATTATTGAAATTATGAAATAATACTTTTCAATAAAGTATTTTTCCTTATTTTCAAAGTCTAGATGATAAATGAATTCCTTAACTCTAGGAAAATAATATAGAATAAAAAAATGTTTTCATATCATGATCATTTTCGATGAATTGAGTTTCATTTTAGCCATCTCATATTTATGGAATTGTAGTAGTTGACTTTCTCCTAAACATGTACTCTATCCCACTCTATTAGTTCTTTGGTGCTAGTTTTCTCTCTGATGTCTATGTCTTTACTTCCCACTAATTTTCTCCTTTTGGGAAACATAGTTATGCGATGAACTCCATACACCATTTTCTCTCCTTTCAAGTGGATGCTTCATTAACCCTTTTTATAATGTGGGTTTTCAATAATGATATTTTAATGTTTCAAAATGTGCATTACTCAGATCATGATTAAATCAAGAGGATGTAATTTATTAAATGGGGGAATAATGTAACACCCTAAGTTTATTTTAAAAGAGAAAACTATTTTCAATAGTGTAAGAGATCCACAACATCGAACCCAAAAAAACAATAATGATTTAAATATGAATGTTTTAACCTTTCCTGTGAATTTTTTATATGAGTATTAATAACTATGTTATGAAATATATATATATACATATATATTTCTTTAATATATTGGTAAATTCATAGTAAATAATCAACCAATTTTTGGTAATGTATTTTTGTTCTTCAAAATATGTTTTCCTGAACAAAATAATTGTATTTATTTTTATAAACATATATATTATAATAAATTTAAATAAAATTTAGAAAATTTATTTTATAAAACAAACTCCATTTATGATATCATAATATCAAAATTAATATTTCGTGAAAATTTGGGATTTTTCCGAAAATACAGATTGTTCAGTGAATAGATAAAAATACCATTTTATTTAAAAGATTAATTTTTTTGATAAATGAATTAATTTATAAGTCCAATTATTATTTCATTTAAACATAAAATAAGTATAATTCAGATATATTTAATTCAATTAATTAAATTTAAATAATCTTTACATTATATTTTTATATGATTTTATTTTTAGGATAAAAATGAAAATTTTTGAAAACTGTTTTAAAATGTATAATGTTTCTCCATTATAATTAATTCAAATAAAACCTAATGAGAAATTATTTAAATTAAATTTATAGATTAAATATATTTTATTATGAATTTAAATTCATATAATTAATATTTGTAAGAACCCGGTATTTTTGCTGTGAAAGACTTTGGAATATTCTTGATATTATTCCACCTTAGCGCCTTCAGACGGCATGCGATTCCGTGCCCCATAGTGGCCGAAATTAAATTTTCAGTGCGTTCACACTGGAAACGCCAAATAAATGGAATAAATCCTAAATGGTTATCCATATCAGAGATCCGAGTGTACGGATGGGTCCGGAATGGGGTTTTTACCCTAGGAACGACATAAAACTTGTCGGCGCGGGACGTTTGGACCCCTTTACCGCTTTTGGAACGTTAAACGGATTAAATAATTAATTTATTTATTTGTTTAATTGTGAAACACTAGTATCTCTTAAATGGTGGCTCGGATTGGAAAACCGAGGTCACCATTGAGTTCGGAACATGCCGTTTACCCTTGGAGGGGTGTAACTTTCGCGGGCGCGGTCCTTCTGTGAAAAATGCCGCCAGGGGCATTTTCGTAATTTAGCGGCTTCAGACGTTAAATTTTATAACTTCCAAACGGAAGCTCAGAATCAAATTCTGAGACCACCGTTGTGCTCGGGAGGTGGTGTTTACCTTAGTTGAAGCTTAACCTTCACCCCGTTGGGAGTTTTAGTTACGGGTTAATTTGGGGTGTTTTGAAATTAATTAATTAAAATTTATTTAATTTCTATTTAAGTAAAACCCTCCCCTCCTCCCTTGTTTCCTCCCCCTAGAATAGGAGCTCAACCAAGAATGAGAATCCCCTCCTCTCCTCCTCCCCTCTGTCATGGCAACGACGCGGCGTCAGATCGTCCGTGAAGCGTCGGGCGAAGCCCAACAAGGTAGGGGGTTTTGGTTGCGTTTTAATTTCGGAACCTTCCTTTGGATTTAATTTTATACGTCGATTTGTTGTTAAATCTTTGAACAAATCCCATGGTCGTATATTATAAATTCTTCTCTTTCCGAGGCTCATTTCGGATTTGAAATCTGGGTTCAGATGGTGTCGTGGCTGTTCATCGAAGTTTGCATGTTTTTTTGAGGTTTCCGGTGGGTTTCTTTTTTTTCGGCAAGCTCAGCCGGCAGCGGTGGGCTTCCAACACGGAGGTCCGGCAAGCAGATGTGGTGGTGTGGTAGGGGACCAGGCGGAGGCGTCAACCGGGCGGTCTGCGGCGTTCGGAAGCAGGGCGTCGGCGCGAGCGGGGATCTGCGGGCGACGGTCTTCAGCGAGAGAAGCTCGACGAGCGGGCTCGGTGAGGCTTCAGTGGTGGCGAGGGGCGCCTGTGAGCTGGGGGCCGACAGTCTCCTCCGGTGGGGGTCGCAACAGTTACCTAGGATGATGCGAGGGAGAAAGGACCCGCACCACGTGGGTCCTGTGGGTGTGTCAACGGGGACCGGACAAATGGTCGGTCGGTTAGGGAACAAGGCCCCGCATGCTGCGGGTCCTATTAGGAAATGAAGACCGGCCGAATGGCCGGTCTGGCTTATAAAAAAAGGCAAAAAATGTGTTTTATAATAATAATAATAATAATAATATTATTATTAATAATATGAAAAAGTTATAAATCATCCGTAGGACATCCGTATTGTGCGCCATCTGCGGCAGCGCGGAGCCCGTGTCACGGCGGACTTTTTGAGATGGTTTCGGGGAATTTTAATTCCCGAAATGAGGGGCTCGAGGGCGCGACATGACCGTTAAGTGGATGGGTGTTTATCCGGGAATTTTGTTTTGGACGTGACGGACGCGTCCGACGTCCATTTTGAGCGCCGTTAATGGCGTTGCGACCCTGGCGTTAGGGTAGAGTTTTCAAGTACGATTTCGGCCGTTGAAGCCGGAGTTGAGGCGTGGGCCCCATGGCCCGTATTTTGAGCTATGTGCAGCGTTTTGTAACTTTTTCATCGGACTTCTGTTCGGGGTGTGCGATCAGTCGATGTTGGGTGTTTTTCCGAGGGCAACGATTCGGCGCGGTCTGCCCGCTTTAATTCTGCACGCTGGTGCGGGCCCCGTGAGGGCTGTTTCAGGAGTTGACGGTGATTTCCAGCTTTATCACCGGGTGTCTGTTTCAGACAAGTGATTAGTTGAACTTGTGTACTTTTTTGAGAGGATCGCAACGGTGTGATCCTTCCGTTGAGTTTCGGGACTAGGAGGTGGGTCCCACGCAGCACCACTCGTGTGCGGTGCGCCGGAATGCAACTTTTTCTCTGGATATCCGTTGCACTCATGTGAGTAGTGCTTTTGACCTGTTTTCCCGAGGGGATCGCAATGGTGCGATGCGGCCGACTATTTTCGGGGCCGGGGCTCGGGATCACGGGACGCCGTTCCGGCATGAGGCGGTGTTGGCGAATTTTTCGTCGGATATCCGTTTGAGGCGAGTAAGTAGTCTATCTCCTGTGTTTTTCTGAGAGGATTACAATGGTGTGATCCGTTTGGTTGTGTAGAGCCTTTCGCAAGATATTGTTAAATGTGAAAGGCACTCTGATGGCAGTTCTTCTCACTGTGTTTGCAGAGAACCCTTGGCGTGTGATCGCGTGTACTCCCATGTGAGTGAAGAGATGTGGTTGGCTGTGCCTTAGCCGATGAGGTGGCAGATTGGAGTTGTTATGTCACACCTTCACATTGATGTTGGGTGTCGTGTCCATGATAGCCTATGGGCTGGAACGTGGTATACTCTGGGAGTATACGGGAATACTAGGAGGTACATGTGGTTGTTTGTACCTAAGGATGTTTGTGCGCTCAGTTGGGTTTGACTTGGGGCCACATGTCATGCGGGCCCCATGTGCGTGCCATGTTCTGCTTTACATACTTTTGACCTCTCGCAATGTAGAGGGTCCCTCTGCGCTTGATTGTTTGACCAGCAGGGTTGAGTTTCCCCTGGCCCGGTGCTCTTTTGCCTGACCAGTAGGGTTGAGTGGTCTCTCACGGGTCTTGTTCTCGATGGTTTGGCTGGCAGAGATGGTTTGGTTCCTCTAATTTCTCAATTATGAGTGGTTTCAATACTGTGTCCCTTTCACTGGACTGCGGAACCGTTTGCAACTACGGGTGTTCGTGCTGCGTGGGTGTTTTCCCACTTTCTGGGATGAGTTTTCTCGGTCCGTTTCGACAGTGACTCAGCAGATTGGAGTGTGATCACCATGAGAGGCCTGGAGAGTTTCTCCCATTGCTTTGTGTTCCTTGGTAGAGTTCTTGTGGATTCGGTGTTACCAACACTTTACGCAGGCACCGATCCTCTACCCAGGAGGTTGTTACCAGCAGGACTGAGGTTGTTACCAGCAGGGCTGAGGTTGTTACCAGCAGGGCTGAGGTTGTTACCAGCAGGGTTGAGGTTGTTTCCAGCAGGGCTGAGGTTGTTTCCAGTAGGGATGAGGTTGTTTCGAGCAGGTCTCTCCAGTGGGATAACATCCAGCAGGGATGGCTAGTACAACAGTGTTCACCGAGCAGTACCATCCAGTAGGGATAGCCAGAGCCATTCCGGGCTTACCTCCAGCTGGGCTGGGCAGTGGTCCCCGATACTGGGCTTACCTCCTGCGGGGCTAGGCAGTGGTCCCCGATGTCGGGCTTACCTCCAGCGGGGCTGGGCAGTGGTCCTCGATTCCGGGCTTACCTCCAGATGTGCTGGGCAGTGGTCCCCGATGCCGGGTTACCTCCAGCTAGGCTGGGCAGTGGTCCCATCATCAACTTTAGCCGGGTCGCCCTCTAGTGGATTACCCTATTACGGGACTGGGAAGTGTGGCACCCGTCGACATTCTGGGTCTCCCTGTAGTGGGAACCCGTCGACTTCCAGGGACCATCTAGCGGGGCTGGGCAGGGGGTCACCGGTCAACTTTGAGAAGACCTCTCGACTGCGGGGCAGTGACGAGTTGTGGTTGACATTCCCCCAAAACTCTCAAGTACGAGGAGATTTTCCCCCACTGAGACGCGTCCTTGTGACGCGACCTAAAACCATGTAGTCAAGTCAGTGCCGCCCAAAGAGAATAGTGTCAAGGTGTGGTGGTTTAAGCCCTTGACATGTATTTCAGGGTAGACGTGCAGGATGATGGGCATCGATGGTGTTACTTCTAGGACTGTTGGCGACTCATTTTTCTTGGGTTGAGATACAGGATGAAAATACCCTTACGATATTGTTCGGGCTTCTTGATTGAGCATATGGTTATGTATATACCTTATTCCAGTACCCACTTCTTGGGTTTGGTTACTCTCCCTCCATGAGAGGTGAAGATGCGTGGGGTATGCCACGTGCTTTCTGTGTCTAGCTTCTCATGGTTGGATGAGTCTACTCTCCTGATATAGGTAGCGAAGACTCAATGGGAAGTTCATCTTCTCACCGTTTCCAGCTCCTTGTGCATGGACGAGTCTACCTCCTTTCCTATTGTTGGGTTGAGCTGGACTCTCAACTGTACTCTTTACTGCATATTCAGTTGTACTCCTCTACTTTTTTTTTCTCTCTACTACTCACCCTTCGGTACCTCCTTTGTTGCTCCCTCGAGCCTTCGGGGTATCCTACTATGTATTCTTATACTCACCCCTGCTTGGGCTTTGCCCACACTTGGTGTGCCCTTGCAGACGATGGACAGGTTGGTCATGACATCAGTGGAGAATAGGTGTTCGGGAGCTTGGACCGCGTGCGGTGGTCGTAGTCAGGTTCCGGGTGGGGAACCCTTCCAGCTGTTTGTTTTGTTTACCTGTTGTCGGGTTGTGAAAATTTTCTGGTTGGGAGCGTGTTTTTCCCCTTTTTCCTTTTCAGCACTTTACTTGTACTGTTTAGAGGTCGATGCACATTTGTGGTATATATATAGCTGTTGTTCTTTTTACTCTGCTTGTTATTTCTTTTACTCTGCACTTTTTCATTGAGTGTGTTGCATGTGTGTGTACAGGTGCTTAGGCAAAGGCCTCCCTGAGTTGTTGTGCCTTCGGCGCTGGTCGCCAGCCCCTGGCCTTCAGAGGCGGCCTTGAGGTAGTTGCGGCTCGAGCCCAGGTAGGGTCGGGTTGTGACAAAGTGGTATCAGATGTGGTTCGTTCCTTGGTACACTGTTCGGACGTCCCTAAAATAAAATAGGAATTGGTTGGGATTTAGGGAAACAGTGTTAACGTGTCTCGAGAGTAGCTCTCAGGCTAGGGATTCTAGTGATGGTGTGGCGGCCGACGTATCCATTAAACAAGAGCTTGATAACCCGCTTGTCGACTCGGCATGCTAAGAGACTTGTTGCAGGTAAAAATTGGTTTGTGTGTCACATAAGATTGAGTCTTTGAATATCCTTCTCGAGTCAGCTCCCCATCGTTGTTGTTATTGGTATATACATATATGCTCATCTGACCACGACCTTCCTTGATAATATTCAGGATGTCTTCGCAAAGACAGCCAGCCAGGATACCGGCTTTGGTTCGTGACGATGACCCTGTGAGCTACGAGGCCACAGTCTAGGACCCATCATGCAAGCCCCTTTCTCCGGGTGGGCCAGTAGTAGCACCCCCACCTGTTGAGCAGCAGACAGTTTCAGCAGAGTAGGCTGAGCTTGAGCGTGCTCTGTGAGTTCTAACATCAGAGACCGCTGAGGTTTAGTGGTTAGCCAGACCCTTAGGCAGCAGAGGTTTGGATCGAGGCAGTGGTTCACCTTTTCATGCTTGTGCATACGCCGAATGATCAGGGAGTGGATTCGGCAGCCAACCTTTTTCGTGGAGCAGCTTGGAATTTGTGGAGTCTGGTGACTCTGTTTCTTGACGAGTCGTTGCTTTCATGGGGTGACATTCAGTTGTTATTTCATGAGAAGTTTTTCCCCTCCTTCTTGCGCTCCTTTCAGATTCAGGAGCTACTTCAGTTTCAGCAGGGAGGGATGACAGTGGCCGAGTACGTGGCTAGTTTTGCAGACCGTGCACGCTTTTACCCGGACTTGGTCCGTGACGACAACATCTGAGCGTGGAAGTTTGAGCAGGGTCTCCACCGAGAGATTCATGCTATCATAGTACCCTTGGGCATTTCCACATATGCTGGGGTGCTAGAGCAAGCGCAGGTGACCGAGAGATTCTTGTCACGTTCTGTAGTTGGTGGTGGTGGCAGGCACGATAGAGACGAAACATCTGCCGCACCTAGTGGACGTCGGCAAGCAGAAGCCCGGCGCAGGTGGCTTTCTGAAAACCGGACTCAGCGGCGCGGTCGTACACCACAGTGGCACCAGAGGGCACCAGTGCATCCCAAAAAGAGTCGGTGCTATGCTTGCGATGGTCGAGGTCACCTGGAACGGGACTACCCGATCAGGCATGTAGAGAGATTCGGGCGGGCAGCAGGTGCACCACCACGACAGAGGCAGCGCTGTGATCAGAGTAGTACCTAGAGAGGTGGTGCTAGTAGAGGAGAGGGAGGAGCTGGTAGTGGGGGATGAATTTATGAGATATTCACGTCACCACTAGGTGTTCCACATCAGGCTCCGGGAGCTGACAGTTGGGACTGCAGACAGCCGTGAGCTTTGGATGTCTACCATCCTACAGAGCATGAGGTGATAAGAGGTATGCTCTACAGCTCTTCTACTTTTTGCAGTAGAATTATTATACTCTGTGAGTGGAATGATTTCCTCCCCTCTCCTTGCTTGAGGTGTTACCAGGGTGGCGTGAGGCGTCGATGTAACCTTGGGTAGGTATGATGAAAGGCGTGAGACCTTTTTCTTTAGTCAATGGCATCGACTCCATCTCTCCCCAAGCGTGTAAGAGAGTCTTGGTTGAGAGACACCAACTTTGAAACCTTGCGTGACCAGATATCCTTGGGAGTTTCACCATATGGATATTCTAAAGGAGGGAATCACTGGGCCTTGTTCCAGGTGCGGGTGGTGATTCTAGTCGTGGCATATGACGTAGAGGTTCAGTCGGGCAGGTGAGCTACCCTCGAGATCCTTCGGGCCGTTTGGGACCGTGAAAATGGATGGCGAGGTACCCTACCGTCTTTCCCTAACCCCAAATCTTGGAGTGGGTTCACGACATCGGCAAGGGCCGAACTCACATTAATGGATCAATTCTTTGGTCTGTGTGCGGTGACACAGAGCTATGCGTGGGTTCTTCAGGGTATGGGAAAGCCAGGTGTGGGCTTAGTACCCTGTGTTTCTCCCTGGTTTTGATTTTCAGGGATGAAAATATTGAAGGAGGGAATGATGTAATAACCTGGTTTTTGTAACGTGAAAGACTTTGGAATATTTTTGATATTATTCTAGAGCAGCACCTTCAGACGACGTGCGATTCCGAGCCCCGGAGTGGCCGGATTTAAATTTTCTGTGCGTTCACACTAGAAACACCAAATAAATAAAATAACTCCTAAACGGTGATCTAGATCAGAGATCCGAGTGTATGGATGGGTCTAGAATGAGGTTTTTACCTTAGTAACGACATAAAACTTGTCGGAGCGGGTCGTTTGGACCCCTCGCCCACTTCTGGAACGTTAAACGGATTAATTAATTAATTTATTTATTCGTTTAATGGTAAAGCGCTAGTATCTCTTAAACGATGGCTTGGATTGGAAAACCGAGGGCCCCATTGAGTTCAGAACGTTCTGTTTACCCTAGGAGGGGTGTAACTTTCGCAGGCGCAGCCCGTCTGTGAAAAATGCTGCCAGGGGCATTTTCGTAATTTAGCACCTTCAGAGGTTAAATTTTATAGCTTCCAAATAGAAGCTCAGAATCAAATTCCGAGACCACTGTTGTGCTCGGTAGGTGGTTTTTACCCTAGGGGAGGCTTCACCTTGACCCCGTCGGGAGTTTTGGTTATGGGTTAATTTGGGGTGTTTTGAAATTAATTAATTAAAATTTATTTAATTTATATTTAAGTAAACCCCTCCCCTCTTCCCTTATTTCGTCCCCCTGGAAGAGGAGATCAAACAAGAAGGAGAAGCCCCTACTCTCCTGCTCCCCTCCGGTAAGGAAACGACATGGCGTCGGATCGTCCGTGAAGCGTCGGGTGCAGCCCAACAAGGTAGGGGGTTTTGGTTGCGTTTTCATTTCCAAACCTTCCTTTGGATTCAATTTTATACATCGATTTTATGTTAAGTCTTCGAACAAATCCCATGGTCATATAATATAAATTCTTTTCTTTCCGAAGCTCATTTCGGATTTGAAATCCGGGTTCGAATGGTGTTGCGGTCGTTCGTCGATGTTTGCGAGTTTTTTTGAGGTTTCCGGCGGGTTTATTTTTTTTTTTCCGGCAAGCTCAGCCAGCGCCGGTGGGCTTCCAACATGGTAGTACGGCGAGCAGATGTGGGGGCGCCGCAGGGGGCCAGGCGGAGGCATCAGCTGGGCGGTCCGTAGTCTTCGGTAGCAGGGCATCGGCGGGAGCGGGGATCATCAGGCGACGGTCTTCAGCGGGAGCAGCCCGACGAGCGGGCTCGGCGAGGCTTCGGCGGGGGCGAGGGGCGCCTGCGAGCTGGCGGCCGATGGTCTCCGCCGGTGAGGGTCGCAACGGTGACCCTGGATGACGCGAGGGATATAAGACCCACGTCGCGCAGGTCCTGTGGGTGTGTCAACGGGGACCGGCCGAATGGCCGGTCTGTTAGGGAATAAGGACCCGCATGCTGCGGGTCCTTTTAGGAAATAAATACCGAACGAATAGCCGGTTTGGATTTAAAAAAAAAAGAAAAAATTGTGTTTTATAATAATAATAATAATAATAATATTATTATTATTATGAAAAATGATAAATCATCCGCAGGGCATCCGTATTGTGCGCCGTCTACGGCAACACGGAGCCCGTGTCAAGGCAGACTTCTTGAGATGGTTTTGGGGAATTTTAATTCCCGAAATGAGGGGCTCGAGGGCACGACATGACCGTTAAGGGGACGAGAGTTTATCCATGAATTTTGTTTTGGACGGCATGGACGCGTCCGACATCCATTTTGAGCGCCGTCAGTGGCGTTGTGTCCCCTGGCGTCAGGGCGGAGTTTTCCAGTATAGTTTCGGGCATTGAAGCCGGAGTTGAGGTGTGGGCCCCATGGCCCGTCTTTTGAGCTGCGTGTAGATTTTTGTAAATTTTTCATCGGACGTCTGTTCGGGGTGTGCGAGCAGTCGATGTTGGGTGTTTTTCTGAGGAAAACGCTTTGGCGCGGTCTGCCCGATTTAATTCTGCACGCTAGTGCAGGCCCTACGAGGGCCGTTTCGGGAGATGATGGTGATTTCCAGCTTTATCACCGGGTGTCCGTTTCGAAAAAGTGATTAGTTGAACTTGTGTACTTTTTTTAGAGGATCTGAATGGTGTGATCCTTCCATTGAGTTTCAGGACCGGGAGTCGGGTCCCATACAACACCGCTCGTGTACGGTTCGCCGGAATGCACCTTTTTCTCCAGATATCCATTGCACTCATGTGAGTAGTTCTTTTGACGTGTTTTCCCGAGGGGATTGCAATAGTGTGATGCGCCCGACTGTTTTAGGAGACGAGTCTCGGGATCACGAGACATCGTTCGGGCGTGAGGCGGTGTTGGAAACTTTTCCTTCGGATATCCATTTGAGGCGAGTAAGTAGTCTATCTCGCGTGTTTTTCCGAGAGGATTACAACGGTGTGAATCGTTTGGTTGTGCGGATCCTCTAAAAGTATATGGGAAAGATTGGAGGTATATGTGGTTGTTTGTACCTAAGGACGTTTGTGCGCTCAGTTGGGGTTGAATTGGGGCTACACATTGTGTGGACCCCATGTGCGTGCCATGTTCTGCTTTACGTACTTTTGACCTCTTGAGACGTAGAGGATCCCTCTGTGCTCGTTTGTTTGACCAGCAGGGTGGAGTATCCCCTGGCCTGTTGCTCTTTTGTCTGACCAGCATGGTTGAGTGGTCTCCCCTGGTCTTGTTCTCGATGTTTTGACCGGTATAGATGGTTTGGTTCCTCTTCTTTCTTAGCTGTGAGGGGTTCCAGTACCTCGACCCTTTCACTGGACTACGGTTTCATTTGCGACTACGGGTGTTCGTGCTGCTTTGGTGTTTTCCCACATTCTGGGATGAGTTGTCTCGGTCTGCTTCGACAGTGACTCAGCAGATTGGAGCGTGATCGCCTTGAGAGGCCTGGGGAGTTTCTCCCATTTCTTTGTGTTCCCTGGTAGAGTTCTTGTGGATTCGGTGTTACCAACACTTTATGCGGGCACCGATATTCTACCTAGGAGGTTTTTACCAGCAGGGCTGAGGTTGTCACCAGCAGGGTTGAGGTTGTCACCAGTAGGGCTGTGGTTGTTACCAGTAGGGCTGAGGCTGTTTCTAGCAGGGCTGAGGTTGTTTCCAACAGGGCTCAGGTTGTTTCGAGCAGGACTCGCCAGTGGGTTACCATCCAGTAGGTATGGCCAGTACAACAGTGTTCACCAAGCAGGGATGTCCAGAGTAGTTCCGGGCTTACCTCCAGCTGGGCTGGGCAGTGGTCCCTGATGTCGGGCTTACCTCCAGCGGGGTTGGGCAGTGGTCCCCGATGTCGGGCTTACCTCCAACGGGGATGGGAAATGGTCCCCAATGCCGGGCTTACCTCCAACTGGGCTGGGCAATGGTCCCCGATGCCGGGTTACCTCCAGCTGGGCTGGGCAGTGGTCCCGTCGCCGACTTTAGCCGGGTCGACCTCTAGTGGATTACCCTATTACGGGACTGGGCAGTGTGGAACCCGTCGCCTTTCCTGGTCTCCCTGTAGTGGGAACCCGTCGACCTCCAGGGACCCTCCAGCGGGGCTGGGCAGGGGGTTGCCTGTCGACTTTGAGCAGACCTCTCGACTTCGGGGTAGTGACGAGTTGTGGTTGACGTTCCCCCAGAACTCTCAAGTATGAGGAGCTTTTCCCCCACCGAGATGCACCCTTGTGATGCGACCTAAAACCATGCGAGCAAGTCAGTGCTGCCCAAAGCAGATAGTGTCAAGGTGTCGTGGTTTAAGCCCTTGAATTGTAGTTCGGGGCAGATGTGTGGGATGCTGGGCATCGATGGTGTTACTTCTGCGAGTGTTGGCGACTCATTTTTCTTGGGCTGAGCTACGGGATGGAGATCCCCTTATGATCTTGTTCGGGATTTTTGATTGAGCATATGGTTATGTATATACCTTGTTCCAGTACCCACTTTTGGGTTTGGTTACTATCCCTCCAGGAGAGGCGAAGACGCGCGGGGTATGCCACGTGCTTTCTGTGTCTAGTTTCTCGTGGTTGGATGAGTCTACTCTCCTGCTATAGGTAGTGAAGGCTCGACGAGAAGTTCATCTTCTCACCGTTTCCAGCTCCTTGTTTCTGGACGAGTCTACCTCCTTTCCTCTTGTTGTGTTGAGATGGACTCTCTACTGTACTCTTTACTGAACATTCTGTTATACTCCACTACTTTTTCGGTTCTCTCTACTGCTCACCCTTCGCTACCTCCTTTGTTGCCCCCTTGAGCCTTCGAGGTATCCTACTGAGTATTTTTATACTCACCCCTGCTTGGGTTTTGCCCGCACTTGGTTTGCCCTTGCAGACGATGGACAGGTTGGTCGTGAATTTAGTGGAGCATAGGAGTTTGGGAGCTTGGACCGCGTGTGGTGGTCGTAGTCGGGTTCCTGGTGGGTAACCCTTCCAGCTGTTTGATTTGTTTACCTGTTGCCGGGTTGTGGCACTTTTCTGGTTGGGCGTGTGTTTTGCCCCTTTTTCCTTTTCAGCACTTTACTAGTACTGTTTAGAGGTCGATGCACATTTGTGGTATATATATATCATTTGTTCTTTTTTACTCTACTTTTTCTTTCTTTTACTCTGCACTTTTTCATTGAGTGTGCTGCGTGTGTGTGTACAGGTGCTTAGGCAAAGGCCTCCCCGAGTTGTTGTGCCTTCGGCGCTGGTCGCCAGCCCCTGGCCTATGGAGGCGGGCTTGGGGTAGTTGCGGCTCGAGCTCGGGTAGGGTTGGGTCGTAACAATATTACTAGCTATAAAGTTAAAGTAAAATTTTGTTTACCTTGAAAAATGTATTTTTTGGAAAACTGCTTCCCATCATGCTTGTGGGTTTTATATTAAATTAAATTATTCCACGTATGTGAATTGATTTTTATTAAATTTATGCCATATTTTTAATCATAATAATTAATATTAGGTAATATGGTCCCCATATGTTTTGGATAATATAAATAATAACAATAGTAAATATTTATTACCATAGTAAAAGTAAAATAGGTTAATTATGGGTAAAATAATAATAATAATAATAAGTATTTAACAATGAATAGAAACAATTTAACAATTATGGTATGAATATTTACATTTTAATTTGATTATAATAATTATTATATTTGTTGTTGTTCAATTATAAAAGATTAAATAATGATTTTGATAAAAATTAGAAAAAACATAAATTTTATTTTTTGAGTATTATACAATTTCAATTAAGAAATTAATTTTTATAAATTAATAAATTTTTTAAATAAATAATATTTTATTTAAATATTTTAATTATTTAATTTTTATTATATATATATTATCATATAATTTTTTTAATGTCAAATGTAATTTCTATAAGGGTTTTAAAACTATTATTATTAAAACACCGAACATTTCCCAACAAATGTAGATTATTATTTTAAATGTTAAAATGAACTTAATTGAAAATTATTTAGACAAAATTAATACTATTTTTTGAATGAGAACATTGAAATTATCCAACATTGAATTTTTCTTAATTTTATGATGCTGTCAAATTTTCTGGTAAAAATTAAATACCTTATAAATATACGGTGTGTATTTTAACATCATAATAACGCAAAATAAGGGTAATAAATACTATAAAGAGAGTCTATAAAATAATATACATTTTCACTTAAGAATGTTATGATTATATGTTTATTATAATTTTTTATAAATCCAATATGAATCCTCCAAAACCAAATAATATATTTTAAGGTTTTAAAATCATTTCTTTAAGAGCATGACTCACCTACTCACGAGAAAGGGTATTGTTTTATTATTTTAAAACCATTTCTATATAAAATAATTAAAACCACTATCATTTTATAGAAATAATGGGAAAGAAACACTGAATGGATTGTGTTTTTTGGCTATTTTATCATATAGAGTCCAAAACCTAAGTTTGAGAAATAATAATGAAATCCCCACTCATTTACTATATAAATCTAACCAAGACCCCATTAATCTTCACTCAAAGATCTTGGAGAAGATCCATACTCTAACCTACACTCTCTAGATTCATTCCAAGGCACCCCAACATTCTCAAGAATCCACTCCCAAGCCTTTGGAGTCACACACTCAAGTAAGGTATTTCTCTCTTCCTATTTCCATTCAAGAACTTCTTTTATGTTATGTATATTAAATTTCATTTTTTATGTATATTAAATTCTGTCATGCTTCATCATGATTTACTATTCATGTTACTTTTATACCCCATTGATAGGAATTATTATTCCTGTCACTTTTAGGGGTGAGCATGTTAAGGTAGATTTTAATAAAATGATGTGTTTTCCCCCTATTAAGTTGTTATTTAAGGTACCTAATTCCCAAAGACTATATAATTCTTGATCATCTAGGTTATATTAAGTGTAATATTATATTATAAATCATGAATTAATGTGAAATAAAGAGAAGGTTTGTTATATGAATAAAATTTGATGTTCAGGCAGGCTATTTGTAGTTGTAGGTAATGTTACCAGACATTGATGAGGGCTTATTATTCAGCCTCATTAATCATGAAACATTTTTATAGTGAGAAAGAGTAGGGAAAAATTTATTTTTCTGGATAAACAAAATACAATCCCCAAGACAGCATGACAGAGTTTTGGGTTTTAAGTCTCTTGTCAATATGGTTTCAAAAGGTTCCATCAAAATATATCTCCCATGTATGAGGAGATCCATGAGCATAGAAAAACTAATTGTCCATAATATATGTGTCCACTAGTGTACATTGTATGGTGGGATTTTCCTATAGTAAATCATCTATGGACTTCCCATTCTTTGAATTATGTGACATGAACTAGATTTCATACTATTACAGAATAACCTCCCATCAGGCCAAACACACTATCAGCATGGGATAACTAAGGATGTACATGAATTGTTTGATGCAAGAGACCAATTGGAATTCATGATGCTTCAACTAATGAATCATATTTTTTACTGAAAATATGGTTTTGAGGAAGTTCTTCTCGATATCATAATATCAGGTCTCTATTATTAGCATCATTCCTCTATGGTAGTAGAGATTGTTCTCTTTTCCTGAATCGTTTTTCTATGCAACAAGAGTGTCAAAAAATTGTTCCATGGATGCCACATATAAGATGTGTGGATTTCCTTCCATTGGTAGAATCAGGACCAGTGAGTGAAGTATATACTTCTTAATACTTTGGAGGGATTTTTGGTAGTCCTCATCCCATTGATTGCAATTACCTTCTTCATTATCTTAGTTAAGGGAATATATTTCTTGACTAGGTTGGATATAGAGTGTTGAATGAAGAAGATGTGTCCTTATATCCCCATCAATTCTTTGAGATTTTGAGGGGGTGAAATTTCAAAAAAAATATTATTATTGTCTAGGTCAGCCTAAATGACATGATGGAATAAAACAAAGCTAATGAATTTCCCTTATATTAACCAGAAGGAACATTTCAGTGATTCATCTTTAGAATGAGCTGCTGCAAATTGTTGAAGACTATTTGAAGATACATGAAGTGATCACATTGGTGTTGGGATTTCACTAGGAGTTCACCAAAATATCATTTGGCTATTCTCTATAAGAAGGTATTAAAGATATTATAATGGACATGTTGATATGCAGTGATAGAGTTATTTAATACCAAAGGCATGACCAGACAACAAAAGATATCCCAGTGTTGTATGACGGTAGTGGCTTCCTCATCATTAGGACCCACATTCATCTGATTGTACCCAGAATACCCATCTATGATAAAAAGGGATTATAATGCATAGGTTTCTTTGATCAATAT
Source organism: Viscum album (assembly GCA_963277665.1). Lineage (NCBI taxonomy): Eukaryota > Viridiplantae > Streptophyta > Magnoliopsida > Santalales > Viscaceae > Viscum > Viscum album. The sequence continues at coordinate 1,333,138,867 of OY728165.1, read as the reverse complement.
TTATATGATTGGAAATTGGAATCCATTCTATGGGAAATGTTGATTAATGACTCTGAAATTGATGCATACCCCAACAAGACCATTATTTTTCTTGACTAGGATGATTTTGGAAATCCACCTTGGGTATTGTACTTCTCAGAAAAAATTGGATTTAGAAAAATTTTAAACTTCTTCCTCTACATTAGTTTCATGAGAGGGGTGTGTACTCCTGGAAGGCTTCTTGAAACCTCAATGGTCATTGGGTAAGCCAATATGGTGCATATCCACATCTAGATTCATCCTAGGATTTTTTTTAAGATACCAAGAAAACACATGTTGATGTTACTTTTGAAATGAAATGTATATATCTTTCCCTTCAAGAGGCATGTCGAAACTAATAAATATAGACCACATGTATTCTCCTATTAGAAGAGTTACCTTCTTTAGCTCATCAATAATGGTTCATATTCCCTCCTCAAATGTGGGAAGGGTGTTCCCAACGGCATCCTTTTCTTTTTCCACCAATGATTATATGGAGGTATTTTCAAATGAGATAGGAAATATGAGGGAATCTCTATCATTGTTTGGGTGAGATAGGCCTTGAGAAAAGGCATTATCATCCCCCCTACTAGATTCTTTGTAGAGAGATTCCAGATATGATTTTATTTTATACTATCACTAAGGATAGGAGGAGCATGGAAAAATAGGATTGAGTCTACTACCACAACAATATTTTTGGGTAGAAAATAAACTTTGTTGAACATACCCCGAGGATTTATAGGGGCAGTTCTCTAGCCTTTGGGGATCATAACCTTCATATTTTCATAAACTGTTGGTTATTTTTATTCCCTTTTATTGGAACCTACTCCAGTAAATGTGGCTTCACAAGGCTCAAAGGAGGCACTATCTCCATGTAGCTTTACAAACTTTTTATCTATGGGGTATTTCAAATACTGATGAAATGTTGAAGGTACTGCCACAAAGATGTGAAGATAAGGGCTTCTAAGAAGGAAATTGTATATGATACCTCAGTGGATAACTATGAACCTAACAATAGATGTGAGATCTCCAAACAGAGCTTTGAGTGTGAAATTTTGGAGAGGCCTTTTCTCACTCTTATCATAACCTTTAATGTTTATCATTCTGGGAGATACGTACCCTTCGCTATATCCAAAATATAGGATGGTTTGGATCAGGATGAGGTTGATCCCAGAGCCATTTTCAATTAGATCCATCTGAATGATGACATTATCTAGTCAGCCGAAAACATAGAGGGGTCTGATGTTTCCTTAGATGACCTCTTCCTAATCCTTCTCCATGAATGATTTGGAGACATGACTTTCAAATATCGTTGTCTCCACAAGATAATACTCAGATGCAGAAAATTCTATCCCAAACTCCTATGGGATATGAAAGGCTTCAATGAGTTCCTCTATAAGTTCTCATAAAAGATGTATCACATCCAAGATTGAGATCTTGGCCAGGAAAAGCACAAACTTTTTTTAGAATGAGAAACTTTTGTGTTAGAGGATAGCACTTCCCAACGTGGGGTTTTACATTATTATGTGGTTTAGGAGCTAGGGAGTTTGAGGTAGATGATTTTGATGATTTTATAGAGTTCAAGGTATAATATTATAACTATGGTAGATAACAATGACCTTACTCATTGTATGGATGATCAAAAAATTACACCCCACAAGTTGATCATGTTGGATGACTAGCTTGGATGACCACTAGAGGGTTCTAAGATACCCACATATCTCTATTTGGCCATATAGAGTACTTTCCCATGACCCTCAGTTTCATATATGTCCTCTATGGAGAGGGGACTAAAATATTTGGTTTGACTGAACCTGGGTTGTCCTATATATCCTCATCTCCTTCAACTTCACCCTCCATCTCCTCGATCAGGTACGAGGAACTCATTCTTGAAGGTTTACTAATCATCATTGATGGGATCTTCCATTTTTATTGTGTTAATATAACCATATATGAGATATTCTTCAGACAACGATTCTCTTTGGTGGGGTGGTGTCCATAATTTAGATGTTGTAGGGAAGAAATCTATAAGAGTTCGATCTTGAGTTAGAGATGAATATAACTCTTCCTATTTTTGTAATCTTCCTATTTCTGATGTATGCATCCACCTTTAGAAGGAAAACTCAATGTAACTTCCTGAGATGAAGTGATAGTTATGGGTCTGTAAGTCTATACTCTCAGGGTCCCATGATCTTATTCAAGTATCTTTGGATTCATCATGTTGTAAAACTTCATCCCACAACTGGCTAAATTTTTTTCCAATAACCTTCTTCTTCTAATTAGGAAATGGTTACGTAGGTTACGAACATTGGGAGGGGGGATCCTAAAACATCACCTCTTTGGAATCAACCATACCTTGGAGGGTGTATTTTAAGATGAATAAATTAGGGATGCTATGACCCAGCATTCTATGGAAAGGGTTCTGGTTGGGATGGTTGGTGAGGTATGACTCATTGAGCTTCTTGAGCTATGGAAACCAAAGAAGGTTATTTTCTATGGATTTATATAAATAACTAGGGACTTGATCGTTTCAAAAAAAGTATGTTTAATTCATCCAATACTCAAATCCTGAGTAACAATGATATCTTTTTTCTTTTCACCAAGGTTGATTTTGTAGTTTCTTCTAATATATAGGAGGTTTTTGGTGGTTTGAGACCTGCCCAGGTGCATGAATGGGCACTGCTGATGGTTTGAGGGTAATAGTGGTAGTCTCAACCTTATAGATCCTTTTCCCCTATGTCGTGGGAATGAGTTGGTACTTATCTCGGGTCTGCTGAATAGAAGCTTACAAGCATTATTCTATTTCTACAAGCTCTTAGAATCCACCTGGATATTTCATTAGGATTAAGATGTATAAAAATGTTTCCATATATTTTCAACATTGAGTCCTAGCAATTTCTCCGATGAGAGAGGGATGCTGAGTGAATAGATTACACCATTCCATATGGCTACGAGTTCATAAACGCACTCAGTTTTTTATTGCTTGCAGTTTTTTATGTAGAAATGTGTGTTTCCTCAGTGTGGATGTAACACCCCAAGCTTCCACAGTAAACTTCTTTTTTAAATAATTAAATAGCATGTGATGTACGTAACACCGAGTTCAAGCGCACCATGACCTATCAAACTACACATTTGAAAAAGCAGTTATGAATATTTTTAACCTCAATTTTAATTTTATATATCCCATTAAATTTTAACATTCATTCTTTGTGTTTCATATACATAATACAAGGACAAATTTAATTTTTCATATAATATACGTATCTTTCAAAAAATGTAGTTTTTCAGCCTTTTAATGAAGAACACTTTTTAAATAAAATATTGACACTTTTATGTATTAAATTTGATGAAATTAAATTCTTCTTTATAATAGGGACATAAATATTTAGTTTGGATAAAAGTTTGGTACTTTTTTGATAACTTTCGTATTTCAATGAACAGTGAAAAATACTAAATTTTAATTGAAAAAACGTTTTTAATTGAAATAATTTGTAGTGATAAATTATACATCTGAGTGGTTTTCAAGTATAACTAGGATATATTTTAATCATTTAATATAATTTATGTCATTATATGTATTTTTACATTTAAATTTGATATCAAAACATGTCAATCTTTTGATAGTTTTTACTTCTTAAAAATGCGCTTTCTTATTTTACAATGGGAATTTATTTTATATTAATTTATTCCAATTATATGTTTTGAATTTGGAAAATTTGATTTCATAATTTTAATCATAATGTCAAAATTTTTTAGATAGGTACCTTTTATTTTTTGACATTAGGAATAGTGACTTCAGTAATTATTTTTATTTACCATAGTTAAAGGGTAAATTAGGTAAATAAGGTTAAAAAATAATATTATAATATTATTAAACTACACTAACACAAATCCTAATCCTATTTTATGAGATATTTCTGACCACGGGAATCCTTAAGACAATTTTTGGTCCCCATGGTACCACTTGGGTGTGATAATGACATGTTATAAAAATTCATTTAAAGTGAAGATAATAATAACATAAACATATATTTTTTACTAAATAAATTTTAATATAGGAATATATAAATGATATATATGTCTATAAATAGTCATTATAAAACTAAAAATATTTCCTACATCATGGTATTTTAGTTATAATTTTTATACATTAGATAAATATATTTATTTATGACACAGTGATGATGCAGTGATCACCTTATTAATGAGTTATTCAAATAAATGAATTTCAAAATATTAAAATAAATGTAATTTGTATTTTTTGATACCATCGATGAATCTTATGGATTACATTGAAATATTTGGTACGATTTAATTCTTTTGGTTTGACATAATCAAGTTTTTATGACTTTAACAAAATTAAATTACTAAAAGTGAAAAATTGGCATAAATGTGTTTTTAAAACAAATACTATTTTGTTAAATGATATAAAAATACTAAAAAATTTCAGTTTAGAAAAATAAATTGTATAGTGATAAAGATTTCAAAAATTATCCACTTTAGGTTATCTTGTCATTTTATAGTAATGATATTAACCACGTACAACAGGACACGGTAAGAGGTAACTTATTTTACAAGGGGTTAAATCTAAAAGGAAATGTTAATTTTATGACCTAAACATGTCTAAAACCTATTTTTTGAGAAGATTTAGACCCATTATAATCTTATAATCTAAATAAATAAATTTTTAGCAATTATAAACCGAAAATAGTTTTATAATAAATTAATATTTCAAGCTTTTCCTAAATTGCCCCTCACCTCTTTTATGAAAGGGAATCTACCTTTCTATTTAATTCACACCTCCAAATCCATTTGGATCGGCCAAAAACTACCCAAATATCCTCCAAAATTCCTTCAATTCATCCTAGAAGCACAAATTTGGGCATAAATCAAACTTAATTAGTCCTTTTATACAAATCAGAAGGAGACACCCGAAGAAGAGGTAATCATTTTTCCCTTCTTTCAAAGTTCATTTCTTCTTCTACTTCCTCTTACAATGTTGTTACCCTAATAAAATGACAACTCCAGCATATAATATATGGTTTTATTTTTTTATTATTATGGTATAACCATATTACTATTTTACCCATCCTATAAAAAATACCACTATGCGTAAATTGTTTATAAAGATGAATATAATGGATAAAGATGAATATAATGGATTTCAATAATAAAAATAACATTATATTGTTTATTTAAAATTCATATTCCATCCAATTTCATTTCATTTAACCATTAAGTAAATGATTCCGTCGCTCGTGCGTACTTACAACTTACCGTCTCCACGACACGATGTGACTCATATTCCATGTTCACCATCCAAGAATGATTATAAGAATAAATATTATTAATAATTATGAAATCTATTACATAATAATTCTACATTAATGATATATATATATATATATGCGTGTGTATGTGTGTGTCTGAACATATATTTCATTCACTTACTTATATTCAATACAATAAGAAAACAGAAACAACGTTCATGCGTACGAACGACCTACTATCTCCATGAATGGTGTATTAAATTTTATATATCTATCTATTATGTATATTTATATTATGAATATATATGATATATCAATAAAATTATATATTATATAAGTAATTAAATCATGATCTATGAAATATGGTCATGAATAACAAGTTGAAACACCGAAGATAAACAAAGTGATATTGCCCGAAATGTTGCATTAACATGGAATTGTTAATAAATGGTAATATAAAGTAATAAAAGAATAATATATGATATCTTAAAAATTATTATGATTCTTATATAAGTTAATAATATGTTTAAAAAAATTATATAGGAGCTTAAGACACGTATGGAGAGTATTAGATCAAAGGTAAGGGTTAATTCCTCAATCTCATTATTATTTGACATTGTTTATGTGTAAGTATTTACTAGGACATATTTATCATCCATGACCATGTTTCATAAAAAAAAATTCAAAAGAATTTTTTTAAGGGACTCTAACTAAAACATCATTTTAAATGTTTTAAATATTTATTCTTCTAAATCATTCTCATTAATGTCCATGTTTTCAAAATGGTTTTAAGGATTAATTATATAGACCAGAATGTTTTAAAATGTTAATTCTTTTCAAAAGATTTAGAGTGGTATGTGAAACTTTGATTCAAAAATATATTTTAAATGTATTACTTTATGAATTTTGTGACTTGTAAATGATTTCATGAAAACTGGATATTTCTGTCAATGAGTTTTATTAATAATTTTTAACTATGAAACAATCTTTACTGGATAATATTCTTGATTTAGGTTGATTTATTATAAAAAAATCTTCCATATTTCATTGAATAAGTTATGATATATTTGACTGTGGATGTGATATTTTTATACGATTAATGGTTTACAGTTTAAGTATTGAAATTTCATATGCTAGTTTTAATACGAATATTTATGTTATGTTTCACCCTTTTCATATGAGGAATGCATTGGACTTAGTAATTGATGGGAACAGCCTGCTATAGCCCCTCGATGCATCGGTATGTCTCATGAGACCAAATAGTGTCTTGGAAATGGGCCTTGATATAAAATTTGTCAGTGGTCTTGGAACAAGGCCTTGACATAGTAGTTATTATGTCTAACATTATGCATTCCCTCGTTAGAAAATTAGTTATTATATGTTATTATTCGACTAGTATAATGTCCATGTGCATGTTTATATGGTAATGTTTGATTTATTTTCTACATATTATGTTCATGTTTATGTTTAAAAATTATATTGTTTTTATTATACATAACACCTTAAAATTTTATAGCTTTTACGGAGTTATTTACCCTTACGGAGCATCCAATATCACGTATTTCTTATGTTTTATTTTCCTTGGATGCCAAGAGGTGTATTATGATTGATATTTATGATTAAGCTATGGGAATAATGGAGTTATAAAGGGATTATCTATGCCATATTTCATGTCAGAAATTGTAATGTAATGTTCATGTTGTAATCTATTTTCTAGGAATGCTAAACTGATTGATCCTTCAGGACTTGATTTTTTATAATCATGCCAATGTATTAAAACAATGCATTGGATATGAGCTTCTGGGGTCAAGGCATTACAGTTTGTATCAGAGGAATTTTACAAAAACCTTGGAAATAGATTTAGAAATCTTATATTAGGGATCATAACCCTATGATAGACTTTGATGATAAGTATAGAAGAACCCCCTATAATTTTGGTTAAGTAGGGATTACGTGGATATTCCAAGAAATACATACTTGTCTAGATATTAAATGTGGATGTGGTTTTGGAACATATATACCATGAGATGAAAACTCAGACAATGTATTCTGGTCTTGACTCGGGTTAACCTAGTATACGACAATGAGCCTTACTGTACAGCTGGTTCGAAACTCTCAAGGGATATTCTTAGAATAATTCATATTTTCTTTACAAACTATTATTAATGATTTATGAGTAAACATATCCTCCAAGGAATCATATTTTTGATTATGGATTAGATATCCATAAAATTTTCAATTTATGTAAATTATTTTACTAATTTGTAATTATGCATTATGATTTATAACCTAATATAGTGTATTCCATTACTTAGACATGGAATATTGAAGAAGAAATGGAAATCGTATCAATGCACACAATCAATATAGGGATTTACTTACTATGAAAGATAATGTTAGGGGATGTAATGACACAACTGGTACTGAACAAATTATAACCATACTAGGATAACTAACTCCGGTTATGAATAATAACCTTACCTGAATGGATCATCCTTATCCACAATGTGGAGGATCAATTCTAGACCCCTTCATGAGACAACAACCTCCAGCATTAAATGATACTAAAAATCCTTTTGTAGATAAGCAATGGATACGTTCCTTAGAGAAAGTATTTATTGTTTTGGGGAGTAATTAAAGGGAAAATGTTATATTGTAAGTCAACCATATTTTAAGAGATGCAGGTCAATGGTGGTAATTGATTAAAAACATAGAGGAGGACGAATAAGTATGAAATATGGAATGTAAGAAGTTTAAATAACTTTTCCTAGAGAAATAATTTCCTCATGAACAACGAGGTGATATGGAAAGGCAATTTATGAGTCCGAGACAAAATAATGATGAGTGTGTTTCAATATATGAGGATAAATTCATGAGGTTAACAAGGATTGATATAGACTATATAGATAACCCAATATGTAAGATTGATCGATTATTTGATGTGTTAAATCCATTCCTCCGATGGGCATTTTACTCATAATCTTTAAATTGTATTAAGATATAGTCTCATGGGTTATCAAGAAAAAAAATGAATTCTCTAAGTCTTAGGAAATTAAAGTAATGAAATAGAAGAAGAGAATAGTGGAGAAAGAGATAGAAAAAATGAAATAGGCAAAGAAGCGTTTTCCCTTATGTGATAATTTTCGGAAGAAACACCCTTGTACTATCCTAGAAGGAATGGGAGTTTGTTACGAATGCGGAGAAAAATGTCCACAGGCTCATGATTATAAGTGAAATAAAGATACTATGCAATGTTATAATTGAAAATATGTCAGACATTATGCAAACAATTTTCCAAATATTCAAGGAAATATAGCACAAAAAAAAGAAAATGAATCAAGTTAAACCTTATTTTGTTACTACAGTAGAAGTGGAATAATCAATCTATTTGTGTTTTTGTATTCAGGACTTATATTATTGTTATAATAAAATGAGATATATATAAGGATTTTACTATAGTATTTTTTTTTCTCATTATTGTTTTATTATGATTAAGGTAATTATATATTCATTATGTGACAATAAGAGAAATAATACGTAGTTTGGGGAATCTGATGTTACAATTGATTTTTGATTTCTAGAGTCCTTTTAGACAGGGATTGGAAAAGAAGTATTTTTGATAACTCTAAACATTGGAATGGATTAATTTGAACATTGGATAGTGTTGTTTAAGGTAAAAACATTTCTTTAGATTACTTTTGGAATGTTATAATATTATAGTTTTAGAAAAAGGACAACCTACTAGTCGGGCGATAACCCGTTGCATCGGACAAAGCTGTAGAAATCAAACCCACAAATGAATTGCGATAAGGCTTTATCACCTAACACTTCCCTATAGTATGTACCTTATTATTATAATAGAGTTTTCTTCATTTAAATGGAATATGTTTTTATTTGGAACCTTATACGTTTGAGATAAATAGAATATTTTTGAGTTTTATCTTTTGAATAAAAAGATGAGTTTGTGGTAAGAATTAATTAAAGGATGAAACTATAAATATCAATTAAGTATTCTATTATTATATAAAGTAAATTAAATCTAAAACATTCGGGAAATGATCATAAAACCAAAAATGTTTTTCGTGCACTTTCTTTTGTGATTAATCAAATGGTTCCTTAGATCATCACAAATTTATAGCTTTCATATTGTTAACTTTCCCTTAATAATATTCTCTATTACTCTCCATAAAAACATGATGGTTGGTTTTCTCTTTCATATCCATGTTTTCTTATATGTAACCCCAGTATGTGTTATATTTTGTAACCTTCATACTTACCTTTCATTATTTTAAAATAGAGGTCTCATTAACCCATTTTTTGATGTGGGATTTCAGCTAAGATATTTTGAAATGTTAAACCCCAAGTTTTCAATCCTGGTTTAAATTTAGAGGATGAAATTTATTGGAGGGGATAATGTAACATTCCAATCTTCCACGATACACTTCCTTTTTGAATAATTCAATAGCATGCGATGTACGCAAAACAGAGTTCAAGCGCACCACGACCTATCAAACTAGCCATTTAAATAATGGTTATGAATATTATTAACGATATTTTGAATTTTATATATCCCATATAATTTTAACATTCATCCTTTGTGTTTCTTAGTCATAATATAATATAAGAACAAATTCAATTTTTCAAATAATAGAAGTATTTTTAAAAAAATGCAGTTTTTCCACCTTTTAATGGAGAACCCATTTTAAATCCAATATTTGACAATTTTATATATTCAATTTGATTAAATTCCATTCTTATTTATAATAGGGACATAAAATTTTACTTTCGATAAATTTTTGGTACTTTTTTGATAACTTTCAAATTTTGAAGAATAGTGAAAAATACTAAAGTTTAATTGAAAAATCTTTTTTAATCAAAATAATTTATAGTATTAAATTAAAAATATGATTAGTTTTAAAGTATAATTATATTTTATTTTTATCATTTAATATAATTTATTCTATTAGAAGTATTTTTAAATTTAAATTGTACATAAACACATATTCATCTTTTGATAGTTTTTTATTTCTTAAAACCCCACTTTTTTGTTTTGGCATTGAGAATTAATTTTAAATTGATATCTACCAATTATATGTTTTGAATTTGGAAAAAAGGATTTCATATTTGGAATCGGAATTTTCAAATTTTTTAGATTGGTACTTTTTTATTTTTTTACATTATGAATAGTAACTTCTGTAATTATTTTTGTTTAACATGGTTAAAGGGTAAACCAGAAAAATATGGGTAAAATAATTATATAATAATAATACTAAACTACCCTAACACATGTAAAAATCCTATTATATGAGATATTTCTGACTATGGGCATCCTTAGGACGATTTTAGGTCCCCGTGGGACCACTTGGGTGTGATAATGACATGTTATAAGAATTAATTTAAAGTAAAGATAATTATAACACAAACAAATATCTTTTATTAAATCAATTTTAATATAAGGTAATATAACTTATATATATGTATATAAATATTAATTATAAATATAAAAGCATTTCTTACATCATGGTATGTTATTTATAATTTTTAGACATTAGATAAATATATTTATTTATGACCCAGTGATGATGTAGTGATTACCTTATTAATGAATTATTCAAATAAATGAATTCATAAATACTAAAATAAATGCAATTTGAATTTTTTGATACCATACACTAATTTTATGGATGAAATTGACATATTATATATGAGTTAATTCCTTTTTTTTAAGGAATAAAGTATTTATGACTTTAACAAAAATCAATTACTAAATAGTGTCAAAATTGACATAAATGAGTTTTTGAAACAAATACTATTTTATTAAATGAAATAAAAATAGTAAAACTATAAATTTCAGAAAAATAATTTGGATAGTGATAAAAATGTCATAAATATTTCACTTTAGGTTCCCTTTTCATTTTATAGTAAATATATTATCCATGTACAAGAGGACATGGTAAGAGTTAACTTATTTTTCAAAGTGATAAATCTAAAAGATAAGGTTAATTTTATAACCTAAACATGTCTAAAACCTATTTTTGAGAGTATTTTGACCCATCATCATCTTATACCATAAATAAATCAATATGGAGCTATTATAAACCGAAATTTAATGTAAAATAAATTAATATTTTAAACTTTTCCTATATTTCCCCTCACCTTTCTTATAAAAGGGAACCTCCCATCCTCTTTAATTCGCACCTCCAAATCCCTTTTTATAGGCCAAAAACTGACCAAATATCCTCCAAACTACACTCAATTTATCATATAGGAATCAATTTTGGCAGAAATCCAACTTAATGAGTTCTTTTGTGCTAATCAAAAGGAGACACCCGAAGAAGAGGTAATTATTTTATCCCTTCTTTCAAAGATCATTTTTTTCTTCTACTTCCTCTTACTAGGTTGTTACCATACTAAAATAATAACTCCATAATATACTATATGATGATATGTTTTTAATATTATGGGACAACCATATTCCACTTTTACCCATCCTATGAAAAACAATACAACCCTGTGTGCGTACGTATGGCTTACCATCTCCAGGCCGCGGTGTAAATTTTTTTCATGTACACTTTATTTATATGGGTATAATGATGAATATTATGGATTTAAATAATAAATATTTCAAGTTATTGTTTCTTTGAAATTTATATTCCATCCAATTTCATACCATTTAACCATTAAGGAAATGATATCGTCGCTTGTGCGTACGTACGGATTACTGTCTCCACAACGTGATGTGACTTATCTTCCATGTTCACCATCCAAGAATGATTATAATAATAAATATTATTAATAATTTCGAAATATATTACATAATAATGCTACTATAATTATATATATATATATATATATATATATATATATATATATTGTTTCTGACGCTTTCGCCAGGGTGCGTGCATCTATCTGTGGACGACGCGCAACTGTTTCCCCACATTCCTGCTTTCCAAAGGTGGGCGGCATTTGTTCCTTGTTCAGGTACATCTACTCCTTGATCGAAACGGGATGATGGGATGTCGGTTCTTCCTTCCGTGGATTCCTCCTCAGAACTCATCACCTAGTCTAGGTCTCCCTCATAGATTTAATACATTGTTCGTGAATCTCATTCACGGTGCCATATCTTCATGGACGCCGGTTAATTACACTACTTACATCAAGACTTTCCATAGGATCTTGACATGGTAGCGACCTTCGGTCGGAGTAGACAGCAACATCAGCTATGTCAGGGCATCTCTGGGTGCATGGACATTGGGGAACCTGTATTCTTCCTCATGAGAGGGCAGCTCAAGGGTGCATAACCCGAGGCATCCCGCTTCGAGTGTGGGGAATCATATGCCATATGCATGTACCTCAGTTTTTCCTCAGGTTCCCATGTTTAACACAGGGTATGCAGCATGTTTAACGTCTTGCGAAGACGGCTATGCCAAAGGCGTGTCATTCGAGTTTTTCCTCAGGCATCTCATGTTTATCACGAGGTAGGCTGTGAGTTTAACGTCTTACGGAGATGGTTACGCCAAAAGGCGTGTCATCTGAGGTTTTCCTCAGGCATCTCATGTTTATCACGAGGTAGGCCATGAGTTTAACGTCTTACAGAGACAGAATGAGGTTGATCAGAAAGTCCCATATAGACGGATCAGATTGGTATATCCCTAGGAGAGAACACCTGGAAGGTTTACCAAGGGGATGAATCAGAACGCCCAATGAGGACGGATCTGAGGTGGTGTGCCCCACAGAGGGGAGATGTCACACCGTAATGGCTGATCTGAACACCACTGAGGGAGGATCAGGTGAAGTGCACCCTAGGATGGAGTACACCATGGATTACCATTGGTTGGGATTGAACCTCTTAGAGGTTTCCTACGTACCTTATATAGAGGACATGGATCAAAACCCACGTAGTTCGAAGGGGTAATGAATCGGGGTGTACACAGAGGACAATGACCCGGAGGTATGCTGGGGCTTATATGTGGAAAGCAGCCCATGCACCGCTATGAGCAGCGAGGAGGTGGATGGCATGATCCCACTGGGATGTGGCGGCCCGGGTGAGAATCAGGATGGGTGATGGATGGATGAATGAAGTGGAGGGGGAGTGAAATGGGACCATCGCAGGGGCAATGGTGAAGTTGGGATTGAGCCTTGAAGAGGCTTCCTATGTATCCACGTGGCAGGGAATCAATGTCCGCGTAGTTTGGGATGGTGCCGGTGAACCGATGTGAAGGTGGACCTTGGCCCGATGGATCTTGTCAGCGAACCAATGTAAAGGTGGACCTTGGTCCGATGCGTCAGCGAACCGACGTGAAGGTGGACCTTGGTCCGACGGGCTTCATCAGCGAACCGACGTGAAGGTGGACCTTGGTCCGATGGGCATCGTCAGCGAACCGACGTGAAGGTGGACCTTGGTCCGATGAGAGATGGGCTTGAACCTCGAGGAGGCTTCCTACGTACCATGCCTTAACATGGATCAAAGACCTCGTAGTTCAAAGGGTTTCATCGGTGAACCAATGTGAAAGTAGACCCAGGGGTCCACTAGTGGTGGGCTTGAACCTCGTTAAGGATTCCTATGTACCACGCCTTGACATGGATCAAAGTCCTCATAGTTCGGATTGGTCAGAACGGCTTGCCGTCGGACTGGAATACAGTTTAACGTCATGCTAGACGGGAGTGAACCTTGATGTGAATAAATGACGAGCGGTGGGCTTGAACCTCGTGGAGGCTTCCTATGTACCATGCCTTGACATGGATCAAAGTCACCATAGTTCGGAATGGCGATGGGTGTCGGCGAACCGACGTAAATGAGGGACCTTGGTCCGATGGGAGATGGTCTTGAACCTCTGGGAGGCTTCCTACGTACCATGCCTTGACATGGATCAAAGTCCACGTAGTTCAGGTGAAAATGGGGGCTTGGAACACCAAAAAGGATACGGTCTGGACCAATGATTGTTGGGATTGAACCTTAGGAAGGCTTCCTACATACCATGCCTTGACACAGATCAAAGTCCTCGTAGTTCGGGGGGGGGGGGGGGGGGGGCTTCGTCGGCGAACCGACGTGAAGGTGAACCCGGGGGTCCACTTGTGGTGGGTGTCAGCGAACCGAAGTGAAAAAAGGACCTTGGTCCAAAAGGGGTTGGGCTTGAACCTCAGGAAGGCTTCCTACGTACCATGCCGTGACATGGATCAAAGTCCTCGTAGATCAAGTGGTCACAACGGCTTGCCATCAGACAGAAATGCAGTTTAACATCATGTTGGACGCAAATGGGACTCGACGTGAATTAGATGACGGGTGGGCTTGAAACTCGTGGAGGATTCCTACGTACCATGCCTTGACATGTATCAAAGACCTCGTAGTTCAAATGGGTGTGCAGTTTAATGTCATACGGGACAAGGGAATACAGTTTAACGTCATGCTGGATGAGGGCATGCAGTTTAACGTCATGCTGGATGAGGGCATGAAGTTTAACGTCATGCTGGACGAGGTATTGCCATGGCCAATGCCAACTCTAAGCACACGTGTGTCATGCTCGGTGTGAGAAACAAGATACATCAAGGACCTACCGATCACGCCACGAAGGGTGCATTCGTGAGAAGCGAAGAGGGGCTTATGCGTTAGGTGGCCCATTAGTTCTTGGACTTACTCCAGGGTGGAGGCCCGAGGAAAAGGATAATGATAGTTTCGGGCTTGAGCCTTGAATAGGATTCTTACGTATCCCTATGGAAGGGAATCAAAGTCCACGTAGTTCTTCTGATGATGGCTTACCGCTGATTGGGGGTTTCAACGGCTTACCACTGGATTGGGTGTGAACGAATTACTGCTGGATAAGGATGTGATGGGCTTACCGCTAAATGGGGTCACAACGGCTTACCGCTGGATTGGGTCACAATGGCTTACCGCTGGAAAAGGATGTCAACAGCTTACTGCTGCATAGGATCACAACACTGGATGGGGCTTACGCGAGGAAGCTGCCCAGGTGCCGCTATGGAGTGGCAATGGTGAATGAGGGTTACGCAAAGAAGCTGCCTGGGTGCCGCTAAGGAGCGGCAATGGTGAATGGGTCTTACACTAGGAAGTTTCCTGGGTGCCGCTATTGATCGGCACTTGTGAATGGGGCTTATTGTAGGAAGCTTCCCGGGTGCTGCTATGGAGCGGCACTGGTGAATGGGGCTTATGCTAGGAAGTTGCCCGTAATGTCTTCCTCATGTCTGGCCATGAGGGCATCCCAACTCGCTGGTGGGTTGAGGCATTTACCTATGCGCTAGTGCACAAGAAGGATAATTCCAAGGGGCATTGGAATCATGCCACTATAATCATGGCATTGAGCATCTTACGCTTGGAGCATAAGGCATCTCCTGTTTGGAACAAGAGGTATCCTACGTTAGGAACATAGGGTGCACTACAGTTTAGAGTCTTGTAGGTAGGACTATTGGAATCTCATGCTAGGGGCATAAGGCATCTCTCGTATAGGGCAAGAGGCATCCTATGTTTGGGACATAGGGATTAGTACAGTTTAGAGTCATATAGAAAGGACTATTGGCATCTCATGCTAGGAGCATAAGACATCTCTCGTATAGGGAAAGAGGCATCCTATGTTTGGGACATAGGGATTACTACAGTTTAGAGTCATGTAGAAAGGACTATTGGAATCTCATGATAAGAGCATAAGGCATCTCTCGTATATGGCAAGAGGGATCCTATGTTTGGGACATAGGGATTACTAAAGTTTAGAGTCATGTAGAAAGGACTGTTAGGCAGAAGATGCCTAGAAATGGTTGGTGTCGAGAATTATGCAAGGGCGGCCCTTTATGGTTCAACCTGGCATAAGAGCCAAGTGATTGGGTTTGGAGGAGTTGCCTGAGGAATGGTTCGACTCAAGGTACTCAGGGAATTGATGATGAGAACCCCAACTCATGACATAGGAAATGAACCAAGAGGAATACATCAACTCAAGGTGTTTCATGGTGTGTGGAGGAGTGTCTCAAATCATGGTGTTACATAGGTGGAAGGTGGGAGTTCATAAGGGCGCAATGGAAAATCCCGGCATCCCAGCCCGAAAAGTTCATGGTGCGACTCTCCATTTTTCATGGGGGTCTGTGACGGTAGCGAAGGGACCGACCCGTAGGGCCGGGACCGTAGCCCGGCACTGACCCCGAGCAGGGGTGCAGGGGTGCAACCCCCCCACGGTATGGACTGGTGGGCGCGAAGGTAGGATCCTCACAAAGGATAGGTTTTTGCGAAGTAGCTTTGCGGAGCATGGCCTCGCAGAGCAATGGTCTCTTGTAGAGTAAAGGGGTCTCATAAAGAAAAGGGCTCTCGCGGAGAAAAGGAGTCTCGCGGAGCAAAGGTCTCTCGGGGAGCAAAGGGCTCTCGCGAAGCTTGGTCTCGCGGAGCAGCATCGCGGAGCATAGGCTCACGGAGCATGGACTCACGGAGGATGGTCTCGCGGAGCAGCATCACGGAGCATTGGCTCGTGGAGCACGGACTCCCGGAGCCTCGGCTCGTGAAGCAACAATGCAACGGATCATGGCCTCACGGAGCCGCAATGCGGAGCTCCGCTCGGCCGCCCAAGGGGCGAATTGGCCGTGGCCGTCCGTCCGGAGAAGTGGGGTGAGCTGGGTATTTATAGGAAAGGGGTTCCATGAATCAGAACTCCCGCACCACCTCCGGTGCTTTGCGGCGCGCTCGCGAATGTAAAATTCTTTCGCGGAGAGGTACCACGTCCGGAGCTTTGCGGCGGGCTCGCGAACGTCAAATTCATTCGCGAAGAGGTACTGCCTCCGGAGCTTCGCGGAGGGTTCGCGAACATCAGGGAATTCGTGGAGCTTTACCGCCTCCTTTGCTTCGCGGCGGGTCTTCGCAGTGCGTCCGGAACATTTGATGGGTTCGTAGAGCCTCTCGCCTCATTACTTTGCAGCGGCGCTCCGCAATCGTGGAGGCGGCTTCACGAATGGGCTTTGCGAACCAGTTTTCCAGCCAAACTTCAAATGTCCATAACTCCTAATCTGTAACTATGTTTGGGCCTTACGACCTACCAAATCAAAGCTTGAAAAATGGATTACGATCTTGGATCATGTATGGAAGAATTTGGAAAATTTTTGGGGATGCGTTTTCCAGTTCCAACATATATATATGTACATATATTTAATTCACTTCCATTTATTACGATATGAAAACAAAAACAATGTTCATGCGTAAGTACGACCTACTGTCTCCAAAACAGTGTATTCTATTTTATATATCTATCTATTATATATTTATATAGGATGGATATATATGATATATAAATCATATAATACATTCTGTAAGTAATTAAATCATGATCTATGTAATATGATCAAGAATAAAAAGTCAAAACATGTAAGATAAACAAAGTGATATTACCAGAAATGTTTCATTAACATGGAATTGTTAATAAATGGGAAATATAAATTCATAAAAGAATCATATATGATCTCATAAATATTATTATGATTCTAATATAAGTTAATAATATGTTTAAAAACAATATACATGAGTTTCAAACACGTACATAGATTATTAGACCTAAGGTAAGAGTTAATTCAACAATATTATTATTATTAGAGATTGTTTATGTGTAAGTATTTATTGATACATATTTGACATCCATCTCCATGTTTCATAAAATATTTTTCTAAAGGATTCTATTTAAGTTAATATATTACTAAAACATCATTTTAAAATTTTTAAATATTTGTTTCTCTAAATATTTCTTATTAATGTCCACGTTATCAAAATGGTTTAAAAGATTTATTTATATGCAAATGAATGTTTTAAAATTTTAATACCTTTCAAAAGTTTCAATATAGTATGATACACTTTGATTAAAAAATATATTTTAAATTTATTCATTTATAAATTGTGTGACTTTAACATTATTTCATGAAAAAAGGGATATTTCTCTCAAAGTGTTTTACTGATCATTTTCAACTATGACAAAATCCTTTACTGGATATTATTCTTGATTGAGGTTGATTTATTATAATACAATATTCCATATTTTATTAAATGAATTATGAAATGTTGACTATGTATGTGCTATTTTTATACTATTCATTGTTTACGATTAAAGTTTTGACATCTCATATTCCAGTTTTAATACGAACGTTTATGTTATGTTGCACCCTTTCTATATGAGGAATGCATTGTACTTAGTTAGTGATGGGATGAGGCTAATATATCCCCTCGATTCATCATTAGGACTCACAAGAGAAACTAATGTCCTGTTACAATGCCTCGATAGAATATTTGTGAATGGTCTTGGAACACGGCCTTGACGTAGTAGTTATTACGTCTGGTATTATGCATTCCCTAATTTTGAAATTAGTTATTACATGTGATTATTCGACCTATAGAATATCCATGTTCATGTTTATATTTTAATGTTTGATTTATTTTTTTCCGTATTATGTTCATGTTTATGTTTTAAAATGCTTTGGTTTTTATTACACATCATGCCTTAAATGTTTATAGCTTTCTATAAATTACTTACCCTTACTGAGTATTTGAGATCACCCATTTCTTATGTAATGTTTTCTCAAGATTCCAATAATTTTATTATGATTGATATGCAAGGTTAAACTAGGGGAATAATGGTGTTATCAAAGGATTATCTATACCAATTGTTTTGTTAGAAATTGTAACGTAATGTTCATGTATGTAATCTATTTTCCAAGACTGCTAAACTGATGAGTCCATCAATACTTGATTCCTTGTAATCATGCCAATGTATTAAAATAATGCACCGGATCTAGGATTTTAGGGTCGGGGAATTACAGTTGTTATCAGAGTAAGATTAGAAATAACCATGGAGATAGATTTAGAAATATTATATCTGGGATCGTAACCCTAAGATAAAACTTGATGATAATTATAGAAGAAACCCCTAAAATTTTGGTAAAGTAGGGATTATGTTGATATTCCAAGAAAAGAAACCCTATCTAGATACTACATGTGGACATGGTTTTCGAACAGATGTATGATGGGGTGAAAACTCGGACAAAGTGTTCCGGCCTTGACTCAGGTTACCTGGTAGATGACAATGGGCCTTACTACGTACCCGGTTTGACACTCCTAGGAGACATTCTTAGGATAATTCATATTTTCTTTTCAAACCATTATAAAAGATTCAAAGTAACTATATTTATGATTATGGATTATATATGCATAAAATTTTCAATTTATGTTAAGTATTTTACAAGTTTTTAATTATAGGTTATGATTCATAACCTAATCTACTGTGTGCCATTATTTAGAAATGTCCCCTAGTGGATGAAATGGAAATCATATCAACGCACACAATTCATATAGGGATATCCTCCTATGAAAGATAATGATAGTGGAGGTAATGAAACAACTAGTATTCAACAACTTATAACCATACTAGGAAAACTGACTCAGATTATGAATAATAACCTTACCCATATGGAGAATATTTATCCACAACGTGGATGATCAATGTTAGACCGCTTTAGGAGACAACAACATCCATCCTTTAATGGGACTACAAATCCTTTTGTAGTTGTAAAATAGATAAGTTTATTATAGAAAATATTTCTTGTTTTGGGCAGTAACGAAAGGGAAAAAGTTGTTACAGAAGTCTTTCATCTTTTAGGAGATGCATATCAATGGTGGTCATTGATTCAAAACACAAAGGAGGATGAAGAAGTAGGTAATATGGAATGGTTGAAGTTTAAAGAACTTTTCCTAGAGAAATAATTTCCTTGTGAACAACGAGTTGATATGAAAAGGAAATTTTTGAGTCTGAGACAAAAGGAGGATGATATTGTTGCAACATATGAGGCTAACTTCATGAGGTTAGAAATTCATGAAACAGATTATATATATAACCCAAGAATTAATATTGATAAACCTTTTATAGGTTAAAACCATTCCACTGATGGGCATTGGTCTCAAAATATTTATGATCGTATGATGATATAGTCTCATGTGCAATCAATATGGAAACTAAATTCTCTATATCTTATGAAATTAAAGTAAATCGAGATAAGAATAGAATGGTAGAGAAAGAGATCGAAAAAGGGAAAATGGAATGAAGGATTTTCACTTATGTGATAATTGTGGGAAGAAACACCCTGATACTTGCCTAAAAGGAATGAGAGTTTGTTACAAATGTGGAGAAAAAGGTCACCAGGCTTGTGATTATAAGGTAAAGAAAAAAGATGTGAAATGTTATAATTGTAAAGATATGAGAAATTATACTAACGATTGTCCTAATATTCAAGAAAATATATCTTAGAAAAAGAAAATGGATCATGGTCAAGCTTATGTTGTTACTACAGTCGAAGTGAAATAATTAATGTATTTGTGTTTTTGGATTCAAGAATTATATTCTGGTTAGAAGAATAATGTGATATATACATGGATTGCATTATAGTACTTTTTTTCAATATGGTTTAAATATGAAAAAGTTAATCATATATTCATTATGTGATAATAAGAGAAACATTATGCTGTTGTGGGAATCTGATGTTACAGTTGATTTTAGATTTTTAGAGACATTTTAGACAAATATTGGAAAAAATTATTTTGGAATGGATTAAATTGAACCTTTTATAGTATTGTTTTAGGTTAAAAGAATTATAAATATTACTTTTGGAATGTTATAATACTATTGTTATAGAAAAAGGACAACCTGAAGGTCCATTGATAACCCATCGTGTCGGAAAAATCTACAGGAATCGAACCCAAAACCGAAGTACGACAAGGCTTTATAACCTACCACGAGCCTACATGAAGTCCCTGGTTATTATAACAGAGTTTTCATCATCTAAATGGTATATTTTTATATTTTGAACCTTATACGATTGAGATAAATAGAATATTTTTGAGTTTTATATTTTGAAGAGAAAGATGAGTTTGTGGTAGGAATTAGTTAACATATGAAACTCTACATATCAATTAAGTTTTATCTTATTCTATGAAGTAAATTAATTCTACAACATTAGGGAAAGGATTGTAAAACCAAAAATGTTTTCGGTGTAATTTATTTTGAGATGAATCAAATGGTCCCTTAAATCACTGCAAATTTATGTCTTTCAGATTTTTAACTTTCTCCTAATAATATTCTCTATCACTATCCATCAGAAATTGATTCTTAGTTTTTATTTCATATACATGTTTTCTTACATGGAACCTCAGTATGTTTTATTTATCATAACCTTCATACTTACCTTTCTTTATTTTTAAATAGTGGTCCCATTAATCCATTTTTTAATGTGGGATTTTAACTAAGATATTTTGAAATGTCAAACACCTAGTTTTTAATCTTGATTTTAAATTGCGAGGATGCAATTTATTGAGGGAGGGGATAATGTAACATCCAAAGCTTCCATGGTACACTTCCTTTTTTAATAATTCTATAGCGTGTGATATACACAACACTAAGTTCAAGCGCACCACAACCAATAGAACTAGACATTTAAAAAGTAGTTATGAATTATATTAACTACATTTTCAATTTTAAATATCTGATATAATTTTAAAATACATCATTTGTGTTTCTTATACATAATATGAGAAAAAAATTCTATTTTTTAGATAAATGAAGTATTTTAAAAAATGTTGTCTTCCCAAATTTTAATTGTAAACCATTCTTAAATCCAATATTTGGCAGTTTTATATATTAAATTTTATGAAATTAAACTCTTATTTATATGTAGGACACAAAAGTTAAGTTTGGATAAATTTTTGGTAGTTTGTTTTGATAACTTTCATATTTTGATCATTAGTGAAAAATACTAAATTTTAATTGAAAACAAACTTTTTAATCGATATCATTTATAATGTTAAATTATAAATTTGAAAATTTTTGAAGTATAATTAGATTATAATTTTATTATTTAATATAATTATTATAATTGTAAATATTTTTATATTTAAATTGAAAATAAACACATGTCAATCTTTTGATAGTTTTATTTTTTAAAAACCTGCTTTCTTGTTCTGACAACATAAATTAATTTTAAAATAATTTTTTCCAATTATTTGTTTTGAATTAGGAAAAATGTATTAAATATTTGGAATCATAATTTTCCAATTTTTTTGATAGGCACATATTAGTTTTTGACATTATGAAAAGTAATTTCAGTAATTATTTTTATTTACCATGGTTAAAGGGTAAAGAAGGTAAATAAGGGTAAAAAATAATATTATAATAATATTAAACTACCCTAAAACATGTTCTAATCCAATTTTAAGAGATATTTATGACCACAATCATCTGTAGGAAGATTTGAGGTCTCCATGGGACCACTTGGGTGTGATAATGACATGTTATAAGAATTAATTTAAATTAAAGATAATTATAACATAAAAATATATCTTTTACTAAATAAATTTCAGTATAGGGTTATATAAATAATATCATGGTCTATAAATTTTCATTATAAATCTAAAAATATTTCTTATATCATGGTATTTTAGTTATAATTTTTACCAAATAGATAAATATATTTATTTACGAAATAGTGATGATGTTGTGATTACCTTATTAATGAATTATTCAAATAAATGAATTTTTAAATATTAAAATAAATTTAATTTGAATATTTTGATGGCATACACAGATTTTATGGATTACATAGACATATTAGTAATGTTTTAATTCCTTTTTTAAGGAACAAAGTTGTTATGACTTTAACAAATATCAATTACTAAATAGTGTCCAAATTGACAAAAATGAGTTTTTAAAACAAATACTACTTTTTTCAAATGATATAAAAATACTAAATATATATAATTATTCCAAATAACTTGGATAGTGATAAAAATGTCATATATGATCCAATTTATGTTCTCTTTCTATATTATAGTAAATATATTAACCATGTATAAGAGGACATGGTAAGAGTTAACTTATTTCACTAAGGTTTAAATCTAAAAGATAAGGTTAATTTTATGACCTAAACATGTATAAAAACTATTGTTTGAGATGATTTAGACCCCTAATCATCTTATCCTCTAAATAAATTATTTTCAAGCTATTAGAAACCGAAAATATTATAATAATAAATTAATATTTCAGGATTTTTCTAATGTTCCCCTCACCTCTCTTATAAAAGGGAACCTTCATTTCTCTTTAATTAACACATCCAAAACCATTTTTCTAGGTAAAAACCTTCAAATATATCCTCCAAAATTCCCTCAATTCATAATAGAGGCAAAAAAATTTCCATAAATCTAACTTACAGAGTCATTTTGTGAAAATCAAAAGGAGAGACCCAAAGAAGAGGTAATTGTTTTATCCTTTCTTTCAAAGTTCATGTTTTCTTCTACCTCATATTACTAAGTTATTGCCATAATAAATTAATACCTACAGAATAATATATTATCATATATTTTTAGGATTATGGGATAACCATATTACTCTTTTATCCATCCTATGAAAAACATTACCACCATGCATGCGTATGTACGACGTACCATCTGCACGTCGTGGTGTAATTTTTCTCATGTACACTTTATTTATATGGGTATAAAGATTAATATAAAGGATTTAAATAATGTATATAATATGATAGTTTTTATGTAAAATTCATATTCCATCCAATTCCATACCAGTTAACCATTAAGGAAATGATATCGTCGCTTGTGTGTATGTAAGGCTTACCGTCTCCACAACGTGATGTGACTCATCTTCCATGTTCACCATCCAAGAATGATTATAAGAATAAATATTATTAATAATTATGAAATATATGACATAATAATTTTACTTTAATGATATATTTATATTTATGTACATATATTTCATTCACTTATTTCCATTTAATATGATAAGAAAACATAAACAACATTCTAGCGTACGTACAACATACCATCTCTATGAATGTTGTATTATATTTTACATATCAATCTATTATATATATATTTTTTATGAATATATATGATATATAAATCATATTAAACATTCTGGAAGTAAGTAAATCATTATCTATGTAATATGATCAAAAATAACAAGTCACAACACATACGATAAACAAAGCAATATTACCTGAAATGTTTCATTAACTTGGAATCTTTAATAAATGTGTAATATAAAGTCATAGAAGAATAATACATGATATCATAAATATTATTATGATTATTATATAAGTTATTGATGTGTTTAAAAACATTATACATGAGTTTCAGACACATACAGAGAGTATCAAATATTAGGTAAGGGTTAATTTCTCAATCTCATTATTATTCATGATTGTTTATGTGTAAGTATCTACTAGGATATATTTATCATCCATGTACATGTTTTATAAATGAGTTTTTAAAAGGATTCTTTTTAAGGGACTCTTTAACTAAAACATCATTTTAAATGTTTTAAATATTTATTCTTCTAAAACTTTCTCATTAATGTCCATGTTTTCAAAATGGTTTTAAGGACTTATGTATATGTAAATGAATGTTTAAAAATATTAATTATATTCAAAAGTCTCAAAGTGGTATGGGAAAATTTGATTCAAAAATACATTTTAAATGTATTCCTTTATAAATTGTCTGACTTCTAAAGGATTTCATGAAAAAGGGATATTTTTCTCAAAGAGTTTTACTGATCATTTTTAACTTTTTCAATATACTTTAGTGGATATATTTTTTGATTCAGGTTGATTTATTATAATAAAATCTTCCATATTGTATTGAATGAGTTATGTTATGTTTGACTATGAGTGTGCTATTTTTATACCATTCATGTTTTATGATTAAAGTATTGACATTTCGTATACTAGTTTTAATATGAATGTTTATGTTATGTTTCATGCTTTTCATATGAGAATTAATTGGACTTAGTAAGTGATGGGTGAATTCCACTATAGCCCCTCGATGCATTAGTAGGTCTCATGAGAAAACTAGTGTCTTGGCACAATTCCTAGACATAATATTTGTGAATGGTTTTGGCAAAAGGCCTTGACATAGTGGTTATTATGTCCTACATTATGTATTCTATCATTATGGAATTAGTTATTACATGTGATTATTTTAATTGTATAATATCAATGTGCATGTTTATATGGTAATGTTTGATTTATTTTTTCCATATTATGTTCATGAATATGTTTAAAAAGGATGTTATTTTTATTATACATCATGCCTTAAAAGATTATAGCTTTAGCAAAATTATTTACCCTTACTGAGCATTTGAGATCACCCCTTTATTATGTTTTATTTTCCCAGGATGCCCAGAAGTGTATTATGATTGATATGTAGGGTTAATGTAGGAGAATAATGGAATTATCGTTATGTTATAAATTGTAATGTAAAGTTAATATATGTAATCTATTTTCCAAGACTGCTAAACTTATTGGTCCTTCAAGACTTGATTCATTGTAATCATGACAATGTATTAAAATAATACACTGGCTCTGAGCTTCAGGGGTCCGGGCGTTAAAATGGAGATAAACTATTAAAGGAACTGACGATGAAGGTATTCTTATCTTGAAACAGATCCTATTAGAAGTATGTTGTTCCAAAAAAATCCTAGAACCATCAAAGTAAATAAAAAACCTTATCTTGGTTGCCTATTGCTGATCTTTAGGGCCCATCATTGGACCACATTGGGACATGAAGTGTGTGAGATGCTGTTATGGGTCTCCCACATCGTCAATGGTTGAGAAAGTAGGATTTTTAAAATTTTGTGGGGGAAAAGTTTCATCCACCCTTTCAGGATAAATATTTCTCTCAGACTGTATAGGTGTACATCACCCTTCTATGGATTCCATGTGATTATCTAGGGACTCTATGGAATCTATTAGTTCTTGATCTACAACTTTATTACCTGCCTATTTTCTATAGGGATAAAGAATGGCTTGATGAGGTGTCCCCTCTTTTATATCCATCTATTTATCCATTTTTTCTAAAACTAAATGATCACCCTAAATTGAGAGTATGTCCCAATAATAGTCAGAATTCATAATATTATTTTACTTTATCATCTTTGTAGACTAGTTTCCTGGATCCAGAGTTAGTCTGACACTCAAACACTGATCTTGTTAGAGGATCTATTATTTCCTAATTTTTTGGTGGAGGGATATTTGTATGATTCTGAGGATGATACCTAGTAAGAATTTTACCCTGAGTATCTTATCATTGAGTTGTTTGAGATTTTGTATCTCATTTTAATATTATTCTAATTGCTCCTCTATGGAAGGAATTTCATATCTTCTTGGTTAAAAATGGGATATGGAAATTTCTTTCTATTTATCTAGAGTAGGGTTCTGCTGTAGAGGTGGAAACTCAATATTTGAAGGTTACATGTTTTGGATTCTTCTATAGTTTTGAGAATTTTAAGCCTTAGTGGGTGTATCTAAATCATCTTCTCATGGTATATATTCTATATTCCACCCTTCTATATCAACATATTGCTCAACATTATCTATTGTGCTGATGGTCTTGACATTAACCAATATATATCTGGAGGTGGTAGTTGTCCCATTACTCTCATCCCAATAGTATGATTTTACACCACTTGTGTTAGGTTTGTTTCTTGAACCCTTTTCCATATTGTATAGTTTTGGATTGAGACCATGACAAGGTTTGATTGACTACGCCATTTTTCCTCTTATTTGGGTCTGTGAATAGTGACCTCAAGGGAGTTTTTGGTCATTTTTTCTAAATAGGCTTTGAATAGTATAGGTTCATCTTATGGTGGGAGGAATAGATTGGATGTTGACCATTGATATTTACCTCCCAAACTAGAGAAGAATAATTCTCTATCAAGTAAACAAAATGATGAAAGTACCCCATTCCCACAGGTAGGGGACTATAAGGGGCCTCAATTTGAATTTTTTGATGCTGTTGTTAATGATTCAATGATTCCATTCAAGGATATTATGACTCCTAGGATGCTCATTGTGATATAAATGCCTCTATACCAATTGTATGAGTTTGATCTTGAACTGCTGTTTATTTCTCAATACCCACCTATGGGATGATGAACCGGGTAATGAGGATTGAGAAAAATGCTCCCCCTTCCTTGTGGGATGGGGTTTGATTGTAGCTGATGATGATATATAATAGATATACTAAGGGATTTATGTTCTAAGGGGTGGATGTAGTTGAATATATTCCACCAAACCAAAGGGATATGTTCTCTCCTAGAAGGCTTCTATGGAAGTTGCTATTGTGCACTATTTGATTTTGTGTAGCTATGCACATGTATGGTTTGGGTGAAATGGAAGCCCATGATAGAATTCACTCTCTATGAAAATTTGTTGGGTTGACTGAAACTTCAGCTTCCATGTTTGAAATATGTTCCCATTGCTTCAAGGGGCCCGGTTTAAAGACCTCTTGACTATATTCTCCCTCTATTCATTATGTCTTGGTACCCTGGATGTGGGGTAATTTCATTAATGTGACTAAATGGATCGGATGTTACCTAGACCTATGATCTTTCTAGATGCTATGACATTATAGAACACCATATCTGTGGAGTTATGCTATTTTAGAGGTGTGGTAAAGTACAACACTATACAATTTTTCAATATTCGAATACAAATGCATGATAAGGATTTAGTGATCAGTTTTTGATGAGTTGTGATGCAATGGAAGAAAGTGTGTTGTTGATATGCATTGTGATTTTCTAGGTTTGGGTCTCGATCCATGGATATAGAAGGTATGTCTAGATAAAAATAGAGTATCTCGATAGTCTAAAGGTGACCCTCATATCCTAAATAAGGTAGGTGTCAATCCTTCAATCCTTATGAGTTTCCACCAATTTTTCATAGGTAAGGCATGAACTCCTTCTCTACCTCATCTGAGAGCTCTTATTCAGAAGTGGAAAAGATGAAAAACATGATGGGGAGGTTGTTTCTAGATAAATATCTCCATATTTCAATTTTGGATTCCTCATCATCATACTTATAAACCTCTATCTTGTTAGACAACATTAGGTGCTTCTTGGGGCCGCCTACTGATCGAAGTGGAGTGTTGATGGATATTGATGAAGAAATATATATAGTTGACCTAGATATTTTTAAAAACTATATATATAAATGGGTTAAAGTTTTTTATACCTCTCTATATGTAGGTTTATATGAAATGGGAGTATTTACATGTTCATGGGAGATATCACTATTGGGAGGTTGACCACAATGGATGTTAGGAGTAGATTCTCTGTGACCCATCTACAAATTACCATGGGGAGAAATATTTGGGTAATGATAAACTTTTTATTCAGTTTAAGAGTTAAAGGACCCTTAATGATTTGATATTGTGTCTCAAAAAACCTCAAGGACACAATAAATGAGTATATTTGGGATATAAACCTCATTCTTTAGCATGGAAACAATACAGATAATTGCCTTTGGGATTGTGTAGGGATATGAACTTTTTTGTATCACTGTTTTCTGAATATGTTGATAACTATCTGGAGATGTGGGGATATGAACCTGCTCATGAGAATGTCCTGGAATATTCCAATGATATTCTTCATTATTGGTAGGAATATGAGCCTTCCTATGGATGTTTTCCAAAATTGGTTGGTCAAACATCATTGAAACATGGATATGGGCCTGATGAATTCCCTTCCAGAATATGCCGATGAACCTATGAAATGGTATAAAGAATATGAGCCTCCACCTCTATAGCCTCTGAATGATTATAGTGCAGTCCTTCATCGGTGGATGTAGGGATATGAGGATGGATTCTATGAGATACTTTAATATGGAAAGCATCCTCACTAGAAGGAATATGAGCCTATCCATAGTTTTTTTCCACTCTCACCTCATGGGAATCAGTTAGAACAAATATATGATCCAGATCTCGAGTTTTTGTAGTATGCTTTTAGTGTATTTTGAAAATAATACAAGCCTATCTCAAGGAATGTGCTTCTCTCACTTGGCGATCCCCAGTCAAAACAGGGTAATAAGCTAGATCAGGAGCCATTAGAGTGTGATGCCCATATTTTTACAAAAGAATGTGTTCCTTCCATGAGGAATATACCTCTCCCACTAGTTGATCCTCGGTTGGAATGGGAATATGATCCCAATTATAATTCTATTAGAATATGCTGATAATCCTCATAAATGTCAGTTATAATGTGATATTACTCCAGAGAAACCACTTATTCATAATAATCAGAGTGGTATGATGTCATGATAGTAGGGATATCAATATGCATTTGTCCATGTATCTGAACTAGTATCAGGATATACTATATGAGTTCTTTAGCTGTTTCTAAGATATAATGACAATTTAGAAAAGTGGGCACAATAATGTAATACTACACATTTTATGTCTCCAATATATACTGGACGAAATATTAAATTAAATTGGGGATATGATCCCACATATTTCCTACTTGTTCCATCATAATATGTCGATGGGCTTCATGCACGTGGGTAGGAATATGCATCTCCCCCATGCATGCTATAGGAATATGCCTGCAGACTTGTTCTGAGTGAGAATTGATATGGGCATGCTCGCTGGCTGTTGACACAATATTATGATGGTATTTTTTAGTTAGAGTGGGGATATGAGCCCAATATAAGTTATCCAAAGACTTCCACACCTGATATGTCATCCTTGTTCCCCATGTATGGGAATTAGATGTGGAAATATGTCTGGAAGTACCCTCAGTAGGTGACTAAAGGTCACCATAGGGATAAAACTGGTGACAATGGATGATAGAAGTCCTCCTCAGTGGGCCCTATACCAGAATACATCTGTAGTTTACCCCTTGGTTCACCTTCATCAAACAATGAACTAGGTGATTATTTTGATTTGAGTATAAGTTTCTGAGGTAGTTGGTAGTGGTGATGAGAGACACTATCTTTATTGAATAATTCATTAGGCAATTTAGAATTTTTGATTTTATCATTAGAATACACTCATGTTCATCCTCAAGGGTTGGGATTGTACCATGTTATTTTTATTCCATGACTATTGAATTCACCACCTAACCTTGAATATTTCGTTCATGTGAGGTCATTATGTGACACATAGGGGTTGTAGTCATAGCTAAATTTCCAAAAATGGTCATTGGATGAAGACATGATCTTAGGTCAGGGTGTTATTTGTGAGAGTAGTATATAAATTCATGAATAAATTAAGGAAAATGGTCCCCAATCAGTGCATCATATTAGGCATAATACTTTCTCAATAAGATATTCATGGGTAACATAATTTTCCTTTCTTATTCCTAGTCAGACCATTCTGATCATGTGGAATTATCAGAGCAAGGCTTAACTTATTTCAAGGGAACCCTTGATAAAGAAGATCACCTGATCAATTTTTTCATTTCAAAGATTCACACATGGTGTTCCATTTTTGTTTTCATAAGAAGTATGAAAAAAATTTCTGGACACATGGTTAACCGATCATTTTTCGGTTTGAGAGATTCCCATCATGTTCACTATTTTTGTTTTGACAGAAAGTGCTCATGCATGGTTTGGAAAAAATGGTTTGACTGTTTGATTGTTGGGGATTTGATTTCTTTACAATCATTTATTTCATATTCACCATTCTTCTTTGTCTTCCGCAGAAACTCCCAATTGTTCCAACATCTATAATTGAGTACATTATTTCTTTCTAAAGGTAGGCTCTCAATTGAGGTTTCATAACCAATGTCACTTAGGAATTGACATTGGTCAAGAGGATGGGAGGTTGGTCTCATCACACCCTTTTGGGAGAATTTTTTCCTACTTCAGGACTCTTTTATAGATTTAAGATATCTTTAATAATCTCTTCCTAATATAGATACATGACTATTTACCCAAAAAATGATCATGTTTTGAATCCTCTATATAAAAGGGTTGGTCTATTAATGAGTCTATTTTTATGTATGTGAGGTTCTTGACAAATTTACCCTTAATGGAAGGATTCTTATATGTTTAATCCATATAAACGGGAAAATATTAATATTTTTTGTCTTGGGTGGTGATTGATTTTTCAAAGAGGGGATTGAGCTGTTATGAGGTGTCCTGCTTATCTTTCTTATAATAGGAATTAAAACCCATGAGGTTTGTTAAACCCATGTAGTATTACATCAAATGGAAAGAAGATATGAGAGGGAAATTAGGCACCAGGTATCAAGATCAATCATTAGGGAAGTTTCCTACATAACTAGATTGTTTTAGGAATCAGAGTCATCATATTTCAATCATGCCCTTGGGACATTCCCAGAGGTGGATGCCCTTGTATGGGGGTATTCATATCGTGCCACTGATCAAGGATTACACACTAATGTTTCCCTGGCTGGTGGAGATTCATGATGTGAATGATATGGCCATTACAAGTCCCTAATCCCACATGATCCATACTCGGTTTGAGAAATAAGGGATACCAATTAATCAGTTTCACTACATATATATGCAAGGCTTATGGGATGGGGAAACAATTTGGATGTTAAATATAGAGGTCAACCCTATAAAGTTGTCCTATTTATCTTGGTTAGAGAAGGAATTAGAGTAATCATAGTTTAGTTGTCTTCTCTATCAACTTATAGATGAGGAAGAATGATAAAACCATGAGAGATATTGGGTCCCAATGGTTGAAATGTCAGATAAATGGAGGAAAAATTGCACCGAATTGGATTCCAATGTGATATTAGTCCTTAGAATGGTTCCCTACATATCTTGGTTATAGCAAGAATTAGAGTTCTCATAGTTCATTTTGATCAGGGCTTACACACTCATGTTTCTATAATATATCCATTGTATACCATTATCATGTCCTGGGATGCCTACTTGACATGGCTTGATTGTCTGCCTGACATGTCATGGTTTTGTGAGTCACCTGTATAAGGATGTCTGAAAATGTCTGGTTTCATAGAGGGAATGTACAAAGATAATCACATGATTTAGTTGACTTTCCCAAAGGACATTACATATTCTGAAAGGCATGTCTGAATGCTATTACGTGATCCTAGATGGCTAGTCCAGAGGAAATTACGAGGCCTAGTGGACGTGTCTTGGTTATCTTCCTAACATGTCTAAGGATGTATGGACATGTATGATGCAAATATCATGATCTAGGATGATATGTATGGAGTAATTTTAATGTTTAGAGGATATTTCGTGATAGAGGCTGACACTTCTAGAGGGTGTCACATGATCTGGATGACTTGCCTAGGGGATATTTCATGATCAAGGATGACCTATCTAGAGGACAATGAGAGACCTAGCTGACATTTCCTGGTGTCACCATATATATTGGGTGACATGTCTAAAGGAAATCGAAAGATTTGGTTGGAAAGTCTATAGGACTTCTCAAGACTAGTGTTTCAAGATTTGTGGGCATCATTCAACATTCTTGAAATGTCTAAAGGACATCACATAATCCAAATGGAATATTGATGGAACATCACATGACTTGAATGACATTTCCCAAATATATCACATTATTTGGGTTAGTCATACGAAGAACAGGAAGAGTAGTGAATCTTCCTTCTCATAATTTTTTGTATTTTAATATTTATACCAGTTTTTTATTGCATATGTGCCTCATTTTTTCAATTTTTTGTTTATTTTAGTTTTTCACATAATGCAGCCGACATGCAGGACCTCCTTCTAATAATTTGGATGACAAGTCATAAGTACTATACATAATCCATCAAGTGATCATGAAAAGTGACTATGCATTCCACATGATCCCTTAAGTTGATACTAGATTTTACATGGTAAAAGACCTTTGTGATTACATGACCAGTTTATCTGAGAAGTCCAATCCTATGATCGTTTGTGTGATAGATTAGGGATATGTAGGTTCATAATTTTTTTTATGAGGGGGAGAGATTTATAGGACTCACTTATCATGTTATACTCCACCTTTATCAGTGTGTATATCATGGATTTGGGGTTGAGTTGGTGCATAGTTCAGGTGTAATGTGATTTACATGACCAATTGGGGGATCATCCATGGTGCCACATGATAAACAATGGATATGGGAAGGTTTCACCTTTTCCATTTTTTGGACCCAAACCAGTCAAAGGGGTTTCACTTAACCATGTTGACATGTCAAGGGACTTCTATAAAGCATTGAAAAAATGTATAGAAGTCTTTGTGAGACCAGGATACATGTTGGAAGGCTTTCATAGAATAAAATTTGACTTGTCTGGGTAATTCCATGAGACAAAGGTGGATTTCAGGGGTCCTTTAAGAGATCAAGTTGTTACACCAAGGGGTCTTTCAAGATCAAGATGGATTGTCGTGGGGGGCCTCACATGATCAATGGAGATCACTCAAGGTGTATAAACCTTTTTTCATGAAGGCCAATATATCCTCTCTCTACAAGAAGATTCCATATTTTCCCCTTTTATTTACTTCTTTATTTTATGAGGGTCAAGGATCTCACAAAATCATGTGAGTGTTGTCAAAGAAAATATATCTCCTCATCTATAATGAATCATGTGACTAATAATGGGTCTTGTGGTGATGCACAATAATTTTCATGGAAGCCCATTCTGATTGTCTATGGTACCAAAGGTACAACACATAATCGAATGGATATGTCTGAGATACATCACATGATGAAACTGACATGTCAGTGGGATTTTTGGCAACAAGGTAGACATGTATCCAGGGCTCTGTGGTGTCTTTAGAAGCACATGAGAATTTCACATGAAGATCAACAGTTGTATATGGTGTCTTCCTTTAATATATTCTCACCCTTTATTTTATAAGACTTTTCAATGATTGGTAGGCATCCACCAGTTGACAAGATTCATGCAGAAGAGGAACTTGAATGGAATCCTCCACATGAATAGTGAGTTTCTTAGACACCTTCACAAGAATGGGAGGTGGGGGTGGTTTGTCAAAGTGGATCTTTATGATATCAACAAAGTCATGCACTACACATGACCTATTCTCATAGACTTTTGATGGTCATGCGATCGTGTGTCCTCTTGAAGGGAATGCGATTCATGTTTTTTCCCACATCCTCTTCCTTTTCATTATAGTGAAAATAACACCCATTCCCTAGGAATTTCTCACCTTGAATATTTTCTGATGCTCATTTTATGGGCATCAACAAAGTTTCAGATAAAATGATTCTATATGATTCATTGTGGATCATCTCACAATGATATTTAGATTTATTCCAATTCATGAATCCAATATAGTGAAATACTTATACAAACTCTACATTCTTAAATTGTAATGATATATGGTGTTATAATTTTAATTGTGTCAAAATTGGAACCAATGTTTACATCTCAGTTTTCGAAGTCCTTATAATAGTCCCTATAAACAAAATTTCTTTGAACACAAAATATCATCATCAAATAGATAGAAAATACAAATGGAAAATTCAAACATTAGAGGACATTTTTTGGGAATATGTTATGGATTTTAGAGGATCATGGGAAGATAATATTCCATTAGTAGAGTTCTCATATAGTAAAATTTATCGAACCTTGATACATATGGATCCTTTTAAAGTATTTTACAATGATCCTTATCAATCACTATTTTTTTGGGTGGGAATCGGCGAGACTTCACTTATCAGACCTAGACTATTTCATGAGACAATGAATAAGATTAACATGATCACAAAGTGAATGAAAATAGTGTATATTCATCAGATGTTTTATGCATATCATCATAGATGGCCATTATCACTTGAGGTAGCAAGTCATGCTTTCTTAAGGATCCATCCAAGGCAATGAAATTGTTGTTTTAGTAAACAAATAATGTTATCTCTATAGTAAATTAGACCTTTTGAGGTAATTATATGGTGGAATATATGGATTATTAGTTGGATTTAACACTAAGGTCCATTCCCATGCATAATGTTTTTCAAGTATCTCAATTGAAGAAGTACCAACTAGATCCTAACCATATCATTTAGTGGGACCATGTTGTTTTGAACCAGATTTTACATTGATTCATGTTATAGAACCAATTTTGAATAGGCAATAGAAGATATTTTGTGGTAAAAAATCTATTTAGTATGGGTTTTATAGCATCGTGGTTAGATTTAGAAAAAGACATGGTAGCGTGAAAATGAAATGATCGACCAGGGGTATAGTTCTTCCAAAACAACATTGTTTTTATACTTTCTATAGACAAAAAGATCAATGGTGGATAGAATTTGACATCCCTTGTTTCAGATACTTTACCATTTCCTTGTGTAATTTATGCTTATATAATACTTGGGTTATATATTGTGAGGCTCAAGGAAGTTTTTATATATTTAAAGTTATTTATGTGGGTACATGGTTTGTGTATGGTTAGTAGAAACCATGAATCACCTCTAGAAAACTATGAATCATTCTTTGGGAGTCACTGAAAAGGTGTGTAGTTGGTCCATGGTTTGGGGAAACCATGGGAGTTCCCAAGGAAAGTTATTCAAAGGAAAATAGACAGGAAAACCTGGTTGACACGTGGTTTGTCTATATTTATGAGAAGTCCATATAGAGTATGGGCTTGAGATAAAAGAACCACATAGATGGTTTATAATTTTCTAAACCATGTGTCCCATACCATTTGGTTACTTGGAATTTCTAATAGCATGTTCATGGTTGTTGTGTGGTTTGAATAAATGTGTGACCTAACAATGATACATAAATTTGGAACCCCTAAATTTGAGGTTGTAATCAAAATTAAGTTCATACACCCTCATTAGTCACATAATATCATAGGTTATTGAATTAAATTTCCTCCCATGTTTCATTTTGTGATTCCTTTTGATTTGGATACAACTTTTATTGAATCAAAGCATGTTGGTGATCCATAATCTTTGGTAAGTCATTTTTCATCCCTATTCTTCTTATATCTACTCTTCTTCTCGCTCCCAAAACCACAGATCTATTTCATGATGTATAGATATATGTTATGTGATTGTGGTATAGATGTGATTTGATTGGATATATTAAAGGAAATAAGATCAAGGGATGGATTTAGAAGATATTATTTCCATTCTATATTCTCACAAATTATTGAGAGGAAGGAGGATTCCCTATAATCTCTACTATTATAGAAGAGATAGGCATATTTTTTATTAAATGTTTCTTTGGATTATCATGAAAAAATTTGGTGATCCTAGAATAAAACCCTTTTTGATTATGGTGTCATGAAATTTGGGAAATTGGATGGTTTTTGGAAAGTCCACTTGGTTTATAATTTTAAAATGATAGTTTTAATATTAATGTATTTTTTTGATTCAAACAATTTTTTTGATAAAATATATTCAAGAAATAATTTTTTATGTGAAATTTTATTTTTCATGGAGCTTTATAATTCATGGATGGTGTGAGTTCATTGTTTGGATGCAACCTAAGATAAGGGTCATCTGAGGTAGGGGAATTTTAATTTATTAGACGTAACCCTAGATAAGAGGTTTGCTCTATTGGGGAACCTATAAATTGATCTCTTTGTGAAAACATGGTTAATCGTTGAGAGACCACTCATGAGTAG
Organism: Viscum album; assembly: GCA_963277665.1. NCBI lineage: Eukaryota > Viridiplantae > Streptophyta > Magnoliopsida > Santalales > Viscaceae > Viscum > Viscum album. Next base: position 1,333,102,198 of record OY728165.1, on the reverse strand, counting down.
TAAACTGTCACTTGGGATGAATGCATGAGTATGTGGGTGTGTGGGGGAAACTTGATAATGGTTATTCCAAATGATGAGAAATAGTTTTAAGACTCTATTTATTTTATATATATATAAATAATTTCTGATTTTTTATATAAATAGGTTTAATTGATTTTAAACTATTTTAAATAAAATACAGTAACCAGCTATTATCCTAGTGTCCTGAGTTGGGAAGACATTGGGGAAATTATATTGAGATTATACTCACACCTTCTTAGTAACATTTATGCATTTGTAGATATCATATAGTAGGATACAAGGAAAGGAAATGTAACTTAATTTTCTTATGATGCTTCCCTATACCTGGGGAATAGAAGGTAGTGTTGGATATTAGAGCGTGTTCGGTTGGTACCTAGGATTATGTTTTGATATCTTAGAGTCTTATGGTATTTTTTTATCATTATACATCTTTTCTTTTGTCACTCTGATATTGTTATACTATTGGTTTTTATTTAGTTTGTATTATTTTATTAAGGTGTCATATAGGTGTTTAGATGTTTTGTTGTGTATTTTCTAGTTTTATTTCATAGGGAAAATTGTCCACCAACAGTTCCATAAAACCTTAGCATTTAGTGGAAGACATGGTTCCTTGGGGTTGTGACCTAAGGCTATTAACAACACCATCACTTGTCAAGGAAATGAGGAAGGGGAAAGATGTTACACATTTCCCTTGATATGTTATAGTAATTAATGAACCTATTTACATTATTACTTACCAAAACATCCAAAATTTAATTAGGATAATGTGACATTCACTGTATTACAGTAAATAAACGCAACTCCTTATATTTATTTTTACCACCACACCCTAAATCCCTACTATGATATCAAGTGAAGTTCAATTTTTATTTTAAGTTCACTTTTTATTTTTACTTGAATAGTACTCTAGGAAAAAATGATATTCAATTTCTCATGGTAAGTAAATATAACCTTTTACATTTATCTTTTACCATCACATATCCTGAAATTTTTAAGAAATTAAGTTAAAATAACTTAAAATTATAATTCATATAATCTTTTATTTATTAAACTTAATCTTATTCAAGTTCAAACATATACACCCAAGGCTCTTAGATAATATATTCTCTTCAAGATATCATTCCAAGATACATAGATACCTTTTTGTTTAGGAAATAAATATTATTTATTAGGAGTTGAAATATTAAAAAGAACTATTTTTCTATATCATATATGGTATCATATGTGTTTCAAATATTTTTTCTCTAAAAAAGACTTATACTTTAAAAAATTTCACTGATGGGTGGAGGGAACTTATTCGCTCATCCTTGAAAAAATATTTGGATAAAATACTTTTATCCTAGATAAATCATTTTTATCACAATATTCTTCTCAAAACATGTTATAGAATCTGACAAATCATAAACCATGTGTATCATATAATATTTTTCATGAAACCCATTTGTTAAAAAATTACTCCTCTTATATTATATGATAAATAAGATAACCATACAAAATTTTTATTTTGATTTATTTAAGATTGATAAATTCCATTACATTAAAATATTTGGTGTATCAAATTTTTTTCTTCATAATTTGAGTGAAAAATATAATATATTTCTATTTTCCCATCATTTTTTAACTCAGGTACACTTAAAAAATTTGTAAAGTATAAATTTGGTTTTATATAACCTTTAAAACCATAGAATTAAATTCTATAACATTGACACATGGCATGGAAATTCCATAATATTTTCTAAACCCTTCTAGGTGTCTCAAAAAATTCCATCCTATGGAATAATTAATCCTTCCTAATAATACATGTTTTTAATTAACCAGACATTCCAATCAAAAAAATATTAATTCACTCTCAAAAAAATATTTATTCTCTGATTTTAACTTTTTCCCACTTATATTGTCAATAAAAAACTCAAACCCATACATCATATTCCTGAATCATTAATCTTAAAAAAATTGAGAATAAAACGGTAAAGGCATCTGGAACTTATTCATATTGCAATAACATTTTCATATATGATATTAAGATGGATTCTTTAACAAAAATCAGTTTTTAAAAAACCCTTAGTCTCGCTAAATCATTTTTATAACCAATCAATTGAATATATGAGAAAAGACTAAAATTCCTTTGGAAATATTACATAAAATTCCTTTAAAACCATAAGTGAATATTTATATGTTTCCATAGGCATTTATATTCATCTATTGAAAAACTTTAATAGTTTTTACTTAGGTTTTGGTTTCTCTAACACATTGAATTTTTCTTTTTATTGATGAAATCTTTTTAAATTAACATCCATAAGAGTTTCTTAAACTAAGAAAAATCTTATTCTTACATAATCAATCTCTAAGTAATTATTATTAATAATGGAAATATTATATAAAAAATAGATTTTACTAAATTATTACCATTTATTATACACATTTAATAATTACCTTTATTAAATTTCATCCCACCAAAATGATGACCCATTTTGATACCATCATACCAATTAGTAATCAAAGATCCATATTTCACTCTGAAATTATTCCTCTATATCAATTATCTTACCATTTAGTTATTTAGGTAGGTCATAATCCCAATCGTATCATATATGACTCTTGGATATTATAGTGAATAACTATTTCCCAAAATCCATCGCATATATTTACATTACTCGATTATTATGATATCCTAATCATTAAGGTTTCCCATCGAAGTGTAACCAAAATAAAATGCTAAGAAAATTTCACTTAACCATTAATTTAACCTCATTACATTATTTCCATACAAAATATAATCAATGAGAAGCCAACACTAACTACCCTTTTTGATTATCAAGTTCTCAATAATTTCTTCTCTAGAAGGAATATGGTACTCTGTATTTTGAAGGGGAATTAATCTCACCATCTTATATCATTTTATTCCCATAAAAAATAATCATTTTTATAGTGATTTAGTTTTGATTCTAATTTCTACTACCAAAACAATATTTTCAAACCATATTAATTTGTAACTCTTTACACAACTCACAATTTGTGTTACTTTCACCGAAATTGAATCCATAAATATTTACACACATTCAATTGCATTCGACTTATAAGGTAAAATAAATTTTCATGCAATGATTTATAATTATTTTAAATTATAAATACCATCATAATTAATTTTGGATCCACATATATTCAACCTCACCTTTCTAGAACTAGGAGTAAGCCTCCAGATCAATAAGAAGTCTAAACCAAAGTCCCTCTACCGAAGGAAGATTTACTATGAATAGATTCCAATTCATCATAAATGTAATACCTAATATTTATAAAATATATTAGATAACCAAATTCAAGATAATAATTTTTATTCTATGCCAAATTCAAGGTATATGAAAACTAAAACCATTTTCATTTCTAGAATTTAACTCCCTAGATACCTGTATGATAATCTATGGAAGTAGTTTAATAGTCTAAAATAAAGAATACACACATTAATAATATAAAACCTTTATAACTATGAATAATAAACAAGTGAATACCATTTAAATAAATTAACCATTCAACTTTTTACAAATAAAGTTAATATTTATAAACAATTCCCAAATAATAGCTAATTATAAAAACATTATAATTTTATATATTCATTATGGGAATTCCATAATCTTAAATAAAAACACATTTTATTCATTTATTAATATGAACACCTTTATATTATTCATTATATGAAATATCCTTTAAATATATAATATTTAATATCTTAACACATTTTTTGATAGAATTTCTATTATGAAGATATTTTATATAATCTAAATAACACAGATTTAATTTTATTTCATCCTTGATCAAATAAACCATCAAAAAACTTTTAATGGGGTCTAAAAATATTCCAAACAAGGCCCTTAATTTGAATAATTAATATTAAATGTTATGAACAATTCATAATTTTAAAATATAAACCTTTTATATTTAGCCTTATTTTTTAATTTATAAAATATTTATAAATTAATCTTATGATTAATAAATAAAAAAATTTTTTTCTTTATCGTTAGGCATTCCACATCTTTTTAGAAAAGGTATTTTTATATAAAAACTTAATATTGAGGAATATTTTTTAATAAAATTTTCATAAACATTTAATTTATTAATTTAATATAATTTATATTTAGTTAATTTATAATTTGTTTATAAATAAATAAATATCAAAAAAATATTGTTAACAAATATTTATAAACAATTTATAAATGATTCAAATAAATTCACAATATAAAATTTATATATAATATAAATCAATTCATAATTGAATTTATGAAAAATGCGTTTTTATTCATCAATCATATTTTATGAAATAACATGAATCATAGAATATGATACATATCATTTTAAAAGATCCTTGGTAAATCATATGCTATAATCAATAGGAAAGTTGAAAATTCTATCAACCATATTTTAAGGATGATAATCTTATTATGTCCTATAAAAGCTATATTTTATTTAACAATACTAATTGTGATCACAAAGGGAATATGATGATTTTTTTTGAAACTACAACACAATGATATCATAGAGTATGATATATGAGAGTTGTAATATGTAGATTATAAAAAAATAAGGGTTCTGTACAAATTTAATACTTATGATATCCTATATCATAAGCCATGAATCAACCGCATAGAACAAAATCATGTTTTTTATTTTATGATTGGTATTGTGACCAAAAAAAAAAGTCAAAATCATCATTTCTTAGTATGATTTCATTAATTTAATGTCATGTTAAGGATCTGATAGTAATAATAGGTTTCAAAGGATCCAAAAACTATTCTTAGACACAATTGAATTGATTAAAGATACTCAAGTCCAAGATCATCATGTAAGATAAATGAAATCACGCATAAAAAATAAATAAAGAAATAAAGATACTATAATTGCATACCTTAAACTATTGAGAAAAAAATATCAATAATCAACCATGTTTGATGAAGATAATAATATAAGAAACTCAAAGACATCCAATCCTCAAGAGGTATCCAAAAACAGTTCAGTTTCCTGATATTTAAGGAAGATTATCCATTATCCACAGTGTGTTACAACCTCATCATGTAAAGTAGGTACGATAAGCGATCTTCAAGTAGGGAAGTTTTAGAAGAAGGATTGAGAAGAATTACATCATATCACCATTTCATGTTAGTAGGAATTGTAAATCATAGGAGGATAATTCTTAGGTGAACATGAATTTACCCATGCATTAAAATAAATGAGTAAATGTGTCATCCAGCTCATGTACCTAATGCATGAATTCAACACACTCCCCTAAGGGTTTCATCATATGAAATATCTAATAAATAATAGCTATAGTGGAAGACCTTATTAAATTACAATTATTACCATTAACTAACCTATCAATGATATTGTAAGCATATATCATACCATACGATAACAATTCCATATAACATAACCAACAGTACAATAAAATATGCATTAGAAGTAGCTTTTGTAAGAACTCAGACCTTCATTTCAGGTATGTTTTTCCTTTTTCTGAAGTTTTTTAAAAAAGGGGAGTTTCTGAAAATTTTTGAAGTACACGCCGTGTACTTTATAAGTACATGTCGTGTACTTCGATGTCACGCAAGTCCACATGTTGGCCGTGTCCGGGCCACACACACGGTCGTGTGGGGCGATGTGGAGGCCACTTAAAGCAGAGTAACAGAAAAGCCTAGTACACACTGCGTACTTAAAAAGTACACGCCATGTACTTTTTTTCATTAAAAGGACCGGGGTTGCATCTAATTTCCAGAACACACTTCATATCCAGCTTCTTCAACCGAGAGCATCTTGTACAACCATGAATCTCATGCGAGCCCCCGAGCCTCCATCTGTTCTCTGAATTGACTACCGTTGATTTCGTTGGAACCGTAGTGGTAAGCTCTTCCTTCTTCTAGAGCGTCGTTTTCCGATTCCTCCTCTTTTGAACGTTATTGTGGGTTCAACGTTTTGTGCATATTTGTAGATATATGAAATTATAATGATATTCAAGCCTCGTGGTTCAATTATATCGATCTCCTAGCATCAACGTAGGTGGTTTGTTCCTTTACGTTCAAAGTCTTTGAGTTTTATGTGCAATTTCCACCAATACCCTTGAACGGGGTTTTGCGTGTTTACTATTTTGCCCCTTTTGTTTTCCTACCTTGCTTGTATGATTGTGTAGAGGTAATTTGGTTATGTATGAGGATAATTTCTATTCTTGTATGTTTTTCCCATGCCTTGTTCTATTTACGACCTTTTGGTCTTGTTCAGCCTTTGGCCGTTATACCTATTTTCCATACCTTTTGACCATAGGATGGAGTGTTGTTCTCTAACATGCTTGTTATGATATAGACTAGTTATCCAAGAAGCTCTGTAGGTTTACTTTGGCCTTATAGAAATATTATGCACTGACTGGCATGGGGCCATGAGAACCTGGTGCTATAGACTATAAGGGGATGAACCGAGTGAGCTTCCTCAGACATTCTTGGACATTATAGACTATAGGGGATGGACCGAGTGAGCTTCTCGAAGAGTCTTGGACATTATAAACTATAGGAGGATAGACCGAGTGAGCCTCCTCAAAGATTCTTGTGCTTTATGGACTGTAATAGGGTAGATAGAGTGATCTTCCTCAGAGAGTCTTTGTTTTGTTTGAATTTCCTTAAACCATTCCATACTATAGGAGGAATTGACCGAGTGAGCTTCCTCAGAGAGTATGTGATCGACCTGAGGTTATAAGAGGAATTGATTGAGTGAGATTCCTCAGAGAGTCTGTAGACCTTGGGGATATAATGGGATTTGATCGTGTGATCTTCCTCAGAGAGTCCCCGACTACCTTAGACTATAAGGGGAATTGACTGAGTGTGCTTCCTCAAAGAGTCTTATATTTTCGTATGACCAAACTAGAGGGGTTAGGCTAACTGTACTGCCCATAGGGTTCTTGGTATTTCGTGGATATGGCCAGAGGGGATGGTTGTGAGTACATCCTAGAGGGATTCCTATTTGTGGTTAGCTGTTTGATTCACTACTGGTTGTTGACCTATGGATTTTTTCCTGTTGTGTATCATCCTCTTTACTGGTTACTGTTTATTACTTACTGTACTACTACCTTCCATATGCTCACTAACTATTAGGCACAGATCTTCGGGTGGTTGCCTACTGGGATTTAGTCTCACACCATGTTTGGGTCATGCTTTTGGGCCAAAACAGATTATATTGCTGGAGGTATAGACAAGTGAATGCGCCCTTCGACTTCAGGTACTTGATTGCATTAGAGCAGGAGAGAATGGGACCAAGCCGAGGCTTACGATGCTGAGGAGTTTCTTATCTATTTTTATTTTGTACTTTGGTTTAGTATTGTATTCAACATGGGGACTTGTTTGGCTTCTTTCCTAGATATATGTATCATGCATCATTTCACATATATATAGATTTGTGCTCCAGTTGATTTTTTTAGTCTTCCACTGTTTACTGTTGTTGGATATTTACTTCTTCCTCTCTTGTATGTGTTTTTTACTTCCACTGTTTACTCTGCCTATGAGGGAATAGTTTCCCCACTAACACACCCAAGGCCCTCACTTCTAGTCGGCATCCTCTGGCGTTTGAGGAAATGCGCTTGAGGCCATGGGCTGGTTATGGGGCGCCTTTGGGTGGCTTTCAGAACCGGGACGTTACAAAGTGGTATCATAGGAGTTATTTTCTCTTGACTTACTATTTGGAGTCTATATTTAGGGATAGGAAGGAATAGGTACTTGGTAATAAACTGTGCCTAGGAGTAGCTAACCCGTGTACAGGGAAAATCCATACTACCTCGTTTATTGCAGTTTTACTGGTTTACACTTTTACAATTGATTTGATTTCACCGTTGGGTGATTCACATGCTTTGTGCAGTTATTGTTATTGTTATTGCGGTTCTATTTCTGTCACAACCCGATGAGATGAGGGTATTCCATCTCATGCATCATATAGGAACTTATTAGAAATCACATGCCATGCATTTTTTCCATGCCACCTAGGATGCATTAGTGATGGAATGTTGTTGTGATAGAAATTTTGTATATTATGCATGTTGTTGTGATATATGCTTTGATAGAATCTCTGTTGTTTTATAAAGAATTTGGTTGTACGGTACCTTGTTTAGATGGATGCCAATCTTTGGTTCTTGAGTTGTTATGGGACCTCATGGGCTGGAATTTGGTGGATCATTGCTTGGTTGCCTTGTTATAACTTGTATAATACGCCAAGATTTGATTTTCTGGGATTATGGGCCCTCTCGGATAAGAATTTGGCACCTTAACTCTAGTTTTCTGTGTTTTCTGGGCTTCGGAGAAGTTTCTGAGATACTGCCTGAAAAAACCCAGAATACACGGCGTGTACTTTATTGATACATGCCGTATAGTTTTCAAACCGTGTCACTGACTGTGTGGGAAGAAACACGGGGTTGTGAAAAATCTTCAGGAACATGTGGTGTACGATATGTACACGCTGTGTTGTAGTGACCGTGTGTCTACCAGTGTGGCTAATGACACAGATGGATGAAACTTTGACTTTACATGTCGTATCCTATTATCACATGCCATGCCATGTAACCTAAGTACCCAGCCGTGTCACATATAATACGGGTTGGGGAAAACCTTCAAGTACACGTCGTGTTATCAGGGAGCACGCCGTATAAGATTGAACCGTGTAGCCAGCCGTGTAACTAACAACACGGGATGTCGAAACCTTTTCTAGTATATGCCGTTTCCTTCGTGAAAAAGCCGTGAAGTCTTGGATTAAGAGGACCGTGTAGGTTAGCCATGTATGGAGACTCGGGTAGGGTAACAGAGTCCAAGTATATGCCGTGTGTAGGGACAACACGTCGTATGGTTGGGGTGTTACACAACCGGTTGTGGCAGAAGTACACACCCATGTGGATGGATTAAAAGAACACAACATGTAGTTTTTATACATGCCTTGTAGTCGTGTTTTGTAAAACTTGAATGTTTCCTTCTCCTGTTCCCATTTTGTACTCTTGTGTTCTCAGTCTTTGATAATCCGGATCTAAGGTGTGTTTTTGACCTTTCATTGCTATGCCACTGAGACGTCCTCCGGTTGTACGTCATTTTCCAGACGCTGATCAGACACCAGATATGGTCGATCAGGGACCTCCTGCAGATCCTCCTACTATGCCAGCCTTGGCACCAGCAGTTATACCAGTTACAGGCGCTGATGTGTAGTCTACGGAAGACTTTATAAGGATGATGCAGACCTTCTAGGGAGCGTCACCTCCTACCCCATCAATGGGAGAGTTGACGTGGGTTTCCAGTAGCAGCATCCTCCTACATTCTCAGGGGATGGAGGAACTTAGGGTGCAGAGTCATGGCTAGAGGCCACCTTGACAATTTTCGAGCATCTAGAGATACCTCCAGAGAAGAGCGTGAAGCTCACTACCTATAAGCTTCAAGACTCTTCCAAGAGGTGGTGGGAGGTGATATCATAGTCAGGACACCAACAGAGTAAGACTTGGGATGAGTTTTGGTGCATCTTATATGATTACTTATACTTGGAGACCTTGAGGGCCGATCGAGCCTGGGAGTTTATGAGTCTAGAACAGGGTACTCTTTCGGTTATGGAGTACTCGTCCCGCTTTACAAAGCTTCAGCGTTTCACACCTATTCCGGGAGGCGATGAGTTTTTCCTTGCACAAAAGATCAAGGATGGTCTGAGGCATGACATCCGCTCGCAGGTGAACATCTTCAGGTTGACTTTGATATCCTCTATCGTCAACCAGGCTCTGATCATATAGCACAATCTGAGGGATTCTAGAGCAGTGAGCCTAGGCGGTTCAACATCCAGAGTCAGTGTTCCTCATACTGATAGAAGGAAGCATTGTAGGGAGTCTGCTCAAGGAGATCAGAGTAGGTGGAATGTATCCTTGAGCAACCAGGTAGTATGATACCAGTGCGGTAAGAGTGGGCATACTAGGCCTCAGTGGTAGAGAGACCCGATGGAGTGTCGATCTTGCGGCAAGATGGTCCATATTCAGCATTTTTGTCAGATCTTCTCACCTATAGCTGGGGTTAGGGATTCTTCAATGACCCCACATACAATAGATGCATCACTAGTTTCTCACCAGTCTATGAACCGGATTTCTTCTGGACGTTAGGGTAGAGGTGGAGGTCGCAGACGTAGTTGTCAGTCACTAGGTCACCAGCGACAACAGGGTGGATCAGATCATAGTGGTCAGACAGGGTCACAGGGCTGCGGTACAGGCCAACCTTTTTCAGTGGAGTAGACCCATCAGGAGCAGGATCCCGACCCTTATACAGTTTGAGGTATGATCTTAGTAGCCTCAGTTATATCTTTAGCTCTTTTCAATACTGGTGCTACGCTTAGCTTTATCTCTCTTGCCATTGTGGAGAGCCTTGGGCTCTGTATCTTTTCCTCTACCGATACATTTACACTTGAAACACTGTTGGGGACTAGAGAGGTTAGTGTACGTTAGTGCAGAGAGTGCCCTCTTGAGGTTACAGGATGTCACTTCGTATGGGTCCTCTATGTCCGAGAGATGATGAGCTGTGATGTAATTCTCAGAATGGACTGGTTAGTACCCTTCCTGGCAGTCGTCGATTACTATCATCGCAGGGTGAGTTTGATATCACCAGAGGGTGGATATTTTCTTCATAGAGGCGAGTTGGATGTCCAGGCGAGTCGAGCTGGACTCGATCATCATGGGCTAGGAGGAGTTATAGCCTAGATTGCTAGTCAATATCTGGATGACCAGGGGACTTCATAGTTAGACTTTCCTCTAGTGGTGCATCATTTCAGAGATGTCTTTCCAGAGGAATATTCAAGTTTTCATCAGGAGCGTGAGGTAGACTTTTCTATTGATCTCAGATCAATAGTGGAACTGGTGTCCATTCCACCTTATAGTATGGCTACACCTGAGTTTCAGGAGCTGAAGAAGCAGTTGGAGGAGTTGCAGGCAAAGGGTTTTATCTGACCCAGTACTTCTCTTTGGTGTTCTCTTGTACTATTTGTGAAGAATGCAGATGGCACCCCCAGGCTTTGTGTGGATTATTTGAAGCTAAAACAGTTGACAGTCAAGAACTGATATCCCTTGTCAAGGATCGATGATCTCTTTGATTATCTTCGAGGAGCCTAAGTGTTCTCGAATATTGAATTGAGATCCGGTTATCAACAGTTGCACGTTAGACCATATGATATACCTCTTACAATTTCCGGAGCAGGTATGGTCGATACAAGTAAATGGTTATGTCGTTCGGTCTCACAAACACGCCTGTAGTTTTCATGGAAATGATGAACCAAGTGCTCCATCCATACTTGGATTCCTTCATGGTGGTTTTCATGGACGACATCTTGGTGTACTCTCACACTCGACATGACCATGCTACCCATCTTGAGATCATTTTGATTACACTAAGAGAGAATTAGTTATATGCTAAGCTCTTGAAGTGCCACTTTTGGATGCACCAGATTCACTTCTTGGGTCATGTCATCTCAGAGACAGGAGTATCAGTAGAGCTATAGAAAGCGAGGGAAATAGTTTCTTGGGAGTAGCCGAAGAACGTCTTTGAGGTACAGAGTTTCCTAGGGCTGGATGGATTCTATAGATGCTTCATACAGGACTTTTCATGCCTATCAGCACCACTGATAGGCCTGACCAAGAAAGGGGCAATGTTCTTTTGGTCAGATTCTTGCGAGTCAGCTTTTCAATAGTTGTAAGGGAGGTTGACGTCAGCACCGATACTAGTCTTTCCAGATCTAGGTAAGAGCTATATGGTATACTGTGATGCTTCAGGTATCGGGCTAGGAGCTGTGCTTATGCTCAGAGATGGAGTCATTGCGTATGGGTCTTGACAGTTGAGGCCACACGAGATGAATTACCTGAAACGTGATCTGGTGTTGGTAGTTGTTGTTCATTCCTTACGTTGTTGGAGACGTTATCTTCTGGGAGAGAACATTGTGGTGTTTACCGACCACAAGAGTCTCAAGTTCATCTTCACTCAGTGTGATCTGAATTTGAGACATCGGAGGTGGGTCGAGTATCTTCAGTCCTTCGACTTTGAACATGCCTATATGCCAAGAAAGGGAAATATTGTGGCTGATGTGTTGAGCAGGAGAACTCAGATACAGACAGTTCAGGAGGCCAACAGTGAGTGGAAGCTTATGGATCTGTTCTTTGAGATTCATTTGGAGGTGCACGAAAGACAAGGTAAGACCTTTCTATCTTCTGTAGCTGTTACCTCTACACTTCCTGATCGGGTACGGATGAGGAAACTATCAGACTTAGAAGGCCTAGTCCTACGGGAGAGTGTGTCAGGAGAGGACCCTCTTCCTATATGGACAGTGGTCAAGGATGAGATCTTGTGTTTCCAGGGAAGCGTATGGGTGCCAGAAGACGTATGTGAGGAGCTGATGCGGGATTTTCATTCCTCAGTTTGGGAAGTTCATCCTACCGTCACCAAGATGTATCGTGATCTACACCGCCAGTATTGGTGGCCAGGTATTAAGAGAGATGTTGCTGGTTTTGTCGTGAGGTGTTCCACTTGTGAGTAGGTGAAAGCAGAGCATCAACGACCAAAATTTATTTTTGTATAGTTACCCATTCCATAGTGGAAGTTGAATGATGTCACAATGGACTTCATGACTGGGCTGTTGAGGTCACCTTGAGGGAATGATGCTATTTGGGTTTTCATCGACATGCTTACAAAGGTTTCTCACTTCATGTCGATCAAGGAGAACTTCATCATTGATGATCTGGGATGGTTGTACATCCGAGAGATTGTATGTCCACATGGAGTTCCACACTCCATTGTTTATACAGGGATTCCCATTTTACTTCTCAGTTCTGGTAAGGGATTTAGAAGGCTTTGGGTACATAGGTACTTTTGAGTACATCATACCATCCCCAGACTGATGGCCAGTCCGAGCGTACGATTCAGGTGCTTGAGGATATGCTCCAAGCATGCATTATAGACTTTGGAGGTTCTTGGGAGAAGCATATACCTCTTGTGGAGTTCACCTACAACAACAGTTTTCAGGTTACTATTTAGATGACACCTAATGAGGCTTTGTACGGTAGGCTATACTGATCACATTTATACTGGCTGGAGGCAGGAGAGGCAGCTTTGTTGGGACCTCATCTTGTTCAGGAGACCTCCGATAAGATATAATTGATTCAGAATAGGATGGCTATGACACTGTCTTGACATAATTCTTATGCTGATCAGCGAAGACGACCTCTGGAGTTCGAGGTCAGGGATCAGGTTTCATGGGTTTCGCACTGAGGTTGGGACAAAAGAGGATTCAATGACATGGTAAGATTTCACCATAATAGGTCGGGCCGTTTGAGGTGTTGGAGAGAGTTGGTACGGTTGCCTATCAGTTGTAGTTACCTCAGAGGTACCAGGATATCCACGACGTCTTCAACATTTCTCAGCTCCAACGTTACTTTTCAGACCCATCACATGTCATTCAACCTGAGGAGGTTGAGCTCGAAGCGGATGCATCATTTAAGGAGCATCCTATCTAGATTGACGATCGTAGTACGAAGGTTTTCTGTGGCCAGTCTGTTCCTCGGGTACAGGCGCAATGGTAGCACAGGCGAGTACAGGACGAGAATTAGGAGAGGGAGGCCGATGTACGATCATAGTGGCCAGAGCTGTTTGGGGTTTCTTCTTCGACACCTCGCTAGGGAAATTTAGGGACGAATTTTCTTAAGGGAGGAATTTTGTAAGAACCCAGACCTTTGTTTCAGGTATGCTTTTCCTTTTTTGGAATTTTTGAGAAAGGAGTAGTTTCTGGAAATTTTTTAAGTACACACCATGTACTTTAAAAGTACACGCCCTATACTTTGATGACATGCGAGGTCGTGTGCTGGCCATGTCCGGGCCACACACATGGTCGTGTGGGGTGATTTGGAGGCCGCTTAAAGTGGAGTACGAAAAATCCTAGTACATGCTGTGTACTTTTATTTTTTCATTGAACGGACCGGGGTCGCGTCTAATCACCAGAACATGCTTCTTCTATAGCTTCTTCAACCAAGATTTTCCCGTACAGCCTCGAATCTCCTCCGAGCCCCTGAGCCTCCATCCATTCTCTGAATCGACTGCCGTCAATTTCATTGGAACCACTATTGTAAGCTCTTCCTTCTTCTAGAGCATCGTTTTCCAATTCCTTCTCTTTTGCAAGTTATTGTGGGTTGAACGTTTTGTGTTTTTTCATAGATATATGATGTTCTAAAGATATTCAAGCCTCATGGTTCAATTATACTGATCTCTTATCCTCAAGGTAGGTGGTTTGTGACTTTTCGTTCAAAGTATTTGAGTTTTATGTGCAATTTCCACCAATACCCTTGAACGAGGTATTGCATGTTTACTGTTATTCCACTATTGTTTTCCTGCCTTTCTTGTATGCTTGTGTAGAGTTAATTTGGTTATTTATGAGGATAATTTCTATGCTTGGATGTTTTTCCCATGCCTTGTTTTTTTTACGACCTTTTGGTCTTGTTCAGCCTTTGGCCATTATACACGTTTTCCATGCCTTGTAACCGTAGGATGGAGTGTTGTTCTTTGACATGCTTGTTATGTTGTAGACTAGTTAGCCAAGTAGCACTGTATATTTAATCTGGCCTTATAGAATTATTATGCACTGACTTGCGTGGGGTCGTGACAACCTGGCATTATAGACTGTAAGGGGATAGACCGAGTGAGCTTCCTCAGAGAGTCTTGGAAATTATAGACTATAGGGGACGGACCAAGTGAGCATCCCAGAGAGTCTTGAATATTATAGACTACCAAAGGATATACCGAGTGAGCTTCCTTAGAGAGTCTTTAGCTTTATAGACTATACGGTGGTAGACCGAGTGAGATTCCTTAGAGAGTCTGTGTTTTGTTTGAATTTCCTTAAACTATTCCAGGCTATTGGAGGAATTGACCGAGTGATCTTCCTCAAGGAGTCTGTGATCGACCTGAGGCTATAAGAGGAATTGACTGAGTGAGCTTCCTCAGAGAGTCTGTAGACCTTGGGTCTATAAAGGGATTTGACCGTGTGATCTTCCTAAAATATTCCCTAACTACCTTAGACTGTGAGGGGAATTGACACTACTAGAAAATAGGGCTATAGCCATGGACCTATAGCCATGGTTTTATAAGTCTGTGGCTATAGCTTAGTTTATACCAACAATTCTATTAAAACTGTGGCTATATCATAATTTGTAGGCATGAATTAAAAAAATCCATAGCAATTTTTTTTGACTATCAATCGACCTCGTCCTCCCCATTCCGCCACTCCTCTCCTCCCCTGATCCATGAGCTCCTCCTTCCTAGTCTGTGATGCTCTTGGAGACGCTCTCCGTAATGCTCTCCTACTCTCCTCCCCCGATCCGCAAGCTCCTCCTCCCCACTGTCCATGACTCCTCGGACCCTCGACCTGAACCTGATCTCCGCGCACTCCTCCCTGATGTCGCTGCTACACTTCCCGACCATCGGTATTTCACGGTGGCCTCCCCACCCTCGTGCTTGACTTTATCCTCCCACCCTTGTCTCTCTCCCCTGGTGAATACTCCTTCTTCCTCTCCATTCTCCCTCCCTCACCATTCCTCCAGATACTGAATGGTCGTGGATTCTATCTTGTATGTTGATTGGACTTTTAGTTTTTTCATTTCCCGCACGCTTGGTTTCTCATGAGTATGTGAAATTTTCAGGAAATTTGAAAGGGATTTCAATGCCAAGCTTCATAGTTTAGGGGAAATTTTTAACAGGAGTTCCCAGGCCGAGCCGACTCATCTTGCTCAATTGGTTCTAGGCATTGATAACATGTTTTGAAATTTATTTGATTTCTATTGTTCCCTTGAGTTTTTCAAAACAAGAGTTATGACATCCCTTCATATGTTTATCTCTTCATTTGAGATGATCCTAAATGAAATCCTCCACTTTGAGGGAATTTCTCAAGATATCACAGAATCTTCAGGAGGTCAATCCATCCCTAAGAAATATGTATTTTTTCATGAATGGATTCAGTATGTTTCCACACCAAATTATCACAATCCTTATGTGGGTAGGCCCGGGATTTTTCCTACACATTCGAACTAGGGATGAATTCATGCTTACTTTACAACACTTGAATAAAGAAAATTGAGTTAGTGGGGATGGAATGTTTCCCTATATGTCAACTGATTGGTTCAAAATATAGCATTCTTAGTAATGTTTCATAATTGTTTGCTATTACTAGTGCACGAATCCAACACCAGAGTTAGAGTTACACCCTTTTTGATAGTGGACCAACTGGCCATAGGGAGGTGAATTAATATTGTGATCCTAGTATTGGAAACAATTTATCATTTTAGGGGTGTATAAGAATGGTAATGTGTCCCTACTAACTCATGGTCCCTTTTCATGTTCATTGGGAATGGAAAATAGGCCGCATTCAAGGCTATGGATTCATAAGAAAACTATAATATTATATATATACATAATTCTAGCCATACTTAATATTTACAGGTTTGGTGAATCCATTGAACTTGCATGAATACAATGCAGTTTACTAGAAAAATCACCATAACTATTTTTGATACCCAACATATAATTATCTTACTAGTATCTTACACATTTACATTATTTAACTTAATGGTAATATAAATAGACACAGTTCTAATATTTTGGTTTCCTAGGTTATGAAGATATGTTTTAGGTATAAGTACTAATGGTTGACATCATTATGGGATATTTTTATGATATTTCATTATGATTGAATATTTTTTATGATTACAAAGACACAAAACTATTATAGTTCTTAGGAATGTATTATTGTAATGTAATTTATATTCACCTAATATTATGTAATATACTTTTATGTTATCCCTGGGTTGCTATACATTCTGTTTATGTTGCATGGTTGGCGGTATTTGTTTCCTCTAGAATTGGGAATGACCTCGTTGATTTAAGGTTCAAGCATTCCAAGTGGTTTCTAATAGGTTTGTTTGTAGATTCGGAAACATCCAATGATTCCATATCCATTTGGACCTACATTCCAAAGGTAGGCGCTCATTGGTTATACGCTGATGAGGCTTAGGAATTTGCATTGGTCGAGACGATGGGAGGTCGGACTCATCACACCTTTTTTAGGGGAATTATTGTCTACTCCGGGACTCTCTTTATAGATTTAAGTTATGTTCATGAATCCTTATTAAATTACCAAGTATAGAATGAGCTTTCCTTTAGATCTGACAATCAATGATTGATATGTAGGAAATTTGGAGAATCTCTTATATTTATTCGAGGTTCTTCATCGATAAATAATCATCTGTATTTGTTAGAGATTCTTAGTCAATGGTACCCATTAATACATTATATAAAAGTCTCTTGGTCATTATAATGACCATACTAGTTTTAAAGCCACTCATTGGGGAACTTTAAGTTTATTGTCATTCAGAAGGACATAGATTATTTCAGAGTTGGGATTGTACCTGAAGATAGGCTACCTGCGTATCCTTTATTTAGAAAAGTAATTAGAACCCACGTAATTCGAGAAAGGGAGTATGATGTTTATGCATGATTGATGGCTCAAAGAAATATTTCATAATTACTTTTACACTCTAAGCACACGTGAGTCATGCTCGGTGTGCGAAACAAGAGGTATTGGTGAAACCAGACAATTGTTCCATGAAAGATGCAATCATAGAAAATGATGTGGGGCTTATGTATGTATGAATTCCCAAATAGATAGAGATCAGGACGTATTTCAAAGAAGAAGTCCGAGAATAGGGTCCATAAAAGTATATGTGCTTTTATGGAGATTTGGATACTCTAACTTGGGGCTTACTCCTGAGGAAGATGACCAAATTAGGAGGGGACCTATGATTAGGTTTTATCCTTGATAAGGAAGCCCAGATCAAAAGTAAATTAAGATTGTTTAAGAGAAATTAAGACTAGGGCTTATTTCTAAGGAGGATACCCAGGTTAAATGGATTTTAAGAATGGGGATTATTCCTAAAAAGGAAGCCCAGGTTAAGGGAATTTTAGAATTAAGGGACTTGGGGATTACTCCTAAGGAGAATGACCATATTTGAGACTGGGGATTACTCCTGAAAAGGAAGCCCAGATTTGAGAAATTATGGTTGGGGCTTACTCTTGAGGAGGATGCCCAGATTTTGGGAACTTTGAGACTGGGGCTTACTCCTTAGGAGGATGCCCAGATTAGGGGACTTGGGGCTTACTCCTAAGGATTATGCCCAAATTAATGAGGACTTAGACTGGGGATTACTCCTGAAAAGGAGGCCCTAGGTTAAGGATTCTCTCATCTTAAAGGATGAGGTTGAATGAATGAACTCTCTAACCTTAGTGATGTAAAGATGTGTAAATAACTAGGTTCTGAGATATGTTCCACCGAATTTCATTCATATAAGGAATCCAACAAGGAAATCATGCCATGAATGTATTTGGAGAGAATTATAAAGGCTTAATCTTGAAGAGGAGATGTGGATAGTTATAGGAGGTGTGAAATGGGTAGGAAGGTCACCCAAAAAGTGAGGGGCGCACAAGTCCTGCGTGGGTGCGCAGGTGTACCTGCGCGACACATGGGTACTTGCACACCGCTCAACCCTTAAGGCAGAACTTGGGAGAGGCTTGGCTCAAGCCTTTAGTACTATTCCTGAAGGTCTTCAAATGAGGGGCATGCAAGTTCTGTTGAAGGGGTAAGGCAGTGTGCAAGTGTGGACATTTCCCTTAAGGGTTTTCCACTCAGGCGCGCAAGTGTTGATGAGTTTCAACACTTAGGAATTACTCCCTCTCTTTAGATCTTCCGTTCTAGGTAAGAAATTACCTTAGAAGTGTTTGGAAGCTTTTAGAAGAGGCTAGGGCACCGAGATCTCAAATCCGAATTTCTGGAAAATTTTCCTCTTTGAAATGGGGGGCCCACACGGGGTATTTATAGGATAGAGAAGACCCTGGGTGAAATTCAATGATGGAACACAAGTCACCTACGCGACCACTGGGCGGCGCGCAAGTATACTTGCGCGACCTTGGTGGAACTTGCACGGCCCAAGTGCATTTGAATCTTTGTTCATGCCTTTGTCAATTTTGATGTTTCTTTAAAGGATGAATCACTTCGGGTTCAATGTATTTCCCTTCTCAATTCGTTATAATCTGTGAAGGAAAGGAGCGTCAACAAAAGTGTTAATGTAAATTTTGATATTGTGATGCGAAATCATTCCACCTTAGATAAGATAATTTAACAAAGATGGAAAATTATTTTGTAAAATTAATAAGATCCTCAGGTTATTTTGTGACTTGTACCCCTCTTGGATAGAGGCAAGAACATGGTTGGTGAACAGTTTTGAAAACCATTATGTTAAATCATACAACCCTTAAAAAGTGTGATTTTCCCATTTCCCCCATCGATATTTATCATGCCTCGACAAATATTCTCCTCATTTAATTTCATTTCATCCATGGTTATGAACAAAAATTCCCAAATCATTCCAAGGGCGGATCTCCTTTGATTCTATACTGTTCGGAGCGCCCTTGGTTTCAAATCTATGCTCCGTGTTTCTCTAATACTCCACTTTATTCAATTTTTCAGATTTGGGTTTGTTTACTTCACTATCTTATTCTGAATCCCTTAAATGATTTTTTTCTAGTGTATATTAGGTTGGGGTTTGGAAGGGTGTTCAAATCTGAGTGATTCTCCAAGTTTGTGCATGTTGTTTTCTTCAGAATCGAAGTACATCAGCTACAAGTTATATCCAAAAGTTTTATTGTTAATTTGTTCATGTGCAGTTCTGTTCATGGTTCTATATTGTTTTTAATTTGATTCCTTTGTTAGGGTTTGGTAAAATGTTTGGATAAATGATAAAATGAACACCTCATGATCCCCGTGTGATATGTGGAGGATGATTTCACCTGTATAGTGGGACCCATGGGGTTCTTCAACATTTCTCAACATGGAAAACTGAAATATTAATAATAGGGTTGATTTGTGTTGAAGTAAGGACCATAATAAATAAGTTGAAATTTTAGATAAAATATAAGATTCACCAATGGTTGTTTTTTGAAGTTATTGAAAATGGAAAATTGTATTATTTGGAATGATGTGAAAAAAGTTCATTGGATTAATGTGAATCTAGGAAATGGATTATGAATCTATGATGTACATGCATAAATAGGTTAATTCATAAGAATATAAGAACGCGATAAATGGGATAATGCACCTAAATTGAGTAAAAAGTTATATGGGTTAAGTTATTGGTGTTGATTAATATTCTAAATGGGTTAAGGTATGAAAAGGGAAATGGGACAAATGGGATAAGCGATATAAATGGAAAATGTGTTAATGGGTTATGTATTGATATTGTGTCATATAAAAATAAATATGAATTGTGATGTTTGTGTGTATGGAATATGTATGGATGTGATATGTTATATGTGGTTAATAAATAAATAAGAATTTGATCATTGTCTTGTTTTATGGGGGGAATTGACTTCAGTTTCAATACACACAGGTCGGGTTGGATAGAGGCTCTAAACCCCACCCCTTTAATACATGAGTTAGGGAGTCGGACTAAGGATATATTCCCTTAATAGTTTGTTGGACATGACTACATGGACTGAGGCTCCATGGTAAGTGTAATTATTTAGTTATGATATGTTTATACCTAATGAGATAGGGAACAAGACTTATTCACTTATGGAAATTATTTTACCATATTAGGACATTGTTTAAAAGATATAAATGCCTAACCTATTTGAACATGTGATGAAAATGAAATAATTTATTAGGATGGTATAAGTGATAAAAATGGAAATAACAAAGGAAATGGTTAATGTGAATATAGTTAACCGATAATACCTGAGTTTTTTTTGTTTTATATCTTATTTACATTGAACCTACATACACGATTTGTTTAGACTGGATAATTTATAGACATCATTATTGATGTACTACTGAGTATTACCTACACCTTGACCATACCATCATTGGGTACCTGAGATTATTTCATCATTGTATGTCTGAACAAGGGCAAAGGACCTCTTCTAGGGAGTTTAGTGGTCTTTGGGAAGAGCATGAATGGGGATCAAGAATTGGAGTCTGGACCCATTTTTGGGTTTCCAAGGTTTCAATTAATTATTGGGTTTCTTTCTCAATTGAAAATGTTATCTTGACATGATGTATTATTGTTTGGTTATAGTCCATTCCCTCTTGGGGGAACAGTTTGTAATTCATGTGTCCAATTATTGATTATTGTTTCATTTAATTCACATGGTATCTATTGTGCCTTACACCAGTAATGAGGTTTTAGAATACCCACATGATTCCTCATACCCATGATACATGTAAGAAACCTCTAGTTTGTGTATGGTGTTAAGGGGGTTAAAACATGAATAAAAGGAGAAAGGTGGCCATTATGTGCATGTTACATGGTTGGAACATATTTATAGTAAACCACATGAACTTTGAAAGATGACTTTAGGACTAATGGTACATATTTTTATAAACTGTGTGAGATCCACAGTTCATAGTGTGACTTGGACCCCTCTTGGACAGATATTGGTGCACGATTTGGGTATGTTTTGGAAAACCATGTAGCCAAACTGTTTTCCCCTTAAAAAGTGTAATTTTCTAATTTTCCCCTTGTATTTATCAAACCTCACTCAATTTTCTCATCATTTATTCACCTTGAAACCATATAGATGATCCAAAATTCTCATATATTTACATGGGTTGATCTATTTTTCTTCTATTCTATTTGAAGCACCGTTGGTTTCGAATCAAATCTATGGGTGAGTCTAATCCTTACATTTATTCACTTTTTCATATTATGGAATGTGTAGTTTCTCATGTTCTTCCAATGACCTAACAATGTTTTTTTTCAGGTCGTATGTTGCGGTTTTGAATGGTGTTTGATTCTGATTTAAGGGGAATTTTTTAGCAAGCAGTATTTTTTAGAATAGAGGTATGTGGTCTATAAGTTATATAGAATTATTTTATTATTGATTTTTTAATGCGAGGTTGTGATCTTATTTATATCTTGTTGGGAATTTTATTTCGTTTTTAGGGTTTGGTAAATTGGTTGGATAAATGATAAAATTAACCCCTCATAATTTTTGTGTGATGAGTTGAGTATTTTTTTACCAGTTCAAGGCCACCCATGGGGTTCACAAACATTCCAAAACATGGAATAATTAATTGTTAAGTATTTGGTTTATTTTTGTTGAAATAAATGATAAAATTAACCCCTCATAATTTCTCCTTACGGTTGATTTGTGTTGAAATAAATCAATTCCATGATTTTATAATAAAATCCCTCAAATAGAGGTGCACTGTCTTCTAAACCAAAGAGTAGTGATAGCTATTTGTATCATGTTTAGATTTGGTTTAGGTCTTTCATATGCCTCTTGTCGGTGTTTGTTTTGTGGCTAGTTAGTTTTTGTTTTCTTTGAATAATATAAATTGGCTTATCATACTCATTTAACTCAAATAACATTGCCTGAGTAGGCATATTCCTTGACCACGACACTTTCCATTTCACACTTTTAATATTATAAATAAAATTTCCATGTTTATAAAATGTTAATGAATTTGTAAATGGTTTGTGTAGGGTGTATGATTCTTTTCCGTCATTTTGTTTCCCTTTAGAAGTTGTGTCATTGTGCCGCTCACTACAACCTTCTATGGCAATCCCTTGTTATAGCATATTAAATAGTTGATCTGTTTTATCATCTATCGATGAGGTGATGGTCAG
The DNA here is from genome assembly GCA_963277665.1 of Viscum album. NCBI lineage: Eukaryota > Viridiplantae > Streptophyta > Magnoliopsida > Santalales > Viscaceae > Viscum > Viscum album. Next base: position 1,333,079,445 of record OY728165.1, on the reverse strand, counting down.
AACGTTGCCCCGACTCCTCCCGCTCCCTTCACTCCTGGCCGGAAGATGCTTCCCCGCAGATGTCGCTGGACCAGGCGTTGCGGTCACGCCACGATCATGTCGCGGTAATGCCATGATTTGGCCCTACTCCAGGACAACACCCCGCGATGGTTCGTAGTGATAGTATTCCATGAGTCTTGTGATCAATGTTGAGACTGACTAATCCCAATTTCTATCAGCGGGGTGACGATCGGAATGTTTCCCTACCTCCTCCCGCTCCCTTCACTCCTGGATGGAAGATGCTGCCCTGTGGATGTCGTTGGACTGGGCCAACACGGTGCGGTCACACTGCAGACATGCCACTGCCACACCGTGGTAATTCTGTGATTTGGCCCTGCTTCAGGACGACACCCTACAACGGTTCACTGTGATAGTATTCCATGAGTCTTCTGATCAATGTTGAGACTGACTAATCACAATTTCTGCAGGTGGGGCGACGGCTGGAATGTGTCCCTGCCTCCTTCCGCTCCCTTCGCTCCTGGCTGGAAGATGTTTCCCTGCAGATGTCGCTGGACCGAGCCAACACGCCGCGGTCATGACGCAGTCACGCCATAGTAATGATGTGATTTGGCCTCTCTCTAGCCACATCCAGCCAACACCAGCCCTCTTTCTGGAAAACAATAACCTCCTAGGCCAATAATTAGATCTTGGAGAATATTACTCCATGTTTATAAAATTATTACAGTGGTTGTGCATGTTGAGAAAAATTCCAATAGGTAATCTATACTACTTTGAAAATTCTTGTGAAAAGTATACCTTACATTATCCTTATACCAATGAATTCCCATCCAGAACCCTCTTAGCCTAAGGAAGAGGGCCCCAACCATTCTTGGTCAACCATTTTATCCTTTAGGAATCTTTGAACCAGTGTGTAAGAATCCTCCACATTGGTTGCTGCAGTTTTAACTAGACTAGCTTGAATCTTTCTACCACTGGGAGAAAAACAATGCTCACAGTGAATCCGTGTATCTGCCGAGGAAATAAATTGTTGTCTCATAGAAACTCAACCAGCCTCCATTAAATTTTCCATGGAAGTTCCAACACTAATCACTTCTGGTTCTATGGGTTCTACTTCAAAAAAATCAAAATACTCATCGATTGTCGCTAATTTTTACTTCATCGTGATTTGTTCTGATATAACATTCAAACACTTTTTTCCCTTAGTTAGTGGTTCCATTAGAACAAGAACATGTTTACCCTCCTCAATATGCCTTTCATGCTTATCCTATGGAGAAATCAGATCATAATATACCACGTCAGGCCATTCGAGACAGGATTCAAACTTCTCCTCAATCTCTTCATTTTATATCCCTTTCTGTCTGGACTGAAAAGTCCACAAGCTTTCAACCTCTATATTCAATTACATTTGATCCACTTCCATGAAAAAGTACGAATAAGATATTACCACTTTAGGACATACTGGTTTAGTTGCAAGATACTGCTCCTTGGCATTGCGTCTACTAAATGTACATGCACTGACTTTGTCACCTCAATTTCCAGAATCAAAGCAACGAGACTTTTGCATCTATAGTTCTCATGCTTTTGCTCGCAAGAACTGAAGTTGTTTTTTATAGTTGTTATTAGTTCTTTAATCATGATAATATGAGTTTGAATAAGTCTCAACTCTGTAGAAAATTTTAATTCCATCATAAACAACAATCAAGCTTACAAAGCTCGTGAACTTCCTCCAGCTTCTACAGCGTGTCGTCAGAAATGGTAACAAATTCCCAATGCTTGTGCCTCCATCAGAGTCGAGTTTTTAGCAGAAATTTTCTAAAAGGTTGTGTCCAATATAAAAATAGCTGTTAGAGAGTGAAATAAACTACATGTAATTCATTTATTTCTTCTTTTTTTCAATGAAAAATTCCTCCATGAAAGAGTCCCTCATACCTTCCGATCACAATCACGCCTAACAAAAACTAGTCGCATAAACCATTTCCTCAGTGTTAGATGGATCTTCAATTTTCTCCCCCTTTGTTGTATTTCCCAAATCCTTACACTCTCTCCAGCTATCGAAAATCTTAGATCAGCTTCCCTCTTTGAGTGATTTCCCCATTGGAGTATTCAAAAGTTAGGTAACAAACCTAACAGCAATGAGAGTAGTTGAAAATAGGTATAGAATAATTAAACAAATAGACGTGTCTCAGTTGAGATTTATAGGATGAGAAGAAATGGAGATACATAAGGAGGGAGGAGAAGAATCTCAAGGAAGAAGACCACCTCCCCGAGAGATAAGGTTGACACCTCCCAAGGTCCCTACCTCTCAACATCAACTAGCTGAACCAAGCCAATTAATTTGTACCCCCTTCCTGCTATTCTCTCCCCTATTCAATATCTAAAAAAAATGCTAACAAACCATCCAAAAACTCCCTAACTACTATAGCTGGAAGAAATATAAAAGTACCAAGAAAGACAACATTGCCCCTAATTATTCACTACTTCCCATACACGCACCAACCAGCCCCACAACAAACTAACCCCCATATATTACTAACATTTTGTACCCATTAAAAACTCAGATTATCCTCTAGATGGACTATAAATATAATTGCTCGACTTGTTATGTATTGTAATGAAAACCTATTATCAAGCACTGTAATGAAAACCCCTAGAGGCGGCTTTGGGAGTAGCCTAAGCGTTAATGTAACTTTTTCCAGTATTTTCTGAGCACAATTCTTCTAAAGCTCACTGACCATACATTGTTGGCCCATTTTTAGTATCCCATCACGAATAAACCAAACACATGGAAATCCCAGTTTAAATAATAGAGCTTCATGCCTAAAATAAGAACTTAAAACAACTCCTATTGTACCAAAAACACAGGCTGAAAATCAATATTTTTCTCTTCATAACAAATTTTGGAAGCTTTAATCATAAGCACAGTCACTGGTGGGTCTCAGCGTGATTGTTCATAAGTAGAAACAACCATAGAAAAATATGATTTTATTCACAAAACATTTTGAATTATTCTCAACTAGAAGGATGTAAACTTACGAAAACCACCAGAAGGTATAAAAAAATCCTTTACTCTCTCTAAATGGCTCTAAGTAAGTGAATGATTCCCTTTTAGTAGGTTTCAAAACTATTGTATAAAAAATTCTTTAATCATAAGCATGGTCACGCCGCAGTCACGCCCCGATCACGCCGTGGTTACTCCGCAGTCACATCGTGGTCACACCGTGATTTGGCCTTGCTCCAGGACGACACCTCGCGGCGGTTCGCAGTGATAGTATTCCATGAGACTTGTTATCAATGTTGAGACTGGATAATCACAATTTCTGTCAGTGGGGCGATGATCGTAATGTTTCCCCGCCTCCTCTTGCTCCCTTCGCTCCTGGCCGGAAAATTCTTCCCCACAGATTTCCCTAGACCGGGCCAACAAGCCGCGATCACGCTGCGGTAATGCCGTGATTTGGCCCCGCTCAAGGACGACACCCCGCGTATAAGTGCACTATGAAATAAGTTAGTTCTTATGCACTATATAAGTGCACTATTAATGAAATACTAGGTGATTAATATGGGAGGGATTCCCTTGTCCTTATTTCATAGAATATGAGAAAAGGTTAAGGCACTAGACATCATCAAAGGATAAGAAAATTTATCCCCTCACTATCTAAAATGGGGAGGTTTCTAGCATTTCCAATAAGGTTGTGGTCCTTATTACCAAATGGTTTTATAATTAAAAACACTCCAAGGATCCAACCTATTATATATTATAAATTTAGGACCATAATTACTATTATAATGTATAATATAGAGGACATTATGGTGTTCCCTATGGTCTAACTACACATATCTAGAGGATTCAGGGAAGGCCTTGTCTTCATCTCTTTTGGGTGAGGTGTCTAAGGGAAGTGGTGACCTACCATTGGTGACATGAAAATGCATCCCAATGGATGGTACACCTAGGTGGGGAATAGGGGGATAGAAGGGTCTCGTGTAGGGTAGACTTTGGTGGACTAGAAGTCACACACAAGATTGAACTAGATGGATTGGAATATCTCTTGTAGGATTGACCAGGACAACATGAGATTGATTTGTGAAGGATGTACCAATATAAGCTAGAGGTGAATTTATAAAATAGAAACCCTTGGAAATGACACTTAGGTGTGGCCTTTCTCTAGGATAGTAGGGTTACCTTAGGTGTCTATGGAAGGGTTTTGTGCAGGTCCTTAGTTTGGGAGGATACCTTAAAGTTAATACTTATGGACTGAGGGTGAGTGGTTACTCATGAGGGTGAATAATTCTTCAAACACTTTAGGAATAAAAAAATAACTATTAACCTTAATTCACTCTTCGATCAGGTTTTGGAGAGATACCTGGATGGTTTTGATGGACTAGGAATGGAATAGGGAAAATAGAGCTTTATGACTTATTCTGATCTTCCATATTTCATAAATAGGGAGCCCAAGACCCTATTTATAGGAAACTTTGGGACCCTGGGAGAAGGATATGTCTTGAAAAGGGTTCTATAATAGGTTATTTCACTGGGTGTTGGCACAGATCTCCCTTTCTATGATGACTTTCACAAGTCTGGGGTTGCACAACCTGGCCCTGCATTATGGCATTGTTTGGGTCTTTTGTTGGGATTTATTGTGCGATCGATTTCAATATTTTTTGTTCTTAACTTCACAATTACTTGAGGTATTATATTTTGAATGTAGTCATCCTCATATGGAAATGGGAGTGTAAAACAAAACCCTCATGATTTGATGTGATTGGAAGAAGATGGTCTAATATTTAAGTAATGAAATACAGACGTTGAAATATTTATTGTTTTTTGGTCTCTAGATTCCCATTTACATTCTTGATTGGTCTTGAAGAAAATAACATCTTGACGACCATGCAAAGGATTAATGGGGAATGATGGGCCTCAAAAGTATGCCGCGCTGGTGTCTTTCATTGGTGGTTTATGCAATTACTTCATGATGTATAGGTGCACATACCATCAGTGTAGGTGTTCGTGCATTTATAAATAGCATCGATGGCTTGAAGTCTCTTCTTACCACCTTATCATAGTTTTAGCCACCCTTCATCTATCCCAGTTCTTTTCTTCTACACAGATGTTTCATCATGCTAGTTTTCTGTGACATATTTCTGCTAATGCTTTTCTCACATGCACAGGGTATTCCCTTATCTTCATGAAACTTGTACCTAGTTGGGGTGACCTATGTGAGGTCATTTGGGTGAGTGACCTGCATGAGTTTAATTGGGTGAATGGCCTGTGAGGGGTCCCTTGGGTGCGCGAGTGACCTGTGTGAGGTTGTATTGGCAAGTGATCTCCACCACATCACACCTATTCCATATTATTGTATTTATAAATATTTCCAAAAAAAATATTTTATATCCTATGAAAATATTGATATATTATTGCAGATTTGCAATGGATACCCAAAAAGTTAGTTTTTTTAATGAAAAAATATTCTTCCCATTTTTTATAAATTATTAAAATGATTCGGTTGGATTATTATGAAGTATTTGATAGTACACTCTTGTACTTGGAAAATCATTTAATGAAACACCACCCTTAATATCCTAAGAGTTATTATCTTCCACTATATGCTCAGGGGGGTCCAGTAGGGGGGGCAGCTGTTCAGGGGGGTCCAGCAGGGGGGGGGAAGCTCTTCGGTGGGGTCCCACAGGTGGGAGGGGGGGGGGGGGTTCTATATGGGGGGCTACTGTCCAGGGGGGGTTCTGTCCAGGGGGGGTGTCTAGTGGGGGCTGCTGTCCAGGGGGGATTCTATCCAAGGGGGTCCAGGGGGGGCTGCTATCTAGGAGGGTCCAGCTGGGGGGGGGGTCTGTCCAGGGGGCTGCTATCCAGGGGGGTCTGGTGGGGCTACTGTCCAGGGGGTCCAATAGGGGGGTTTTTGTCTAGGGGGGGCTACTATTCGGGGGGGGGGGGGTTGTTGTCTGGTAGGATGCAGTGCGAACACGAAATGATATGGGTCTGAGGAATCCTTGAGTAATTTCTTATGGCTATGGTGTTTCTTGATGATTCCCTTGTGGGTGAGGTGATGATCGTGGATGGGTTAGTTTTTAGAGTCGCCAGATGAGGTTTCCATATCTAGATTGGATCATGATTTGATATATGTGATCTAGGGGACCATCGATGACCCATGTTTTATTATCCCTAAGAGGGTCAGTGCAGATTTAATCATTGGTGTCTTTGGGTGTTACCTTAGAACCTAGAGTTTGTAAATATGAGACTATTTTATATATTTTTGTAATGTTTTGTTCATGAATTTGATTGAATAGTGTTTTATACCATACACCAAATATGGTTGAGGTAGTTCCTTGATCAGGTACTAGAAATAGGATTATAACTTAGGGATATCACTAGATCTGGATTTGACCCTGAGATTGATATGATGTTTTCTTTTATTAGCATACTAGTTGTGTTAGACAGGTCCTAGGGAGCTAATGGCTGATCTGAATTAGTGCACCCCCTGGTTTAGAGTTAGAAAATTTCTATAGGGTTAGTGGGAATGGATTTTTAGAACTCACTAATAGTGGTACTCAATTCTGAGCACTCCCATCATGAAATCTTCTTCTCTTCCATATATTTGAAGTGTCAAACTTATCCAATCATGAGGGAAGGATAGAATCACATGATATTTTGGGAAAAAATACTTGAGATATTCAACTATAAGTCTATGAGGAAAAAAACCTTTATAGAAACAAGAGTTTATAAACAAATAATCAATTCAGTACATAAATCATTGAGTATGTGATATCAATATAAAAATTAATATTGGGGTTGTTCAACATAACCTCAATGACTAATTAGAATTAGGTTGTCCAAATTTTGAGATTCCATACAGTTTGTCATTATTGAAAACGTTAATTTATGCTTTTCACCCCTTGAGGGATGGTCTCACTTTCTTCATCATGGAAAATATAACTTCAATGGTATTCTATGAAGGATACATCATTCTTATTATACCCAAATAATACAATAGTCATCCATCTCCTCAATTGTTTTCGTTAATTCCCTATCGGAAATTATACATAAAATGAATGGGAATAAAGAGGCTATACCTTTCCAGTAGCTTTTTCAGGCTGGGATTTTTTTTCCAAGAGTATTCCTATTTCTATTACAACTACTTCTATTCTTCTTAGGTATGCTCCCCCTTTTTTCATCCCAGTTCCAGTGAAATGACATGTTGTACAAGTACTCAAAATATTTATAATGAAAAATTCTACAAAAATATTAATATCCCTTGAAACTTGATCTTCCTTTATATTGATGATTGTTTTTAAAAATTCTGCTTGTTTTCTAGGCATCCTCTAGCCTTTATTTTCCGATTTCCTTAGGGTTTTCCAATTCTCAGGTCATCCATAGGAGGAAAATTTTTACACCATTCATCATCCTAAAAATATTCAAATTATGTTTCATAATGTTTATAATTAAAGGAAACATATTTAGTATCACATGAGAATTTAGAAAAATGTTGTACCTTTTTCATGGGGCTTGTTTTCTCATCATCCTTGGATGGTTCATCTTTAATATCCACTGCATTTTCATAGACTTATACCATATTATTTAATGTGTTTCCAGATTTAAGATACCTAGATTGTTCCTCATGAAGTTTCTTTTATTTAGCAACCATTTTTTGTATTAAGAGATTCGGGTATCCTGTCTTATTATTCACATTTCATCATGGACATTTTATCTCTTCTATGAGATCATTCTACTTCACATTTACACTTCTTTTCTTCTTTTACAATAGTTTTAGTTTCGTGTAATATACGGAATTATGGTCAAAGTATGAAATAAAATAATCTCTTAGAACATATTATGTATAACCATCCCCTTTTTCTTCTTCATAACTACTTGTAATGTCTATTCATCTCTTAACATTATAGGTATATATGTATATTAATTGAAAATTCTATTTTCTTAGTGTTTTTCATGGATGTGCTTATGTTTTTTTATTTTTCCGGTAGATAAGGTTGGGGGGATGTTGCACGGGGGGGGGGGGGGGGGTAATGCAAGGCGTGGGGTGGGGGGTGCTGGTGCAGGGGGGGAGCTGGTGCAAGGGGTGCTGGTGCAGGGGGAGGTGGGGGGAGCTGGTGTAGGGGGTGTGTGGGGGGGGGGGTGGTTGATGGAATTTTCATCCTGGGGGGTATAAAACTATTGCATCATAAATTCATGTGTTCTATGGAAACACTAGAATTTTAGAGTGACCGAGAGATAAGATTTTAACTTCTTTATATTTGTGCAAGCACAAGTCTCATCATAAGTTCACTAGAACTTGTTATGTTTAACTGGTCATAGGGAGGAAGCAGCAATAGTATTTTGTGTGTGTGCACTGAATTTTACTTAGTTCAATGGGTGATACCACAAAATAAGATGAATCACAAATAAATGTATAGGAAGAAGTATCTAAGGTATTGGAACACGTGATGGAATTTGAGGAATTAGTTACATCATTTATTTCAAAGGCATCCATCGAGGAAAAGGCTCTTTTTCAGAGTGATATTTCTCTTGACTCTACAATCAAAAGGTTTCTCTCTTTAACATGGTCTCTTCTTGATAATAAATCCTTGGATTTCTTCTTTTGTTGATAAGGTTGTAATTCCTCAACTAATATTCTTTAAACCTTCTATTTTGATTTATCTTGTCCGTTTTATTCTATTTAATAATCGATTAGTTCTGCCGTAGGCCTCAATCTGATAGAAGGGGTGTCCCCACCCAAATTTATGTTACTGGAGTGATATATTATTCCAGTTTTTTAATCTCTAAATACATTATACTTTTACTTTATTTCAGCTCGATGAAATACTGCACAACGAAAAATGTATCATAGCCGATGGCGTTGGAGCTTCCTCTCTCCCTGTAAATTCTCAAGGTACTAATTTTTGGTCCATTCTTTTTCAAAATTTCCCTTGTACCATTGCATTTGTTAATTAATATCCTTTTCCCACATTAGAATAATAATGTGGTTGGATGGGGATGCTCATGTGTTATCAGTTCCATTTATTCATTTGAACTATAGGTTGCTTTTTGATGAAGTTTATTGGTCCTATCAATGTGCGTGCTCCTGGGAAAGAGATACAGTTCAAAGTCAAAGAATAGTAAAATCATTAGTATTCTTCTCTAAATCCCATTTTTCTTTTTCAGACTGTGCATACATTGTAGGCCAGTCACTCCTGAGGGTAACCATGAATGCCAAATGTTGCATCACTGCATATTAACTTGGTTAATTATGCCTCTACTTCATTCTTTTATTCCTATTTGCATAGAATCTACATGTAAATAAATCCAATATGGATAAATAAAGAATCAGAAATATGCATGGGGGACTGACAATGCGGGATGGCAGTGGGGTACTATAGGGGGGAATGGGAAGGGGGTGGCATGGGGTGGGGTGAGGGGGGGCTGGCAGGGGTGGGGGGCAGGGGAGGGAGAAATGGACAGGGGGACTAACAGGGGGTACATGGTGTAGGCAGTGCAGGGTGCAAGCAGTGGAGGGTGCACTGCAGGTAGTGGAGTGCAGGCAGTGCAGGGTGTAGTGCAGGCAGTGCAGGGTGCAGTGCAGGGTGTTGTGAAGGGTGTTTTGTAGGGTGCTGGACATTGCATGATTTAGTTTTCATTCATGTAGTTTTTTCTGTTCATGTGTTCCAACTATGAGGTACATAATATCATCTAGTTTGAGAATGTTTAACTTATGGATGAGATTTTGGTCTCTTAAAATATGGATGATGGGTACTCATGTATGATTAACCAGGTACAGGGTGTCATGGAGTATAGGGTGCAAGATGTGCAGTTCACTATCAGGTTCAGGTAAGGTTTCTTCCATTTTTATTCTTTGACTCAATTTTAATTAGGGTTTTGTGGTTTTTGGGTTCCCTATCTTTTTTCAATGCATTTTGGATCTCATTGAGGATATTGAAGCACCACATGATTGGGATAACCTCCCAACAAGTGAGGATGAGGCCTTCTAAAAGTTCATCATAAGGCCCGACTCCTTGGTTCAGTTTGGGTCAGGTTAGGTTTGATAGGTTATTTTTTATTGGGTTTATTTTTTTTGGTTTATGTCAATTGTAACAGGTTCATTATTTTCGATTTTGGTTATTCAGTTCAATTAAATTAATTTTAGATTCAACCAGGTATGTTCCATTAGTTTTGTTTTTTTCTTGCAAAATTACGCTTTATTGAAGTCAGTTTTCATTGGTTTGATTCAGTTTGGTTACATTATTTTCAGTTTTGTTCAGTTTCATCTTTTTCAAAACCATTTGGTTTGGTTCCACTCTACTCAATTGGTCTTGATGATGTTTGATTTAGTTCTAATCGTTTTAGCATGTTTTTGATTAGTTTAGTTCATTTGACTGGATGTTTTTGTATCATAGCGATATTATCATGTTTTTGGTTTTCGTAATTCAATTGACTGGTGTGTTGGGAAGGTTGGGGGGTCTAGGGTGGGGGGTTGTCTGGGGGGGTCTGTTGAGGAGGTGGTGTGTAGTAATGGGGGGAGTGGGGGTGTGCAGTGAGGAAGGTGGTAGGGGGTGGGGTGCAAGGTGTATAGGGGTGGGGTAGGGGAGGTGTGCAGGAGCAGGGGTGGGGGTGCTGGTACAAGGTGGGGAGGGGGGAGGGGAGAGGGGGAGGGGGGTGTGCAGTGAGGAGAAGGTAGGGGGTGCAAGGTGCTGGGGGGTGGGGTGTAAGGTGAAGGGTGTGGGGGTGGGGTGTAAGGTGCAGGGGGGTGGGGGTGGGGAAGGGAAGGTGTGCGTGGGCAGGGGGTGGGGGAGGGGGGGAGGAGGGTGTGCAGTGAGGAGGGGGCAAGGGGTGCAAGGTGTAGGGGGGTGGGGTGTAAGGTGCATGGGGTGGGGGAGGGGTGTAAGGTGAAGAGGGGTGGGGCAAGGAAGGTGTGCAGGAGTAGAGGGTGTGCTGTGAGGAGGGGGCATGGGGTGGGGCAGGGGAGGTGTGCAGGAGCAGGGGGTGGGGGGTGCTGGTTGAGGGTGGGGGAGCTGTGGGTGGGGGGAGGGGGGGGAGTTGGTAGTGTCCTCCCAAAAGCCAGCACGATGAACTGCACTGGGGTTTTTTTTATGTAGTGGAAAGGCCATATCCACAGTTCTATGAACAGAGGAATTTATTGGCATGGCTATAGGGATATATCTATAGTTGGAGTTGTGGCTTTTGGGATATAACCACGGTTCAAACCATGTATATAAGGATATATCCACGGTTTCAAACCGTGGCTATAGGCCCCGACCTATAGCCACAACAATACCATCCACGGTTCATGAAACAGTGGCTATAGCCTAAATTTATAGTAGTGTTACTGAGCGTTCTTCCTCAGAGAGTCTTATATTTTCATATGACCAAACCAGAGGGGTTAGGCTGAGTGTACAACCCAGAGGTTTGTTGGTACTTCTTGTATAGCACCGGAGGGGGTGGCTGTGAGTACTTCCCAGAGGGATTCCTATTGTGGTTAGCTGTTTGTTTCATTGATTCTTATTGAACTATGGATTTTTTTCCGGTTGTGTATTATCCTTTTTACTAGTTATTGTTTACTGCTTACTTTACTATTACCTGCCATATGCTCACTGACTGTTAGGCACAGATCTTCGGGTGGTTGCCTACTTGGATTTAGTCTCACACCCTGTATGGGACATGCTTTTTGGCCCAAATAGATTATATTGCTATAGGTATAGACAAGGGAAAGCTCCCTTCAAATTTAAGTGCTTGATTACATTGGAGTAGGAGAGCATGGGACCAAGCTGGGGCTTATGATGCTGAGGAGTTGCTTATTTATTTTTCTTTTGCACTTTGGTTTAGTATTGTATTCAGCATGGTGTCTTTTTTGGATTCTTTCCTAGATATATGTATCATGAATCATTTTATATATATATAGATGTGTGCTCCAGTTTTTTATTGTTTTATTCTTATGTTGTTTACTATTTTTGGATATTTACTGCTTCTGATCTTGTATGTGTTGTTTACTTTCATTGTGTACTCTACCAATGAGGGAATAGTTTCCCCAGTAACACACCCAAGGCCCTTGCTACTAGTTGGCAGCCTCTGGCGTTCGAAGAAATGCGCTTGAGGCCATGTGACCAACCAGCTACGGGGCGCCTCTAGGTGGCTTCTGGAACTAGGACGTTACAACTTTTAACCATGCTTTATGATATCCTACTAATTTAGGATATGATATATCCATATTACATCATATTTAATTATGAAATAGGGTATATCTCTATAACTTATCATAGAACCTTAACAATTATGAATTTTTAAGGTCGCAGTTTTCTAGTATCCCTACCTTTGTGTTTTCATAAGGCTTAGGAGTGTCATGATAGAGGTTGTAGGCATTACAAAGGAAATAGAGGAATTTCGGACATCCGTAGGTCCACTATTATATAGTGTTAGGTGTGGTGGTGGGTGTTTTGAGGTTTTTTGGTGAGGATCTAAGTGTTATAATGGTCGGCTATATAGGCCCAATAATTTTGAAGGAAATGGTACAAATGATTTTTGAAATTCCTATAGAGGATTTCATTTTTCTTCTATAATTTCAATATAATAATTGGGAAAGTATAACATTCAATAGAGGTAAGTATTGTAACAACCCAAACTTTTATAAATAAAATTCCCTTTTTGGTTTAATTAAAAGTCTTCTTACGAAATTTCTTTAGTTTATCTTTTATGATTTATAATACTGTTAAGAATATTAACCACTGATAATATATCCATTTAATAGTGATCTAATTATTAGTATAAATATAGGGTTTTAACAAATCCAATTTACATATACAAAGGAATTGATGACCTCAACTGGTAGGATCATACCCTATGAAGCCCATTTAATGGAGTTTAAAAGGGTGATGGAATATATGGGATTTTACCTCGATTAAGACCAAGATGATATCCAATAACATAATCATGAGTGAAAACATTTACAGGGGAAGTTGTAGCTCATCAAGATCACGAAACAAACAATGCACACCAACCAACCCCATGAAAGTGTCACAATTCAGCAACTTAAACTTAGAGAATTTATAGTGTATTAAATGGATATGTATCAATACCCTATAAATATGAATATTTACATTCTATTAAATATAATATTGGTAACATTTACTTCTTTTTATTATTACTTTATGATTTTTTTTATTTTTATACAAAAAAAACAAATTGTATTTAATGGAAATATTAAAACTAAATTATGGAGTTTATTTTATTGAATTAATGGATTTAAAAAAAATATTATTTTAATAAAATAATTTTATTAAATAATTTTTATTAAATATAAATTTTCATATACTATTTATGAAGTCCAATGTAATTTTTATAATTGTTTGAAAAAGTTTATTATAAAAAAACCGAACATTTATCAATAAATATGAATTATTATTTTAAAATTATAAACTCACATATTTATAAATTTATTTGGACAAAATAAATATTATTTTGAGAATTTGAATTTTGAAACTATTTAATAGTGATTTTTTCATAATTTTCTGAGAGTTGAATTTTTAGGTAAAATTTAAATATGGTATAAATATACAGTGTATATTATGACATCATAAGGACCCAAAAATTATGTAATAAATATTATAAAGGGTATTAATAAAAAAATATATGTTTCCCCTAAAAAATAATGTGATTTTATGTGTATTTTATTAATTTTATAAATCCATTATGAATCCTCCAAAACCTATAAAATATTTCATGGTTTCAAAACCATTTCTTTAGGGACATGACTAAATTACACATAAGAAAGGGTATTATTTTAAAAAATTTGGACTTTATACTTATAAAATAATTAAAACCACCTCTATTTTGTAGAAACCATGGGATTAAACCATGATATGGTTTGTGGTTTTGATTACTTTATTATATAGAATCCAAAACCTCTATTTGATCAATAATATATAATTCCCAACTCATTCCCTATATAAACCCACACATGAACCCATTTCTATTCACTAAAAAACCTTTGATCACTTCCCTACTATTACCTCACCTATATAAAGTCCTTATAAGGTTCCAAAAATCTCTCCCAAATCTACTCCCAAGTTCTTAATGTCACCATATCAAGGCAAGTGATCCTCTTCTTATCCTCTTTATTAAAGTATCTTCTTTATTTTATGTCTTTTATCATTATTTCCTAATGTTGGGATATGTTATTAAATATAAACCATACTTTCCATTTTATGTATAAATTATTATATATCCCTTTCACTCTCCTTAATCCCTACCATGAACCCTTATGTACACCCGTTACTATGCTAAAATTTCATAAGGGATCCTCTCCTCCCCCTATTTATTCAAGAATCTACATTATCTTATACCCTTTCATTCCAATTCATAATGTTTGTATATGTTATTAAATATCCCCCTTAATTAAATATTTATTTACAAGTGATGACAGACCCCATTCACCTTCTTGAATTCCTCCAAAGAACCTTATATACACCCATTACCATGCCTAAATTTAGTAAGGGATCCTCTCATTCTCCTCGCTATTACAGTATCTCTATTTTATTATTCCTTTTATATCCATTTAGTAATTTTGGTATATGTTATCACATATCCCCCTTACTTCCATTATTATTTATAAATGATTATATACCCCTTTCACTCTCACCAATTCCTCCCATGAACATTCACACACCCCCATTATGATGTCAAAATTGCACCATGATTTTCCATGCCAAACCATTGTGTAGTGAATACCCATACCCATTCCCTATCAAGGGTGTTCAACTTTACGTTATTATATATATATTTTTTGGGGAAATAATTTTATATATTTGAAACTCCTTGATCATGGAATAAGAAAATGATTCCATGTTGTATAATCTAAGTGGCAGACTTATGCATCAAAATGAAATGTAAGTGATGGGTGAACCCAAAACAATATAGGGATATAATGTATTGGGTAAATTTTTAGTCTCATAAGATTTCATGAAATGGATTTGGGAGTAAAATTAATCTATTATTTTACTTTTTCCATCATTATATCTTTCAATTTATCCTATATATTTATTAATGATGTAGAGTTTTAAGTTATTTCCATATTTCCCAAGTTGGAGTTATGTTATCATGCTATATCATGCCTCCATTTTCATGTTTATGATTCTCAATATTTTTTTGTCTCATTGATATTCCAATTTCCTAACATGTATTACTTTCTTCATGTTATTCCTTGCTTATTCATGTACTAGGATTTATATCTCACCTCCCTCTTATGTATGCCCCTAGGTTATCCCATGAAGTTTTAGGTATGAAGGAGTAATATGAACATGTAAAGAAAATTTTCAATAAATATGATTTATTTTCTATTTTATGATTTTATATAATGTACCTAATCCTAAATACACAAGAATAATTTATCTCATGTGTTGTATTATGTGTAATATTATGTAATAAATCATCAATTAATTTGTAATAAAGAGTAGGGTTGTCATAGTTGGTATCAATGAAAAGATTAGTTATTTTTTGGGATTAGGATTTGAAAACTCTATAGAAAGCTATAGGGATAAGACTAAACATAATAATACAAACCTAAATTTTGGTAATGTATAGAGTAATTGGTTTCTAAGAAAATATATCCCTGTATGGATACTAAAAGTGGATGTGTCTTTGGCACAAATTAAATAGTGGTAAAACCCAAAAAATAGAGCATTGATCAAGACTCTACCAGGTTTGGATGTATGATAATAAGAATTTATGAACACCTAGTTTAAAACTCCTAGGGAATATTTCTTGATAAATTTACAAGCCCATTAAGAACCATTATTAAGGGAAAAATGGCCAGAAGTCTCTATGTTAGAAAATAGATCATGAATAACATTGTTTGAATCCTTGAAATTCATATGTTAAGGAAACACATGTAATTCATAAGCTATACCTTTATTTTCATTTTATTCCCCTTTATTAATTTAATTGTTTAAAAATAATCATCTCTATTTTTTCCTTTATTCTAGCCAATGGCCAGAAATATGAGGAACCACGTAACCAAACAATGTGTAGGGAAATGTGATGAAACGTGAAATGAGATGCCCAATCTAATGGGATAAGGAATATAGAACTTTATGACAATTATATCTTAGATTACTTAGGTTTTAAATAGAAACTTGGATCAGGAGGAGAACCCAAACCCCCTAATAAATAATAATCTACAGTTGGGACCTTTATGTGAAAAAGGCCTTAGAATTTAAATGAATCATTCGATCCATTAATTGAGGAATAATGGATCAGCTAGATTTAGAAGATACTATCCATTCATAAATGTTCTGAACAAGAGAAGTTTATACAATATATTTATCATATGGAGGGAGAAGCTGACCAGTGGTTGCAATTGATAAAGAATAAAAATCTCAAGTAAGAGATATAAGTGATGGGGTGGAAGGAATTAGAGACAATGTTTTTCAATAAAAATTTTCCTCACACCCTTAGAATTAAAATTGAAAGGGATTTTATTGACCTTGAAGAAAATCATAATTAATCTATCAAGGTGTTTGATAGAAAGGTTGCAATTGTTTCATGATACACCTTTAGATTTTTTGTAACCCCAAAATTCAAGGTTGACCACTTCTTTGGTGGGTGAAAATACATTCTATGAAAAGACCTCGAAATCCATGATTTTCAAAGCTATGAGAAAATTGTTTGATGTGACCTCAATGTCAAAATGGAGATTAGTGAATCCCAAGGGAATAATAGGGATAAGAAGAAAAAAATTAGAGTTTAATTCTAGTGGTGTGATGAATAAATATAATTCTGATAATAAATTTCAACATTCCTCTTGTCAAAATTAAAGAAACAATCTCCTTAAAAATTTCCTAAGGGGGATTAGTAAATGCTTTAGGTGTGGGAAGGAAGGATATCTTACTAGTAATTTCCAATAGTAGAATCCCACTAATGGGATGAAGGAAAGGAATTCTCCAGTCAAAACTATAAATATTGTTCATTATTTCAACTACAAATAACAATGGAACATTGAAAACCAATTCAATAAGCCAAGGGGTTTGAAAGAAAACTAAAAACCTCTAAGGTATAAATGGAGAGATTTTTCCATCACAACCACTGTGGAGGATATCAAAAAAATTTGGTGATAACTATGATAGATATTCATTCAATAATATATAATGTAATTTTTTATTCATGTTAAATTTATTCATTCAAATAGAAAAAATTAGTAGATCTATTCAAACACTACCACAATGCATAGAAGTAGAGCTATCAGTGAAAATAGAAAATGAAAAATTATTGAATTCTATGTATATAACTCCCCATATCAAACTTTATAGGATAAACATCCCAAAAAACCTTATGGTACTCCCTTTAGTATATTTTTATTCAGTTATGGTATGTATTGGCTTGCCCAATATAGAGAAAACATAAATTATAGTTACTAGGAAATGACTCTCTGAATTGTGAATCATGATTCGATTCTATACATGTGCAAGGAGAAGGATAAATATTCTTTAGTTACAATATCACAAGCATGGATAATATTTCCCTATTATCAAGCATATCTGGATTAAATTATTTTGTATAAGGAAAATATCATCCTTGATTCATACCCATTGTGAGGGAATACAATTATGTGTTTCCTAAAAAATTTCATTGTCTTACTCCTAACCGAGAGGTTGAATTTTCCATTAAGATTATACTTGTAGTGTTAACATTATTCAAGAATCTGTATAGAATGGATATTTTGGAACTTGAGGAGATGAGGAAACAATTACAAGAGAATCCAAACAATGTGATCATATTCCCAAGTGCTTCACCATGGGGTGAACTAGTCCTCTTCTTCAAGAAGAGAGACATGTCAATGTGTATTTTCGTTGATTGTCGTGAAATCAATAAGATCATGAAAAAGAAAAAGTATCATATTCCATGGATTCACTAATTGTTCGATCAACTATGTGGAGAAAAATAATTCTCTAAGGTGGATCTACAGTCAGATTATTATTAATTAAGGGTGAATAAGGGGGATATCCCCAAGAGTGCATTCCAAACATGGTACAAGCATTATGAGTTCACATTAATTCCATTCAGACTCACTAATTCTCCAATAATATTCATGGAATTTTGGAATATAGTCTTCCGAGATTACCTTGACAAATTCATGGTAATATTAATATATTATATTCAAATATACTCTCAAATGAAGGAGGAGTATGAGAAGAATCTGAGAACTATGCTAAAGACCTTATGAAAGGTGAAGAATTATGAATAGTACATCTAATGTGAGTTACTTTTGAAGTAATTCTCATTATTGGGTAATATTATCATAATAAATGGGATATATTTAGATCCTTTAATAAAATAATCAATTTATGGATGGTCAAGGCAAACGTTTGTGACAGATATCTATAGTTTCCTTGGATTTTCTTGCTATTATCATCGATTTGTATGAAATTTATAATGATTTTCAAACCATATAACCAAGATAACCTATAAGGGAGTCATGTTATTTTTGGAATGATGAATTTGAATAGAGTTTTACATTATTGAAAAAGAGGATTATTACTACACATATACTCACATTACCCAAAAGTGGATAGATATTTGTGGTATTCAGTGAGGCCTTGAATAAAGGATTTAGTTTTGCGTTAATTCATAATGATAATGTAATAGCCTATGCCTAAAGTAAAATGAATATTCATGAATAGAACTACTCAACACATTATCTAGAGTTGGATGTTGTGATATTGTCTTTTTAAATCTTGTGACATTATCTATTTGGGGGAGAAGTTTGAAATATATACAGATCAGAAGATGATCATGTATATATTTACACAGAAATAGATAAAAAATGTTCCATTGAATATGGTTAAATTTGATCATGGACTATGAATTCCCAATACACTACCATTATAGAAAATTTAATAATGTGTCCGACTCACAAAGTAGAAAGGATCCAAAAAATATTCATTGATGAGAATTGATAAGGATCCAATCATCTTAGACTTGAAATGGAAGGACATGGGAAAAATAAAGGAATGAACATTGTCAATCCTTTCACAAATGATTTCTCAATAGTACCTTCTAGAGAAGTTATTGTCTTCTCAAAGAGATGATGTGGGAATTCAGAAGAAATTTGAAGCTATAATAAAAGGGAAATCATCAAAGTTCAATGTTAATGAATAAGGAGCTGTGATATTCGAGTCAAGGAATTGAGTACCATCAAATCCTGAGTTAAATAAGGAGCTCCTGGATAAAGTGCATAACTCTACCTTATCCATCAATATAGGAATAAAAAAGATGAATCATGATCTCAGAGAGAATAATTGGTTGAATAATATGAATAAGAGGATTAAAAAATATATATCAAGATGTCTTGTATATTATAGAGTGATACTGGAAAGGAAAAATTCCTAGGGGATGATGCAACAATTACCCATACCTTCATAGAAATGAGAAAACATCACCATGGAAATTGTCATTGGTCTTATGAAGACATCAATGAAAAATAAATCTATATGTGTTGTGGTGGATCTTCTTAAAAAGTCTGGCCACTTCATTGTAATTCAAGAGGAATTATCACTCTATAAAATTTCAGGGATATACATTAGATAAGTGGTGAAGCTGCGAAGAATTCCACTATAGATTGTATTTAATCATAACCTAATATTTAACTCAATGTTCTAGAAGAGTATATAATATGCTATAAATATTGAGTTTAACATCAACACAACTTATCACCCTCAAACTGATGGCCAATATGAGTGGACTATCATGACACTTGAGGACATGTTGAGAGAATTCTCAATTGACATCAAAGGAGGATGGGATAGACATATTACTCTTGTTCATTTCCCACAAAATAATAGTTCCCACTCAAGAATCTAAAAGTTCCCCTATGAATCACTTTATGGGAAGAGGTATCGAATACCTACATGCTGGGAATAATTTTGGGAATGAAAACTACTATGTCCAAAAATGGTCATGGAAATGGTGGAAAAGGTCAATACTATTCAAAAACACATCATGGATTTTCAGAGTCAATATAAGGGATTTGTGGTTAATTGATGATGAGACCTAGAGTTTGAGGTTGGAGAAAAGGTATTTCTATAGATATCCCCTTGGAATAAAGTCATTATATTTGGGACTAAGGGATAGCTTAGTCTAATATACAACGGTCCCTTTAAGATGCTTCATCTCATCAGAGTAGTGTCCTATCGACTATCACTTCAACATAACCTATCTCAAGTTAATGATGTGTTGCATGTATTAATATTGAGGAAATAAATACAAGAACCCCCACATGAACTCTATCTAGAGGTGATACTGTTGTAGAATTATCTTTTTTATGAGGAGATTCCAGTGAAGATCTTAGGTTGTAGAGACAAATTTATATGGAATAATAAAACACACATAGTAAAAGTGATATGGAGAAACCACATGTTTGAAGAAGAAATGTGGGGACTAGAGGATGTGATGAAACAATGTAACCCAATTTTTTTTATGTGAAATGAAAATTTCAAGGGTGAAATTTCTAAAGGGAAAGATTATAATGACCCAAACTTTTAAAAATAAAATTCCCTTTGTGGTTTAATTAAATGCCTTATTATGAACTTACTTGGTTTCATCCTGTAATATTTAAAATCCCATTAAGAATATTAACCATTGATAATATAGTCACTAAATAATGATCATATTATCTGTATAAATATAGGTTTTCAACAAATCCAATTAAAATAGATAATGGAAGTTACGACATCAACCACTAGGATTATACCCTATGAAGCCCATTTATTGAAGCTTTTTAAGGAGATAAAATCTCTAGGAATTTTCCAATACAAAGCGCAAGATTGTATCAAATAAATTATGCATGAGTGAAACTGTTTATGGTAGAAGTTCATGCTCATTGAGATCATGACCCAAACCTTGTATGTTGAACCACCCCATGAAAGTCTCACCGTCGCGCACCTAACCCATAAAAAATTTACTATTATTTTACAGGGATATGTATCAAGACCCAATAAATATTAATGTTTATATTATTTTAAATAGACTAATGGGTATGTTTACTTGTTAATATTTTTATTTTTTATTTTTATTTTTATTTTTATACAATAAGACAAAAATTGTATTTTTCTAATATTCAAACTCACTTAAGGCAATTATTTTGATGAATTAATGGATTTTTAAAATATATATATTTTTTTAAAATATTATTATTTAATAAATTTTATTAAATATAAATGATCATATAATTTTTATGAAGTTAAATGTAATTTTTATAAGGGTCAGAAACAGTTATTGTTAAAAAAAACCCTTCATTTATCAATAAATGTAAATCATTTATTTCAAAGTGAAAATTATCATATTTATAAAATTATTTGGATAAAAAAATATCATTTTTTGAAACTAAATTTCAAAATTATGCAACAATTATTTTTTCATAATTTTATGAGATAATCGAATTTTTAGGTAAAAATTAAATATAATACAAAAATACAGATTGTATTATGTCATCCTGATAATCTAAAAATGACTCCATAAATACTATAAATGGTATAAATGAAAAAAAATTACCCTTTAAAATAATGTATTTTTATCATTATTTTATTAATTTTATAAAGAATTTAGGAATCCTACAAAACCTATAATATATGTTAAGGTTTTAAAATATTTTCCTCAAGGACATGACTGAATTCTATGTAAAAAACTATATTATTTTAATAATTTTAACCCTTATACTTATTTAATAATGAGACCACCCCTCTTTAGAAGAAACCATTGGAAAACATGGGATGTTTTGGGTTTTAATTGCTTTATTATATAGAATCCAAAACCTATGTTTGAGAAATAATATATAATTCCACACACATTACCTATACAAACCCAATCCTCTCTAGATACTTCCTAATGTTCCCCCAATCTCTCAAGATTATTTTACCAAGAATTTGATATCACCCTCTCAAGGTAAATGATCCTCTTCTTGTCTACTTTATTATAGTATATTCTTTATCTTACGTTGATTATCTTCACTTAACAATGTTAGTATATATTATTATATACCCCACTTATTGTCCATTTGATTTATAAATGATGAGATACCCCTTCCACTTTCATTAATCCCTCCCACGAACCTTTGTGTATACCCATAACCATGAAAAAATTTAGTATGGGATCCTCTCCACCTCGTCTTTATTCAGGAATCTATATTATCTTATTCCCTTTATCTCAAATTACTAATGTTGGGATATGATATTATTTTTTATTTATGTATAAGTCTTTAGAGATCATGTTAAATATCATTAATACTGCCAATGAACCTTTATGTACACCTATTACCCTGAAGAAATTTAGTAAGGGATTCTCTTCTTCTTATCCTTATTCAAGAATATTCATTTCCTTATGCCTTTTATCTCTATTTACTAATGTTGGGATATGTTCTCCCATATCACCTTACTACCCTTATGATGTATAAATTATTATAGATTCCATTCACTCTCATAAAGCCCTCCCCTTAACATTCATATTCCCTCGTTATGCTACTAAAATTTCACCATGATTTTCCACACCAATGAATTTTGTAGTGAATACCCATTACCATTTCCTATAAAGGATGTTTAAATTAAAACTTATAATTATTTTATAGGTACTTATCCTTGACATATGTTTATGATATAATGTTTTAAATTGTTTCCACATTTACCATGTTTCCTTTATGTTGTCATTCTATATCAATACTAAATGTTCATGTTTATGTTTCTCGTTGATTTTATGTCTCGTTGATATTACAATTTTATAACATGTATTACATTCTTCATCTTATTCCATTTTTATTCCCTTACTGGGATTCATATCTCACCACTTTCTTATGCATGTACCCAGGATATCCAATGCAGTTTTATATGGGAAGGAACAATATGATCATGTTAATAACGTTTTTAAAAAAGAAAATGTATATATAGTTATATGTTTTTGTGTAATGTACCTAATTCTCAAATAAATATTGATTCTTGATCTTGTATTTTTTATTGTCTGTACTCTTATTTAATAAATCAAGAATTAATGGGTATTAAAGAGTGAGGTTGTCATAAGTGTCTTTCTTCTTGAAGGATGTTGTTTTTTGGTGTGAGGAGAGGTATTCTTGTGTGAAATGAGGACCTTAAAATTCCTCACTTGATGGAATTTTCCACTATGGTATTATTCATTTACAGCTATCATTTAAGCTGTAGAGGTCATCATGTAATAATATTGTATTTTTTGACAAGTTTTATCATGGGGTGTCCACTTTTGTAAAACGGGTGTCTAAATATTCCTAGGTTCATTGGGTGTGGTGGTACAATTGGTTAGGATGAGGATAATTTCATTCCTATAAAGTAAATGATGAGATATAACTCACCACAATATAGTCCTCAGAGTGGTGGGTTAAAATAGTGAGGGAATTTTCGTTGTGCCCTGGTGTATTAGTGTAGTGGCTATTTTTAGGGATGAAAGTCTGTGAAACACGATGTAGTATAAGGAATAGTGTAGGGCCTTTCTAGCATCCTAATAAATAAATGGTATACTTCCCTTGGTTTGGATTTTCTACTTCTTCTTTCAAACCTTAGATAACCCCTGGGACATTTTTTACTCTCTTTACACATCCATTTACATTATAAAAGCATTTTTTTGTTGGATAAATGTTTTATAGATCAAGATACTCTCCCTTATCCTCTCCCATCCTCTTACTATTTCTTATTTTCATTTGTTCATATGTTTGTTTTTGTTAATTTATTCTATTTCAGGGTTGATATTTGAGTGGGGTTTGATGGTGGTTTTTCTATGGATAGGTTCTGATGTGGTTTATTTTTAGTTTAGTGGTTTTTTATCCTTGATCATCCATTCATTCATTGAGAATTATTCACTTATAATTAAGGTAGATGATTCATTACTTCTTCTTTTTTTGTGTTGGTGCGAAATTATAATGTTTTTTTATTTGGTTAATAATGTAATAAATCTAATGAATATTATAATATTTTAATTTACGAAGGAATGAAATATGGAATTTAGATACTATGTTCATATGTGTTTTACTCCATGTTGTTGTTGCCTCTTGATTTTATAGATAGTATGAAATATATTTTTATACATTTTCATTGTTTAGTATGATTATTATTATTGTAATGGGATAAAAATGTAATTCTAGAGCTATGAAGTGATTAATTTACCAAAGTAGGCTCAGCCAAGGGATAATCCCTTGACCGTTTATTAGAATAAAAGAAAAAGACAGTAGCAAGCATCACAGATAAAGAGAAGATTACATGACATCAAAAACATCCCCATCCTCACACCCCTGATATCCAACTTCATCCACAGTCGCCGTCTCCCATTCAGAGCTGTCATGATGCTTCAGGATCTTAGCGTATTTCCTCCGCAGATTCATCCGTTCCAAGGCTAAAAGCTCAGTATTGCCACCGGAAGACCTAGTGTTCACCGGCTTTGGCAGGTATGAGTAATCCTTTCTTGGCCTGCGACGCGGAGGAGCGGTCACAGCTTCCTGAGGCTCCCTTATCTTCATCCTCCTACCTTGAACCACCTCACTGAAAGAGGGCTTGATCATACCACCATGCTCCTCTTCACTCTCACAACAATCCCCCCACTTCCCATTAATAACCACATTCTGAAAAAGGTCCTCTTCGCCACAACCCTTCTGAGCGAGACACCTCGGCTGTTCCGCCGGCTCATAACAGATCAAAGCCCCCTGTTGCAGGTCTTCAGCTTCACTGCCACCCTTCTGCATCGAAGGCCCAATCTGCCTTTCAACCACTGGACAGCCGTCCTCCGAATTCTGTTGCACCATGTATTGGAGACAGCCACCAGCACCATTTGTGATGCTCACACCCCCATCCTTCACAGTTATCCCTTGCTCCCCATTCGCATCATCTAACACCCCCAAGGAACCACTCTGACGGACAGCAGCATCCGACCCACTTCCATCCACCTTACCAGCTCCCTTGCACAAGTTCACATTCATCCCATCAGATACCATTGCACCCAGATCACACTGCAAGTCCTGCAGGACTGCATCTTCAGTCGCTGAGCAAACCAATTTCTCCCTATTAACAGAGTTCCCTGCATTAACTGACAAAGCCACCTTTTCCAACATCAGATCCTGGCGCATCCTTCTGAAAACAGCAGACACAGCAGGATTTGCAGATGCCTCTGCCTTCTTCAAAGGCACAACATTCCGGACCTCCATACCACCAGCAGCTCCAGAAGGCACACCCTCAGCAGGAAGCAACCTCGGCCCTTGAGACTTTCCAACTCTTTCCCTCGACTTGACACTTCCTCGAATTATAGCCTCACCATGACACCGCAAGGACGCATGCCCCAAACGGCAGCAAGAATTGCAGTATTCAACCCAAGACTCGAATACCACAGACTGTCTCCATCTAAATTCTTCCCCTACCGCAAGCCATATCCAGTTAACTGGTGGCCTTGCAACATCAACCTCCACACATATGCGTGGATTGACAGGATGACTGATAGTGGACGTCCGAACATCGGAACATAAGTATCTTCCTACCATATTACCAATCATGCACAAAATCGCAGGATTTTGGAAGGGAAGTGGAAGCTGAGGGAGACTAACCCAAGTCTCAACAGTCGATGGATCACGATTCATGCATAACTCAAATGACCAGCGAAGAAGGAAAAATCGATAGCCGTTGCACCTACGCGGGGCGCTGGACCATGCTCGGATCAGATCAACTTCCGAGGAGAACCGAATCATGAGATGACGATTATCGAGAAGACCAACAACAGCTCTGTCCTGCAAATCCCACTTACCAAAAATGAAACGATCAAAATCGTCAACAGAGGGCCTTCGCTGATTGAACCGAGCCACCAGTGTGAGGTCCAGGTGACTTGAAGCTTCATGAAATTCCGACAATGAAATCGGTAATTGCGGCTCTCCCTGATGCAGGTCAGGAACCTTCGGGCCAAGAGAAATCTTCGGGAAATCAGGGAGGTAGCTAGGGTTTGAGAAGGGTACAAAGGGTTTCCGCGGTATTGGGTGCTGTGGCCGATCATCCACCCCCCTTCCTCCTCCAGGAAGGGGAGGGAAGTCATCATCGATCTTCATTTAGGGTTCCCAAGCAGCAGATCGCCATCGCCGTCGCCGCGAGTCGCCGCAAGCCGTCCCGAGCGCCATCTCAGCATCTTAATTTATGATGAAAGTAAATTGATTACGATTCTTCCATGAAGTTGATGAAATATGGAATTTATTCTTTAATCATGTTTATGTTTGTTTCTTAACTATGGGTATCTATTGGTTATAGGTATATTATTCCTACTTAACCGATTCATAATGAAATAGTTAATTAAATATATAAATGAAATGTTTTTTTGATGAAGATAATTATTTTGGGAAGAGTTTGTTTGCCCTTATTTGTTATAGGCTTGAATGACTTGGTGCTATGGACTTTATCCCCTAGTATGTGATGTATGAAAAATAATTTTATTTTCATTTATGTATGATCTAGGATGAAAAAACCTTGATGTTATTTTTTGTGAACTTATAATGGATGGTGATTATAAATCAATGGGATTGGTTTCTCAGGTTCTAGTGGTGGCTTGATGCTAGTAATGGAGAGATAGAATGTGTTTTATGTAATAGTGTTAGGTATGACACTTGGATGTGTGGGATGAGTTGTGAGGATGGTTTTATCATTTTACAATCATTGTTTAATTCATTTAAATTTATGGGTTTCTATATATTTTTAATGGTTTCTAATAGCTTTATGTAGTTTTTATCTTTTAATGTCAAGAACATATTTGCTTGTGTTAGCTTCATATGATATCTAGAATACCCATAAATTAAGAAATAGTAAATACATTAATTATAAACTCATGTGATGGGCGTTGTCAATGGTAGAAAAGATTTATCTTAAATAATATAAACCATGGTAAGGTTTAATAAAATCCTCTAAGATCATGATTATTGAATATATAACTGTAATATGATTTTGGAAATAATTTGGTTTCTAATGAAAACAAATTATTAAAAATAATTTAATGATGGTACAATAAAAGATGGTAAACTATGGGACTATGAAATAAATGAATAATATTTTCTAATTACTATGTGGAAATGGTTAATGTTTTTGAACTTTGATGCTTATGTTCTTATATTAAATATTGTTTCTTAGGCCTTAGTGGTGGAAACTGAGTGTCTTATGGGTCGATATATGTAATTTAGTCTATAGAAAGACTATATCCCTTTGGTGTGTTTGTTTGTGATATATATATATATATTATATTTTATGATTTCATATTATTCACCACACAATTCTATAAGGAAACCAACAACCTATTTTTTAGGGGTGTTTTACCCAACATCCAGGTTGGTGAGGTAACAGATGAATGACTTCTCCTTCTCCCCTACGCTTTTGTAGTATGTAGTATATTATGTTGGAATTCCTAGTCTATGATTGGTTAAATTATAGTGTAGAGAACCAATTTTGTTGTGATGGATTATGGTCTTACTATAAATTTATGTTTGGACTATAGTAACTTGAGGTTATAGAACATAATTGTATATGGTATTTGAAGTTATGGTATCCCATTTGTGTATTTTCATTTAATGTAGTAGCTTGAGGTATAATTCATGACACATAGGATTTAGTGGATTCTATAATTATACTTGGTTATATATGAGATGATGGTGACGAGATTGTGATGAGGTGTATGGGATAAAGTATTGGATTATGATATGTCTATGACATAGTTCCTCGGGTTAGGGTAGGATGAATTATGGGATGGATGAGTTCATGAAATGAGCTATTGGGGAAAATGAGTAACCCATCAGTGGGGAAGTAGAAGTAGGGTAGATTATGTATACATATATCTGTTTATATTTTTGTGTCTTTATATGTGGATTTCTCACTTATATGCATTACATGGTGACCGATCCATGGTAAGTGTAGTTTTTAGTTTTACATTCTTATGTAATGATTTGGTTTCATTTATTATTCAATTGTATTTAGTATTCTAATTTAAAAATTTTAATGGGAGATTCTAGGTTGGACCCAACTGATTATACTTGTATTCTCACCCTCTATAAATATATAAACTACTTTTTAGGTTCATCGGAGATGGTTAGTGATCAAGTTGGGAATCATTATCTCATGGAGTTTTTATAGAGTTAATAGAGTTTATTTTTACTACACAGTATTATTCTGATATTTCATGTTGTTTCTATATTATTTGAATTTACATTAATGTATTGGGATTTTTTAATGATAGATAGTCAGTTTATGGATGCCTTATTATATCTTAACATTAAATTACATATAAGGGTAATTCCTCTCATTCATTCATGTTATAACCTTTATTATAGTCTTGAAATACATTCCCTATTGGTGGTGGGATTAATATTTCATTTTCACTTTCATTATTATAAGACTAGGATGGTTCCATTCAAAGGGGGGTCCTAAAAAGTTATATCATATATGATGGTTGAAAGATATGATGAAGTTATGAACTAGGGATGATTTTGTGGGTTTTTAAGGAAGTAGTATGAGCTAAACTTAGTATATTATGTAGATAAGGGAGACTATCAAGGAAATGTGTATTTTGGTCCTCCTAATATTTAATGCATAAACCTTTAGGTTTATTGAACATTCTAATCGATGTTATATCAATTGAAAGGTAGAGACATAGTTAAGGATCATGCATCATGATTGTCTACCCCTATGTTTGAATTGGGTATATAATGATAAATATGTTGAATCTTAATTAATTAATTAATTAATTTAAATAAACTATATTTAAAGTTTAGGAATAACTAAGATTTTTTTGTTTTTTAGGTATGTATCATGGTTTATGTACCCATCTAGTTTACATCAATGATGTTCAACAAGATGATCCAACAGATTTCCATATAGTGGAGGTCGTCGAAGAAAATTGTTAGAGGAGGACACTTTGAGACTTTTAATGCTAGTGTCTATAGAATCATAAGGGATCTATTTTGGATCATGATACCAAATATTGGTTGGAGGAGGTGTAGATTTATATGTCCTTAATATGTGACTAGAAGGAGGGTCTTTTTTTATTGGTTGTGAAAATGATATGTAGAGTAGCTTAGGGATGGTAATTTTTGTTCCATAGTGATTTCAAGGAGTTGGTTGTTACATGGGATAAGTTTTTTTATGAATTTTAGGTCAAGTTTATTTATTTGAAAGAAAAGGTGGATTATCAAAAAGAGATTTTTACTCTTCTCCATGGGAATTCTAGCATATGAAAATTCTATTTCTTGTATGAGAACCTATTGAATTATGTTCCAAATCATGATCTAGTTAAGGAGGGAATAGAGAGGCATTTTGAGGAGTATTTTAATTTATATATCCCTCACCAATTCACCGTATTTTTATTGAATACATAACTTGAGGTTTTGGTGAGGGCAGAGGTCATCGATAGAAAACTAGCTTTTTCCAGATCATCTTAGGTGTGGAGTAATTATGTCTCTTTACAAAGAATATATACAGATAAAAGTTTTCATCTTCTAAGATATAATAATTTTTTTTGATAGTTTGGAGTTAGTTATATAAATTTTCATCTCATTTCATTTGTAATAGTAGGTCTTGGACCACATCCATTTGATCAATGATAGATTATTATGCATGTGGTGGTCATGATCATCGAAAGAAAGAGTGTATGGCTTTCCTCTCTCTAGGATTAACCATTGTAGTAGTATCCTTTAATGTAGTATTAATAATAGTGAGATCTAATCTATGATCTGAAGAGAGGGGATAGGGTAGGCTGAGGACATCCATGTGACACCCCTCACCCCTAGGGGAAACAAGAAGAGAGAGACCATGGAGGCATCCTCCACCAGGTCTAGAGAGGTCTTGGAGTAGGAAATGTTATGTTTCATGCTTTAGAGTTTCCAGTTCCAAGTGAGTTATATGTTATGTTAGGTACTATGTAGCGACCCTCACATTTCATAAATTAACATTACATCAGTTTTAAGGAATAATTAATACATTAAACAAACGGGTTCCCTAAAGACCGTATTAGTTTATTGCCTTTGGAAACATGGAAACGTAAACACTAGTACATGAGTTAATTACATTATCACCCAGTAGGTTCTCAAAGAATATAACCCCTATTAGACAAATAATATAAGAAATATATCTTCCTAACACAGGAAAGGAAACATAAAAGGTGTAAAATAAGATGCTCATTATAGGTAATCAAGGGATACATGTAAGCATAAACATGATAATAGGTGTATGATATCATGATCTTGAAAATTGAATTTCATACCATACATATTAAAGATCATATACATGAATCATTTCATAAATCATATAATTTCATAAGACATTAATCATAAGAAAAAATAGGAAATAATCCATGAATGAATAACATAAGAATAATACATGGAATATATTTAGACACATAATGATATTTAATGATTTTTATAGTAGTCAATGCATCACTACAAAGGAAATGTTAGTGTGAAAAGTCCATCACTGAACTATTTTCACACCCTATTTCATCGTGATATTACTAAACTGAGTTCACCCCACATTAAAAATCTATAATACTAAACTAATTTCATTTCTCACTCTATCCATGTTTATCCCATGAGATATTAATCTTTACCCAAAGCATTGGAGAGTGATATAGGCCCCCCATATCAAAATGAAATCATATATATATGTGCCACAAAATCATAAATAGTCATATCATAACCCATGAAATGAAATGGGTATCATAAACATGTAATCATATTATACCCCATAGAAAAAGATACAGGTTTCATAATCATTTCATAAAAATCATAGCCTATGAAATAGAAATAGATTTCATAAACATATAACCCATGAAAGAGAAATAGATTTCATAAAAATATTTCCCATGAAAGAGAAATGGATTTCATATACATATAACTCGTGAAAGGGAAACATGTTTTATAAAGACAATGACATCAAGAGTAAACCATTGAGATAAAGAATATTAATGTAACCATTAGACCATTTCCTATAAAGGCATGAGTATCCTAATCAAATGTAATCCTATATAGAAAATAATTTTGAAATATCTTTTAAAAACTTTTTTTGAAGAAAATATCATTTCTTCTTTGAAAATAGATTTTTAATGTATAAATCAATTAGAAAATAATTTTATTAAAAAATACCAGAAAACATATAAATAAGACTTCAAATAAATTTGAAAACATTTTTATTTGAAAAATTATAGAATAACCTACAAAACATTTTAATTTTTTTTCTTCTTTGAAAGTAATTCGGAAACATATAAATAAATATTGAAAATGGTTTGAAAACAATTTCATTGAAAATATTTTGAATATTTATAAATAAAGCTTGAAATAAAATTTAATTTTTTTTTGAAAATGACTTTGAAACTCATAAATAAACCATGAAAAATATTTGAAAACCATTTCTCTTAAAATAACCTTTAAAACATATAATGTAAGATTTAAAATGTCTCAAAAACCTTTTTACTTGAAAAATTATGTAAGAATCTTGAAAATATTATGAAAAAAAATTTCATTGAAAATTAATTTTTAAAAAAATTCTTAAAAATTAACCTTTTTAAACATGGAAAAGAATCTCATTGAAGTGATGAAGGGTAAGTCTATAAATTCCATACGAGGTAAAAAGAATATTCCTTATGTAAGGTAAATAGGTATGAAAAATGACGTGTTTAGAAAGAGATGATAATATTCCATTGAAAACATTGTCAAAATACATAAAATTATAAAAATTTCTTTTAAAATTATTGTATAATAGTGTAATAATCTGGGAAATACTTTTTAGAAAAAAATGTTTTTAAGGAACACATATTTTCGATCGAAGAGAGGGTAATGTTGGGCTTTCCTAAAAACCATTTATTATCTATCTTATGTAATAAAAAGTATTAATATAGTACCAATACTTGAATAAATCATCAATAGCCATATGATAAGAAAATTCATGAATGTTCTTGAGATATGGATCATAAAATTTTAAAAAAGTAAGCATAAACACAAATAATCTTGAAAAGCAGTGAGATTGTTTCAATAAACTCTTACCATTTAGTAACTTTGAAGCATACTCCCTATGTAAAAAAAATGAAATTACATGAATCTTATAATATCATGAAAATAATTATATTCATGATTTGAATTTTAAAAGTTATTATATGAACCTCAAGGAAAAATACAGGTGCATTACATGGTATGTGTCTCAAAGAAGAAAAATCGAGACAAAATTGCTTTACTGATTTTGTGACTTTTGAAACATATATCCCATGAAATAAATCTCATAAAATAGATATTTAAATAGAAATAATTTTAATTAAAATAATCACATAATACATCCATGTTCAGTATACACATCACAAAAAAATAATGAGTATTGAATAAAGCATGTGTCTCAAAGAATAAAAAGAAAGATGAAATTCCCCTACCTTATGTCCGGACTGTCTTCATACTCATACAAGATTAATTTATAATAAATGTAAGTTTATTATAAATATTTTAAAGAATAATATTATTATATAAAATACCATATATGGTTTCATTATGACCCTATATTACCTACTTGTTAACAATATTATCTTAAGGTTTCACTTTAGGTATTATTCATATTGTTCTTTTCATGTATTTTAATTTGTTATATCATTGGTCCTTAAAATTATATCACGATTTACAAAATATAAAACATGGAATAAATACCATTTATATTTAATATATTTTTATTATAATAATCTATATAATATAAAAGGTTGAAAATGGAATACACCGTTCATATAGACGGTAGGTCGTACGCACACATGAACATTGCTTCAGTTTTATTGACATATTGAAAGAAAGAAAGTAAATGAAATATGTATATATATATATCAATATTAAATTATAATTATTAAATGATATATATCATATAATTTCACTAACACTATCCTTAATACATTCCATGTAGCGTGTGAATGAATCACATAGCTGTGAGGGGGCTATTGTCCACACTTTCTCAAATAAAATTATCATATTTACACAAAACATAAAGTATAAATATATATGTGGTAAATTTATTTATTAGGATTAAATAAATAATAAATATAATATATAACATATATAAACATAGTTTACATCATTATTTTTACCATGAGATTTGGTAAAAGAATAATGAACAATCATCGTTTAGTTAGGTGGTAGTTCATCGTACACATAAACAGTACGTTCATTACTCATTAGAAAGATGTGTGTATATGTGTAGGTAGAAAAATTATAATAACAACATATACGTATATTTCTGATATTTTTTTTTGTTTTATAAGTTTTTAATAACATGAATTGCGGTGGTGGAGAAGGAAAAAAAGAAACGAGCTTGAGGAAGGTTGTTACCACCTAATCAGGTAACTCCTTTTGGTTTGCAACAAATGGATTCCTTGGAAGCCTTTATATAAAAAGGGATGATTCATGGAAAAAGGTAGTGTTATTTATAGGATATTTTATAAGATCTTTTCCAAACCTAAGTGTTTTGAGAGGTGTGAAGAAGTGGGAGGATAAGAAGTCTTTTTATAGTGGAGGAGGAGTGGAACACTTGTAACTTTTTGAAAAAGGAATTCCATGCCCATTTTTCACATGTAATATGGATAAAATAATCGAAAAAATTAGATAAATGGGATGTTAGGGTAGATATATTTCCATTCAATGGATCTTTTACATGTTTTTAGGTCATTTTAGGTCTTAAATTTAAGCATTAGTCGTTAGTTAAGCCTAATTTTACCTTAATCGATGTAATTAATTTTAATTACATTCCATAAATGTTTTCATAAAAAACTAATTTAACATTATTAGAAATTAGAAATTATTCTTATATAAAATATGGAATCCATTTTTTCAAATTCCAACAACAAAATCGGCAGAAATTAAATTCAAATTGATCCTACTAACGTGACGACACTGCAGGTTTTAAAAGTAAAAATGATCAAACTTTTTGCTAAGTTTTTATATCAATTTCAAATGTAGAATTGGTTCAAATGAAATAAATTGAATTAAAATATAATAATATTTTCTAATTAAAATTTTAATCCAATTTACAATATAATTTATCCTTCTAAATGAATTAGATAAAAATGTAGTTTTGAATTAAAATTCAGTATTTTAACTATTCATTAAAAAAATGAAACCTTATAGAAAAATAAAAAAATTTATCCTAACCTAATTTGTCTATTTAAATTTAAAATATGAAGTTAATTTTTACATATTAAATATATTTAAGTTACAAAATTTGGATTTAAAATGGGTTCTCCATTAAAAGATGCCAAAACTACATTTAAAAAAATATAGTTTTTTAAACATAAAATTTGGTTTGTTCTTATCTTATGTCTATAAAATATATTGAATGGATATAAAAAATATTTTATTGAATACATATCATATATACTAAATTAATACAACTCACTAATTTTTTTAATTAAATCTTTCAGAGTAAAACAACTTTTTGTCCATAAAAAAAATAATATTTTATTTTATATTCAATAAGTTTTCATATTCATTTATAATTAATTGATAAGCTAAGAATTAATCTTATATATGTTTAAACCATATATTTTCATAAACTAGTTAATATTATTCATAATTACTTATTTAATTATTGGTTTATATCTTATTATAATAACATTTTAATAATATATTATTGTTTGGTAAAACTCAGTCTTGCATGTTACACTAGACATCAAGGAAAGTCATTATTGTGTGTAATAAAAGTTAACCTAATTGTTCCCTTTAGTGGAAAATAAAATTCATTTTTAATTTTGTGTATGATTAACATGGTGTTTCATCTAACACAATCCAAACATCATGATTTAATATAAAATAAACTATTTTTAGTGTTTCGTGAAATGGAAAAATTAAAAAATGTTAAATTAATTCTAAAAAAAAATTCACAAAATCGTGGGGTGTTACATTCTACCCCTCTTAAAATTAATTTCACCCTCAATGTTTTTATGGGT
This sequence comes from Viscum album, assembly GCA_963277665.1. Taxonomy (NCBI): domain Eukaryota; kingdom Viridiplantae; phylum Streptophyta; class Magnoliopsida; order Santalales; family Viscaceae; genus Viscum; species Viscum album. Next base: position 1,333,044,488 of record OY728165.1, on the reverse strand, counting down.
TATCATTGGTTTAATATTTTAATATTTCATTCATATAAACCCACGTTGTAAAAATGAATACTAAAACTTCCATTAAAAAGGGACAGTTGGAACCATAATGGCTACACAAAGTAAAATATAACTAGGTCTCCACATGGAAGAACATAGATTGGGATTGAAGATTGGACTTGGGGAATTTTTTTTAAATATTTATATGGAGAGATTTAGGTCATCAATCACATACAAGTGAATGATAAAATAAAATTCTAGGGCCACAATGTCATAAATCTATAATGATTTAAAAGGAAATCAGTTCAACAAAACTTTAGGTATTAGGAAAACACATTTTTTATCATTATCCTAACATTGAGTAATTATTTTATTGCACAATAATATAAGTAAATATACTCCCTCAATATATTTCTATATAAAAATTTCATTATTTAGTTTTTATTTTATCAATTTATGATTCATTAATTACTTCACGAAATGGATGTCCATAAGTCACCATTGATGTCTAAAGTACAAAATTCACTTTTATCAAATCTTAATTCTCATAAAATATTGAAAAGCATAACTATTTGTATCTAAATATTCTTCAAAAATCAATATGGTTAATACATTAATATTTAAATATATAAAGTAACCTTATTGGTTCATAATTATTATTTAGTCATCAAATATAATTATACATTAACAAGGACATCACATAGGACTTTGGTAGGTGTGAAACCCTTATCTTCCTTCGGTCCTGGGATAAAGATCCACAACCCTACCGTACATGATTGGTTTCCACCCAATATACATGATGTCCTTTTCTAAAACTACACTAATTCAATTTCCAAAATAAATATGATTGGCATCCTTAAAATAAGGTTAATCACCAAATAACCTTTTAACCAAGGTTTTCAATACATCCACAATACATAAAAACTTACTCTAATGTTTAACATAAACTTTTAATGAATATTTAGACTTATAACCCTTATAAAATATGAAAATACAAAAATTTAGAAAGAAATTCATGGCATCAACTTAACATTAATTCCCAAAATATCACAAAGTATCTTTAGGTTTTCATTTTTAAAACAAGAGAATACCTTCATCGATTATTCTCTTGAAATATGGTAATGACCTGAATTACCATAAATCCTTATTGAAAACATTAATGTTTCCTTATTCAAAGTATATTGGATATATTCCAAAAATCCAAAAATGTTGTAAACTTCATCATTTACAGCTCAAACCACATATTATTTCCAAGGTAATTAGTACATTCAAATTTACTTATTCATATCCCACATATATTAATCCAAACAACAATATAATTATATAGGAATCATATTTAAGGATATAGTTCCCTAAATCATGTGTTTTCCAAAGATATCACCTTACCATTAAATCACTTTTCTAATCTATTAGAACCATTCAAAATGTTCTTTTAAATCCATAGTGAAATATATAAATTGATCAATCCTTATATATTTCACCATTCATATAACAAAATTATTGAATACAAATACATAAAAACATTGATTATTCCACATCATATTTAATCAATTTATAAGTCTACCTCATCCTATTACATAATACCTTTTTTTCTTTTCACATTTCAACTATAGTATCTTTATCATCAGCAATGTAACCATTACCCACACCACCTTGCTGATTCACATTAGGGGTTTTCATCTTGGGAAATTCAGTTTTATAATGATCATTAATTCCATAGTTAAAACAATTAACCTTCGATGATGTATTAGGTAGGACAATATTATTACCCATTTCATTAACCAAAATCTATTTTTCCCTTACAGTCACTTAATTTGTGGCCTTCATTTCCAAATTCAAAATATCTTTTTGTTACTCTAAGACATTCACTTAGGTGATGCTTTCCAGATTTTTGACATAATGGATACCAAATCTTCTTTCCCCCATGGTCTTCATTACCCAAAATCTCAACGAAATCCTTCTTTATCGTCCTTGGTGAGTCTGAGAGCTGTTTAATGGGAATATTATTAATCATATTCCTTGAAAACTGATTGGGTATGATCAAAATATCTTTTAGTCTAGTCATCTTCCCACTTGACAGCTCATCAAGAAATCTTCCATCACATTCATCGTTAATCTAGTTCTGTCTGGTTCCCTCCATTGACTAAAACCAGAAGCATAGTGTGATCACTACTTAACATAGTAGAAAACCACATATCCATGTAAAGAAATAATTATATTATGTCTAAGTAATGACACCTTCCTTAATCTAAGACACCCTAGGTTCATCCCAGGTTATTCATATCCAAATTATATTTAAATCCTTCATGATGGTTCATGAATAGTTTTGTGAATTCCCAAAGCATATCCCCCAGGAGTGAAAAACCAGGTGTTTAGAAAGGCTGGTTTTCATGTACAATTTTATCCCAAGTCAGGGATGAGACACCTTATTGAAGTTGTTTCCCCTATGTACATATATTCCAGAACCACATCCACATGTAATATCTAGACATAGATGTATTTCTAGGAAACTAGTCAATCTATTCTTTTCATAAATTAGAGGATATTTTCCAAAATGATAACTCATCCTTATACTTATCCTTAGATAAATCCCTAGACATATCCTTAGAAATATACCTAGGTATATCACTAAAGTTTTCTCATACTAGTTTCTAATGGGGTGATAAACCTTAACTATGATAAAAACTATAGAAACCCTCTCTTTTCATACACTAACATGACATCACTTTTGTGCAATACTTAATAAATTATAAAAAAGAACACCCAATGACTATATTAGTTTAATGACTTTGGAAACATGGAAACATAAAAATTGGTACATGAGTTTACTACATTATCTCCTATTAGGTTCTCAAAGACTAGATCCCTACTTATAAAAATCATACAAGAAATATATCTTCATAACCTGGGGAAGGAAACATAAAAAGGAGTGAGCTAAAATTATCAGTATGGGTAAAAAAGGGAGACATATAATCATAAAAATGATAATAGGGGTACGAGAACATGATCATGAAAATATAATATCATACCCTTCATGTAAAAGACCATATACATGAATCATGGAATAAATATTGGTAGTTCATAAGACATGAATCATAAGTATATAAAGAACATAAGCCAGAAAATCATATCATATGAATAATTCTTGGAACTGTGGAAGATACATAAGTATATATAATGACTTTCATAGTAGTAAATGCTTCTCTTCTAAGGAAATTTTAGTGGACAAAGTCCTTTACTGAACTGGGTTCACTCCCTGATCTAACCCTATTTAACTAAACTGAGTTTACACCTCATTGCAGCACTGTAATACTGAACTGAGTTCATTTCTCATTACATCCATGTATATCTTAAGTGAAATAAATTTTTACCCAATGCATTTGAGGGAGATATAGGTCACACCTATCTCATAATGAAATTATACATACACATTCCATAAAATCACAAACAATCATATCATAACCCATTAAATGAAATGGGTATGTTAAACATGTAATCATATCATAAGATATAGAAAAGGATATAAGTTTCATAATATTTTCATCAAAAGTATAATGTAATTTCCTGGAATTTCTGTATAATGTTTTTAATTATATGAAATTATTTTGAGACCGCAAAATCTAACGACGCATGATTCCATGGCCCGGAGTGCCCGGAATAAACCGTCGATGTTTTTTTAAGCTTCAATTAACGCACATAAGTATTTTTCTTGAAAAAGTGAAATAACTCTTAAATAGTTTTCTAGATCAGAAATATCAGGGAATCATTGTGCTCAGGTTGGTGGGTTTAGCCTAGGCATGACTAAAGATTAGTCGGCACAAGCCTACGATGATAAAACCCAAAAATATCATAACCGTAAATAAAATAATTAAATAAAGTTACTTTATTTTTCAAATGCTTATACCTCCCTAAAGATAACTCAGATTAAAAATCTAAGACCATCGTTGAACTTGGGAGGGTATGCTTTATTTAGGCAGATACTAACTTTGGCCGGTGCAGGCCACCATAGAATGTTAGTTCTTGGCCGTAAATAAAATAATTAAGTGACAATTATTTTATGGTAAAATCCATAACTTCTAAACAGTAACTCAGATTGGAAATCTGAGTGTACAGTTGGGTTTATTGGGGCACGATTCACTTAGGCAGATCCTAACCTCAACCGGCGTGGGTTGTGGGTGACTGTTAATAATTTTCTGACTTTTTTTTCAGGTACGTTCAGTAAACGTGTGAGCGGCATTTTCTAACTTCTGAATCGGTTCTCAGATTAAAAATCCAAGGCCACCATTGAATCCGCAGTGCTTTGATTCACTTAAGGTTGTCTTTATATTGACCATAGTAGGTTAGGTGAAAAAGTTATTTTTTTGCAGAATTCTGAAAGATTAATAATGTAACATGTTTGTTATTTTATTTTCTTTCTTTCTTCTAAAAGACGAACGATGCTGGAGGGACCAGTGATGTTCCAATCCAATAAGTGGTTTGACTCTTCTTTTCCTGTAACTACACCATTGGGAATTTGGGAGGTCCATTAATTAAATTAACCTTATTAATTCCATGAGTATTGAACACTCATTCTCATCTCCTATTTATATGGATCTCAGAGTGGGATGTTGGCATGGATTCACCAAATGAGGAAGCCCTGGAAAAGTACCATGACACGAACCACATGGAAGATGAGACTGGTTCCAGTAAGTAGTGACTAGCACCACCGACTCACAATCCGACGACAACGATGAAGGGGGTTCCGTCGACCGTTGTCAGTGAACGTCTCTTCTAGGTAGGGGTTTTAATTTGAATTATGGTTAAATCTATTTGTTGATTTATCATATTCTTGATTCACAATGACGATGGCGAAACAAACATGGCCATCATTCTGCACTTATGCATTGAACCTTTCCTTTCATTCTTCGTGCGTTCTTCTATGCCAAATAATTAAGCGCACTGAAAACACAACATCTCGTTGAGCGTAACATTTGGACGTGGAGATCGCGACCCGAGGATCATGAATATGCAAACGTCATATTTTTTCAGGCTTGGAACGAAGCTGCAATGACTCATGGAAGAAGGGCGGTGCGTGTCCGCACCACTGGAAGAGGAGGAGGCCGCGGGTTGAGCAGGCGGTGCACCAGAGGGAGATCAGCCTCCATCCGGCCACGACTTGAGCAAGCATCACACTCAGAGAGCAGCCAACACTCGATCGGGTGCGGGAGGACAACGGTTCTGCCATGCCGCTGGGAGGAGGACTGGCTGGAAATAAGACCGGTCGTGACGCACAGAGCAGGACCCACTCTAGCGGGTCCCACGTGCCAATAGGCGCCTACCAGACAGTCTATGGACCATTTGGAATTATTGGGGTGCATCCCCCCGGGTTTCGGATAGGGTATACCCCACCATGGTGGACCACCCAGCTGAGGGAGCATCGCTGCAGCGGGCCATGCCCACCAGGCCGTGCCGCCCTTTGTGGTTCGGGCCGGACCGCGACCTAGTGGACCAGGCCCACCATGGTCCCGCTCATCTAGGCCAAACCCAAACTGGGTCGGGTCAGCCCATGCCGGGTTGTGTCGGGATAGTCCGACTTGGTCGAACCGGACCCTGGGCTATCTAGACCCAGATACACCTTTGTTTCCATATCTTTAGAATTGGGCAACCCTTTGACAAACTGTCTACGGCACCAAAAACCATGGATCAAGATGATCCATTTGGTATAATTCACTTGAGATTTGGATAAAGTTAGAGTATATCCGGGTTGGATCGAACCCGAATCCAACCAGGCCCTCAGAACAGAAATGCTAATAACAAACAGACTGGGCGTCCGTATGATGCGTTGTCCGTCGCGTAGGAACCCTTATGATATGGTCATCCTTTGGTTTACCCTTTTGTGGGGCTTAGTGGTAGTAGATGTAGGACCGATATTTCGAGAGGTAGATTCAATGGAACTCGAGTGCACCAGGTGCAAGGAATCTTATGGAAGGCTGTAATGTGAAGGAAGAATATCGATCCTGTGTGGATCAGTGCTCAACAATATTGTGTTGGTCTAGGCATACCGATCTTTTGTGGGTCATATCCTGTGTGGGTTTTCATTCAACGATCCGGTGTGGGTTAGTGCATACCGATTCTCTGTGGGTCAGATTCTGTATGAGTCAGCACTCAGCGATCCTATGTGGGTCAGTGCATACCGATCATGTGTGGGCCAGATTCTGTGTGGGTCAATTGGGGTAGTTAATAGTTTATCCTACATGGGTATGTGGGGGGATAGTTACCTATCAATCCTGTGTGGGTCAGTGGGGGTTAGTTACCTATCAATCAAATGTGGGTCAGTAGGGGTTAGTTACCTATCGATCAAGTGTGGGTCAGAAGCAGTGCTACTTAGTAGAATAAGATGATCTAGCATTAGGACTAATCATATGTACTTCTATACTTAAGTTATACCTGATTGTGAGATGATTCACTTCTATCTTTGTGGTGTTACTTGTGTGGTACTCCTATCTTCGTGGTGTTACCTATGAGATACTTCTATCTTCATGGTATACTTTTGTGGTACTTCTAGCTTCGTGGTGATACCTATGTGGTACTGAGACCTTCGTGGTGTTACCTGTGTGGTACTTATATCTTCATGGTGTTACCTTTGTGGTACTTCTATATTTATGGTGTACCTGTGTGGTACTTCTAGCATCGTGGTGATACCTGTGTGGTACCTCTACCTTCATGTTGTTACCTCTATGGTACTTCTATCTTCGTGGTCTTACCTGTGTGGTACTTCTGTCTTCGTGGCGTTAACTTTTTGGTACTTCTATCTCCGTTGTGTCACTTATGTTACTTCTTTATTTGTGGTGTTACCTATGTGGTACTCCTATCTTTGTGGTGTTACCTGTGTGGTACTTCTACCTTCAAGGTGTTGTATCTATGGTGTTACCTGTGTGGTACTTATACCTTTTTTGTGTTAACTTTGTGGTATTCATCCCTCATGTATGAGATGAGTATGTCTTGATAACTTACGTATATGTATGGGCATATACCTAAGTAGAGTTGATATCTATTGATTTGTGCTTTGAGATTGAGGTCCTGCTTTGTGGTATTTCCTTTGTGGAACTCTTGGACACCTATGGAGTTCACGGGGTCCATACTGAGTATTGTTATACTCACCCATACATGGGTTTCGCCCGCACCTTGTTGTGTCTTTTGAAGACGAAGGAAAATATTGATCGAGGTTGACGGAGCTAGGACTGGATGGTGCTCGGAGGTGGACCATTTGGTATGACGTGATGTGGAGGAGACTGATGGTCGAGGAGTGATGAGGATGAGATCTATACCTACCCTTCAGGTAGGATCCTCGTAGGATGACCAAGTAGCTGTTTTCCCTTCTTCAATTGTATCATTCTCTAATTTGTACTGATACATTTACAATTGGGCTTGTATTCCGACCCCTTTTACTTTCAGCACACTTTTACCACAGTATTTTACTTCACATTTTCTTCTTGTTGTGTTCCTGGACCATGTTTTTGTACAGGTTAAAGGCAATTCCTTCTCGTTTTATTGAATATGCCTTTCGATGATAGTCTCCAGCCCCTAGCCTATGGGAGGAGGGCTTGTGGTAGTCATAGAATGGGTCCTGGGGGACATGTCGTGATAAAATGGTATCAGAGGAGTTCGGTTCTACCGAAGAAATAGGACTCTGATATTTTCTCTGTGGCTATAGTGTTAAGTGTTATGAGTGTGGTTTTCAATTCGGGGAGTCCAGCGTCAGTGCGGCGGCTGATGTATCCATACACCAGGACCCTAAATTCTGATTTCTGACTCAATGCATGAAAACACTTATTTTGTGTGTTTTTGAAATGTTTTTATTTTGATTTTTTAGAGTCAGTTCAACAGGTATTTCTTAATGATCGTGGTGTACCTGTTCCTTATCAGGATGCCACCACATAGATAGCCAGCTAGTATTCCTAAGAGAGTACATGATGACGGCTCACCAAGCGATGAGGCTCTAATCTAGGGCCCCCTTACGGCAATTCTACCTTCGGTTGGTTTACCTGCAACACCACCACCCATTGGGCAGCAGTTACCACCAACTGCAATAGTAGACAGTTCATGCCGACTAATCACATTGCAAGAGTTCCATTGGAAGAGACCTCTGAGGTTTGGAGGCATTACAAATTTGCAGGCACCTTCGGACGGGGTGGAGGTTGTGGCAAGATTTTTCCACCTAGATGAGACACCCATAAAGAATATAGTGATAGGGCTTCAGTACTTGGACTGTTGCCTGAGATGGTAACTTCAGGTAGTGTGCCAGCTATATCACTTCCCATTGGTCAGTAGTTACAACCAGTGATACTGGTAGAGGATACATGTAGGCTTAGTGACTTACATGTGTTTCAAAATCAGATACACCTTAGGTTCCAAGGCAAGCCCGGATCATAGGCAGCTAAGGAATGGCTTGAGGAGGTGGGTGAGTTTCTATTTAACCAGGGCACCATTAGATTAGATGGTGGTACTGGTATAGAGCCTTCTACATGGATCAATAGGATGATGACATGGTTTTATGTTACCCTGATCTTGTGAAGAGGTGAATTTTCTACGGACATGCTTAAGAACCATTGTCAGAGAAAGGGGTTTCTTGCCATAAAGAGCTAAGGGATGAGATTTCCCTAGAGCTTCTACAGCTTCGGCAGGACGACATATCAGTAGTTGAGTATTCATTGAGTCATAACGACCATTCCTCAAACTCGATGACTATGATATGATCAGTGCTTTAGGGATCATACTTCTGAGCAAAGTGTGTTTAAGGATATCTGATCCAACACTTTTCCTCTATGCATTCCTAACTATATTTGGGTGTACATTTCGGCATGTTACAAACAACCCCCTATGTGATCCCTACCAAGCTCAGGGGGTCGGAGGAAAGGGGAAGGGAGTAGTTGCATGAGGTCAAGGAGTGCGACCCAAGGGCTCTAGGAATGATTCGAGGTATGGTCTATGTCTACTACTAGAAGCTATATTAATAGAAATAGGTACCAATCATTCCTTCCTTCCACGAATCTTGTCCAAGTCCTAGAGTTTCTGGTAAAACCGTTGACTTTAACCTCATGTTTGGAGATTCCTTTGGGAGGAGACTCGACAACCACACTTATGTTGATGGTGTGATATGACCCTTGAGATGAGAGTTTCTGTTGGAACCTCTTGGTGGCAGTGTCGAGGTCTTACGACGTTAGTTTGGGTACAGACTGGGCATCCAAAGTTCATGCTCAGATTGACTGTATTAGGAAAAAAGGTTGTGGTTTATCTATAACATGGGAATGGGGTTTTCCTTGGTCAGTGAAAAATAAATCCCAACCAGCACAAGATAAACCCATGCAGAGAAGGGTACAACTGATGACTCTTAAGTGGACCAACCTTACCCTCGTGGTAGCGAGAGTTTTGAGTTTTCAGTTCCCAAGAGAAGCAGCAGAGTGTGGGGGAATCTATTCACAAGATTTTTCCAGGTTTACCTCCAGGAAGGGAGAGGGATGTCTTCTTTGGATATGCACTACGAGATATTTCTACCTGACTTCTCCAGTGTAGCGACACCCTTGTCATCTTTGACGAAAAAGGTGTAGCCTTTCCTGTGGATGGAGAAGTATCAGAAGAGCTTTCAGGAGCTGAGACAGAGACTGACAAGTAGAACTATGCTACCCATGACCTGGAGCTTGCAGGATTGGTCTTTGCGGTGATAATGTGGTGGCACTACCTGATGGGTGAATGGTTTATTGTTTACTCTAATCACAAGTGTCTCGAGTGTATCTTCTATTAGAAAGACCTGAACCTCAGATAATGACGATGACTAGAGTTTCTCTAGGACTATGACTTTGAGATAGTCTATACTCCCAAGAAGGAAAACAGGGTAGCAGATGCACTCAGTAGGAGGTCTATTCTGCATTTGCTGAGTGAGGCGACCGAGAATCTAGCCACATTGCAATTATCCTTTGTGGAAAAAGATAGAGCATCATACTTCCAATCTGTGACTGTCACTCCACCAATCCTTCCAGGAGTCAGGGAGGCATAACTTGAGGACATTGAATGCGTGGATCGATGTGCTCAGATATCCTCAGGATGGTCTCTCGAAAGATTTTCTAAAGTTGGGGAGCACAAAATCCTCTTCAAAGGTCGCACCATGGTATCAGTGATGCTTAGAGAGGATATGTGTAGGGAGAACATGTTTTCATATGGGTCTCACCCCGACAAGGATTCTAGAGGTTTGGCCGGGCTGCAAGCTGTCTCTGAGGTTCATCAGACCTTTCTAGATTCTTAGCTAGGTGGGCAAGGTGGCATAACATCTATATCTTTCCCCACAGATGATCCAGGTGCGTAAAGTTTTCCATGTGTCGTAGTTGAGGAGATACGTGCATGATCCATCACACATTATCGACTATGGAAAGATGAATTTTGACGACGGGGTGACTTTTACGAAGTTCCTGGTGGAGATAAATGATCGTCAAGAGTGAGTCATTCGTGGGAGATTGATACCTCTGGTGTTCATTCACCGATAACACGAGAACCTCCAAGAGACCACAGGGGAGCAGGAGGCTCTGATTCATGCTCAGTACCCCCATTTTTTCCTTAGTCTGTGCTTTGGCTTTTGGGGAATAAAATCCCTATGGTGGGGAGAATGTAATGTCCCGAAATTTAGGTATAATTTTTTTAATTGTATGGAATTATTTTGAGACTGTGAAATCTGACGGCACGTGATTCTGAGGAACGGAGTGCCCAGAATGAACCGTTGAATATTTGTTAAGCTTTCTTTCACGCGCATAAGCAGTCTTCTGGAAAATGTGGAATAACTCTTAAACGGTTGCCTGGATCAGAAATCAAAGGGCACCATTGTGATTAGGATGGCGGGTTTACCCTAGGCATGACTTAAGTTTAGTAGGCATAAGCCTACGACGAGAAAACCCAAAAATGGAAAAGTCGTAAATAAAATAATTAAATAAAGTTATTTTATTTTTCAAATGCTTATAACTCACGAACGGTAACTCGGATTAAAAATACAAGACCACCTCTGAACTCATGAGGGTATGATTTCTTTAGGTAGATACTATCTTTGGCCGGAGTGGGCCACAAAAGAAAGTTAGTTTTTGGCCGTAAATAAAATAATTAAATGACAATAATTTTATTGTAAAATACATAACTTCTAAACAGTAACTCGGATTGGAAATATGAGAAAACCGTTGGGTTCTTGGGGGCGTGTTCCATTTAGGAAGAGCCTAACCTCGATCGGCGCAGGTCAAGGGTGACTGTTAATAATTTTCTGAACTTTTTTTCAAGTGAGTTCAGTAAACACATGAGCGGCGTTTTCTAACTTTTGAAATGGTGCTCGGATTAAAATCCAAGGGTACCGTTGAATCTGCAGCACTGAGATTTGTTTAAGGGAGGTATTACTTTGATCGCAGTAAGTTGGGTGAAAATTTTATTTTTTCACACTTTCGAAAGATTAAAAAAATAACATTTTAGTTATTTTATTTTCTTTCTTTCTTCCAAAGGATGAATGGCGCAGACAGTACCAGCGACGTTTCAAGCCAATAAATGGATTGAATCTACTTTTCCTAAAACCACACCATTGGTAATTTGAGAGGTTCATTAATTAAATGAACTTAATTAATTCCCATAGCGTTTCACACTCCTTCTCCTCTCCTATTTATATGGATCTCAGGGAGGGGTGTTGGAACAGATTCACCAAGAAATGAAGCCCTAGAAAAGTAACGTAATGCCAACCACCTGGGGGATGAGATTGGTTCCATCAAGTAGTGACTAGTGCCACTGAGTCACGAACTGAAGAAAACAATGAAGAAGGTTTCGTCGACCATCATCAACAAATGTATCTTCAAGGTAGGGGTTTTAATTTTAAGTATGATTAAATCTATTTGTTGATTCTTCATATTCTTGATTCACAATGACGATGGACAAACAAACATGGCCATCGTTCCGCACTTATGCCTTGGGCCTTTTCTTTTGTTCTTCGTGCTTTCTTCATGTTTTTTTCAATGCAAAATAATTAAGCATCCTAAAAACACAATATTTCGTTGAGCGCGACATAGGAATACGGAGATCTTGACCCAGGGATCGTGAATATGCACATGTCATATTTTTTCGGGCTTGGAACGAAGCTGCAATGACGCGTGGTAGAAGGGTGGGGTGTGTCTGCACCGCCGGTAGAGGAGGAGGGCACGGTTCGAGCAGGCGGCACTCCGGAGGGAGGGTGGCACACAACCTTCCACGGATTGAGCAGGTGGCACACTCGGTGAGCGGCTGACACTTGACCAGCCACGGGAGGATATAGACACCATCGCGTCACTAGGAGGAGGACCATCCGGAAATCTGGATGGCCATGATGAACCATGTAGGACCCCCTCGGGTGGGTCCTGCGAACCAACAGGTGATAGCTGAATGGTCCATGGAATGTTTGGAATACCTGGGGTGCCTCCCCATGGGTGTTGGCTAGGGTGGACCCGCCACGGCAGACCACCCAGCCGAGCAGGCAGTGCCTCCCTTTGTGGGTCATGACGGACCGCGGCCCATTAGTCTAGGCCAGACTCGGACCAGGTCAGGTTGAACTGAACCAGGTCGGGCTAGCCCTGGTCGGGTTGTGTCGGGTCGGGTGGGTTCGATTTGGCCGGACCGGATGCAGGACCATCTGGACCCAGATACGCCTTTGTGGCCATATCTTGAGAACCAGGCATCCGTTTGATGAACCGTCGGTGGCAATGGAAACCTTGCATAGAGACGCTACATTTGATATACTCTAATTGAGTTTTATATAATTTTGGAGTATATCCGGGTAGGATCGAACTCAAATCTAATTGGGCCCTCAGAACAGAAACACTAATAACTCATAGACCAGGCGTCCGAATGACACAACGTCTTCCACGTTAGAACCATTACAACATGGAGGTCCTTTGGGTTACCCATCTGAAAATCTTAGTGGAATTCCAGGTATAAACGATATAATGAGATGAAGATTCTACAGAACTCGAGCGCACCAGGGGCGCCTCCCCCTGGGTGTTGGCTAGGGTGGACCCCGCCATGGAAGACCACCCAGCCGAGCGGGCCGTGCTGCCCTTTGTGGGTCATGCCGGACCACGACCTAGTAGGCTAGGCTGGACCCGAACCATGTCAGGTTGAACCGAACCAGGTCGGGTCAGCCCTGGTTGGGTCGGGTTGGTCCGACCGGGTCGGACCGGGCGCGTGACCATCTGGAACCAGATACGCCTTTGTGGCCATATCTTGAGAACCAGACATCCGTTTGAAGAACCGTCTATGACACCAGAAACCTTAGATAGATAAGGTCTTTTTGGTATAATCCACTTGAGTTTTGGATAATGTTGGAGTACATTCGGGTTGGATCGAACCCGAATCTAATCGGTCCCTCAGAACAGAAACACTAATAACTCATAGACTGGGAGTCCGAATGACACAGCGTTGGCCATGTTAGAACCCTTAAAACATGGCGGTCCTTTGGGTTAACCTTTTCAAAATCTTAGTGGAAGTATAGGTATAAACGATATATCGAGAAGAAGGTTCTACGGAACACGAGCGCACCGAGTGCGAGGAATCCTGTGGCAGGATGTAATGTGAAGGAAGAACATCAATCCTGTGTGGGTCAGTGCTCAACAATATTTTGTGGGACATATCATACCAATACTGTAAGGTTAATATCTTATCTAGGTCGGCACTCAATGATCCTATGTGGGTGAGAACATACTAATCTTGTGTGGGGCAGCTCATGTGTGGGTCAGTGCTCAGCGATCCTATGTGGGTCATCACATTCTGATCCTATGTGGGTCAAATCCTTTGTGGATAAGTGGGGGTTATTTACCTCTCAATACTATGTGGGTCAATGGGGGTTAGTTACCTGTCTATCTTGTGTGGGTCACTGGGGGTTAGTTACCTATCAATCTTGTCTTGGTCCGCAGGGGTTAGTTACATATCAATCTTGTGTGGGTCAGAGGCAGTGCTACTTAACAGAATAAGATGATATAGCCTTACAACTTATCATTTGTACTTATATACTTATGTTATACCTGATTGTGAGCTGAGTCACTTCTATCTTCATGGTGTTACCTGTGTGGTACTCATATATTTGTTGTGTTACCTATGGGGTACTTTTATCTTCATGGTGTACCTATGTGGTACTTTTAGCACTATGGTGATACCTGTGTGGTACTTCTACCTTAGTGGTGTTACCTGTATGGTACTTCTATCTTTGCGGTGTTACCTATGAGGTACTTTTTTCTTCGGGGTGTACCTACATGGTACTTCTAGCTTTGTGGTGATACTTATGTGGTACCTCTACCTTCGTGGTGTTACTTGTGTGGTACTTCTATCTTCATGGTGTTACCTGCGTGGTACTTCTATCTTCGTGGTGTCACCTTTGTGGTACTTCTATCTTCATGGTGTTACTTGTGTGGTACTTCTATCTTCATGGTTTTACCTTTGTGGTACTTCTATCTTTGTGGTGATACATGTGTGGTACTTCTTCCTTCGAGGTGTAGTCTCCGTGGTATTACCTATGTGATACTTCTACCTTCATGGTGTTACCTTTGTAGTATTCATCTCTCATGTATGAGATGAGTATGTATTGATAACGCAGGTATTTTTGTGGGCATATACCTAAGTATAGTTGATGTCTATTGCTTCATGCTTTGAGATTGAGGTCTTTCTTTCTTGTATTTACTTTGTGGAACTCTAGGAGACCTACGGGGTCTCGGAGTCCCTACTGAGTATTGTTATACACACCCCTGCATGGGGTTCACCCAAAACTTTTTGGGTCTTGTGCAGACGACAGACAACATTGATCGTGGCCAAGGGAGCTAGGACTCGACGGTGCTCAGAGGTGGACCATTTGGCGTGACGTGATGTAGAGGAGACGAACTATCGAGGAGTGTTGAGGAGGCGATCTGTACCTACCCTTCATGTATGATCCTCAAAGGACTACCCAATAGCTATTTCCCCTTTTTTTAGTTGTATCGTTCTTTAAGTTGTACTCGTACTTTTACAGTTGGGCTTGTATTCGAGCCCCTTTTACTTTCAGTACACTTTTTCTATTGTAGTTTACTTCACAATTTCTTCTTGTTATGTAATCGGACCATGTGTTTGTATATGTTAAAGGCAATTCCTTTTCGTTTTAGGGAATATGCCTTTCGGTGCTAGTCACCAGCCCCTGGTCTATAGAAGGCTGGCTTGGTGTAGTCATGGCACGGGTCCCGGGGGACGGGTCGTGATATATAACTCTTGAAAGAGAAATAGATTTCCTAAATATATAACCTATAAAAGTGAAACATATTTCAGAAACATATAAGCCAAGAAAGATAAATTGGTTTCATAAACATATAAATTGTGAAAGAGAAACCAGTTTCATAAAGACAATGACATCAAGGATAAACCTTTCAAAGAAATAATATGAATGCAACCTTTAGATAGTTTCATTTAAAGGAAGGATTAACCTCAACGGATGTCATTATAGATGGAAAATAAATTATAAATATATCTAAAAAACTTTTCATGATGAAAATATCATTTCTTTTGTGAAAAGGTATTTTTAATGCATAAAACCATTTGAAAATAATTTTCCTAGAAAATACCTCGAAAAATTATAAAGAATACCTCTAGTCATGTTGAAAACCTATTCCCTTAGCGAACTTACAGAATAATATAAGAAACATTTTAAAAACTTTTTTCTTTTAAAAAACCGTTTAAACATTAATAGAAATCTTAAAAAAAATTAGAAAACCATTTCGTTGATTTTTTTAAAAAAAATTATAAATAAATATTTAAAATGTTTTGAAAACCATTTCCTTGAAAATGAATTTTACAACTCATAAAAAAACATTCAAATCATTTTGAAAACCATTTCTTCGAAAATAACTTTGAAAAAATATAAAGAAAGCTTGAAAATGTTTTGAAAACCTTTTTCCATGAAAATTTATGAAAGAAGCTGGAAAAAATTTTGAAAACAATTTTCCTTGAAAATTACATTTCAAAATTTTTTCTTAAAAATTAGCCTTTTTAATAATTGAATGTAATTTCACAGAAATGATGGCGGGTAAATCTATACATGTTGTATGAGGAAAAATTAATTTTCCTTGTGTACGGTAAAATGGTAAGAACAATTCCTTGTTTAGAAAGAGAAAAAAAGATTCCATTAAAAACATTGGTAAAATAAAAAAGGGAATAATTTATTTTAATGATTATATATGAATAGTGTAATATTCTTGTAAACCCTTCTTAGAAAATATATTTTTTAAGGATCATCAATTTCTGATTGTAGAGAGGGTCAATCTAGGATTTCTTAAAAACACTTTATTAGCTATCTTATTAACTAGAGTAGAGAAATTATACCAATAAATGTATAAATCCTGAATAAATTGACTATAATAAAATTCATTAATTTTATTGAGATATTTATCGAAATATTTCATCAGAGGAAGCATAAAAATAAACAATGTCAAAAAGAGATGAGATTGTTTTAATAAACTAGTACAACTTGATAACGTTGAACCATACTCCCCATGTAAGAAAATGAAATTAAATGATTCTTAAAAAATAAATAAAATAATGAGATTCATGATATAACATTTCAAAGGTAGTATATACACCTCATGGAAAAATATAGGTGCATAACATGACATTTGTCTCAAAGAAGGAAAATTGAGACAAAATTACTTTAACTATCTCGTAACTTTTGAATCATAAATCCCATGACAGAAATATAATAAAATGGATACGTAAATACCCATAATTTTAATTATAATAATCATATAATACATCCATGGTAATTATATACACCACGAAAAAAGAATAGTGGTGAATAAATCATGCATCTCAAGGAAATAAAAAGAAATATGAAATTCCCTTACCATGGGTCTTGAATCTCTTCTAACTCATACCATATTCATGTATAATAAATTTTTGTTTATTATAAATAATTTATATAATCATGTTCTTATATCTAATACCATATATGGCCATGTTAAAGTTCACTTCAGGTAATATTCTCTTTTTTTCTTCTCATGTGTCTTAATTAGTTATATCTATAGTACTTACATTTATATCATGATTTAGAAAATGGAAAAAAAGACATAAATATCATTTATATTCATTATATTTTTAGTGTAATAATCTATTGAATATAGAAGTTTGAAAATAGAATACACCATTCATGGAGACGGTAGGTTGTACGTACGCATGAACGCTGCTTCTGTTTTATTAACGTATTGAACGAATGAAAGTAAATGACATATATGTATGTATATATAATTATAATTATTAAATTATCATTATTATATCATATATATATTATTAGTTCACTAAATTCATCCTTAATACTTTCTATGCAGTGTGTGAATGAATCACATCGCTTTGAGGTGGCGATTGTCCACACTTCCTCAAATTAAATTGTCATATTTACATCAAATGGAAAGTATAAAGATATGAATGGTAAAAGGATTAAGGAATAGTAAATAAATAATAAAAATAATATATAGAATATATAAACATATTTCCCATGAAAATTTACACTATGAGAGGTGGTAAAGGAAAAATGAACAATCATCGCTTAGTAAGGTGGTAGTTCACCGTACACATAAACAATATGTTCACTACCCATTAGATTGATGTGTGTGTGTAAGTGTAGATCAAAACCTTAACACAAAAAAATATTTGTATATTTAAAATACTATTTTTTATAAGCATGTAATAAGATGAATTGAGATGGAGGAGAAAGAAAATAAAATAATGGATCTTGAGGGAGGGTGTTACCTCTTAATCAGGTAACTCATTTTGTTTTTCAAAAAAGGATTCCATGGAAGGATTTATGAGGAAAGGGACGCTTCAATGAATAAGGGAGTGTTTTTTGGAGATTATTTTATTATAACATTTTAGATGTTATTTGGTTTGAGAGGTGTGAAGTAGTGGGTGGAGAGGATGCCTTTTTATAGCGGAGGAGGTGTAGTACTCTTGTAATATTTTGACAAAAGAATTCTATACACATTTTCCAAATTTTAAGCAGATCCAATAATGTAAAAACATTATATAAATGGGAGGATAGATTCGAAATATGTTCAACCAGTGGCACTTGGACATGTGTCTAGATCATTTTTAGTCTTAAATTTATGGTTTAGTCCTTAGTTACGCTTAATTTTACCTTAATTGATGTAATTAATTTTAATTATTTTCACTAATATATCTCAAAAAAATTAATTTTAACATATTAGATATTATAAATTAGGATAATTTAAAATATGGAATACATTTATCAAAAATTACAACCATATAATGGGAATAAATTAATTTTAAATTAATCTCATTGATGGGACGATACCTCAGGTTTTTAAAGTAAAAACGATCAATCATTTGCTAAGTTTTTATATGAAATTTCAACGTTAAATTGGTTCCAATGACCTAAATTGGATTAATTGATAAAAATATTATTTAAATATACTCTTAAAAAAATTTAAAATATAATTTTATCTTATAAATTAATTAGATCAAAAAGGAGTTTTGAATTAAAATTCATTATTTTTAACTATTAATTAAAAACATTAAACCTTATAGAAAACAAACATTAAATTTTCCTAACCTTATTATTATGTTTCACATTGAATTATGAAGTTAATTTTGACATACTAAATATATAAAAGTTACAAAATTTGGATATGAAATCGATTCACCAATAATGGTGGTAAAAATATTTTTATAAAAATATTGGGTTTTAAACATAAAAGTAGGGTTGTTCTTATATTATGTCTATAAAATATAATGAATGAATATAAAAAATATTTGATTTAATATATAAAATATATATTAAATTAACATAACACACTAATTGTATTTAATTTAATTTTTTAGAGTAAAACAACTTTGTGACTACAAAAAATAATAATATTTCCTTTTATATTCAATCAGTTTTCATATATATTTCTAACTAACTGGTAATCTATAAATTCATATTATATAAGTATAAACCATATATTTTTAATAATTAGTTAATACTATTCATAACCACTAATTTAATAACTAGGTTATGTATGATCATAAAGACATTTTAATAATATATTATTTTTCAGTAAAAATCGGTCTTTTATGTTACAAAAGACATCTAGGAAATTCATTGTTTCCTGTAACATAATCTATCCTCGGTGTTCTGTGTAGAGCTAGATAAAATCTATTTTTCATGTAGTGATTGAATAACTTGGTTTTTCATCTAACACATCCAATCATATTGCTTTAATATAATATAAACTATTTTCAATTTTGCGTGAAAAGAAAAATATCAAAAAGGTTAAATTGATTTGGAAAAAATAATTCCCAAAGTCTTAGGGTGTTAGAAAATATGTTAATTTTCTATACATTGGTGTATGTATTATTATATTTGGGATCTATACATTCCTTTATTTCACTCCCTTTTGTTTATCCCTTAGGACTAGAGGTTGAGAGTCGTCTAGTGCCCTTTGCATTGACCATGCATGTTGGATGCCTACTTAGTTTGTATGACATGTACAAAGATTGTGAGTTGATTCTAGGGTAACATATATCTTAGAGAAATTTCCTTTTAATACATCCATACGAGATCATCCTCAACATATATTGAATATATTTTATGTAGTATATTAAAGATTTATAATAGAGGGGAATTTTATTTTATGAAAATAATGGTTTGAAGATATGTTTGTTTATAAACTATGTTTTCAGATGGGTTGGAGGCATGTTGAGTCCCTATATCCTTTAATGGTCGAGATGATGTGGAGTTTAGTATAGGATCATCATGTGTTTTTTCCCAAGGTTTTTGAAGAGTACCCAAATTTATTTTTGAGATTGGTTGAAATGTTTCCCTTGTATATGATATCAATCTGGTATTAAGATATAGACGACATCACTATTATATCACTGTTTTTATAATTGATGACCCCTTAAGAGTTAAAAGTGTTATAGATTCTATTTTGTTATCTTCAGCAGAGAGGATTCATTTAAAGTAGTGTATTTATTTGAGTTTCACTAATTCAATTTTTAAAGAAGGTAGATGAGGGTTTTCATTCGTGTAATGATTACTATCACTTGAACTAGGTGATAATGAAGAAACTTTAGTCTCTTCCACAAATTGAAGAATTATTTTATTATATAAAGTGAGATAGCTAGTTCTCAAAGATTAATTTTTGGTGAAAATTGTTGAAATAGTTGGTGCCCTAGAGCCAACTATTCAGTGATTTTGATTACCATATTGTGAATATAGTTATCTATACATGATGTCATCTTACCATTATAGTGGATGGTTTTTTGCATACACTATTTAAATGCTAATGTTCATAGATTAATTTGTATATTGAATGGTTATAGTAGATCCTGGGATATAATTAGAACATGTAGTTACTAAAACATTAATATTATATTAAGGTTCTATGGTCTAGAAACATGTTACTGATTGGAGATAGTATATGTTTGACTATCTGGTGTTGGAGGATCATAAGAATTGAGACTTCTTCTCATGAAGTTCACACTTGGTGATCTCTAGTAGTGAGATCATGAGGACAGAACCACCAATAGGAACACCACATGTTTCAGGTGTCAATGGATGTTCCTATCAATGATAATGTGTAATGGTATCCTGAATTGAGATAATTGCCGGTGTATGTCATTTAATCATGTACTTTGATGCAAGATGAAAACCATGTTATTGAAATCATGGCGAGGTAGTTTGAGCTGGGTGCATCATTGATGACATGACATTGGTTGAATTGTCAAGAAATGATTTTTCGCTTCTGAGTTATGGAGTAATATATCTCAGGCCCTATTGATAAAGATAGTAGTACCTTCATAAGACCATGGCCATGGCAGTAGAGGGTAAATCCATCTATTTGGATAAAAAGAATAATAAAAAAGAAAAGGACGATGACACACATGTGTGTCCCACTTTATGAGATATTATTGACAAAGATATTATAGTACACAATGCATGTTCGTAGGCTGGTTGTCGCTATTGTAAAAATCCTTATCTCTTTAGGGGCCATGATGTTTTTCTAGATCTTGATCTTGGTCTGTGAATACTATTCCATACTATCAAGATAAGGGCCTAGAGGGTCACACACAATAGTGTATCTGGGAACATACCAAATTTAGTTGAATATGATTTTTGGACATGGTGAGCCCCACCACTAGGTTCCAGGATTTTTCCATGGATATATGATCACCAATGCAATAAATTAATTTATATAATTCATTTTTAAAAAAATGATCATCAAATTTATTTATTAAATGTTTTCATATGTTTTACGTAAATACATGATATAATATTAATTGATGAATATTAGTTTTATATATTCAAGGTTCAATTAATATTTATGGGAACAACTGGTCAATTTAATGACTCATTTATTATAACATAGTATATTTAATATATTACAGGAAAGTGATAATACTATAGAATAATATTTAGGACTTAGTTAAGTAGTAAAAATATTGTTTATATAGTGTGTTAATTATTTGAGGGCTGAGCTGGCATTTCTGAGTAATTTTGAATACAATCTATAAATATAGGAGAAGAGAGATTTGCTAAGTACTATTCTTGGACTATCTCTCTCTACTTGTCTATCCCACATCCTAGAGATAGAGGCTATGGATCCATGGAGCTCGGATAGAGCTCTGTATCAAGCATCCTAAGCGAAGCGATGTGGTGATCGTCAGAGTGTCGAAGGCCCCTTCAGATCTCTTTGCTAGAACCTGGAATTCGATGATCAATGCTCCCACAGATTTATTGAATTACATGTGGAAGATATGGAATAATTTGGATTCGAATTATTCGAGTAGTGATCACCAATGACGAGTAGACGTTGCGCGCAACTTCAAATCTAAACTATGTATTTTTACAATTTTATTTTTTGCTTAAAAGTCTTTATGCACAGTCGTCATATTAAAACTGGTAGTTATTCACTAAAGTCGACAATATTACATCGATCATCAGTGAAATTTATTAAAATCCCACTTGTTTTGGGGATTCAACCGCATGCCTATTTCCAACAAGTGGTATCAGAGATATGTGTTTTTATTTTAATCCATGTATAAATTAAATTTTCATTAAATTTAATAAAGGGTGTCAACCTGGTTCCAAATCCACAGTTGGAATCAGACTCGGACATTGGCTGACTAGTCTGTGGTCATTTAATGTTTTGAATTCCGATTCGAGACTAAATTCTAACGATGTTTTGTATTTTAACTCGAAAACTCATGGTCGAAATACTCATCAAAAAATAGTTTGTCATTGATATTATTTTCTTATAAATAATTGTATTATTATTATAATAATATTAATTTTATATTAACAATAATAATAATAAAAATATTATTATTATTTTTTATTTTTTCCATGCTTAATGTATAGGTTTTTAAAAAAACGGGGAACATTAAAAAGGGGGGGGGGTGGACTCTTGGTCTTCTTGTGGGTCAAGGGTGGGAAAAACAAACAAAAAAAATTGGGGAGACCTACTTTGAATATATATAACAAAAAAAGGGGATTTTCCGTGGGGCCAAGCGGCCCCAACCAGATCCTTGCTTTCTCTTCCCTGCGAGGCCACCCTATGTAGCTCTCCCACCCGAACCAGGCCGTCCTGCGCTGGGACACCGCCCCCCTGATCGGCCGCTAGTCTAGCCTCCACCCTAGTCTTCCCCCTAGAGCGGCGCATTGGGCTACCCTCTAGCCTCCACCACAAGATGCCTCGAGGTCGCCTCCCGATGATCCTGGTCGGCACCTCCTTCCTGTTGCAGGCGCAGCGGCCAGCCGCCTCCAGCCACCGCATCTTCCGTTCGCTACGCGTGATCAACCCCAAACTCTACCTAGACCACTATGCCACCTCCGCCGGCTATCGACCACTGAGACCTGATCCTAGAAAGCCAACTCACACGACACCCCACTCCCCTCCAGCCTTCTTTGGCGGTGCCTTACTCCCGGTCAGTTGGGTTCCTCCCTGCTCGGACCGCCGGCGGACTGCTGTCCCGCCGAACCGCCCCATGCCTGACTGACCAGCCACCCACTCCCTCCGGCAATAGCATCCTAAGGACCGTGGTGTGCCTCTAATCAGTTTTGGCCTCAAAATTCCACCACAACCCCGCCCGGTCGACGCTGACCATACCAGCTCCTCCGTGGGGATCCTGAGGTGGATAGATCTGATCTCCATCGTTAGTTAATCCCTACCATGGGTTATGTTTGGTCTGTATAAAGTATATTTTCCCCACCAGGTGTCGAAGCAGGTATTCCCAACCCAAAACAGGCTTCTGTGGACCTAAATGGCCCAAATCACCCCTACACGGGGGTTGGCATAACTCAGGATGGACCAACACAGGTCCGTCTCGACCTTCATAGGCCTAGCTGAGGGTTTCAGGGCCCAGTTATTTTTTTATTTAATAAAAAAATTAATTAAAAAATTAATTTAATTATAGTTGATAATTAAATTAATTAAGTATAATTTTTTGGATTAATATTTCATATAGCGTAAATTAATTTAATTTGGTGATTAATTAAATTAATTGATTAATTTAATTTTTAATTTTAAAATTAAATTAATTAATTGGGACCGAACAATGTTAAAATATTGAATTAAAAATTATAGTGTTGTTTTTAATTTAATTATGTGACCTCAAATTTATTTAATTTATTTTTAGTTTTTATTATGCTTTTATTTAATATACGCGAGTTTAATGCGTTTTATGACTAATCATGATCCTAAGGCCATCCAATGATTGTTTGGTTCATTTTTATTTATTTAATTAATTAATTTAATTATTTCATGGTATTGTAATAATTAGTTTAATTAACAAAAGGTGATCTGCGTATCGTCTCTAAGTCATTATATGTATATTGGTCTATGCGCCCATTCTCAGAGTTGTATTTCATATACTCCTTAGTTCCCCTCGCCTACGTGTGAGTATTTTTGTATAATAATGAGACAACAAGTGACGCTTTTCAAACCGAGTGATGGAGATACAGAAGATAGGTGTTTAATTAATTGAATGGACATACACTGCAATTCGAGTCACAAGCAACATGACTTAAGGTATCATGCCCAAGGGTTTTAGGTTCATCCGTTATTCACTCAACGGATCAACCATTAGTATAAGCTCAAAACTAGGTTTTCATTTTATTGTTGCACGATTTATTATTTTTGTGAATGTGTAGTTAATGAACTATAAGATTGAATAGTAATAAACAAGCATACTTAGATAAAATGAATGTGTGACACGATGAATTTTCTATTTACAGTATAGTCAGTTGTGAGTGAGATCACATAGAACATTTTTTAAAATAAAAATAGAAAATTATTTCTTTCATCACCTTAAAAATAATAAAATCCTCAAATATATATTAAATCATTATTGACTTCATTCAATCAAATTTGGACAAAACCATCTATTTGAGGTGCCAGTCATGCCATAACTAAGGGTGCCTCTTACTACTGGGGAGTTCTTATAAGAGTGATGGGTTGACTTAACTAAAGTGCTAGTAAGGATTAACCATAGATTAATTTCTATCATTTTAGAGGAAAGTGTTGAGTAAATCATATCCAAATTTTAGAAGTGGTGACTTCACTCAATAGGTCAAGGAACAACAAGTTAAAGCGGTCATCCTTCCAAAATTCCACCTTGAACCCTCCATGTAGTGGTGTAGTCATAGCTTGTAGAATATGAGGGGTGGTTCTAGGATCCTTTCCACTAGAATACTCAAGTGATAGAGTATTTTGATTCTAGCATCGAGGGTTCCAAGAATCTGATAAAATAGTGGGATACATTAGATGATTTACGTAATTAATAAAAATGTCTTCATTGTAATCATGATAAAATAAATAATCTGCTAAAATCCGTTTTTGTAGAAAAAGGACATGTTATACCAGATGTTTAAAAAATGATATTATAATGGAAAAAGCAAATTTACACACTTGCATGAGTATCCATGAATAATACGGGAACTTTCCCATAGTATTATGATATAAGAAACATAAGGTTCTAGTGTCCCCAATGCCTTTAAACTACCTCAAGAAGTGAGGGTGAAGTTTCTTACAGGGGACTAATGTAAAAATCATATGATTATTATATTATTATGAATTCATCAATGTCCGGTGTTAGTTGTGGTCGCTACACTAGGACACGAATGATATAACATGAAGTCTCATATCTAAGAAGATTTCAAGGAGAAATTGAATCAATGATATGAATAAGTTTATGGTAACACTAGCATGTGTAAATTGAAATATGGATCATGATATTTAAATGGACTCCTTTCTCATATCATTTTCACCACTTTACACAAGTTTCCTTTTAATTTTTAAAATGAACAAGTATTGAGTAAATGATTCATTACTTTTTTAGGTAAGGTTCTCCAAGTGAATATGAATTTAATGAAAATTTCATGTTTAATTATTATGGAGAATAAATTAAAAGACAATGCGAAAAGTCCAAAATGAAATTAATACTACTCGCACATTCATAACGTCCTTTAATGAATGAGGTACTAAAAAAGGTTATTTGCATTTCACACTATAAAATAAAATAATGGGAATTTAAAAGTAATAAACATAATTAAAGAAGAAAGTTACCCGCTTCTTCCTCAATAATATTCATCAATTGTAATGTTTCAGTTTTACTACATGAGAATTAAATACAATATACTGGTGAAATATGTGAATTATAGTACGGTAATTGGGAAAATATTGAAACATTACTAGAAGCGAAGTGTATTTTCCAATTGACTGCAAAAGGGTGATACCTAGGCTAGTGGTGAGAAGTACACAACTTCTTTATTAACAAATGAAAGATTCATGTAGAACTATTATTATGTATAACCCAAAACATTAATCTCACGTGACTTTAGACATAAGAAGACATTCTTATAGGTTTCATAATGAATGATTTTTTTGTTATTTATAAATCAGTAACTAGTTTAATAAAACATGAATCATTGGCAATAGGTGATGAATATAAATATAAAACTTATACCTAGTTGCACCAAGATAATTCTTTTTCAAGTGATACTAAAAGTGGATGTCATGTAACATCCCAGGTAAATAAAGAATATGAAATTTTCATATTTTTTTAATAATTTTGAATTAAATATAAATTTTACTTTAAAGTGGAAGTTATTTCTGATAGTTTACTCAACATGCAACAACATATTTCTCCAAAATATTATGTTGCGCACAATGTTGAGTTATACCTAAAAAAATATAATAATAATATTATTTTAAATGGTAGTTAATGTAAAGCCGTTATATTAGCGGGAATAAATATAACTAACTAAAATATGATTATACATGTTTGTTAATTGTCATTACATTTATCCAAAAAATTTTAGATGCTTAAAATAATAACAAATCTAATTTTAAGCATGAAATACTCTAATATTCATTAAAAGGTCATTTTATCACATTTTAATGGAGAAAACATTTTTAAATCTAGTTTTGTCACTTTTATATAATCAATTTTACAAAATAAACATATTCTTTAGAAGTGGGACATTGAAATTTACTGTGGGTAATTTTTGGAATTTTTTTCATAAAGTTCATTTTTTAATGACTCGTGAAAAATACTGCATTTTAAGTCAAAAATAACTTTTTGTATGATTTATTTATATTGTTGTATTTTCATTTTAATTGGTTTAAAAGTGGAAGTATATTATTATTTTCTAATTTAATCCACTATTTTTCATTGTAAGTAATTTTACATTGAAATTAGATAGAAACACATGCCAATCTATTGATAGTTATTACTTCCTTAGAACCCGCTTTTTGGTTTTGACAACAGTAATTAATTTTAAATTAATTTCTGAAACTTTTGTGTTTTGAATTATGAGAAATGGATTCCATATTTGGGACTAGGAGGTCAAAATTGAGTAAATAAGCACCTTTTCTTTTTAGACTTTATGAACAGCAACTTCAGAAATTTTATTTACAATAATTAAAGCATAAATATGTTAAATAAGGGTAAAAAATAATATTATAATAATATTAAATTACCCTAATATAGGTATTAACATTATTAGATGAGATATTTCTGACCATGGTCATCCTTAGGTTGATTTTGAGACTCCATGGATCCATTTGTGTGTAAAAATGAAATTTAATTACCTTTAATTTAAAGTTAAGTAAAATATAACCTAAACTTCAATCTTTTAGTAAAACAATTTTTATATGGGGTTATATAAGTTATCTTTCCAAATATAAATATTAATTATAAATATAAAAATATTTCCTACATCATGGTATTTTATTTGTCATTTTTAGATATTAAATAAATAAATTTAGTTATGACATAATGGTGATGTACTCATTATCTTATTAATGAATTATTTAAATAAATGAGATTATAAATATTAAAATAAATTTATTTTTAAACATTTTATGTCATACATGAATTTTCAGATGATTATTACTTGTTATCTTTTAATTAATGATGTTTTTTATAAATAATCAGGTTGTTAGGGTTTCTTGAAAAGTCATGATATAAATAATATATAAATTTATTTAAATGGGTTTTTAAAAAAAATACTATTGTATTAAATGATATAACAGTCCTAGAAATATAATATTCTGAAAAATGACTTAGATAATGTTGGAAATGTCATTAATGAACCACTTGAGGTTATATTGGAATTTTATAATAACAAAATTAACCATATAGTGTGAATATACAAGAAGACATGGTAAGATTAAAATAATTTAATTAAGGGTTAAAGCTAAATTATAAGGTTTTATTTGAAACCAAATCATGTCTAAAAACTGTTGTTTGGAATGATTTAGAACAATAATAATCTTATTATCGAATTAAATTAGTTTTTTACCTTTTGAAAATCGAAATTTAGTTTATAATAAAATAACATTTCAAGATATTCCTAATGTACCCCTCCTCCCTCTTATAAAAGGCCACCACCTCTGACCCCTTAATAATACCTCTCACGCCCCTTGAATCATCAAACAACTACTCAAATAATCTAAAAAACATCTTTATCTTCCTCTTAGAAGTCTTACAATGGGCATAAGGTAATTCAAGAATGACTTTTAGCTTAAATCAAAAGGAGTTACCCGATTTGAGGTAATGTCTTCCATCAAGATTCTTTCATTTATTTTCTTTCTCCCCCCTAAAGTCTCTTTATTCAATTATTTTATGACATCATAAGTATCTTCAGTATACTAGGATGTTGTTATAATAATTATTTGAAATAAACTTACACACACCTCTATCTAATTGATACGAACATACTGTTTCTGTGAATGACGAACTACTCCCTCACAAAACAATGATTGTTCAATTTCCCCTACCACATCTCATGGTAGCTATTATGATGATACTGTATTTATATATGATACATATTATGTTTATATTTCCTTTATTCTTATGAAATTTTTATTTACAACATATCTTTATGCTTTTCATGATGTTTAAACACAATAATTTCAATTTAGAATGTGCGGACTACCGCCCCTCAAAGTGATATGAATCGTTCATTCCATACATGGAACATATAAAGGATAGAGTTAATGAACTTGTGTAACATATATATCACATTATATTATACTATAATTATAATATACCTATTTATCCTTTGGTTTTCATTTCATTAAATATGAAATTGAAATGAAAGTAGCATTCATGAGTGCGTACGACTTACCGTCTCGATGAATGATGCATTACATTTATTATATCCAAATGACATGGAAAATTATAAATACATATATAATGGATATATATGATATATATATATATATGAATAATATTAAGGAGATAATGTAATTTTTACTACTTGGACAATTTGTGATTATAAAAAGTTCATTTTTGACTCAGGTATCAAATATCGACAAAATCTCTAATATGAACATAAATAATTATGTAATTTCTATAACATGGAAATAAGTGATATAAAAGGAACAATAAACTTGAAAAAAATTATGAAGTAAGTATAAATTAATATTATTTTATTATTCAGGAAATTAAAGAATGAACGAGTCATGTCAGACACGAGGTAAGGGACTTCGTCCCAATCTCATTTCATTGAGGCATATTTTGATAATATACACCACATTCTTTCACACGGTGTATAATAAAACCCTTTGACTTTTAAATTCGTTCAAAGGGAATCTTTTATCTATAAATCATTTTACTAAATGGAAAAAGGAATGTTTAAAATTATGGTGACAATTACTTCTCCACGACCGTAATCATTAGTTATATTCCACTATAAGCCTTAATGTTTTTAAAAGGAAAAGAAACACCTTTTTACCTTTTTGGGTGTTTTGGTAATGAAAATGGTTTTTGAAATGGATTGAATATTTCAATATCTTTAAATAATATCTTGTGATTTCAAATTAATTTTTATTAATAAAATGTTTATATTCACAATATTTTATCTCTTATGATTATGTAATGGTACTTTGACATTTGATGGGTGGTTACGTGATAAATCAATAGTGGGTGGTTATGTGATAAACTAAATGACGGGTGGTTCTATGATAAACCAAGGATGGGTGGTTTTGTTATAACATAAAATGTATTGGGTGTGTAATTCAACTGTATAGCTATTCCATTTAGTGATATGTGTGGAAGTCGACCATACGGTTATTCCATTTAAGTGTGTTTATGTCCCAAGTTACCATTATATGCTATATATTTCTTTCTATGGGTTTTATGGTAATCTTTTGGTTACCAGAAAGGGAAAGAAATGAGATTTTATTCAGTGAAGTGTTTTTTCTACTACATTAAGGTGAAATGTAACATCCCAAGCTTCCACGGTACGTTTCACTTCGAATAATGCAATAGTGTGTGTTGTACGCAACCTCGAGCTCTAACACACACCACAACGAATTAAACTAGCCGTTGTGAATAGTAATACCTACCTTTTGAAATTTTATAAATTTTATTTATCAAAATGGACTTCATTTTTGGATTCGGAATATCGAAATTAGCCTATGTTGAATTTTTGGTATTTTTCTGAGAACTTCTATTTTTTATGAATAGTGAAAAATACTTAAAACAAATTTTTTAATCAAAATAATTTATAGTGATAAATTATACTATTGAGTTGTTTTAAAGTATAATTAGAATATATTTTTACCATTTTATCCAATGGTGGTCATTAGAATTAATTTAACATTGAAATTGGACATAAACAATTGCCAATCTTTTGATATAAATTGTTTCTTAGAAACACGCCATTTTTTGTAACAGCGGGAATTAATTATAAAATTAATTAATGCAACTTATATGTTTGGAATTTTCTAAAATAGACATAATTTTTGAATTCGGAATATCAATTATAGCTTAGGGTGAAATTTTGGCTTTGTTCTGAAAAACTTCAATTTTTGATGAATAGTGAAACCACTAAGTGGTAGTTAAATAACTGATTTTTCGTTTAAATGAAATATTACCACTTCTGTGATTTGATTTTCAAAAATCTGACATACATGGTTGTCATTAAGAAGTAAAATGTGGTTCAATGAGATTAAAATAAATTTTTTGTGAATAGTAACTTTTAAGTTCTTAATCGCGATTAGAGGTAATTAGTGTAGTTTAAGGTAAAAATGATGTTTTAATAATATGAGATGAGCTTGACACTTGTCCTACTCCTATTGAATGAGTCATGGCCGACCAAGACAACCCATGGGTCAACTTGGGGACCCCATGGATCCACTTTGGTTGGAAAATCACATTAATATATATTTATTTAATGTTAAAATTAAATTGACACAAACATGAGTTGTTTTACTAAAATGGTTTTTAAGTGGGGTTACAGAAGTCCAAATTTTGATTATAAATATTCATTAGAAAGCTTAAAATATTTCATACATCATAGTATTTTTTTTATAATTTTTAGACATTAAATAAATTAAATTATTTATGACATCATTATGATGCAGCGATGACCTCATTATTTAACGATTTAAATAAAATGAGAAGATAATGCAAAATCCAAGGCATACACTTGTCCAAAGCCTATTGAATGAGTATATTTCGAACCCTTATCACCTTAGCCACGAATTATATAAGTGTGGGACCTTTAGAATCCGAAAATAATTGTATAATAATGTAACATTTCAATCTTTCCAAAAGAGCCCCTCCTCTCCTCTTATAAAAGGCCCCCACCTCTACCACCTTATTCACACTTTCAAGCCTTTTGGTTCGGACAACCTCTTCC
Source organism: Viscum album (assembly GCA_963277665.1). Taxonomy (NCBI): domain Eukaryota; kingdom Viridiplantae; phylum Streptophyta; class Magnoliopsida; order Santalales; family Viscaceae; genus Viscum; species Viscum album. The sequence continues at coordinate 1,333,013,314 of OY728165.1, read as the reverse complement.
CAAATACTCTCCCAACTTCCCCCTCTTACTACTAGAAGCCTCACTTTGGGCAGAACTCTTCCCAAGGAAGCATTTGCCTCAAATCAAAAAGAGTTACCCGATTTTGAGGTAATGTCTTCTCTAATGTTGTTTTGTTTTATTTTTCTTCTCCAACCCCCTAAACTCTTTTTATTCATTTCTTTTGTAACAAAAAAGTATCCTCAATATACTAGGATGTTTTTATAAGAAGGATTCGATATAGACTTACACACACCTACATCTAATGGTTAAAGAACATACGGTTTCTGTGGATGGCGAATTTCTGCCTCACGAAACGATGATTGTTCAACACTCATATAACACCTTCAAAGGTGGCCATTAAGATGTCACTATATTTATATATGATATATGATATGTTTATGTTTTACTTATGCTTCTGTATTTATCATTTATGGCATACTTTATGATTTCCATTATGGGTAAAACACGATAATTTCATTTTAGGAAGTGCGGACTATCGCCCCCTCAAAGTGATTTGAATCGTTAATGCCATATGTGGGATGTATAAAGGATGGAGTAAATGGTATTATACACTATATTATACTGGAATTATATTATAAATTTATATCATTATTATTTCATTCCATTAAATACGAAATAGAAATGAAAGTAGCGTTCATGCGTACGTACGGCTTACCGTCTCCATGAACGGTGCATTTCATTTCTTACCTCTAAATGTTACGTAATATTATAAATGAAAGTATATACTGGATATATATGATATATATGAAATCTAAATCATGAATATAATTCTGGAGATAATGGATATTCTACCACATAAACAACTTGTAATTATAAGAATTTTATTGTTGACTCAAGTACCAAAGATCGACAAAACGATCGTTATTAACCTAAATAATTACATAATGTTCATAACATTGTAATAAGTGATATAAAAAGGATAATGAAATTAAAAATGGTTCTTAATAAGGTATATATTAACTCTAGTTTATTATTCAGGAGGTTAAAGAACGGTAGAGTCAAGTCAGACACGAGGTAAGGGAATTTCTTAACCCAACTTCCATTCTTTGGGTTAATCTCCTACTTTCAAATTATGTCATGATATTATTATGTCTTATTTTGTATTTTTACTTTCTTTATGTGTACCTATAGTGAATACACATAATATATCTATTTTATTTTAAAAATGATCTTTGTAAGGACTTCGTCTCAATCTCCTTTCATTGAGGCATATTTGGTTTTATACACAAATTTCTTTTATACGGTGTATAAACCACTTTGACTTTTACGTTTATTCAAAAGGAATCTTTTTTATACGAAGCATTTACTAAACGAAAAAAGGGAATGTTTTTGTCATACGTATGCGGCGACAACGACTTCTCCGCCGTCGTGACCACTATTTGAGTTTCGGCTTCCTCTACAAGCCATCACTTTTTTTAATGAAAAATAAATACAAAGTTTTAACATTATTTTATTTTGGTATTGAAAATGGTTTTGAAAGAATTTTTACCATATCAATGTGTTGTATTGATACCTTGTGATTGAAATGTGGAAATGTTATGTTTCCTTTATGCATGTTTTATGTGATACGATTATGTTATGGTTTATGATATGTTTAAACCTATTCATATGAGAAATGCATTGGACTTAATAAGTGATGGGTGGAGCCCGCTATATCTCCTTGATGCATTGGTAGGTCTCATGAGACAAACTAGTGTCTTGTCACAAGGCCTTGACAAAATCTTATTTGTAGTCTTGGCACGAGGCCTTGGCTATGTGGTTATGATAGTCTGGAATTATGCATTCCAACATTATGAAAGTGGTTAGTGATTTTGCATGTGATTATTCGTTTAGTAGAATATCCATGTGAATGAGTAAATGGCATTATTTTATTTTACTTTTGACATATTATGTTGATGTTCAAGTTTAAAAGGCTTTTGTTTTAGTTATACATTGCCTTAAATGTTTATTCTTATTTATGGAAGTTTCCGCTATATTGTTATCCTTACTGGGCATTTGAGCTCACCCCTTTTCTATGTTTTATTTTTCCCAGGAAGTGAAGAAGTAAATTATGAATGACCTGCAGGGATATTATGAGGGGATAATAGTGTGGACTGTGGAGACATTATGTTGTTGTATTAGTTTTTCAATTTATGATGTAATGTAACGTTTACGAATGTATATGGTGTTTCCAAGGCTACTAAACTAATCGGTCTTTCGAGACTTGATCTTTTGTGATCATGCCAGTGTTACGAAGTAATGCACCGACTCTGGGTAGCTGGGGTCGGGGCATTACAGTTGGTATCAGAGGCAGTTTAGTACTAACCTTGGAAGCTAGATGTAGATAAACTCTGATTAGAGAACATATCCCAAAGATAGACCTTGAGGATTAGTATAGAAGAACTTCCTAGAATTTTGGTATTATAGAGATGTTATGAGTTTTCCGAGAAATACATCCCTGTCTGGATACGAGCAGGTAGAGGCGACTCTGGCACAGATGTACCTAGGGGTAAAACCCGAAAACACCGCTTTGAGCTAGACTCGAACGGGAACTGGTGCACGACAACGGGCATTGCTGCACTCTTGGTTACGACACTCCTGGGGGATATTCTTAGGATAATTCTCATTTTCTTTACAAACCACTATGAAGGGTTATGAGTATATACCTCCTCAAAGGAAACATTTCTTTTTATGATTGTGGATTATATCCATAAATAGTTCAATTTATGTAAAGTATTTTACAAATATGGAATTATGTATTTTATTTCATAAACTAATCTAGTTTATGCCATTGTTTAGAAATGGCACCTAGTGGAAGGAATGGAAACCGTATCAATGCACGCACTCCATGTAGGGATTGCCCTCCTGCTCAAGATAATTATGGTGGAGCTAGTGATACAACTGAAACTGATCAGATTCTCACCGTACTGGGACAACTCACGTAGGTTATGAATAATAACCTTACTCGTATGGAGCACCCTGATCCGCAACGTGGAGGATCAATGCTAGACCGTTTCATGAGGCAACAACCACCAACCTTCAATGGGAGTAAAAATCCTATAGTAGCTGAGTAATGGATAAATTCCTTAGAGAAAATATTCCATGCCTTGGGGAGTAGTGAAAGGGAGAAGGTTGTCATGGCAGTTTACTGCCTCACTGGAGATGCCAATCAGTGGTGGTCGCTGATTCAAAACAAAAAGGAAGATGATGATGTATCGAATATGGAATGGAGGGAGTTCAAAGAGCTTTTCTATGAAAAATACTTTCCTCGTGACCATCGAGCAGATATGGAAAGGCAATTTCTGAGTCTGAGGCAGAAGGAGGATGAGAATGTCGCAAAGTACGAGGCTAACTTTACAAGTTTAGCGAGGCATGCTGCCAATTATATATGTAACCCAAGGAGTAAGATTGATCATTTCTTTGATGGGTTAAAACCATTTCTCCGTCGAGATTTAGTATCACAATCCTTCTCATCATACGAAGATATTGTCTCGTGTGCTATCAAGACAAAAAAGGAATTCTCTAAGTCTTATGACAACAAAGTAAAGCAAGAGAAGAAGAGAACGGTGGAACAAGAGACAGATAAAGGGAAAAAGATAAAGAAGGATTTTCCATTTTGTGATAATTGTGGGAAGAATAACCCTGGTACTTGCCTAAAAGGAATGAGATTTTGTTATAAATGTGGAGAAAAGGGTCACCAGGCTCGTGATTGCAAGGGAGAGAAAGAGGCTATCAATGTTGAATGCTACAATTGTAGGGAAATGGGGCATTATGAAAATGAATGTCCTAAGCATCAAGGAAACTTACCTCAGAAAAGGCCAAGGGATCAAGGACAATCTTATGCTGTTACTACAGTTGAAGCAGAATAACTAATGTATTGGTGCTTTTGGACTCATGGATTATATTCTGGTTATAAGAATAATGTGATTTATATAAAGATTGTACGGCAGTACTTTTTGATTTCAGTAAGGCTTTAATATGATTAAGGTAATCATATTTTTAGTATGTGACAATAAGAGAAACATTTATTTGTTTGGGGAATCTGATGTTACAATTGATTTTGGAATTAAGAGACCTTTTAGAGAACGTCTGGACAGAGGTATTTTGGATAAAAAGAATATTTTTGAGTTTCGTTACCATTTGGAGTAAAAGATGGGTTTGTGGTAAAAATTTATTAATGAATGAAAGTATACATAACAAGTATGTATATTCCCTTACGTTCTTAGTAAATCTCCTAAATAAATTCCTCAACATTATAAAAGGTAACTTAAAACAAAAATGTTGTCGGTTAACTTTTCCAACTGGGGATTCAATGACCATTTAACCAGTCACAAGTTTGTGATTTTCTTGTAGTTAAACTTTCTCCTAATCCTATTTTCTATAACTCTCCATCATACCTTGATGGTTTTTTTCTCCTCCATATCCATATTTTCATAGAATCCTAGAATGGGCTATATCGGGTGACCTTTGTACTTATCTTGCTTTCTTTTAATGTTATATATTTATTAACCTTATTTCCGATGTGGGTTTTCCTCAAAGGTATTTTCTCTTTTCAACCTTTTATTTTCAAAGAAAAATTTCAAATTGCGAGGACGCAATTTATTGAAGGAGGGGAGAATGTAACACCCCAAGCTTCCACGGTACATTTCACTTCGAATAATGCAATAGTGTGTGTTGTACGCAACCTCGAGCTCTAACACACACCACAACAAATTAAACTAGCCGTTTTGAATATTAATACCTACTTTTTGAAATTTTATAAATTTTATTTATCAAAATGGACTTCATTTTTGGATTCGGAATATCGAAATTAGCCTATGTTGAATTTTTGGTATTTTTCTGAGAACTTCTATTTTTTATGAAGAGTGAAAAATACTTAAAACAACTTTTTTAATCAAAATAATTTATAGTGATAAATTATACTATTGAGTTGTTTTAAAGTATAATTAGAATATATTTTTACTATTTTATCCAATGGTGGTCATTAGAATTAATTTAACATTGAAATTGGACATAAACAATTGCCAATCTTCTGATATAAATTGTTTCTTAGAAACACGCCATTTTTTGTAACAGCAGGAATTAATTATAAAATTAATTAATGAAACTTATATGTTTGTAATTTTTTAAAATATACATCATTTTTGAATTCGGAATATCAATTATAGCTTAGGGTGAAATTTTGGCTTTGTTCTGAAAAACTTCAATTTTTGATGAATAGTGAAACCACTAAGTGGTAGTTAAATAACTGATTTTTCATTTAAATGAAATATTACCCCTTCCGTGATTTGATTTTAAAAAATACGACATACATGGTTGTCATTAATAATTAAAATGTGGTTCAATGAGATTAAAATAAATTTTTGGTGAATAGTAACTTTTAAGTTCTTAATCGCGATTAGAGGTAATTAGTGTAGTTTAAGGTAAAAATGAAGCTTTAATAATATGAGATGAGCTTGAAACTTGTCCTACTCCTATTGGATGAGTCATGTCCGACCAAGAAAACCCATGGGTCAACTTGGGGACCCCATGGAGCCACTTTGGTTGGAAAATGACATTAATATATATTTATTTAATGTTAAAATTAAATTGACACAAACATGAGTTGTTTTACTAAAATAGTTTTTAAGTGGGGTTACACAAGTCCAAATTTTTATTATAAATATTCATTAGAAAGGTAAAAATATTTCCTACATCATAGTATTTTTTTTATAATTTTTATACATTAATTAAATTAAATTATTTATGACATCATTATGATGCAGTGATGACCTCATTATTTAACGATTTAAATCAAATGAGAAGATAATGAAAAATCCAAGGCTTACACTTGTCAAAAGCCTATTGGATGAGGATATTTAGAACCCTTATCACCTTATCCACGAAATATATAAGTGTGGGACCTTTAGAATCCGAAAATCATTGTATAATAATGTAACATTTCACTCTTTCCAAAAGAGCCCCTCCTCTCCTCTTATAAAAGGCCCCCACCTCTACCACCTTATTCACACTTTCAATCCTTTTGGTTCGGACAAACTCTGCCCAAATACTCTCCCAACTTCCCCCTCTTACTCCTATAAGCCTCACTTTGGGCAGAACTCTTCCCAAGGAAGCCTTTGGATCAAATAAAAAAGAGTTACCCGATTTTGAGGTAATGTCTTCTCTAATGTTGTTTTGTTTTATTTTTCTTCTCCAACCCCCTAAAATCTTTTTATTAATTTCTTTTGTAACAACACCAGTATCCTAAATATACTAGGATGTTTTTATAAGAAGTATTCGAGCAAAACTTACACACACCTACATCTAATGGTTAAAGAACATACGGTTTCTGTGGATGGCGAATTTCTGCCTCACGAAACGATGATTGTTCAACACTCATATAACACCTTCAAAGGTGGCCATTAAGATGTCACTATATTTATATATGATATATAATATGTTTATGTTTTACTTATGCTTCTTTATTTCTCATTTATGGCATACTTTATGATTTCCATTATGGGTAAAACGCGATAATTTCATTTTAGGAAGTGCGAACTACCACCCCCTCAAAGTGATTTGAATCGTTAATGCCATATGTGGGATGTATAAAGGATGGAGTAAATGGTATTATACACTATATTATACTGGAATTATATTATACATTTATATCATTATTATTTCATTCCATTAAATACAAAATAGAAATGAAAGTAGCGTTCATGCGTACGTACGACTTACCGTCTCCATGAACGGTGCATTTCATTTCTTACCTCTAAATGTTACGTAATATTATAAATGAATGTATATACTGGATATATATGATATATATGACATATAAATCATGAATATAATTCTGGAGATAATGGATATTCTACCACATAAACAACTTGTAATTATAAGAATTTTATTGTTGATTCAAGTACCAAAGATTGACAAAACGATCGTTATTAACTTAAATAATTACATAATGTTCATAACATTGTAATAAGTGATATAAAAAGGATAATGAAATTAAAAATTGTTCTTAATAAGGTATATATTAACTCTAGTTTATTATTCAGGAGGTTAAAGAACGGTTGAGTCAAGTCAGACACGAGGTAAGGTAATTTCTTAACCCAACTTCCATTCTTTGGGTTAATCTCCTACTTTCAAATTATGTCATGATATTATTATGTCTTATTTTGTATTTTTACTTTCTTTATGTGTACCTATAGTGAATACACATAATATTTCTATTTTATTTTAAAAATGATATTTTTAAGGACTTCGTGTCAATCTCCTTTCATTGAGGCATATTTGGTTTTATACGCAAATTTCTTTTATACGGTGTATAAACCACTTTGACTTTTACGTTTATTCAAAAGCAATCTTTTTTATACGAAGCGTTTACTAAACGACAAAAGGGAATGTTTTTGTCATACGTATGCGGTGACAACGACTTCTCCGCCGCCGTGACCACTATTTGAGTTTCGACTTCCTCTACAAGCCATCACTTTTTTTAATGAAAAATAAATACAAAGTTTTAACATTCTTTTATTTTGGTATTGAAAATGGTTTTGAAAGAATTTTTACTATATCAATGTGTTGTATTGATATCTTGTGATTGAAATGTGGAAATGTTATGTTTCCTTTATGCATGTTTTATGTGATACGATTATGTTATGGTTTATGATATGTTTAAACCTATTCATATGAGGAATGCATTGGACTTAATAAGTGACGGGTGGAGCCCGCTATAGCTCCTCGATGCATCGGTAGGTCTCATGAGACAAACTAGTGTCTTGTCACAAGGCCTTGACAAAATATTATTTGTAGTCTTGGCACGAGGCCTTGGCTAGGTGGTTATGATAGTCTGGCATTATGCATTCCAACATTATGAAAGTGGTTAGTGATTTTGCATGTGATTATTCGATTAGTAGAATATCCATGTGAATGAGTAAATGGAATTATTTCATTTTATTTTTTCCATATTATGTTGATGTTCAAGTTTAAAGGTCTTTTGTTTTAGTTATACATTGCCTTAAATGTTTATTCTTATTTATGAAATTTTACGCTATATTGTTATCCTTACTGGGCATTTGAGCTCACCCCTTTTCTATGTTTTATTTTTCCCAGGAAGTGAAGAAGTAAATTATGAATGACCTACAGGGATATTATGAGGGGATAATAGTGTGGACTGTGGAGACATTATGTTGTTGTAGTAGTTTTTCATTTTATGATGTAATGTAACGTTTACGAATGTATCTGGTGTTTCCAAGGCTACTAAACTAATCGGTTTTTCGAGACTTGATCTTTTGTGATCATGCCAATGTTACGAAGTAATGCACCGACTCTGGGTAGCTGGGGTCGGGGCGTTACATGAAAAGTATTACATTATGATAGAGTATTCATGGTTTACATGTTATTTTGAAAACTGACAGTTTTTCTTCTTTATATATTCCTTACTGAGCTTTTTATGCTCACCCAAAGTTTTTGAAATTATTTTCACATGAATTAAAGTGGAATAGGGTCAAGGATGGGATCAAGGAAAAGTAATTCTATTTAAAACATGGAACTCAACATGTTTCATTTTTTATGAGTTTTTATTTAATGAAAAAATTGATACGGAGTAGAAGTGTCTACTTATAATATATAAGTTGTTGTGTATAAGTTAAGACCTAATTATCTAAAGCTCTAAACCTGAAAAGATCCATAATGTGAATTTTTGTCTTAATTCATGATTATGTAATGTTAAAGGCTGGGGCCTTATACATCATGAATTTACCAAGTATGGTATTTAGGATTGGCATAGCTAAATACATTTGGTATTATCGACATCTTTAGTTTAGAGAAAGGAGCCTTTAGAAATAAAGGCATGTTATAATGTTTTTGGAAATAGTTCAAAAAGTGAACATAAACCCTTCCAAGGGTAAAATAGAGGTGTGTATATACTTTATAATATTATATTAAGTAATTAATGAATAATAATGTTTAGTATATACATGGTCAAGAAATATGAGCTGCTTTGATCCGACATCCCGAAGAATATCTTGACTGTGTATTCATCAATCACGATAATGTAACATAAAGTAATTCCTAAACACATATTACCTTTGTAACACCCCAATATTCCACGGTATGTTTCTCTTTGAGTAATGTAATAGCCTGTATTGTACGCAACATCGAGATTCTGACACACCACGATCAATCAAAGTAGCTGTTATGAATAGTAATACACACTTTTTGAAATATTATACATTTTATCATTTAAAATGGACTAAATTTTTGTATTCATAATATCGAAATTATCCTAGGGTGAAATTTTGGTACTTTTTGGATAACTTTTATATTTTGATGAATAGTGAAAATTACTAAATTTTAATTAAAAAACACTTTTTTAGTCAAAATAATTAATAGTGATAAATTATTAATTTTAGTGGTTGTAAAGTATATTTAGAATATATTTTTACCATTTAATACAATGTTGGTCATTGGACATAATTTCACAATTAAACCGGACATAAACAAGTATCAATCTTTTGATGTTATTATATCATAAAAACACTCTTTTTGTTTTGACAACAAGAATTAATTTCCAATTAATTTCTTACACTTATGTGTTTTGAATTTGGAAAAATGTATTCCATATTTGGAATCAGGATTTACAAATTGTGTAAATAGGTTAATTTTATTTTTAGACATTTTGAGTAATTACTTCGGTAAATATTTTATTTACCATGGTTAAAGGGTAAATCCGGTAAATAAGTGTGAAAAAATAATAATAAATCACCATAAAACTTGTAATAACCTTATTGGTGGATACATGTACTACCATGGTCATCTTTGGGTCGATTTTTGGACCCCATGGAGCCACTTTTAGTTGATAGAGACACTTTATATTAATTAAGTTTAAGTAAATAAAAAAATGACATAAGCTTATATATTTTAGAAAAAAAAAATTTAAATTAGGTTATATATGTTATATTTTAGATTATAACTATTAATTATAAAGATAAAATGATTTCATAAATAATTATAGTTTATTTATAATTTTTAGACAGTGAAAAGGTAAAAATATATATGACACAATAATGATGCAGTATTTTCTTTATTAATGAAAGAATCAAATAATTGGTATTATAAATGTTAAAATAAATATAATTTGAAAGTTTTGATGACATACAATAATTTTATTGGTTAATAAGAGATTTTATAATGTATTAAATGAATTTGGTTCTAATTAATAGAGTTGTTATGACTTTAACAGAAATCAATTATTGAGTAGTGTCAAAATTGACTTAAATGAGTTTTTAAAACAATTATTATATTATTAATTTATATTATATTCCTAAAAATCCATGGTTCGGCCAAAGGACTTATATCATTATTTTTGTATCATTAGTGGACCACTTTTGTGTCTCTTGAATTTATATAGTAATTTTATTAACTATATATTATAAAAATACAATATGACATGGTAAGTGTTAAACTAATTAACCAAGAGTTAAAACTAAAAGATAAGATTAATATAATGAACCAGACCTGTCTAGAATCTATTGGTTGAAATGATTTAGAGCCATACCCACCTTATAATTTTAATAATCCACTTTGGATCCATTATAAACCGAATATGATTTTATTATAAAATAATACTTTAAGTTTTTCCTAAAGATCCCCTCACCCCTCTTATAAAAGGGCACTCACTCTTCTCATTAATTCACACATTCAATGCCATTTGGCATGGAAAAACCCTAAAAAATATCCTCCCAACTTTCCTCACTTCATCCTAGAGGCATTAGTATGATCCGAAAGCCAACCGAAGGAGATCTTTTGATCAAATCAAAAGGAAGAACCCGAAGAAGAGGTAACGCCTTCACCACCCTCTTTAAAGTTCCTTTCTTCTTCAACTTCTTATTTCCTTGTAATTTGAATTGTAAAATAATAAATCCAATACCTTCTATATAATGTGATGTTATTATAATTATGTAACAAACAAATTCATTATTCTATAGATCCCTTTAATGACATGTCACCATACGTGCGTACGTACGGCCTACCGTCTCCACGTTGTGGTGTAATTGTTATTCAATATACTATTATTTATATGGGTATAATAATGATGTATAATTCATGTAAATTATAAATATAACATGATAATTATTATTTATATATGATATACCATCCAATTATATATTATTTTAATATCAAAAGAATGATATTGTTGCTCGTACGTACGTATGGATTACCGTCTCCATGAACGCGATGAGATTCCTTCCCCATCATATCCATTCAAGACTAAATTTTATTGGATGATTAAAAATAATATTTAAGTACTTAATATCATTCTGGATATGAGTATGATACAACCTATCCATAACAAACACAGCTTATATAAAAGAAAACGAGTAAGTTAACACCCAAAACGACGATAATACTAAGATTTTATTAACAAAGGGATGTTAAAAGATCATATATGATATCATATTAATATATATGATTATTTTATAATTCAATAACATTTATTTCACCATTATACAGGAGGTTAAACTACCATCAACCAATGAAAATTACAAGGTAAGGGTTTATTTCACAATCTCTTCATTATCCCAGGTTGTTTATACATAATTATCTACTGGGACCTCTTTATCATCCACATACATGTTTATTAAAAATGTATTTCAAAACATTCTTAATATTTTACAAAATATGGGTTGAAGTCATTTATACCCTTGATTGAATTTTTATAATAAGTTTATAAAGGAATCTTTCGGTCGTTTTCGAAACAAGGTCCTTTTTAACCTTTTCAACAAAATTAAGGTAAGAATGTCTTTTTTTTACTTATACGGCAGGTGCGACTATTTTCAGCCATTATAACATTATCGAAGCTTCCCTTATAAGATTATAAGAATATTTTCAAAATAAATATTTAATTTATGGTACTCTTAAATGATTTCAAAATATAAAGATATATTTCTCTAAAAAAGGTTTTGATTTCATCTATGTCAACATCTTTTGATGGATTTTAAGTTTATTTGAAGTTGATTTATTATGATACAAAACATCCATATTTTATTGAAGTTTTTGTGATATGTTTGACTATGGATGTGCTATTTTTATACCATTCATTTCTTATGGTTAAATAATTGACATTTTGTATGCTAGTTTTAATACGAGTGTTTATGATATGTTTAAACATTTTCATATGAGGAATGTATTGGACTTAGTAAGTGATGGGTGGAGCCCGCTATAGCTTCTCGATGCATTGGTAGGTCTCATGTGACAACTAGACATGGAATTGGCCAAGGCTTTCCCAATTCGATTTATGGTTATGGATGAGGCCTTAATCATTTTAGACGTCTTGGCCGAGGCCTTGACAAAATATTTCAGAATGTTCGGCATTATACATTCCCTCATTATGGAAATAATATTTATGGTTCATGTGGTCATTAGACTAGTATAATACCTATGATGATGTTTTATTATGGCATTATTTAATCATCTCATAATCTTTCCATAAAAGTATTCATGTTTATTATTTGTAAAGGCATGTGGTTTTCAATTATTTACCATGATTAATATTTATGTCATTTTCCGTTGTATTACTTACCCTTACTGAGCATTTGAGATCACCCCTTTCTTATGTTTCATTTTTCCAGGATATGAAGAAGTTTGTTATGAGTGACCTGAAGGCATAATCTAGGAGGTTTGGATGCTTCTAATGAAATATATTATTGTTGTATTTATCTTCATGCTGTAAAGTGGATCATATGTATTAATCTTGTTTCCAATAATACTAAACTGATCGGTCTTTCGAGACATGATTTCCTTGTAATCATGCCAATGTTATGTAATAATGCAGCGACTATGGGTAACTGTGGTCAGGGCGTTATAGTTGGTATCAGAGGAAGTTTATTACAAACCTTGGAAACTAGATTTAGATAAACTCCGATTAGAGAACATAGCCCTAAGGTAAACTTTGAGGATTAGTATAGAAGAACTTCCAAGAATTTCGGTATTTTAGTTATTTTTGAGTTTTCCAAGCAATACATCCCTGTCTGAATACGAGAAAGTAGAGGTGGCTCTGGAACAGATGTACCTAGGGGTAAAACCTAAAAATACCGCTTTGAGCTTGACTCGAAAAGGTACTGGTGCACGACAACTGGCCTTGCTGCACTCTTGGTTATGACACTCCCAGGGGATATGCTTAGGATAATTCATATTTTCTTTACCAACCATTATGAAGGGTTATGAGTATATACTTCTCAAAGAATTTTTTTTTATGATTATGGATTATATCCATAAACTGTTGAATTTATGTTAAGTGTTTTAGAAGTTTGGAATTATATATTTCAATTCATAAATTAATCTAGTTTATGCCATTGTTTAGAAATGGCCCCTAGTGGAATGAATGGAAACCATATCAATGAATGCACTCCATGTAAGTATTTCCCTCCTGATCAAGATAATTATAGTGGAGCTAGTTATGCTGATCAACTTATCACCATAATGGGACAACTCACTCTGGTTTTGAAAAACAACCTTACTCGAATGGAGCACCTAGATCCACAGCGTGGAGGATCAATGTTAGATTTCTTCATAAGGCAACAACCACCGACATTCAATGGGATTACAAATCCCATAGTAGCTAAGCAGTGAATAAATTCCTTATAAAAAATATTCAATGCCTTGGGGAGTTGTGAAAGGGAAAAAGTTGTCATGGCAGTTTATCGCCTCACTGGAGATGCTGATCAATGGTGGTCATTGATACAAAACAAGAAGGAAGATAATGAAGTATCAGATATGGAATGGAGGGAGTTCAAAGATGTGTTATTAGAAAATTACTTTACTCAAGACCATCGAGCAGATATGGAAAAACAATTTCTGAGTCTGAGGAGGAAAGAGTATGAGAATGTCACGAAGTATGAGGCTAACATTACAAGGTTTGCAAGGAATGCTGCTGATTATATACGTAACCCAAAGAGTAATATTGATCGTTTCGTTGATGGGTTAAAACCATTTCTATGTCGATCATTAGTCTCGCAAACCCTCTAATCATACGAAGATATTGTCTCGTGCGCTATCAAGACAGAAAAGGAATTCTCTAAGTCTTATGACTTTAAATCAAAGAAAGAGAGGAAGAGATCTGCTGAACACTCTAGGAAAGGAAATAAGGAAACAAGGAAGAAGGGTTGAATTTAATTTCCACCCTTTGATAATTGTGGAAGGAATCACCATGGTGCCTATCTAAAAGGAAAATGACTATGCTACAAATGTGGACAGAAAGACCATCAAGCTGGTGATTGTAAAGGAAATAAGGACGCTACTAATGTTCAATGCTACAATTGTAGGGAGATGGGAAATTATGAAAATGAATTTCCTAAGCATCAAGGAAACTTACCTACTAAAAGGCCAAGGGATCAAGGCCAAGTTTATACAATCACTACTGCTGAGGTAAAAGATCTGAAATACGTGGTGGCAGGTAATTTAATGGTTCCCTCAAGTTTAAAAAATGCATTATTTGATTCTGGATCATCTCATTGTTTCATATCTTCCTAGTTTTCTAAGAAAATTAGATATTCACAATTTGATTTAACAAAGGAGTTGTCAGTTAAAACTCCTAAGGGAAGTATCATTTCAACAAAGTTTTGTGAATCAGTCCCCATTAGATCACATAAATGTTCTTTATCCGCTGATCTCATTGTCATACCTATGGTTGAATTTGATATAATCCTCGGTATGGATTAGCTTTTGGACCACGATGAAAAAATTTATTGTAAGAAGACAAAGGTTACTATTTTTGATGATGCTGATAAGGAACACCTTATCTTTATAGCAGAATCGTCACCACCTAATTCGTATGTAGATCCACCCCCAGTAGCTCAACTATATTCAATTATCGGGGAAGAAGAGAATGAAATAACTATGGGGGAGGAAAAGAATGTTCAAATAGAGGATGTACCTATTGTGAGTGAATATGTTGATGTGTTTATAGAAGATTTACCTAGACATCCTCCAGAACAAGAATTTGAGTTTTCCATTGATTTAATTCCTGGTTCAAGGCCCATATCGAAAACCCCTTATAGAATGGCCACTGTGGAATTAGTTGAACTAAAGAAACAACTGGAGGAATTGAGTAATAAGGGATTTAATCACCCTAATGCTTCTCCATGGGGATCCCCTGTCCTTTTTATTAAGAAGAAATATGGATCCATGAGGTTGTGCATTGACTACATGGTGATCAATGCTATAACAATAAAGAACAAGTATCCCCTACCTCACATTGATGATTTATTTGACCATCTGAATAGAGATCCATACTTTTCAAAGATTCACCTTCGATCTGGATATCATCAGTTGTGTGTGAAGAAGGAAGACATTCCGAAGACAGCATTTCGAACCAGGTACGGGCATTATGAGTTTACAACAATGCCTTTTGGGCTGACTAATTCACCCTATGTATTCATGGATCTAATGAACAGAGTTTTCAAGGAATATCTTGATGAATTTGTTGTGGCATTTATTGATGATATCTTGGTATACTCCAAAAGCTACAATGATCTTGAAAATCACTTGCGTATTATATTGAAGACTCTGAGAAGACATTAATTATAAGGGATGTTTAGCAAGTGTGAATTATGGATTCAGGAGATTTCTTTTCTTGGCCATATTGTCTCTAAGGATAGAATCTCTGTTGATCCTTATAAGACAAAGGAAATCCATGAATTGCCATCACCAATGAGTATAACCGAGGTACGTAGATTTATTGTTTTAGCTGGTTATTATTGACGTTTCGTCCAAAACTTTGCCCAGTTGGCTAACCCATTAACAAATATCACATGTAAAGGGGTTAAATTTTTCTGGACAAAAGAGTGTGAAGAATGTTTTGAAAAACTGTCGAGAAGATTAGTCAATGCCCCTATATTGACTCTACCATCTGGGAATTATGGGTTCATTATTTATAGTGATGCATCGAAGAAAGGTCTTGGTTGTGTCCTTATGCATAATGATAGAGTTATTTCCTATGAATCTCGACAGCTGAAAATTAAGGAGAAAAACTATCCTACTCATGATCTTGAGTTATCTGCTGTAATATTTTCTTTGAAGGTTTGGAGAAACTATCTCTCTGGTGAAAAATGTGATATTTATACTAATCACAAGAGTTTGAAATATATTTTCTCACAGAAAGACCTCAACATGAGGCAAAGGATATGGCTTGAACTACTCAAGGATTATGATTGCACGATACACTACCACCCAGGGAAGCCAAATAAGGTGGAAGATGGTTTAAGTAGAAAGGATCATGGAATTTTGAACATTATGTGAGTAGAAAAGGATCCTATATACATGGATCTAGTAAAGATGGATATGGGAATCACCATGGATGGTGAAACATCAATACTTTTTCAAATAGTTTCCAAACCATCATTACTAGAAAAGATAAAGAGTTCTCATATTGGTGATGAAGAGTTTCCAAATAAGATTAAAGCTGTGAATGATGGGAGATTGAATGAATTTTTGTATGAAGATGGAATTTTCATGTTTGGGAAGAGACTTTGTGTTCCCAATATACCTGGTCTAAGAAGTGAATTTTTGGATGATGCTCATAGTTCCAATTTCTCTATACACCCTAGGAGAACCAAAATTTATAGATATTTAAAAGAAAATTTATGGTGGGACAACATAAAGAGGGAGATTGTTGATTTTGTGTCATGATGTATGGGTTTTCAACAAGTGAAAGCTGGAAGGAAACAACCTAGAAGAGCCATGCAACCTCTTCCCATAACTGAGTGGAAATGAGATAATATTACGATGGATTTTGTCATGGGGCTACCAAAGACTCCTTGAAGGAACTATGCAATATGGGTCATTGTTGATCGTCTTACCAAGTCAGCATATTTTTTTGCTATAAGAGAAGATCTACCACTTGAACGTATAGCAAGACTATACATTAATGAAGTTGTGAGACTTCATGGAGTTACCCTATCGATTGTCTCGGATCGTGATCCCCGTTTTACATTAATATTTTAGAAAAGTCTTCAGAAGGCCTGGGATACTGAACTTCGTTTGAGCACTACTTACCACCCTCAGACAGATGGACAATTAGAACAGACTATTAAAACCTTAGAAGACATGTTGAGATAATTATCACTTGACTTTTAGGGTATGTGGGATCAATATTTACCTCTAGCGGAATTTTCCTAAAACAATAGCTTCCATTCAAGTATTCAGATGGCAGCATATGAAGCATTGTACGAAAAGAGATTTCGCACACCAACCAGTTGGGATGATGTTGGTGAACGAAAACTTGTTGGCCCAGAACTAGTGGAGGAAACGATGGAAAAGGTAAAGGTAATCCAGAACCACATCAAAGCAGCTCAAATTAGGCAGAAGAACTACGCCGATAATTGAAGGAAGAATTTGGAATTTCATGTAGGAGATCAGGTTTTATTGAAGGTATCTCCATGGAAGGGAGTTATACGTTTTAGTAAGAAAGGTAAATTGAGTCCCAGGTACATTGGACCATTCGAAATTCTAGAACGAATTGGGGTTTTAGATTACTATTTGGCAATGTCGCCAAGTCTCTCCAAAGTTCACGATGTGTTCCACGTATCATTATTGAGAAAATACATGCCTGACCCAACGCATGTACTCAATTACGAGGAATTAGAACTGAAACCCAATCTGTCTTATTACAAAGATCCCGTCAGGATTCTTGATACAAGTGAACAAGTGCTGAGAAACCAGATGACTCGTCTGGTAAAAGTTCTATGTAGAAACCATAAGATGGAAGAGGCAACGTGGGAACCCGAGGAACTTATGATGAAGAACCACCTGAGTCTTTTCAGGTGGTAGTATTCTAGAAATTTTGTGGACGAAATTATTTTAAGGAGGGGAGAATGTAACACCCCAAGCTTCCATGGTACGTTTCCCTTTGACTAATGCAATATCTTGAATTGTACGCAACTTTGAGATTCTAACACCCCGCGATCAATCAAAGTAGCCGTTATGAATAGTACTACCCACTTTTTAAAATTCTATACATTTTATCTTTCAAAATGGACTTCATTTTTGGATTCGGAATATCTAAATTATCCTAGGGTGAAATTTTGGTACATTTTGGATAACTTTTATATTTTGATGAATAGTGAAAATTACTAAATTTTAATTAAAAACAACTTTTTAATCAAAATAGTTAATAATGATAAATTATTAATCTAAGTGGTTTTAAACTATATTTATAATATATTTTTATCATTTAATACAATGTTGGTCATTGGACATAATTTCACAATTAAATCGGACATAAACAAGTGTCTATCTTTTGATAGTTATTATATCTTAAAAACACTCTTTTTGTTTTGACAGCGGGAATTAATTTTAAATTAATTTCTGCCACTGCTGTGTTTTGAATTTGGAAAAATGGATTCCATATTTGGAATCAGGATGTCCAAATTGTGTAAATTGGTAACTTTTACTTTTAGACATTTTGAATAATTACTTTGGTAAATATTTTATTTACCATGGTTAAAGGGTAAATCAGGTAAATAAGGGTAAAAGAATAATATTATAATAATAATAAATTACCTTAAAATGTGTCCTAACCATATTGGTGGTTATATTTCAGACCATGATCTTTTTTGGATCGATTTTGGGACCCCATGTAGCCACTTGTAGGTGATAGGGTCACTTTATATTAATTAAGTTTAAGTAAATATAAAAATGACAAAAGCTTATATCTTTTAGAAAAAGAATTTTTACATAGGGTTATATATGTTATATATTCGATTATAAATATTCATTTTAAAGATAAAAAGAATTCCTACATAATTATATTTTATTTATAATTTTTAGACGTTGAAAAAGTAAAAATATATATGACACAAAAATGATGTAGTATTTTATTTATTAATGAAACAATCAATTAAGTGGTATTATAAATGTTAAAATAAATATAATTTGAAAGTTTTGACGACATAAACAAATTTTATTGGTTAATATGACATGTTATAATTTCTTAAATTAATTTTTTTCTAATTAATAAAGTTGTTAGGACTTTAGAAAAAATCAATTATTGAGTAGTGTCAGAATTGACATAAATGAGTTTTTAAAACAAAAATTATATTATTAATTTATATTTTATTCATAAAAATATAAGGGTCGGCCAAAAGGACTTATATCATTATTGTTGTATTATTAATGGACCACTTGGGGGTCTCTTGTATGTATATAGTATGTTTATTAACTATATATTATAAAAATACACTGTGACATGTTAAGCGTTAAACTAATTAACCAAGAGTTAAAACTAAAAGATAAGGTTAATATAATGAACCAAACCTATAAAAAATATATTGTCTAAAAGGATTTCAACTAATAACCACCTTATTATTTGAATAATCTACTTTGGATCCATTAGAAACCGAATATGATTTTATAATAAAAAATACTTTATGTTTTTCCTAAAGAGCCCCTCACCCCTCTTATAAAAGGGCACTCCCCCTTCTAATTAATTAACACCTTGAAAGGAATTTGGATCAAACAAACCCTGCCCAAATATCCTCCCAACTTCCCTCACTTAATCCTAGAGGCCTTAGTTTTATTAGAAATCCAACTTAAGGAGCCCTTTTGATCAAATCAAAAGGAAGAACCCGAAGAAGAGGTAACATCTTCACCACCTTCTTTAAAGTTCCTTTCTTCTTCAACTTATTCTTTCCTTTTTATTTCCATTATAAAATAATAAATACAGTAACTTATATATAATTTAATGTTATTATAATTATGGAACAAACAAATTCATTATTCTATCCATCCCTTGAATGAAATGTCACCATACGTGCATACGTACGACCTACCGTCTTCACGTTGTGGTGTAATTGTTATTCAATATACTATTATTTAGATGGGTATAATAATGATTTATAATTCATTTAAATAATAAATATAACATGATAATTATTCTTTATATATGATATAACATCCAATTATATATTATTTTAATATCAAAATAATGATATTGTCGCTCGTGCGTACATACGGATTACCGTCTCCACGAACGCGATGAGATTCATTCCCCATCGTATCCATTCAAGACTAAATTTTATTGGATGATTAAAAATAATATTTAAGGACTTAATATCATTCTGGATATGAGTATGATACAACCTATCCATAACAAAAACGGCTTATATAAAAGAAAACAAGTAAGTTAACACCCAAAACGATGATAATACTAAGATTTTATTAACAAAGTGATGTTAAAAGATCATATAAGATATCATATTAATATATATGATTATTGTGTAATTAAATAACAATTATTTCACCATTATACATGATGTTAACCTACCATCAACCAAGTACAAGTACAAGTTAAGGGTTTATTTCACAATCTCTTCATTATCTGAGGTTGTTTATACATAATTATCTACTGGGACCTCTTTATCATCCACATCCATGTTTCTAAAAATGTATTTCAAAACATTCTTACTATTTTACAGAATATGGGTTAAAGTAATTTATACCCTTTTTTGACTTTTTATAAGGTTTTTATAAAGGAATCTTTCCATCGTTTTCCAAACAAGTTCCTTTTTAACCTTTTCGACAAAATTAAGGTAAGAATGTCTTTTTTAACTTATACAGCGGGTGCATCTATTTTCCACCGTTATAACATCGTCGAAGCTTCCCTTAAAAGATTATAATAATATTTTCAAAATAAATATTTTCTTTATGTGACTCTTAATTGATTTCATAATATAAAGAGATATGTCTCTAAAAAAAGGGTTTGATTTCATCTATGTCAACATCCTTTGATGGATTTTATGTTTATTTGAAGTTGATTTATTATGATACAAAACTTCCATATTGTATTGAAGTTTTTGTGATATGATTGACTGTGGATGTGATATTTTTATACCATTCATTGCTTATGGTTAAATTATTGACATTTTGTATGCTAGTTTTAATATGAGTGTTTATGATATGTTTAAACCTTTTCATCTGAGGAATGTATTGGACATAGTAAGTGACGGGTGGAGCCCGCTATAGATCTTCGTTGCATCAGTTGGTCTCATGAGACAACTAGACGTAGATTTGGCTGAGGCCCTTTCCCAATTTGATTTGTGGATTTGGCCGAGGCCTTAATAATTGTAGACGTCTTGGTCAAGGCCTTGAAAAAATGTTTTAGAATGTTCGGCATTATACATTCCCTCATTATGGAAATAATATTGATGGTTCATGTAGTCATTTGACTGGTAGAATACCCATGATTATGTTTTATTATTTCATTATTTAATTAGATCATAATCTTTCCATAAAATTATTCATTTTTATTATTGGTAAAGGCATGTGGTTTTCAATTATTTACCATGCTTAATATTTATGTCATTTTCCTCTGTATTACATACCCTTACTAAGCATTTGAGCTCACTCTTTTCTTATGTTTCATTTTCCCAGGATATGAAGAAGTTAGTTATGAGTGACCTCCAGGTATAATCTAGTAGGCTTGGATGCTTCTAATGAAATATATAATTGTTGTATTTCTCTTCAAAATGTAAAGTGTATCATATGTGTGAATATTTTTTCCAATAATATTAAATTGATTGGTATTTTGAGATATGATTTCCTTGTAATCATGCCAATGTTATGTAATAATGCACCGAATCTGGGTAACTGGGGACGGGGTGTTACAAACTTATCCATATTTGAGCATTGATGATAATTATGTGGTTCAATGATTAAGTCTTACATGCCATCATTTATAAAAAAATGTATCATGGAGCAATTTCTAAACACACATTTTATACATTAGATTATTGATGTAAGTACAATCAATGTTTGAACTTAAAGAAACTTCCATTATATTTCATGATGTGATTTGTAAATAAACAGTATAATACTATAATAATATTCTAACTAAAAAGACAAATGGATATCATACGAGTCAAAGTATGATGATAAATCCATTATGTCATATGGACATGTGTTTGGATGCAAATAATTTGTTAGGACATAAACAAAATTGCATCAAGAATAAAGAGATTGTGCATCTATTATAATCATACTAATGGTTTTTTAGGATGTTACCTAAATACCTAATACAGAAAAGTAGGTAGTCATGTAATATACTAGACTTATATATAAGGGTGAACATCTCTATTAGAGATAGTTGGAGCTATATTGACTTGTGTTTAGTCAATACTCAAGATGCACCAATTGTTTGAATAAGAACTAGTTCCACAAGTGCATGTGGAAAAAAGTATGTTCCAGAGACACATACTCCAAAGGAAGGATAAAACCATGGTGATGGTTTATATATTCACCATGTTCAGTGATATATTATTCAATGTTAATAATATCTCATTCAAGTAAGAAGTGTATGTCAATTAGCTACAATTGATAAGACAAACTAAAAATTTAATAAATGGATTCCTTGTATCAAAGTGAAATGGGGCTTATTATTTTGAATACTGTGGTGGGTATTCAAGTGAGTTGATACATGGATAATACAGGTGTTGTAAAAATAAGGCTTGATTGGTTTCACCAAGTTTTTATGCCTAAATCCACTAGAATTTTACTTACTATAGATAATATCTGTGATAATGTTTTTTTTGCATTGGATGTCATGACCACCAATCGTAGATGGGGTCTATACAATCCCACTAGAAAGGGATGGTCACGTTACAAAATGCTAATATTGGTTGCAAGTTACTGAAATACTATTTAGAATTGAAGTAATAAACAAGATCATATAAAATTAAATTGGAATGAATGTATGTCATGTGTCTACTAAAGGTTAGTGGGAGTGCTAATGTTTTCCAAGAAAAATAGGTTAGGAAACATATAGAAAACAGACATTGGTCTTACTATTAGTTGACATCAAGATGAAATTTATTCTACAGAGATTAACTTAATGTAGAAACATATGTTCTAGGGAATAGAATCTACTAAGGTCGATCTATATTTTTCTCGGTCCTATTCAATCATACACATAGGGAAATTTTATTTAAAAATAAAAGTTGGAACTATTCAATCGATGAATTATTGCCTATGTCACAGGGCATAATCTCTCCAGGATTACATGTCTGGGACATGGGGAGAGATAAACGTGATGAGTTGAAGTCCATACACTAAAGCAATGAATTAATCATGTATGCCATGATATGTAAAATAATTGATATTTCCAGGATATTATTTATAATTGGACAATATCAGTTATATCCAGGAGCACTACAAGGGATGTAGTCAGAACTTTTTAATTTTACTTCGAAAAGTACAAATGATATGTACCTAGAAAGTGGAGTAGAAATGATACTAGTTTTTTAAGATACAAACTAGTATTACATAGATCAATGTGATCTAATATCATAGTTAGGCTAAAGATCATGAGTGAGTCAAGCTCATATATGCCAATGGTAGCCATACATATAAATACCAAGTATGTTGCAGCTTCTGAGGTGGATAAGAAGCAACTATTAAATGAATTGATTTGTTCCAGTTCTTGGAATTTCACCTAGTGAGAAAAGTATTATCATAATGTAAATTATGATATTCATACTATCCAATATGTCAAGTTATGATAGTGGAAAAGTGGGATATACTTGGGATACTATCTCTTGAGAAGTTGTACTGAATGAGACAAGGTCACAATAGCAGAATAGCCATTCAGTGGAACTGTTGTGGGCCTAGTAGCTAAAGCCATTACTCAGCATACACATGATGTTCATCATGTGAGCAACTAACATGTTTGGTTTTCAAGTTGGATATAGTGCAAGTGGGAGTATTGAAATAGTGGGTGCATTATAACCAACTATTAGGTTATTTTTATTACCATATCATGTATACATTTAGCTATACATAATGTCATCTTAGCATTATAGTGTATACTTTTCTGAATCCACTATTGAAATTATATTTTCCATAGATTAATTTTCATATCAAATGGTTTTACTAGATCTAGGATATAATGAGAACCTTTAGATACTATGAAATTAGTCTTATATTAAGGTTATATGGTCTAGATACATCTTACTGACTAGACATAGTAGATGTTTGACTATCAGGTGCTGGGGGCTCATAATCGTTGAGACTTCATCTCATGGAGTTCTCACGTGGTCATCTCTCGTAGTATGATCATGAGGATAGAGACACCAATAGGAACACCACATGTTTTTGGTGTGATTAGCCGTTCTTATCTACGATCATGTGTAATGGTCTCCTCACTTGAGATCATTACTGGTGTATGCCATTTAATTGTCTACTTTGATACTAGACGAGAACCGTGATGTTGAAATCGTGGTGGGATAGTTTGTGTTAGGTGTGTCAATGATGACATGACATTGGTTGAATGTCAAAGAAAGGATTTTTCACTTCATAGTTATGGATTTAATATATCACAGGGCAGGTTGATAAGGATGTTAGTACCATTAGAAGACCATATCCCTGAAAGTCAAGGGTAAATCAATCCAGTTGGATCAAAAAACAATAAAGCATGAAAAGAAATATGACACACGTGTGCGTCCCGCATTATGAGATATTAATTACAAAGATATTATATTACACAGTGTGTGTTCATAGGTTGGTTGTTGTTTCTATGAGAATCCTTATCTCTTTAGGGCCAATGATGGGTTTATATATCCCGATCATGGTCTATGAATACTATCCACTACTATCGATATATGGGCATAGATGTTAACACACAATAGCGTATTTGAGAATATTTACTATTCATTTGCATAAGAGTTTTGGACATGGAGGGCCCCATAACTGGGGTCTATGATTTTTCCAAGGATAAATGGTCACCAATGAAATAAATAAATTTATATTATTCAATTAATAATAATGATCATCAAATTTATTTATTAAATATATTTACAAGTTTTAAGTAAATACATGAAAAAGTATTCTTTGACAAATATTAGTTTTATATATTCAGGGTTCAATTAATATTTATGGGAATGATAAGTCAAGTTAATGACTCATTTATTATCACGTAATATATTTAATATATTACATGAAAGTGATAATAATAATGAATAATATTTATGACTCGGTTTAGTAGTAAAAATATTATTTATATAGGGTGTTAATTATTCTGGGGTCAGTCTAGCATTTATGGGTAATTTTATTACACTCTATATATAGAGGAGAAGAGGGATTTACTAAGTACTATTTTTGGCCTCTCTATATCTATTTCCCTCTCCCATATCCTATAGAGAGAGCCTCTGGATCCAAAGAACTCTGATGGAGATCTCTCTCAAGAATCGCAAGTGAAGAGATACAATGATCATCAGAGCATCAAAGGTGGCGTCAGATCTCTACACTACCACCTAGAGTTCCATTATTGGCACTCCCATGGATTTCTTGAAGCATGTGTGGATGATCTAGAGGAATTTAGCTTCATATTCTTCGAGCATTGATCACCAACGATGAGAAGACATCGTGCACGACTTCATATCTAAACTAGGTACTTTTACGGTTTTATTTTGCGATTAAAACACATCACGAATGATCCTAGGCTTAAACTGAGAAGTTATTTTCTAATATCAACAAGATTATGTCGATCGTTGGTGAAATTTGTTAAAATCCCAAATGTTTTGGGGCTTCTCCTACATATCTGGTTCGAAAACAAATATTACTCGAATGGGGTAAAGGATGATGATATCTTGAAAATTTCATTTCAATGTCATTATGGGAATTATGAGTTCATTTTAACATTTTTTAGTGTTACAAATTTCCAAACTTTGTTCATTGGAATAATGTATATAGTGTTCTTTGTGTTGTTATATTTATTCATGGGGGTGTTTTTTTGTGTGACATCTATGTGTTATCTGAGTGAGAGGATGAGTATGTAGAGTATCCATGAGATTTTGTGGAGTTATTTAGTGTTAAAATATATTTTTTAGGCTTTATAAGTGTGAGTTCTAGGAACATGAGTTCCATTAAATAAGTCATAGAGTATCTTAGTCTGGAGTTACCATGGATCCTTTAAAATTTTATCCATTTTTTCTTGAGTATCTATTACAAATATCATAGAAGTGTGGAGTTTTCATGTTCATATTGGTTAAAATAAGAGGTTCATTCCCAAATTATCATGGATTATGACTCCTATGTTAAATTTAAATACAGAATATTATGATTCTTTGTGGGGAAAATGAAGTTCCCAATCAGGATCCAAGTATCACTGAGAGGGGGAGGGGGTGAATCAGTGATATCTTTTTCTTTTTAAGTTTCCCCTTTTTGAAACAACCTTCGCCTCCTGTTAAAGAGTTTCTTCCCTGCTGAACACACACATCCACAGGAACACAAGATTTACAAGGTTCACTACTCAACAAGAGTAGCTACGTCCTTGGTATGGTACGGAAATAATCCAGTACCACACAATCCACTAGAAAACAATCCTTTGATGTGGAATACAACGAGTAGGATATACCCTTACACTCGTGTAGCACTTTGAAAACAATCCAATAGTGCGTGTGCTCCCTCTTAGCACAAATAGGATAACACAATGTTTCAGTGCTTCTTTACAATTAAACAGATGTATTCTCTGAAGTACAAATCTTCACTTTCTTACCCAGAAGCCGGTAAGAACTCTCTTGTGCACAACTGAATACGTGCGAAGACCCCAAATATTTCGCGCAGCCTTTAGGGTGCCTTGCGCGCAATTCAAATGACTTGCGCGTAAAATTCCCCTTTGGCGCGAAAAACGTTTTCGCGCAACTTTCCTTTTACGCGCAACTTTTCCTCTTTTCGCGCAACTCACTTAGCGTATAATTTACGCGCACCAGAGCTCGGGATTTCTTCTAAGTGTCGAGCTGCAAATAATGAGAGGGGTTCACCTCATATTTATAGGCATTTTTGACCTTGCGCATAAAAACCACTTCCTGCGCGTAAAACCTCCTCCATGCGCGTAAAAACTCTTTAATGAAACTTCATATTTCGCGCCATGTTTCAATATTTCGCGCACCTCATGCCTTTGGCATTTTTCATCCTTCTAAGCCTGAAGCACCAATTGCGCGCAAAATTCCGCACCGTGTTCTATATGGCGCGCAAACCCAATCTTTCCTGCGACCTCAGATTTCACGCACTACTCCAATATTTCGCGCATTTAATGCCTTTGCCAATTTTTGATCTTCTGATCTCGAATCATCATTTACGCGAAAACTTCATTCCCCAATTTCGCGCACCATGCCAATATTTCGCGCAACCCGCAGATTTTTCGCGCAACCCGCTACTATTTCGCGCATCCCACAGATATTGCGCGCACCACTTTATTTTTGCGCGAAACGTGCCTAAATTTCCGCGCACTCCATTCCTTTGTCATTTTTCATAGTTCTGACCTTGAATAACTCTTTTGCACGTATAAACCATCTTTAGCGCAACATCCATTGCCAAGCAGATTTCTTCATCTCCCGTTTTTCAGGCCCTAAAATTTGGCAAACACTGGAAAACGGCGCCACCTTAAACTGTTCTTTTCTGCCATCCCCAGATTGTCTATTGCTTTGCCATTTTATCTCTTTACTGCTTCCCATATCCATTCTTCTGCTCTTATCACGAATCCCACTATCGTGATATTTATCCTTTGATAGATCAGCTTAAGCATCGTCATAGTTGCAATGGGAACTGAATCTTTCCTATCTTCCAGCAGCATCATCCCTTCCAATCAAAATATTATCTGACTGGCATCATCATTTCTCCCCCTTTCCTTCATAAGGCTTGCATCACAAGTTCTCCTAACTCATGATTTGTGTGAAATACATACCAGCAAAGCATCGTCTGATTTCTGATCCTTCTACACAGTGAATTGATTTATCGCCTTTGACAACAAAATACAACACTCTGCAAAAGCTAACTCTTCAAACTTTCATCTTCATTCAACCTGGTCCCAACAATCTCCCCCTTTGGATTTTGTTGTCAACAAAGATTCATAAATCACTGAATTTTGAAACCTTTTGCAATGGATTACTTATCAACAATTCTAAGCCTACGTGAGCTAACTCATTGTAGGAAACAAGATTTATTGACAGCCAAAACCATGCTGTCCAAAAGCAGTGACTGTGAAATCTCATGAACATACCTCCTCATCCTTCTTCAGAACATCTTGCAATAGCATTCTTCACTTCTTCAACTTTCCTGTAAAACAACTTTGTTTCCTACAACCACTCCAACAAATAGTTAGAATAGTTCACTCACATACATGCTGAATTCACAGCTTACCCACAACTCTCCCTTAATACATTCTTCCTTATGGATAGATTTATGAAACAATTCTCCCCCTTGACAACACTATCCAAAGCTAAGACGAGAGAGGGGACAGAAGCATGTACCTTAACCTTGATGAGAAGGAGGTTGGACACCCATGTTCAACCTCAACTTTGCAAATGGTTCCTTCGGTAACGGTTTTGTAAATATATCAGCAATTTGTTCAGATGTAGGAACATACTCCAGCCTCAGTTCATTCTTTTCAACCTGCTCTTTGATGAAGTGGTACTTTATATCAATGTGTTTTGAACGAGAATGTTGTACTGGATTTCTTGTAAGATTGATTGCACTCTGATTATCACAACCCAAGAGCAATGGTAGCTTTACTTCAACAAGTAGATCTTCCAGCTGAGTCTTCATCCACATTAGTTGAGTTGCAGCTTGAGTAGCAGCAACATACTCAGCCTCAGCTGTGCTAAGAGTTACTAAATTCTGTTTCTTGGTATGCCAACTAACACAGCTTTTTCCTAGAAAGAATACTCCACCAGATGTGGATCTTCGATCATCAACATTTCCTGCCCAATCAGCATCAGAATACCCAAATAGATCAATATTTTCAGAGCCGTCATACCGGATTCCAAAGTTTGTTGTGCCTTTGATATATCTGAGAATTATTTTTCCAGCAATCAAATGTGATTCTTTAGGAGCACTCTGAAATCTCGCACATAAAGTAACAGCATAGACGATGTCGGGTCTTGAGGCCGTCAAATATAGCAGACTTCCAATCAGTTTTCGAAACTCTTTCTGATCAACTTCCTTTCCTTCTCCATCTTTAGACAACTTGGTTCCCACTGAAATCGGTGTGGAAACTGGTTTCGAATTTTCCATGCCAAACTTCTTCAGAAGTTCCTTAGCATACTTTTCTTGAGATAGAAAAACATGATTCTTCTTCTGTGAAATTTGTAACCCAAGAAAGTACTTCATTTCACCTAGCATGGACATCTCAAATAACTTCTTCATCTCCTCAGCAAATTTTTCACATGATCTTTCATTATTTCCAGCAAATATAATATCATCGACATAAACAATAACGATCAGTGAAAACTCCTGACATTTCTTGATGTAGAGATTGCTGTCAACTCTCCCTTTCTTAAAGTTCATCTTCTTCAAGCAAGTATCTAATTTAGAATACCATGCTCTCGGAGCCTGTTTTAGCCCATACAGAGCCTTCTTCAACCTGCACACATAGCTTTCATCTTTCCCAATAACAAATCCACAAGGTTGATCAATGTAAACTTCCTCGTCAAGATCACCATTCAAGAATGCAGATTTTACATCCATTTGAAAGATTTTGTAACCTCGTTGTGCAGCAATGGCAAGAAATATTCTGATTGTTTCTAATCGAGCTACTGGAGCAAAGGTTTCATCAAAGTCAATGCCTTCAATTTGTGAATACCCTTTGCAGACCAATCTTGCCTTGTTTCTTATTACATTACCTTCTTCATTCAGCTTGTTTCGAAAAACCCACTTTGTACCAATAATGTTCTTGTTGTCCGGCTTGGGCACAAGTTCCCAAGTATTGTTCTTCTCTATCTGATCAAGCTCTTCATTCATAGCATGAACCCATTCTGGATGCTCAAATGCTTCATTTACATCATTCGGTTCAACTTTCGAATAAAGAGAAGTATGTGATATAGCATTTGTTGTTCTTCTTGTTTGAACCCTTTGATTTTTGTCTCCAATAATGTTCTGAGCCTCCACTTGTTTCCTCAACCTAGGATGAGTTGTTTGAACTTCATCCTCATCACTTGATATTTCTGAGTCAGATTCCTCTTCTTGAGTAGGATGAACAAATTCTGAAGCATTATCAGAATTGTTAACAAAATCTTCTCTATCCCGCTCGACTTCCACATCAACATATGACTGCTTTTCTTTCTCAGCACTTTCCACAACTTTTACATCTGAAGAATCAATAATTCTTCCTGTTTCTTTGTTGAGGCATCTATATCCTCTTCCTTCTGGAGCATATCCAAGAAAAATTCCGTCATCTCCTCTTTGCTCGAACTTTCCCAGATTTCCACCTTTCTTCTTTATAATACATGGACTCCCAAAGACTCTCAAGTGTTTCAGACTTGGAGTTTTTCCATAGAACATTTCATATGGAGTCATATCTGAGTTTGGCCTATAGAAACACCGGTTCTGAATATACACAGCAGTGCTCATGGCTTGCCTCCAATAATAATGAGAGAGACCATGTTCAAGTAACATAGTTCTCCCCATTTCCACCAGACTTCGATTCTTTCTTTCAGCCACACCATTTTGTTGAGGTGTGTATGGTGAACTAAACTCATGCCGAATTCCATGTTTCTCAAGATAACTTTCAAACTCTTCATTCTTATACTCACCACCATTATCAGTTCTCAACTTCTTCACTGAATACTCACATTCTTTCTCTGCTTTCCTTCTGAAACTCTTAAACATTGTTAGAGCATCTGACTTATGTCTCATGTACATAACACAAGTAATGCGAGTAAAGTCATCAATGAAAGTAATGAAGTACTTATCTCCATTTGAAGATTGCTTGCTCATTGGCCCACATATATCTGAGTGTATGAGTTCTAAGGGTCTTTTTGAGCGAATTTCAACTCTCTTGTGCATAGAATTAGCAATCTTCCCTTTCTCACAAATAGTGCAGCACCAATCTCTTTCTCTTGATAAATCAGGCATGTCCCGAACACTTTCTCGCTTTGACAACTTGCACATATTTCTCTGACACATATGACCCAGCCTTTTATGCAATAATTTATTTTCATCCACCACACTCATGTAACAAGAGTTCTGTCCATCCCCAACTTGGAACAAATTCCCTCTTGTACGCTGGCCCCTTGTAACTATGTTTCCATCATTTTCTCTTTTTACAACAAATCCATCTTTTCTGAAGATCACTTTATTGCCCTCATCACAGAGTTGTGACACACTGAGCAGGTTGTGTTTCAGTCCATCAACATATAGTGTTTTTCTAGATTTCATCTTTTCTTTTCCAATGATGGCTGATCCAACACCTTTGATCCTTAGAGATTCATCATTTCCAAATGTCACAGTTCCTTCTTTAAAGTCTTTCACATTCTTCAACAGATTTAAGTCTCCTGTCATATGAGATGAACATCCACTATCAAGAATCCATGGACGTTCTCCTTTGGTAGCCTTCAAAGCTGTTTCAACAACAAGTGCTTTTTGTTCTTCCTTTTCCTCCACTTTCTGTTTTGCTTCTTCCAATTTCCTAGCCAAATCAATGTGTTCTGGCCAGAGAACCATGCATTCTTTCTTTTCAGACTTATCATGTTTGTCCCTTTTGTATTTTAAAAACTCTGTCTTCTGAGGATTATTAACAAACTTTTGTTGCTCTGGTAACACACTAAGGCAGCCCTTAGCAAGATGTCCAGGTTGATCACATCTTTCACAATAAGTTTCCAGTGGTTGGAATCTGTTCCCAACTTTCACACCAGTCTTCTCAGATTTCTTCTGAAACTTATTTGGAGATCTTCTATTTTGAAAGCGTTGGCTCCCCCTCAATCCTTGTCCTTCAAATCTTTTGGAATAGTTGTAATGTTGTTGGTTAAACCAACACATACTTTCCATGTGTCCGAATCCACCACAATACCAGCAGTATCCATAGAAAGAATATTTACCTCTGAAACTTTTAGACTGAATGGAGTTGTGAACACGCTTCTCAAAAACCATCATATTTTCATTTGTAACTCTCTTCTTCAGCTCAGATTCAGCTGTACCAGAAGTATTAGAAGCTTTTCTTGACTCAAGATTTTTATGCACTTCTGATTTTTCTGCATTGCTGATTTTGACCACATACTTTGTCTTTCCAGCCTTGTTCTTATCAGGACCAGTTTTGTCTTTCATTTCAACCTTTGAAGGTAGGTTTTGTAGATCCCTTTTTGGTTCATTCTTACTGGAACATTCCCCTACTTCTGAGACAGAATTTTTGGAACTGATATTCATTTCTTTAGCTTTATGCAGTTTTTGTTGGACAAGTTCCAACTCTTCTTCTTTTGCCTTCAACTTCACTTCAAGATGATCATTACGATTCTTTGTATTCTTAAGAGAATTTTTCAGATCATCAATCTCCTTTTTCATCATGATTTTATCATCTGTAAAACCTTCTTGATTGTTTAATGTGGAATTTTCTTTTACTAACTTGTTGTTTTCTTTCTCCAGTTTTCTGATCTTCCTCAAACATTCCTTCAGCTCTTCTTTCAGATATTGTTCAAGTTGAGTCTCTTCTTCTTCAGTACTACTACTCTCATAATCATCATTATTCACTGTTGCAAAAAAGGTACTCTCTCTAGTTTTTTCAGTAGCAGATTTTTCTGATTCAGTCTCGCTATCATCATCTTCCTTATCATTTGACAAAAAGCTTCTTCTTTTTGATTTAAAGAACTTTTTATTCTGACTTCTACCAGAATATTTATCTTTTCGATCCTGTTTCTTCCATGACCTTCTTGGTCCTCTGTCTTCTTCATCACTGTCGGCATCTTTCCCCTTTTGAGGGCAATTAGCCGCAAAGTGGCCAACTGCTCCACATTCAAAACATTTCAAAGGGAGTTTCCCTTTGTATTTCCCTGTGCCTCTTTTAACATTTTTAGAAAACAAGGATAGAATTTCATCAAAATTTTTACATACCTCATTTTCAGAGTTGGATTCACCAGCTTCTTCATTAATAAGAATTTTCTTCGACTTCTCTTTCTTTTCTGCCCTGAAAGACATTTCTCTATCAGTTTTTGCTTTGCTCTTCATGGTCTTCTCTCTTCTCATCTCATAAGTGATGAGAGTACTGTGCAAATCATCAAGAGATAATGTTTCCGGATCTCTGTCTTCTAGTGAAGAAACTTTAGCATCAAATTTGTCAGGCAGAATTCTCAGGATCTTTTCAACAACTGTATCATCTTCTAACTTTTCACCAAGACATCTGATTGTACTGACAATGTCATTAACTCTGGTAAAGAATTCCCCAACAGATTCAGATTCTCCCATTTTCAAGTCTTCATACTTCAGCCTCCAGATTTGTAGTTTTGCCTTCTTCACTTTTGTATTTCCTTCATAGATATTCATTAGCTTATCCCAGATGCCTTTAGCAGTAGTGACACCTTTCACTCTTAAAAACTCACTCTCAGAAAGTGATGAGAGCAATGCATTTTTAGCTCTTCCATCATTCTCAAGATTCTTCTTATCGACAGGAGTAAGAGGGACCTTGTCATCAATATCAGGAAATCCATCTGTTGTAGTTTCAAGAACTTCATATCCAAGAGACATAAGATACGGCATCATTCTGTCCTTCCAGATGTGATAGTTCTTTCCATCGAAGATTGGAATACCCTTACTGTTCACGCAATTTAGATTTTCCATCACAACTTCTCTTCAAACAATTCAGCAAAGAGTAAACGAAGGGCAACCTCCCTCTGATACCAATTGAAGTTCCCAATCAGGATCCAAGTATCACTGAGAGGGGGAGGGGGTGAATCAGTGATATCTTTTTCTTTTTAAGTTTCCCCTTTTTGAAACAACCTTCGCCTCCTGTTAAAGAGTTTCTTCCCTGCTGAACACACACATCCACAGGAACACAAGATTTACAAGGTTCACTACTCAACAAGAGTAGCTACGTCCTTGGTATGGTACGGAAATAATCCAGTACCACACAATCCACTAGAAAACAATCCTTTGATGTGGAATACAACGAGTAGGATATACCCTTACACTCGTGTAGCACTTTGAAAACAATCCAATAGTGCGTGTGCTCCCTCTTAGCACAAATAGGATAACACAATGTTTCAGTGCTTCTTTACAATTAAACAGATGTATTCTCTGAAGTACAAATCTTCACTTTCTTACCCAGAAGCCGGTAAGAACTCTCTTGTGCACAACTGAATACGTGCGAAGACCCCAAATATTTCGCGCAGCCTTTAGGGTGCCTTGCGCGCAATTCAAATGACTTGCGCGTAAAATTCCCCTTTGGCGCGAAAAACGTTTTCGCGCAACTTTCCTTTTACGCGCAACTTTTCCTCTTTTCGCGCAACTCACTTAGCGTATAATTTACGCGCACCAGAGCTCGGGATTTCTTCTAAGTGTCGAGCTGCAAATAATGAGAGGGGTTCACCTCATATTTATAGGCATTTTTGACCTTGCGCATAAAAACCACTTCCTGCGCGTAAAACCTCCTCCATGCGCGTAAAAACTCTTTAATGAAACTTCATATTTCGCGCCATGTTTCAATATTTCGCGCACCTCATGCCTTTGGCATTTTTCATCCTTCTAAGCCTGAAGCACCAATTGCGCGCAAAATTCCGCACCGTGTTCTATATGGCGCGCAAACCCAATCTTTCCTGCGACCTCAGATTTCGCGCACTACTCCAATATTTCGCGCATTTAATGCCTTTGCCAATTTTTGATCTTCTGATCTCGAATCATCATTTACGCGAAAACTTCATTCCCCAATTTCGCGCACCATGCCAATATTTCGCGCAACCCGCAGATTTTTCGCGCAACCCGCTACTATTTCGCGCATCCCACAGATATTGCGCGCACCACTTTATTTTTGCGCGAAACGTGCCTAAATTTCCGCGCACTCCATTCCTTTGTCATTTTTCATAGTTCTGACCTTGAATAACTCTTTTGCACGTATAAACCATCTTTAGCGCAACATCCATTGCCAAGCAGATTTCTTCATCTCCCGTTTTTCAGGCCCTAAAATTTGGCAAACACTGGAAAACGGCGCCACCTTAAACTGTTCTTTTCTGCCATCCCCAGATTGTCTATTGCTTTGCCATTTTATCTCTTTACTGCTTCCCATATCCATTCTTCTGCTCTTATCACGAATCCCACTATCGTGATATTTATCCTTTGATAGATCAGCTTAAGCATCGTCATAGTTGCAATGGGAACTGAATCTTTCCTATCTTCCAGCAGCATCATCCCTTCCAATCAAAATATTATCTGACTGGCATCATCATTTCTCCCCCTTTCCTTCATAAGGCTTGCATCACAAGTTCTCCTAACTCATGATTTGTGTGAAATACATACCAGCAAAGCATCGTCTGATTTCTGATCCTTCTACACAGTGAATTGATTTATCGCCTTTGACAACAAAATACAACACTCTGCAAAAGCTAACTCTTCAAACTTTCATCTTCATTCAACCTGGTCCCAACAGAAAAAAATTCCATGATGATTTTTTGTATTTGATGGAGAAGCTGGTTAATACTCAAATCCATTGATTTCTAGAGGAGTGTGTTGTGTTCAAGATTTCTTGCAATGATTCACATATTTAATTGGGTTGTGTTCTAATGTAGTAAATGTTGGTCATATATTATTGTCCTTGGTAGTTATAACCTAAGGAATATAGCTATTCCATCCATGTTGTTAAGATTGAAATGGTTCTATTTTCATTAAGGTTGTGGAATCATTACCAAATTGGAAAAGATATTATGTTCTTCGTAGATCATAAGATCCATTGGTATGTCTTCTCCCAAGTTTATCTAAACATTAATTAGTGGAACTAGATAGAATTTATATAGGATCATGACATCAAGTTTTCCTATACATTATGGAAGTAAATTGTTGTGGTTGATTTTTTGAGTAGGAATTCATGGAGTTATTCCATGATTGAGTTTAATGATATTTATAGGGTGATGGAGGATCTCCCCAAGATATACATTGATATGAGAGAAATTGATGGTAGAGGACATCATTATCTGATGGTGGTGTAGTTATCTTTAGTGAAACTGGTTCAGGAGTCCTAGTTTGGGGACTCTAAAGTAGAGGCTTAGAGAGGATGTGTTTTCTATAGTGGTACTCTTGAGTGATAGTTTTATGATGAATGACATTGAGTTTTGTTTAGGGGAGGCTAATAATTCCTTTGATGAATCATAAAGTTATTATCCTAGAGTTCTGTAGTTTTTCATTTGCATTATATCCTTTCATAGATAAGATGCATCACACATTATGTAATGTACGTCAATCCTATAACGCCCAATCCTAAGAATCCTAAAATCTATGTAGTACTTTATTACATCTGAATAGATACATGTAAATCACATCCCAAAGGATTGAACAATTTAGTATTTTTTATGAAAAGATCTCATACATAATACCCATAATACATGGAGAAAATAAAACAAAGAATAATGAAAATAAAATCTCAGAATCCTTGAAACTCATTCAAAGGATTCGTCTTCATAACCCGTGGAAAGGAAACACAATAAGGTTGATTTAAAATGATCAGTAAGGGTAAGTACAATATAATAAATAATGTATTAGTGAGAATAAATCTACATAGAAAGGTAAATAACTAATTACACATGCCATTCAAGTAAATGGATAAGTAATAATCAACATGGAAAAGAAACTAACTAAAACACATACCATTTAATTAATAAATAGATAATTAAATTAATCCATATATTTTATTATACGAAAATAAAATGGATAATTACAATAATAACTAAAATATCTATGATGGAAATGATTAATTATTAGACGTTATGTCTGAGGCACATGAAGACCTAAAATATCCAGACCCTTCACATGATGGTATAAAACCATAGGTAGAAACTAATTTAGTTTTTAAATCTTATTTGTCTCATGAGGACCTATTGTTGCATCAAGGGACTATATAATGTTTGAGACCCTCCCGTCATTGCCAATCCAAATCACTCCTCATATCGAGTAATAGATTTAATTAATAAATAATATACCTACTAAAATATCCATATTTAATTAAAAATATATATTTATCAATATTTACATAGTGTAGGATAATTAATGACAATGTTTTTTGATGTTGATGAAAAGAAATACTATTGAAATATCATTAAAAACATTCTTAAGGAAAATAATCATTAAACATTCCAAATTGTCCCCTATAACATTGAAACATTTTAATCATAATTATCAGGAAGTAATAACATAAAATGAAAGTTATATTATCATTAAAATAATGATATTAATGATATAACATGTAAAAAGGGTAGTATATACACCATATAGAAGAAATAAGTAGTGTATATGGCATGTGTCCCACAAAAATAAAAGTGATACAAAAATACCTTACTTTTATTTAATTTTTGGTGGATGTAATTTAACCTCATGTATAATGGTTTTTAGAATGTTATTAACTTATATCGAAACCCTAATAATTTTTATAATATCATAAATTAACTTATTATAATATATCATTACCCATTTGTTAATAGTCTTCCATTATTTTCACAATTGTGGGTGTTAATTGCTTAGTTTTTCAAGCATGTTTTGAATAGTTACTTGTTGTTATTATAAATTAGATCGTAATTTTATAATCTAAATAATGTAAATAATGATTTAAATATAATATATTTTGAGTATATATGTATTTATAATAATCCATAAAATTTGGAGATAGGAAATGAAATGCATCGTTCAGGGAGACGATAGGCCATACATACCCATGAATACTACTTCAGTTTGTTTTTCTTATTAAAAGAATGAAAATTAAATGATATATATGTATATTATAATTCCAATATCATTTATATTTCATATATTTCACATATATTTATTAAAATAATATTTAATACATTCCATGTATAGCCTGAGTGAATCACATCGCTTTGAGGTGGCGGTAGTCCACCCATCCTCAAATGATGTTATAGTATTACCAAAAAATGGAACACATGAAGGTACATGTTATATAAAAATTATAGAAGTATTTATGAAAAATAAATATTATATATATCATATAAAAATATGATGTCTATCATAATTCCCAACTATGAGATGTGGTAAAGAAAATATTGAATGACATCATTTCGCGAGGTGGTAGTTTTCCATACATGAATGATAATATTGTCACCCATTTGGTGGAAGTGTATTTAGGATTTAGTAGAAACATAAATATATAATCATATCAGTATATTTAGGATAATTAAATTATTTTATAAACATGAAATAAAAATAATATAAAGGGTTTAAGTGATAAATAAAACTAAACAGTTCGTTGATGAACATTATCACTTCTTTGGGTATATCCTTTTGATTTACACAAAAGGACCTATTTGGTTGGATTTATACCAAAATTAAGGCTTCTTGGATGAATACAGTTAATTTTGGATCTTATTTGGTCAGGTTTGGGTAGATCTAGATGGCACAATGTGTTGCAAAGAAGTAAGGGAAGAAGTGACCTTTTATAATAGAGATAAGGGATACTTTTGGAATCTCTCATAACATCAAATTAATATAAATTATTTATCAATTAAAAATTCCTCAAAAGTAAGTTATTCATAATATGATATGAGTTTGGGTTTAAATCCACTAAACCAATAACTTTTAGACACATTTATGTTACATTATTACCCATATATTTTGGCTTTAACCTTTAGTTAAACCCTTTAACTCTTACTGTGACAACTTGGCTTTTTTAGTCTTTAAGGGTTAATATAGTTACTATAAGATTCTAAAAGAACCATAAATGAGACATGTATGAAATTTTAAACCTTTTCCAAATCCATTTTCTGATTATTATATTTTTATTAATTTTATATCATTTAATAAAATATTATTACTTTGAAAATACCATTATTGTCACTTTTGACACTATTCATTTCTTGACTTTTTAAAATATATAAATAAAAAATCTAACTTAAAAAAATTTAATACAACCCTAATATGTATAGGTATTCAATAAAATTCTTTGAAGATATTAAATATTTAAAATTATATTTATTTTAATAATTTTAATAACATTAATTTGAAATGTCCATTAATTAAACAATCACGTTGTCATCATTATGCAAGCCTCTAATTTAATTATTTCATTCCAAAAAATTAAAAATAAATTATTATTATGAATATTAGATTTTAAATTACTCTTTATTGTCCAACATGTACCCTATATAATTCCATATTAAAAATATTTAACTTGTTAAAATCAAAATTATGACAAAATTGACTTTTCTATGAATAAATTACAATAAATGGTTTAAAGTCATCCAAGTTGCTCTAGGAGATCAAAAAATCATCCCAAGGATGATTTTGGTCAACTATAACTTATCAAATAAAGTTATTAAATGTGTTAGGGTAATTTTACAATGTTATGTTTACCCTTAATTACTTGATTAACCCTTAACCGTGGTAATAAAAATCAACAAAGTTTACTATTTTTATTTTTTCCAAAAATAAAAGGGAAAAATTACTAAATTTAGTAATTATTTATAAAAATATGTAATCCATTTAACAAAATTTAAAACACATAAGTGGCTAAAATTATATAAAAATGAATCCTATATATGGTTCTTGAAAGTGAGTTTTTAAAGTGAAAACGTTCAAAATATTTAAATATTTTTATATTCTCATTCAATGTGAAATTGATTGCAATGACCTAAATTAATTTAAATGATGAAAATAGATTTAATTATACTTTAAAACTAATTATAAATATAATCTTACACTATAATGTATTTATGTGAAAAATATATTTTTAATTAAAATGTAATATTTTATCACTATTCATGAAAACATGAAACATATCATAAAAATAGAAAAAATTCAACCAAAGTAAATTTTAATAATATTTTTTAAAACAATAAGATAATTTTTTCCAATAAATTATTTATAACTATCAATAATTTTATTAAAAATAGGTTCTTCATTTTAAGGCGGTAAAACTACCTTTAGAAACATGTGGGTTTTTATGTGTAAAATTCGACTTGTTATTATCTTATGCTTATAAAATATACTTTATGAATGTAAAAGTATTTTATTGGATATATAACAAATAAATTCACTATATAAATTCTCTATATCAATTATAATTTAATTTACTATGAAAAACATGTCTAAATAGTGTTTTGTTTAAACCTAGTGGTGCATGCATTGTAAGCTATGAAAAAAAATAAATTCATTCTAAAAAGAAAAAATAGTGATGTATTTAGATGTTACATTCTCTCTACCTTAATTAAATTTCATGCTCTAAATTTTAAAATGATATTGGTAGTCAAGGGTTTGATATTATAAATTACTATTGTTGAAAAACCCACTTCACAAAAAGGGATCAAAAAACACCTTCTTAATAAGAAAGAAAGGGAAATGTGAGGTCACCATAAAACTATGATTTAAAATATGAGAAAATTAATAAAAACATGGATATGGAATATAAATCTAACTATAATGTTCTGATTGATGGTGAAAGAGAACATGTTCCAAAAAATGTATTTTACCGTGAAGTTATAAACTAGATGTTTGAATAAAGGTCATTGATATCATAAAAAATGATGATAATAGGATTTTTTTTTGTTTCAAGACCCTTTTCCTAGAGTTTAAGAATTATTTCACTCACTAAAAATATAATAAAATAAACGCACATGATAAATTTTTTATAAGAATAATCTTATCCTTTATTCATGACTAGAATTATTTCTACTTCATCTCTTAGCACAAGTTTCATCATAGGTTGAATTGATTCCTAAATCTCTAAAACCACATCCAAAGTTCAAATTAAACCATTTAATAAATGGATAAAGTTTCCAAATGATTATGATCAAACACTATAGAATAATTTCTATTATAGTTAGTAGTATCCAATTTACTTTATCCATATCAATTATCACTTTATCAAACATCAATATCTCAGCACAAAAAATATTTTAAGGATTATATTTTCCTCAAACATGTACTTTCCAAATAAGATTAGCTTTCTATAGAAATAAATTTTATTAGTACCATTCAACATATGATCTCAAATCTTTAATAAAAAACTACTACTATATAATCCATATATATTTCAAATATTAGATGATGATAAGATCATAAAAAATTCTTTCATATCATATTTCATATATCCAAATATAAAAAAAAATTAGTCATTACAATTAGGTTCTCTCAATAACATATGCTAGAACTTGATCCATTAGCTTATTCTGAGGTATACTATCTTGATTATTATAGTATTGATTTTTATATTTCCCCATCTCCTTGCAGTTATAACATTTAATAGATGTTTTTTACTACTTCCCATTACATTCCTTGACATGATGACCCCTTTCTCCGCACTTATAACAAAATACCAATCCATTCAAGTATTTCTTATGGAGATTCTTTCCACAATTATCACATGTTGTAAAATCCTTCATTACCTTCTTCTACTTTGAATCATTCCATTTTACGTAATGTTCAGAAGAAATATTATTCTATTTTACTCCTATATAGGATATTGATAATTATTTCACTATTTTTATGGCATATAAAACTATATCTTCCTATGATGAAACATCCTAAGAGACCAACACCCTTTGGATGTTTTTATTAATAACTTCAAATAAGTGGTGAATCTTTAACTCTATGTTGTGTAAGAAATCCATAACATACCTTTATAACCTTGAAAATGTACCTTCATAATTCACAAAACATTTTTCTTCCTTTTTGTCTAAGTTAAGGAAAACTATCTTCATTTTATTTTTTTCTCACGAGGTAAATTTTTTTAGAAAAAATTGTCCTTAAAATCTTTGCAATGCATGAGTCATATTTCCCCTTCCTCCCTAGTATTCTGTATTAATGAACACCACTGATAAGCATCTCAATTGAGACAATACACTAAAAGTGTAACCTTATCCTTTTAAATACATCCCAATGCCATGAATACTTTCTCCAAAGACTTAATCCATTTCTCTTCCATCATTGGGTTAGTAGTACCACTAAATTATGGGGGTCTCCATCGCATAAAGAAATCCAATATATGATATTTTATTTATAGAATAATATTCTATCTTTGGGAGATGTTATTTTTCATGACCTAATTAAGAAACCCTAATATAACTATAACTTTCTCAGTTCGAGTACTAGTTATATCATCTTTCATAATAGGAAAACCTCTACATTTTCCATGAGTATTGATACCAATACTCTATCTAGGATCCATTTATAAATACTTCCATATACAAGATTAGATCATAACAATATTTAATATAATGTATAGTACCAAAATAAATGAAATAACTAACATAAATTGAAAAATTTATGTGGATCTAATATCATGGTCATAAACATGGTTTGTTGGGGGATATATTTAATTTCAAATCATTCATAATGGTTTATAAATAAAATTATAATTATCCAAATCATATAACATAGGGGCATCAAACTAGGTGCGCAGTTAAGCCCATTTTCATGTACTGTGTTACACTCATGTTAGGCATGATCCACCTTTCCGAAGTTGATACCCCTTGTTACTTATATGCTAGGACCATATCATGTTGTAGTATCTTGATAGGTATGTCTCTCTAGGAAGACCCACATAGTCCCTCACTTACCAAAATTCTAATTTGTTCTTCAATACTCATCCTCAATGTCAATCTTAGGGTTATGTTCCCTAATCCAAGTTTTCTAAATCTAGTTTTAAAGGTTGCTACTAAAATTGATCTGAAACCAACTGTAATGCCCCAACCCAAAAATATCAGAGTTAGTGATTTAATTTAATACATTAACATGAAAAAATATAAATCAATTCAAAAAGTACTAAAATGTTTTATAATTTTGGAATACCAGATGAGATACACGATACCCATAATACATTGAGAAAATAAAATAAATCATATTGAAAATAAAATTGCATAATCCTTGAAACACAATCAAATGATTCCTCTTCATAACCTAGGAAAATAAACATAATAAGGGTGAGCTCAAATGCTTAGTAAGTGTAGTATATCAGAAGAAATAACGTATTAAAGAGAATAAATCAACATAGCAAGGTAAATAACTGATAACACATGCCATTAAAAAAAATAGATAACAAATTATCAATATGGT
The DNA here is from genome assembly GCA_963277665.1 of Viscum album. Taxonomy (NCBI): domain Eukaryota; kingdom Viridiplantae; phylum Streptophyta; class Magnoliopsida; order Santalales; family Viscaceae; genus Viscum; species Viscum album. Next base: position 1,332,970,315 of record OY728165.1, on the reverse strand, counting down.
ATGTAAAGTAACTACAAAAATTCCATTTAATCAATAAACTGAGAATGAAATGCATAAATATATGTTATCATATAAATATATCATGGATAATAACAATAATAACTGAAATATATATGAAGTAAATACTTAATTATTAGATGTCATGTATGAGTCATAAGAAAACCAATACATTCAAGACCTTTCACAAGATGGTTTAAAAAAACATGCAGAAACCTTTTTAATCTATCCAACTTATTTGTCTCATGAGAACCTTTCAATGCATCTAGAGGCTATATAAAGTTCCATCCCCACCCATAATTGCTTGTCCAATGTATTCCTCATACCGAGTAATCGATTTATTTATTAAACAATGTGCCTTAGAAAATATACATATTTAATGAAGAATACATATTTACCAATATTTCTCCAGTGGATGATAAGTAACAACAAGGGTTGTATAGATTGATGAATTGAAATACTATTTAAATATCACTAAAACATTTTTTATGAAAATGATCTGTAAACATTCCAAAGTGTCCCATACCACTTAGAACCATTTGAATCATAATTACCATGAAGGAAAAAAATTAAATGAAAAATAGAGTATAATTAAAATAAGGAGATTCATGATATATTAGGTCAAAAGGGTAGCATATACACTATATAAAAAAGGATATATGTTATGTGTCCTATAGAAATAAAAGTGTTATAAAAACCCCTTACCTTAAATTTATTTTTGTGTGAACATACTTTAACATCCGATATAATTTTTTTAATAGTGTTATTAACTTATTAACTAACTGTAATCATATCTATGATATCATATATTAACTTTTTATACTATCACATTACCCGTTTCTAAATAATAATCAATTATTTTCACTATTTTTTGTGTTAATTGCCTAGTTTTTCCAGTATATTTTCAATTTTTACTTGTTATTCATATTAATTAGTTTATGATTTAACCACCTAAAGAATGAAAAACATGATTCTAATACCATACATATTCATAATATAAGTATTTATGATAATCCATAAAATTTGGAGAAAGGAAATAAAATGCACCATTCATGGAGAAGGTAAGCCGTACGTACACACGAACGCTACTTCCATTTCTTTTCCATATTAAAAGAAAAAAAATAAATAAAATATGGGTATATTATAATTCTATTATCATTTTCATGTCATATATGCCTCATAATTTTATTAAAATCATCCTTAATACATTCCATGCATATAGTGAACTAATTACATCGCTTTTGGGAGGAGATAGTCCACACGTCCACAAGTGATGTTATCGTATTACAAAAAAATAGAATACATAAAGGTATTTTTTTATATATAAATTAAATAAAAATTAATAAATCATATATATAATATAAAACATGGTGTCTATCATATTTCCCAACTATTAAATGCGGTAAAGTAAAAACAGATGACATCATTTCGTGAAGTGGTAGTTTTCCATACACAAATGATAATTTCATTACCCATTTGATGGAAGTGTGCATAGGTATAAGAAGAACCCATAATTTTACAAAAATTTAATATTTTTGGTTCAATTGTTTTTATATAGACATGAAATAAACATAATTTAAGGGCTTTAAGGGAGAAATAAAACTCAGACGATCATTGATGAATGTTGCCTCTTATTTGGGTATCTCCTTTTGATTTTCTCAAAAGAACCTATTTGGTTCAATTTATGCCCAAATAAAGGCTTTAATGATGATATAGGGATGTTGGGAGATTATTTGGGAATATTTTTTTTGGATATAATTCTCAATGTGGTGTGGGGAATTGAGGGATGATGTTCCCATTTATAATTGAAAGAAGGGTACTTTTAGAAACTCTCAAAATATTAAAAGTAATATAAATTAAATTTCAATTCCAAAGGAATCAAAATTGAGTTATTTCAAATATAATATGAGTATCCGTCAAAAAACACTCAAAAAATAATTCTTAAAAATGTTTAGGACACATTCTTAACTTTATTTTCTAGCTTTAACCCTGAGTTAAACTCATTAACTCTTACCATGACAACTTGTCTTTTCACTCTATCGGGGTTAATATAGTTACTAAAAGATTTTAAAAGGACCATAAATGATTAAGTGTTGAAATTTTCAAAATTATAACAATTATTTTTCTTAATTTTTTATTTTTATGAACTTTATATAATTTAATAAACTATTGTTTATTTTAAAATATCATTAACTTCAATTTTGACACAATTTATTTCGTGACTTTTTAAAAAACATCAATACACAAGATAACTTAAAAAAACCTTTAATGATTTTATAATATGTCTAGGTAATCAATAAAATTAATCTAGGATATTAAATATATAAAATTATATTTATTTTAATATTTCTAATAACATTTATTTGATGTGTCCATTAATTAAACAATTACTTCATCATCATTGTGAAATCCTTTAACTTAATTATTTATTCCCTAAAAAAATTATCATGATGTATATAATAATTCGATTTTTATAATTAATATTATAGTCTAACATATACCCTGTATAACCCCATAAAAAATATTTAACTTTTCAAAAACAGAAGTATGAAAAAATCAAATTTTATTTGAATAAAATACAATAAATGGTTCAATGTCAATAAAGTGGATCCAATAGCTCAAAACATCATCCCAAGTATGATTTTGGTTGTTAATCACTCATAAAATTAAATTAGGACAAGTGTCAGAAGGATTTTATAAAATTATTTTTGACGTTAATTACCTGATTTACCCTTAACTATGCTAATAAATATTATCAGTGTTTACTATTTATATTTTGTCGAAAAATAAAAGGGACCTAATTAAAAAATATGAACCATATTATTCTAAATAAGTAATCAGTTTTTCAAAATTTAAAACAAATTAGTGGTGAAAATTAATTTATCAGTAATCCTATAGATGGGGCTTGAAAGGAGGGTTTTAAAGTGAAAACATTCAAAATATTGAAAATTTTTATGTCCATATTCAATGTAAAAGTGATTCCAATGAATTGAATTATTTTAACTAATTAAAATTTATCTAATTATTCATTAAAACTAATTAAAAATATAATTCAACACTGTAAATTATTTATACAAAAAATTTGTTTACAATTAAAATGAAATATTTTTTCGCTATTTATCAAAACACGAAACTTATCATAAAAATAACAAAAAGTTAACAATGGTAAATATTTATATAAAAATTAAAAATAAAAACTATCTTTTCTAAAATATAATATATAAAAGTTTTAAGAATTGGATTTAAAACATGTTCTATATTAAAAGGTTGTAAAACTTCTTTTAAAAAATTATACGTTTTATGTGTAAAATTGGGTTTTTTATATTATACCTATAAAATATACTTGATGAATGTAAAAATATTTTATTGGATATATAACATATAAATAAACAATATAAATTATCTATAAGTGTTAGAATTTAATTTACTCTGCAAAACCAAACTAAATAGTGTTTTATATAAACATTGTGTTGTGTGTATTGTATGCTATGAAAAAAATTAAATGTATTCTAAAAGAAAATTATTTTGAATCCTTGGGGTGTTATAGATACGAAAATATATCATGATTAAAAATAAGGTTGGTCAATTGACATCAAATGAACCTCTTTATATTTTAATGGTTGCCGACTAAGAGTGGAGTTGTATAGAACATAGTGGGGGAAGCTATAACCCCAAACACAGAGTTGAGATAGAGTGGAAATAAGAAAATATTAGAGTAAAATTAATAGGGGAAATAATAAATTATAAAACTAGAATATATAGGAAGAACCAATTAAACCAAATAATAATGAATCATTTTTTAGGCTGGAATGTTACTAAATGACATACTGGAAGTCATATAGTCAAAAGAACAAGATGACACAAATAAACTAAAAATTCCCTGGTCCAGAATCCCTATTAAATCCCATCACAAAGATACATCCCATTCAAAAAGAAATAATAAACCAAAAGGAACCTTTTCCTAGTACAAAAATTAATTGTTGTAATTTAATTAGGTACCATATTGTGGCCCGAATATGGTGCGACTAAAACTCAGTAGGTAGACACCTCCGTGTATAAAAAATAACATCTAATAATAAATGAATCCAATAAAGATATAAATAGGTTTATTAATTAATAAATTAATATAATAAAATAATCAACCTTATTCAGCATCATTCCATAATATCTATGATCATGTAGCATAATAATTCCCACCACAATCAAAAGGTCCAGGGAATCATCACATATCCAGGAAAATAAATCTGTATATGCATTAAATCATAATCGGGTCAACCCCATAAGTATAATATTATAACAAGAAAAATACCTATTAGCACTACAATATAACCAAGTCAGGCCCTATATATAAGAATTTTAGAATAACCAGGAAATTATTTATAATCATTACAGTATAATACGAAAAATCCATCTATAAAATCCTTTCCTGATGAAACTGGGAAATCCCTATATATAAGTATTAGAAAACGAGTCACTACAAATGTCATAATAGAATGAATAACAAAACATAACACCATAAGGAACAATGGTTAATGCATCTAAGTACCACTTTTATTTCAATTACCCTTTCATTTATCATATTATATCTAAATTCATAATCAAGATAGTGTTCACACTCATCTCATATCAAATTATCATGAGTCATTTCAATAAATAAGTAATCCATTTTCCAAGGTGAATCTATTAAATGAAATAACCTGAGGTCTCATGTCCTACTAATTCAAGTTTATATCCAATAGATAGTAAATTATTATTCAAATGTAGGCTCACCCTATGGGAAGCCACAAGCCGGGTCTCAATACTAGTGGATCCAAAGGGATCTAATGAGTAGTCAAAACACATGATTATGATCACCCATTATTCTATTAGTTAAAGTGGATGTTGTGTCAATGCAATAACAAAATATTTCACACAATTAAACAAATATAAATAGACTATTGGCCTTTTTTCTAGACCACATACCTTTATTTGGTGAACAAAGAAATTATCTCAATAGGTAACACTAATTAAGAAAAAATGTGATGGTGATTAAAAGGATAGAATAAGTCACACAACATTAAGATAAAACCCTGATTCAATAGTGTTTAAGAGATCACATTATGATAAATAAGAAAAATAAGAGGGAAGGAGAAAACTAGATAAGGTAACTCACCAAAGAATAAACATTAAATTGAGACATTCATAAGGGGATTAATCTCTCTAAAATCACTTGGATTCTCCCTGGGATTTGAGATAGGAATATTCATGGTGGATTAAAATAAAATCATATGAACAAGGTTGTTGAAAACCTCTAGTCTCAAGATATTCCTGAAATTAACCCCTCTTACAATGTAAATGTTTTGATTTATAAGATGCACCTAAAAAGGAATCAATGTGGGTTACAATAACCCCAATGAACAATTTCACAACATGAACCAGTTTCACGATGTGTAAATGTTTCATACTCTAAACACATTCATGGATTTTTCCTGATAATAGGTTGATATAATGTAAACCATTAATGGTGTGAAAGTGCACAACATACAACTTTTATCCTAGATTATGCAGGAAGAACATGAAGCACCTCAAAAGATTTATAAACCTAAGGAGAAATATTTTAATCCATTTGAAACATTTATACAAAGACTCCATTAATTTAAACAAACATACATACCTGAACATTAGGATATTTTCCTCAATAAAAGATCTCCACCCCTAAGAAAATTCTCTACCACCAATTTTTTGAGAAGAGAAGAAAACACCACTAAAGGAGGTTCAACCAAAACTCGATAGGGATGTTCTTGCAAGATAAGGGTATTAAAACTTCCCTGCTATATAAAGGGTCATCCTTGTGCTACCCCACACATCACTATGGGGTATCTGTGAACAAGTGTGGCCATTGTGCATACATATTTGATTCCCGATCCAAGGTCTCCTCTTGAACACTCCCATTATTCCACTACACATGGAACTAGATTTAAGGCCTTTCCCCAAAGATATCTCTCATTATAGTCAAAAAATGCATATCAGACCCTCCATAAAGGATATATCTACAATAATCTCAATGTCATTAATGCCTATGACCTGAGATGGGTCAGAATGATATCTCCAAAACTATGACATATGAAACACTTCATGTAAGGCACTAATGTGATGTGTAAGGGCCAATCAATATGATATAGGACATACCATTTTCACTATCTCGAACATCCTAACAAACCTGGGGACTATCTTTCCTTATCTCCTAATACGGCATTTCTCCAACCTAGGAGACAACCAAAAGAGAACACTAATGCCCAAATCAAACTTTAGAGGTCTTTTCCACTGGTTAGCATAAGATTTAAACATGATATGTGTAGTCACAAACTACATACTAATCAACTGATCTTGCTTATACAACACATATATGAGACTAGGTCCAATGATTTTTGACTCATATACCTCCATCCCACAAAGAGAAAAAGACAAAACATTCCAGAAAAAAACTCAAAACATTCAACATAGATCGATTCCTAGAATCTATTATTATACAAAAACTCTATGAGTGATATTTTATTCTCCCCAAAACCACCAAAATACAGCACATAGGCTCATAAAATATCCTCCAAAATCTGAATAGTCCATTTACAATGGTCATCAGTCCATTTACAATGGTCATCAGTCCATAGATGATAGGCCATACCAAGAAGAACCAGTGATCACGGATCCTTTTGAGTACCTTTATAGAACAAATATATGAAATAAGGATATATATCATAAATGATACTCCTCATAAAAACATTCAATAAAACTATACCTTACATTTAAAGATATCCCAAATAATCAATAATGAAGGTCTCCCTAATAGGAATGAAGTGGGATATCTTCTTTAGTCGATATTTGATCACCCATACTGCATCTTTTTTCATAGGTGTTCTGGGTAATCATGTTTTAAAATCCATTGTGACATCATCCCATTTCCACTTCAGAATGGGAAGAGGCTGCAATAACCCAGTATTCCTCAGATGATCGACTTTCACATACTAACAGGTGAAAAATATCACCATGAAGCTCGTTACCTCCTTCTTAATTCATAACCACCAGTGCTATCTATAGAGATCATGAAACATTTACTCATCCCTAGATATACTTCCAATTTAGAAGCATGAAAATCTCTCATCGGCTCCAAATGAAAGCCCAAAGGAACCCATACTATTCCACAAAAAGAAGAGTATTATATCTTACAAGATACCACCGTAATGTTGGATACCCACCATATAATCCATACCTCATAGATAAACTCTCCAGATCAAATAACATTGTAATCTTGATCAGGTTGAAAAGAATAGGTATAACTGATGTTGAAGTTAGAGCCACTAATCCTTGGGACTCATGAATATCTAGGTGCATTTATGAAAAGAGTTCTTTCATTCTTCACTGGTCACGGGATTCCCATAGTGCATCAGTCTGTGTCATTCATCTCAGGGAGTTAATAATGATGTTTCCCTTTCCCTATGTGTAAGCCATCTATAATTTGAATGACTGTAGATACTCAACTGACCTCCTCTATCAGAGGTTAAACTATCAATGAGAAAATATATAATTGGGGATCTTGTGGTTTGTTTATACCACAAAACTATCTCCCATAATAAAATTTATTCAACATGACATGGAATTTACCACAATAGATGACTACATATCATGGTAAGGATAATTTCTCTCAAGAAGTCACTGCTGTATGGAGCCATAATCAACTACTCAATCCTCCCACATCAGAACTACTCTGATTCCAACTCTATATTCATTATAATACTGAATATATGACTTACCATGAATAGGTAAGGTTAGGATAGACTTTAAGGTTAGTATTCACTTTAGCTCCTAAAAAACTCTCTCACTAAAATCTGACCAAAAACGATTATCACCTTTCTTAGTTAGCATAGATGTTGGTGCATCCAAAAGGGAGATGTCATAGATAAAATTCAATTAATAATCTTATGATCTTAGAAAACTCATAATTTTTAATAAATCCTTGGGCCTATACTAAGATACCAGGGATTAAACCTTTTTATCGGTCTATTGAAACTTTATCCTCTAAGATGATATGGCCAAAGATGTTCACTTTCTCAATTCAGAAACTAAATTTTGATTGCTTGCTATAAAGATGGTTCTCTATCAATATAATCAAGATGATTTCAAGATTTTGGGAATTATTTTCTACTAATTGAAAGTGAACTTAGATTTCATCAATTAAAACCACCAAAAATTAATCCAGGAAAGGGTGAATGATTTGACTCGTCATGGCCATAAATACCGCTAGTGAAATATACAGAATGAAAGACATCCTCAAGAACCCGTACAAGTCATAACTGCTTCTAAAATAAGTTTGATGTATGTTTGATGGTCTCACTCTCAAATTATAATACATTGATATCAAGAAAATATTAAAGAAAATACCGGCACCTATCAGGTGATCAAAGTGATCATTGATGCACGGAAGGGGATACAAATTCATAACTATCATCTCGTTTAATCTCTAAAAGTCCACACACAGTCGCAAATTTCCATCACCATCGTAACGAAAATAACTGTAGAACGTCACAGTGTCATACTAGTTCATATGAAACCCTAAGCTTCAATAAATTCAAATTGAAATTTCATCTCAGGAAGCTCTTCTGGTAATGTCTTATAATATTGAATAGAAATCAACTCTTCTCCTGGAAGTAACATGATCATGAAATCAGTCTCCCGCTCATGTGGTAATATATAGAAATTATTAGTAAATAAATAATGAAAAAAATATACCACTATGAGAAATGTATCCCACTGCATTCAAAAATCATATAATGAAAGAAAAACTATCTGATCCATGAGATAATCCAATCTAAACTGAATTAGACATGAATGACGAGAACAAATATCCCACTCAACCAGGTTAAAATAGCTACCTTCTTATATATATTAACAGATTACTCTCCTCCTGTAATAGTATATGTGATCCAAATATAGATGTAACATATCCATTCCCATAATCAAATGAAAACCTATCATTTCAATCAAAAATACTTCCCAAAAGAATTAGTAACCACTAATTTCTAGAGAACATGTCCTAACACGTTTCTAAACTCTCTCACTGCACTCCCAATAGTTCATCGATGGTCAAGACACCATGCATTATTTCAAAAACACAGACTAAACAATTGGAAAAAGAGTAGATATAAAATAATGTTATTCTCATATAAAAAAACACAAGCTATGGTTGATGATACAAGAATGTCCCTTATCCTAAACCAGCCAAAGAAGACTACATAGAGTGTATCTAAAATTCCCCTCTTCTATGGGCTCATGTAACACACTTAGTTTTTATGAATTTATTTTATTTTGACGTAATTAAATTTCCTTGATGGCATTCCTTGCAAGCTACACCATGTAAGGCTTTCTTTATACACAACACCAAGTTATGATTTCACTACAAAAACCACATAGATTATCTTGTATTATATGTAAATCTAGGTCTTTATAGTTTTTCACACAATGCAGAGTTCCTTAAATAGTTTGAGTTATGTGCAAGACATAGTTTTACAAAACTATAATGTACAATTAATAAAAATATTAAAATACTATTATAGTTTTTACATAACTGTTGGAATAAAGGTTATGAATAAGATTAATTAAATTATTAAAATATGTTTTAAACATGTATATAAGAAAAAATATTTGGTGACTAGTTAATTAGAAATTAAAATAAAACCATTTTGAAAATATTGGAAATGTTTTCCTGGAAAACTATATTTATGCAATCAAACACATTTTACCTCAATAAATTTATTAAACCACTTTTGATAAATGATTTTAATGATATATATATATATATTATTTTAATTAAACCAATTAATATTAATCTTATGGGGTTTATAGACAAGATATAAGAATAAAACTAATTTTACGCAAAAAGAGATATATTCTTCTAAAAGGTAATTTTACAAGCTTTTAATGAAGTACCAATTTTAAATCAAAATTATGAAACTTTTATAAATTATACTTGATAAAATAAACTTAAGTTTTAATATTGGTAAATCATAATTATATTTGGGTGAATTTATGTTTGTTTTGAGAAGTTTCATTTTTGGATGAATAATTAAAAATACTGAATTTTTTCAAAACTGAATTTTACTCTAATTTATTTCTATATTTAAAAAATATTTTAAATTGATATTAAATAATATTTATATAAACTATACATAAATTAAAACAATTTAGGCCATTTTAATCAATTTCACATTGAAATGAAACATTAAAATATTTCATACTTTTTAACATTTTCACTTTAAAAACTCATTGTCTCGTCTCGTCTATGGGATTAATTTTAAAATAATTTATTCTTATTATGATGTTATAATTTGGGAAAATTCATTAAATATTTTTAATAATAAAAATTTATAATTTCTGTTAATTTCAACTTTGATTTTGAACTAAATGTTTAGGGAAGGCAATTAAAATTAATTTTTCCAATTAAGGTAAAGTTGAGCTTTCTTAATGGGTAAACAATAACTTAAGGGTCCAAATAACATAGAAACATGTACAAAAGACATTTTATGGGAATATTTTGGCTATATAATCCCTTTTTTTTAACATTTATCACTCTTATAGGGACACTATGTAAGATATGCCTCTAAAGAGTGTTTACCTTTTTATATTAACAAGAATGCCACTCCTCCTCCACAATATAAGGTAACTCACCCCCTCACTTATTTACACATATGAAGACCTTTGGATCATAAAAAACATGATAAAATAATCTCAGAACATCCATATTCTCATCCTATATGCCAAAATATTATAAAAAATCCAACCAAATTAGTCATTTGGTGCAGAACAAAAGGAATTACCCTAAGAAGAGGTAACATCCTTCAACAAGAACTTTTGTTTTATTTCTTTATCCACCCCCAAATTTATTATTATTCCATGATTATATAAAACCATAAATATAATAAATATAATTATATGTTTTTATGTTAAGGTTTTGAACTACACCTACATACACTCCATAAAATGAGATATGCTGTTATTTTTCATCTTTACAGTAGAGTACCGCCACACAAACCGATGTCATTCATTCTTCCATTACCAACTTTCATGGTTAGAAATAATGATGGAGTTACAATTTTTATATGATATATATGAAATTTATGATATCTTTACGCTTCTATAATTGGCATATAACACACAATTTCATGCATTCTATTTTTTAGGAATATGATAACTTGTTTTGTGGATGAGTGGACTACTGCCTTTTCAAAGCGATGTGATTTGTTCACACTTGACATGGAATGTATTAAAGTTTATTAGTAAAAATATATGATATTTATGAAATAATAATTTTAATATAATGATCATATATATAAACACACACACACACACACACAGATATATATATATATATATCATTTACAATATTTCCTTCAACACAATAAGAAAACAGAAACAACGTTCATGCGTATGTACGACCAACTGTCTCCATAGACAGTGTATTCCATTTCACATTTATATATTTTATAAATTATTATAAATAATTATATACTGAATATATATGATACTTATATAACATTTTACATTATTTAAATAATTATGTCATGATGTAAAAAAATTATCGAGAATAACAAGTCAGAAACATATATGAAAAATAAAGCAGTTATTACTTGAAACGTTACATTAACATGGAATTGTTAATAAACGGGTAATATAATGTCATAATGAAATAATATATGTTATGGTATAAAAGAATATGGTTATGTGATATATGTATAATAAGTTTATAATTATTATAAAACTAGTTTTAATGTGTATAAAGAATGTCTAGACTTAAGGTTTATAAAGAAAGGTTTAATGTATGAGTACTAAAGTGGAAGATATTTATGGGAGATGTGGAAGATCATTCACCAAATTAGAAGAATGAATTCCAGGTTTAAAAAGACACTATGGTCCTCGATCATGTACTTTTTTCATGTACAAATATTTATATAAAATCATGTAATATCCATGAATGTTAATCAAGGGTCGCTATAGTTGGCATCAATGAAAAGGTATAGCCAAAATTTGGAAACTAAGACTAGAAAACTTTAGTGAGGTCCCTATGGATGTTTCTAAGGAAATGTCAAGGTATTTCTCTATGGATAATCATAAATTTTATTAGATTTAAAAGTATGTTTCATGGTTTGTACATCCTATAGGTAATTTTTCATGATTATGAGGTTTTATTCTAAGATATGTGTTACTCACATTATGCTTTCTTATCTTAGTAAGTAGCATGAATTACACGGAACTTTGTTGACATTTAATTTTATAGATTTTGAAAGTATTTGAATTATAAAAAAATATTTATGAAGTCAAAATCTCATAAAGGGAATCATGAAGGTTTTATGAGTACTGGTTATACTTCTGAAGATAAAGAGATCTCAAATGACAAGTGAAAGGCATGGAATATTCTAGATGTATTATTTACATATAATGTTATAAGAATGATTAAATTTAGGTTAAGTAACCTCCATAAATTATTAATATTTCATATTATAAGAAAGGGGTATTAATAAATAAGATGATGAATGCTAATTAATGGTTTAATAATAAAATTATATGATTGAAGTGAATATGTTTTGGAATTTAAAGGTTATGTTATATGAATTAGGAAGTATAAAAGGATTGTTTGTATAATTTTTTATTTAATGATTTTCAAGAATGTGTAAAATGATACTGATGACCTAGAAAATTAATTTAATGTAAAGGTTATGTTAAGGGAAGGTAACCCTTTATATGTTCATGAGGATGGAAAAATGAAATTTTATAACGATTAAGAGATGATGATATAGATAAAGTAAATTGGATAGTATTTATGAGATAACAAATGTTATAGAATTTTTTTTGAGAAAGTGAGTAATTATAACATGGTTGGTGTTTAAGAAATTTTTAGATTTATGGAATATAATGAATAGTCATTGAAATAATAAATCTTTCATGTTTTCAATAAGGATTTATGTTAATTTTTGTTATTAACACGTTTTATGAGAAAAAAAATAAAGGTATCCACATTTGTGGTGTGTGAAAACAAATAGATACTTTATGTTATAAGGGGGATCAATTTTAATCTAATTATGAGAAATTTAGTTTCTTTATTTCTGTTGTTTTGGATTTTCATCATCTGGAATTGTTACAAGGATTCCCATTTATGGAATGGTTTAGGTTATACATTGGATGAGGTTTTAGAGATTAAACTATTATATCTGAATATGAGGATTTATGAATATTGGATGAAATTTGAAAACCATTTTTTATGATGGTGAGTAAATATGGAAACAATGAATTATCATTCAATATATGGATCTCATGATCTATTAGATCTTCAAGCATAACAAATTCACCTTTATTTTTGGAGTAATAGATAAAGTAGAAATTGCTTCGGACACAAAAAAAGGTGATATTGAGAATATGAAATGGAATGAAATGAAGTAAGTATATCTACTTTTGAAAATTCTTCAATATTAGGAAAAGGGTATTAAAATGATATGTTGTACCATTATCAACATTTTTGAAGATATCAAGGACCTTTTTCATGAGTTTTTAGTTTATGGATTTTGTGATTGTTAACATTACCCTAACCACATTCTATATCACTCTCCAAATAACTTGATAGTTATATTTATCTTCAATGTCCATGTTTTTTATTTCCACTAACTTTCTCCTATTTGTAAACCAAGATATAAGTTACTTTTGGTAACTGTTATGTTTCTATCTTTCCCTTTTTAAAGGAAATTTTAGTATTCATTTTTACGATGTGGGTTTTTATGAATGTAACTTTCAATTATTTAAAAACTGATAACCTAGATGAATTTTGAGGGTGAAGTTCATTTTAGGGGGGTGGGGGGGGGGGTATAATGTGACACACTCAGTTTTTATAAATTAATTTTATTCTAATAAATTATATTTTTTTGATGGCTTGTGTTGCATGCTACACCAAGTTATGCTTTCTTTATACACAAAAGAAACATATGATTTCACCACATGAAACACTTATATTATCTTGTGGTATGGAGAAAATAATGGTTGGATTATGTTATACACAATTCCGAGTTCTTTCAATAGCCCGAATTACATGCAAGACATAGCTTTACCAAACTACAATGTACTATTAATATTGTTTTTGAAATATTATTATAGTTTTTACCTATCCACTGAAATGTGGGTTATGAATAATATTAATTAAATTATTAAAATATGGTTTAAACATGTATATAATATGAATTATTTGGTTACAAATTAACTATAAATGAAAATAAAAACCTTTTGAAAATATAGGAAATCTTTTGCTGGAAAACTATATTGATTTAATCAAATATGTTTTACCTCAATATATTAATTTAAAAAAAATTGATAAGTGAATTTAATTATATATATATATTATATTCAGTTTTCTAGTTAACATTCATCTTATATGTATTCTAAACAAGATATAAAAATAAATCATGTTTTATGCATATAGATATATAATTTTCTAAAATGTAATTTTACCGAATTTTAATTGTTCACATATTTTAAATATAAATATTATCTTCATTATTAAATATACATGATAAAATAAACCTAATTTTAGAAATATGAACATACAAATTATCTGAGGGTGAATTGTTGGTATTTTTTTGGGAAGTTCCATTTTTGGATGAATAATGAATAATATTGGATTTTAATTCAAAACTACATTTTCATCTAATTTATTTATAAAGTTAAAATATATTTTAAATTGGTATTAAAGAATATTTATACAAATTATAAATCTATAAATAAAACATTTGTTATTATAATCAATTTCAAATTGAAATTATATATTAAGACACATCAATATTTTGATCATTTTCAATTTAAAAACTCATTGTCTTGTCCCATCTATGGGATTAATTTTAAATTAATTCCTACCAATTCTATGGTCATAATTTGAAAAATTTCATTACCTATTTGTAATTAGAATAATTTCTAATTTATAATATGGTGAAATTATTTTTTTTACCAAAATTCTTAGTAAAGGTAATTAAAATTAATGAGAGTGTTTATGGTAAAAATGAGTTTACATAGTGGTTAAACATTAACTTAAGGGGACAAATAACCAATAAAAATGTCCAAAATTATATATTTTGGAGATATTTTGGCCACATCATCCCTCTTATAGATCATTAACCATTATTGGAGGCACATGATGTAAGAGAGATATCTTAATAGTGTTAACCTTTTTTATGTTTTCTAGAATGTCACTCCTCCATTATAAAGGGGTACTCAAGCCCTCTCGCTTATTCACACTTATCAAGACTTTTGGATCATAAAAACCTTAAAAAAACAAGGTGCCACATTCTATACACTCATCATACATGCCTCACTTTGGGAATAAAGAAAACCAAGTTACTCATTTGGTGCAAACCAAAATGAATTACCCAAAGATAGTAACATCCTTCAACGATAACATTAGTTTAATTTCTTTCTACACCCCTTCAATTATTATAATTATATTATTATATAATAACCTCACTATCCCCAATATAATGAGAAGTTTTTATGTTATGGTTTTGACCTAAACCTACACACACTTCTATCAAATGGGACACACAATCATCATTAGTGTGTACAATAGACTATCACCTCACAAACTAATGTCATTTATTCATACATTTTATACTATAATTTTAATATATACATAAATACATACATATCATTTAATTTCTTCCTTTAAATATGAAAAAAAACAGAAACAACTTTTAAGTGTATGTGTGGCCTGCTGTGTCTATGAATGATGTATTCCATTTCATATTTCTATATTTTATATATTATTATAAAAACTTATATAATTAATATTTATTATATTAATATAATTTTTTAAGTTATATAAATAATTAAATAATTATCTAATTAAGTGTATAAATAATAAAAAGTCATTAAATATATGAAAAACAATGCGGCTATCACCCGAAACATAATATTAACATCGAATTGTCAATAAATGGTTAATATAAAGTCATATTGGAATCATGTATGGTATTTTACATAATAATATGGTTCTATGGTAGGTGTATAATAAAATTATATTTATTATATAAGAGTTTTTAATGTTTACAAATAAATTCAATACTTAATTTATTGAAGAAAGGTTTTAAGTAGGATTACTAAAGGGGAAGATCTTTAAGGGAGATGTTGAAGATATTTCACAAAATTAAAATAATGTGTTCAAAGTTTACAAATAAACTAAAATGTTATGATCATCATAATTGTACGTTTATAATGTGATGAATATTCATATACAATTATTTAATATCCATGTATGTTAATCTTGGGTTGATATAGCTCATGTATGACTCTCCTGTACTATTCCATCTGCTTGGTACTACCACTCCTACACTGGGGTACCACATCCCCTACCGTGATCATAATTTTTTTAGAAATTTTCCGAAGCCTCAATTTATTATTTGAAAGAAAAGACCTCTTTTTAAACAGGGTAGAGGGAGACCCATTACATAGCCCGATGGCCCAAGGCCAAGTGGCCTGAAACCTTACTTAAAAGCCCATTTAAATGGCCCAAAGGACCCCTCAGTGAACAGTACTGCTACAGTACCCGCCCTGCTCCAGTACCTGCTACAGTACCACCACCGCTACAGTATCTTCTATAGTCCCTCCGCCACAACAGTGCCACCACTGCTACAGTGTCACCGCTGCTACAGTCCCTACCTCGATAAAAATGTTTAGTGGAACATTAGATATAAATATACTGATGGGTAGCTAGGTCCTTCCCAGACACTGGTACTTACCCTGATCCCCTTCCACTAGTCTGCTACTTTATGCCCCTGCAAAACATCTACAGGTGGCATAGCCTGTCGCAAGCATGACACTCTAAATCAGGGTAAAAACACTGAGGTAACTTTTAAGCAAATTTTCCACAATAATATCACTACAATAGAAAACCTTATTGATATGGCTACCCACTTACCAGATTTCACTTCCCCTTATTATCCCGATGATAACTATGATAATAGTGCGTTATTTTCCACTAGAAGAAGAGATCTCCGTTCTCTATATTGAAACATCTTGGCCCTATTTAGGGCCTCTATCAGATTCTATTTCTTGGTGAGAGATGAACTCATCATATTCAAAATTCTTATCAAGAGATAAATGTTCACCTGTGACCTGATCTCATAGTAAATCTCGTCCTAAAAACTCCTTACACTCCTAATCTCATTAGCTACTAAAGATGGTTCATTTCACTTCAAGTTTCTGGATCATCCATCATAGTCAATCACTGATATTACCTCTTGTGTTAGGTTTGTGAAATTATGGGCCTTCTCATCCATCCATGTATTTGGATAAAAGTGACTCATATAATTTTCCTAAATTTAATTCAATCCCAAGAATTTCATACATAGATTTTACAAATTATAGAATAATATTCATTAGATTACACAATTACACACTTGAGGATCAAAATGGTTTTGTTCTTCTGGAGATTGGACGAAAAATATTTTTATTTCTGAAATATATTCAACCTCTCCCATAAATATTTTCCAATATAGTAGTCTTCTTAGAAATACCCTACATAAACCATTCTTCATAATCCTGGGAAAGGAATCCTAATAAATGGTAATATTATATTCTTATTAATTGTAAAAAGGGAGATACATAAGTATGAAATGAGGATAAGTGTATGATAACATGAGTATAACATTTGAAACCATACCCTTCATATTAAAGATCCTAAACTTGACTCATGCATAAATATTTGTAGTTCAGAAGACATAAATCTCAAGGAAATAAAAGAACATGAGTCATGATATCCTATTATTGGTAAAAGAATTATATTTTTGGAATAAAAATCATTTTAAACCATTTCCATAGTTTCAAAGGCCCACTTCCAAGACTATCACAGTGGAATGAGTTCATTTCCCAAACCACTATAGTGGTTAACGATCACTCCCAAGACCATCATAGTAGAAAAGGTTCACTTACAAGACCATCACAATGGATAAATTATCATACTAAAATGAGTTTACTCACCATTCCATTCTTTTCTATCTCATGATATATAAATATTTAACCAATTCATTAGAGGGTGATATAGGTCCCACCGATCTCAAAATAAAAACCATATTTTTCTATTCCACAAGATCATAAAACATTAATCATATAATAAAACATTAAATTAAATTAGTTTCATAAATATTCCATCATATCATAATCTATAGAAATGATAGAGGTTTTATAATCTTTTCATCATTTCATCATAACATTCCCCTTGAAGAAGTGGGTATCATAAGAATTTTATCATGGTATGACCAGTGAAAGTGAAATGGTTTTCATACATATCATTCCATAGTAAACATAAACCATTTAAATAAATAATTAGAATGGAATATTTATATCATATCCCCATTAAGGAATTTGTAACAACAAAAAATGTAATCTTTGATGGAAAATGATTTTAAAGATTACTTGGAACATTTCTTGAGGAAAATAATTTTTCTTTGAAAATAAATTTTTAAAAATAAAAATTAATAAAACATTTTAGATGAAATTTTATTTGAAAATAAACATTAAATCTTATAAATAATATTTAAACCATTGAGTGTTTATGATGGTGGAAAATACCATTCATACTATACATGTTAAAATAATGATTCATATTGTATTTTCAGTGAAAGACAAAATGGAATTGTTTGGAAAATAACAAAAATATTTATTCAATTTTTTTTAAAAAATATAACATGGGTTAAAAATTATTTAAAAATTAATTTTAGTGATTTTAAAAAAAAATTAAGAACACTTTTATATAACATGGTTTTGGAAGGAAAATTGGTTTTCGATCAAAGAGAGAAATAAAGATGATTTTTCATAATTTTTTTGAACTCTTGAGTACATTAAGAGCAGAAAATGATGGGATTTTTTTTATCATAACATAACATGAGGAGAATAATAATAATTACTATATTGAGATATTGATCATAAAATTTTATCATTAGAAACATAATAAAAAAAATCCCTATAAACAATGCGATTATAACAGAAAATATTTACCAATATGGTTCCTTTGAATTATATTACCCATGAAAGAATAAAAATAAATGAAAGTTAAAATATCATGATAATAAATAAATTTATGATATTAAATGAACAATGGTATGTACATAAACCTCATAAAATAATATAGTTCCCTAACATAACATATGTCTCAAAGATGAAAAATTGTGATAAAAATATCTTACCTTAAGTATCGAATTCCATTGTACACGTTTAGTTTTAATGTATAATAATAATAATTCAATTATAAATAATGAATATATATTTATATATATATAATATCATATATTATTTACTTATGACATTTTATTACTCGTTTATTTACAATTCCATGTTAAAGTGACGTTTTGGGAAAAATTTTCTTTTTTCATGTATGTTTTTAGTTTTTATTTCGGGTCTAATTATTAATATAAGGGTTAAATAATCTAGAAAAAGTTTAAAATTTTATAAAAACAATATATATTCATAATATATATTTTTTGGATTAATCTATAAGAACCATATATTGAAAATGAAATACATCATGTATTGGGATGGTATGTTATATGTGCACATGAACAATGTATTTATTTTCTAAAAGGATTGAAATAATGAAAGGTATATAATATATTAAAATTATATAATCGATTTTAGGTAATATATATCAAATAATTTTAGTCAACCTATTTTTATTACATTTTATGTAAAGTGTGAATAAATAACATCTGTTCGTGAGGTGGTTGTCTACTGTACACATGAGAGATGTTATCGTATTTGCACAGAGTAGAAAGAATAAAGGTATATATGATATAATATATATAGACGTGTAATAATATCATAAATATAATATATAAACTTTTAATCCATAATTATATCTATTCGTGGTAGGTGGTGATGGAAAATGAATAACATTGGTTAACGAGGTGGTAGTCTTCCGTACACACGATTGATGATTACATATCCAATTTGAAGGAAGAAGAGACAGTTTTAGGTCCTGAACATAACATAAAAACATTCCAATATATTTAAAATAATGATTTTATTATATTAGAATATATTAATAGTAATTGAAGTAGGTCGTGGGATAAATAAAATAAAAATTATCATTGAAGAAAATTACATCATCTTTGAGTAACTTCATTAGGTTTACACCAAAATGATTATTAGGATGGAACTTTAAGAAAATTAAGATTATAAGATTTGATGATGAAATTAATAATGTTATTTGGTCTGTTTTTGGACAAACCAAATTGTTTTGGATGTGTAAATAGGAGGGGATTAGGGGTGCCCTTTCATAATTGTGGTGAGTGGAACACTTGTAATTATTTGAAAAGAGAAAGTTTCAACCACATTTTCATCTTTACAAAGGGATTAAAAATAAAAAATTAATTATAATAAAATATATAAGGTATAAATATTTCCATAAAATGGATTTTGAACAATTTTTGGATCAATTTTATCCCTTATAATTTTAGTTTTACCCATGGTAAACCCATTTTTACCTTAACTAATGTAAAAATTTCTACAATTTTTACTTTTAGTTATGGTGAAAAATAATGTTGAAGTTATTAGATAATATAAATTTTTATTATTCAAAATATAAATTTTTTTTTCAAAATTCTATTAACCTATGTAGAAAATTATAATTTAAAACTAATCTGACGGGCGTGGCGAGAAAGCGATTTTCGAAAGAGAAAATGTTTAATAGTATAAAATGTTTTTATATAAACATTCAATATGAAATTTATTATAAAAACATAAGTAATATTAATTGATATATAATTGAATTATTTTTACATTTATAACACTCATTATTTTTTTTTGTTCTTAAATGCTTCAAAATAAATGATAATTCTTAATAAAATCCAATATTTCACTATTCATCAAAAAATTAATGTGTTCTGAAAAGTCCCAAATATTCAACCTAAGATAATTTATAAATTATTAATTGAAAAATAATTGTTTTTGTAAAATTAATTTTCTATAAGTGTCAAAAATTAATTTTAATAAGTGAAAAAATGCGATAAAACAGGTTTTTAAAGATTTTAAGCATAAAATTGGATTTATTATTATCTCAGGTCTAGAAACAATATAAGGTGAATGTTCAACATATTATTTAATATATTATATATAAATTTATTTAATGTCATTCACCAATTTTTTTAAAATTTATTGATGAAAAAAATTTTTGCGCATAAAAATGAATTTTCCAAAAAATATATTTTTTATTTTCAAATAGTTTTTATTTTCATTTATAATTAACTGGTCACCATCATAAGAAAATATATTTTAATAATTTAGTTAATCTTATTCATACATTCTATTATGATGGATAGGTGATAACTTGCATATTCAATAATAATATCTTAATAGAATGTCGTGTTTCTTTTAAACATAGTGATGTGTGTGTTGCATGCTACACTTAGTATTGCATATAAAGCAATATAAACAATGTATTCCAAGTAATTTAAGATAAAATCAATGTTTCATGTAATAATATTTATCTTGGTGTTTTCTGAAATGAAAAATATCGAAATGATTTAACTTATTTTTTTTTCACAAAATCTCAGTGTGTTACTTTCTACTGACCGTAGAATGAGTTTATCCCTTAAAATTCATCACATTGGTACCAAAAAAATTGGGATAAATCTACCTCATTACATCCTTGGGTTCCCATATAACTTCATCTAACTAGTTTTCTAATCCCAAAATATTTCCCAGATGAGTTTTATTAATTCATATAGCTTTATCTATATGATCTAGAATCTCCACTGGTTGTTCCTCATAAGAAAGATCATGCTCTATTGGTATGAACTATATGTTCAAAACATTTGATTAGTTAGGTATTTACATCTTCAATAGAGATACATGGAATAGATCGTGAACATAAGATATGTATGGTGGGTTCTCCAAATGATAATCTACTATCCTGATATGATGTATTTCAAAGGGACTGATATAACTAGGGCTTAGTTTCCCCCTATTTTTTAATTCTTATTACCTTCTTCCGTGGAGAAATTATTAGAAACACCTTCTCACCATTTTAAAATTATTGATCACACTGGAGATTTCCACCATAACATTTATTCTAAAACAATGATTCCTTAATGTGTTTTTAATGGATCCAACATTCTTTTCCATTTATATTATTATCTCAGGTCCCAATAGCTTTTGACTGAATGACCCAAAGGCCTAAATTTTAATTTATATATGGATAATACCCCTTTTAAGGGAAAATGGGGAAACCTTACATGAAATACAGAGCTTATAGACATTAAAAAAATATGATGATAAAAAGGGCCAAAATCTTCCCAGAATAATGATATATAGAAATACCCCTCCCTAGAATCAACATCATTATGGAACAATGGGCCTGGTACCAATGGTTTTGCCATACCATCTCAATATTCCAAATCTAAATAATAATGCAATTTTAAGGAAGCCTCATATAAATCCTCTTTCAATGTAATCCTTTTAGAATGACTGGGACAAGAAAACTCCATACAAAAAAACCAACTGAGATATTACTCTATTCAGGATACAACCAAGGGCCCCTTCAAACAAACCTACATCATCATAAAATTACCCCAACACACAGTAGAAACCATCACAGGTCCCCCAAACCCCATATCTCTCTCTTTGACCAAAGTATCATCACCAGATCTTCCACCAATGCCAAAGAAACCTCCTTCACCAAAAATCTTTTCACAAATACCATAATAAAAACAAAATCAAAAGATTCACTGAAAATGATTAGAAACTAAAATAGATCAGATCAAGAATAGTAGAAATGACCAAAACATGAACATCATCCAAAATATAAAAACTAAGGCAAGATTGAGAGCTCTTGAAACCATCACCAAATAGTCGGCCACCTGAACGCCAAGCTTTCCATACCCCATAGAAAATCATAACCCAAAACCTATTGCTACTATCCATCCACCCAGAGACTACAACAGACCACCAGACACATACATGAGATGAGGTGGAAACCCTTAGATGTGGAAGCTGGATATCGGTCACTGGACCATCACTACGTCGCCATTGGAAGGCATATTCAATGAAGTTGGAATGAAACATAACGTATGCTAGCAAGGATGAGATTCCAAGACGATCGAGTCTGAAAGGTCACACGATAATTCATAGAAGGAGAAGCCACCACCCTGAAATCACCAAGAAATCACCGAGGAGGGGAGGCAGACCGACTTGAGGTAGAAGGAGGTGACGATGAGGGGGTAACCCTGAGTAGAGGAGCACCCCTTACGGGCTCATTGATCAAAACATGAGAGGTTCCAATATCTTTTTTTTCTCCAAATTCATTATAGTACATTAGAGAACTAAAAATCATTCCAAATAATGATTTATAAAGATCCATATGAATACAAGAGTGAAATATATTTTTGTATGAAAACTAAACTAGAGTATGGTGGTGATCCCAACTACCTTTGAAATCCATATAAGATTATCTCAGCTTATCCTCTATGATTTGAAATGTTCTCTCATGCTGATATTATTTCAGTAATGAAAATCAACTCTGTATCAAGATAATATTGAATACTTATCTAAATATTCAATGTAATCTTTTTATCCTGATTAGATACAATTTAATGTGGTAAACCATGAAACCTTAGAACTTATTTAATGTATATTATGGAAGGATATTTTAGATAGAAATATTTTCTGATAGCAATGATGTGTGATAACATTATATGATGATCAACTATAACCCATTATTATGTCAACATTAAAGATAAGATAAACCTTCAATGTTACCAGTACTATTAATCATATGTTCACAAATTTTAAAGATGTTACTCCTTAAATAACATTTTATTAAAACTTATACAAAACTATAGGTTTGTGTTGCCATAAATGTCTCTTAAAACATCTGTAATCATAAAAAACCTCCATCATGTAAAACCTAAAAAGGGGTTTCAATGAATTTGAACTTATGATCGACTGTAAAATTATAAACCCATTATTTTACCAATAAATCTTAATTCAATGATACATGAAGACATATTTGTTTCTAAATTTTCACAATCCATAGATGTTTCCTTATTCTTATAACTGAAATACCCTTACTGAAATAATTCCATAGTATAATTCATAAATCCAAATACATACACAATTATAACATTTCACATCAATAGTTGGAATAAAATATCTATTTCCATGTCTAGTATATAAACCTTTGTTTTAGAAAATTGACTAGGATAATTCCCATGTTCCCCGCGTATAATACATAGAAATCCTTGAATTTATTTCACTCCATAACCTTCTTTTTCACACAGATATCAACTTAACCTCCATTTGAGATCTTCCTATTCCCACCTTATTGACTCATATGAAGCTGGGTATTCTTCCCTCTAAACCCATCACCACCTGATCTTCCATAAAATTTTATCTTTTAATTATTTTATTCTTTAGAAATCTCACAGAATTTCACATTGTTAATCATACATTGAGATAGATGATTAGTCATAATAAAAATATCTTTATCTCTAGTAATAATGTTATATGTTTGGTCACAGTCAAACAATTTCTGATATGATTTAGTGTTAACATGATTTATTTGGGTTCCATCCATTAACACAAACCAAAAATCATATTGTGGGAAACACTAATCATAGTGTAAAACCTCATAATCCTGAAAAATAAATTATAGGATGTCCAAATAAATACAAATTACTTTTAATATATGTCCCCTTAGGCTTATCCTGGACCATTCATAGTAATAATTAATTTAAATCCATTATGATGGTTCCTAAATTGTTATTGAATTTTCAAATTATATCCTCCCGAAGTGTCAAACCAGGTGTGATGCAAGGCCTGTTGTTGTGCACTAAGTGACAATCGAGTCCACCTCAATGTTCTCTTTCCATATATATTACCAATAGGTACCTATCTTCTAGATCCACAAACAAATCTAGTGTCTATGTATTTATTTAACTACTTAAAACCCACTCACTATATCCTTTACCAAAATTACAAGACATTTTCATATACATTGTCTTATCCTTAAACTTATCATTAGACATGTCCTTTGGGATCTCACTAATTTTTTCTCATCCTATTTTCTAGAGGGTGACTAAAACATTACTCTAGTACCAACTATAGAAACATAGTATTTTAATACATAGATATTATATCTTTTAGATGAATATTCCTTACATTATACAAACATATTCTTGAGGATCGCAGTGGTTGAGTGCCTTTGTAGACTAGACTCAATATATTTTTATTTCATGAATGATCATAAACATATCCTATTAAGATATTTCCACACAGTACTATTATTATAAACACCCTAATTTAAACCTTTTATCATAAGATTGGAAAAGGAAACACAATAAAGGGTTTTCTCATATGCTCAATAAGGGAAAATAAGAGAGATATATAGGCATACCATGATCATAAGGGTATTGGAACACAAGTATAACATTTGGAAACCATACCCATTCTTTCAAAGATCATTATATTGAGTCAGGAATTAATATTTTCATTTCATAAGATATAAAAAATAATTAAAACAATTAATATGATCTGTGGAGAATAACATTAGCATAAGACATATATTTTTGACATATACATAAGTATATAAAATCATTTCCATTATACTCACGGATCACTTCAAAGTCAATAATAATGGAATTGGTTAACTCCCAAAACCATAATAGTAGCCATGTTTCAATTACAAGGCCATAAATGTAGTCAAGGTTAACTCATAAGACCACCATTGTGAAAAAAACCCTTATTAAACCGATTTTACTCCCTGTTCTAGTCCTGTTGATCTCATGATATATAAATCTTTACCAAATGAATTTTAGGGAGATATATATACCTAATGTATCATAATTAAAACCATATTTATGTCTGAAAAAAAGATCATAAGAAGTTCATATTATCACAACCCATAAAATGAAATGGGTTTCATAAATATTTCATCATATCATAACGCATGGAAAATATATAGGCTTTATAATCATTTCATCATTTTATCATTGCATAACCCATGAAAAGAAGAAGTTTTCATAATAATTTTATCATGGTATAACCCTTGAAAGGGAAACGAGTTTCATAAAACTAACTCCATAATTAACATAAATCACTTGGAGAAATAATAACAATTTTATCATTGGATCATATCCCTAGTAATTCATGTGAAACTCCAACAGATTTCATATTAGATGGAAATTTATTTTCAATGATCACATAGACCATTTCTTTAGGAAAATATATTTTCTATGAAAATAAAATTTTGAAACAAAAAAATCATAAAACATTTTGGAAATAATTTTCTTTTAGAATAAACTTTAAAACATATAAAGGAAGCTTTAAAACATTTAGTGGTCATGAAAGGGGAAAATAATGTTAATGATGTACCTGTTAGGACATGGATTCCTTTAATATATTCTATAAAAGCCAAACATGCATTGTTTGAAAAAAATGAAGATCCAGTTAATATTTTTTTTGAAAAAAATAATTTTTTTAAAAAAATATATTTAATAATTTTTTTAGATAATGGTAAAAACATTTTTGAAGACACATTTCGAAAAAATGTTTTGAAAGGAAAATGAGTTTTCTACTGAAGAGAGAAATAAATACAATTTTTATTAAAGACATTTCTTTTGTAATATTGAGTAAATAAAGAGAGAAAAATGTAGGTAAAAAATTTATTATACTAAAAAGTAATATAGGATAAGGAAATGAAAGATTTTTTTGAGGGATGGATCATTAGATATTATCATCGTAAATGGAATCATGAACAATCCTGATAAAAATTAAGATTGTAACACAAAATATGTACAACTTTGTTAACATAAAGTTGTAGGTAACATGAAATAATAGAATTAAATGAAACATAAAATATCTTAAGAATATAAAAATTCCTTACATTACATTTCAAATGGGAAGTATATACACCTCATAAGAGAAGACAAGTGAATGACATACCATATGTCTCAAAGATGGAAAATTGAGATAAAAATCCACTACCTTAAGTCATAACTTCTACCATACATGTTCAAAACTCATGTATAATAAATATAAAATTATTATACATAATATATTTTTATATATAATGCCATATATTATTTACTTATGAACTTTTATTACCCATTTATTAACAATTCTTTGTTAAAGTCACATTACATTAAATAATTGCTTTTTTTTTTGTGTTTGTTTTTTATTTGTCATTTTTTTGTCCTCATACTTATATCATTGAAAAATAATAATTTTTTTTACAATTATATAAATATAAATTATATTTTTTATTTATATTTCTTTAAAATCCATAATATTTAGATATTGAAAATGAAATACATCGTTCATGGAGATGGTAAGCCGTACGTGCGCATGAACATTGTTTCCATTTTCTAGAAGGATTGAAATAATGAAAAGTAAATAATTAATTAAAATTATAGAATCATTTTTATATAATATATATATAATATGTCTACTAAAATCATCCTTATTACCTTCTATTTATAGTGTGAACAAATCACATCGCTTCGTGAGGCGATAGTCCACCATACTCATAAGAGACGTTATCATATTCCCACATAATGGAAAGTATTAAGTTATATGTGACATAATTATTATATATGTATAATAATATCATAAATATCATATATATAAAAATTTAATCCATCATTATACCTATACATGAGAGGTGTTGGTGGAAAATGAATAACATCGATTCATGAGGTGGTAGTCCGTCATACACACAAATGACGATTTCATGACACATTTGATTGAATTTGATATGGTTTTAGGTCATGAAAATTACGTAAAAACATATTAGTATATATAATATTATCACGATATTATATT
Organism: Viscum album; assembly: GCA_963277665.1. Lineage (NCBI taxonomy): Eukaryota > Viridiplantae > Streptophyta > Magnoliopsida > Santalales > Viscaceae > Viscum > Viscum album. Next base: position 1,332,942,448 of record OY728165.1, on the reverse strand, counting down.
AGGATGTTTTAATAAAAATTGATGTAGGGTTTGGAATAAATAAAATAAAAAATGGCCATTGAAGAACAATACCTCTCCTTCGAATAACCTCCTTATGTTTGCAAAAAAAAAAGATTCTTAGGTTTACATTATGAATAAAATAAGGATTATAGTATTATATAATGGAATTAAGGATGTTATTTTGGTATTTATTGTCTGAAATAAATGAGTTTGGTTGTTTTAAGGGGAGGTATGAGGGGTGGCCTTTAATAAGTGATGTCAGCAGCACACTTGCAATTTTTGAAAAGAAAATGTTGTTCCCATGTTTTTATCATTCCAAATGGTTAAAAATGGAAAATTATAAATTAAATAATATATAAGGTAGAAAAATAGCTATAAATTAGGTTATAGAAATGTTTTTGGTCATTTTTAACTCATATGGTTTTAGTTTAACCCACAGTATCCCCATTTTTTCCTTAACTACGATAAATATTTTTTTATTGTTCTTACTATCCATTGTGGTAAAAATTAGATTTAATTTATTTAGATAATATAAACTATGATAATAAAAAATATCAAACCCAGTTTTTCAAATTATATTAAAAAAAAGTGATAAAATTTAATTTAAAATTAATTTCGCAGTTGCGATGAAAAGAAGTTTTCAAAAGGGAAAATGTTCAAAAGATTAAAAAATTGTAAATAAATATTCAATATGAAATTGATTCCAATGACATAAATTTTAATAATTTATATAATTGATCTAATTTTACATTTAAAAATATCTTAAAACAATTTCTATGTTTTTAAATTCTTTAAAATAAATGAAAATTCTTAATAAAAACCAGTATTTTTACTATTCGTCGAAAAATTTATCTTTTCAAAAAAATTATGAAAAATCCCCCAATGATAATTTTGAAATTTTGATTTAAAAATTGAGGTATTCTTATCAAAATATTTATTTAAAATTTTCAAAAAGTAATTTTAATAAAAGTGTGAGAAATGCGATAAAACTTGTTTTTACAAAAAAATATTTCTTAAGTGTAAAATTGGATTATTTATTATATTGTCACTATAAAACATATATTAATTATTTTAAACATATAAATTAATATATAATAGATAAATTTATTTATAATAATTCACAAAAAATTATTTTATTAATTTATTGGGATAAAATGCGTTTGTGCGCATAAAAATGATTTTTCAGAAAAATATTTCTTTTATTTTCAAATAGTTTTTATTTTAATTTATAGTTAATTGATCAAGAAAGAATTAATTTTATATACATGTGTAGAAAATATATTTTCATAATTAATTTAATCCTATTCATACTCACCACACCAAAGGCTAGTAGATAATAATCATATTCAACAATAATATTTTAATAGTATGCCACATTTCGTTTAAACATTGTGTTGCATGTATCACAAGATCCACTAAGTGTTGCATGTACACCAAGATAAAATAAGTGTTTTTTGAAATATAGTATAAATTTGGGGTTTCATTTAATGAAATAAAAACATAGTTTTTCACCTAATGAACAATACTGAAATAATTAAATTTCTTTTGAAAAATAATATTTCCTAAAATCTTGAGATATTATAGAAGTCCATACAGGATTACTCCTCTTAATATCCAGCTTGATCTAAAGCATCGCACCAATGACTGGATAGTCTATAAATAATGTATAATACACAATTCACCCCCTAATATATTGGTTTCTCGAGATGCTTAATGATCATATGGACTGACTCATTCCATAACCCAACTTCCTGGGGGACTCCATCCCCAGTGAACATAGGCGAGTGATGTTGCTAAAACTCTATCCTCAGCTCATACATTGAAGGTATAGCAAAAAATTATCCTTTTACAAGTATGAGATGGCCAATATGAAGCTTTTGTGAAACTAGACATCTAATCCTTTAGAGCTATAGGAAGCTTCATATTAGCTGCATTAGGAGCATACTGATTTATACTCTCTTGAAACTAAATTCAAGGATGATGAGGATACATTTTCTCTACAAAACAAGAAAACTCTTTATAACAGTGGATAACAACAATGTAAACCTCAATATGTGATAACTATATAGAACCAATGTATCATGGACTATATAAACATGTATTAATGAGTTAATTATCATAACATAACAGTTTCCTTCATTTCATTTATCAAATATAACTCGTATCCCACTTCACTATTCATACTAGAAATATATAAAAAATAATAAATATGTCCATATCATGAAAAAACATGTAAATATATATCCCTATGAAACTATAATGTTTTATTCATACTCATCTCATTCCTTATTGGGTCATGAGTATAAATCTTAAGAAACAATAATATCACACAGCCTTTGAATCATCCAAGTTGAAATAATATCAACTGTAAAAAGTGAACAATACAAAAACAAATTCCATACTTGGGAATATATATTTTCCCCCATACATGCATTAGCTACTCCTATGCACAAGATCTTTAACAAGTACTGAAACATCCTAGTCTCCCTTCTACCTTTCCAAATTAGTAAAGTAACATAAAAGAAAAACTAGTGTTCTGATACCAATTTACAACACCACCTGATCTGACACTCTGTCACATAGACAAATTAGGTTGGTCACTGGATGTAAAGAATTCTACTCCATACACAAAAGGTTATAGACTAGAATTGGGGGTGTAAATAACATAGTGGGTATACTATACCTCATAGTTTAGTTTTGTAATACAACATAAATAAAAAAAATCAATGTAAAGAAAATATATGAAATAATATATAATAAAACTAGAAGATAATGTATGAACCTAATAATACAAATAATAATTAACCATGTGATGTCATGATTAAATGTAACTAAATTAAATTATAGAAACCACATTGATAAAAGAAAAATATGACACCAATAAACACAAACTTCCCGGGTCCCAATTCCTTGGTCGGTCCTATATCCAAGCTCCAAATCGTCCAAAAAAGGAAACAATCAACCACAAGGTCCCTTCTTTTTTCTATATCTCTATCCATATAATCTGTTTAGGTACCAAATTATGGCCCAAATAGGGTGAAAGTTAAACTAAGTAGGTTGATACCACTAATTCTAAACAAAATTAGTCTGATAATAAGTGAATGCAATAACGTAATAAATAGTTGTATTGATTAATAAATTAATACAATACAATAGTCAACCTACTTTGAAACCATGTTGGAATATCTCTGTGCATGTAGAATAGCCATTCCAACCACTACCACGAGTCAATGGAATAAACACATAACTAGTCAAATCCCTCCATATAAGCAATACAACCTTACCGGGACAATCCCTATAAGAAGTATTGAATAATCAGTCCAAACACTCTATATAAGAACTTCATAATAACTGGTCCAAGATTTATAAGAATCATAACATAACCGGGCCAATAAATCCATATAATAATTTCATCATTATTAAAAAAATAATCCATAATTATACGAATAACCGAACATAACATCATAATCTATAATGTTCTATTTAGAAAATTACAATTTGGATTTTAATTACACATTCATTCATCAAATTATATCTTAAGATATTATCATGCTAGTGTACACACTCATATTATATCAAATTATCACTAGTCCTTTCAATAAACAAGTAATCATGATCCCATGTGAATCTATCATAACAAATCACTTGATGTGTCATTTCATGATAATTAATGTTTTAAGCTAATATCCAGTTCATTATCATTCAAAGGTAGGCTCACCATATGGGTAGCTGCAAGCTATGTTTCAATACTAGTGGATCCAAATCGATTCAATGAGTATTCCAAACACATGGTTATCATCACCCATTATTCACTTAGATAGGATTCACATTGTGTTGGTGTAATTGTATAATATTTCACACAATTAAACAAATAGAAATAGTCCACAAGGATTTGTTCTAGACCACATACCTTTATCTTTAGACCATTGAAACACTCTCAATATGTAATGATAATGATGAAAAAAGTTGAAGGTTATCACAATGATAACATATATCACCCAACATGAAGATCACGAAATGATTCAATGGTGATCAAGATATCACACCATAATAATAGAAAAAAAAACAGAAGAAAAGAGAAAAAAAATCAAGGAATTCACTGGAGAATAAAAACTAGACCATGATGTTCATAAGGGAATTAATTTCCCTTAAATTTCTTTGAGTTAACCTAGGTTTTGAGAGTGGATGCCTCATACTGAATGTAAATAAAATTGAATGCAAAAAATGGTTTAAAATAGCTAGTCTTGAGAAATGAATGACATGAACCACTTTCATGACATGAATTTATTTATTTATAAGATATGTTAAAAAATGTATCACCATAGGTTACAATAACCACAATAAACCATTTCTTGATGTGAACCAGCTTCACGACAGGTAAACTCTTCACGATTTGAATCAGTTCACAACTTCTTTTTGGCATCAATGTCATGTTGTATAAAACATTCATGATGTGAAATTGATTATAAGATATCTCTTATACTATATTTTAAAGAAATAACCCAAAAAAACACAAAATAATTCTGAACCCAAGAGGTCTCTCATAATCCATTTGAAACCTTAGGTCAATTTCCCCAGTAATAGTTCTTCACTGCCAAAAAAATGATCTACCACTAAGGTTTCAAGATGAAATGAAAACACAACTAAAATATGTTCAACCAAAACACAAGATCGAAATACCAAGAAATTATGGGTTATTACACATTGTAAGATTAGTTTTTCTGGTTTTTCATAAAGATATTAGTTACATAGTTTTTCCCTCAGTGTTAGGTTTTTTAGAAGGGGAATCCTGAGCACCAAGTTCATTGTGGGTTTCTTTATCATCTTAATATTCTCTAGTGGAAGTGATAGGACATATTGATTAAATTTTTGTCTAGTTTTCATTGATATTATAGAGAATAAGATTCTATATTTTTAATTTTGGACTACTCTATAAAGGAATCTCACTTCTTAGAAATTAAGGATTCAATCTCAGTGGTGGTTTTTTCAAGGTAGTATTTAGGGGTTTTTGTGAGGATTCATTGAGTTCTAAATATGATCATATCTGATCATGATCCCTATTTCTCCTATTGGATTTAAATAGGTATTCAACATAATTTTTACCATCAATTATTTTTTAGTTCAACTTTAAATTTGAAAAGAAAGTCAAATAGTGAAGATTGTCTACAGTTTATAGGGAATATTGTGCTCATGCCTTCTTGATTTTATAGGATTGTGGGAGATACACATTTTATTGGGGTAGTTTACATAAAATAAAAATTATCCCTCTACTATTACTATAAATACATTTGAATCACTATATAGACAACCTTTCTGATTTCCATTGTGTTGGGTGAAGATAAGAGAGTCAACAATTCTTAGACTAGAATTAGTGTAGATTATGACTGAAAAGGTGCAAGTGATGTGTGTATAAATTTAGGTGGAATGTCATCATGATAATTCTTACACTAATCATAGGTGGATTCCACTAGAGCTTCAGGTTATAGATTATGTGTTCTGGAAGGTATATTCTCTTTTTGGGAAATAAAGGACTAGACATGGGTATAAGACTTCTACCAAGTTTATTGGACCTTTGAAGGTGTTGGTGTTTGTTGAATTTGTTGTGTATTATTTAGCACTACCCCTACATATGATCTAAATACATGACTTATTTCATGTGTTACAACTTCATTGATATATTGATGATTATTTTCGTATTAATGATTGGGGTAAGAGAGATGTTGAGGAATATGTGACTTTTGAGGAATGACCTTTTAAGAATGAGGAATGTGAAGAAGAGGTGTTTTCTAAGCGTTATATAAATTTGGTTCATGTTGTGTAGTGATATAGTATCCTGGAAGAGTGTACTAGAGTGCATGATTCATAGATTAATGTTCAATATCTTAATTTTTTGGATTTTTTTTGTTGATATACTTTGTAATAAATTTACTTATTTTATGATATGGTTATTGATGTTTCATGTTTAGTCACTCTTACCTTGTATTGAGTTAGTAGTTTTATATTCTATTGAGATCATTAAGAGTTATCTCACTATATGGTTTTTCAAATACCTTCCCTTACCATAATGAGGGTTAGTTTAATTATTGAGGATGATAATTTTTCGAGAGGTATCAGATGTAAGGTCATAGTTCTTTGGGATCCCTCAAGTTCTTTTTTCTGAGGTCTATGATTATCATGAAGGAATTTTGGGATTTCTAAAGTCTAGATATGAGTTTTGGCCATTCAAATCTCCACCACAATGAAGAGGTAAGCATGATGGTGGTCATTTTGACACTGTTTAGGGAGGTTCTAGGTTTTACGATGGATGGACATGGAGGACCGTCAATTTTGAAGGAAATGATCCACTACACGGTCTAAAAAAATTTCGTGGAGGGTGATTTTCTTTTAATGTTTCCCATTAGGAAACAAGAAAGAAAATCATCCTATAGAGGTTGGAGTGGAACTACATGATGGATGGAGGTATTTGGTGTGTGGAGAGATCCTCTCGTGTAAAACAGGGACCCTAAAACTCCTTGATTAAGGGAATTATTCCATCGGGGGTTGTGAATTTTTTTCCTTCAATTGTACTTGGTGTAGGTCACCATGCCATAATGTTGGTAGTGGTCACTGATTTTTTCTTGGTGTGATCCCCTATATAAAATGGGTTTCCAAAAGAACCTAGGTTGGTTGGGAATGGTGGAATGTGAAGTTGAGGGGAGGCCTAGTGAGGTAATATATGGGAAAAGATGAGATGGAACAGTCCACACCATATACCTTAGCACGACACATCAAAATGAAGATAAAAGTTTCCTAATGCCATGGTGGATGGTTGTAGTGGCTGTCTAAAGGGTTGAAAATACATGAAATACACTATAGTGCATGAATTTTTATAGGTCAAATGAGTTTTATTGAGTTTTAGTTGAACACGATATTTTGGGATTACAAAACGAGTAAACAAAATCTACTTTGACCAAGATATTCCAAAATTTTTACTAGAGCCACCATGTTGTGGTTGGGTACCTTTCTCAATTTCTCTATAAATAGAGGTTTAGATTCCCTTATTTTCTAATTTTTTCTTCTTCCTTCGAACCCTAGCTAACCCCTAGCCTTCTCACCAATCTCCTGAGACATCCCTCAAGATTCTAAACAACTTGTATCATCTAATCAATTTATATAAAATCAGTGTACTATCCTTTCTCCTATAATATCCTTCTTTCTTGTTTTATTTCTTACAAGGGTTTTTTAGAAGAGTAACACTATTTTAGGGTTTATATTTTAGTAATAATTTGTTGAGGGTTTTATGTATTGGTTTCATGGTGGATTTATTTTAGATCAGTGGTGGTTTATCCTTGATTTTGTATTATATATTGGATAACATTAAACTTCTATTTGAAATTAGTTATTCATTACTTCTCATTTTTATATGCAAGCATGACATTATCACGATTTGGTTTCATTGGGTAATGATGAAATCAACATAATAAATATAATAATATGCTAATTTATATAATATTACATTATAGATGAGAGATATTTTGAATACCTTTGATTTAACTCACATTGGTGTTACCTATTGATTTTATGGATAATGTGACATCCAATTTGTTATGTTTATAATTGATTTTATCATAGTTATGTGTTTCTAATTGGATAAACAACCTAAATCCAGAATTATAAAGTGATTTATGAAAGAGGAATGTAAAGTGAATATTATTCTTACTTGGAATTGATGAACTATGGAAGTAATGTTTGAAGGAAATTTATCAATGTTTCTTAACTAAGGATAGTTATTGATTATAGATAGCATATAGTCATTTAACATATTTATAATGAATTGGTTAATTTATTATGATAATTATTTTTTTGAATTTTTTTGGGGATGAGAAAGACCATAGTAGTTTGTTAAAGGAATGAATTAATTGATGATATATCATTAGTTTCATTATGACAATGACATGATTAAAATAAATTCATTTCCATGTATGTATTCATTAGTATAGTAAATAATTGATTTTATTTTTTTATGAATAAAAAATGGATTGTTTTTAGAAAACAATGGGTTATGTTTTTTGAGTTCTATTAGTGGTTTGATGTCAATGATGGTATAATAGAATGTGTTGTGTAAAATGGCGCCGACTATGAATCTATGGAAATTAGGATGGGTAAAGAGTTGGTTTTTCTCATTTCCTAATTCTTGGTGATTGATTTTAAATGGGTTAGTTTTCAAATATTGATTACTATTGTTTCCAATAGCTTGATTCAATTTGGATCACTGCATTACAAATTCATCTTTGGTTGTGGTAGCTCAAGATATGTCCTAGAATATTAGAAAATTATGGAATGATAAATGGATTAATAAGAAACTCATAGGTTTACTATTTTTATTGGTGGAAATGATATCTTTTAAAAAAATTGAAACCATGGGAATATAGAATTAAATTCTCTAATACTATAGGTAATGAATCAAAAAATATAATATATTTTATAAAATGATGTTAACTTATGAGGAAATGAAATGATTAATCCAAACTCAATGATGGGAAATGAATGAATAGTATATTATTTAAATATTAAATGAATGAATAGTAATTTAAAATCACTTAGTGGAAAGGATTATGGTTGTTTGTTCTTGATTATTGTGTGAATATAGGAAATATGGTTTCATAGAAATAAATAGTGATATCCAAGTATCTTCTGTGATGTTAGTTTTTGTTGAGAGTAAGGATATATATTTTCTCTTAGAGTGGTTTTGTGTTATATATATAGACAAATATTCTTATATTTTTTGATTTAATATGCCTCACCACATATGTCAGTATGATAACTAACACTAAAGTTGTGTGTGTGTGTGTGGGGGGGGGAGGTATTTCCCCAACATCTAGGTTGGAGGGGGAATAGATTGAAGATTTCTGCCTCTTCATTTTTATCCATTCAGTTTCAATATATTATGTAAGAATAAAAAATCTAGGAAAAATTTGGGTATAGGGTATAGAATATTGTAATATATGATGGATCTTTGTCTTACCAAACATTTATGTGCTGTTTGTAATGGATTGAGATTACAAGACATACTTGTATCAAGTCATTGTGACTATGGTTTTTATGGGTGTACATATATGAGCTATAATGGCATGAGGCATAATACAACATAAATATGTTGTATTAGATTTATACTGATACTTAATTACATAAGAGATGATGGTGGTGAGGATATGATGAGTTGCATGAGATACAATATAAGATAATGATATATATATGATATAGTTTTTTGAGTTAGGGAAGGATGACTTATGAGGGGGATTCACCCATGATGTGATCTATTAGGGTGTTATAATGACACAATAGTGGGGAAAAGGAAGTGCGGTATCATTCATATATATATCTCTATGTGTGTGTGTGTGTGTGTGTATTTTGATATAGATTTATTACTTATATATTTTACTTAGTGAGTGATCCATGGTTAGGATGAGATATAGTATTACCTACATAGGTAATTAGTTAGTTATACAACTTATTCATTAGGCCTTAGTATGTTTCATTCACATTTTTTATGAGAGATTCCAAGTACGATCCTACTGAGTATACTCATATGATCACACTAGATATAAATAAACTACTTTATAGTCTTCTAGAGATGGTTGGTGATTGAGGTAGGCGTTAATAGCTTGTGGAGTTATTCAGGAGTTGTTGGAGTTCATGGTTATTTCTTAGGATTAGTTTGGTATTTATAGTTGCTTCTTAATTATAAGATAACACTTTCTTGTAATGAGACTTCTTTTATCATTATATTGAGTTGGTTGGTGGATTACATCTTATTTATTGTCCTTAAATTACATGTGAGGGAAATTCCTCTCATTCATGCATTTTATACCCCTAGTGTTTGTCACCAACCCATGGCCTATTAAAGGTGTTCGTAAAAGGTCATCATTCTTCTCTTCATTTTCATCACATGAGCGGTATTGGTGGAGGGGCATTCATGATAGAATGCCTCATTAAATGGGTCTGAAATTCACGGGGTTTGGTTTCATTCCCCACTATACTTAGGTACCCCTTCTCATAGACACAATCCTAACATAATAATATATACCACCTCCCTTGATGATGATAAATTCCAAAGTTCCCAACAAAATTTCTTTAAACCGTATATCATAACTAAGAAATGAGGGGTAATATGGAGAACCTCTCACACATACAGATAGAGGACCAATGATATGTATTGATGTTCACAAAGAAGCATTGAAATAACTGAGTTCATTTATAAAATAAGAAACCAATATTGTTGTTGATAAGGATTTCAGAAATGAATAATAAATCTATAACAGATCGTCATAGTATATAATAAATCCCTTTATGTGATAAGTAAACCTCCAATCTGATAGATTTCAAGGTACAATTCGAAGCATCAGTAGTTCATCCAGATGCCTGCCTGCCATTAGTATGTTTGCGACCAAAAAAACATTGGACATGAACACACCAGGAACAAATACATAAAATACAAATATCATAGAAAGAAAATAATATTTATAATATAAAAATTTTATATATTTAAATATTTAATATTGAAACATTATTAAATAATGAGTGTTTTTATCTGATAGAATAATATAATTTGATCAAGTAAAATTTTAGTTCAAATAAAAATATTTATTAAATGAAAATTGATATAATTAATTTTTTAAATAAAAATAAATATTTTTTTAAAAAATTTAATTAATAAATAATTAATATATTTATAGACATTTATTTCAAATAAATATACTCTTTAATTAAATATAATTACTTTAAATTATATAGTGAAATAAAAATTATTAATAAGTCTGACTATAATAAAAGAAATTTACTATTACAATAAAGAAAATAAATATTACAATGTGTTTATGAATTAAATTTTAAATGGAATATAAATTTTAGAAATAAAAAATAAATAATTTTTAAATTATTTTGATATGATAAAATATCATATATTATATAACTAAAAATTTAATATTTATATAATATAATGTAATATATATTTTTTATGAATTTGGTAAATATAAATTTAATAAAAAATCCGAGGAAATATTTAAAAAATATATATTGATTTTAAATTTTTATATTAAAGTATATTATAAAATTAATATATATTTAAAAATCTATATATATTATAAATAAATAATATAAATATTATAATTAAATAAAATATATTTATGTTATAAATAAATTCAATTAGAAGAATATAGGTAATTCAAAATAAATAATTATAATATTATTATATATATATTCCTATAAATAATAATACAGATTGATAATTAATTTAAAATAATAAAAAAATATAAATAATCTCAAAATAACACTCACCACATACGATAGTCAATTCAATTTTATTGAACAAAGAGATTAAAATTTTAGTTTTATAAAAAGGGTGATTATACTCATGATCAACATAGATTAATATTGAGTTGTGTAGATCTTGTAGTATCAAAGATGTTAATAAATCACTTATCACTCAACATATTATTAAGAAGAGTGATACGAGACCTCATTATATCATATAGTCTACAAGCATAGAATAAAAAAAATAATGCATATTATTCCTGTGTGGAATCTCTATTCCTATATAAATAATATCTTATACTCTTTATTTAACTTAATAGATGGAATTATTAAATGTGTTGATTATTATTTTTAAATTATTTATATTCTTATTTATTTAATTTTTCAATTTCATTGTCTAACTATAATATTATTTATAATAAAATAAATAAATAAATTTAAAAATATTATAGTTATTTTTGTTAACGAATACATAGTCTATAATAAAAAACAATAAAATGGTAGTATGTTTTTGGTGTATTTTTGCTGATAATTTTTTTTAAAAATAATTTATAAATCATGTTTTTATAATATTTTGGGAAAAAAATAATTAGAGATTAGATGATGGTTTTTATTATGTAATTATAGATGGATATGTCATAAAAAAATCCATATTATTCTGACATAACTCATGTGTGTTAAGTGGGGTTGGAATCATTTTTTCTCTTCGTATCATTAATAACCATTTTCTTTTCTGAATGAAAAATTAAATTACACATGTAAAAAACAGATCTTAGAAGACTTAACCCTTTTAATACTATTGGATGACATCTATTATAATTTTATTTTTTGATTAGATTATCATTTTTATAAACATGATAAAAACCATTTAGGAACATTAAGAGTTTTTTAATTATGATCCATCATTTGATAACCGATATATTTTATACACATTATTTAATGAATTATCACATAAATATTCACATAATAAAATATAAAAAGATTGATAGGCCTGGTGAATTTAGGTAATTAGATACACATCACAATAACTTGAAAATGGGATATAACAACATTAGTTAAAAATGCCACAACTTGACTTTAAATTCCATCGATCTTCTAATACTCCTTGGGATAACCTGAGGATGTACATAAGAAAGTTTTGAGCTATAAATACCAATAAAGTAATATTCAAATCATAAAATGATGAAATAATACATGTCAGTCAAGAGGCATATCAAGGTGACATAAAATGGTGAGAACCATAAACAATAACATCCATGCATGATAGAATATGTCAACATTAAAGGAAACATAGGAATGTGGAAACAAAATAAAAAATAAAATACTAAGAATAAGTAAAGGATAACGTCAGAGACATCATAACATAGTGTTCTTAGGATATCTTCTAATGCACCATTCTTGGTATCTCGTGAGATAAAAATATCCAAATCATTGGAGGGATATATAAATTCAGGCCAACCCGCCACATTTAAATTATGTAAATGAATTTGCGTGACACATATATTATACAACATAAAGACACATATTTTCACAATTAATCCCGTGATTAAAGATTTTGGGTGACATGAATGGAATTATCCAATATCCTAAAGAAAGTTGAATCAGGTTGAATACTCTTTAGTTGAAATGGGGATATATATTCACAATATAATATTCTGGTATGGGAAATTACGAGATAATTTCAATAGCATAACAGGTGAAAATAAATGTTCAATTAAGGGTTGAATGAGAGTGAAAGGTGATCTCTAATTACCTGGGAATCATAAGAACATTAAAGGGATGTGAAAAAATACATTACAACATGAAAAATTGGAAATCAAAAGGCTTAGTACAAAGTAAGTACTTGAATAAAATGGAAGAGGATGAAATCCATTATAATAGAATTGTAATGACTTAGGAAAAGTAAATAATGAGTGGGGATAAATAATATCTAATTAATTTAACATTTATAGGAGAGTAAATTAATATTTATAAACACTTTAAATATATAATCAATTGAGATTCAAAATACATAATTCAAACTAAGAACATAAATAAATAAGAATATGAAGAAAGTCCCTTACTTAGACATGGTAAAAACTTAAGTAAAGGTTATAATGAGAGGGGTAAAATAATAAATCATTATTTGAAAAAAAATGGATAGTAAATTGAAATTTATGAAAAATTTACAACATAGTAAATTGAGATTCTAAAGGCTTTATACAAAGAATGTACTTGAATGAAGATGAAGAGAAAAATAATCTCTTACCCTAAGTGGGTACTTATAAAAGCTTTGGGGGAGCTTCTTAAGAGCTTGGTAACACATTGGGAGGAATTTATAGATTTATATGGATATTAAATTCATGACTAATAGGTTTTTAGTGATGAATAATGTGAGGTCGGGTGGTTATTTATAACAAAATAGAGGGGAATTTTTTGTTAATTTCTATACCTAGGTTTTGGAATCTTAGTGATAAAACAACAAAAAAACAAACCATAGAATGATTTTATCCCATTTTTTCTACCATAGAGGAGTGGTTTTTATATTTTATTAGGTTAAGAATACAACTCAAATGAATAATACGATTTATGATGCGACAGTGAGTCAGGTTCTATAACGACCCATACTTTACATACATTGTTATTACTTAAAAATTGAAGTACACTTATTACAAAATATAACAAAACCATGAAAGGACCGTATAGGTATAGTGTCTTTAGAAACTGGGAAACATAAACAACTGGTTCATAATGCATCTACACTGTCTTCAATTTATTTCATCATATCTATAGTCCCTTTTGGCATATCTTACTTAATAACCTTCTTCCTGACCTAGGAAAAAAAATACAAAAGGGTGAGCTCAAATGCTCAGTAAGGTCAAAAAAAAGAAATATCAATCACATCATATTCACAAGAACATAACATTTTGGAAATATTACCCTGCAAAAGAGATCATAATTTCATAACATGGGATAAATCACTATAGTGAAATGTAATCACAATAATCATAACATAAAACATGAATCTTTGTGGAGTACACACATAATCATAGAGAATCATTTTATATTAGTCAAGACTCATTGCCAAGACTATCTTAGGGGACAAAGTCCATTTCTGAACCGAGTTCATTCCTCGTTTCAGTCCTGTTTCACTGAACCGTTTTAACCTTCCGTTCTAGCCATGTCTATCTCATGAGATATAGAATCTTTACCAAATTAATTGGAGTGAGATATAGGTCCCACCCATCTCATAATGATAACATTCTTATGTGTGCCACAAAATCATAAACCATACATCATAGCATAACCCATGTAATAAAAATGGGATTCTTAAAAATCGTGACATCATAAAACAATTCATATAAGATAAAGGAATTCATAAAAATAATTCCATCACAACATAATCAAATCAATGTAATAATATGGATAGAAACATAACCCTATATTATCTTAGATGGAAAATAATTTTGATAAAACACTTGAACTCCATTCTGGAGGAAAATATCCTTTCTACTTCAAAAACACTTTTCCTTTCATAACATGTCATACAATTTTAAACTAAAAGAAGTTGATTAAAAATAAACATGAAATATTTTAAAGGAAGCTTCTTGGAAATAATGTTTTAAAAATCTATTCATGCCGGATAAGTTAAAAAAACATTCTTCTCGTACTTTTGTCGAAAAAGTCAAAAAGTACCTCGTATGAAAAATGACAAAAAATTCCATTCATATCTTTTACTAAAAACTCATCGAAAGGTAAAATTGGATTTAAAAAATTGTATGTGTATGGAAATAATATTACATATTGAGGAAACATGGATGTGGATGATAAAATACACCCCAGTAAATACCAAAGTTTAAACAATCTCGGGAAAAAATGAGATTGTGATATTTTCCCTTACCATAGGTCCGATTTGCTTTGTAAGTGTCTGAACCTCCTGTATAATGATTTAAATAATGTTATTGACTTATTCCAAAATCATACGCAATTTTATGATATCATATGTGGTCATATTCTTATCTTCTTATCAGTAATATTTCATTACTACTTGTTATTCGAGTGTTTATTACTTTTTGTTCTTATGCGTGTTTTGTTGAATAAATCCTTATTCTTCTTTTTAGGTTATAGATACCTCATTTCAAGAATGGTATTAGTGTAATATATATCATATTCATTCATTCAATTCATTTATATAATCATTATGCAATGAATATCATGTATAATGAGTCGCATCACATCATGGAGACGGTATTCCGTATGTACGCACGAGCGATGATATCATTCCCATGATCGTGAAATTGTAATGGAGTGTATGTATAATATTTCAGAATCAATATCAATTTAAATTAATAAAATATAGTCATTATTTACACCATTATACCCATCCAAGTAAGGTGGTGGTGGAAAATAGATTACACCACGGCTTGGAGACGGTATTCCGTACGTACGCACGCGCGGTGATATCATTTTTTGTAGGATGGATAGATGGTGAAATATGGTTGTTTCATACTTATAATAGCATATCAGTATATGAGTGATACTGATGTTATTACATTATAATGAAACAACTAAAGAAGAATAAGTGGAAGAAGAAATAAAGTTGAAAGAATCGATAACGGATGTTACCTCTTATTTGAAGCGCCTCTTTGAGACCTTCTCTTAGGGCACTAAAATTGGTCTTCGAAGAATACCAGGACCTATAGGATGTTTATAGGGAAGTGGAGAATAGAATTTGGCAGGGGTTTTCCGAGATTGAAGGCTCAATGTGGTGTGAGGAAGAGAGGGAGGAGGTGCCCTTTTATAAGGGATGAGAGGGGCACCTTTGGAAAAACTAAAAATATTATTTTATTATAAAGTCATATTCAGTTTTTAATAGCTCAAAATTGATTTATTTTGAATCTAAGATGGGGATGTGTCGAAATCCTCTCATCCAATAGAATTTAAACAAGTTTAAGTCATTATATTAACCTTATCTTTTAGTTTTAACTCTTAGTTAATTAGATTAACATTTACCATGTCACTTTGTATTTTTATATTATATAGTTAATAAACATACCATATACATCCAAGCGACCCCCAAGTGGTCAATTAATGATACACCTATCATGATATATGTTTCTTGGCCTAACCATATATTTTTAGGAATTTAATAACAATTAATAATATAATATTTGTTTTCAAAACTATTTTATTTCAATTTTGACACTATTTGGTAATTGATTTTTGTGAAAATCATAATAGAATGATTTGTTATAAAAAAGTTAATTAAATCAACACTAACATGTCATATTAACATAGAAAATTATTTGAATTCATAAAATGTCTAAAATTAAATTTATTTGGGTATTTATAACATCAATTATGTCAATATTTCATTAATAAGATAATTACTGCATCATCATTGTGTCATAAATAAATTAAATTATTTAAATTATAAAAATTATAAATAAAAAACCATTATGTTGGAAATATTTTAAATTTTATAATAAATATTTATAGTGGAATTATCTTATATATAACCCTATATTAAAAATGATTTACTTATTAAACATTGATTTTAACTATTTTAACGGTTATTTAAATAAATTAATAATAAATGTTCTATTCTAATCCAAGTGGGAATAAATGGTCATATTTTATTTCTAAGATTTTTTTAGTCAAATTACACATATCCAATAGAATTAGGACATCTGTTTGGGTAATATTAATATCATTTTTACCCATAATTACCCTATTAACTTTTAACCGTGGTAAATAAAAGTAAAAAGTTACTATTCACCAAAAATTATTTTCATCTCATTGAACCACATTTTACATACTAAAATCAATCGTGTCTCTCGGGTTTTTGAAATTCCACTCACAGAAGCGGTAAAATTACGTTTTATGTAAATCTGCAAATTCTCCTAAGTGGTGGGTGAAAGACAGTGAAAAGTTCAATATAATTTTTATATATCTAAAATTATTATAAAATTACTCCAATGAATTACATTGAACTTATATAGGTATTATGTATCAATTTTGACCCAAAATAAATTTAAATAAAATCAATTATTATTTAAATAAAAAGTCGGTTTTTAAATAGTAACCCAGTGTTTTCACTATTCACCAAAAATTGAAAGATTTCAAGAAATTACCAAAATTTCACCCTAGGCTAATTTCGATATTCCAAATCCAAAAATGAAGTCCATTTTGAAAAATAAAATTTAAAAAATTTCAAAAAGTGGTTATTACTATTCATAACGGCTAGTTGCAATAATATTTTAATAGCATATCGTTGTTTAGTGAAACTCGGTATTGCGTATGATGCAAGCTATCGAGGAAGGCTTCAGTTGCGTGTAAAGTAAGCCAAGATAGTGTTGTGTTTAGTGAAAGATTCCTTTGATGATTTATATAACATAAAAACAAAATATTTATCATAAAAGTCTCGGGGTGTTACATTCTACCCCCCTTAAAATGAATTTCGCCCTCGAAATTCATCACTTTGTAACAAACAGATGAGGATACCTCTCCCTAATCATATCCTCAAGCTCCAATGTAGCTTCTTCTAATTGGTGGTTCCTCCATAAAACTTTCATCAAGTGAGTGGTCTTGTTCCATCGGACTTTTTCACTATGATCGAGAATCTCTATCGGCTGTTCTTCATAAGAAAGATCTTGTTCCAGCGGTACAACTTCTGAGCTGAGTACATGTGAAGGATTAGGTATGTACTTTATCAGGAGAGATACATGGAACACATCGTTAACTAGAGAGAGATTCGGTGGAAGAACCAATCAGTAAGATACCTTCCCAACACGATCTAGTATTTCGAAAGGATTGATATACCTAGGGCTCAACTTTCCTTTCTTTCCAAATCGCTTTACTCTCTTCCAATGAGTTATTCGTAAGAACACTTTATCACCCACTTCAAACTCTAAGTCTTTTCTTCGGTTATCAGAATTTTTTTTGTCAACTCTAAGCAGCTCTTATGTATTTTTGAATATATCGGACCTTTTCTGCCATCTCATCAACAAGATCAGGTCCTAATAGATTTCTTTCCCCAACTTCATCCCAGCAAGTTGGAGTCCTAAATTTCTTTCCATAGAGAGCTTCATAAGGATCCATATGAATACTGGTGTGAAAGCTATTATTATAAGAAAATTACACGAGAGGTAGGTTTTGATCCCAACCACCTTTGAAATCCATAGAGAAAGCTCTCAACATATCTTCTAGACTATGAATTCTTCTCTCAGACTCACCGTCTGTCTGAGGATGATAAGTAGTGTGAAACTCAACTCTATATCCAGAGTATGCTGAAGAATTCTCCAGAACATCGAGGTAAATCTCGGATCCCGATCAGATATAATGTAAAGTGGTACTGCATGCAATCTTACTACTTCCTTTACATATATCCTGGAAAGCTGATCTAGAGATAAATCCTCTCTAATTGCAATGAAGTGTGCAGACTTTGTAAGACGATCAACTATGACCCAGATAGCATTATTGCCTTTGGATGTTTTAGGAAGTCCGGTGACAAAGTCCATAGTGATGTTTTCCCATTTCTATTTGGGTATGGGCAATTGTTGTAACATCCCCTTAGACTTATGTCTCTCTGCTTTAACTTGCTGACAAACCAAGCATCGAGAGACATATTCACCAACATCTCTTTTCATGCCATCCCACTATAAGTACTTTTTAAGGTCCCTATACATCTTCGTGCTTCCAGGATGAATAGAGAATGAAGAACAATGAGCCTCATCCAGTAGCTCCATCTTTAATTCTGGGTTGGGAGGAACACAAACCCGATTCCTGAACTTTATTATCCCATCACAATCAAGGTTGAATTCAGGAATATTTCTCACCTTCTTTTGTAACTCTACATCTTCTTTCTGTGCCTCTTTAATCTTCAAATGTATAGATGGTTGAACATTCATTTTAGAAAGATACTATTTTCCCCTTCCATTATAATTACAAGATCCAACCTTTTTAAATCCATAAATATTGGATCTTTTGTGATCCACATCATGGATAAGCTAGCATGGTCTTGTCGACTTAATGCATCTGTCACCTTGTTTTCTTTCCCTGGGTGGTAATGAATTGAGCAGTCATAATCCTTAATCATCTCCAACCATCTTCTTTGGCGCATATTCAGCTCCTTTTGTGTTAAAATATACTTTAAACTTTTATGATCAGTATAAATATCACAACTTTCTACATAAAGATAATGCCTCCAAATCTTTAATGCAAAGATTACTGCATCTAACTCCAAATCATGAGTTGGGTAATTTTGCTCATGGTTTTTCAGCTGTCGTGAGGTATAAGCTATTGCCATATAATTCTGCATAAGAACACAACCCATCCCCTTCTTGGATGCATCACTATAGATCACAAACCTTTCTCCACTACATGGAAGTGTGAGTACAGGTGCACTGGATAACCTTATTTTCAACTCCTTGAAATTCTCTTCACATTCATCTGTCCAAACAAACATAACTCCTTTTCGAGTCAACATGGTGATTGGATTAGATAATCGTGAAAAATCTTTCACAAAATGTTGATAATATCCAACCAAACCATGAAAACTTCGGATCTCAGTTACTGTTGTTGGTCTCGACCATCTTTCGATAACCTCGGTTTTTTCTAGATCCATAGATATCCCCTCTTTTGAGATTATGTGACCCCAAAATGAAACTTTTTGAAACCAAAATTCACACTTGGTAAATTTTGCATAAAGCTCCTCCTTTCTCAGGGTCTTCAATATAATTCTCAAGTGATCTTCATGTTCTTCCTTTATCTTTTAATAGAAAAGAATATCATATATAAATACTAGCACAAATTGATCAAGATAGATTCTAAAGACTCTATTCATTAGATCCATGAAGATAGAAGGGGAATTAGTAAGACCAAATGACATCACTATAAATTCATAGTGTCCATACCTTGTACGTAAAGCCGCCTTTGGTATATCCTCCCTTTTGAACCTTAATTTATGATACCCTGAATGAAGATCAATCTTGGAAAAATATTGAGCTCCTCGTAGTTGGTCAAATAAGTCATCAATGCGCGGGAGAGGATATTTGTTCTTGATAGTGTTCTTGTTAAGTTCTCGATAATCAATGGAGAGTCTCATTAATCCATCTTTCTTCTTAACAAAAAGAATATGTTCTCCCCAAGGTGATGCACAAGGGCATATGTACCCCTTATCAAGATTCCCTTGGAGTTGCTTCTTCAATTCCTGCAACTCAATTGGGGCCATTCTATAAGGTGTCTTTGAAATAGGCAAAGCACCCGGTAAGAGTTCTATTGAAAACTCAACTTCACGATTTGGTGCAAGACCCGATAATTCCTCTGGAAAGACATCATCAAACTCCCATAAAATGGGAATATTCTTAATCGTGAGTTTCTCTCCATCCATTTGAGATAAATAACCCTCATTTAGTAGAATCAAGACCCATAAGATGGAAGAAATTTCCACTGGAAGGTTTTGTTCATCCTTGCATCGATAGATGATCATAGATTGATATGGAATATGAAATGTGACTTCCCTTATTTGGAAATTGATATGAGCTCCATATATAGAAATCCAATCCATGACAAGAATCACATCAAATTCTACTATAGGAAGGATCACAAGATATGCAGGAATCACTTTCCCACAAACTTCAATCGGGGAAGAATTATAAACTTTTGATGTGACTGTTGTGCCGTTAGGGGTTGTCACAGCTAACTCAACATCTAATTGTGGAGGTAATACAATGATACCCTTAGAAAATTCTTCAGAAATAAAAGAGTGGGTGGATCCAGAATCAAATAAAACATTTTCTACATTAGAGTGGATGGTAAGTGTACCTTTCACCACATCGTTATCATACTCCACCTCGCTGATAGAAATTTCATGTGACTTTCCTTTTTCATTAGCCTTAAGAGTTTGTTGATGTCGACCATCATCATCAACCCTTGGATTTGGGAATTTATTGGCATAATGCACCATCTCCTTGGACTTGAAACATTGAAGTGTAGTAGGTTCATTTGCTGCAGCCTTTTCATTGTTTGCATCACTAGACATCTTCTTCCCATCATTGCGACATTCAAATGCCCGATGAACTTCCTTTCCACATTTGAAACATTTACTTGTCCCTTGAAGAAAACTCCCTCCATGTTTCTTTCCACACTTTGAGAATAAGGGAAAGCTCATCTTCTATTCAGTGTGCTCTTTAGATTTTCCATTGACTTCCATTTTCCTCTTCTTATCAAACCCATATGACTGATGGGTTACTCCAATCTCCATCTCAACTTTGAGAGCTCATCAAATGATTTCCTCGTAGCTATTGAAGTCCCTTATGGATAAGGCCCTTCGAAGACTTGGTTTTAAGCCACTAAAGAATCGATCGATGATACTCTCAGGTTGGATAATAATACCAGAAGTGTACCTGGAAAGTCTTGTAAATTTTTTTTCATAGGTACCAACAGATTCATCATCCTTTTGCTTCAGTTCAAGAAACTCCTTCTCCATCTTTGTTCTGAGAATACGAGGGAAGTACTTATTGAAAAATAAGTTCTTGAACTCGTCCCATTCCATGGACTCAATTTCATCTCTTGGCCTCGTATTCTTGATAAGATTCCACCATTGATCAGCATCACCTTCCAAACGATACACTGCTAACATAAATTTATCATGTTCAGAACATTGAAGAACTGAAAATATCTTTTTAGTAGTACTGATCCATTGTTAGGCAACTAATGGATTAGTAGACCCACTAAATGACGGTGGACGCTGTCTCATGAAGGATTCAACGGAATGTTACTTCTTCCTTTGCTCGTTTGGAAGTCCTGCATGATTCATAGCTTGAGAAAGTTGTGTGAGCATGGCTACAAGATTTTGCAATCCAGATCCCATAATGTTTGGTTGCTCAGGGGGACAATCATTGCATTTCCCATCACATTCCTCATAAACAAGGTTCCTTTGGGTTCCAGCCATTGACTAAAACCAAGAAGAAAAGTGTGAGCAACACTAATTATAATAGGAAAACCACATAATCAAGAATAAAATTTCACACTTAAAGTATTATCATAGGTTATTCATGGCCATTTCTAAAACACAAAGATTGTGTTATATGATTAGACTTATCCTTAGGGTTCTTACTATGGCTTTCACATCCTAGTTTCCAAAGGTTGACTATACCTTTCCTCTGATACCAACTATAACGACCCATACATTACATACATTTTAAGTACTTGAAAATTGAAGTACACTTATTACAACATATAACAAAACCATGAAAGGACCGTATAGGTATAGTGTCTTTAGAAACTAGGAAACATAAACAACTGGTTCATAAAGCATCTACACTATCTCTCATTTATTTCATCATATCTATAGTCCCTTTTGGCATATCGTACTTAATAACCTTCTTCCTGACCTGGGAAAAACATAAAAAAGGGTGAGCTCAAATTCTCAGTAAGGGGAAACAAAAGAAATATCAATCACATCATATTCATAAGAACATAACATTTTGGAAATCTTACCCTGCAAAAGAGATCATAATTTCATAAATGGGATAAATCATGGTAGTGAAATTTAATCACAATAATCATAACTTAAAACATGAATCATTGTGGAATACACACATAATCAAAGAGAATAATTTCTTATTAGTCAAGACTCATTTCCAATACTATCTTAGTGGACAAAGTCTATTTCTGAACCGAGTTCATTCCTCATTTCAGTCTGGTTTCACTGAACCGGTTTAACCTGCCGTTCCAGCCATGTCTATCTCATGAGATATAAAATCTTTAACCAATGCATTGGAATGAGATATAGGTCCCACCCATCTCACAATGATACCATTCTTATGTGTTCCACAAAATCATAAACCATACATCATAGCATAACCCATGTAATAAAAATGGGATTCTTAATCATCGTGACCTCATAAAACAATTTATATAAGATAAAAGAAATGATAAAAATAATTCCATCACAACATAATCAAAGAAATGTAATAATAGGGATAGAAACATAACCCTATATTATCTTAGATGGAAAATAATTTTGATAAAACACTTCAACACCATTCTTGAAGAAAATATCATTTCTACTTCAAAAACACTTTTCCTTTCTTAACATGTCATAAAATTTTAAACTAAAATAAGTTGATTAAAAATAAACTTGAAAACTTGTAAAGGAAGATTCTTGGAAATAATGTTTTAAAAATCCATTCATGCCGTATAAGTTTAAAAAAACATTCTTCTCATACTTTTTTCGAAAAGGTCAATAAGTACCTCGTATGAAAAACGGCAAAAGATTCCTTTCATATCTTTTACTAAAAACTCACCGAAGGGTAAAATTTGATTTAAAAAATTGTATGTGGATGGAAATAATAATACATTTTGAGGAAACATGGATGTGGATGATAAAACACAACCCAGTATATACCAAAGTATAAACAATCTCGGATAATAAATGAGATTGTGAAATTTTCCCTTACCTTAGGTCCGATTTGCTTCGTAAGTGTCCGAACCTCCTGTATAATGATTTAAATAATGTTATTGACTTATTCCAGAATCATAATTATTTTTATGATATCATATATGGTCATATTCTTAGCTTCTTATTAGTAATATTTCATTACTACTTGTTATTCGGGTGTTTATTACTTTTTGTTCTTATGTGTGTTTTGTCGAATAAATTCTTATTCTTCTTTTTAGGTTATAGATACCTCATTTCCAGAATGGTATTAGTTTAATATATATCATATTCATTCGTTGAATTCATTTATATAATCATTATTCAATTAAGATCATGTAGAACGAGTCGCATCACATCATGGAGACGACATTCCTTACGTACGCATGAGCGATGATATCGTTCCCATGATCGTGAAATTGTAATAGAGTGTATGTATACTATTTCAGAATCAATATCACTTTACAATAATAATATATAGTCATTATTTACACCATTATACCCATCCATTTAAGGTGGTGGTGGAAAATAGATTACACCACGACGTGGAGACGGTATTCCGTACGTACACACGCGCGGTGATTTCGTTTTCCGTAGGATGGATAGATGGTGAAATAGGGTTGTTTCATACTTATAATAACATATTAGTATATGAGTGATACTGATGTTATTACTTCATAATTAAAAAACTAAAGAAGAAGATTTGGAAGAAGAAATAAAGTTGAAAGAATCGGTAACGAACATTACCTCTTATTTGAAGTGCCTCTTTGAGACCTCCTCTTAGGGCACTAAAATTGGTCTTTTAAGAAGACCAAGACCTCTAGGACGTTTCTAGGGAAGTGGAGAAGAGAATTTGGCAGGGGTTTTCCGAGCTTGAAGAATCAAAGTGGTGTGAGGAAGAGAGGGAGGAGGTTCCCTTTTATAAGGGAGGAGAGGGGCACCTTTAAAAAAACAAAAAATATTATTTTATTATAAAGTCATATTAGATTTTTAATAGCTCAAAATTGATTTATGTTGAAGATAAGGTGGGTATGGGTATAAATACTCTCATCTAATAGAATTTAAACAAGTTTAGGTCATTAAATTAACCTTATCTTTTAGTTTTAACTCTTAGTTAATTAGATTGACATTTACCATGTCACTTTGTATTTTTATATTATATAGTTAATAAACTTACCATATACATCCAAGAGACCCCAAAGTGGTCAATTAATGATACACCTATCATGATATAAGTATCTTGGCAGAACCGTAGATTTTTAGGAATATAATAACAATTAATAATATAATATTTGTTTTAAAAACTATTTTATGTCAATTTTGACACTATTTGGTAATTGATTTTTGTGAAAATCATAACAGAATTATTAGTTCGAGAAAAGTTAATTAAATCAACACTAACATGTCATATTAACATAGAAAATTATTTTAATTCATAAAAAGGCCCAAATTACATTTATTTGGGTATTTATAACATTAATTATGTCAATATTTCATTAATAAGATAATTACTGCATCATCATTGTGTCATAACTAAATTAAATTATATAAAGTATAAAAATTATAACTAAAATACCATTATGTAGGAAATATTTTTAGATTTCTAATTTATATTTATAGTTGAATTTATCTTATGTATAACCCTATATTAAAAATTGTTTACTTATTAAAAATTGATTTTAAATATTTTAACCCTTCTTTAAATAAATTTATAATTAATGTCCTAATCTAATCCAAGTGGGCCTAAATGGTCATATTTTATTCCTAAGGTATTTTTTTGTCTAATTACACTTATCCAATAGAATTTGGACATGTTTTAGGGTAATAATAATATCATTTTACCCTTAATTACACTATTTACTTTTAACCGTGGTAAATAAAAGTAAAAAGTTACTATTCACCAAAAATTATTTTCATCTCATTGGACCATATTTTACATACTGACATCAACCGTTTCTCTCGGATTTTTAAAATTCCACTCACAGAAACGGTAAATTTAAGTTTTATGTAAATTTGCAAATTCTCCTAAGAGGTGGGTAAAAGACGGTGAAAAGTTCAATAAAATTTTTATATATTTAAAATTACTATAAAATTAATTAAATTAATTACATTGAACTTATATAAGTATTATGTATCAATTTTGACCTAAAATAAATTTAACTAAAATAAATAAATATTTAAATAAAAAGTCGGTTTTTAAATAGTAACCCAGTGTTTTCACTATTCACCAAAAATTGAAAGTTTTCATAAAAATACCCAAATTTCACCCTAGGCTAATTTCGATATTCCGAATCAAAAAATGAAGTCCATTTTGAAAAATAAAATTTACAAAATTTCAAAAAGTGGTTATTACTATTCATAACAGCTACTTTTAATAATATTTTAATAGCATATCGTTGTTTAGTGAAACTCGGTATTGCGTACGACGCAAGCTATCGAGGAAGGCCGCGGTTGTGTGTAAAGCAAGCCAAGATAGTGTTGTGTGTAGTGAAAGATTTTTTTGATGATTTATATAACATAAAAACAAAATATTTCTCATAAAAGTCTCGGGTGTTACATTCTACCCCCCTTAAAATGAATTTCCCCCTCGAAATTCATCACTTTGTAACAAACAGATGAGGATACCTCTCCCTCATCATATCCTCAAGCTCCCATGTAGCTTCTTCTAATTTGTGGTTCCTCCATAAAACTTTTACCAAGCGCGTGGTATTGTTCCGTAGGACTTTTTCACTACGATTGAGAATCTCTATCGGCTATTCTACATAAGAATGATCTTGTTCCAACGGTACAACTTCTGAGCTGAGTACATGTGATGGATCAGGTATGTACTTTCTTAGGAGAGATACATGGAATACATCGTGAACTTTAGAGAGATTCAGTGGAAGCGCCTATCGGTAAGCTACCTTCCCAACACGATCTAGAATTTCGAAAGGACCGATATACCTAGGGCTCAACTTTCCCTTCTTTCCAAATCTCATTACTCTCTTCCAAGGAGTTATTCGTAAGAACACTTTATCACCCACTTCAAACTCTAAGTCTTTTCTTCGGTTGTCGGCATAACTTTTTTGTCGACTCTGAGCTACTCTTATGTGTTGTTGAATAGATCAGACCTTTTCTGCCATCTCATCAACAAGATCATGTTCTAATAGCTTTCTATCCCCAACTTCATCCCAGCAAGTTAGAGTCCTGCATTTCTTTCTATAGAGAGCTTCATAAGGAGCTATCTGAATAGTGGAGTGAAAGCTATTATTATAAGAAAATTCCACCAAAGGTAGGTGTTTATCCCAACCACCTTTGAAATCCATAGAGCAAGCTCTAAACATATCTTCTAGAGTTTGAAATGTCCTCTCAGACTGGCCGTCTGTCTGAGGATGATAAGAACTGCTAATACTCAACTCTGTAACCAGAGTATGTTGAAGACTTCGCTAGAACTTCGAGGTAAATCTCGGATCCCGATCAGATATAATGGAAAGTGGCACTCCATGAAATCTTACTACTTCCTTGACATATATCCTGGAAAGCTGATCTAGAGAGAAATCCTCTCTAATAGCAATGAAGTATGAAGACTTTGTAAGATGATCAACTATGACCCAGATAGCATTATAACCTTTGGATGTTTTAGGAAGTCCGGGGGAAAATTCCAAAGTGATGTTTTCCCTTTTCCATTTGGGTATGGGAAATGGTTTTAACATCCCCTTAGACTTCTATCTCTTTTCTTTAACTTGCTGACAAACCAAGCATCGAGAGACAGATTCAACAACATCTTTTTTCATTCCATCCCCCCAGAAGTACTCTTTCTGGTCCCTATACATCTTCGTGCTTCTAGGATGAATAGAGAATGAAGAACTATGAGCCTCATCCAGCAGATCCTTCTTTAATTCTGGGATGGGAGGAACACAAACCCGATTCATGAACTTTATTATCCCATCACAATAAAGGTTGAATTCAGGAATATTTCTCAACTTCTTTTGTAACTCTACATCTTCTTTCTGCGCCTCTTTAATCTTCACATGTATAGATAGTTGAACATTCATTTGAGAAAGATACAATTTTCCCCTTCCATTATAATTCCAAGATCCATCCTTTGTAAATCCATAAATATAGGATCTTTTGTGATCCTCATCATGGATAAGCTAGCATGGTCTTGTCGACTTAATGCATCTGCCACCTTGTTTGCTTTCCCAGGGTGGTAATGAATTGAGAAGTCGTAATCCTTAATAATCTCCAACAATATTCTATGGCGCATATTCATCTCCTTCTGTGTGAAAATAGACTTTAAACTTTTATGATCAGTGTAAATATCACACCTTTCTCCATAAAGATAATGCCTCCAAATCTTTAATGCAAAGATTACCGCAGCTAACTCCAAATCATGAGTTGGGTAATTTTGCTCATGGATTTTCAACTATCGTGAGGCATAAGCTATCACCTTATCATTATTCATAAGAACACACCCCAAACCCTTCTTGGATGCATCACTGTAGATCACAAACCTTTCTCCACTACAATTAAGTGTGAGTACAGGTGCACTGGATAACCTTCTTTTAAACTCGTTGAAATTCTCTTCACATTCCTCTGTCCAAACAAACTTAACTCCTTTCCAATTCAACTTGGTGAGTGGATTATATAATCGTGAAAAATCTTTCACAAAACGTAGATAATATCCAGCCAAACCAAGAAAACTTCAGATCTCAGTTACTGTTGTTGGTCTCGACCATCTTTTGATAACCTCTGTTTTTGCTGGATCCACAGATATCCCCTCTTTTGAGATTATGTGACCCAAAAATGAAACTTTTTGAAGCCAAAATTCACAATTGGTAAATTTGGCATAAAGCTTCTCCTTTCTCAGGATCTTCAATATAATTCCCAAGTGATCTTCATGTTCTTCCTTGCTCTTTGAATAGACAATAATATCATCTATAAAGACTACCACAAATTGATCAAGATAGTCTCTAAAGACTCTATTCATTAGATCCATGAAGATAGCAGGGGAATTAGTAAGACCAAATGGCATCACTATAAATTCATAGTGTCCATACCTTGTACGGAAAGCCGTCTTTGGTATATCCTCCCTTTTGACCATTAATTGATGATACCCTTAACGAAGATCAATCTTGGAAAAGTATTGAGCTCCTCGTAGTTGGTCAAATAAGTCATCAATGCGCGGGAGAGGATATTTGTTCATGATAGTTATCTTGTTAAGTTCTCGATAATCAATGCAGAGTCTCATTGATCCATCTTTCTTCTTAACAAACAGAAGAAGTTCTCCCCAAGGTGACGCACTAGGGAATATAAACCCCTTATCAAGATTCTCTTGGAGTTTCTTCTTCAATTCTTGCAACTCAATTGGGACCATTCTATAATGTGTCTTTGAAATAGGCAAAGCACCCGGTATGAGTTCTATTGAAAACTCAACTTCCCGATTTGGTGGAAGACCCGACAATTCATCTGGAAAGACATCGTCAAACTCCCGTACAATGGGCATATTATTAATCGTGAGTTTCTCTCCAGACATTTGAGATAAATAACCCTCATTTAGTAGGATCAAGTCCCATAAGATGGAAGAAATTTCCACAGGAAGGTTATGTTCATCCTTGCATCGATAGACGATCATAGATTGATCTGGAATATGAAATGTGACTTCCCTTCTTTCAAAATTGATATGATATCCATATAGAGAAAGCCAATCCATGTCAAGAATCACATCAAATTCCACTATATGAAGGACCACAAGATTTGCAGGAAGCAATTCCCACAAACTTTAATCGGGGAAGAATTATAAACTTTTGATGCGACTGTTGTGCCATTAGGGGTTGTCACAGCTAACTCAACATCTAATTGTTGAGGTAATACGGTTATACCCTTAGAAAATTCTTCAGAAATAAAAGAGTGGGTGGATCCAAAATCAAATAAAACATTTTCTACTTTAGAGTGGATGGTAAGTGTACCTTTCACCACATCATTATCGTACTCCACCTCACTGATAGAAATTGCATGTGAATTTCCTTTGTCTTTAGCCTTAAGAGTTTGTTGACTTCGACCATCATCATCAACCCTTGGATTTGGGCATTTATTGGAATAATTCCCCATCTCCTTGCACATGAAACATTGAAGTGTAGTAGGTTCATTCTATGTAGCCTTTTCATTGTTTGCATCACTAGACATCTTCTTCCCATCATTGCGGCATTCAAATGCTCGATGACCTTCTTTTACACATTTGAACCATTTACTTGTCCCTTTAAGACAACTCCCTCCATGTTTCTTTCCACAATTTGAGCATACTGGGAAGCTCATCTTTTTTTCAGTGTGTTCTTTAGATTTTCCTATGAATTCCATTTTCCTCTTCTTATCAAACCCATATGACTGATGGCTTACTCCGATCTCCATCTCAACTTTGAGAGCACATCGAACGATTTCCTCATAGCTATTGATGTCCCTTATGGCTAAGGCCCTTAGAAGACTTGGTTTTAAGCCACTAAAGAATTGATCGATCTTACTCTCAGGTTGGATAATAATACCAGAAGCGTACCTTACATGTCGTGTAAAATTTGCTTCATAGGTACCAACTGATTCATCATCATTTTGCTTCAGTTCAAGAAACTCCTTCTCCATCTTTTTTCGGAGAATACGATGGAAGTACTTATTGAAAAATAAGTTCATGAACTCGTCCCATTCCATGGACTCAATTTCATATCTTGGCCTCGTATTATTGATAAGATTCCACCATTTACAAGAATCACCTTCCAAACGATACACTGCTTAGATGACATTATCATGTTCAGAACATTGAAGAACTGAAAATATCCTTTCAGTAGTACTGATCCATTGTTCAAAAACTAATGGATCAGTAGACCCGCTAAATGTAGGTGGATGCTTTCTCATGAAGGATTCAATAGAATGTTTCTCCTTCCTTTGCTCGTTTGGAAGTCCTACATGATTCATAGCTTGAGAAAGTTCTGTGAACATGGCTACAAGATTTTTCATTCCAACTCCCACAATGTTTGGTTGCTCAGGGGGACAACCATTGCATTTCCCGTCACATTCCTCATTAACATGGTTCCTTCGGGTTCCAGCCATTGACTAAAACCAAGAAGAATAGTGTGAGAAACAATAATTATAATAGGAAAACCATATAATCAAGAACAAAATTTCACAATTAAGGTCTTATCATAGGTTATTCATAGACATTTCTAAAACACTAATATTGTGTTCTTTTCTTAGACTTATCCTTAGGGTTATTACTAAGGCTTTCACATCCTAGTTTCGAAAGGTTGACTATACCTTTCCTCTGATACCAACTATAACGACCATAATTTACATACATTGTTAGTACTTCAAAATTGAAGTACACTTATTACAACATATAACAAAACCATGAAAGGACCGTATAGGTATAGTGTCTTTTGAAACTGGGAAACATAAACAACTGGTTCATAAAACATCTACACTGTCTCCCATTAATTTCATCATATCTATAGTCCCTTTTGGCATATCTTACTTAATAAACTTCTTCTTGACCTGGGGAAAAAACATACAAAAGGGTGATCTCAAATTCTCAGTAAGGTCAAACAAAAGAAATATCAATCACATAATATTCATAAGAACATAACATTTTGGAAATCTTACCCAGCAAAAGAGATCATAATTTCATAACATGGGATAAATAATGGTAGTGAAATGTAATCACAATAATCATAACTTAAAAAATTAGTCTTTGTGGAATACACACTTAATCACAGAGAATCATTTCTTATTATTCAAGACTCATTTCCAAGACTATCTTAGTGGACAAAGTCCATTTCTGAACTGAGTTCATTCCTTGTTTCAGTCCTATTTCACTGAACCAGTATAACCTGTCGTTCCAGTAATGTCTATCTCATGAGATATAAAATCTTTACCCAATTCATTGGAGGGAGATATAGGGCCCACCCATCTTATAATGATACCATTCTTATGTTTTCCACAAAATCATAAACCATACATCATAGGATAACCCATGTAATGAAAATGGGATTCTTAAACATCTTGACATCATAAAAAATTCATATAAGATAAAGGAATTAATAAAAATAATTCCATCAAAACATAATAAAATCAATGTAATAATAGGGATAGAAATATAACCCTATATTATCTTAGATGGAAAATAATTTTGATAAAACACTTGAACTCCATTCTTGAGGAAAATATCCTTTCTACTTCAAAAACACTTTTCCTTTCTTAACATGTCATACAATTTTAAACTAAAAGAAGTTGATTAAAAATAAACTTGAAAACTTTTGAATGAATCTTCTTGGAAATAATGTTTTAAAAATCCATTCATTCCTTATATTTTAAAAAAAACATTCTTCTCGTACTTTTGTCGAAAAAGTGAAAAAGTACCTCGTACGAAAAACGAAAAAAGATTCCTTTCATATCTTATACTAAAAACTCACCAAAGGGTAAAATTGGATTTAAAAAACTGTATGTGGATGGAAATAATATTACATATTGAGGAAACATGGATGTGGATGATAAAATACACCCCCGTAAATACCAAAGTATAAACAATCTCGGATAAAAATGAGATTGTGATATTTTCCCTTACCTTAGGTCCGATTTTCTTAGGAAGTGTCCGAAACTCCTGTATAATGATTTAAATAATGTTATTGACTTATTCCAGAATCATACTTATTTTTATGATATCATATATGGTCATATTCTTAGCTTCTTATTAGTAATATTTCATTACTACTTGTTATTCAGGTGTTTATTACTTTTTGTTCTTATGCGTGTTTTGTCGAATAAATTCTTATTGTTATTTTTAGGTTATAGATACCTCATTTACAGAATGGTATTAGTGTAATATATATCATATTAATTCATTCAATTCATTTATATAATCATTATTCAAGGAAGATCATGTAGAACGAGTCGCATCACATCGTGGAGACGGTATTCCGTACGTACGCACGAGCGATGATATCGTTCCCATGATCGTGAAATTATAATGGAGTGTATGTATAATATTTAATAATAAATATCACTTTAAAATAATAATATATAGTCATTATTTACACCATTATACTCATCCATGTAAGGTGGTGGTGGAAAATAGATTACACCACGGCATGGAGATGGTATTCCGTACATACGCACGCGCGGTGATTTCGTTTTCCGTAGGATGGATAGATGGTGAAATAGGGTTGTTTAATAATTATAATAACATATAAGTATATGTGTGATACTTATGTTATTACTTAATAATGAAAAAACTAAAGAAGAAGAAGTGGAAGAAGAAATAATGTTGAAAGAATCGGTAACAGACATTACCTCTTCTTTGAAGCGCCTCTTTGAGACCTCCTCTTAGGGCACTAAAATTGGTCTT
Organism: Viscum album; assembly: GCA_963277665.1. Taxonomy (NCBI): domain Eukaryota; kingdom Viridiplantae; phylum Streptophyta; class Magnoliopsida; order Santalales; family Viscaceae; genus Viscum; species Viscum album. Next base: position 1,332,909,368 of record OY728165.1, on the reverse strand, counting down.
TGAAGAATACCATGACCTCTAGGATGTTTATAGGGAAGTGGAGAAGATAATTTGGCAGGGTTTGGGCGAGCTTAAAGGCTCAAAGTTGTGTGAGGAAGAGAGGGAGGAGGTGCCCTTTTATAAGGGAGGAGAAGGGCACCTTTGGAAAAACTAAAAATATTATTTTATTATAAAGTCATATTCGGTTTTTAATAGCTCCAAATTGATTTATTTATAAGATAAGGTGGATATGGGTATAAATAACCTAATCCATTTGAATTTAAACAAGTTTGGTTCATTATATTAACCTTATATTTTAGTTTTAACTCTCAGTTAATTAGATTGACATTAATCATGTCACTTTGTATTTTTATATTATATAGTTAATAAACTTACCATATACATTCAAGCAACCCCCAAGTGGTCAACTAATGATACAACTATCATTATATAAGTATCTTGGCTGAAATATAGATTTTTAGGAATATAATAAGAATTATTAATATAATATTTGTTTTAAAAACTATTTTATGTCAATTTTGACACTATTTGGTAATTGATTTTTGTGAAAATCATAATAGAATTATTAGCTCTAAAAAAGTTAATTAAATAAACAATAACATGTCATATTAACATATAAAATTATTTTAATTCATAAAAAGTCTCAAATTACATTTATTTGGGTATTTATAACATCAATTATGTCAATATTTCATTAATAAGATAATTACTGCATCATCATTGTGTCATAAATAAATTAAATTATTAAAAGTATAAAAATTTTAAATAAAATATCATTATTTAGGAAAGATTTTTATATTTCTAATGAATATTTATAGTCTAATTTATCTTATGTGTTACCCTATATTAAAAATTATTTACTTCTTAAACTTTGATTTTTACTATTTTAACCCTTCTTTAAATAAATTAATAATAAATGTCCTAATCTAATCCAAGTGGGCCTAAATGGTCATATTTTATTCCTAAGGTTGTTTTTGGTCTAATTACACTTATCCAATAGAATTATGACATGTGTTAGGGTAATAATAATATAATTTTTACCCTTAATTACCCTATTTACTTTTAACCGTGGTAAATAAAAGTAAAAAGTTACTATTCACCAAAAATTATTTCCATCTCATTGAACCACATTTTACTTACAGAAATAAACCGTTTCTCTTGGATTTTTGAAATTCCACTCACAGAAGCGGTAAAATTATGTTTTATGTAAATTTGCAAATTCTCCTAGGAGGTGGGTAAAAGACGGTGAAAAGTTCAATAAAATTTTTTTATATATAAAATTATTATAAAATTACTCCAATGAATTACATTGAACTTATATAGGTATTATGTATCAATTTTTACCTAAAATAAATTTAAATAAAATAAATAATTATTTAAATAAAAAGTCGGTTTTTAAATAGTAACCTTGTGTTTTCACTATTCACCAAAAATTGAATGTTTTTAGAAAAATACCAAAATTTCACCCTAGGCTAATTTCGATATTCCAAATCCAAAAATGAAGTCCATTTTGAAAAATAAAATTTAAAAAATTTCAAAAAGTGGTTATTACTATTCATAACAGCTAGTTTAAATAATATTTTAATAGTATATATTTGTTTAGTGAAACTCGGTATTGCGTACGACGCAAGCTATCGAGGAAGGTCACAGTTGCTTGTAAAGCAAGCCAAGCTAGTGTTGTGTGTAGTGAAAGATTCCTTTGATTATTTATATAACATAAAAATAAAATATTTCTCATAAAAGTCTCGGGTGTTACAGGTTCATAAAAGAAGTTTTGAGACATTAAAATATATTATAGGATTGGGATGATTCATTAATTGTTTCTAAAATTAATAGAATTTCATAAAAACACATTATTTTAAAGTGAAAATATATTTTTGTTCAAGGATTACATTTATAATATTTATTACATCACTTTTGTGCATTTATGATTTCATAACACATACAATATATTTATACTGTATTTAATTTTTACCCAAAAATTTGACTATATCATAAAATTATGAAATACCCAGCATTGGATAATATTGATGTGTAGATCTAAAAAATTATATTTATTTCACCAAAATATTTTTATAAATTTAGTAATTTTTTACTTTAAAATAATAATCATTGTTTATTGGAAAATATTAGTTTTCAGAACCTAAGAAACATTCTCTCCCTTATAAAAATTACATAGTACATTATTAAATTATATTATCATTTATAGTTAAATACATATTACAGTATAAGAATATTTATTTAAAATACCATTAAATTAAAAATTCTTGAATGGGGTGTTTAAATGGAAACTTAATATCTCCCTTAAATACAATTTTGGTTTCTTCATATCAAAATCTAATTTTTATCAAACTCATTATATAATTTTGTATAAATATATATGAAGTAATCATGAGAGGAGAAAAATATAATAATTATTTAATTAAATGGAAAATATAAAAAATTCATGCTACTTGGGTCTAAATACATAACCTCTTGTTACACTAATGTACACTCTACGAGTATGGTGGGCGATAATTGTAATTTCATGGGGTAGTTCAGTGAAAATTATTTGGGTGGTGATATTGAAATGCATGAAATTATACTATAAATAGTTTCAATCAAGTTTTATCTACTAAATCTCTACTTGGGATTGATCAATGGAAAATCCCAGTGATACCATCTCCCTCAAAAGATTTAATAAATGGGCTTCATAGGCCATGATCCTCCTGGTTGAGGCTATCCATTATTCCTTATGTGTCAATTAGATATTATTATAACCGTTATTATATAGTAATATTAATGGTAACATTAGAATGACTATATTATTAAAAAATATGATTCATAATGGTATTTTACTTCCTATGAGCTATATTTTATAATGGACTGAAATAACTAAGGTCGTGCATGTGTTTTCTATAATTACATTACTTAACAAGGAATTTACTCATTCAAAATGTAATATCATTTATAAAAGTTTGGGCCATTTCACATCACAAATTGAAAACTTAATACATGATTTTATTGGTTTATCTATTCGAAAAATAGAAGGTGTTGATTGAAATTCTCAATTCAAACCTTCTAAATGTAATGAAATTCAAAAATCATATGAGGAATCATTATACCATATATTTAATCTTAATTAATTATATTCAATTATATAATTGAAATCTATTAAAAAAATTCTAGAATGCTTAATTATTTTCTCAATTATTTAGCTAGAGTAGTTAAATATTGGTTACTATATGTAAATATGTTTCCATAACATTATTACAAAACTAGGGATGTTTTTGTAGAATTTTGATCATAATAATGAGAAGATTAATGTATACTCCAATGATTGTATATTATCTTATTAGTATTATGAATCATTTTTTAACCATAAAAGATATTGAATTATAAGGTAAAAAATAGATTATATATATATATAATATCCTAGTTCTATTAAAAAAGATGCATTTTATGATTACACTGTGTTTAAAAATTATGATTCAAACCATCATTATAATGGAGAGTCCGTGAAATTTATTTATCATCCACATCTCTATTTTATTTTGAACATCATAACAATAGATTAAAAATTTTAATAGATATTTTATATACCTTTAGTGTTTATTGTTTTCAATAATATTGTAAGACTGTATTTATTATTAAATACAACCTACTTATTTAGAAGAAAACTAAGAAACGATATCAATAATTATAATTATTAATACTTAGACATCATAAGAAGAATTTTATTTCATTTAAATATTTTTATTAATGATTTCAAATAATTATGGAATAATGGACCACTACATATGATATATTTAAATTAAAAAATTTACATTGAGAGTTGCAGTATTATAGAAAATTAGTGAATTTTTATCACATGGTATGTTATATAGATGGAGCACAATTGGGACTATATAATTTTCATACTTCCTGGGTGATAGGTTATATTTCAAGATTGACATTGATAATATTTTTTTTAAAACTATTGGACATTTCTCCCCTCTGACTGTCAATTTCTTAGAATTATAAATCATTTTAGAAATAGTATAATTGATCTTTTTTGACCTTTTTCAATGATCTCATGTATTTAAGTTGAAAATTTTATTTCATAGTTATATGATATTATTTTTAGCCTAATTTATACTCTTAGAGAATATTGGTTTTTGGTAATTGGACTAAAAGAAATAAATTTTGCGCCTTAACAATTTGGAATTATTTTTTAGTATGTTATATTATTATTGTCACATGAGCCTCAACCCAATTGTTGAGGTATCCTTAAGTGAATCCACAAGACCCAGGTTCAAAACCAGGTAGAGGCATATTTCCGGGGTACTTTAGCAGGTACTGTAGCAGAACTATACACTGTGCGGGTACTGTAGCAGAACTGTACCTTGTACATGTACTGTACCAGAACTATACACTCTACAGGTACTGTAGCATGTACTGTTTGGTACTATAGTAGCAGAAACTATTCACCATGGGCCATCGGTTTGGTCTTAGAGTCCTTAAGGCTTTCGGGCCACCCAGGCCTTCGGGTTAGTACGGCTTTCAGGCCACCTTTATGGCCTTCGGGCCACCTCAAGGCCTTCGGGCCACATGCAGTTTCTCCAGACACACTACCAAAAAAGAGTATCCCCAGAAGAGGATTCAGAGCAAGTGCCCTCACCTGAGCAGAGCCAAATGGATTTGTCAGAATGAGAGGGTTTGGATATGCCATCAGGACTAGCATGCGCTTGCATGGGAAGCCTAGCCAGACGATCATGCGAAGGTGGAGAGATACTATCATGATGCAGATAATGGGGAGGGGCAGTTCCTGGTAGATAGTCTGGTTGAATTCCCTAAGACCTTCGGGTCAGGTAATCTCCTAAGCCTACGGGCCATGTAATCTGTGAGCCTACATGCCTTGTAAGGGTTCCCCTGTAACAGCCCGAGATTTTATGAAAAATATTATTTTTTATTTCACTAATGTCTTGTGTTGTACGCTACACCAAAAGGAGCTTTCACAACATGCATCCTTGACTTGCCTTGCATTACACGCAATCGTAACCTTCCTCTATAGCGTGTGTGGTACGTAATACTGAGTTTCACGAAACAATGATATGCTATTAAAATATTATTAAAACTAGCCGTTATGAATAGTAATAACCACTTTTTAAATTTTAGAAATTTTAAAATGGACTTCATTTTTGGATTCGGAGTATCGAATTTAGCCTAAGGTGAAATTTTGGTACTTTTAGGATAACTTTCATATTATGATGAATAGTGAAAATTACTAAATTATAATTAAAAACAAATTTTTTAATCGAAATAATTAATAGTGATAAATCATTAATTTGAGTGGTTTTAAATTATATTTAGAATATATTTTTACAATTTAATACAATGTTGGTCATTGGATGTAATTTCACATTTAAACTAGACATAAACAAGTGTCAATCTTTTGATAGATATTGTTTCTTAAAAACACGCTATTTGTTTTAACAGCGGGATTTAATTATAAAATTAATTAATGAAACTTTTATGTAATGAATTTGGTAAAATAGACTTCATTTTTGAATTCGGAATATGAAATATAGCTTGGGATGAATGTTTGGCACTGTTCTGAAAAACATCAATTTTTGATGAAACTACTAAGTGGTAGTTAAAATAACTGAATTTTTCATAAAACTTAATTTTACCGCTTCTGTGAATGGAATTTCAAAAATCCGAGAGACACGGTTGATGTCAGTAAGTTAAATGTGGTTCAATGAGATGAAAATAATTTTTTGGTGAATAGTAACTTTTTACTTTTTTTTACCGCGGTTAATAGTAAATAGGGTAACTAAGGGTAAATATGATATTAATATTACCCTAACACATGTCCTAATTCTATTGGACAAGTGTAATTCGACCAAAAACAAACTTAGGAATACAATATGACCATTTAGGCCCACTTGGATTAGATTAGGACATTTATTATTAATTTATTTAAAGAAGGGTTAAAATAGTTAAAATCAAAGTTTAATAAGTAAATCATTTTTAATATGGGGTTATACATAAGATAAATTCGATTGTAAATATTCATTAGAAAGATAAAAAGATTTCCTACATGATGGTATTTTATTTGTAATTTTTAGACATCAAATAATTTAATATATTTATGACACAAAGATGATGCAGTAATTATCTTATTAATGAAATATTGACATAATTGATAATATAAATACCACAATAAATGTAATTTAAGACTTTTTTTGAATTCCACTAATTTTCTAGGTTACTATGATATATTAGTGTTGATTTAATCAACTTGTTTAGAACATATAATTCTGTTATGACTTTCACAAAAATCATATATCAAATAGTGTCAAAATTGACACTTAATAGTTTTTAAATCAAATATTATATTATTAATTGTTATTTTATTCCTAAAAATCTAAGGATCGGACAAATGACTTAGATAAGGATATATATTTTAATAATAAACAATTTGGGGTTCGTTTGGCATGTTATAGTAAGTGTATTAACCATATAGTGAAAGAAAAGAAAAAGACATGGTGAAAGTTAAATTATTTAACTTAGAGTTAAATCTAATTGATAAGGTTAAATTAATACCCTAAACTTGTCTAAATCCTATTGGTTGATAGGATTTCGACCCATCCCCACCTTAGCTTCGAAATAAGACCCTTTGGAGCCATTATAAATCGATTTTTACTTTAATATAAAATAATATTGTGAGATATTCCTAAGGTGCCCCTCTCCTCCCTTATAAAAGGACACCTCCTCTTCCTCCTCCTCACACCAATTTGAGCACTCAAGCTCGTCCAAACTCTGCCAAAATCTCTTCTCCACTTCCCTAAAAACATCCTAGAGGTTCTGGTCTTCCTCAAAGACCAATTTTAGTTCCCTAAGAGGAGGTCTCCAAAAGGTGCTTCAAAGAAGAGGTAATTACCGTTACCAATTCTTTCATCTTTATTTCTTCTTCCACTTCTTCTTCTTAGGTTGTTTCATTATGAAGTAATAACATCAGTATCACTAATATACTGATATGTTATTATAAGTATGAAACAACCCTATTTCACCATCTATCCATCCTACGGAAAAAGAAATCACCGCGCGTGCGTACGTACGGAATACCGTCTCCACGCCGTGGTGTAATCTATTTTCCACCACCACCTTACATGGATGGGTATAATGGTGTAAAGAATAACTATACATAGTTATTACAACATCATATTGATTCTGATATATTGTATGATCCACTCCAATTCAATTCAATTTTTATAGAAATGATATCATCACTCGTGCGTACGTACGGACTACCGTCTCCACGACGCGATGAGATTCATTCTCCATGTTAACCATTTAAGAATGATTATAATGTATATATAAGAAATAATAATGAAATATATGACATTATAAAGCTACTGGATTTATGTATATATATACATATGTATGTCATCTACTTCCATTTCAAGACAATAAGGAAAGGAAAACAGCGTTCATGCGTACGTACGGACTACCGTCTCCATGAACGGTGTTTTTCATTTTATTTATCTACCTATTATATATATATATATATATACTGAATATATATATGATATATAAATCATATTTTATATTCTGGAAGTGAGTAAATCATGATATAAGTAATAATGATGTCAAGAACAACAAATCAAAACACCTACGATAAATGAAACGATTTTACCCAAAACGCTTCTTTAACATGGAATTTACAAAAGAACGGGTAATATAATGTCATAAGTGAACCATATATGATATCATAACAATGAATATGATTCTTTAATAAGTCAATAACATGATTTAAATCATTATACAGGAGGTTCGGACACTTACAAAGCAAGTCGGACCTAAGGTAAGGGAAAATCTCGCAATCTCATTTTTTATCTGAGATTGTTTATACTTTGAAATTTACTGGAGTGTATTTTATCATCCAAATCCATGTTTCCTCAATATACAATATTATTTCAATCCACCTACAATTATTTAAATCCAATGTTACCCTTCGGTGAGTTTTTAGTAAAATATATGAAAGGAATCTTTTTTCGTTTTTCGTACGAGGTACTTTTTGACTTTTCCGACAAAAGTACGAGAAGAATGTTTTTTTTAACTTAAATGGCATGAACGGATTTTTATGGTTTTATAAAGCCTTATTTTCATGAATATTCCTCCAAAATATTTCATTTCTATTTTCAATAAAATCTCTTTCTTTTAAAATTGCATGATGTTTTGTGAAAAGAAATTGATTTTGAAGAAGAAAGGATATTTTCCTCAAGAATTCAATTCAAGTGTTTTATCAAAATTATTTTCCATCTAAGATAATAAAGTGTTCTGTTTCTATCCATATTTTTACATTGATTTTACTATGTTGTGATGGAATTATGTTTATGAATTCCTTTATCTTATATGAATTTATTTATGATGTCATGATGTTTCAAGAATCCCATTTTTGTTACATGTGTTATGCGATGATGTATGTTTTATGATTATGTGGCACACATAAGAAAGGATTCATTATAAGATGGGTGGGACATATATCTCCCTCCAATGCATTGGGTAAAGATTTTATATCTCATGAGATAGACATGGCTGGAATGGTAGGTTATACCGGTTTAGTGAAACAGGACTGAAACGAGGGTTACTCGATTCAGAAAGGGACTTTGTCCACTAAGATAGTCTTGGCAATGAGTATTGACTAACAAGAAATGATTCTCTATGATTATGTGTGAATGCAACAAAGTTTCATGTTTTAAGTTATGATTATTGTGATTACATTTCACTACCATGATTTATCCCATGTTATGAAATTATGCTCTCTTTTGCAGGTTATGATTTCCAAAATGTTATGTTCTTATGAATATGATGTGATTGATATTTCTTTTGTTTACCCTTACTGAGAATTTGAGATCACCCTTTTATGTTTTCTTTTCCCCAGGATATAAAGAAAGGTTTTTAGGTAAAAAAAAAGGATGATCTTTATGGGAGATATTGAAGATCTTTCACCACGATTAGAAGATTACGTTCCGAGTTTCCAAAGACACTAAACTATTACGATCCTTGTGTGTGTGTTTTTGTTATGTACTAAGTATTCCGCAAAAGTAATGTAATGTCCATGTACGATAAGCTTCGGGTCTCTACATCCCCCTCATCCATTGAAGGGGGGGGGGGGGTTATCAAAAATCAATAAAAATGAAGGCCTTAGGGCCATTCAGGTAAAGAATATATGATTATTGTATGCATGTTATGAAGGATAATATTGAAAATATATTATTTTTTACACTTTTTTTATTCCAATTAATATTAATTATTCTATCTAGGAATAATTATATATTATAAATTTTATTAGGTATCCATAATTGGGATTTTTTCAAAATGGTATATTAAAAATTCAAATGAATCAATAAACAACACATTATGTTTCAAGAGAAAATTATTTATAATTTTATTAGCGGTTTTTGAAATTGAGGTTTTTTGGAAAGTAATGATAGTAGTTTAGTACTATTTTTAAGGAATGATAGTATCACTTAGTTAAAAAGTAATGATTTCTATAGGCTAATGGAATGATTATTTTCAATTTATCATAGAGATTTATTTCTTACATCAATTCCGGTTACATTGACTAAAATTTCATATATATTTTTCGTGATTTATATATAATAACACAGGACTGCAAATTTTTGAGTAATCTCTAAAAATATGTAATTGTGATTTTATATAAATTAGAGAAAAATATTCCACAAGGTTTCATTAATTAATTGCAATATTTCTAAATACTTTTTCCTTTATTAGAAAAATACACAACACCAACACAATATCAATGAATTCATCTATTTGAGAAGAAATTTTTTAATTCAAATAATAATATTTATAGTAAAAAATTATATGTAGGATAAAATAAAAATAATTATTTATAGGTTCTGATTTAAATTTTTTGTAATATTTATCTCATCCAGAGTATGTATCAAAGCATAATAGTATGTGGTGTAATCACGTAAATGTATTTGTAAATACTTGAAATAGATTATAAATATTAAATAATTAAATAATTGTTTTTATAGAGAATGAAATAATTAATTTTATTTGATTAAGAACAATGATCTCATAGATACGTTCCTTTCAACTATGGTGAAACAATACCATACATACAATAAATTCATCTATTGCTTAAAAATAAATTTTTTTTACCTTTGTATTCTTTGAAAGTATTTTTTTCAATCATTGTTGTATATTATATGGTAATATTGTTAGAAAATAATTCCTATATAATAGTCCAATATATCTCAAAACATGTTGAAAATGTAATTTTTTTATACAAATTTAACGTTTAGTTAGTCAGGATTGGTTACCTTAATACTTACAATATTATATATATATTTTATATTAATTCATAATGTTTATATAAGTTTAAGAATATATATATATGTAATTGATACACACTTATATCACTCCATACACAACCAATGAAATTAGTATAATAATATAACCCTTAGGTTGTTAATGGATTTATATTTCATATGCACACAAATGGTAAGTAAAAATATAAAATAACAAAAAAAATTTTAAAAAGAAATCATCACAAGAAAGGTGATGTTTACTTATATAGAATTTTGGATGAAATATTCAATTTATCTTATCTTCGAAATTTTGTTTTTATAATTTTTAATTAAATTTTTCTAATACTCACAGTGGTTTTCACATTAATCTACACTATAGACTTATTGATATAAAATAAAATAAAATATGTATTTAAATAGTATATTTATTTCATAACACTAATAATATTATGTTAATTATGAAAAATACTATTCTTTTGTGATAATAATACTTGATCGATTGTGTGTTACAAAAATGAAATATCATTATAGTAAATTTATTTAAAATGAAAATTATATTACAAAGGATCAAGGTAATGGTTTTTTTCAAGTGAAAAAGCCAAAACACATATTTCATGGTGCGATAAAAACATTTTTTATGATGATTTATTTCTAAGAGTAAATGATGATGAAATTGGGGAGTATGTTATATTGTAGAATCAATTTAATATCATGGAAAACGATGAAAATAAATAATTTTATTAAAATTGATGGAGATAGATATGAATATATAGATATAGATAAAGATGAAGGTGAATTTTGAGATGATACATGAAAAGAATATTTATATGTTTATTACATAGATTATATAATTACTTAATATATCTAGATATCATATTTTATAATAACATAAAATATTTATTTTTCAGCCTCCATTTAACTATTCATATAGTAGATGATGATTATATTACCATAATTGAGGGGTTAACCATTGTTGTCTCACCAAAATAAGGTCTAGTTGCATAATTAAGAATATAGGGTGATGATGATTATACATCTAATTGTGTTTTACAACCTAGGAGTGGCTGGGGACCCATTAAGATGGAAATTCTAGGAAGTGTTTTAGAATAAATTCTAGCTCTTTATTTTTATATTCAAACTAATAAGTAAGTTAATATAAATGTATTTTTATTAACAATAAATATTTCCTTCATAATGTATTTATTTAACTATATTCTTTTAAATTTTAATTATATTTATGAAAATAATACATTTTCTAGAAAACTATGATACTTAGGATGAATTTTTTATCCCTATTTTTTATAAGAGAATGTTCACATGGATATCCATAATTTCATATTCAATAAAATTTTTATATGTAAATATAAATAATTTTTTTCTTTATAAAAAAAATATATATTTTAATTTATTTCTATTATTTTTAATGTAGGGTCATTGGAACCCTATTATGAATTTTATTTTATCCTCTATTTGGGATGCACAAGAGGTTTTCATGATTGATAATTTATGTTTCTTCACTTAATATTTCAAATAGAATAATGAATAAGAATTCTTTGAGTTCCTTTGATATAATATATTTTATTAATAAAACTGACTAAATTACATCCTCAAAATTGGATAGTTGTTCATAAACTCAATATAGGTTCCCTAAAAGAATAATTTCTCTATAGTAAATCAAAGTTAATACTGTTAAGATGTGTAATGACCCGTTAATTCTCATTGGCTTGAGAGTCCAATGGGTCATTGCATGGCCATAAGTGACATCCCCAATGTAGAGACCCAAATCTTGACGTACATGGACATTACATTACTTTTTCGGAATACTTAATACATAACAAAAAGAGACACACAAGGACCATAATAGTTTAGTGTCTTTGGAAACTCGGAAAAATAATCTTCTAATCGTGGTGAAAGATCTTCAACATCTCCAATAAAGATCTTCCCCTTTTGTTTTCTTACCTAAAATCTTTCTTTATATATTGGGGAAAAGAAAACATATAAAGGGTGAGATCAAATGCTCAGTAAGTGTAAGAATGGATAAAATAAAACAAATCATATACATTTGAACATAAAAACATGAACATAATGTTTAAACATCAAAATCTTGAGCAATGACCTAAAACATGGAAGTACATAAGGCATAGATCATAAAAGAACATTAATCATGATAAAACAGAATGGTAATAAAACTTTTAATTGTGGAAAAACATTAAGCACATGATATGATTTCCATAGTAGCCAAGGTATTGCTGCCAAGACCATCTTAGTCGACAAAGTCCCTTACTGAACCGGGTTTACTTGTCGTTCCATCCCTATATTACTGAACCGGATTTTCTTGCCATTTTAGCCATGTCTATCTTATTAGATATAAATCTTTACCCAATTCATTAGAGAGTAATATAGGTCCCATCCATATCATAATGAAATCATTCTTACTTGTTCCACAAAATAAACATACATCATTCATAATAACCCAACGAATAAAATGGGTTTCATAAACATCATCCCATCATCAAATAATCCATATAAAAGAAATGGATATCATTTCTTAATAATAAAAGTGAAACCATGTAAATCATAGAGACATTATACTTGAAACATACACATATTAAATAATGTCATCTTAGATGGAAAATGGTTTTGATAAAGCACATGAAATGAATTTTTGAGGAAAATATGCTTTCTTCTTGAAAATCATTTTCTTTTCACAAAATGCAATTAAATTTTAAAAGAAACGGATTTTTTTGAAAATAGTAATGAAATATTTTGGAGGAAGCTTCATGGAAATAAGGCTTTATAAAACCGTAAATATCCTTTCAGGTCGTATAAGTTAAAAAAACATTCTTCTCGTACTTTTCCCAAAAAAGTCAAAAAGTTCCTCATGTGGTAAACAAAAGTAAGATTTCTTTCATAAAATGTGGTAAAATTAAAAAATGGTTAAAAAGGCTGTTAAACACACATGAAAACATTTTTAGAAAACAGGGGCATGGATGATAACAAAAACCCCAGTAAATAATTACGAATAAACAATCTCGGATAAGAGCGAGATTGGAATAGTTATCCCTTACCTTAGGTTGGATTTGCTTCATACGTATCTGAACCTCATTTATAATGATTTAAATAATTTCATTGACTTATTATAGAGTCATATTCATTGTTATGATATCATATATTGTTTACGTATGAGTTTATATTACCAGTTCTTTGGTAAATCCCATGTTAAAGCAACATTTTGGGTAAAATCATATAATTTATCATACGTGTTTGTAATTGTTGTTCTTAATGTTATTATTATTTATATAATGATTTACTTACTTCTAGAATGTAAATCATGATTTATATATCATATATATTCATTATATATCAAGTATATACATGTATTTATAATAGTACATAACCTATGAAGGTAAGAAATGAAATGCACCGTTCATGGAGATGATAAGCCGTACATAACCATGAACGCTACATTCATTTCTATTAATTTTTTTAATGAAATATGTATATAATAAATCTAGTATAATATCATATATAATATCATTAACTCCATCCTTTATACATCCCACATAAGGCATTAAGGAATCACATCACTTTGAGGGGGCGGTAGTCCGCACTTTCTCAAATGAGATCATTGTATTTACCCACTTTGGAAACCATAAATTCTTGATATAATTGGGAATTAAATAGAATAAGGAAATCATAAACATAATATATATCATATATAAATACATTTCTGTCATAATGTCCACCATGAGAGGCGGTAGGAGAAAATTGAACAATCATCGTTTTGTGAGGCGTTAGTTTTCCATCCACAGAAACAATATGTTCTTCATCCATTAGATGGAGGTGTGTGTAAGTGTAGATAGAATACTTCTCATAAAAATATCTTAGTATATTTAGGATACTAATGTTGTTACAAAAGAAAGGATTAAAAAGAGTTTAGTGTTGGAGAAGTAGAATAAAAGAAAACAACTTAAGAGAAACTGTTACCTTTAATTTGGGTAACTTCCTTTGGATTGTACCAAAAGGACTTCTTGGAATTCCTTATGCCTAATTTAAGGCTTGAAGGAGGAGGAGTGGTATGTAGAGAGATTAATTGGGCAGAGTTTGGACAAGCCAAATGACTTGAGAGGTGTGTGTAATTTCATAAAAGTGGTCTCCTTTTATAATAGAGAGGAGGGGCTCTTTATGAAAGTGTGAAAGCATTATTTTATTATAAACTTATCTTCAGTTTCAAGAGGTCCAAAACACATTAATTTCGAAGATAATATGACTCATATTCTAAATAAAATCCTTCAATAGGAATTGAACAGGTTTTGGATAATATTTTAATCATTATAATCTTATTTATTTCAATCATTTAGTAATGAGGTAAATACTGCATCATTATTGTGTCACAAATAATTTAATTTATTTGATGTCAAAAAATTATAAAAAAAATACCAAAATGTAGGAAATAATTTTAGATTTCCAATTAATATATATAGTATAAAAGATAATTTATATATCACCTTATAAAAATTAATTATTAAAAGATTTTTGTTAATGCCAATTTTGTCTTTACATTAAATTAATTAATCTAATGTGTCATTGTCTTTCATAAGTGGCTCCATGGGGTCCCAAAATCGACCCAAGTATGCCCATGATTGTCCATTACTCATACAATAATCTTAGTACAAGTTTCAAGGTAATTTTGAAATATTATAATATTCTTTTAACCTTGAATTACCCTATTTACCTTTAACCACAGTAAATAAACATTACCATAGTTACTATTCATAATATCAAAAAAAAGTAACCTATTAAGATAATTTGAACCCAATAATTCCAAATATGGAATCCATTTTTCAAAATTCAAAACACATAAGTTACAGTAATTAATTTCAAATTAATCTCGTTATTAAGCAAACGAGTTTTAAAAGTTAAAACATTGCCAAAGATTGAAATGTTTGTACCTATGAATTCAATGTAAAATTAATGCTAATGACATAAATTATATTAAATGGTAAAAATTTATTCTATTTATACTTTAAAACCATTCAATATTATTATTTAACCATATAAATTATTGCAATGAAAAAAATTGTTTTAATTAAAATATATCGTGTTTTTTCTATTCATCAAAATATGAAAGATACCAGAATAATATGAAAAATTTATCCAAAGTAAATTTTTATATCTTTATTCCAAAGAATAATTTTATTTTTTCAAATTGAACATATAAACATGTCAAAAAATAGATTTAAAATGGGTGCACCATCAAAACGCGGTAAAACAACATTTTTTGAAAAATACTTCTTTTATCTGAAAAAACTGATTATGTTTTCATACCTCATTCTAGAAAATATGTATGATTAATTATAATGTTATAAAATTCAAAATTCAGTTAATACTATTCATAATGTCTAGTTTATAATATTCTAATAATATATCGTTGTTTAGTGAAACCCGGTATTGCGTACTACACACGCTATCGAGGATGGTCGTGATTGCGTGTAATGCAAGACAAGTCGGGGTTGCGTGTTGTTCAAGACTCCTTTTTTTCATTATAACAGAATCCAACAATTTTTCATTTATACATTATATATATATATATACACTAAATGTTGTGTAGAATGACTATTATCAAATGAATTTGAAATTGTGTGTACACAATCTAAGAATAATGTTGAGTATACTGCAAGCTAATACGATGTTGCGTATAACACAAGATAATCATGGTGTTTCATAAAACACATGACATCAAATAAATTAAAAAGAATACTTATCATAAAATCTCGGGGTGTTACATTCTTCCCCCCTTAAAATGAATTTCGCCCTCGTAATTCGTCGGGGTTATACATGGTTTTCTACTTGAAAGTTTATTTAATTGAAACCCATATCGTAAAATGAAATACCAAAACATAACTTTAATAACTAAAGTATGAAACATAACGGTTACCCAAATTAACTAATCAGTGGGTTTCCACATAGGAGAACATATGTTAAAATGTAGATATAGAAGAGAAATCAAACCATCAAGTTCTGATGGAGAGTGGTAGAGAACATGGCTATGAAAAAGACAACAATAACAAAGCCATAAATTTGTGATAATCTAAGGTACTATCTGATTCATCGAATATGAGGGCACTATGACAACATTTGTTTGGTTTTCAAGATCATTTCCCCGAAGTTGATGAATTAAAAGAAATACTTACATGATTTTGGCACCATCTCAATGTTGTTCGTGCCTTGAATAATTTCCACTTCATCTCTTAAAGAAATGAAGTTGAATTTGTTATTCGTGAAGTGTTAGCAGATCATGTGATAGAACGATGGGTCATTCCATCTGTTTCAAACAAATGGTTAGCAAAATTTATCAAACACACATAAGTCCATCTATTGTGAGGTTAATCATATATGATTCCAAAAATGAACTTATACTTCATCTATCATACCGCTTAATAAAATAAAACCAGTTTCTACTAACGAGGGGCTTTCTATAGGACAGTGGTAGGCGATAAAGGCCTGTCACACTTCGGTTGTGGGTTCGATTCCCACAGCCTTGTCCGACGCGACGGGTTGTCGCATGTCCTGTAGGTTGTCCTTTTTCTAAAACTACATAATTATAACATTCCATCAATAATATCGAAATCAGCTCTAGCCTTAAAATAACTTATGTCCAACATAATCCATTTCAAATCTTTAGGCTTATCCAAAATACTCTTGTCCAAGAACATAGTATAAAGAAAACAATTACTAGAAATGTCATCTACCGAGCATGTGAATACCATCATTTATCCCTCATATATCAGAAGATATATCTTTTTGGTCACATTCCAAATATTTGAATACCTTAATCATGTATTTTCATGAAAAAAGAATACCCATTGAACCTTAGTTAAAACATGAATGCTGTCAAAAGTTAACTCTTTCCACATACCAAAATCCCAAAAATTCTATATACTCAAACCATGATATCACTTAGTCCTTATACCAATCATGAGCTCATGAATACTATCAAACAATTTATTTTCTCCTTATCCCTTCATTATATGCATATCTTCTGCTTTCCAAAATATTTGAATCACTTTTCATGATTACCAGTACCATAAAATTATTGAAAACCACAATAGACCAATACATAGATATTCCAAAATTCCACAATACCATAAATGAGATTCCATGATACTATTTTGAAATCCCATTACATAAACACTTAATCATTACACAACATCATTTTCATACTCAACATCACAAATAGTGATTGCATGAGACTTCCCTTTATCCTTTTCCTTAATAGGTTTCTCACATTGATCATCATTAACCCGTGGATTAGGGAATTAATTAGCATAATGTCCCATTTCCTTGCACTTGAAGCATTGAAGTGTTGGTGGAGAGTTCTCTGTAGTCTTTTCTATATTCATATCATTAGGAAACTTTTTCCCATTACTTCGACAATCGTCTGCTCGATGACCTTATTTTCCACACTTAAAACATTTTCTAGTACCTTTTAGGCAATCTCCGTCATGCTTCTTTCCACACATTGAGCATAAAGAAACATTCATCTTCTTTCCACCATTGGTCTGAGATTTCACCTTGAACTCCATCTTTCGTTTCTTGTCAAAATAATTAGATGGATATGTAACACCAACTTCTATTTCAACCTTGATAGCACAACACAAAATTTATTCATATCTACTGAAGTCTCTTATAGCTAATGCCCTTCGAAGACTTGGTTTTAAGCCACTGAAGAATCGATTCGCTTTGCTTTCAGTTTGGATGATAAAGCCAGATGCATACCTTGGAAGCCTTGTAAAATTTTCTTCGTATATACTAACAAATTCATCATCCTTTTTCTTAATCTCAAGGAACCCTTTTTACATCTTTGTTCAAAGAATATGAGGGAATTACTTATTGAAAAATAATTTCTTGAACTCATCCCATTCCATGGAGTCGATTTCACCTTGGGGCCTTGTATTCTTAATTAAAGTACACCATTGATCTGCTTCGCCTTCTAATCAGTAAACAACCAAAATGAATTTTTCATGTTCCGAACAGTGAATTATGGAAAATATATTTTCAATGGTACTGATCCATTGTTCAACAACAAGTGGCTTAGAATACCCACTAAAGGAAGGGGTATGTTGCCTCATGAAGGACTCAATAGAATATTGTTCCCTTCTTTGCTCATTAGGATGTCCAGGATGATTCATAGCATGGGTAAGTATAGCAATAAGATTTTTCACTCCATCTCCCATAATATTGGTTTGTTAAGAAGGAAAATCATTACATTGTCCGTTACATTTATCAACACGGTTCCTTCGGGTTCCAGCCACCATCTAAAACGCAAAAAGAATAGTGTGTGAAGCAAAGATCATGATTGGTAAAACAACATAATAAAAGGGGAGTAACTTCAGTAACTAACATCTTAGGTTTAATGCTAAGATCTTTACCATAATTCTAGGACTATAACCTATACTTATACTTATCCTTAGGGACATCCCTAGACATACTTAGAAATATTTCTAGGGATCTCACTAAAGTTTTTGCATCCTAGTTTCCAAAGGTTAACTAAACCTTTCCTCTGATACCAATTGTAGAGACCCAAATATTGACGTAAATGGACATTACATTACTTTTTCGGAATACTTAATACATAACAAAAATAGACACACAATGATCGTAATAGTTTAGTATCTTTGGAAACTCCGAAAAATAATCTTCTAATCGTGGTGAAAGATCTTCAATATCACCCATAAAGATCTTCCCATTTTGTTTTCTTACCTAAAATCTTTATTTATATCCTGGGGAAAATAAAACATATAAAGGGTGAGATCAAATTCACAGTAAGGTTAATCAGGGGAAAAATAAAACAAATCATATACATTTGAACTTAAAAATATGAACATAATGTTTAAAAATTAAAATCATGAGCAATGACATAAAACATGGATGAAAATAAGGCATAGATCATAAAATAACATTAATCATGATAAAATAGCATGGGAATAAAACTTTTAATTGTGAAAAAACATTAAGCACATGATATTATTTCCATAGTATCCAAGGCATTACTGCCAAGACCATCTTAGTGGACAAAGTCCCTTACTGAATCGGGTTTACATTCCATTCCAGCCCTGTATTACTGAACCAGATTTACTTGACGTTTCAGCCATGTCTATCTCATGATATATAAATCCTTACACAATGAATTGGAGCGAGATATAGTTCCCACCCATCTCATAATGAAATCATTCTTACTTGTGCCACAAAATAAACATACATCATTCAGAATAACCCAACAAATAAAATGGGTTACATAAACATCATCCCATCATCACATAATCCATATAAAAGAATTGGATATAATTTCATAATAAGAAAAGTGATACCATGTAAATAATAGAGACATTATACTTGAAACATACACATATGAAATAATGTCATCTTATATGGAAAATGGTTTTGATAAAGCACTTGAAATGAATTCTTGAGGAAAATATCCTTTCTTCTTGAAAGTCAATTTATTTTAACAAAAAGCCATTAAATTTTAAAAGAAATGGATTTTTTTGAAAATTGTCATGAAATATTTTGGAGGAAGCTTCATGAAAATAGGGCTTTATAAAACCGTAAAAATCCTTTAATGCCGTATAAGTTAAAAAACATTCTTCTCGTACTTTTGCCGAAAATGTCAAAAAGTTCCTCTTGTGGTAAACAAAAGTAAGATTACTTTCATAACATGTGGTAAATTCAAAAATTGATAAAAAGGCCATTAAACATACATGAAAACATCTTTAGAAAATAGGGACATGGATGATAACAAAAACCCTAGTAAATACTTACGAATAAACAATCTCGGATAAGAGCGAGATTGGAAAAGTTATCCCTTACCTTAGGTCTGATATGCTTCATACGTATACAAAACTATTGTATAATGATTTAAATAATTTCATTGACTTATTAAAGAATCATATTCATTTTTATAATATCATATATGGTTTAATTAAGACTTTATATTACCCGTTCTTTTGTAAATCCCATTTTAAAGCAACGTTTTGGGTAAAATCATCTTATTTATCGTACGTGTTTGGACTTGTTGTTCTTGATGTTATTATTACTTATATAATGATTTACTTACCTCCATAATGTAAATCATGATTTATATATCATATATATTCATTATATATCCACCATATACGTGTATTTATAATAGTACATAACATATGGAGGTAAGAACTGAAATGCACCGTTCATGGAGACGGTAAGCCGTACGTACGCATGAACACTAATTTCATTTCTATTTATTATTTTAATGGAATAGGTTTATTATAATTACAGTATAATATCATATATAATATCATTAAATCCATCCTTTATACATCCCACCTAAGGCATTAACGAATCACATCACTTTGAGGGGGCGGTTGTCCGCACTTCCTCAAATGAGATCATCGTATTTACCCACTATGGAAACCATAAAGACTTGATATAACTAGGAAGTAAAGAAGAATAAGGAAATAATAAACATAATATAAATCATATATAAATACAGTTCCATCATAATGTCCACCATGATAGGCAGTAGGAGAAAATCGAACAATCATCGTTTCGTGAGGCGTTAATTTTCCATCCACAGAAACTTTATGTTATTCATCCATTAGATGGAGGTGTGTGTAAGTGTAGTTAGAATAATTCTCATAAAAAAATCCTAGTATATTTAGGATACTGTTTTTGTTACAAAAGAAAGTATTAGAAAGAGTTTAGGGGTTGAAGAAGTAGAATAAAAGAAAACAACTTAAGAGAAACTGTTACCTTTAATTTGGGTAACTTCCTTTGGATTGAACCAAAAGGACTTCTAGGAGTGCCTTCTACCTAATTTAAGGCTTTAATGGGGAGTGGAGGGATGTATATAGATTAATTGGGAAGAGTTTGGATGATCCAAATGGCCTGAGAGGTGTGTGTAATTGCATAGAAGTGGCATCCTTTTATAATGGAGAGGAGGGGCTCTTTAGAAAAGTGTGAAAACATTATTTTATTATAAACATATATTCGATTTAAAGAGGTAAAAAACAAATTAATGTCTAATATAAGATGACTCATATTCGAAATAAAATCATCAAATAGGAATTGGATAGGTTTTTGATAATATTTTAATCATTATAATCTTATTTATTTAAATCATGTATTAATGAGGTAAATACTACATCATTATTGTGTCATAAATAATTTAATTTATTTGATGTCTAAAAATTATAAAAAAAATACAAAAATGTAGGAAATATTTTTATATTTCCAATGAATATTTATAGTCGAAAAGATAATTTATATATCTCCTTATAAAAACTAATTACTAAAAGATTTTTGTTAATGCCAATTTTTTCTTTACATTAAATTAATTAATCTAATGTGTCATTGTCATTCATAAGTGGCTACATGGGGTCCCAAAATTGACCCAAGGATGAACGTGGTCGGCCATGACTCATCCAATAAGGTTAGGACAAGTGTCAAGGTAATTTTGAATTATTATAATATTCTTTTAACTTGAATTACCCTATTTTCCTTTAACCGCAGTAAATAAAAATTACCGTAGTTACTATTCATAATATCAAAAAAAAAGTAACCTCTTAACATAATTTTTACCCACTCATTCCAAATATGGAATCCATTTTTCAAAATTCAAAACATAGAAGTTGCAGAAATTAATTTAAAATTAATTTCATTGTTAAACAAACGGGTTTTAATATTTAAAACATTGCCAAAGATTGAAATGTTTTTACCTATGAATTCAATGTAAAATTAATGATAATGACATACATTATATAAAATGATAAAAATATATTATATTTATACTTTAAGACCATTCAATTTTTTAATTTATCCATATAAATTTTTGGGATGAAAAAAATAGTTTTTAATTAAAATATAGCGTGTTTTTACTATTCATCAAAATATGAAAGTTACCTGAATAATATGAAAAATTTATCCAAAGTAAATTTTTATATCCTGATTCAAAAAAATAATTTTATTTTTTCATATTTAACTTATAAATATTTCAAAAAATAGATTTAAAATGGGTGCTCCATTAAAAGGCGGTAAAACTGCATTTTTTGAAAAATTCTTCTTTTATCCGAAAAACTGATTTTGTTTTCATACCTCATTCTAGAAAATGTGTGAGATGAATTATAATGTTATAAAATTCAAAATTCAGTTAATAATATTCCTAAGATCTAGTTTATAATATTATAATAATATATCATTGTTTAGTGAAACCCAGTATTGTGTACTACACACGCTATCGAGGAAGGTTGTGATTGCGTGTAATGCAAGAAAAGTTAGGGTTGCGTGTTGAGCAAGACTCCTTTGCTGTATCGTTATAACAGAATCCAACCATTTTTCATCTATAAGTTGAATATATATATATACACTCAATGTTGTGTAGAATGAATATTATCAAATGAACTTGAAATTGTGTGTAACACAATCTAAGAATAATGTTGTGTATACTGTAAGCTAATACAGTGTTGCGTATAGAACAAGATAGTCTTGGTGTAGCATAAAACACATGAAATAAAATAAATTAAAAGAATACTTATCATAAAATCTCGGGGTGTTACAGCCAAGGCACCAAAGGATAGAAATAAATACCGAAGGGTTTTGAAAAAAAGTGGGGGATGATTTACCCTTTAATAAATAAACCAAAAAATTAATAACCAAACCTTTCAATAAATGATGCATGAATAAAAGTAAGACAACTAACAATATTATGAAACTCAAAACCACATCAAAGTGATCAATAACATAAGACCAAAAATTATCAAATTAAACAACAGGTAATCAACTAAATACTCTCAATAGGACACACGACTCCATGATCCACAAGCTCTATGCTCGATAATCACTGAACATCCTAAGTATCACGAGACAGTGCTAAACACATTTAAACCATTAACTTTTCCCCTATCCAGAAAGATAGCATATGAAAAATTACTAAAGTCTCAAAAAAGGGGTGAGTATAAAGCATATTATATTTTCCTCAATTACTTACCTACTCATGAAACTAGGATAGAAGAGTTAGAAACATTTTTATAAAATAATTTTTATAAATAATTTCCTCAAAATAGTTTACAACTAAATACAAACAAGTTTCCAAAACCATTTATGACCAAAAGCATACAAGTGAAATTGAAACCAATTTTTCCAACAAGTTGTTTTTCTAGAGAAAAACTAAACAAAACCTTAAAAACATTTCTCAATTTTCTTTTGGAATACCCACTCCATTACACACATCCACACAATAAACCATGCATGCTATGTTATGACAGTTCCATACTCATGAGCGGTTTCTCATCGATCTTCCAAGTCTTCACAAGGTAACATTTTCCCATGTGCCATTAAAACTTTGTCACTAAGAACAAGGTCATATTTCAACCAAGACCCATATATGAAACATTAACACACACCACATATTCCCAACAATCATGCCAGAACAAAGATTTCCATAAAAACACCTTTTTATTGAAAACCATTTCCCTCAAAACTATTTCAATTCCAAATCATATAAGTGTGAAACCATTTCAATAAAACACAATTTTTTTGAAATCCATTTATATTGAAAACCCCTTTTACATCATCCATTTATAAATTTCAAAAAATCCATATTATAAAATTATCATTTTAAATTTAATAAACTAAACCCCTTTGCACAACAATTCACCCAAATCACACAATTTCACAAAAACCATAAATCACCAGTAAAGAGGTTTTATTTGTTTATTTACACAATAAATTTCATTTAAATAAACCAATTTGAATCTAATACAATCAATTATAGAAAGATGAGTCAAGAGAGAAGCCAGAAACCTTGATGGTTTTGACAAAAACCCCCAACAAATGAAGAACACACAAGCAAACCAGGTCGATTCTCCAAGAACCCACCTTAGATCTCTTCTCCTACCATGAGAAAAAGAAAAATCTCATCATATTTGCAATCCAAAAACCAGATCTACCCATAAAATTAATATATCTAAGAAACCAAGGAAAATGAATAAGTAGATCTATGTTGATCTATGAAACCAATCAATAACGGTGAAGAATAATCACATACCTTAAGAATCCTGCTTCGATTCACCAAGGGAAGCCTTCAGATCGACTTAAAAAATGCTTAAGAGAGGTTATCCTACCTTCAAGGATGAGAAATCCTAAGTTATGGCTACATAAGAGTAAAAACGTGCCACATAAAGGAAAAAACATGTGAGATCCACATTTTTAGGATCTCACATAAACCCTCAGTAGGGTTAGTTCACATGGTTAGAAAAACACTCCGCTAACCGTGCATCATCTACTACCTAGGCAGCCCATCAAACGACCTTCTAACATTGTTTCCCTAACTGTACACACACCGTTCTGAAGCTCCCATCCTCATACTTTCCATTTCGCATGTTTTGGCCACACAATTACAAAATTTGTTCACCTCTCGTGAGCATCCCTTTAGCTCAAAAAACATTGCCAAAGTTCATCCAAATCTCCCAACTATCATCCTTACACTTTATAACCATAATAAAAATTAATATAGGGTTACATACCAGAAACTATGAGTACAAAATTATCCCCACCATTGGTCTTTCCATCCTCTGAATGTAGAAAATCCTCACCGATCTGAAAGAATTCCAACCATTTCTCCATCATCTCATTCTCACGTTCCCAAGTCTATTCTGAAATCTAACCATGATGCCATAAAATCCACACTATACCGATGATTTTTTCACAAAAGTCTTTATTTTTCTTATCCACAATCCTCACCAGGATATGTACCAACAAAGCATCTAAATCTAGGTTAACGTGATCCCATATGATCACATGGTCCGGATCCGGTTGATACTTTTTCAATTAAGATACAAGGATGACATTATACACTGAACTAAACTGTGGTGGTAATTCCAAACGATATGCCACCTCTCAAATCCATTAAATTATCTCTAAAGGGACAATGTATATAGGAGATAACATTCCATGCTTCTCAAAATGACTATGTCCATGTCTTGGAGAGATCCACATAAACACATGATCACTCACAAAAAATTACAATGGCCTTCGATGGTGATCCACCTAAGATATATGATGACTATGAGATGTCTCCATCCTCTTTCTGATCAACTAGATCTTCTCAATTGATTATTTGAGAAGGATCGTCCCAACTATTGAAGTTTCCCCTATTTCCACCAAACATACTAGAGAATGAAATGGACACCCATATAGTGCCTCAAATAGAGCCATGTATATCGAGGCCTGATATTTGTTACTATATGATAACTCTACTAAGGGTATATTCTCCTCCCAAAATCCACTAAAATATATTACACAATCTCATAACATGTCTTCCAACATTTGTATCATCCGCTCAAATTTACCATCTATTTGTGGATGATACGCCATGCTCATAGTCAACTGTGTCCCTAGGGATTGTTGTAAGGATTTCCAGAAACGAAATGTGAACCCCAAATATCTATCTGAGATGATTGAAAATGGTACTCCATGCCTCTTTACCAATTCTTGTGTATATATTATTGACAGATCCTCCACCATATGAGTTTCACGAATTGGTATGAAATGGGCCGACATGGAAAGCCGATCCACTATTACCCAAATAACATCGTGTTTCCAGACCATTCTTGGAATACCTATAAAAAAATCCATTGCTATCTGCTCCCATTCCCACACTAGGATAGATAAAAACTACAACATACCCGCTGGTCACTGATGCTCTGTTTTAAATTACTAACAAGTTAAGCACTGCGAGACGAACTCAGCCACCTTTGTTTTCATGTCATTCCACAAAAACTGTTCCCCTGACGCCTTATACATGTTTTGTGTACCTGGATGTACAGTCCATTTTTAATGGTGGTAATCATGAACGAGTTTTCCCTTAAAATTCATTGTTACAACCATCTGATCATTGAAAGACAATACTAAATTCCCATTAAGCTTCTAGCCCTCAATGGTCTCCCCATCATTTAGTTTTGAACTCATCATTAGACATTTGGCATCAGATGTTTGTGCCACTATAACCATATTTATCAAATCAAGAACAAGTATAGCTAAAAAAACCTTCACATCACCTTGGTATTCACATTCCACATTCATGTCAGTTAGGACCGACATCATCCACCATTAATCTGACGCTTCTTTCCTAAACTAATCATATGAATTTTTACTCAATGCATATGCCACTAAATTTCCATTACCTGGTGTATACATCAAGCAAAGTCAAACATCTAAAGATACTCCATCAATCTCCTTTTCCATAGATTCCAATCTAACTATGAGAAAATTTGTTTCAAGATTTTGCGATCCATAAACACAGTAAATTTCTCTCGAAAGAGATAATGTTTACAAGATTTCAGTGAATGGATAATTGAATCTAACTCTAAATAATGTGTCGGGTAATTATTCTCATTAACACTTAACTGGATAGAACCATAAGAAACCACATGGTCTCCTTGCATGAGAATGCCTCCCAACCCCGATCCCGAAGCTTCACAACACTCCACATACCCCTGTGCTGATTTTGTAATGATCAAGATAGGTGTTGTTGTAATATGAACATTTACATCATGGAAATATATATAGATTCCTTCATCCATTGGAATGGATAATTTTTCTTTGTCATAGCTGTCATTGGAGAAGCTATTCGTGAAAAATCACACACAAAGAATTAGTAGCAGCCAGCTAGACCAATAAAACCTTGTATCTAGAAGACGTTCGTCAGTGGTTTCCACAAGATAACAACTTATATATTTTCTAGATCAATATAAGCTCCTTTTTAAGAAATGGAATTTCCATGAAAACATACTTCGTGTATAAAAAAACACTTTGATAATTTGGCATAAAAACGATGATCTATCAAGATTTGTAACACTATTTTATGTTGTTCCTCAAAGTCATGCATTATCTTTGAATACACCAAAATGTCATTCACATAAATCATAAAAAAAAGAAAGCAGATATTGCTGAAATATCCGATTCATTAAATCCCTGAAGACCTTTGGTTTATTCGTTAGACCGAAAGGAATGGCTTCATATTCATAGTGTCCATATATTCTTCTGAAAGCTGCCTTTGGAATATCCTACTTCTGAAATCACAATTGATGATATCCTGATCACAAGTCAATCTTATAGAACCACTAAGCTCCCATTAATTTGTCAAATGAATCATCAACACGTGGGAGTGGATATCTATTCTTTATCATAACTTGGTTAAGCTTATGATAATCAACACATAGTTGAAGAATTCCAAATGCCTTATTCATGAACAAAACCATTGCTGCCCTCGAAGACGTACTTAGTCTAATGAAACCCTTTCTCTCCAGCTCCTCCAACTGCACTTTTAATTCCCATAACTCTATTAGTTCCATCCCGAGAATTTCTTGAGAAATACATCTAGAAATTGATCCACAACTACTGGAAAAATAATTTCCTCAATCTCTTCCATTGATGCCAAAGTCAACACCATTAACTGGTAAGAGATCATTCCCACCATTGGTTCGAACAATCTCTTTTCACCATTCATTACCATC
Organism: Viscum album; assembly: GCA_963277665.1. Taxonomy (NCBI): domain Eukaryota; kingdom Viridiplantae; phylum Streptophyta; class Magnoliopsida; order Santalales; family Viscaceae; genus Viscum; species Viscum album. The sequence goes on along the minus strand of OY728165.1, from coordinate 1,332,881,509 downwards.
CTCTCTCCTCTGAAGAGTTTCTCGATTCCATCCACAATCTTGAAAATAACTGTTCTCCTATAACATACAATGTAAGCCTTAAACATTTTCAACCAATCTATACCCATGAATACATGATAGACATCCAAATCTAATATGTCAAAGTTCAATTTCAGCTTGGCTCCATCAACAGTTATAGAACTTGATATATACATGAAGGCTTGACATTATCTTTCACCGAGAGGAGTTTTAAGTTTTAAAAAAGGAGGAATCACTTCCAAATTTAATCATAGAAAATCAACAACACAAGAAAAAATGAAAGAATGCGATGCTCCTGTACCAAAGATCACTTGCAAAAGGATTGAAATAAAAATAATTGTATCTATCACCGTAGATGGTCCAACCTGATCATTGACAATCATCTGCTCAGTTCCATATAATTGCTTCATCGCTACACTATTCTCCTTATTACATTGCAAAGATTGCCCTAGTAACAGAGTCATGGTATTCCTAGAATCCCCATGGTTAGATCTGCTCTACCGCTGAGACTGATTCTGCTTTCCCTTCCCTATCTAAGCATATGATGCTTGCGACACCAGAGAAGTGTCTCGAGCACCTGACCTTGGAGCTCAATGACAATAGCATTGAATATGTTTAATCTTGTTGTATTTATGACATGATCTATTTTGTTCTATACACTCTCACATTATGTGGTCAAGAAATCCACATTGAAAGTAACCAGCTTTGCTCTAGGATCATGGAGGAAGGATCACTGATCCTACGATCTGATTCTGATTTCCACCTACACATTGGAAATAGGGATCCCTTTCTCACTTATTCCCAGAGGTTGAGTTCCCACCATTTCTTTTAGGTGTCATCATACCTCCTCCCATAGATCCTATGAAATCAAATTCATCCACAGTTACTCTAATCACCATATCTGTATAATCCTTAATATAGAACACTATAATCTTCAATCGAATATCTTGTTGTATCCCCGATTTGAAGATGCATGCCTTCAAAGACGCACGTGATGCAACCTATTGTGAAAAACAGATTTAATTCATGAATTTAGAAGCATAATTTATGAAATAAATACTTTTTTATTTCATGATAAATAAGTACGCCATTTTCTACATCTTGAGCATGTGGGGATAGATTTTTTGGTTGAAAATTTCCACAAAATCATCCCATGTAAGGCCATCATCCAATTTAGCATGCATCGCTAAATCCCACCACTAGCATGCAAGATCCTTGAGCATATATGTCTCCATATTGAACTTTAGCACTACTGGTGTGCTGATGAAGTCAACGACACGATTCATCTTACTTAGCCACACCTCCGCCTTGTCGGGTTCAGAATCACCCCAAACGTTCGGTGGATTCTTCTTCATGAATTGGATTGTACGATCCACATGTCATGGCCCAATCCTCCATTTGCACATATCCTCAGCTTTAAAAGCCTAGTAAATACTCTGAACTAGCTCTTGGTTCACCCATGGTTCATGTGAAACCACATTCTCCATAGCTTCTTTAGGTTGGTTTCGACGACGCCTACCAGGTTCCATTTTCCAAACCAACAAACAAGTCAATCAATCTCACTCTCTAGAACTGATGGCTTAGAATTTCAAATTCTATCACATCAACTATCACAACATTATTTTCCAAAAACAACATTTTTCCCATGTTCAACCATTTTTGAAAACATTCAACATGTTTCGAAAGTTAATCCATTTTCAAAATAGCATAAGAATTCCCTTTTTCAAAACCATTCATTTTGATAAATATTTCATATTTTTTTTTCAAAAATCAACAATTTTCACCACATGAATCATTCCTAGAAATTATCTATTCACTCTTAGTGGGATGTCATTCCTCTAAAATGCATTTCATGCTCATATCATTGGCTAAACCCATGAAAATGAGATTCCTATATCCTGAAAGTGTCTCCAAAAAATTATATACCCAACTCCCTAGTAACATGAAGTTCATCATAAAAGGGTTAGTTATGTCCTTTTATTCTATACATTTCATGTTCTGACAATCTTACTCCTATCTATGATTTCAGCACAAATGATAGACAAGAAGGAATTTCAACTCTAATTCCCAGAATAGTGATGAGTACTAGTTAGGCAAATACCAAACAAGCTGATAAAATTTAAACCTCAAAGGAAGGACCAAACTGCTACCATTTGTAAGAATCGACTAATTTTCATTGGATTGAGAGTCCCATGAGTCATTACATGGACTTAAGAAGCATCCCCAAGACACCAATGGTTTTTAATAAAAGCTGAAGGGTTTCAAATAAAACTAGGGGACGATTTACCCTTTATGAAATAAGCCAACAATCTAACAAGAAAACCTTTCACAAAATGATGTAGGAATAAAAGTAAGAAAACTAACAACTTCATGTATCTCAAAACCACATTAAAGTGTGCAATAGTAGAATACCAAAAAATTATCAAAGTAAACAATTGATATTAAACTAAATAATATCAACAAACCCTGAGAATCTATGATCCAAAAGATTCAAGATCCACAATCACCGAATAGCCCAAGTATCATGAGGTAGTGCTAAACACATGTGAAACATTACCTTTTCCCTTATCCTAGATGATATCATCTGAAAAAGTACCAAAGTTCCAAAGAAGGGGTGAGTATAAAACTCAGTAGGGTTTCCATAATGAATTCCCTACTCACTCCACTAGAATAGAAGATTTAGCAACATTAACATAAAGTATTTTACAGAAAACATTTCCTCAAAATAGTTTATAACAAAATATAAACAAGTTTCCAAAATCATTTATAACCAAAATCATAGAAGTGTAAATTAAAATAATTTTTCCAACATGTTATTTTTCTAGAAAAATAACTTAACAAAACCTTAAAACAACTACTCAATGTTCTTTTGGAATACCCAATCCATTCCACACATCCACAAAATCAGCCATGTATGCTACGTTATGACAATTCCATACTCATGAATGGTTTCTCATTGATCAGCCAAGTCATCCCAAGGTAATTGTTTCTCATGTGACATTAACCCTTTGGAACCGAGAACAAGGTTATATTTCAACCAATACCCATATATGAAACATGGACACACACCACATATACCCAATTATCATGCTAAAACAACCCTTAAAAACCTTTTTTTTTGAAAACCCTTTCCGTCAAAACCATTTCAATGCCAAACCATTTCAATAAAACACCATTTTTTATTGAAAACCATTTCTATTGAAAACGAATTTTCCACAAACCATTTAGAAATTACATAAAATGCATAATTTAAAAATATCTTTTTAAATTCAAGAATCTAAACCCCTTTGCACAATAATTCACCATGATCACAAAATTTCACAAAAACCATAAATCACCACTAAAAAAGATTTATTTCTTGATTTTAACAATTTATTTCATTCAAATAAACCATTTTTAATCTAAGATAATCAATTATATCAAGAGGTGTTGATATATAATCCACCTACCTTGAAGGTTTTGACAAAAAACCCCAACGAAAGACGAACAATCAAGAAAACCTGGTCAATATTTCAAGAACCCACCTTAGATCTATTCTCCTATCAAGAAAAAAGAAAAATATCCTCATATTTGGCATCTAAAAACCTAGATATACCCGTAATAGGCATAGATCTATGAAATCAAGGGAAAGGGATATGTAGATCTATGTAAATCTATGAAACTGATGAAGAATGGTGTAGAAAGATCACATACCTCAAGAATCTGGCTTCATTCCACCATGGGATGGCTTCAGATCGACTCCAAAATGCATGGGAGAGGTCCTCCTACCTTAAAGGAAGAGAGATACCATGTTAGGGCCATTAAGGATCCAAAAAATTCCACATAATGGAAAAAAACATGTGAGATCCACTTTTTTTGGATCTCACTTAAACCATTCACACAGTTAGTTCGCATGGTTAGGAAAACGGTGCACTAACCATGTGTTAGCTACTACCTAGGCAGCCCCTCGCACGACCTCCACACACAGTTTCCCTAACCGTTATCACATTGTGCTAAATCTCTCAACCTCAAACTTTCCATTTCACACGGTTTGGCTGCACAGTTAGAAAAACCATGCGCCTCCCATGCAACATTCTTTTAGCTCCAAAAACATTTGCAAAGATCTCCTAAATCTTCCAACTACCACACATAGTCATTATAACCATAAAAATAATTATTTAATGGTTACATACCAGAAAATAGGGTTACTATAGGATGTGATCCAAAAATCAATGAGAAAGACATTTGGTGAGCATTAGTGGAGGATGGTACATAACGTATTTCATTATAAAAACAAATTAATTTTAAATTTGTATTTTGTTAAATGTGTAAATTTATTTATGTAGAGTTAGATATATTTTTTTATTGTGTCTGAGGTGTAGAAGAAGATATACATTGATATACTATATGAAAAGTGGTTAGTTTGTGATATTACTGGATTTCATTGATATAATCTTTTATTATTTTAATTAATATATTATATAAATATATAATAGTTTTTACTATTTTTTATTAATAAATTACCTAAGAGTTATATAAAGAAGTTAATTTTTAGATGATAGAGATCCAAGATCATTCTAAATTTGTAGAAGTTTTTATTGAGTGTCATAACCCACACCACTCACACTTTGTTGAGAATTATCCATACTTGGGGGATGGTACCTAGAAAGGCTAGGTGACTAATATATGTTCACGATCTATATTGAAAAATTTATACAATGGTACAATTATTTCATCATTAACTACCATATGAGATATTCAGTAAAGGTCATAGTCTTGCTATCCTCTCCATATTGATGACCAGTTGAAATATTAGGATAAGATCAATGGGGTGATAAGGATAAACACTAAATTGTTCATGATAATGAATGTCTTGAATGATGATAAGTTATAGGATAATTGGTGATCGTATAAGGAAATGTATTCCATTTCATGTTATTAGGGAAAGAGTTCCATATATATTCAAATATTTAGACTCTTATCAATGACCCCTATTGATGATCCCCTATAGATTATGCCCCATAATAGTAAATTATGTATTAATATTTTTATTTGAACCAAATAATATAATAAGAGTTTTAAATATTTCAATAAATTTATATTTATTTTAGTAGTTTTTTTCATTTGATGAATTTTATGTATATTATTTATTATCTATTATTTATATTTATAACCTTTTATATATGGATCATTATAGATGGACATTAAATATCACTAATTGTTTACATTACCTTTTTTTTATCTCATCCACTATATGTAAAAAATAATTCGGTTTATTAGTATATTTTATAAAAGATAAGATCGTTTCATATATATTTACATATATTTAAATATATATATATATCATAATTAATTGTGATGAATATAGATAATTATGATGCCTGAAATGACAAATAACTTGGGTCCATAAGAATTAAGCTATATTGTAAGGGTAATGGGAATTTAGAACACTATTAGGGGGTCAATCAGTGGTTACAAAAAACACCAAATCTGAAAGTCATTTTCTGATTATCCATTAGTGTGAAGGATCCAAAATGAAATGGTGTGATGATGAGGGATAGAGTGTGAAAGAGAATACATGACATAATCATTTTTACAAGGTTCCTTAACACTTTATATTGAGTGGAAAATCCTTAGTGAGAAATAATTTTTCACATAATGAATGTTATTTTACTATTATGAAATAGAATATGGACTTTACCATAAAAATAGTCCTAAAATCCAAGTATAATAAATAAATATGTGTTTCACCAAGTCAATCAATCTCAATTTACCTTGTTCAAGTTCCATAGAAATTTGGTTCATGTGTGAACCATTTTTTTCTTCTAATTTTAAATAAAAATATCATTGGATTGCTACCAAAAATATGTAGGTAGTTATATCACAGTTTTATCATTGTTTTAAATTATTGAAACTCATAATACTTATAGTAAACTACATTTTCTTAACAATTGAATGAGTATTTTGGCATGACAGCTAGATCTCAGAGATATGGAATATATTTCTCTCTATATAATTAAATTGACTAATAGATTTTAAACTATCATTGTGGAATGTAAATCATCCTCATGATACAATATATTTAATTCACATGTTTCATTAAATAACTAATTTTTCATAAAAATTTATATTATGACATGGAATACTTTGCATCCATATAGTGTCATGGATTTTGGCATAATTTCCTCATAATTATTAAGTAGTGAAACAAAAAATTATCTTGGGCTCCCCATCATAACATAACTTGATATATATGACTCCTAAAAAACCACTTCAAAATTTAACATATATTAATAATAGAATAGCAATTTTATTAATATTATCCTTTTCCTTTTATTCAACATTAGCATTGTGTAATAACACCATTTACATTATAATGTGTTCATACTGAGGAAAATATCATTCCTTTTAATTCAAACTCAGATCCAATCTATCTCTAACTCATCCATGATATTGTTGTTAAAAAATAAAATATGAAGACACCGATAAAAATAATCACTGAACTATATCAAGAAACAAGTCATAGTAATCTTCAAGTGCATATGTAATCTAAAAACAACACTATAAGATAAAATGGTGTTTTAGACTCCAACTCTCAATATAAATATTAATACTATATTTAACATGTATCAATTGAAATCAACTCATATATCCCCCAATATCAATTAAATTTTAAAGGATCCTCAATATGCAACTCCACAACCTAATCATCATGGGTACTTTAATCGCCTCATTTAGATTTTTTTTGGAAATATATAAATCAAAATATGAGAAATTATCCAAGATTTATCTACCAACACTTCACAGTCCCCCTATATGGGAAAACATCTTCTTAGCACCCTTGATATGCACTTGAAAAAAAATTATAGACTCTCTACCATTTCATTAAGATATTCTTTTATATTCTCTATCTTTTTGATAAATTCAATGTTATTAAAAGGAAAAAATATAAAATTTGTATAGATTCTGTAAAGAATACACTCTTGACATTGAAAAGTTGATTTCACAATGATTATCACCACCAATCATTAATGGGTATGAAACAACCACCCTTAGGTATTAAAAATATGACTTTATCCACATCATCTAGGTTGTTTCTTTTAATGTACGAACATACTCAGATTTTATTGTGATTAAGGTGACTGGATATTTATCCTTATAGTTACAGGAAATGCATTTTCCTCTATTAATGAATTTACCTTCATTAGTTGACCTTCAATAAAAAAACATTACCTACATAACCCACATAAAAATATCCATAAAGGTTAAAGGATATGTATTTTTCATACCTCAATATATAAGAAAGGGTTTGTTTGATATAGTAGAAGTAATTTTTTATTTCAATAGGATATTACTATTTTGGATTAATTTGAACTCAAGCTCAATGAGTAAAAATAAATTTATTGTTTGGTCTAGATATTTTCATGTGGATATAGGCTAGTAATAAGGATTATAAACTCCATTTATTCTATACTCTTTCCATCTTCATCTATAGATATCTCTATCCCAAATTTTAGAGGAATAAATACCTATCTCAATTCCTCTTTTTTAAACTCCTTACATAATTCTAAAATGTACTTTTCTTATGAAAATATATAAAAACAATTGTGTTCATAACTCATAATACCAAGAGTAATTTCATCTCACTTATCATAGAAATATCAAAGTGTTTCTTCATTTGGAAAGAAAATTCCTCATAAGTTTCATCCTTTTTTCTAGATAACATATTGTCTTTGAGATAGAAAATAATAATTAGTGAATTTTTAATTTCAATTAAGATAAATATGGTTTTCCACCATTCCCCTATTGAATTAAATTCTTAGTAAAATATTTTCTAGTTCTGAATACCTTGATTGATGAAATTTTTTTATAAAAAATTATTTCTTTATATTTTTTGAATAACCCTTTTTAAAATTTGATGAGGAGGAACCAACATGAGACTTAATTTTTAAAATGGGATGGAGAAAAGTTTTATGCACCACAAATTTTTATTGGATAGGGGGAACCAATAAAAAATGTTCTAAATGGAGAAAACAAGATCCTAAGATAGCCATAGAGCCCAGGAATCCATTATTCACCATGGTTTGTTCCTAATACTACCCATGTATTGTCCATGCTATGCTAGATGCAACCCTCTTTCATACTTTCACCTCAAATCATATCCCACAAAGGCACTGAAACCATCATGTAAGACCACTTCACTAATGAATCATTGAATCCTAGAGAGGTAGAATATTAGGGAGACATCACTGGATTGAAAGAAACAAGAGAAAAATAAATAAAGAATCCATATTGTTGTAGAAAACACATACATTCACAAAAAATTGACACAAACCCCCAAAACCATATAACATAAAAATAAACCGAAAATAGGTATGAAACCATATCAGTCCAACAATAGAGTTCCAAGTCACCATGGGTCCCAACACACCTAATAGAGATAGTATAAATTCACTACAGACCATGTTTAAATATTATAGGTAAACATGGATGGAGGTTCCAAGATAAATATAGAGTAAAAAACAATAAAAACATCTTAAATAAAATTGATAATAAGTGGAATGTGATAAATGATGATGCTAAAATTTTGAGGCCCATTTAAAACACCAAAAACCATTGACAAACATTCTTAAACCCATATAAATTATTATATATAATTTCTACTTTGGAATAATCACTATCAAGTATAAAAACGTTTGGTTATTCAATATATTGTTCTTCCCGGAGTTCACCATTAAAAAAACATCCACTTAATGTAATTTGGAATAATTTATAAGTCATATTAATGCATATCATAAGAAGTTATTAGATCATTTTAGGCCTTATAAGTAAAAAATAAGGCTCATCACAATATATAACCTCAATTTGATAGTATCCATTGCATAAAAAACTCTTTTCTATTATAGTACTCCCTCAAATATATAAAATCGTTTAAAAATATATAGAAAATTAACCAACCTCCTTGAATAAATTTTTAAAATCTAATAGAGTGTTATCTATGGAATTCCTTGACTTTACTAACTTCACCTCATGGTTCTTCACCTCATCATTCTAAAAAATCAAGTTTGATGTGGTAATCTAAATTATCAAGTCACTATATTTATTTATTTTCTTGAGATTAACTATCATATATGAAAAAAAACTCTCTCTTATTAATATTATTTATTTTTAGGTATCATGGGATTTTTTAAAAGATTAATTCTCCTTTATCAAACCAGTATTATCCTTTTATAATATCTTGTTTTTTTCAAAAACATACTAAAATATCTGTATTTAATTGAAATTCATTTATCAGTTTCTGATATTAACATTCCCCATTAGTCATTATTATTCAATTTACTGTTACATAGAATTTTTCGATTTGATAATAAAATCTTTGAATCCATAAACCTCACAATCATCCTCATCATTTTCACTTCCCCACTAATAATTATGTCATCGTGTTTTGAGGTAACATCACTTTTCCCTGATGTGTTGAACTTTTTGTTTCATTTAAAGTAATTCCCATCATTTCATGCACTTTCCACCTTTCTTATCCTTGAAGTTATTTGAAATTTATTATTACTTTTTCCCTATTATTCCTCTCGTAAAAAATTGTTGAATAGTGTACAATATTACCAAAATTGAAACACTTAAAAAGAAATTTACCCTTTAATTTATAATTTCATTATTGATTAAATTTTTAGTAGAATTAAAAACATTAACATAAATAAATGTAATCATATTTGGCATCAATTTCATTTTTTTGATACTTATTATGATCAAGATATTTTATCATTTTGAAGCTTCAAAAGTCATCTACTCAGATTTTACCTTTATTTATAAGGTTTCAATTCTCCTAATTTTATAGGATATCAATATATTGTTGATATTATAAATAGTATACTCATAAAATACTTATTTATAATGGTTAGAAATATTTGAATCAAATTTATCTAAAATAATCATCATCAATTTCTTTACCAGCAAGGAATCCTTAAAAATTTATTTATATCTTTGAGCCGAGCTTACAATTTTCTTCACTAAAATGAATAATTAATCCAATAAATAATCTTATTCCATTTAAATATCTATAAATTTATATTTTAAGGTTTGTAGGCATGAATATTTCACTTTCTTTTCTCCCTCACAGATGCCATAGAATTTCTTCAAAATTCCATTTGTTTCCTTCAATATCATAACTAATGTCGAATCCTTCGCTAAGAAGGATGGGAGTAATTAATTTTGAACATTACCATATGATTTAATATCATTCCTATACATAAAATTATAAGATAATACAAATTTAGTAATATGTACTGCATTACTATTAGAATTAAGAACATCTGAGCCTAAACAAAGTTGTTATGGAAGCTTTTAATCCATCTATTGGTGGAATACATTACCATGGAATATCAAAACAATTTTTTTGTATATGGTGTTCTTAATTTACATAGATGTCATCATTTAAAGAAAAATTAATAGTAAATAATAAAAAAATATCCATGTTAAAATAACATGAAGTACTATATCACACTATAATAATAATTATAAGGCCTTGATGAGATTAGGCTACAGTTGTGGGGATGAATTAGTGGTTACGAAAACACCAATTATAATAATTATTCTCTATTTATATGATAATGTAAAATATCCTAAAATAAATAGACTGATGGATAGATATAAATTGAGAAATAAAAAACAATAAATATGGGGGTTTCAAGGCTCACCCATTATTTTTATTGACAAGATAATCATTGATTGAAAATTACTTTTTTATTATCAAGACACTTTTAAGGAAAAAGTGCGAAAACACAAAAAATATATAAAAAAAGAGAAAAACACATGTAGAAAAGAACTAGAACCAACTGTCGGACATGCCACACCCCATGAAATATTCCATGATAAGAAGCCTTCACCAACATAGGACCCTTCAGCAAGCAGTCCCTGCAGAATGCATGGGAATGTTACCGATGGCCAAGCCATACCCTCTCAAGACTACCAATCCAAAAGGCCCGCACCAGTGAAGACTTTGTGCTCTGATTCCCTTCTGGAGCAGGTCCAATTAGAGATCTGGAAATATGTACCAAGCCTCCAAACAAAGGCAGACGAAAAGAATAACAAAAATATAACACAATGTGCATAAGAAAACCTCTCAAGCCGCCTGACCAAGATAGCCAGCTTAAACCTAATAATTAAAGAGAAACTTAATATTACATGAATTCCCCTCCCTAAAAAGTTTCCAGGATAACGATGAAACTTGATGGTTGGAAACCTCTAGCATTCTCTTCTCCAACTCAGAAGCAAGTTGATCCCAGGTCTGAATGTACTCCTCAACACTGATTTCCCTTCTGTTAAAACCTCCAACTAGAATTGAGTCCGGAATGTCAATCCATGATAGTTGTTCCTAATTGAGATACACCTCTAGCTTCCTCCACATCATTTTGGCTTCCTCCTCCTCTAATGCGTTGAGCATCTAGAACTGCTCAATCCCTTCTTCTTCAGTGATAAATAGGAGAATCAAGTATTCCTCCTTTTCTCCTGGACCATGCTGGTGCAGATACTCCATTTAGATCTTCATGTCATTCAAATTCTTTGCAGAGTAGGTCCGCAAAGGTGGGGGTAGTGATTATTAGTCCTTCTTCCCCTTATTCTTTTTGAAACTCATCCTGTTCTTTGGAATTGAGGCCTCTTCAGTCGAATGGTCCAGTTCACTCTTATTGGATTCCCTCATGCCAACCCCCTCTCCCTCACCTAGTGCAATGTGTTCCAAATTCACATTATCCTCCGATAGACCTTCAAATCTATTAAATAGGGGAACTGAGGTCTGAATCACACCCATAACCCTTCTCTCACCCACCATTTGTAACTCCCTTCCAGGTGTAGAACCACTCCCACCCAAATGGTTATTCGGTGTACCCAAGCCAGCCTCCCCAGCAAGAAATATTTGGCTAACTGCCTCAGCATGGCTAGAATATAAGTAGCCATGCCCCATGAATTGAGGTTTTCTATTAGTTTCCTCTAAAGTCACCTCATGGCTTAAAAAATCTACTTGCACCATAAGACCTTCCTCATTGAGATCCCATTGAGAAGCACCTGCAAGGCTATCCTGGTCGGACCTGCCAGTTGCATTACCAATCAAAAAAATGTATTTCCTACTCACTCCATTGAGGATACTTAAAAATATTCAAAAGACATCGTGGAATTTCAACTTAGGAGGCAGATCAAGTGGCTGCACCAGCCTCACCTAACATCCAGCACCTACGATCAGTGGACCCGAGCCAACTGAATTAACACATGCATCATGTTCATCCTGGACCACACCATCATCATAGACAACCTGAGAAATGCCTGATAAATCATTTCCTTCAGGGGATCTATTGTAGGGTTCTCCACCATGTTCTTCCACCAACGAGTTCACCACCGTGTTATTCTCAAAAATGTTATGATCTCAGTTTCTCACATTCCTCTAGAAGTCTATATCCCTTGCCCCCACCTACAATTCTCCAGTGAATGGCCCAGCCATTTGCAAGAAGAACAATAATGAACCCATGATTCATAGACAACCAGCTATTTACACTGAAACTCTTCACCTACAGTGATCCAAATCAAGTCCAAAGGATCCCCTGAGGCGTCCACCTCTACACACACTCAAGGGTTAACCAGATGATAGATAAAAATGGTCCGACTATCAGAGCAAAGATATCTCCCAAGTAGGTTCCCAAGCATTTTAATAGTCAATGGATTTTGAAATGGTAAAGGGAGATTAAAAAAACGAACCCAAACCACCATAGATGGTGAATCACGCCTCATATAGAAATCATACGACCATCGATACAGATTGAACCGAGAGCCATTGCAGTTGCGAGGGGCTCTCAACTAGGCCCTTCTCAAGTATTCCTCTAAATAAAAACAGATCAAGATATTCCTATTATCCAACAATCCTACGGTTTCCTTCTCTTTGTTTAATGATCATTACTATATTGACCATGCATCAATTGAGATTAGATCAAATCTCCCCGTTTTCAATTAACTTTATGATGTATTTTCAGTATCAAACTCAATAAATTAATTCCCATGGGCTCTTTATAAATTTAAGATGTGATTAGATATGATATATTAATTGAGATAATATTCCTTTCTGAGTCAATTTTATGGATGTGTTTTTTTATGATGGTTTTGATTCTTTGTAATTTTTTTACATATTAAGAATCTCCCTAAAAATACATATGTTATCAAAATATTTTCTTATAATAAGTATTTTCTTTTTTATATTTATAAAATTTTAAAAATATATATTTATTCTTTGATTGTATCATTTTTTTGTAAATTATGGTATTAAATTTTGGAATACAATCAAGGAAATCTTACTTTTCTTATTGTATTTATATCTGAAATTCAAATATTCACATTGTATTATAATTGAATTTTCATTGTAAGGTGGAGAATTAAAGTTAATTTTTTAATAAAACCTTATTTTATCTCTTGTATAATTAATTTAACACAAAAAATTCATAAATATATAAAAATAGTTTGGGTTAATATAAGAGAATCATTCGATATTTTATTTTTTTTCTCAAATGTAGGTTTTCCATAATATTTACTCTATGAAAATTTAATTTAATACAAAGTATTTGGTCTCTTTAAGTAAGATATAAATTTTAATTAGGGAATATAACATGTTATAAATATAAAACAAATCTCAGTCATCAAATACTTCCTCATTATTTAAAACATTTATTATTTCTACCAGTTTTCTGATTGATAATTTGTTTCTCATTATTGAAAATATATTTATGGATAATTAAAAATATAAAACTAAATATTAAATAATATATATAAATAATCTCTATATACTATAATAGGCCACTGAATTTATCTTTTAATGTGTTTATATAAATATGATTTATAAATATAAATTTTTAGGTAATAGGTTTTTTGAATAAATGATTGTATCATGAGAAAATAAAAAATAAAGTTCATTATAATGATCCTTACTTGTGTAATATATGAAAATTGTGAAAACTAATATACCTTATGTTTGATGAATTTTTATATAAAAAATATGGATTTGATAAAATATAGAAATATAAAACATGGTTTATGAGATATAAATTTAAAATAAATGTATATGGTGGTTTGATATAATATGAAAATATATATATTCACATAAAAAATTATTGAAAAACTAAAAAATTAGACAATAACAGATGAATATAATATATAATATTTTACAAAAATGATTTGTGCATATAACTCCTGTATTTAATTTTTACCAGAGAAGATGGCACTTATTATATTTTAATTTTGTACCAAAAAATTCATATAAAAACAATAATAAAATAAATAAAATTCATGAATATTTATAAATGAAACAAAAAGTATATTCATTAATTTATCATGAATATTTATTTTAATTAATGAGATTTAAGAATCTTTAAAAATGAAACAATAAGTATATTTTTGATATATTAATAATAGAGAATGGTTTTTTGTAAAAAAAACCTTGGATGTGTAAGATGACCTTATAAATTAATGATATAAATTTCACATTTGTAGTATTCATAGATTTAATGAAATCAACTATTCCTCAATTATTTTTTGGTGGAAATGATGAAGGGGTTGCAGAATACTAGGGAAAGAATTGTAGTTTAAGTAGAATTAAGAGGAATCAACATAGAGTGATTTAGAAGGATGAGTGGATCAAAATAATTTCATTGACATCAGAATGCACAAATAGAATTGGAAAAAATGGGAGGAAAAAAGCGGGGGGGGGGGGGGATGTTTTGAGAGAAACATGCAAATTTTTGACATAATGTGATTGAATAAAATATCTGGGAAGAATTATATTTCTTGAATTAATCTTTCACTTTGGTTATTATACTATCCCCTATGGATAATTAATGTGTTTTTATTTTCATTATTGTATATTCTAATAATTAGGTAGAAAATGTAAATCATTAAGTATTCTATGTTAGCTATTAAAAACCATAAATATATATTTTATAATATTTTTAGAGTATTACAGAGAAAAATTTAAATATTAAAGGACTAATGGTGTTTAAATTATTAAAAAAATAAAATAAATGTGTTGGAGGAGTATGTTGGTTTATTTTTTTTATTTAGTGGTCATCTAAATCAAGAACAAATTATTTATTCATATTTGGGTATTCTATGACCAATCATGTTCAAATTATAAACAGAATATAAGAAATCTATAGAAGGAGGAATTTGGTTTTTTTAGTTGGAGTCATTTTTAATAAATAATAGAGGCATAATTACTATGATAAAACACTTGTATCCAAATATAATAATTTTTAAAATTTCCAACAACTCTACTAGGATTTAGTTGCTGCCATGAATTATTACCGGGTATGTAGGAAATACATTTTAATTTATTATAAACAACATTACTAATATTATTAAAATAGTTACTTTTAGTATTAATATATTCCATAATGAAAAAATGGATGAAATACTATTATATTTCACATTCAATATTGAGTCATCTACAATAATTTTTCACACTAGCTACTTGAAAATATCCATAAATCTAACCATTTTTTAAATTATTCACCTCTTCCAACATTAGTATTATAATTAATTTTACTAACTAATGAAGTATACTCTTATGATAACATTGGAGTGCTAGACCATAGAATCGATCCCATACCAATACTTGGGTAAACATTAATCTCGTAAGAAAAATTTCGTGAATAGATAATTTTACAATAAGACAATGTACCAAAATTACTCAAGAATCTGGGTGAAGACCCATATGGTAAATTTTCTCAACCATAAAATGAAAATGATACAACTTGAATATGTTGAGATACTTCCTGGATAAATGAAAATATATAGAGTTTCATTCCATTACTAGATCCAATAGGATCAATGGAGGAAATAATATATAAATAATATAATCACACATAATGAGTGGAATATTCACTAACCTTTATAGTCATCATAACAAAAAATATACAATGAAACCCCAAAGTGAAATAACATCCATCCAAAATAAAAATTTTATCGATTAGTATATAATTTATCAAACATGATAACATGAAATTAATGCTATTAAACTCCAACTCTTGGACTTTACTTTGGAAACCAAATAAAAATATAGATTTATAATTTCATACTTAAAAATGTAAAATTTGAATTGCTGAGTCAAACTCTACCATTAATGAACCATAACATATCAACCCCAATTTTCCTTGTCATTATATATTTTCAAAAGTTATATATGGAAACAAGTTCATCACCATACATATGGTAATTTTGGGGTGAGTAAAAATACTCATTATAGTTATCCAAACTACTATAACATATCTAGTAAGATGTCTTGTGCATGAAGTGAACTCAATGAGAGAAACTCATGACCATTGACATGATAGAATAATCTAGACTGATGATCATTAATAATAAATATAGCTTATTTTCACAGAAATAAAAAACCCTCCCAAAATAAAAATTATATAAGTTTCATAACACACACATACAAAAAACATGGTCCAAAAAACAATTCAACTAATCATTCAAAGTTTTCCCTCAAAAAAATAGAGGACTACACCCAAATGGGGGGATATAATTTATGAAAACACATTCCTTTGAATGAAGAAAATTGGAGTCATAATAATTGGTGTGAGATATCACACTAAACTAACTCCTAGAAGATCCCATACAACTGAGTGGTATGATCAATCATGTGATCTCAATTTTCTACCTAGTCCTAATTTCCATGAAACTATAATTTCATAAGGTGCAGTTCTTGAATTATTTAATACATATATAAATATTTCTTATTGGTGTCATGGTATAGAAAATCAATGTCTTTTGATGATGTTTTTATAAAAAAAATATATCTAAAATAACAAAATAATTATCCATTCCAACTAATAACAACATGAACTTTAGGGAATACCTCATACCTTCAAAAAAATATTTTATTCAATAATCATTTCTATAAAATCACTTCAATTCATCCATGTAAGGATAGGTTACCTAACATAATATATAAAACATAAAAAAATTTATATCATGATTAATTGAGATGACTTAGTGCATATCAGTAGACTAACTCAAGTTAATAACAACACTCTGCCTTAGGGTAGGTACACCAATCCCTAGGTTTGGACCAAGATTGATCAATTTATATGAAAATATATCAATAATATTTTTTCATATGTTATAACCATATTTTTAATCAAATTTGAGGTTATACAAGGTATCATCTCATGGGATCAAGCTGAATAGGTATGTAACGCCCCAACCCCAGTTACCCAAAGTCGGTGCATTATTACATAACATGGGCATGATCACAAAAGATCAAGTCTCGAAAGACCGATCAGTTTAGTACCCTTGTAAACACTAGATACATTCATAAGTCTTACATTAAATGATAAAGTGAAAAACTACAACAACATAGTCTCCATAGTCCACACTCATATCCCCTCAGACTATCCCTGCGGTTCATTCATAAAATACTTCTTCACATCCTGGGAAAAATAAAACATAGAAAGGGGTGATCTCAGATATCCAGTAAGGAAAACAATATAGTGGAAACATTCATAAACAAGCATAAACATTTAATGAAATGTATAACTAAAACAAAAGCCTTTTAAACTTGAACATTATCATAATATGGAAAAAAATAAAATTAAATAATGCCATTTACTTGTTCACATGGATATTCTACTATTATAATAATCACACAGAATATCAATAACAAATTTCATAATGATGGAATACATAATTCCAGACATTCATAACCACATAGTCAAGGCCTCTTGCCAAGACAACAAATAAGATTTTGTCAAGGCCTTATGCTAAGACACTAGTTTGTCTTATGAGACCTGTCGATACGTCAAGGAGCTATAGCGGGCTCCAACTGTCACTTACTAAGTCCAATGCATTCCTCATATGAAAAGTTTGTAACATAACATAAAAATTCATATTAAAACTAGCATACGAAATGTCAATATTTTATCCACAAGCCATGAATGGTAAACAAAATAGCACATCTAGAGTGAAACATAACTCATTAAATACAATATGGAAGATTGTATTGTAATATATTAACCTCAATTGAGAATAATGAAGGATATTGACATAGATGAAAGTAATAATCAAAACTATTTGAGAGAAATATCCACCTTTTCCTTGAAAACATTTAGAAGTCACACTATTTTTCAAGAAGTTGTTTAAAAATAGATTTTTGAATCAAAGTGTCCCATACTACTTTGAAACATTTAAAAGGAATTTTAATTTTAAAACTTTAATTTCCATATAAATAAATCCTTAAAACCATTACTAAAACATGGACATTAATGAGAAATATTTAGAATAATTAATCTTTAAAACATTTAAAATGATATTTTAGTTAGAGTTCCTAACCAAAAGAGAGACACTTGAATAAAATTAATTGAAGTAATCAAAACCTTATAATATCATGATAGTCAATGGATTCATGATATAATATGTCAAAGTACGTTATACATACCATACAAAAGTGAATTGGTGTATGACAACAATGAAGTCTCAATGGAATGTAAATTGAGATGAAGTCTTTTATAAAGACCGTATCCTTAGATTAAGGACAAACCAACAACATAATTACGTGTGAAGAATATAAATACACTCAATATGACTGGATATTTAGTGTGAATCAATCAGAGTACATTCACACATATTCTTGTAAAAACAAAACCAATGAATTGGATGTTTAACACAATAAATTGAGATTGAGTTAAAATTACTCTTATCAAGTTCATATCGATGACTTGAGAATTCATCAATGGAGTGATTATGTGTATCAAAATTATATCAACAGAAAGGGGAGTGGAAATTACTACACAAATAATAAATAGTTATTCCACACATAATCATGGAGTAAAATAATCAACGAAGTATGCGTAAATCCCAATGAGTGGAAATTGAAATTTAAAATTCCCTTACCGATTTGGTAACTTATGAAATATACACCCCATGAAATAAGTATCATACAATGAAGATGTAAATAACCATACATTAATGTATATTACACAATGAATAAAATCATGTACAGTACATATGCCACACAAAAGAAAACAGTGGCCAATGTAGCATTAATCTCACATGAATACAAAGTGAGATGAAAAACCCTAACTTTATTGTGATAAATCGAGTCGTATGACCAAAAGTTAATAACCAAAAAATGAATCACAGAATACCATGAATATAAAGAGAATAATTATAATACATATCTAATGGAAGTATACAATACACCGCATCGAATAAATAAGTGGGGAATAATGGAAATCTCACAGAATTAAAAGTGAGATAAGAAACCCCTTACATTGTACTTTTTTCTTGGTCGAGGGTAGGTTAACCTCTTGTATAATGGTGAAATAATTGTTATTAAATTATAAATTAATAATATACATTAATATGATATCATATATGATCTTTTAATATTTCTTTGTTAATTATATCTTAGTATTATCGTCATTTCGGGTGTTAACAGATTCGTTTTCCTTTTTATTCTTTGTTATGTGGGTCATATTTGTTATGGATGGGATGTATATTATTCATATCCAGAATGATATCATGTCTCTAAACAATATTTGTAATCATCAAATAAAATTTAGTATTGAATGGATACGATGGGGAATGAATCTCATCGCGTTCGTGGAGACAGTAATCTGTATGTACACACGAGAGACAATATCATTATTTTGATATTAAAATAATATATAATTGGATGGTATATAATATATTCAGAATAATTATAATGTAATATTTTTTATTTACATCAATTACACATCATTATTATACCCATCCAAATAATAATGTATTGAATAACAATTACACCATGACGTGGAGACGGTAAGCCATACGTACGCACGTATGGTGACATGTCATTCAAAAGATGGATATAATAATGAATATGGTTGTACCATATTCATAATAAAATAACAATATATATAATATACTTTATTTATTATTTTAGGATGGAAACAATGACTAAAAAGGAAGTGGAAGAAGAAAGGAACTTGAAAGAGGTGGTGAGATATTTACCCCTTTTTTGGGTTCTTCCTATTGATTTGATAAAAAGGGCTTCTTAGGTTGGATTTATGACTAAAGGAAGGCCTCTAGGATGAAGGGAGGACATTTTAGAGGGTATTTGGGCAGAGTTTGGCTGATCCAAATGGCTTTGACGGTGTGAATTAGAGATAAGGGGGAGTGCCCTTTTATAAGAGGGGTGATGGGCACCTTAGGATAAACTAGAAATATTATTTTATAATAAAATCAATTTCGGTTTATAATGGATCCAAAATTGATTATTTAAAGTATATGGTGGGTATGGGTAGAAAACCACTCAACCAAGAGGTTTTATACAGGTTTGGGTTACTATATAAACCTTATCTTTTAGATTTATCTCTTAGTTAAATAGTTTGACATTTACCATGTCTCTTTATATTTTTATATTATATGGCTAATAAACTTACTATATACATCCAAGGGAACCTAAAGTGGTTCATTAATGATATACCTATCATTATATAAGTCTTTTTTCCAAAAATTAGATCATTAGGTATAAAATATCAATTAATAATATAATATTTGTTTTAAAAACTCTTTTATGTCAATTTTGACACTATTTGGTATTTTGTTTTTTCTAAATTTATAGCAGCATTATTACGTTATAAAAAATTCATATATCCAACCCTAATAAGTCATATTAACCTATAAAATTAGTGGAATTCATAAAAAGTATCAAATTAAATTTATTTGGATATTTATAGTATGAATTAGTTTAATATTTCATTAATTAGGTAATTACTGCATCATCATTGTGTCATTAATAAATTAAATTATTTAATGTATAAAAAATATAAATAAAATACCATTATGTATGAAATATTATTTAAATTTCTCATGAATATTCATAGTCGAATCAATCTTATGTTTATCCCTATATTAAAAATGTTTTAGTTATTAAACTTTGATTTTAACTCTCTTAACTCTTCTTTAAATAAAATAATAATAAATGTCCTAATCTAATCCAAGTGGACCAAAGAGGTTCATATTTTATTCCTAAGGGTTTTTTGGTCGAATTATACTTATCCAATAGAATTAGGACATGTGTTAGGGTAATAATAAAATCATTTTTACCCTTAATAACCCTATTTACTTTTAACCGTGATAAATAAAAGTAAAAAGTAACTATTCACCAAAAATTATTTTTATATTATTGAACCACATTTTACTCCTTGATATTAACTGTGTGTCTCAGATTTTCGAAATTCAACTCACAGAAGCGGTAAAATTGAGTTTTATGTGAATTTAAAAATTCTCATATGAGGTGGGTAAAATACAGTGAAAAGTTAAATAAAATTTTTATATATATAAAATTATTATAAAATTACTCCAATGAATTAAATTGAACATATATTGAAATTATTTATCTATTTTTAACTAAAATAAATTTAAGTAAAATAAATCATTATTTTAAAAAAATTCGTTTTTAAACTATAACTCAGTGTTTTTCACTATTCATCAAAAATTAAAAGTTTTTAGAAACATACCAAAAATTCATCATAATCTAATTTTGATATTCTTAAATCCAAAATTAAGTCTATTTTACCAAATTAAAAAAATAGAAATTTTATTTATTAGTTTAAAATTAATTCCCGTTGTCAAAACTAAAAAGCGTATTTTTAGGATATAACAACTACCAAAAGATTGACATTTGTTTATATCTAATTTAAAATTGAAATTACTTCCAATGACCAACATTGGATTAAATGGTAAAAATATAATCTAATTATACATCCAAACTATTCAAATGTATAGTTTAACTCTATAAATTATTTTGATTAAAAAGTGGTTTTTAGTTAAAATATATTATTTTTCATTATTCACCAAAATATGAAAGTTATCAGAAAAACACCAAAAATTTATTAAAACTATATTATTATGTCCCGATCCCAAAGAAGAAGTTTATTTGTTCAAATTAGATATACAAAAGATTCAAATATTGGATTTAAAAAGGGTTCTCCAAAAAAAGGTGGTAAAATTTCATTTTTAAAAAATATTTCTTTTATCTGAAAAAAATGAATTTGTCCTTAAATTATGTCTAAGAAACTCATAATATGGATTCTAAAATTATAGGGTTTCTATAAAGATCAAAATTATATTAATACTATTCATAACCGCTTTTGAACGACTAGTTTGCTAAGTCTTGGTGCGCTTGAACTCGATGTTGCGTGTAGTGTAAGTTATTGAATTTTTTTGAAGAAATAACGTACTATGAAATCTTGGGGTGTTACATTCTTCACCCATTTAATAAATTTCCTCCTCTCTATTTTTAAAATTGGGCTTGAGAATACAATGGAATGTCCCACATCGGAAAAAGATTCAATAAAACTATCACTTTAAATGAATGAAAGAGAAGTACAAAGGTCACCCAAGATAACCCATACTAGGATTCCATGTAGGAAAAGATGGATATGGAAGATAAACTATGTTTCAAGTTCTGATGGAGAGGGATATAAAACGTGACCAGGGGTTAGTTAACAACAAGAAAACCACAAAATATTGATGGAATAAACGGTCATTAGTTTCCCAATAGGAAAAGTAAACAGACATCATTTTTTGTTTTAAGTAACTTGTCATAAATATGAGGAATTTATTTATTAGATTGACTAAGAACATAAAGAGATATACTTACTTATTATGTAGATTTTCATTCTTTAATAAATTTCTACCACTAACTCATTTTTTTAAACTATGAGTATTCAAGAAGACTTACTCACATTGGAAGAGCTACAATAAACTTTTATAGAATCACATGATCCACAAAGGATAAAATATATATTTACCTTGTATTTAGAGATTAATCAAAACCAAAACGGTTGGTACAAGATCTGATGATCCCCCAAAAAGATATTCCTTTAGAGAAAGAAACAGTAGTCTTAATTTCTAAAATTAAACCAACGATACCCAAAAGTAAAATAAATACAATTCAATACACAATTGTCCTTAAAATACGTCAATATAATCCAAACTAATATTGATACCCAAAACTTAGAAGAATTTGGTTATGTAGTCTTCTACGTTAAATTGTATCTCCAAATGACATCAACAACTCTTAAAATCACATAATTAAAAGTAATTAACCTAATCTTATATTATATATTATAGGTTAATCATTTCCATAAATAACCCAAATCAATATAAATCCACAATAAAAACATAGATAAAAATCCACTATTACTCCTCAAATGATATTCCATAATATTCTATTTTCCTTAGGCAGATAGTGTTCCCAACAAGGATAACATCTTCAAAAATAACATTTATCACTTAATCACCAAATAATTTTCCTATACTAAGGGCATCCATTTGATAAGACATAATATCCCAAATCAACTTATTATTTATCAATAAAATAATTTAATTAAAAATAATTAGTCACACTAACCAGGGACTTCAGGTAGTTCAGTGGTAGGCGATAAATCCCAATCACAATCCTGTTGAGGGTTTGATTCCCACAGCTTTGTCCGACGTGACAGGTTGTCACACGGTTTACATGTTGTCCTATTTAAAAAACTATATTTTATAACATTACCAAAATGAGATATGTTCCTAAAAATATCTATAACATAATTTAACCAAAAATGTTATTTCATCCCAAAATATAATAACTTTTAATAGCCTCAAACACAATGATCATATAAATCCAAATGGTTATTTATAACTATATACACAAGAGAAATGATAAGACTTCTTCAAATATCATTTTCACATGACAAACTGCAGGGTTAAAAATACAAGAGAAAATTATTCCAAAGTAATTCCATCAACAAAGAGCACTAATACAGTTAATCATTTATCCAACCATTTATTTCCACATATATTCTTATTTGACTAAGAACATATCCTATATAATAGGGCATTCACTTAGGTAATGTCTAGGTCCCATACATTTACTGCAAATAACTGTAAATGGATTCTTGGGACCATTTTTATTTTCTTCTATAGTACTCTTCATTTTTCCTCAGTATTTCTTCACTTTATGTCTTTCTTTCCCACACGTAAAGCATTGCTTTGTTCCATTGAGACAATTCCCTGGGTGACTCCTTCCACATTTCCTACATGATAGAAATTTAGGATTCTTTTCTCCATGGTCTCCACTATTGGAGCTCTTATCATTCATCACCATTATCTTCTTTGTTGAGTCTAGGAGTTGGTTAATATATATGTTGTTGATAATATTTTTGGAAAACTTATTTGGAATGAACAGAATACCTTTTAAGCCTATCAAAATTCCATTTTGTTGATCATTTCCACTACCGTTCCCACCTTGTACATCATTGTCAAAGTTACTTTGAATTCCTTGGAATCCAGCCATTGACTAAAACTATAAAGCATTGTGTGAGTAATAGTAGTCAAAAAATCATTTATAGAATATCATGACACCATATTTTCAATTTGAGACTCCTTAGGATTAACCAAGGTAATTTATTCTTATCTTATATTAAAATACTTCAAACTGGTTTGTAAAGAAAATGTAAATTATCCTTAGCATACCCCCCGAGAGTGTCGTAACCAAGAGTGCAGCAAGGCCTATTATCGTGCACCAGTTCCCATTTAAGTCTAGCTCAAAGCGGTGTTTTCAGGTTTTACCCCTAGGTATATCTATGTCAGAGCCGCCTCTACCTGCTCGTATCCAGACATGGTTTTATTTTTTTGGAAAACTCACAAAATATCTACAATACCAAAATTATAGGAAGTTCTTCTATACTAATCCTCAAAGTCTATCTTAGGGCTATGCGCTCTAATCATAGTTTATCTAAATCTAGCTTCCTAGGTTTGTCCTAAACTTCCGCTAATTCCTACTATAATGCCCCGACCCCAGTTACCTAGAGTCGGTGCAATATTATATAAAATTGGAATGATAACACAAGATCAAGTCTCGAAAGACTGATTAGTTTAGTAGCCTAGGAAACACTAGATATATTCATAAGTCTTACATTTCAATGATAAAGTGAAAAACTAAAACAACATAGTCTCCATAGTCCACACTCATATCCCCTCAAACTATCCCTGCGGGTTAGTCATAAAATACTTCTTCATATCCTGCGAAAAATAAAACATAGAAAGGGGTGATCTCAGATGTTCAGTAAGGATAACAATATAGAGAAAACTTTCATAAATAATCATATACATTTAAGGAAATGAATAACTAAAACAAAAGCCATTTAAACTTGATCATTAGCATAATATGGAAAAAATAATATGAAATAATTCCATTTACTTATTCGCATGGATATTCTACTAGTCGAATAATCAAATGCAATATCAATAACCACTTTCATAATGATGGAATGCATAATTCTAGACTTTCATAACCACAAAGTCAAAGCCCCGTGCAAAGACTACAAATAAGATTTTGTCAAGGCCTTGGGCGAAGACACTAGTTTTTATTATGAGACCTACTGATGCATCATGGAGCTATAGAGGGATCCACCTATAACTTAATAAGTCCAATGCATTCCTTATATGAAAATTTTGAAACACAACATAAACATTCATATTAAAACTAGCATACGAAATGTCAATACTTTATCCACGGGCCATGAAAGGTATAAAAATAGCACATCCAAAGTCAAACACAACTCATTCAATACAATATAGAATATTTTACTGTAATAGATTAACATAAATCGAGAATAATGAAGGATATTGACATAGATGAAAATAATCATCAAAACTATTTGAGAGAAATATCCCCCCTTTTCTTGAAAACATTTAAATGTCACACTATTTGTCAAGAAGATGTTTAAAAATAGTTTTTTGACTCAAAGTGTACCATACTACTTTGAAACTTTTAAAAGGAATTTTAATTTTAAAACCTTACTATCCATATAAATATATCCTTAAAACCATTTTTAAAACATGGAGATTAATGAGAAAGATTTTGAATAATTAATCTTTAAAACATTTAAAATGGTATTTTAGTTAGAGTTCCTAAAAAAAAGAGAGACACTTGAATACAAATAATTTATGTAATAAAAAATTTATAATATCATGAAAATAAAGAGATTCATGATATACTATGTCAAAGTACATTATAAACACTATATAAAAGCGAATTGGTGTATGACAACAATGAAGTCTCAATGGAATGTAAATTGAGATGAAATCTCTTATAAAGAATGTATCCTTAGGTTAAGGATAAAACAATGACATAATGATGTGTGATGAATATAAATACACTTAATATGATTGTATATTCAGTGTAAATCAATCAGAGGACATTCACACATATTATTGTGAAAACAACACCAATGAATTGGATGTTTAACTCAATAAATGAAGATTAAGTTAAAATTACTCTTATCAAGTTCATATAGATGACTTGAGAATTTATCAATGGAGTGATTATATGTATCAAAATTATATCAACAGAAAGGGGAGTGTAAATTACTAAACAAATAATAAATATTGATTCTACACTTAATCATGGAGTAAAACAATCAACGAAGTATGCATAAAGCCCAATGAGTGGAAATTAAAAATTGAAATTCCCTTAACGATTTTGTAACTTATGAAACATACACCCCATGAAATAATTATCATACAATGAAGATGTAAATAACAATACATTAATGTATTTTACACAATGAACACAATCATGGATAGTACATACGCCACACAAAAATAAATAGTGGCCAATATAACATGAATCTCACTTGAATAAAAAGTGAGATGAAAAACCCCTTACTTTATTGTGATCAATCCAGTCGTATAACCAAAAGTTAATAAAAAAATATTAATCACAGAATACCATGAATATAAATATAATCATGATAATATATATCAAATGGCAGTACACAATACACCACATCTAATAAATAGGTGGCGAACAATGGAAATCTCACAGAATTAAAAGTGAGATAAGAAACCCCATACTTTGTACTTTTTCCTTGGTCGAGGGAAGGTTAAACTCCTGTATAATGGTTAAATAATTGTTATTAAATTATACGAGAATCATATACATTAATATGATATCATATATGATCTTTTAACATTGCTTTGTTAATAACATCTTAGTATTATCATCGTTTCGGGTGTTAACAGATTCATTTTCCTTTATATTCATTGTTATGTGGGTTATATTTGTTATGGATGGGATGCATCTTATTCATATCCAGATTGATATCATGTCTCTAAAAATTATTTTTAATCATCAAATGAAAATTATTCTGGAATGGATACTATGGGGAATGAATCTCATCATGTTCGTGGAGACGGTAATCTGTACGTACGCACGAGCGACAATATCATTCTTTTGATACTAAAATAATATATAATTGGATGGTATATCATATATGCAGAAGAATTATCATGTTATATTTATTATTTATATCAATTAAACATCATTATTATACCCATACAAATAATAATGGATTGAATAACAATTACACCATGACGTAGAGACGGTAAGCCGTACGTACGCACATATGGTGATAGGTCATTCAAAGGATGGATAGAATAATGAATATGGTTGTACCATATTCATAATAACATCAAATTATATAGAAGATACTGAAGTTTTTATTTTATAATGGAATCAACAAATAAAAAGGAAGTGGAATACGAAAGGAAATTGAAAGAGGTGGTGAGATATTTTCCACTTCTTCGGGTTCTTCCTTTTGATTTGATCAAAAGGGCTCCATAGGTTGGATTTCTGACTAAAGGAAGGCCTCTAGGATTAAGGGAGGATATTTGAGCAAGTATTTGGGTAGAGGGTGGCCGATCCAAATAGATTTGAAGGTGTGAATTAGAGATAATGGGGAGTTCCCTTTTATAATAGGGGTGAGGGGCACCTTAGAAAAAACTAGAAATATTATTTTATAATTAAATAAATTCCGGTTTCTAATGGATCAAAAATGTATTATTTATTGTCTAAGGTGGGGATGGGTCGAAAAACACTTAACCAATAGGTTTTATATAGGTTTTTTTCACTATATTAACCTTATATTTTAGATTTAACTCTTAGTTAAATAGTTTAACATTTACTATGTCTCTTTATATTTTAATATTATACAGAGAATAAAATTACTATATACTTCTATGAGAACCACAAGTGGTTAATTAATTATACACCTATCATTATATAAGTCGTTTGGAAGAACCATAGATTTTTAGGAATAGAATATCAATTAATAATATAATATTTGTTTTACAAACACTTTTATGTCAATTTTGACACTATTTGGTATTTTGTTTTTTCTAAATTCATAACAACATTATTACTTGGAAAAAAATTCATCTAACCAACCCTAATATGTAATATTAACCTATAAAATTAGTTAAATTCATAAAAAGTCTCAAATTACATTTATTTGGATATTTATAGTATCAATTAGTTTAATATTTCATTAATTAGTTTATTATTACATCATCATTGTGTCATTAATAAATTAAATTATTTAATGTCTAAAAAATATAAATAAAATATCATTATTTGGGAAATATTTTTTAAATTTGTAATGAATATTCATAGTCAAATTTATTTTATATTTTCCTATATTAAAAATATTTTAGTTATTAAACATTGATTTAAACTCTTTTAACACTTCTTTAAATAAAATAATAATAAATGTCCTAATCTAATACAAGCTGACCAAAGAGGATCATATTTTTTTTCATGAGGCTGTTTTTGGTCGAATTATACTTATCCAATAGAATTAGGACATGTGTTAGGGTAATAATAATATCATTTTTACCCTTAATTACCCTATTTTCTTTTAACAGTGGTAAATAAAATAAAAAGTTACTATTCACCAAAAATTATTTCTTTCTTATTGAACCAAAATTTACTCCTTGATATTAACTGTGTCTCTTGGATTTTCGAAATTCTACTCATAGGGCGGTAAAATTATGTTTTATGTGAATTTTCAAATCTCCTAGGAGGTGGTAAAAGATGGTAAAAATTTCAATAAAATTTTTATATATCTAAAATTATTAGAAACTGACTCCAATGAATTACATTGAACTTATATAGGTATTAATTATATTTTTTTTAAAGGTTGGGGCCGAAGCCTCATTTTATTATTAAATCAAAGAAAAGACCTCTTTTAACTGGGTAGAGGGAAACCCATTACATAGCCTGAAGGCCCAGCGGGCATATAGCCCATTACATAGCCCGTAGGCCCAAATTTTTGGCCCAATAGCTATTCTGGGAAAAAGATTCAAAACCAAAAGGGTATTTTTATGAAATAATAACAAAAAAAGATTGAAATTTGTTTATGTCCAATTTCAAAGTGAAATTACTTCCAATGAAAAACATCGGATTAAATGGTAAAAATATAATCCAATTATACATCCAAACCATTCATATGTATATTTGAACACTATAAATTATTTTGATTAAAAAAGTTTTTTCAGTTAAAATATATTATTTTACACTATTCACCCAAATATGAAAGTTATCAGAAAAACACCAAAATTTATTGAAACTAAATTCTTATGTCCCTATCCCAAAAAAAGAAGTTTATTTTTTCAAATTGAATATATAAAATTTTCAAATATTGGATTTAAGAAGGGTTCACCATTAAAAGGTGGTAAAAATGTGTTTTTTGATAAATACTTCTTTTATCTAAAAAAATGAATTTTTCCTTACATTATGTCTAAGAAACTCATAAAATGAATTCTAAAATTATAAGGGTTATATAAAGATCAAAATTATATTAATATTATTCATAACCATTTTTTAAGATCTAGTTTGGTAAGTCGGGGTGCACTTGAACTCAATGTTGCGTGTAGTGTAAGTTATTGAATTAATTTGAAGAACTAATGTACTATAAAAGCTTAGGGTGTTACAAGGTAACTCAATCTTAGGAATTAAGTTATATATACTAATCCCATATTATCCTTCAGACACTAATCATACATAAAAATTATGTAAGGGTTATTCTAAGTCATACTCAAACATCTTCTAAAACATATTATGTTAGCCCATTTCTAGTTCTTATCAATCATAGATGTCTATAAAAAACATTTCATGTTTTCGAAAAAATATTAATGGTATGTTTAATTAAAAACCAATCATTATATATCATTTTAATAAGAACTTGTGAAAATGACTCAAATATGGTAAAATATAGTCAGTCAAGGTTCAAATAGACCAAGTATGGGGAATTGTGGTAAAAATGGTTAAGAATAGTCTAAGAAAGTAAATAATTGTGAACCCAATTCAACCGAGGTTAATCCTAATCAATTTAAATTTAAATATATTTAAAAAATATAACAAAATAAAATCTTGGAAGGATTAACTGATCAACTTCAAAAATTATCAACAATGAATTTATAAGGAAATATTTTCTTAAAATAGACTTTATGAATTCTAATATATTCTCTAAAAAAATCCTATAGTTTTCTATATGTAAAAATATTGTTTTCACAACCTATATTCAATAGGGGACTTGAAAATTTAAAATAAATAAAATTTTATTTAAAAGGATTATATGAATTTCAAATGTTTTCAAGAGAGGAAATTGAAATTGGCTATTCATTGTTCTAAAAAGATTATATATGAGATTAATCAAGTAAATTATAGTCCAACAACTAGGGGACTTGATTAATTTCTTTAAAATCTATCTAAAACTTTTACATAGATCCTTTAAGAAAACTCTATGTGGTCCTAATTAGGACCTCCTTACACTAGACCTATATAATGGAAAAATGGGTGGGGAAAATTATATAGTTTTTTTAATTTTTATCCACTAATTTTATTTCCACTATATATATAAGAAATATGATTCTGATACTATGGTATTTCACCTACATGTTTTGTTTTTATTGTTATTATTGTTATTATTTTTTGTTTTTTTAATTTTTATATTCCAACTTCCCATATAGTGATGGTGGTTGGTCATTTTCATATCAATTGCAACCAAAATTCTTGAAAACACCATGAAAATCTAGATAGATGAATTTAAATACACTCTAAGGATACTTTAGGCATGAACTATGTGGTTTCTCCCAAGTGATACATGCATCATCCATATTTAGAGGAGATTTGGGTAGGAAAATTAATTTAAAATATTTTGATTTTTATTCATTCATTTAATTTTTTCTTTTCTATGGGGAGGTGACTTTTGGTAGGCTTGATTCCTCTCAAAGCTCATCATCATCATAATCATCATCATTATCTTCACCACAACCACCGATACTACTGTTTTTACATTCTTCCCTCTTTGGATACCTAAATGGGATGCTAATAATGTCAGTAATTTATCTCCTCAAGACATCCTCTAATAGTCAAGCAGTCAGTAACTATAAATAATATTGTTCACACATAAAATGGAAGGCATTATACCATGAAACCTATAATGTTACATTAACCTAACTCTAATAGAAAAAACATATGAATTTGAAATGAGAAAATATACTAGAATGCATGAAACTTCACGTATATGACATACCATCCATCGTACAAACCACAATACAAAATCAGTGTCATAAAATTGTGTATAAAATTAAATACCACAAAAATGAAAAAATTATTCCTATATGATAAAAGAAAAAACAAATACATTTATTCATAGATTTTTTCTCCCTAATAAAAAGAATTTATGATCAACCCATGGAATAACTCTATAGACCAATTCCACTAACTCATAATCTCTATAAACTCATTAAAAGTTATAACATTTAGAAAATGGTGAGTTTTTTTGGTACACAAGTTTTTATTCAAGGGTTAGTGTAATTACCTAGTAGGACATCCCAAGTGTTGAGTATGCCATTGAAAATCTTGAAAATTCATTATAATAAATAAATATTAAATCATAGTTCATAATCGCAACCTAAAAACTCTGTACCACCTATGGGTAGTTTTGGTTAAACAACAACTATGAGTCTATCATCCACAAGATCTCATAAGATATCACCTATGATTTTATCTCATTCCATATATTAAAAAGTTATTTTCTATTAATAATATCCAATAGAGAGTCACCCTTCCAGGCCCACTATAATTTTTTTTAGCTAAATGAAAAATATATATAATTTATTCCTCGAAAATATAATTATATAAGAGAACTAAAAATCTATATCCTACATGGGTACACCTAAAAATAATAATTTAACTCATTCCAATACCGATACCACTATTATCTTGGATTGGTTAACAATTCAACAAAATCATTCCATCTAGTGATTTATCATTGAATATATCCCTCAATAGATGTTAGAACTAATCCAACCATTGATATTGGTGGTAGTCATAAAATCATATATGACCTCCTAGAGTATCCATGGATGGTGGAGTAATACATCAATGTCACACATATTATATCATAATAATATATAACACCAAAAATACCATAATACATATGTTTTGTAGATGAACCTAAAAAGGAAGTCATAGGTATGATGCCTGAGAAACAACACTATAACTGGTCCACCTCAAACCAAGAGAAAAAGCTAATAATGGAAAAAACATAATTGAGTGTAATGATATCAATAAGAGAATCTAATGTGAACCTATTCCTATCAATAACAAAACTATTTATTATTTTAATTTTTAAAATTGGAAACTCACCATCATCATGAATTTATCTTAATTTGTGACTCTCAAAATAAATTATATGCAGTCAATCAAGATGGTTAAAGACACATTGAACTAGTGTGATTAAAAATTTATTTTTCTTTCCTTACTGATATAGTGAACCATCTAATAATTTAAAAACTATAATTAAACCATACTCTAGGAACACAATTGTATTGTAATAAAGAATAAGGAATATAAGAGCATTGTAACATTAATTATTACATCAAATCACACTATCCAAATTAGAATCCTGCAATATATTTTTTCTTATATCATAACATTCATTGAATATTAATAAATATACAAACCCCTTAAATGGTTCATCACTATTTTACCTTGTAATAATAACATTAAAAATTCTTATTATGAAAAATCTCTTATCTCAAAAAGTGATCATATTATTACAAATATCTATGGTCTTACCTAGAGCTACATATATCATATAATTATTACAAATGTCATTTGATTTAATTTTCACAAATCCAAATTTATAGTGTTCATTATTATTAAAATAATCTTAGGATGACCACATGTTATTAGAAGATATCACGTTGTTTTACTTAAAAAAATGAACAAATATACAACTCTCAAAATTTTCCTATGATATATTATCATCAAATTTGATGTATGAATACAAAAATATGAATAAATCCATTTTAACAACCTATAATGGACTTAAAAACCTCATGAATACAATATATATTTAAAAAACATAACATAAAATATTCATTTATCTAAAATTGAAACAAGTTCAAAAAGTTATTTGTCACATACATGACAATTTTTAAAGGTATTTTTCATTTAATTTCCATTCTTTAATTGTTTTGGGGTTTCCCATTCATTTTGGTGGAAATGGTGGGGTTTTAAAATTTGGGCCTAACCGTGAGCCCATTTCTAGATTTAAAAATATTTTTTTTATTTTATAAATCCATCATTTTTCTACATTTTACACCCATTCCACTTCCCAGTCGGCATCCCATTGTATATTAAAACCACCATATAAATTTGGACCCCATAGGAATCCATAATAATGATCGATTTGGGGTTTTAATTAAGGTGATGGGCCACCCCAAAATCCCATTTATTGATTTAAAATATTTTTTTAATTATTTAATATCTCATTCAATTTTTAATATTTCTTTGGTGATTCCCACTCTCACCCGATCCCATATACCCAGGGAATTCTCCCGTTATCTCCTACCCCTCTTTGGAGCTCATCTACCCTACATATTATGGAGATATTTTTTAATCATTATCAAATAACCCATATTTGAAGAGGTAAAATGTTTCTTTCATAAATCTTTTAATTTTCACTCTTTTTCCTCAAATTTAGTCCCCACTTGACATAAATTGACTCCTTCGAGCCTCCCTTCCAATTTTGGTTACTTAAAGATTCAACTATTAGTGGATTTGGACCGATTTCTTCAATATTTTTTCAAGTCAGTGTTTCTATCTTCATTTCCTTCCTTCTCCGTAGGGTTTCCTCACTATTTCATGAAGTTATAAAATTTCTAGAAGTTAGGGTTCGAATATAGGGTTTTATTTGGCGTCTTTTTGGTCAAATATTTGGGTTTTTGGTTGGATTTCAGTTCCTTGTGGTGCGACGGTGGGGCGGTTGATGTTTCACACCAAGATTTTGGGGTTTTGATTCAAAAGGTAGGTGATTACTTTTTTAATCATTTTGCGATGATTTAACTTGAATGATTTAATTATTTTCAATGTTCCTCGTATGATATTCATTGTGCGAAAATCATTTTTCAGGGAGTTTGTCAAGTGGTTAATTTTATAGTTTCACATTGTTATAAATTGGGTATTTTCCATGTGTAAACCTTGTGGAAATCTTTGGGTTGATGTTATAACATATGAAAGTGGTTTGTTAAATACTGTTTGGGCTTCCAATTATACTTTGGAAGGGAATTGGTGTGATTTTGGCTTTAAAATAGGGTTTTTTAAAAGGTTGTATGTGTAAAACCTTGTTTCACTCCTTAGAAGTGTTTTATGAAAATGTGTGTTTTTCATATGTATCTTTTGTGGTATAATTTGAGGTGATTTTATAGTACTTGAGAATGATTTAATAAATGTTTTAATGGCTACCAATCAGTCTTTGGTAGGGTGTTGGTGTGATTTTTGTCTTGAAATGGGAGTTTTAAATGGGTTTTCTTGCAATACATAGTTATATCATTTGGGATTGTTTTGTGAAAATTGTAAAGGTTTTATTTGGATAAAAAAAGTGGTAAAAGGGTGTACATGTACTGTTTTGGTGAGTGTGTTCCCCTAATATGAGGTTTTGAAATGTAAATTGGTGATTTAATATGTGAAACATTTTTATAATATTTTATAAATTTCTGAAATGTTTTATCAAATGGAAAGAGAGGGGAAAAACATATTTGTGGGCTGTTTTATGTGAGTGTGATGTGAAAAATGAATTTATTTATGAAATAATTGTTATGTGATGTGTGTGTGGGATATTATGTGAGTTGGACTATCATATAAAGGTTTAAAAAATTAAAGAATTTTTGGAAGTGTTAAACAAATTTGAAAAGTGTTGTGGCCTATTTTGGTGTGAGTATGATTTAAAAATGCATTTGAATGAAAAAGTTGATTATGTGACTTGCATTACATACATGTAGAATTTTTTGTGAATGTGTGATGTGGAAGTGAAATTTTCATTTGAAAATTATATTTCTTGACTTGTTGAACTTGTTTGATCACAAAAGGGAAACCCGGCTGTCCAGGTGGGCGGATGTGTACTAGTATACTAGTGATCCAGTGGGGTTTGGGATCAGTTTCACATAGCATGTTTGACACATAAAAAAATAACTAAACTATGATGATTATGATGATGATGATGAGGGACCACTGTGTTATTGGTATTATCCATACTAGTGTCTCATGCACATGAGAACTGATATTGTGATGGTTACTCTCACCGAGATACGAGGTACCTGGGACCCACCACAAGCTAGTTCCTAGGGGTTACTTTCCCATTGCTTATGATCATTGTTTAATTTTTTCATACCATCAGAATACAATATATTTGTCTAGAAAATTCAGTAGTGTTTACAATATTTTAAAAAGTATTGATTCTTTAAAACAGCCCACTTGAAAATTGCTTTTATTTAAGGTGCATCTTTTAGAAATTGTTACTAGAATTTCATGTCTTGAAAAATTTCAGGCTTTTCTTTATTGAATATTTATCACATGGAATCTCTTAGTGGTAGTATCCTACTAGGATTTCGATCAAACACTACATACACCTTTGTGTGTAAGTATATTTGGTTTTATTTTACCACAAGTTTGGGTACAACTTTTGTGTCAACGGTTCGGGTTTTTAGTGCTCCATCATGATGCGGTGTTGTAGAGATGGACTGAGGGAAGTGCCTATCACCATGTGGAGGTTAATGGGATTTCATTTTTGGTTTCTAATTTTTTATAGTATTTGATATTTTTTTAAAACCATTTAATTAAGTTCTGAAATTTGGTAAAATATGGTTTTTTTTGAAAAATCCAGTTTGGTTTTATTGGACTTGTTTGTCATTGTATATTTATAAACTCAAGTAAATAATTCCATTTTTTTATGATACCCAGGAACTGGTTCCAGACCATGGGGATTGTGAACTCTTCTATGGCCTTGTCATAGGTTGGGTTTGTTAAAATTTTTGATGGTGACCAGATTTGGTTCGTGAAAAAATGGTATCAGAGGGAGGTTCGCTCTATTTGGTCTTGTTATATGGGGAATAGTCAGGATAGTCTAGAGTTAGGACTCTCAATAGTTTAAATTCTCAATATAGGTAGTGTTCATAGACATCACACCCCATGATAGGATTTGAGTTTCCAGGGGAAGTCAGGATTTGTATGAGTACTTAGATTTTCTTGGTTTGATAATGATTAGGGGAAATGAAAAGAGAGTCGGCTTAATGGTCTTAGTGAGATCGCAGGGCCTAACAAGCCATGTGGAGATGGGGATATTTCCTTAGAGAACTCTCTGTGATGGTGAAGTGATTGGAGTATGGATTCCAACCATATGTCCAAGTCATCCACTGAAACTAGTTTCCTCTCGAATTGTCTTGTGTTCTTTAGTTTTGAAATCTTGGAAGTTTGGTTTTAAAGAAAAAATGACTTGGTTTTAAGAAGCATAAAGTTTCTATAAAATTATTTTCTAATAAAGAGGTAATGGTTTTAATTTTTAAATGGTGGAACTGAATTTTTATAATTCTTTTGAAATGGAAAATGGTGTGTTTACACCTATTTTGAAAGAAGGAAATTATGTTAAAGTTGGTTTTGAAAA
Source organism: Viscum album (assembly GCA_963277665.1). Lineage (NCBI taxonomy): Eukaryota > Viridiplantae > Streptophyta > Magnoliopsida > Santalales > Viscaceae > Viscum > Viscum album. The sequence continues at coordinate 1,332,844,637 of OY728165.1, read as the reverse complement.
ATTAATCCCAATATAGTTTTATAGATTATTGAAAAGTGTTTTAATGGGATGATATATGTTGAAATTTATGTTTATGAATTGAATGTGATTATTCATTTGAATGAATGGGATTTTGAATTTGTGGTTAGCGTTATTGATAAAAAGGAAGTATTGGTTGATTGTATTGTTTTTGAAAAGTGGAAAGAATTTTTGTTTTAACCTTTTGTATTTCCATGAGAGACAACATGAATGTGGTTATATGGGATGATGGATGGTTAATGGAATGAATGGATGAGTACCGGGATGGATATGAGGATAGTGCTAGGGGTGGCACAGAATCATGCATCTGTGAGGCCCATGGGGTACAATTGTTGGATACTATAACTGATGAACCATTTGTTTTCAAAGAAATGTTTCTAAAGGAAAACATGATTTATTGATGACTAGATTTGGATGGTTTGTATTATGTATTTTTGAAAATGTTGATTTTTTGGTATGTTTTGAGTCCGAGAACCACTATTGTTTGAACTGTGTTTTGGGTTTGTGTTTGGTCGGTAAGCTGGGTTGAATGGCTGGTTAGTGGTCTCTTCTAAGAAATGTTTCGGGTTGACATTATGGTGGTTCCATTCATGTCTTTGGATCTAGTTTTTGGAACTTATTAACCAATGTACCAGCTTGGTTGGGTCCTTGGGTTTTCTCATTGGATAAGGTACACCCCCATTAAGGGTTAGTGAACTATTGAAGTAAAACCCAGATTGTTTTACTGTTAGAAAAAACTCCAGTTGATCAATATAAGGAATATTATCTTGATAATTATATAATGAGTCTACACCCATTCCTTTTTGGTTTTACTGATTGTCTTGTAGCGGGATAGTTCTTGTGGATGTTTTAAAGAGACACTAATTTATTAAGTTACCTAATTCTTCGAAGGTTAAGTAGTCTGGGGTTGTTCATGGTGATGAGTATCTGGACAGTGTCTAATAGGGCCTCTAGGTCATTCATAGTCTCTTTGAAGCAGGGGTTTACGTTAAACCACCAGTGTGGGAAATCTAGTCATGAGAGGCTGTTATGGACATTTTTTTGTAATTGTGTGATGTTCTGGGATGTTTCATAATTCCCCCCCTCAATTTATTGTTTCTATCAATCGCATTGGTCATGTTCGGTGACATGTTTTGATGTCACATGTTCATTTGACTATAAAGGTGAAGTTGTACAATATTGTTTTGGGTCTTTGTTTTGTCATAAGTGTGTCTCATTTTGGGAAAAATCATCATCCTTTTTTTCGAGGAATATATTTTTATATATCCATTCCTCATTCCGTTTCTCATCTAATGAAACAAGGGGTGACATGTGTGCATTTTCTAATCCCTTATTTTACTGAAATTACAGGTTAAGGAAAGATAAGTTTGGAGTGTATTATGTCTTGGTAAACTTGTCTGGGATTGTGGTGTATTTGTTTGCGGCATAGAAATAAGATGTTCCATATAGGGGTTTCCAAATCCTAACTACAAGGCTGAAGATGCTTCATTCATTTGGGATCCAGCCATCAGCCCCGAAGTAAAAAAGACGCCTAGTTAAGGGAAGTCCCAGGGTCTCTCAAACCCTTGTAAAAAGTCACATCCTTAGTATGAAAGATGGGAATAGTTTAAACTTATGGTTTCATTGTCTGGCCTCTATTGTTCCCATTCAGTGGAAATAAGTGGAGGGCCTTGTGTCCATGTTATCACCCAATTACAATCTTTTCCCATTTGGTTTCCATTCAGTTTTTCGAGTATCATTGGGAATTTGTCTTGAAAGGTTGAGTGCACAGTTTGTTCATGGTTAGTAGTAACCATGCCCCTCAAAACCATGAAATTAGAAGGATACACATGGTTAGCGTATGGTTTCTCAAACTGCGCGGAATAACCATGCGGTTTTCCCAGCTCATTAAATTTGGTTTATTCATGTGCATGTCCATTCTGGTTGATTAAGATGGTTAGTTGTTATTGTGGGGAGACCCAATATGATTCTCATGTATGTTACTTTTGAAATTTTTAATGGAGATATACCCCCTATTCCAGGGAGTCCGTTCGGGCCTACCATTCTTAGTGTCCCGATCACGTCGTGGGAAAATTTGAGTTTTCTCTTATGGTGGGGAGCTCATTTGTGTCTCCCCATACTAGTAACTCAGATTGGTCCTTGGTCTTGGATTGGTGGTAGGTAGTCTTGTCTGAAGCTATCTAACTACCTAAATCTTCCTCTGGTAGAATTTGGGAGTGGAGAACACCCAACGGTCTAGTTAAAGCAAGGTAAGTGTAACCTTGTTCGTTATTGTTGTTCTTTAGGGTAAATTGTTGGAATCTTGTTTGGATAGTGTTTGAAGAGTTTTTTAGGATGAAATATGAATATACCTGATCATTTAAGGATGTGGTGTATATATTTTTTGGTGAGAGTATTCCTTCCTTGATTGATAAACTGGAGGTGTATTGGCCTTTTGGGGGCGGGCGAAACTTTGCAAAGGAGTCCATTTGGCCTTTCGGTTAGGGTTGGGTTTTTCCTATGGCCTTACTGTGGCTTTCCAAGGGTGGTAATTTTTATAGTGGGGATAATTATCACATCCATGAATTATTTTAAAGGTATTTTTCATTTAATTTCAATTATTTATTTGTTTTGGGGGGTTTTAATTCAATTTGGTGGAAATGATGGGTTATCAAAATTTAGGCCAAATATTGAGCCCATTTCCAGATTTAAAAATAAATTTTGTTTCTTTTATAACTATTTCATTTTTCAACATTTTACACCCATTAAACTTCCCAATTGGCCTCCAATGGTATATTAAAACTACAATATAAAATTTTATCCCATAGGAATCTATAATAATGATGGATTTGGGTTTTTTATTAAGGAGTTGGGGCAGCTCAAAATCCCATTTCCATCTTTAATATATATTTTTTAATTCTTTAATATATCATTCATTTTTATGATTTTTCGGTGATTACAACTCTCAACCGAGTCCACTTACCCATGGTGTGCACCCATACTCTCCTCACCATCTTTCGTTCTCATCTCCCCAACAGATTAGGTCAATCTTTCATAATCATTCTCAAATCACCTAGATTTGAAGAGGTAAAATGTTTCTTTCTTAACTCCTCCAATATTCACACTTTTTCCCATATTCAGTACCCAATTGACCTAAAATATCTCCATCGAGACTCCCTACCAGTTTTGGTTACTTAAAGATTCATATATTGGTGGATTTAGGTTGATTTCTACAATATTTCTTCATGTAAGTGTTTCTACCTTTATTTCTTTCCTCCTTAGGGTTTCCTTCCTTATTCAAGAAGTTATAAATTGTCCATAAGATAGGGTTCTAATATAGGGTTTTATTTGGCATCTTTTTTGTCAAATATTTGGGTTTTAGGATAGATTTTACTTCCATGAGGAGCATGAATGGTGCAGTTGATGTTTTACACCATGATTTTTGGGTTTTGATTCAAAAGGTAGGTGATTCCATGTGTAATCATTTTTTGATGAGTTATAATGCTTTATTTAATTTTTTTTAATGTTCCTCATATTTTTTTCATTGTGATAAAATTAATTTTGATGTAGTTTGTTTAGAGGTTAATTTTATAGTTCCACTTTGTATCAAATTGGGTGTTTTCCATGTGTAATCCTTGTGGAAATCATCAGCTTGATGTTATAACATATGAAAGTTGTTTGTTAAATATTTTTTGGGCTTCCAATTCTGATTTGGTAGGGAATTTCTATGATTTTGAGTTTAAAATAGAGTTTTTGAATTGGTTTTATGTGTAAAACATTATTTCACTCCTTGAAAGTGTTTTAGAAAAATGTTTGTTTTTCATGTGTATCTTTTGTGGTATTATTTGAGGTGATTTTATAGTACATCAGAATGGATTAATTAATGTTTCAAGGGATTCCAATTCTACGTTGGTAGGGTTATGGTGTGATTTTGTCCATTAAAGGGGGTTCTGAAATTGGTTTTATGTGTAAGACATAGTTAAACCATTTGGGATTGATTTGTGAAAATTTTAAATGATTATTTTCATAAATACAGTAGGAAAAGGGTGTATATGTACTATCTAGGTGACTGTGTTCACATAAAATATGTTTTTGAAAGGTAAAGTGGTGATTTCAGATGTCAAACATTTTCATAATGATTTATAAATTTCTGAAATGTTTTATCAATTGGTAAGAGTGGGGAGAAACATCTTTGTGGGCTGTTTTGTGTGAGTGTGATGTGAAAAATGAATTTTTTTGATGAAAGAAGTATTATGTGAAGTGTGTGTTGGATTTTATTTTAGTTCGACTATCATGGAATGGTTTTATAAAATTTTTTAAAATATTTTTAGATGTGTTAATGAAATGTGAAATGTGTTGTCGTCTATTATGGTGTGAGTATGATTTCAATATGTATTTGAATGAAAAAGTGGATTATGTGACTGGTGTGATATAAATGTGGGATTTTTTTTTGAATGTTGGATGTGTAAGTGGTATTTTCATGTGAAAATAATATTTCTTAACTTTTTGAACTTGTTTGAGAACAAGAGGGAATCCTGGGTATCTAGTGGTGGATGTGTACTAGTATGCTAGTGATCCTATGGGGTTTGGCCTTAGTTTCACATAGCAAGTTTGATGTTTACAACACTAACTAAAATATGATGATGATGATGATGGGGTACCACTAGGTTATGGGTATGTTCTTTACTAGTGGCTTGTGTGCACAAGAACATATATTGTGATGGTTACTCTCACCGAGATACGAGGTACTTGGGACCCACAACTAGCTAGTTTCTAGGGGTTACTTTCCCATTGATTATGCTCATTAGTTACTTTGTGATTACTATTGTCATAAGGTATGTTTGGATGGAAAATTCCATAGTGTTGAAATTATTTTTAAATGTTTTGATTCTTTAAAATATCCCACTTGAAAACTGCTTTTATTTAAATTGCATCTTTTATAAATTTTTACTAGCATTTCAAGTATTTAAAACTTGCATTCTTTTCGTCTTTGAATGTTTATCACATGAAATATCTTAGTGGTGGTATCCTACTGGGCTTTGGATTACACCCTACTTACACCTTTGGGTGTATGTAGACTTGATTATATTTTCTGCAGGTTTGGGTAAAGCTTCTGTGCCAACAGTTCGGGTTTTTAGCGGTCCATCATGATGCGATGTTGTGGAGATAGCTTGAGGGAGGTGCCTATTTCTTTGTGGAGGTTCTCGGGATTTCCTATTTGGTTTTACTAATTTAATATATTCATTGAGAGTTGTTTAAAACCATTTAATTTAAGTTCATACATTTTTTAACAGATGTTTTTTTTGAAAAATCCAGATTGGTTTTATTAAACTTGATTGTCTTGAATGTTTATAAACTCAGGTAAATCATTCCCAATTTTTTGTTTTTATGATACCGGGTCACTTATTCCAGCACATGGAGATCAGGAAAGCCCTTCATCCCTTGTTGTAGGCCAGGTTTAGTGCCGTTTTGAATGGCAACCAAATTCTGTTCGTAACATTATTTTTAATAAATTTATATACAGTTAAAGGGGAAACATGTACATAGAAATGAGGGAAGATCTCCGGGTTTGTATAAGTAATGTGTTGGGTCCATGCTAGAACTAAATTAAAACTTCATGACCTAAACCAACATCCAAATCCACCTAATAATTCTCTAGGCCCCCTCACACACTGCCATCCCAAATGTTAGGCGAAACCACCATTGTGACCTGTATGGATATGAATGTTTTTCACTTGGGGATTATCACAGGTGAAACCCAATGTCTAGATCAGTTATCCTTGGTTGGTCCAATGATCCTAATTAGTTAATCTACAAAAACCTCTATTTATAACCCTCTAAATGCACAACACTAGTGAAACCACTACTTACCACTCGGCCACCATCTCCCATAATTATCATTGGTGGCCACAACATTTGATGGAAACCTTTTTCTTTGTACATTGAAATCTTTGTAGTAAACCTATGACATGGAAATTTTTTGACAGTTTTTTACTCCAAAGATATCATGAAGAAAATCCACCACTACAGGGTGTGATGGTAGAATTTCCAATACAACTGATGGTTTTGACCATAGGAAAATAGAGGATAATGCAACAATGGTGGCCTTTATACCATTAAAGTACAAATGGTTTAGTATTTCATGTGGTGCTGATAGCATGTGGTGGATGGATGATGATGGCCACACAATCCATTTATTTATTTATTTATATTTTTATAATAATATCATACAATAAAATAAAATACAATACAATACAATACAATACAATACAATACAATACAATACAATACAATACAATACAATACAATACAATACAATACAATACAATACAATACAATACAATACAATACAATACAATACAATACAATACAATACAATACAATACAATACAATACAATACAATACAATACAATACAATACAATACAATACAATACAATATAATATAATATAATATAATATAATATAATATAATATAATATAATATAATATAATATAATATAATATAATATATTATAATAGAATAGAATAGAATTGAATAGAATGGAATAGAATAGAATAGAATATAATATAATATAATAGAATAGAATAGAATATAATATAACATAATATAACATAATATAATATAAGATAATATAATATAATATAAGATAATATAATATAATATAACATAATATAATATAACATAACATAATAAAATATAATATAATATACTAAATTATAATATAATTTAATATAATATCGTGTAATATAATATAATATAATATTATATAATATAGTATAATATAATATAATATAATATAATATAATATAATATAATATAATATAATATAATATAATATAGTATAGTATAGTATAATATAATAAAATATAGTATAGTATAGTATAATATAATATAATATAATATAATATAATATAATATAATATAATATAATATAATATAATATAATATAATATAATATAATATAATATAATATAATATAATATAATATAATATAATATAATATAATTATTGATCTACATGATGTTATATATAGTCATTAATTAAAATTTGTAACCAAATTATCAAGGGGTTCAATAATCTTACCAAAATGGTGGCCACTATGAACTCCACAATTCCTTTGGATTATACTCCACTTCAAAAATCATTCCAAAATGAGGTTTAAGGAGGGGAAATTACCTATTTAATAAAACATAGTCCCAATAAAAACATGGAATTAAAATATATCAAATTTAAACCATATATGAAATACATTATCCTAAGAAATACTACACTAACAAAATTAAATCTTGTGCACCTTTTTCAAGATATTTTCATTTTTTTAATTTGGAGCACTTGTTAATTTCAAAATATTTTTTCCCATATATTCACATGAAACTTATATTGATATTTAATAACACTATACAATAGAATTGTTTATAAAATACAACACCCATTTATCTTATGAAATCAAAATAGGATCCTAATATATAACACATTCTAATTCATTCTAAAAAATAACACAAGACACTACATTCTCTCGGTCTTTAAATATTTTAATCTCAAGAATAAAGATTCACTCACTAAGGAAGCCACTATGTTCATGTATACATTTAATTATCCCATGTGACCACTAAGTGTCATTATAAATCTAAGTATATCATTAATTAAATCCTATATACATACACAAGCCTATCACTTATCTTTTCTCCCACACTTCCATGAGTTTATATGAGATACACATCAATTTCCAACTCATGTCATAACAAAACATGTGACCTTTCACACATGAACCAATAAAGACATGTATTTTAAAAGTATTTATGAATTCTTCTACTCGTGATGATAGTACTTGCAGGTAGTCCATGTCACCAACTTCACTAAACATGAAAAAATTCATCAAATAGTTAGAAAAGTTCATATCATCAATCAAGATTATTCAATCCATTTTCTTATTATATTTGACACACAATATCACTATACATTCATGATTATCCAATTAGTTTTTTTCAACTCATCCAATGTAGAGTAGGGAATCAAACTCAACAATAGAGGAGTATCCCAAAATCATCAGAAACTCTAACACCACCAGGAGGTGAGATATAAATCTCGATAAAAAATAAATTTTAACATCACTTCATGCCAAAAAAATCTCAACTAAATACCATTTTCTTATGTATCCCATAATCTAACATCCAATTAATCCATAAAAAACTAAACCAAATTAACTGTCTAATGATCAAATAGGTGGTTTCATGGTTATTCACAAATGTGAATTTGTTTTTAAAAAACCTATAGTATAAAACCTCACTTATAATATAAGGAAATCATGGTTTGACTCATAAAAATCTATATATTCTCATAGATAATTCTTTAATAAATTATAATTTTGGAATATAACTAATAATTCATTTATTCTTTATATTCCCATTTGAAAATTTTGTCTTTAAAACCATTTTTACATCCTCAAAACACCAAGGGATACCACCAATCAAAACGTGTAAAATATCTAGATACTTATCTTTTATAGCATGTTCAAATATACCGTTCCACTCTATGTGAGAATAAAATTATCCCCATATTTAAGAAAAATCTTTAAGAAGTTTCACATAAGAACATATAATCATCTCAGGCCTCAATTACAATATATTCTACTATGGTTAACGTCTCACAATGAATAGGTATAAATTTCATTAACCTCAACAGCTAACACTGAATATATTTATCATCTATCATTACTAGTTGTATATTCAGTAGCTAATTCTTTCCTTTCACTAAGTGTTCAATATCATAATAATATTATCAACAATGACTTTCCCAAATCAAATTTAGCTAAAGGAATATTTCACTAACATTAATATCATACTACAAAATTTGCAACATATTCATGAGTTTTTTAACTCTAATTACTCATTAAATGAAATAGTTCATGATAAACCACCATATGAAAATATATCTAGTTAAATAAAATATCCACCTCAAATGATCCAAGAATAATTTACATTTTACGCACATTAAAATTTCATATCACTACCATTAAAGGTGATAATATCAATGAATAAAATCTACGAATGATAAAAGACACTAAAATTAATATTTATCTAACTTTTATTTCATAACAATGATGAAATTAGTGATCACCTTCAAAATATTTACTAAAAAAACATGTAATAATAAAAATTCCCATTAAAATGAATATATTCAATATTTATTTCCTCAATAGTCAAATATGGAAAATATCATGGTCATTTTCATAGCTATTGTGAAAGCTAATGGTGAGGAGGTCATATAATTTATATGAAGAGATTGAAACCACTGCACCACACTCAAACACCCTATGACCATTCTTGTCATTTTATAAATAGCCTATCAGGAACCCATATCACTAAGATTGAAGTGGATAGTACCAATCAACACCAAATGAACAAAATTATCTACTCCAATCCCTAGGATAACAGCTTTCATATTATGTGACTCCAACTATATCCAAAACGAATCATATATCCTAACATTTTTCATGAATATAAAATTATATTTAGTGATATATATGATAAGGTAGATATATTACTGTACTTTTTAGTCATTCTCTATTAATGATTTCCCCTATAATAAGTAGGTTAGGCCATCTTATCTCAGTCTTAGTATCCTATATGATAATCTAGGATAATATTGATATATAGAAAGTCTAGATGTGTTATTCACAAAAAAATACAACCACTAATTTATATTTCATCCATTCTTTACTAAAAATCCTCAATATAGATAACTTCTTTGATACCATGAATTAATCCAAGAGTTGACATCATCATTTTACCTCCCATAGAAATATATGATTTTAAAAATGATTTATTCAGAATTTATCACTATGTATATCATAAAAAGTATGAAAAAAATCATATAAATAGACAGAATTTACAATGGTTATGAAATTATGTTCAATCGTATAAATCCTAAAATATGTACATCATAAAAAATAAGAACCAAATCCTACAGGAAAAAATTAAATCTCTATCTCCAAGTTAAGATATTCACTTATTAGTCCAAAAGGACCATTATTTATTACCTTTGTATCGATTGCTAGAAAATTTCATTATGAAATGAAATCATAGATATAGAAACCCATACTCGGGGGAAACATCCTGCTAGTATCATCTACCAAATTTATTATAGATTAATATCAGGATCAGGGAGTCACATAGGTAACATCAATAATTGACATACATACAATATCACATCAATAAGAGTTTTCATAGTCTCTATATTGATATCATTCTCTAATAGGGTGTTAGGCATAATTACATGATACATATCTCACTAGATTGATATATAATAATTATTATGTTTAATATTAAGTTAGACTCTGATATGTATAGACTTGATTCTTCTTAACCCAAAACTCTGTAATAATTTTTAAAAAAATGAATTATCATGTTTAAAAGGAACTAAATTATATCAAAAAAATTGTTGTGAAATGATGAGATAATTTTATGATATATCATTAGTATTTATTAATTATCTATCCAAAAATAGATTCAAAATTTGAAGAAAATATGCACATCGAGCATGTCCTGATTACTATATAATGTACGCACCAATTAAAAAATACAATAAAAATGATGATATAATCACTATATTAAATCAACAGATGATCAAAGTCCTTTTATTGGAATATATTATCTACCAAACTATATGAATGGGTTTATAGGACGAATAGAATTAAGCTAGTACCCTCTATTTTTAACCATAGTTTTCTATAAAAAACATCACATATTCCTGAATACAAACTCTATAATTAATAAAGAATTATTTGATACCAATTTATCACTTGATAACCACACTAGAGTCCCAATTAGGCATCCAATGACACTGGTAAGTGATCTATCTAGTTCTACCTATAAAATAATGGAATGAATTTGTTTCCTTTAATGTATAACAGGTCATCACAATAAATCCATTGGAAAAAATATATAAAAGGGACATACATAAGTAAGTTGGTATACATGAAACTACACATACATGACATACCATCCATCAAATTGACCATGATATATATTAAATGTCATATAATAAATTATTTAATTCAGTACCCTAGATGTAAAAACTAACTTCTTATAAATACAAATCCATAATAAACACCTTCACTCACAGATGCATCTTCCGTTATCATGAAACTCCAACAATCATTTCCTAGACTACCTAAAAAGACCAATACCACTAGCTCCACAAACACTATGCACTATATTAAATTATAAAACATCTACAATACATGTCACCATATATGTTTCATTGATGGGGTGATTATAATTATCTAGTTAAATATCCCATGTATTGAGAAATAAAAAAATAAGCTTCTATATGTATAATAAAAAAATCATTTGAAATCATAGTACATATTCACAACATCATAAACTAGTACCACCCATGATAATATATATAAAACACTATTAAAGAAACTATATTATCCTTTACTTCTCATAGGATATTATCTAAAAATAGAAATCTTTATAAATAACCATAAGTCATTGAATATAAATATATATCGCTATAAAATATGATTTCAAGGAACAAAATATGTTTCGCTCCCTAAATAAAAAAGCATATTATATATATAATCCCTAAAATAGAAATATCAAAATATAATACCCCCATGTACCAAACCCTACTATGGGACACCTAATCCATTGAACTATTCTCATGCCACCACCCAATCCTCAGTTACCGTAGGAGGTGTAATACGGTGACACACCCTATCCATCTAAAGATTAAACATAGAATATATCGCTAAAAATTTTATTATAACTCACCCAACATTGTATGTTGGTCATAGTCCTGAAATCTAATGTGACTACATGTGTCTAATTTTATATGTATCCACCGAAGGGAGAACCATTTCTTAATATCATATGATAATCCTACATAACACAAAATATCCCAAAACCCCCAAATTATCTATGTTTAACTAAAAAATAAATCACCATTCTCCTATTAGAGATATATTTATATGTTTTTTCGACCTCAAATAAAAAATAATATGTTTGACAGGAAATTAAAAATCCAAGTCTAACATCAATAGTAGGGTTATCCCACATTAAATGAAACCCTTGAGTATCATCTCTATAGATCATCATAATAGTAAAGAGGGAAACTCATCACTTTTAAGAACGACTGAAGAGTCTATAATTTTATGGTCTCTCCTCTATGGCCAGTCAAGAAGATATATGATACATCAAAATAGTTCAATTCAATAGTCAATTATCCCATCACTAGCATGTAGTGATATATTAGATAATAAACCACTAATTATGGTTCCATATTTTTTTCACATTACTTTTATATAATAAAAAACCCAAAATATACGAGTATCATAATTCCTCCTATCTCATTGAATCAATCCATCAAACAAAAAAGTTTTAAATAATAATTTTTCATATTATAATATTCATTGAAGGTTCATAGATCAATGAGATTGTTAATATATGTTACAAAATCATTAAACATAAATTTATTTTTAATAAATCATGCTCGATTGAATAATTTACCTCAAAGGGTAATCATAGTCTTACCCATGACTCTAGGATCCACCAAGAGATCATTGTGTCCCATAATCACCCAAAAAGTTTATAGAATTTATTTAAATACCACTACATTAAAAAAATTATATAGTTTACAATCATATGTTTTTAAAATGAACCAAAGGATGAAATTTTTGTGCTCTACATAAGAAATAAAATAAAATGATGTTATCAAAATTTAATCAAAGTGAGTTGTTATCAAATTTTGTGAGAAATTATTTAAAATGTTAATAATTCCTTTTAAATAATATCTAAAAGAATTAAAAATCTAAAAATTATAATCTCCATGGAACAAGTAGTTATATGAACTATTCCTTTATATAAAATGGGATGTAATGCTTTGTAAAACCTGCCTAAATTGCAACTGAGTCACTGATTCGACGGATTATAAGAATTCCTCCCTTTATAGAGGAGGATATTTACTAGCAGTGAGGCATTGGAATAGTAATGGGGATACTCTATCCTTGAATATAAAGCGTTATTTCATCATAGAATATAATGAAAATTATGTATGACCCATCATTATAACTTATATACCAAAAAATCCATAGACATAAATATTGGATTAAAGATGGAATTCAATAGAATAATATAAAAATAAAATATTCTATATGATGCTTATATTATAAATAAAGTATCAAAGATAGAATATACATGGAATACATAAGATACATAATATAATGAAAAATGAATTTAGGTTAATAAATATCGATTACCAATAGAGAAAATAAATATATTGAAAACTAACTTTACTCACATGTATAAATCATATAAAATAACCAACCTATGATGAAATATGTTTCTTGATCTTGGAATCTATTCAAAGTAGATAGTTGTGATATCCCATTAACTTGATCAGGTTAGATTTCCACCTTTTCTATGTCACCTATTTCATTAAGAATCTTTAAAAATAGTTTTCTTAGGTTTAATGTAGCATTCAGGTCATATACCTAAAGTACACACAATGTATCTAAAGTAAATACCGTGTACCCAAAGTATACACCGTGTACTTTGGGAGAGATTCATGTTGTGACGTGGGGGTCACACCAAGAGGTGGTACACATTGTTTACCTGAGGTACACATCATGTAGGGGTTAAATAGAGGATATTTAATGCAAGGAGATGGATTTTTTGGGACAACTTATCAAGCATGGAATATACATCGTGATCAAGAGGTACATGTCATGACTTGGCCCATGACTAGGTTAAATTCACCCGTTTAGTAGTTTCTCTCATCAATTATTTCCATATCACTTGGATCTCAAACAAGAGATCACTCTAGTCATTTTTAGAGGAATATCATCTTCATGATTGATTCGATCAACTCTAGTTCATCATTGTTTCTATAGATCATCTATCTAGGTAAGTGTTCTCATCGATTCTTCCTTGAGATTTACTATGATAGCACTATAGCTTTGTGTTATCAGATCCACTGATCAAACTTGGAAGTTTCTTATTGTATTCTTCTATATCTATTGTGATATCTTATTCCAGAGGCCTTTTTCCTTCACTGGTTGTTGTGTGGCAGGTGCCCTTCATCGAGGTATGTGGTTTTCCACTCTTACACCGCCCTTTTGTGTTATTTTTGAATCAATCTTGTTATGGATTGGATTTTAGTGTCTCCGTTTGCGATTTTATGTTTTGTTAATGGTTATGGATTCCATTGTGGGTGGGTGTAACCCAAACTTTGAGGTAGGTGGTTCTATCTCTAGTATATAATTATTAACTTTCTTGTTTTCCATCTAAATTTTCTTTATAAATTGATTTATGAAATTGGTATGACTTTTGCCTATGTTGAAAATGGGTTTTTAAAGAAAAAAATATTTTTCATCGATTTTGATAAATAGATTATAAATGGTTTTGAATGGGTTTCAAGAAATTAAAATGGGTTTGTGAAAAAAAATGGGTTACCTTGGGTACTTAGGATGAAGGTTTATCTTGAGGCCATCGTCCATTTCTTTGTGATTATCAAGGATTTTTTTTTTGGGATTTTGTATGTTTCCTAGGTCCATTGTTCAAGGGGACTAATATTGATATTGGAGGGGGGTGGGGAAACTCATGGGGTATTATTATGCTTCACAGGACCGTTGTTCTAAGACTAGTTTTGGGCGCTTGATTATTTTGGTATGGGTAGTATGCTTCCTGGACCTGTAGTACTCCTTGGTGCTATGATACCTATGCTTCTGTTTATACTACTAGGCTTTATGTGCTAGCCTTTATTTTCATGTTGATTCCTGGGAAAATGATATGAAAAAATGATTTGTAAAATGGTATACATGATTTTGTTTAGAAATATGGGAAAAGGTATTTTTTACCATGTTTTCAATAAAACTATTTTACGAATTATCATTACAAGTTTTATTTAAAAATGATAATACACGATTTGTTATACAGAGAATTATTATGGAACACCTGTGTGGGATCTAACTAATCCTATTAGCTCACACCCTATGCACTGCTTTGGTGGTGTGTAGAAGTTTGTTTTACTTCCAGTGAAGGAAAATGAATGGAACTGCAGTGAGGCGGTGTGGTTCGTGTCAGCTAGGATGGGTAGCTGATGGTGAGACAGTTGGAGTTCGTCCATGCCATCATTGGAGTATCTGTTTGGTTTTGAGTGCCTTGCATTTGGAATTGTATTTTTGATGTTTTAGCTACTATTTTAGTTATTTTGTTTCTATTTTATTCTTACAGTTATGGCATATATTTTTTTTATTCTTATATAGTTCCCTTATTTCCTTATATATATATTCTATGTAGTTGTTCATGTTGGAGAAAATCATTCCCTCAGTTTTGTTGTTCGATGCCCTAGTTCTTGTCGCCAACCCATGGGGATCGGGAACTCCCTTTAGGTATGTGAAGGATCAGGCCGGGTTTCAAGTTTGAGGGTAATCTGAGTTGGTTCGTTACAATTTGTTATCAGAGAATGAATGTACTCGAGAATATTTTCAAGGTATATCTGTTAGATTGGAGATAGGATGTTTTGTACTTTAGAGGTATGTTGTGATGAGTTATTAACTACCTATTGTCGTAACGAGACTCAAGTTACCTTGGGACGTTAGGATATGTTGACCTAGTGTTTCTTTTTATTTTGAAATCTCAGTTTTTTCTTATGGGGTTTCTAGATTTAGCTGATATTTTTTTATGTTTGATCATTCTTATGTTTCGGTATGTAGCAGTATGCCTCTGAGATGTCTTCCACAGGTTCCTCGGGAAGGTTTATCTGATTCTTTTCAAGGGATTCCACTTATGGATCATAATATCATCAAGACTATCATATGTGCAGTCCATGCTATCTGTTAGGATGTGCCATAAGTTCAGAATGTAGTAGTTGAAGTACAACCTAAAGATGGAGGAGAAATGGATCGATTGTGGGGAATCTTACCCGAGAAGCCACAGTTCATTAAATGGATGGCTGAACCTCAAGAGGCGGAGGATTGGATGGAAAATTTCGATCAAATAGTTTAATTTCTAGAGACATATGATAATATAAGGGTGAAGTGCACAACATTCATACTCAAGGGTTCTGGCAAGTGTTGGTGGGAATCTATGGTCTAGGAAGATAGACACGTGGGATTGGATTAGAAGGGTGTAAAAAACCTGTTCCTTAAGTAGTTATGTCCGGATTCTCTAATGTTGAAAAAATCTATGGAGTCCCTATTATTGAAGTAGGGAGAGAATTCAGTGTCAGCCTACACCATCCGATTTGTTAAACTTGTCTGTTTTTCTTCAGATGTGGTAAGGAATGACTAGCTGAAGGCGCAGAAGTACCTATAGGGTTTGAGACCAGACATTAGATCGCAGGTGTTCATGTTGAAGCTTTCAACCTTTGTAGAGATAGTGGACAGAGCAATGGTGGTAGAGATGGACATGTTAGGTAAGATCAACACTATTTCCTCTTCTGTTCCAACTAGTGACAGCTTTAGTTGCATGCATGGGAAGAAGGGGAAGTGTTAAGATCGTCATAGAAGTGGCAGAGGTGGGTCTCCTCAGTGGGCTTCCTCCGCACCATCTTTTGTAGCTGGAAGTGTACCTCTAACATGATACTAGTGCGGAAGGGGGGGGGGGGTCACACCAGATGTTCATTACCTATTCCCGTGAAGATGTGAAATGGTTGTGTACATGTTGCTCAGCTACAATGTTTCTGTTAGTCTATGAAAACACCTCGTTAGTGTTAGGGTTTTTCAGCTCCAAAGGCTACTACGGTGTAGTCTAAAGCTTCGAATTCTATAGACCTCCTTCCACATGACTTAGGAGTAAATCATTTACATGCAATAGAAGAGTCTCTAATGAAATTTTATGTAGGTCCAACAACATTTAGAGGTACGCTCCTTATTTCACCTTTTGAGGCTACAACCTTGTTTGATAATGGTTACTCCCACTCATTTATATCTTCACATTTTGTTGATATTATTATACTAAAATTGGAACTTAGGACCTTTACAATGGATTTAGTGAGACCTCTTGGTAAGAGTAAAGGGCATGGGTTCTGGTGTCCTTGTTTGTTCATAGTAGTTAACATGGAGTTAGTCTAGGATTTTCTCATTCTTAATCTGGATTTGTTTAACATCATCACTAGTATGGATTGAATGGTTACTCATTGGGATGAGGTTGATTTTTATCATAAACATGTTCTGTTTTTTACTGCCAATGGGAGATCTTCAGTGTTTCAGGGAGTGTGCCACCTGAGGTTAGGTTGTGCATGACCATCTCTCCCAAAGCATAAGAGTTTGTTGGTTACTGTTTCATTTGATCCCGATGACATTTTTTCTGTTGGGGATCTTTCAATTGTTGTTTGAGATTTTCCTAACATTTTTCTAGAATACTTATCTAGTTTTACTTTAGAGAGAGCGGTAGAGTTCATGACTGACCTGGTGCCGGGTACACATCTGAGGTCGAGGCCTTCTTATCATATGATACTAGCAGAGTTGAAGGAGCTCATGATTTAGTTGGACTACCTGTTAGAGAAAGTTTTTGTTCACCACAGTGTTTCTCCATGGTCATCAATTGTGCTATCTTCCAAGAAATCGGATGGTTCACTTCGGTTATGTGTTAACTATTAAAAGTTAAAATGAGTGATAGTTAAGAAAAAATATACTTTTCCTCATGTGGATGATTTGTTTGATCAGTTGAAGGGATAAAAGTAGTTTTAAATGATCGATCTTTGTTCGGGGTATCATCAGCTCAGAGTCTGAAAGTCTAATATACCTAAGATGACCTTCAAGAGAAGGTATGGACATTATGAATATCTAGTGATGCATTTCGGTCTGACTAACACTCCAATATCTTTTATGGACTTGATGAATCAGATATTCCACCAATATTATGACAATTTGGTGGTGGTTTTAATGGATAATATTCTAGTTTATTCAATGTCCGAGCATGAGTAACACCACTATCTGAGATTGGTTCTGGAGATTCTAAGAAATCCCCATCTATATGGAATGCTTTGAAAAAGATGTTTCTTGATTCAAGAAGTGCAATTATTGGGGAATATAATTTCTAATCATGTCTTATTAGTTGATATAGAGAAGGTTAATGTTGTTTTATCATGGAAGGAATCACAAAATGGATTTGGAATACAAAGCTTCATTGGTCTTTCTTGATAGTAAAAAAGGTTTGTCAATGATTTCTCTAAGCATTCATCACCTCTAAATTCTATTATAGAGAATGTAGTGAAATTATCATGAGATGAAAATTTTCAGTCTTCATTTGATTAACTAAAATGACCTCTGACATCAGAACCTATTCAGATCTTCCTTGAGACCAGTAAGGGGTACATTGTGTTTTGTGATGCATCTGGTGCAGGTTGAAGACACGTATTGATACAAGATGATCATTTGGTAACTTATGGATCTTGTTAGATCTGACCAAATAAGAATATCTATCCCACTCAAGATTTAGAACATGCTGACGTGATGCTTTCACTTAAATGTTGGAAACACTATCTCCTTTGAGAGATGTTCACAGTTTTTCCTAATCATAAGATTATGAGCTATATCTTTTCCTAGAAAGTCTTCAATCTTAGATAAATACGATTGTTGGAATACCTTCAAAAGTTTGAATTCGACATATTCTACACCCGAGGGAAAGGGGATGTTGTTGCAATCACTCTATGTAGGAAGGTACCATCACATGCTATTTTGGAATCAAATGAATAGTGGAATCTCATGGGGATTTTTGTTTAGTTTCACTTGGATTATCAGGAGGATATTTCAGGGATAGTTCTGACTAGTGTTCAATTGTAATCATCTCTCATGGATTCTATATTGCAATGTAAACAACAATATGATGATTTTTAGATGATTCGGGATAACCATTATAGTGGAGAGATAGCTCTTAGTTGGTCTCTTTCATTAGATGGCATACTTCACTTAGAAAGCGAGTTGTCATCCCAATACTTGTGAGATGTTATTTCTTGTGTGACTATCATAGATCATTATGGGCTGTTAATCTAGGTGAAATAATGATGTATTATAAAATGAGAAGATGGTTATGGTGTCAGGGTATGAAGTGCAACATCGTAGATTATGTTTCTCACTCTTACACTTTCTAATAGATTAAGGCATAGCACTTGAAACCTTTTGAAATGAACAACCTATTCTAGTGCCAATTTATAAGTGGGATGAGGTGTCCATGGATTTTTTTTGGGTTTCCACGGACTCTTTGAAGGAAAAAATCTATCTCAGTGGTTTTTGATCGATTGATGAAGTATTCTCACATCATTCTGATCAAAGACACCACTACAGTTGAAGATATGGGTATATTGTATGTTCACGAGATTGTGAGATTACATTAGAGTCTTTATACCATTGTTTTAGATAGGTATCCTATGTTTACCTCAAGGTTTTGGAGGAGTCATCAAGAGGCAATGGGGACTCAGGTCAAGTTGAGCACAACATACCATCCACATACAAATGGATAGACGGAGTGTGTAACTCCGATCCTCGAGGATATGCTTTATGCTTGCCTCTTGGATTTTGGTGGATTATGGGATAGCCATCTGGGACTGGTAGAGTTTTTTTACAAAAAAATTTACCAGTCGTTGATCAGAATGGCTCCTTTTGAAGCATTGTATGGTCACCCTTACAGATCACCTCGTTGTTTAGAAGAGGTGGGAGAAGTAGATTTAGTGAAACCAAGTTTGGTTCGAGAGACATCATAATAGATTCAAGCGGTGCAGAGACATTTTGTTACAACCCAAAGTCGAAAGAAATGGTATGCGGATAATTAGCATCGCCCTTTGATTTTTTTGTTGGTGATCAGGTTTTCTTGAATGTTACTCCATATTTGTGTCACCGTCGACTTGGAAAATAGGGGAAGTTGGCTCCAAGATATGATAGACCATTTGAGATCACTAAACAACTTGGGAAAGTTACTTATCTGTTATCATTTCTGTCTTAGTTGATAGACATTTATGACATCTTCCAGATATCTCAGCTTAGGGACTACCACCCCATCCCTGTTCGTGTTCTAAGTTGGGATGAAATTGATTTAGAGCCAAATGATTCTATTTTGGAGAAACCAGTTGAGATCGTTGACTCTCTGATGAAAGTATTATGAGGGATGTCAATTCCATTGGTATAAGGTATATGGAAATAGGGATTTATTTCTCATGAGAATAGGGAACTCAAGTCGTTGATGAGGGAGTAGTGGCCTCATCTGTTTCCAGAGGATACATCATCCACATGACTTCCCATGGACGGAAATTCTTTATGGTGGGAATTTTGTAATGTCTTGTTTCCTTCATAATGTTAGTTTTCTACCTTTTCAATGTACCCTTTTGATTAAGAATCCATAAAAATAGTTTTCTGGGGTTTACTATAGGTTTCAGGTTGTGTACCTGAATTACAAGTTGTGTACCCAAAGTACACGCCGTGTACCTAAAGTACACACCGTGTTCTTGAGAACAGATTCAAGTCATGATGTGGGGTCACACCATGAGCTAGTACACACTGTGTAAGGGTTAAATAGGGGATTATTAACCCGAGGTGATAGGTTTTTCTGCGTAACTTATCTAGGATGGACTACATGTCGCGACTCAACCCCGGTCTAGGTTAAATTCAAGCGTAAAGTAGTTTCACTCATCTATTCATTTCATATATCTTGTCTCTCAAACCATATCCCTCCATAGGATTTCTTCAGAGGCGTCTCATCTTCTGGATTGATCCAATCAGATCTAGTTCATCATTGTTTCTATGGTATGTCTCTCCAGGTAAGTGTTCTCTCCAATTATTCATTGAGATAGATCTCAATATAACCCTAGCCCTATGTTATCAGATCCACTAATACATGTTGGATGTTTCTTGTCGACTTCTTCTAGATCTTTTGTGGTATCTCATTATAGAGGCCTTTTTTTTACTTCATTAGTTTAGTTATGACAGGTGTCCTTCATCGAGGTATGCAGTTTTCCTCTCTTATTCCAACATTTTGTGTTTATGTTTGAATCAATATTGTCATGGATTGGATCCCAGGGTGTCTGTTGGTGCTTTTGGGTTTTTTTCTTGTTTTTAGATTCCGTTGCGGGCAGTTGAGACCCAAACTTCATAGTAGGTGGTTCCGGCTCTAGCCTATGATAATGAATATTCTTGTTTTTGTTTGCTAATTCCTTTATAAATTTATTTATAAAATTGGTATGATTTTTGTGTGTGTTGATAAAGGGTTTTTAGAGAAATTTTTTTTTCCTAGATTTTGATAAATGGTTTATAAATTGGTTTGAATGGTTTTCAAGACATTTAAATGGGTTTTTAAAAAAGTGAACATGGGTTACCTTCGGTACTTAGGTGGAAGGTTTAACATAATGCCATCGTTCATTGAATTGTGATTATCAAGGAGGATTTTCATTAGGTATTTCCTATATTTCCTAGCCCAACTATTTTAGGGGAATGGTATTGAATTTTTTGGGGGTTTACTAATGATATATTCCTCTGATTCCTAGAACCATTGTTCTAGGATCTGTTTTGTGTACTTGATTATTTTGGTACGAGTAGTATGTTACTTAGACTTGTGGTTTTTATTTGTGCTATGATACAAGTGCTTCTTTTTATACTACATGGATTTATAAGTTATCCTTGATATGTATGTTGATACTTGTGAAAAATAATATAGAAAAATTCTTTGGAAAATGGTATACCTGCTTTTTCTTAGAACTGTGGAAAATGAAATTTTACCATGTTTTCTATAAAACTTCTTTACAACTTATCATGCCATGTTTTATTTAAAAACGAGCATACAATATTTTTTATACAGAGACTTGTTACAGAAAACTTGAGTGGAATCCTTATGATCTTGTTAGCTCACACCTTTCACATTACTTCAATGGTTCATAGACCTTTGTTTGTCTTCCAGTGCAGGGAAAGGAAAGGTGAAATAGTGAGGTGGAGAGGTTCATGTCAGCTGGGATGGGTAGATAATTGTGAGATTATTTTAGTTCATCCATTTCGTCATTAGAGTAGCTATTTGGATTGGAGTCCCTTGCAGTTGGACTTGTCTTTTTAGAGTTTTTAGCTAGAGTTTTAGTTGTTTTGTTCTGTTGTTTTCTTACTGTTATGGAATATATATTATGTTATTATTTTGTTGTTACCTTATTTACTTTTATATATATGATATGTGGTTTTTCAAGTTGGAAACAATTGTTCCTGCAGTTTTGTAGTTCGGTCCTGGGGTGCTTATCGCCAGCCCATGTGGATTGGGAACACCCTTCCGGTATGTGACCGATCGGATTGGTTTCCGAGATTGAGGGTAACTCGTGTCAGTTCATTACAATACTTGTTCTAAAAAGTAAATATGATGGAATTCCCACATACTTCGAAACCCATGTCATGTACATATATAGGTGTAAGTCTAAAAAACTTATAGGATTCCCCCAGAATCCATGAAAGCCTTAGTTCTAGTGATCAAAAGGGTGTGCATGAAAATATTTAGAGAGAATGAAATTCAGTGATCAACATAACTCACTCACCCAGAAAATATAACCCATTCATATATATGAATATATGTACAAGCTATACATATTCCTGTATAGATCAAATACCAAAAAACCTAGAATACTGAATTGATATTACCCAACTATTTCTAGGTCCCACCATTCTATTACTGATTTACCACATACCCTCATGACCCAATGAGTTTGGAATCAACTCTATTATCTCATGAAAAATCATCATTATTGGGTCTCATTAAATCCAAAATGCTCACAATCAGAGTCCCACTTGATTTATCAGTCATATAACTAATTTTAAATAAAAAAAATCTTAAAAAATACGAATAAATAATTTTCAAACCAAGAATCTCAACAATGGGAAATACAAGAGGGAATGAAAATAAATATCAAATGTTAAATGATAATGGAAATGAAAATTTGTAGTCAAAGAGGTACATAATACCAAATAATATTTTAAAAATAATACCATTAAAAAATGATCAAAATAAAAAATTGGGTCCAACTATATAAAATAAAAAACATGGGGCTCATTCTATAGTTGTAACACACCATGATTTTTTTTATTTTTTTGAAATAATTTAACCTTTTTGATATTTTCCAATTCACACAACACTGAAAATAGTTTATTTTATATTAACGAACTATGTTTTCCTTTAATTAATCAAAACACCAAGTTAATCATGAACTACATGGAAAATATATTTTATCCTTCTCTATATAGAACACCATGGTTAGACTATGTTATATGCAACCATGACTTTCCTTGATGTCTTTCGTAACACACAATATTATGTTTCACCGAACAATAATATATAATTAACATGTTATTATAATAAGATATAACATAGATATCAAATTAGACGTTATGAATAATATTAAATAATTTATGAAAATATTTTCTTTATAGAAATATAATATAAATTCATAGGTTACAAATTATTTATAAATGAAAATGAAAGTCAATAGAATATAAAAAGAAATATTTTTATTTTTATCAGCACAAAGATATTTTAATCTAATAAATTAAATTAAATATAATAAGTGAGTTATATTATTGTCATATATATGTTATATATTTAATAAAATATTTTTATATTCATTCAATATATTTGATATACATTGGGTAAGAACAAACACAATTTTATGTGTATAAACAGATATTTTTATAAATATAGTTTTACTGCCTTTTAATGGAGAACCTATTTTAAATTATAATTTTTTTAACTTTTATATATTTAATATGTCCAAAATAACATCATCTTTTAAAGTGAATAAAAAAATTAGTTTTGGATTATTTTTGGTATTTTTCTACAAGGTTTCATTTTTAATGAATAGTTAAAAATACTGAATTCTAATTCAGAACATTATTTTCATATAATTAGTTTTTATGGTTAAATTATATTATAAATTTTATTAAAAGTTTAATTAGATAATATTTTTATCAATTATTCCAATTTATGTCATTGTAACCAATTTTACATAGAAATTGGATATAAAAATTTGGCAATCATTATACCATTTTTACTTTAAAGACATGCAGTGTCGTCCTGTTAGTGAGATTAATTTTAAATTAATTTTTGCGACTTATGTGGTTGATATTTGGAAAAATATATTTAATATTTGAAATTATCATAATTTATAATTTCTAGTAATTTTATATCATTTTTTTACCAAAAATATATGTGGATGTAATAAAAATTAATTACATAAATTATGGTAAGATTATGCTTAACTAAGGACTGAACCATAATTTTAAGAACCAACATGACCTATAAACATATCCAAGTGACATTTTCTGACCAAATATACAATCTATACTCTTGTTTATATAATTATTTACATTATCAGATCCATGTTATATGTGAAAAATGTGCATGGAATTCATTTCTCAAAATATTACAAGAGTGCCACACCTCCATTATAAAAGGCCCCATATCTTCTCATATCTTCTCCCCTCCCGAACCACATAGGATTAGAAAATATCTTCTCAAATATACTCCCAATAACCCTAAATTATTTCTTTATGGATCCTTTTTTTTCTAAAGACTTTGAGGGATTCCC
The DNA here is from genome assembly GCA_963277665.1 of Viscum album. Taxonomy (NCBI): domain Eukaryota; kingdom Viridiplantae; phylum Streptophyta; class Magnoliopsida; order Santalales; family Viscaceae; genus Viscum; species Viscum album. The sequence continues at coordinate 1,332,820,088 of OY728165.1, read as the reverse complement.
TTTGGTGCAAACCAAAAGGACTTACCCGATTAAGATGTAACACCCTCCCTCAAGCCCCTTTCTTTTATTTTCTTTCTCCAACATCTCAATTAATATTATTACTTGATTGTAAAAAAAAAGTATCATAATTATAGTGATATGTAATTATGTAAAATTTTCTACCTACACTTACACACACATTCATCTAATGGGTAACGAACATACTGTTTATATGTATGTCGAACTGCCACCACACTAAATGATGATTGATCATTTTTCCATTACTGGATCTCATGATAGAAATTATGATGGAAAATATATTTATATATTTTATAAGTTATATTTAATTTGTATTTAATATTATTTTATCCACTTACCACAAATATCTTTATAGTTTCCATTTAGTATAAATACAATAATTTCATTTGAGGAAGTATGGTCTACTGCCCCCTCAAACTAATGTGAATCTTTCAAAAACTACATGTAATTTTTTAAGGATGGGTTTAGTGAAATTTTATTATACATATGATATAATAATTCTAATGGAATATATATATATATACACACAAACATAAATATATTTCATTTACATTCTTTCTTTCAATAGTTTAATAAAACAGAATCCTCGTTATTGCGTACTTACGACCTACCATTTCCATGAACGGTGAATTCCATTTTCATACTTCTATATTATATAGATTTTTATACTAAAAATATATTTATCATAATTGGTATTTATATAATGGTTTACATTCTTGAAATTATGATACAATTATAAGGGCCTAATATATAAAAAAGTAAGACACATATGAAGAACAAAGCGAATATTACCCTAAGTGAAAACTTAACATAGGATTGTTAACAAGTGGGTAATATAAGGTAAAAATAAAAACATATATGTTTTTAGATATAATAATATTTTTTTGTAAAATAAGTACAATAAACATACATTTATTATACCGGTTGTCTATATGAGTACGAAGAGAGTCAAGATACAAGGTAAGAGAATTTCATCTCACTTTTATTTCTCGGAGATATATGTTTTATTCACCACCAATTCCTTTTGTGTGGTTTTATACATACCATAGATATATTATATTATTATTATAATTAAAATTATGGTTATTTTGATATGAATTTTATGATATTTCTTTAGTGGTATTTATGTATCAAAAGATACCAAATTGTTAAAGTAATTTGTCTCAATTTCACTTCTTTGAGTCGCATGCCATGTTATGAACTTATATTTTTCCCTGAGGTGTATATAAATCCTTTTAAATGTTATTTCATAAATACCCTAATTTTCATGATATTTTAACTATAATTAAATTTAATTTTCTTACATATGCCCGAATGTCAAGAAGGCCTTCTTTTTTTATTTTATTATGGATAATCCCCCTTTTAAGGGTTGAAGGGGAACCCGTACTTGAGCCGTAGGCCCAAGTCACAAGGCCCGACAAACCCGCAATACATGACCCTAAGGCCCAGAGGCATACCATTCCCAATACATGACCCGTAGGCCCGACCCACTTGAACTGCCCCTCCCAAGATTTTTCCGTCATTGATCACCTAGCTCCCACCTTGCATTGCTAATCGGATAGCATTGCCCCGTACAAAGTTGCACGGTGCTTGGTCTCGATGGTGGCTTCCATACCCTATCATTCTTCCAATCCAGTTAGCTCGACATCTGGAGGTTGCTACTCATTTTTCTCTGACCCTTTTTTGGGGCCTGTTCTGTGTGAACTAGTCTACTCCATGGTCTACGTGACCCGAATTCCCTGTGGGTCGAAGGACTTTGATGACCCGAAGGCCCTAGAGACCCATAGGCCCAAACCGGTGGCCCAAAGGCCCAAATCCGGTGAATAGTTCCAGCTTCTACATTACCAAAGAGTAACTTTCTTATATATGGATTATGGTTCAAATTTACTTTGTGGTAAGAGTTTATTGAAACAATCTCATCACTTTTTGGGAGCTTTTATGTTTATAATTCATATGATGAAGCATTATGATTCATATTCATTAAAATTACTTAATTTTCTTATCCTCTATTAATTCATTATTTATTCATGTATTGATACCATTTTCTACTCTTTTTTACATAATATATTTAAGAAAATGTTTTTAAGAAAGCCCGAGTTTTCCCTAAATTTGGTCAAAAATAGGTGTTCCTTCAAAAACATGTTTTCTAAAAAGGTTTTCCAAAAATATTAAACTATTATACTATAATATTCAAAATAAATTTTAACCCATTTTTTCTTTTACTAATGTTTTTAACTTAATCTTCTTGTCTCTTTAGAATAAGTAATTTTTATTACATTTTTTATAGTGTAAAAGGAATATTCTTTTTACATCATATGGAATGTATGGATTTAACTGACTGCATTTATATAAAATTACCTTCCATGTTTTATAAGAATAATTTTTAATAAAATATTTTTAAAAGTAATTTTCAAAGAAAAGTATTTTCAAAATGTTTTTTCCTTCTCTTATAAGTTTTTAAACCGAAAGTTTTTCAAATCATTTCAAATATTTATTTACAATTTTTCAAAGTTATTTCTAAAGAAATTGGCATCAAAACGTTTTCAATATTTCTATAAGAGTTTTCAAATTAATTTTTATATAAATGTATTTCAATTTTTTTACAATATTTCTTTATATGTTTTCAAATTATTCTTAATGAAATGGTTTTCAAAATGTTTTAAATATTTATTTTAAAATTTTCAATGTGATTTCAATGAAAAATGTATTTAAAATGATTAGAATATTATTTTATATGTTTTCAAGGAAAAATGTTTTTAAAATGATTTTATGTATTCTTTATATATTTTCAAGATATCTTCTAAAAAATTTGTTTTCAATTGGTTTTATGCATTAAAAATAATTTTTAAAGTAATAAAGGATATTATTGTCAAGAAAAGTTTTTGAAAATATTTCAAAATTATCTTCTATATAAAATGAAATTTGTTGAGGTTACTTATCCCTTTATAGAAAATAATTTAAACAATAAATTCATATTCTTTTTCAAAATGGCTTATATTTATTATCATTTTCTTTTTGAAACCAATTTCTCTTTCATGTTTTATATGTTTATGAAATCCATTTCTCTTTTATGGGTTATATGTTGATGAAATATAATTATCCTTCATGGCTTATCTGTTTATAAAATATTTTTCTCCTTCACAGGTTATACTTTTGATTAATTGACTTTTAAATTTTTATATTTTTCCACAATTTATGACATGATTACATGTTTATGATACCCATTTAATTTTATGGATTTTGATATGATTGTTTATGATCTGTGGAACATTTATGTTTGATTTAATAATGATATGATTGAGACCTATATATCCCTCCAATTCATTGGGTAATGATTTATTTCTCTTAAGACTGACATGGATGGAACAATAAATGAACTCAGTTCAGTATTATAGGGATGGAACGAGGAGTGAACTTGGTTTAGTAATACGGGGAAGGAATGGGGAGTGAGGCCGATTTATTAATGGACTTTTTCCACTATGATTTCCTTGGCAGTGATGCCTTACCTACTATGAAAATGATTACATTTGCTTATGTGTCTACCATGATTCCATGTATTATTCCTATGTTATTATTTCATAGATTATTTTATTTATTTTCTTATGATTCATGTCTCATGAATATCCATGATTTATTTAATGATTCATGTATATGATCTTTTATATGTAGGTTTTGATATTCTAGTTTCGTGATCATGCTCTCATACCCCGATACTCATGTTTATAATCACATGACTCAATTTTTTTCCCTTACAGAGAATCTGAGCTCACCACTATTTTTGTTTCCATCCCAAATTTATGAAGATATATTTTATGTATTATATGTATAAGTGGGGTACTAGCCTGGAGAACCTAATGGGAGATAATGTAGTTCAATAATGCGCTAGTGTTTAAGTTTCCATGTTTCCAAAGGCACAAAACTAATAAAGTATTTGGGCTTCTCTTTGTATAATGTATTAAGTATTCCACAAAAGTGATGTAACGTTAATGTTTAAAAATCATGGGTTGATATATTTGGTATCAGAGAGGAGTTTTAGTTATCCTTTTGAATACAGGATGAGAAAATATTAGTGATATTCCTTGGTATATTTTTAAGGACATGACTAGGGATGTATCTAAGGATAATTATAAGGATGAATTAAGATTTAAGAAAATATTTTGATATTTTGGTAAGTGATAAAGTGGGTGGTTTCTTCTAAATAAATCCCTATTTGGATATTTCAAGTGGATGTGGCTGTGGAATATATGTACCTAGGTGTAAGAACTCTGACATGATGTTTTGGGCCTCACATGGGGTAGTCAGTAAAAGATTGCGGCCCTTCATGCACACCTGGACTGAAACTCCCAGGGTATATGTTTTGGTAATTCCCAAAAATATTCCGAAATCATTATAAATGATTTAAATATATGTTTCCTATGTATAAAATAGGATAAACCTAGGGTGTCATAGATTAAAAAATGTGTCATGATTTATACATACTAGAATTAATTATTTTCATGACTATATGTTTTTATGTTATGTTAATTAATTCTCACAATATGCTTATGGTTTAATTTAAGGGAAGAAACTAGAAGGAACTTGTTTAATGTTGAATATGATGGATGATTTTTTGATGATAATTCATGTGAGATGATCAATGGATTAAATGATTTTGTGATCATGCATAATCAATATTTAAAGAACATGATTAACAACATATACCTTAACAAAACCTCAGAATCACAAACGAATAGAGTGAAGGAGTTCACTAAGGGTTTGGGTAATGGAGACCACTGGGTAAATAAGAATCAGTTTCCTCTATGTCAAAAATGTGGAAAGAATCACCTAAGTTAATGTGTTAGAGGAACAAGAAATTTTCATAACTGTGGAAAAGAAGAACACAAATCAAGTTACAATAAGGGATAAATGAATATTTTAGTTGAATATATGGATGAGAATATTATACTCACTAAGATATAATATATGGTCAATTGTTTTATGTGGGGAATAATGGTAATTATGGTACTCAATTTCCTGAGATGAAATCTCTTGAAGATAATCAACAAGGTAGTGTGAGTAATGGTTACATTGCTGATGATGAAGAGACGACATATGAAATGTGAAAGAAAAGGGGTATTATCAAATAGGATGAGGTAGCCTTGTTGATGAATTAAGGATGAAGTGGGATATTCTATGTTTTCATATATTTGGATTCAAGAATTATGTTATATGAAAGGTGAAATATATATGGATTATTTAGTTTATATTTTTTTTCTATGGATTTACAAGAACCCATTAAATAGATCTGATGGAATAGAAAAGTGTTTTAATGGATAGGTGATTTCTATGTAAACTACATGATTAATGGAAATATAACCCTTAATATGTTTCTTACGTTATGATATTATTATTTGTATAGACATATGTGAGATATGAATAAGTAAATTGTAAGGTATAATTTAAATTGAACCAAATTAAGGACTTGTTGACTGGTGGTTTATTCTATCATTGATGAAGTTTGCATCATTTTTGGATTTCAGTAGTAGATCCGATTTACATTAAATAAGAAAAAATTCATGTTTTCAATAAGGATTTATGGGAATTCAGGTCATTACCCTATTTCAAGAGAATGCATGATGATGGTATTGACATGTATGGAATGTGACAACCAAGAGCCGCTTGTGGATAATTTTTGAATCAATGTTAAGAGGATTTCGTGACTTTCATTATAATGTTTTGGATTTTAATCTTTTATAATATTTATATGGTTATCCATTCATCAAATGTTTAAGTTAAACATTGAAGGAAGCATTTATATATTGATATTTTATTGAAAACCTTAGTCAAAAGGAAATTTAGTGACTAACCATATTTCATGGATTATTATCATATTTATTTTTGAAATTATATTAGTGTGGTGTTAGAAAAGGAAATAATGTATATTGGGTGGAAGACAATCAAGTCCAATAAGGATTCCATTCTTGAACCTATGACCAAAGGACGATAAGGGTTTCATGCCTACTACATGCCTACATGATGTCCTGGTTATTGCATAATTATTTTTTATGAATAAATATTTATGGTGAACTAGTATATTTAATCTTTATGTTTATAGATTAATTTATTAAACATATTTATTTTGAAGAATAATTTGAGACAAGTAATTATTATTTCCATTCATTTATGAGACATAATATCCACTAAAATTGAATTTTAGTACCGCAGGCTTCAAAGTTAATTTCTGGACATGCATTTCATGTTGCAATTGATGAATCAGATATAGATAAAACAAAAAATAATGAATGAATTTTTTATAGAAATATGGAAAGTATTAATATATCCTTATATTATTGGATAACAAGATAATTAGTAAACATGATTATAATGATAAAAAATGTGTGTTCCAAATATCATTATATTTGTTGACCCGGTGGTCTTTTAAATCATGACATAATTATGCATTGGGGACCACAAATTTTCTTTTACCATTCACTTGTTTGTGATTGATGACCCCAATAACTCCTTATAACTATTTATTTTTTCTCTAATTGACCAATATTCACTCCCAACCTATGTTCTCCAATATGGAAACCTACTTAAAAGTTACATTGGGTAACCATTATGGCTCCAATATTCCCTTTTTGAGGGAATTTTTAGTGTTCATTTTTACGATGTGGGTTTATATGAATGGGAAATTAAAGTATTAAACCTTTGAAAACCAAGAAAAATTTTAAGGGAAAAATTAATTTTAAGGGGGGTAGAATGTAACACCAAGAAAAATTGTAAATTATTTTTTCCAAATTAATTTACCTTTTGGATATTTTTTATTTTACACAACACTAAAAATAGTTTATTTTATATTAATGCACTATGTTTAGATTAAATTATCCAAACCAACAAATTAATAGTGAACTATATTCAAAATAAATTTTAGCTTCCTCTACATGGAACACTAAGGTTTGATTTCATTACACAAAACAATTACTTTCCTAGATGGATTCCGTAACACTCAAGACTAAGTTTTACCGAACAATAATATATTATTAAAATGTTGTTATAATAATATATATCCTAGTACTTAAATTAGAGGTTATTAATAATATTAACTAATTTATGAAATTTTTTATTTTATACAAATATATTATGAATTCTTAGGTTACCAATTAATTAGAAATGAATATGAAAACTGATTAAATATAAAAGGAATTATTATTATTTTTATTGTCACAAAGATGTTTTAACATAATTAATTTAATTAAATAAAATTAGTGTGTGATATTAATGAAATATATATTGTATCTATTTAGTCAAAAATTATTTATATTCATTAAAAAGAGTTTATATACACAAGATAATAACAAACCCAATTTAATGATTAAAAACATATATTTTTACAAAGGTTGCTTTACCAACTTTTAATGGAGAACCCATTTTTAATCCAAATTTTGGAACTTTAATAGATTCAATACATTAAAAATGAACTTAATCATTTAAATAGAAACAAAAAACATTGGTTAGGATTAATTTTTGGAATTTTTCTACAAGGTTTATTTTTTTTAATGAGTAGGTAAAAATACTGAATTTTAATTCATAACTCCCTTTCCATATAATTAATTCATAAGATTAAATTATATTTTAAATTGGATTAAAATATTAATTAGATAATATTTTTATCATTTAATCGAATTTATTTCTTTGGTACCAATTTCAAAATGAAATTGGGTATAAAAACATTGAAAAACTTTTGATAATTTCTACTTTTAAAACCCGCAATGTCATCGTGTAAATGGGATTAATTTTAATTTAATTTTGGCCACTTATATTGTTGTAATTTGAAAAAATGGACACCATATTATAAGTCTGAATAATATATAATGTCTAAAATGTTCAAATTATTTTTTCACGAAAAACAATAGTGAAAGTAATTGAAATGAATTACGTTTATTAATGTAAAATTAAGCTTAACTAAGAAATAAATCTTAAATTTAATACCCAAAATGACAAAGAAACGTGTCCAAGAGCAATTGAATGACCATATTTAGAATATAAACTACACTATATTAAATTGGGTCCATTATTGGTTCCACATGAACTGTGGAAAACATGTATGGAATTCTACTGTCAAAATATTAAAAGAGTGACACTCCTCCTCCACAATAAAATTTTTTCATCTCCCCTTACTTCTTCACACATGTCAAACAGGTTAGGTTCGGAAAATATCTGATAAAATAACCTCCCAAAAACACAATATTACTCCCTGATTCCTCCCTTTCATTAGAAAGCTTTCTAAATAATCCATTTGGTGGAAACAAAAGGGAGATACCTGATTAAGAGGCCATACCTTCCCTTAAGCTCCTTTCCTTTATTTTCTTTCTCCACCACCCTAATTCATCTTATTTTATAATTATACTACAAAAATTTTCCTAAATAAATTAATATTTTGTAAATATAAGGTATTTACTTACACTTACACACACATAAATTTAATAGTTAACGAAGATACTGTTTATGTGTACGGAGAACTACCGCCTCACTAAACGATGATTGTTTATTTATCATTTACAACCTCTCATGGTAGAAATTATGATGTAAACTCTATTTATATATTTTATATATTATATTTATTATGTATTTAATCATATTTAATCCTTTTAATAGACATATCTTTATACACCACATTTGGTGTAAATATGATTATTTCATTTGAGGAAGTGTGGACTACTGTCCCCTCTTGGTGATGTGATTCGTTCACACCCTTCAAGGAATGTAATAAGGGTATTTTTAGTGAAATTATATGATATATATAAAATATTAATGCTAATTTAATAATTATATTTATATATATTTGTATTCATATATTTTATTTACTTACTTTCATTCAATACATCAATAAAACAAAAGCAGTGTTCATGTGCACATACGACATATTATCTCCAAGAATAGAATATTCCATTTTCAAAAATATATATTCTATAAATTATTATAATAAAAATATAATTAAAATTATATTTATTAATAGCATGTTTTTAAATTCTTTAAATCATGATATATGTATAAGGACCAAAGATATAATAAATTAAGGTAAATGCGAAGAACAAAGGGAATATTACCTGAAGTGAAACCTTTACATAGGATTGTTAACAAGAGGGTAATATAAGGTCATAATAAAACCATATATGGTATCATATATAAAAATATTATTCCTTAAATGTTTTATAATAAACATACAATTAATATAAAATAATAATGTACGAGTGTGGGGGATTCAAGAGACAAGTTAAGGAAATTTCATCCCACTTTTAGTTCCCTGAGATACATGATTTATTCCACACACATTCCTTTTGAATGATGTGAAAAACTAGAATGGATATATTATATTATTATTATACATAAAATTATGGTTATTTACATATCCAATTTATAAAATTTCTGTCATGGTATTTATGTTTCAAAATTTACCAAATCCGGAATGTAATTTTGTCTCAGGTTTTTTCATTGAGATAATTTACATATTACGAACCTATATTATTCCATGAGGTTTATATAATAACATTGAAATATTATATAATTAATCTCATACTATTAATGAAATTTTAATATTTATGTAATTTAATTTTCATATATTGGGAGTATGGTTAAAAGTTACCAGTGGTAAGAGTATATTAAAACAATATAATCGATTTTCGATATTGTTTATGTTTATGCTTCATTTGATGAAATAATAATGTAATTATCTCATGAAAATTAATGAATTTTATTATAATTTGGTTAACCCTGATTTATTCTTGTATTGGTACCATTTAATACTATTTTTTACATAAGATAGTTAAAAACAATTTTTTTTAAGAAAGCCCGACATTACCCACTCTTCAGTCAGAAATCTCTGTTCCTTCAAAACCATTTTTTTCTTAAAATGGTTTCCAATAATATTTTACTATTCTAATATAATCATTAAAAGTAATTTTTACGTGTTTTTTTCTTTTACCAATATTTTTAATAGAATATAATTGTCACTTTCCAAACAATTGTTTTTATTACCTTTTTGTTGTGCAAAAGAAATATTTGTTTTACCTCATACGACATGTATGGATTTATCCACCACCATTTCTATGAAATTACTTTTTATTATTAAAAATGAGAATAAATAATGAAAAATGTTTTACAATTAATTTTCAAGGAAATATGTTTTAATTTTTTTTAATATTCATTCATACGATTTCAAGTAATATGTTTTTCAAAATATTTTGAAGATTTATTTTTATGTTTTCAATTTTATTTCAATGAAATGTGTTTAAAAACATTTTCTTACATTCCTTATGAGTTCTCAAAGTCATTTTAAAAAATATTGTTTTCAAATTTTTTAAATATTTCCTTATATGGTTTCAAATTAATTTAAATGAAACAATTTTCAAAACATTTTCACGCTTTCTTTTAATTTTTCAAAGTGTTTTTAAAGAAAAATGTTTTTAAAATGATTAGAATATTATTATTTAGGCTCTAAAAGAAAAAAGTTATTCAAAATGATTTTAATTCTTCTTCATAATATTTATAGTTATTTTCTAAGAAAATAATTTTCAAATTTTTTTATGCATTAAAAATACCTTTTCAAATAAAAAGGATATTTTTGTCATGAAATGTTTTTGAATGATATTTCAAAATAATTTTACATATAATATGACATCAATTGAGGCTACTCATTATTTTCTAGAAATTTTCAAAAGGTTACATTCATATTCCTTTTCTAAATGAGTTATGAATAATTTCATTCTCATTATGATACCCATTTCTCTTTTTGAATTTATATGTTTATGAAATCCATTTCTCTTTCCTGGGTTATATTTTCATAAAATATGTTTCTATTTCTTGGGTTATATGTTTTTGAAATATTTTTCTCTTTCACAGGTTATGATTTTAGTGAAATGATTATGAAACCTATATCTTTTTCCATAGGTTATTATATGATTTCATATTTTTGATACACATTTCATTTCATGGGTTATGATATGATTGTTTATGATTTTTTGTAACATGTATGTACGTTTCATTATGATATGGGTGGGACCTATATCTCCCTACAATAAATTCGGTAATGATTTATATCTCATGAGATATATATGACTGGAAGAAGAAATGAACTCGGTTCAGTATTATAGGGCTGGAACAAAGAGTGAACATAGTTTAGTAATATAGGGCTGGAATGGGGAGTGAACTAAGTTTTGTAATGGACATTTTACACTAAGAAAACCTTTGCAGCGATGCCTGGAATACTATGGAAATCATTATATATGATTACATTTGTACCATAATTCCATGAAATATTAATATATAATAATTTCATGGATTATGTTATTTATCTACCTACAAATCATTTATTATGTACATAAATTATTTATTACATTATTCATGAATATGATCTTTGATATATAGGGTATCATATTCGATTTTCATGATCATGTTCTCATTACCTAATCTCATGTTTATGCATACATGTCGTCCTTTTTTACCCTTACTAATCATCTGAGCTCACCACTCTCTTTGTTTTCTTCTCTATGTTATGAATATATATTTCTTTTATGATATGTCTTAAAGGGGTAATAGTCTTAGAGAACCTAGTGGTAGATAATTTAGTTCACTCATGTACTAGTGTTTACGTTTTCATGTTTCCAAAGGTACTAAACAAATATGTTCTTTTGGCGTCTGTTTGTACAATGTAGTAAGTATTCCAAAAATTTCATTCCATGTTAATGTTTAAAAATAGAGGGTATATACAATACCCAATATCATACCACTGGTACACACTATTTTAATTTGACAGAATACCTATAGATCACCACTGGCTTGATCCCAAAAATTACCTATCATCATATGGGTTAAATCCCATTGTTAGATGATTCAACTATTTAGATTCACCATGACAACATAGATCATACATTAAATCACCATTTTCATCAATAAAAATAGTGTGTTTCGTGGCCATTGTCTTACCTTAGTTTCTTCCATGGAAGTATTTGGTTTAGATAAATTTTATATAGCCGAAAAATTCCTCTGAATGGTCAACCATCATCTCACCAAGATTCTCGTCAATCATTACATAGTATCCAAACACCAATGAGGAATAACATACATAGTTTTAACCCAAATTGGATAATATGTAATATATGAAACCACCCAAAGAATAGTTATCATTCTCAAAGATATGAACATTAATCCCAATGTTTTTCCTAGAGTGAACCTCCCTTAGGTATAAATAATCATTTGATGGGTTCATCATAGGAGTCTCATTACCTATATGACCATATACCCAATCACTTTATCACACATAGAGTAATTCATAATAATTCATGGATAACATACTATCTCTATATAATCATTACAATGTTTAAATATGAAATATTTTAACCTTCATAAGATCTAGACCAAGTATCATCATTTTACTAGTACCACTACTCCAAAATGTAGCTAATGGAATTAATCAAAGACCACTGAGACTAACTCCCAACTAAACAATTAAGTTCAATGACAAGGTAAACTAACAAAGAACTAGTAATTATAAATAATAATCCTACAAACGGAAATAAATTCTCAAAGGAAAATCGCGAACAACTCACCAATTAAAAATCTATCCTAGGGTTTTTATGGACCCACACAAAAGGAAACCAAACCAACATCTAAAATGGATATAACTTACCCATCTCCAAATTTAATATTCCTCCTATGGTTCCTATGATATAAAACATAATCATCAATAAATAGATAACATACTAGGAATCTATAATAAAGAAGATCACTTAAGTATATGGGCTTTAGAAAATAGGTCATAACCCATGTAATGTCAAATAGAGGAGAACATGTATCAAACCAAGATATTTTAAATTTCCACTAAAATCCATGAAAATAACCTCTTAATGTCCTAATAAAAAAGAGAATACATGATAGAATTACACACTCTTGTCCCTATAACAATAACCCATGAAAATTTGTTGGATGTAACCCTCCTTTTTTGACATTCCATTTCATGTCCTTTCATTGAATAACTATTTTACTTTAAACTTTCACTTTAAACCTAAAATCATTATTAAATTAAATTTAAAAAAAATTAATTTACTTTATGAAATCTATCCCATGCCACAAAAATAAACCCTTAAATGATTCATCAATAATTTTTTGACCTAAAACCCACTAATTAACCATTTAATAAGATATATAGTCCTTTATGAAAATAAAGCTAATGTTATCCCATAATAATTAAGGAAATAATATCACACAACATTATACAATAAACATAATATAATACTAATGACCACATTCACCATAAAAAAAATATAAATAATCAAGAGACTCCAAAATATAATGGCCATCTACCACAGTCCCAAGATCTACAATTTATTCCATTATTACACCAACCACTAATGATCCCCCCCCCCAAGAACATATCTAAATCATAACACACATAAAATAATCTCAAATATTTTTAATAAAAAACCTCGAATGGAATAATCAATACCAACTAATAGGGTAAATATTTTGAAACAATGAGAAAAAGGTGTGGTAAACTCCTGACACACACCCAATCATAATACATGTGAAATACCTAATTCAAAATTATAAATAAATGATCAATTTAATCTAAAATTATAAAAAAATATAATTAATTATTTTTTGGGATGTGACTCTACAAAAATGATGTCCAATGATAATATTTGAATCCTTTTAGGCCTCATCTATACACTAAATAAGAAATACCCATAAAAAAGAAGCGATTCCCCCATCCCTCATTAAATCACTCCATAAATCCTTATCCTGGAGAAATAAAATCTATGTATTAGTGATGAGAAAGAGAAATAGGTGAGGATGAGTACACGTTAGATTGATTCACCAAGATAAATGACATCAAATCTACCCAAATTAATGGATAACTTCAAGGGAGTCATTTGGGAATATGGGGGGGGGGGGGTGTTAATAGGTTAGAAAAAATTAGTCCCTCAATCTCAATTTACATGTAAATTTGAGTGAGGATCACCTGTAAAATTATGATACTTCCCCTATATAAGAAAAAAACCAAAACTGAATTTATCAATAAATCAGTATCCCTCCACTTGGTACCTGGTAGGTCAATGAGTACTTAGAGATAGGCCACCAGCCACTTAGTGGAGAAATAATGGGCCTCTCCACTATTGTATTTGCTGGGTACCCAGTGGCCTTGGACTAGTTACCTAGTCAAATAATATTGTCCCCACCCCCTCCTCTACCTTTATCGAACTCTAAAATTTATTATATAGTATTCTATAGAAAAGTTCCCTCCTACAAAGCATCCTATAGAACTATTAAAACATTCCTAAATATTCCTTTTGTTGATCTGAAATTAAAATTTAGAAATCACACATTAAAAAAATTGATGAAAGGCTAACCTGAATCATAGATCACCATAACATAAATCATTAGTACAATTACAAACTTCCAACCACAACACTTTTCATCCTTGGGAAGTCATAGTGCTCATTCAACCCAAAATCATAACCAACATCCGTCGTCAATTAGTTTCTAATACACCATATTCTATCTCCATATTCTAATCACTCATTCAATTCATTACTTTGACATTAAATAATAGTATTCATTAAATTAAACATTACTTGATCTCAAATATTACAACTGAACCTTTCTCTTATCTCTATCACCCAATGGGAATCATTTTACTCTATTATTCTCATAAATTCTCTTAGATTCCAAATTTACTATCCACAGAACACTACCAGTTCCTTTACTAAAATTTAACGTTAGTATAAAAACATGACATTTAATCCCAAAACACTAATATTCAACCCATATATTACCTTATAGCTCTTCCAATAATAGAAAAATAATAACAATATTATAATTTTTTTTACTTAATCAAAATAAAAGAGGTTAAAACTATGAATATCCTTATTATCACATATAACCACTTGAGACGTATACATAATACCTACCGATTGAAGTTGGAACACATAAATATCTCTCTAAATATCATGGAATACAATTCAAAATGTTCAAAGTAAATTCTAAACTAATCATATCTAACTAAAAAAATCAAGAAGGATGGTTTATATGGGTTTTAATTGATTGTTTAAAAACAAACAACAATCACTTTACACACACCAAAACTCATTTGAGTTTTTCAAAATACCCCCTTGCTATCAATAAATTTTTTATCAAAACCAAAATCCCAAAATCATTGGGATGATATTTATTTTCATTAAAAACCAATATCTTTTAAAAATACATTTTGAAATCTATTTTCAAGACCTTTTTCATTATATTTCTTAATACAAAAATCATGTAACCCATTTCATGTTGTGTTTTTCTTTCAAAACCAATGTTTTTTACAAACACCTAAAACCACATAATACCATTTTCCCATGGTTGATTAAAAATTAAAATATCTTTAAATAAATATTATTCTAATGACTACTTATAATGTATTTGATATAAAATATAATAGATTAGAAATTTATTCAATTAATTATGGATCATAGTTAGGACACAAACCAAATACCACTTCCCACTGGCTTGTGTATCATTCCCTAAGCATTCAACTATCAGGATGCATAAAAAATTCACTGACTCCCGGTTTATCCCTATTTATCATCCCAAACCTCATCCATTCCACATTATTAGTCTAAGTACACTATCTCAACTAACCTAGAGTAGCTAGCCTTCAAACTAGACACCCTTGGTAAAATGGGTTTCAATGAAATCCATGTTAAACAAGAATGATCCTGGCCTACCGTTGAAGCCTAGATATTCTATCTCTTCCACTAAATAAATCATTCCTTGACTAGAAAATTATTTTATACCATTTTATAATAACCCGAACCAAACTTCCATAACATTAGTCAATCTAATGATGCTATAATACCTCAAATATCAATCCAAATGTGATAGTAGTTTATAAATACCGAAAATGGACTTTAGTATTCAGGGAAAGCCTTCCCCCATAAAATTAAATCATTAGGGTCTTGCTAGAATCAACAAAAAATTTGGCATAAAATGTCTATAATTCACATAACCCAAAACCTACATAAAAATAAGAGGGATCCAAGAGGGGTAAATGTAATATAATATAAAAAAGGATTATACATGATGCATTAATAATAATGAAATTAGAAAGAACAATATACATGATATAAATTTGAAACATAATACAATGACCATAGACTTGACATGACATGAACTAACTCACTATATCCCCACTTAATTTGGAGATAAGTCAACCATGTCATCCTAATCCTGCCTCAAATAGGACAAAATTCTAGTGACTAGAACCAAGGATCCATAACATACATATGGGAGGCCTTGTCCTATAAAAAACACAAATAATATACATCCTTATATAAAAATAATAAAAAATATCACAAAACATGTAGGATAATATTTCTAACTTAAAAGAAAATATTCACGAATACATGAGCTAAAAATCTCAGTGGAGTATAATATAAATTCTAGTATAGGGGGTAAATAATTTTTATGTTCCCAAAAATTCACATGACCTTGAGTGAATGGATATTGAGATCATTACATCACACCAACTCTAATATATGTACTTATTGTTACAAATCCGACATGCACCACTAAGCTTCTAATCTAAAAGATCCATTACCTCCATTGTTATCAATATCATTATCAAACTATGCACTATTTTCATGGACACAACAAGTGTGGTTATGAAACCCATTTAGGGTTGAGTATAAAAATTCCTAGTAGGGTAACCAAAAAACCTAAATGGTAATGGGAATGGTGGACCAAACACAACCAATGGTCCGAAATGTACACCCTCCCAACTCAACCATTGTGGAAAAACACCATCCATGGATGAATAAATGGATTTACTTCACAATATGACCTTGACCCTATCCTATGGGAAACTAAAAAGGATAAACCAAAAATTCTAGTCATTATATGGAATGAGGAACCCTCAATCCTCAAGGGACAACACCTTCCTGATCAATAACACTAGGAGAAACACTTCCTTACCCATCATTAAATGATATACCAAGAAACAATGAGGTAATAATCTTCATGATTCTCGATTACATGTAAGATAAAAGTACATTTTTCTACATGTGTGTAACTCATCCCAATGCACTAAATCATACCCTTGGAATCTGGTCAGGACGGTCCTATACAAAAGTGGAAATCACCCAACCAGAAGATACATTTCATGCAATAACAACAATACTTGACCAACCTAAAGGGAATCGATCTAAGCTTATCAGTGTATAAATATTCCCATAATAACACTATATTCCATAGAAGTCCCATATAAACATCCCGAAAACCAATTCTATAATCCCTATACTAAATAAGTATGGGGACCACATCTCGAAAATGTCATGACACTCAAGGTGGTTACTAGCCCCATGGACGTGTGACCTGCACCCCAACCTATACAGGATTTCCCTACTCCATCCTTACGTAGTGTAAATTCATCCTCCTTTATTCAAGGATTCAAAAAGTTAGTCCTACAACATAGATATTTCTAAAGGGGGAGAAGAACTAACCCTAAGGAGAATCCTTTACCACATAACCTAGCTTCACTAGAGAATTATAGTGATAGGGAACTTGGAGAATCCTATGAACCATAGGTCCCAAAACAACTAATCAAATCCACATTATATGAATACTAATATCATTAAAAAAATGATATTATGTCATAAAAGGGTACTAATGCCTCAACAATGTATATATTCCATATAAGAGAGTTAAAAAACCCATGAATTGAAACTATAATAACTACTCAACCTCCATAAACATCAAGTCACTACTCATAAATGAATCTATTCACCCATACCTTACTGGTGTGTATGAACTTGTTGAGGTAGTACCAACCAATGAATGACCTAATTACTCACTAATTTATAAGTTCAACCCAAATGAAAATCATTTTCGTCTATGTATGGGTTATCCCGCACATCAAAGATGGTTCTCCATGAAAATATAGCCTAAATTATGGGACCCACACCACACATTTTGGTGGAGTATAATATCCATCAATATATGGTAAAACCCTCAAATAATCCCATGATAAAAGCCCAAGAGAGTAAGAAAATCCCATATCCATACTAATAATGACACATAGTCATTGGAACCAGTGGTCTGACGACAAATGTCTATTGAGAAAACTCCAGAATCACTACTCTCCAGCTCACATAGTCACAACCTTAGGTGATAGGTATAAGAGAGAATATTTATATTATCTGTAATATAGACTATCCATGGTGGAAAATTTGAAAAGGGAGATAATGACTAATTACCCTATCCTTTGATCAAAACCACATGAACTGACTCTAACTATAGGGTGCATTGGAATTGGGGGAATATTCTTATATATAAAAAACAAATTTATGTCTAATTATCTTACATTGTGATGAAGAGGTAATCCTTGAAAAGTAGTTCTCACTAATATTAACATCACTCTCTACCCACTAAGGATCCATAACTCCAAATAAACTCTTAGATGGTACCAATCAAACAAAACATGTGAGGGTTCCATGTTCCAGTGTAAGAATGCCATAAGTGGGTCAAACATTTTAACAATTGATCTATATTATTAGATAGATGAAGTAATCATTTTCACTAGGATATGATCCATTACCTACCTCAATAATCTCTACGTTGTCCATTGATTGTGAATAGATCCCCAACATCACATTCATTTTAGTAAGATACATTGCATAAACTAACCACATGTCCAAATCAGGATCTAGGGTGGGAAAGCATGCAAAACCCCTCTAAGAGGAAGGTACACAAAGTGCACTTCAGTTTATATGGTTTGTAATACCAATTACCCACTATTTCTAGGTACCTATACTTATTTTAATGTATATTTTCAGAATACATGGAATCCCCCATTGTAATAGACATTGTATAAGCCATATAAGATCCAAAGTCATGTACCTTGGCTCAAGTTGTGGCATGTAAGATGACATGGAATGTACTATTACATTCCATGAACCCAACATGGTATGTTTATATATATATAATGAAACACCTTAGTTGGTGTACCCAAAGGTCCTGAATTGAATTTCCATATGGTCAAAAAACTCCATGGTCATTGTCTTCATCAAATAACCCACTCATGAATCACACAAAGTGTGTTCAGGAAAAACATGCCATGTGATCAAGATTTATTGATATAGAAATACTATAACCACCACATTCCACCCATTTCACGAAAAAAATCACTCTCCATGCCTTAATCCAACCTTAATTGTTTAAATACATAAAAAACTAAATCAATGAACCTAAAAATAATATAAATTGTAATAAAAACAATGATATCTACCTAGTAGGGAATCACTAAAACTTCAAGGTCACATGTCTATAATCCCTGATACATGATCACTGCATCCCTATTAGGCTTTGATGAACCACCTATGAAAAATATCTTCCAACATATACATGATTCTGTTCTAAACTCAATAAAATAAAAATGGGGAGGATTCCTTCTTCCCATCATGTGAATGGGATAGATTAATGGGATAGTGAAAAATAAAAATAAAAATTTAATTTAATTAAATACATATTTAAAGGGATGCATTGTGACATAGAACTAAAAAATGGTTTATAATATACTTGGTTTAAACCTCCCATTCTTGACATATTACCTAAACTCAAAATTTCCTTCCAGATCATAGTTAAGGGATATAGACATTCAAACACATACGAATAAAAAAATTATTTAGTAAATATTAAATATTATAGAAAATACAAATACATTATAGTCTCTATAAATTATTTCATAAGGTTAAAATTACCATCTTGATAATAACATGTTAATAAAATATTTTTCCAATGTAGTTTTATTGGAGAAATTACCATTATACCATTTATAAGGGATTGGGGATCTCAAGATCCAAAATATGCGAAATCTTATATACATGAAAACTGATCTCACTTTATCCTCCCCTCTTTTGATATTTTTATCCTAAAAAAGTAAATAACTTAAATGGATCTCAATAAAGCCCATGGAACTCCCTTATATTAGAATATATTACATTAATACATGAGATCCTCAAAATTTATAATTTCCATAGATCTATAAGGACCCATAATTAAACTCTACTCATGAACACACCCCATACTCTATCACTCAAATTACGAATACTGCCTTCAATATTCTTGTTGCTCCATGAGAAAGAAACAGCCTCAAACTACCATAGGATAAACTCCAAACACCACCATCACTCAAACTTCTAAAATTTCATCAAGAATTTCCACTAAAAGTAATTACTTATAACCATTGGACAATCATTAACACCAATATAATAAATTTCTATGAACCATCAGAAAAAATAAGTTTTACTCCATTTATAATGGAATTTACCATGGAGAAATCATGGTAACCATCTTAAAAAAATTTAAACTATAAGACTGTCATACAGATATAGTCAAACTATATCAATATACACTATTGAGAACCTAAACAAGAGCACCACATCACATAATTAGATGCAGTAATAACTCTTCATCTTTGTTGATAAGTAAATCCATCGACACTATCATTCTCAGTGAATGAGGATAGAATCAATCCCCTCATAATCTACATTTTAATAACTACAAGTGAAAATGTCTACACAAAAAAATCATCTAGATTCTTATCCATAAAAATTTTCATAGTTTTTCTTTGGTTAATAGAAGACCAACATATATAATAACCAAAATATCCACAGTTATAATATGGTGGAGCACTATGCCTCATAACACTTCCAAAGATAAAAAAGGGATATCCTGTTGGATCTCTCCCCATAGAACATATGTTTCCACATAGTTAAGATGTTTGATAGTTAGATACTTTGGATTGTCAGTATCACGTTTTCTAAGCTATATATATCTTAGAACACAACCAAACCCATCAAAAAGGATATTTTTAAGTAATACACTCATATCTACATCCTATATTCAATGAATAAAAGATAGTGGATCAATATTATCTTCAACTACTCATAAACTCGTAAATCAATGCATTCCAAAAATCTCAGCACTTATCTCCCCAATCTCCACCATGAAATTTCGTAGGGAAAGAACCATCCCCTAATCTAAAACTATTGAACTGATCTTCCAAAATAACCATAACACGTGAAGTTATTGTTTCCAACCATGTTAAATAAATTATTGAAGCTTTATTTGGATTGATCTTACTCATCATTTGGGTGTTACTTTCTAATGAAATTGGTTTGTTATTTATTTTCACCATTGAGAAATAATCTACAGGGATATTCATCCACCCAAACTTGATGTACAAGGGATTGCCTATTACCATCAACAATATCACTATTCCTCACTGCACTATGGATGGATCTTAGGAAATTCTCTTCACTAAATCTATCTCAAATCAGCATTAGAAATGGGGGAGGACGGTTACCTATAATAGGATTCACCAGTCCCAAGGGGAAGTTCTAATGAATCCTCTCAGATTTATGAATCTCTAAAAAATAACACAACTTGGAAAAAATAACATGTGATGATGTTAAAAAAATACGAGTTCCAATGAAAAAGATCACATATAACATCCCATGCCACATTAGGAACTACCAAATCAAATCCATCTGTATCCCACAACAAAAGATAATTATCAAAATATCATCACTTTTCGTCTATAAATCACCTATGATACAACAACTCTATATAAAGATGGCTCACACACATGATAAGATACATCCCACCTAGCGAGGGCACCAAATCCTGGCATCTAGATCTTTATAATCATCATCCTATATATAAAATATACTAATAGAATACACCAACCTATATCAATGGATCATCATGGAGCTGCACCCCCAAATAGGAAGTCATGATCAAACATAAAAAATATGAAAAATTATAAAAAATCACTAAACTATCGTGAGAGAAAGACACCTCATTAAGTGACTATAAATTGGATGAGGGGGTAACCAAATTCACCAATGGAGAATAAAAACTACATTGATCACTAAAAAAAGAATCCATACCTATCTCAGGGGATACTGAATCCACAATATTATAGGAACCCAAACCTCATCAGGATATAAGAGGTGTTGAACACATGCCAAAATAGAATACACATATATGGAGGGAGTACCTACCCCACCCATGGAGGACCCTTGCCACAGGAATGGTAGTTTGTGACCTTGTATTCACAAGGGAGTACTTCCTATCATGGATAAAAGAACCACATTTTATATCATTAGGAACATAAAATACTATATAGGTACGACCCACACCCTATCTTGTAGGGGTCACATATTGCACGTAGAATTTTTTTATTTGTTATTTTAAATATTTAATTATATATAATTTTTTCCACAATTTTTAGATCAATCCTTGTTTAAATTTTGAATTTTTTTTGTGGCGCATGGTTGGTAGAAACTATGCATAGACCATGAAAATAAATCTTCCATTCAATAGATTTGAAATACAATAAAGACACTTGGTTTCCTTAACAATGTACCCAACCCATTTGGTACACCCTAAACCTTTGATCCGGGGGCACATAATTTGTGCATAGTTTAGAAAACCATAAAGACAAACCATGAGTGATTCCCAATCTTTAAAAAAATATGAAATTCATAATTTTAAAATTATTTCCTCACTAAAATTTACCCACACACCTCCCCTTCCTTTTGTTCATCATCCACACCCAGGGAAGGATGGGCCTCCTCTCCTCCCCTTCTTCTCTCTAACATGTGTGTTTTCATGGGGGTTTCTTTTCTATTTCTCATCCAGATCTTCATGGTATGTCTTTTTAATCCTTTATATTCTCTTTTAATCTTCTATTTTTCTTTTAATTTTATTCTCATACACTATGGCTAAACCATAACAGATTTTTTGGTTTCTTTTTGGTTGTTTCTTGGTGTTTAATAATTTTGTTCTTTTATTATGGCCCATTTACCCATGATCATTGAATGTGATGAGTTTTCCATCAAATTTATGTTGTGTTTCTTCTTTTTATCCTCTTTATCATCATTTTATTTTGTTATTTTTATATTTTTGGCATTCTTTTGGTCTGGTAGTGCATTATTTTCTTCATTTTGGTGTAACTGAACCATCCTTATTGAAGGTAGTGAGTTCTAGGTAGGTTTCCCTATATTTTAAGAATTAAAAATTATAAAATTTAATTTCAATTGTTTTAAATTATCTATTTTGTTGAAAAATAATAGTCTTAAATATAATAAAAGAGTATTTGATGTCGGAACTATGTTTCAATTGATTTTCCATTTTAATTTAATGAGTTTCTTCCAATTCAAAGCTTGGAAAAAAACTTTTTTAAATAAATTAATCTTGTCTTGTTTTGAAAAATAGCCAAAATGAAATTGTAAATGATTTATATAAATTATAAATGGGGTTTGGGTTTTTAAAGTGATTCCCAATTTGAATGTTTTATGTTTTTCTCATAATTTATGTAATACAGGAATTTCCAAGAATCACTAAATTATTTCAAAATATATGATTAAATAAAAACACTAGTTTATTTAAATAAAATTTATTGTATTTTTTGATTATTATAATGTACATGGGCACACACACACACATATATATATCTTTATCTGTGTGTGTGTGTGTATTTTTGTGTGTGAGTACAAATCCACATGGTATTTTTTACATTTCCTAAAATTGAAGGTATATATTTATACACCTATAAGTATATATGAGTATATAAAAAAAGGATGATTTAAATTTAAGATCAATGCTTGTTTTAGTTTTCAAAGTATATAATAAATGAGAGATTTTTGTATAATTTCTAAAAAGTGTGTCAAATTCTTGGTTGGAACCATTGAATGTTTCTCCCGAAAGGGAAATACCAATTTTATGAATTCCCTATGAATTATAGATAGTGATTTTTTTAACATATGACAGGTGAATTATTCTCATAATGGGATGTTTATTCGTTATATGTATGGATTATTGAAAACATATGTTCTTTAACATGTGTTTGGAGGTTAGGAAATGAGATGTTGGTTTAATAGTTAGATATATTCCTTTTTTATATATTACTAGAGAATATAAAATGATCACATCCATTTAAATATCATGGGAAGCATTGGAAAGTTAGGCTAGAACCCTAGGTACACATGTTTCTTTAGTTTAATGTGACACTTTGGATATTGGCCATGGGATAGACTATATTAAACTTGTAGGACATACCCCTAGGTTAGACTAGTGAGGGGGACACAAAGTGTTAGGGTAGTTTTATTGTTATCCGGTTATGGCCATATGTTGTATTTTTTAGCCACATATTTGTATGTCCCCCAAGCCCCTTTGGTTACGATGATGACTCTTAATGTTTACATCCTAATGAAAAGAATTTTTTTTGATCCTCGATTCATTTTTATACCATATTATTCTTTCTACTAAACGGTTACTTTAATGTCTATCAAAAATCAATTTTTAATGATTGTTTAAAAAGGTAGTTAATAATTATTTAGTTTAACTAAAATGTGTTTAAGAATGAAAATATTATATTAGCTGTTGATTTTACTTATGAAAATAAAAGGTAATGTCTATAAAAGATCAATTATGTGTGATTAGATTTGAAATAAAGACATATTTTCATTACATTATTCCAATGCTAAGAAAATGATAATTTATTTTAATAAAAAACTTGATGTGTATTCTCCTTTGGCATGCATACAGAGATTTATGATCACGTTTATCTGTATCATTCAATTTCATGTTATAATTCTATTCCTAACTACTCTTTTATATTTGATTATTTGGATGGTGTGTCACATAGTCACCAAGTGGTATGCTGGTTCTTTTTTTATTTTATTTTATTTATCACATCTACCATGTAAGACCTTTACTACTTTTTATGGATATTGGATAGATATATGTACTTTTGGATGAAGTAAATATATTGATTGGTGTATTTTTGGTCATCTATTAATTGTAGGGGAGGGAGACCAGGGGTGAAAAGAGGGATTAGTTTAGAAGTTTATTTATGTTTGTTTATTTACTAATTTTACTATTAAATTTCCAATTTTATTTAGTTTGGATGTCTAATATACAGATGGATCATTCACAATTTTAAACCATTTTTTAAATTATATTTATTAGATTAAATCATTCCAACTGGTTATAATTTTATGCCTATAGTGCTGTTGATACCCTTATAGTGATTGAGAAAATTATATATGGATATCATGAGATGGATCTCCTATCTGATGTAGGAAAAAAATTGGTTGGTTCATGAAAAATGGGTTCAAAGAATCCATTTTTATTTATGATGTTTGGTATTTGATATTGAGTTTTTTTTTAATTTTTGGTGTTCTGGTTTATTTAAAGTATTTCTATATTTTGAGGGACGGTAATGGGAGTGAATCAACATCACACAATGAGATTTCAGGGCATAACAACCCATGTAGAGCCTGAGTAAATGGTTTGATATGTCTTATAGTGATGGTTTCATGCATCGCACATGGTTTTGAAAACTACATGGTCCAATCATGTAGAACAACTAGTCCCTCTTAAGGAGTTTTGATTTTGAGAAATATTATTTGTTTTTTTCTAAATGATTGTCAGTTTTAAACATTTTTTTATTTTGAAAATTGAAAAAAGGATATTTTTGTTTGGAAAATTGATTTCTATAAAATATTGATTTTTTTAGAAATTAAAATGATGGAATGTAATTTTTAATGTTTCGAGTTGAAAGGAACAATTTTTTGTATTGTAATAAATGATATTTCATAAAAAGGATTTAAAAGGGGACTTTGAAATGGTGTGAAGTGGGTTATGGGGGAAATTGATATTTAATTTCAGACTCTATCATAGGAATTATTTTATAAAGGAGAAAGTGGAATTTGAAATTAATAAAGGAACATTGTAACAAGAATTGAAATGAAAATTTTTTGGGTAAAAAAAATGAAATAATGAAATTTCAATTTTTTGTTTCTTAGAAAATGGTGATTGTTATTTTAGTTTTGAATTGGTTTTGATAAAAGGACCCTTGATTTTTTTTCATTTTAATGTGGCATTTGATATTTTTAGGTATTTTTGATTTGAATTGGGTGGGTTGGGTTATATGTTGTGTGTTTTTACTCTTCCTATGGTATAACTAGTTTGGGATGAATCATACATTCATCTATCTTGATTCATATTTTATATTGTTTTAAATGGATTACCCCTAGAGAGTTCTGATAGATTTAGGGAGTTCATTTCTTAAGGAGTCCATGAATGGTTTCTCTCATAGTTAGATAGTATAGTCATCTAGTTGATAGCCTTAACCATTATATAAGAAGAGTGTTAAATCCAAATAAACAATTATTAGTTGATCCTTTTGAAGGATACATGGTAAGATTAATTGTTTTAGTATTCCTTGAGTTTTCCTGGTGAGGTGTTCACTAGGTTAGAGGTGTTATTGCTTTGGTGACCAGTGGTGACCATTCTTTTTGTGGGATTTATATGGGGGAAATGAATGACTTTTTTTAATTCATTGGAACTGGGAAGGGGGATCCCCTGTAAGAGGTCATGTCCTAGTTGGTTTTTTTTAGATGTGTTCACTAAGGTCTAAGTGTTCCAAGAATAATAATATAGGTTGCTTCCTCTACTCCATCACAATAAGGATAACATTATGTACTCTTGTTGGGAATGTTTAAAGTGAATCTATTAATGCTTTGTATTTTCTCATTTTACATTCCTTGGTTGTCTATTTTTAGGTTACATTGGTCCTAATATTTTAGAGACATAGACATTTGAGTTGATCAAAATTATGGTTGTGCTTTCAATTGAGAGTTTCAGTTGGGACCCTATGTTTTAGAGTCTCTATTTTTTATTGCGTTTCCCTTGATGTGAACTCTCAAAAATTTGGCCTTTAAGGATGAGTTTTTAGAGTATTTTAAAAATGGTGTGGATATCAACCTTGTTTTTGGATCTTATACCCTCATGAGATTTAGTTTACAGTACCTTGTAAGAGTTTATCTGTGTAGGATATTTCATTGTTCTTAATTATGGTTTTACCTATTCATTGGGGGTGGATTTGAGTTTTTTTGATCATTGTTCTTCATTTCATTTAGTACTATAGATCTTAACTCAGTGTGATTATGATGTTCCTAGGTTTTTTTATACTCAATGTATATTGAATAGGTCCAATCTTGTCTCTTTACTTGTACTTTTGAGGTAGTTTAGGATATCGAGGGTCAAGATGCATAACAATGGGTATACTTGTTACACACTAACCATGTTATGATTTATTAATTCAATTAATTAATTTTATTTAATATCATAGTCATTTTAGAGATCGAAACTATTTTACATTTTGATTATTTGTAATTTATGTGCAGGTTCATGGTTAGTGCAATATTAGTGGAAACTATAAATAAATAGTGAAAATATGTTTGAAATTTTATAGAGAAAAAATGTGTAGCTGGTTCACGATTTCCATTAAAATTAAATCTACCTAGGAGGTGTTCCTCAGACCTTCCGGTAGGGGGAATACAGTTGGTGTATGTTTTTTCAAACCCTGCATCCAAACTGTGTGTGGAGCCCAATCTTTAAGAAATGGGAATTAAACCATTTTCCCTTATCCCCCCACTAAAATAAACCCGAGAAACCCTTACTCTTGTTCATATCACACTCCAAATGGAGGGTTGGTCCTTGTCTCCTCCTCTTCTTTTATCCCACAAGTTAAATTTCAAGGGGGTATGTAACCATTTCTCATTTAGATCACCGCAGTAAGGACCCATCCTATTTCTTCTTCACCTTTCATCTTTTATCTTTATTCTCCTTCATTTCTCACATGCCATGGGAAAACCCTAATAGTTGTAAGGATTTATTTTCCATCATTTATTAGAGAATAGGGTTCATGATCATTATTTATGAATCGTTTTATCCATAATCCTCGAAGGTGATGATTTATCCATCACAATTTTTTATTATTTATTTTTTTATTCATATTTGGTTTCATTTTAATTAATTAATTTTTATTTTAGGTTTCCTCTTGGTCCTGTAGGGAATTATTGGATTTGTTGAGGTGGAATTACACCACATTTATCAAATGTAGTGAGTTATTGGTTGGATCCCCATGATTTAGGCATTAAATATTATAACATTTAACTATTATAATATAAAATTATATATTTTATACATAATAATAGTTATAAATAAATTCCAAGTGTATTTGACATGGGAGTAATGTTTTCCTTGATTTATCATTCAATTTAATGGTTTTTGGCTTATTAAAATCATGGTAAAAATCAATTTTAAACAAATTGATCATGGTTTGAGTTGAAAAATAACCCAAATAGTTGTATAAGTTATTTATCAAAATATGAATGGGGGTTTTAGTTTTTTTAATGAAATTATCAATTTTTCCCTTTAATATTTTTCTAATCATTTCACATATGACTTGAAATTCCATGAAACAAAAATGTTTTACAAGATCCAGCTTTAAATAAAACAGATGAGTATTGAAATGTATTTTAATGTATTTTATGGCTATTCACATAAAAATGGGTATATATATATATATATGTGTGAGAGTTTTTAAAAATTAACTAAGTATTATGTGATTTTTTATAATTCAAGGGATATATAAACATGTAATTTTATATGAGTATAAAAAAAATTGGGAATTTCAATTTAATATTGATGTTTTTTTTCAAAGTTAATTGGAAATGAGATATTTTCATGAAATTTATAAAATATATTTGAAAGGCCTAGTCATCACCTTTAAAATTTTATTTGGAATTTTATTTCCCCTTTTAGGCATACCCCTTACATTTTGAAAATTTAATACTTTTTAAAATGTGACTTATGGATTATCCCCGAAAGGGGTTGTGTATTGCTTATTTATATGAATTACTATAATGGTATGTTCTTTTAAGGTTTCTTTGAGGTGAGGAAATCATATTTTTTGTTTAATTATAAAATCTACTCTTCATGTCTATTATTAGTACTTCTTAAATGCTCACCTCCATTTATATATCTCGAGAATATTCAGGTAGTTTGGTCAAAACTCTATATACACATGATGCACTAGTTTAGTATTACACTCTTGCTAGTGTCCTAGGATATACTATGTTTTAATTTTGGGATATTATTTAGACTAGTGGGGTGACACCTAGTGATAAGGCTTGTTGATTGTTATCCAGCGACAATTTTATGTTGTATTTTTTAGTCATGTAGTAGTTTTTACTTCAAGCCCCTTTGGTTCTAATGTTGTATTTGACTATATTGTATTTTATAACATGAATATTTTATTTTGATTATGAATTCATTTTTATACCATTTTTTTATTTGTCATCAATGGTTACTTTAAAGTGTATTGAATTTTGTTAAATATTTTTTAAAAAAGTATTTCCAATTGGATGTTTTTACAAAAAATGGGCGTTATCACAAAAAAAATATTAGATATTATTTTATCATAAGAAAATAAAACAGTTATTTTATAAAATTTTAATTTAGTGTGATTGGATTTTAAATAAAAACCATGTTTAATTTGTTATTTTAAACTATCATGATTTTTTTATTTAAAGGCTACACTTAGTTTGAGGCTAACTTTGACAAGACTACTGATTTTTATTGTCATTCTTATATTTATTATTCAGTTATATTTTCTGTTTCAACTCTAGAACTCTCTTTGAGAATTTATTAGTTGTATTGTGACTCACACAGTTATATAAAGGTATGTTAGTAGTTTGGATTTATTTTATAATTTCTTTATCAAATCAGCCATGTTGTCCCTTTACTACTTTTTATGGGTGGAGAGTTTCTATATCAACTAGTGGTTGATGTAAATTCATCTAATGGTAGATTATTTTTTAAATTTATTTATTACATTAGAGGGAGGCTATGGGTGAGTGGAATGATTATCGTAGAATTTTATTTATAATGTTTTCTTTACTTGTTTTATTCATCTGTTAGAAATTTGATTTATTATGGATATCTAATATGTGAAATGACAATTGTTGTTTGGACAATGTTTCTTAAAATTTTTATTAGATGAAATATTCCAATTGGTTAGTACTTTATACCTATGATTCTTATCACAAAATCGAGGTGATCAGGTATGTGCCCAGGGGATGTTGTAGGATAACTTGGGCAACCAATGGAGGGAAAAATCATATTGGTTTCTAAACGTACCAAACCCAATTCAATATAGAGTACCCCCACCTCATTTGGATCACGTGATTAATAAACCCATGCTTGAATGGAGGTCACATTCACCATGAGTGGATGTATATTCCCCTATACCCATTGAGGGTACTAAAATCCACAATCTCTTATGGGAGACCTACACCATGGTATCCACATAGACCCTTATGGGGTTACCAACCCTATCTAATGAAAATATAATAAGCCACTATGATCCCTATACTTATACTATGACCACACCAAGAAAATATTTTCGGAAAACAAATCACGCAATAAAACAAACTAGAATGACATGGGAAGTCACACATCTATGATTTGTCACATTTCTTCCATCATAGATTGTCTATATTATAGTATTAATGAAGAAATTACCATAATAGAAACTAATATCTTCCTCACATGATGAAATCTCAAAAGTAGTATGTCACACCATGAAACCAATAGTGAACTAACCACTATATTATATATGGACCTAACAACTCTAACTTGATAAAAATTACTTATTTACTCATTTAGTCAACATATTATAAATTTCACTGTGTAAGAATTCACCAATTACTACATGCAATATGGGTTCCTTAGTTTGTTAATTAAACCCAATAACCTCTATGTTCTGTCTCCCTATATTTTCAGAACCAATCTTAGGAAACACTGATAAATAAACTCCAACCCTAAAACCACTAGCTCATATACTTATTTGACAAGAATTGAACCACCATGGTGTCACTTGATTTAGTGTTATATTTAGTATTCCACCTTAATACCACATCTAATGAGCTATGGGCTATTTAATATCCCCTAGAATCTATAAAATACATATGGGAATCTTTAACAATATATATATATATATATATATATTTTCACTATACAAAAATTATGTAAAAATATCCACAACCATGTAAGAAAACATATCTAAATTTAAATAAAATATGCATTCCTATATTTTCTAAACACACTAGGTGTGTCAAATATAAATACTATTATAAAGGAAGAAAAAAATACAATGATTAATATATTTGAACATCACATGAAATCGAGTAACTAAGGAGAGAGATCAATACATCACACCAAATTCTATATGATAACTACTAGCCTCCAAATCCAAAAAGCTCCACTAAGATCAATATCTACTAGTTCCACTAGATCCACACTCATAGATATTGACATTGTCCCATGAATCGTCTACACAATCACTAAAAGTGATGAAATAGTGACTATATTGGTGTCAGTATAAAATGAGATAGTAGGATTCCTAGAAAACATAAAGGGTAATGAGGCTTTAGGTTATCATGAAACCAAGGGAAAAATGGTACAATATCCCAACTCAATAAAGGGGTAAAACAACATCCAAGGAAGAATCTATAACTTCACATCCCATTAATACCTTGAATTTTTCACATGAGAAACCACTAGGGTTAACCCAAAAGTATAATTATTCCATGGAATGAGAATTCCATTCAGAAATATCATGACTCAGGTAAAAACAACTATATTATCATTAACCCTATGAGAATAGACCTCCCTACCCATTTTTAGTAGATACACCCCACCCCTCAAGGGAAAACACCTCCTTACTTCTCCACAACACAAAATATCCAACCACACTAGTATGAATAAGTGGAGCAAAACCCAAATCACGTCATATAACCCTGAGTATCTAGTTAGGAAGATACCTTAAAAAAGGGTAACTCACTAAACCACAAGTAACATCACATGCACTAACAAAACCACTCTCCTAACCCGTATGTCATTGATTCAGACTTATTAGAATATCATTATTCTAAAAATATTGCTTTCCATAAAAGGAATATAGAAAAATCCTGACTATTGATTCTGAAATATCTAGTTTTAAAAATGGGTATCAAACCTTGATAGTTATGTAAAATTTGAGGGGTTATTGACCCCATAAATGGGTGAACCACACCCCTTTCTATTGTGGAGTTCCATGCCCCAACCTACCAAAGAGAATATAACTCTTTCTCTATGCTATGATCCAAAAGGTATTATTACGACCTAGATATGGTCAAAAGGGGAGGTCAAATAACCCAAAGGTAAATTCTAAACCACATAGCCCATATTTAATATAGAAATATACAGAATGATAATTTATATAATCTTATGGACCCTAGGTCCCCAAACTTCTGAACCTATCCACATAGTTTGAATATCACTTAAATATTATTATAAATGAAAAAAATTAAAGGATATATAATTTAAAGATATCCCTAAATAGTAATAATAGATATAAGAATACTTATTATTAAATCACTACT
Source organism: Viscum album (assembly GCA_963277665.1). NCBI lineage: Eukaryota > Viridiplantae > Streptophyta > Magnoliopsida > Santalales > Viscaceae > Viscum > Viscum album. The sequence goes on along the minus strand of OY728165.1, from coordinate 1,332,787,710 downwards.
TAAAATATGATGACATCATCATGCATGATTGAGGCAAGAGTTTTTTACAATTCATACATGCATTAGGCTTATCCTCTCACACGATTTATTTTTATGTTTAATCTATTACGAATTGATTAAACTTGGTTTGAATATGTAATATATGATTTTAATGGATCCACTAGTAAGAAGAAAAACACCTATTACATTTCTAATAGTTTACACATTTTTCATTTAAGAATGACCACCGAGGATAGATATATAAGGGATATGGTCCCTCTAATTGGGTGATGGGGATCATAAATTTCAAGTAATGATTTCTTAAAATCTATTATTCCTGTAGCCTCATTCATCACTCCATAGTGAAGGTGCTAACACCCATTCTAGAATATGGGAATCCTTAAGATACAAATATGTAATAAAGGGTTGGTGTATCACTATATAGGCATGCAGATTTTTTCTTATATTTACTAATATTTATCAAGAATTCTCCTTTGAAGAAGGAATATGAAATCTTCCAGTACCACATTTCAGGGTTTTAATTCATGGTAATCAATTTGACCATCGATTTTTGAAGATATATCTTGAAAATATATAGGGTATTTCCATATCTAATTATTATATGATGATCCAAAAAAATTCATAAATGGTTTTAGATCCTTATTATTCATAAATAAAACATGTATAATCTACAAGTTTTTTATTAATATTATTTCATAATCCATATGAAGTTATATAATTAAAAATGATACATGAAATTTCATCTATTTCATACTACATTGATGTACGATAAATCAATGTTGTAAATTATAATATGATTAGAAACAATAATTTTTTCCCTTTATTATCTTATAAAATATGATATCATAACATGTAATAAAATACTTTTTAAAAAAAATATAGATTCATAGAATAAATAAAATATATACCAAATCATTAAATATAATTGGAATTATACAATATCACTTATCATAGTCATGTATATGAATCACTGCATATGTTTTATAGGTATATTATAGATTAGAATTAATAGGTATGGGACCCTCTCTTTAGTATCAGTCATAAAGTTAAACGTGTGTAAAAAAATGTGAAAAGGTTTATTTTTGTTATTTATAATAATTTTTTATAATTACTTTTATAAATTATATTTCATAATAATTATAAAATTAGACATTAGAGTGTTAAATGAAACAAAAAATTTTCATATTGGTTTATTATTTTATCAAAAAATAAATAATGGTTTTAATTTCTAGTTTAATATTTTATATTATTTATTTATATAAATTGTTTTTAGAATTTGAATAATATATATTTTGAAAATTTATTTGATAAAATGATTCTAGGATACAATATCTTATATATTGTGGTAGGTATGCCTCCTTAGAAATTATTTATCAACTACAATGTCCTTTGTTTATTTGTATAGGTATAAGATTAAGAAATTCTATTTAATATATATTTTCCATAATGGGTTTTAGAGATATTATGAATTGAATTCTATCTTGAGTAAATTATCTTTAGGGAGAGGGACTTGAAGTAGGACTACCCATTATCCTGGAGTGTTATTCCATGTTTTAGAAGGCATTGTGTTGGTTATCTATCACTTCAGAAATAATATATTGAGATTGTCAATATTGACTAACTCTAGGACATTACATGATAATTTCATTAACCATATGGATGAGATACATTTGGATATGTATGGATTTGTTTGGATTATATTTTTGGGTGAATGATAAAAACATCTGGGTTTGTAAAGAGTTAAAAATAAACATGGCATGTAGAAATTAATATAGGGGATGGAAAAGGATTACTAAACATATATTTAAAAGATCACATACATAATTTAGTTAAATAGTTGACAATAAAGTTTTCAGGATATGAAAGTAGGTTTAACATAGTTATGATGTATGTTAAATTAGTGACACTTTTAAATGGGAAAACTTTAAAATAATTAGTGGGAGATTTGTTACAATTTTGTACATATCTAGACCAGTACCATTCAACTAGATAGGTTCTACCATAGAAGGGTGCCTCTAGATTATCTTGTGTCATACATGATGGAAATGGATAACCATTAATGTTAGGAAACCAAATACTATTGGGATATTTTTTTAACCGTTACGTATGAAACCCTAAACATAAGAATAATAAAGGAATAGAGTTGACTTTGTTTATATAATATATTATTAAAATTGTTTCCTATAAAATTATCCTAGAATCATAATTTTTATAACAGAGTTGAATCCCTACCTAATTAACTTTGTGGTGAATGGAATACTTTTGTGGACTCATCACTTAATTAAATATGGATATTTTCCTATTAAATAGATATTATTAATGGAGTTATTATTTTTATTTTGGGGGATTTTTATTAAAATTATATGATAAAAAATATAAAACATGATACTCACCCATTGATATGTGTTTGTTGTAGATTATGGTCTACTTCACCATAATCATATTAAGATCTCTTATATATATAACCTAAAAAATTGTTAGAGCTTGGTATTTAGGGATATAAATATTTCATAATGAGAATAATCTAGACTATATGAATGTGAATGTAATAGAAATAAATTCCACAGACTCTGAGTCTTGGTATTCAATATAGAGTGTGCATCACATATTTGTGCGAATAAACACATACTTACAGATAATAAGGAATTGATAAAGATAGAAGTATATATTCATATTAGAAATGAAGAAAGATTTTCATCATTATAGTTCATCAATTATGATCAAAGTATACCTAGAGGATTAGTCTGAGAGTTAGTTAACTATTATTATGTTCTCACTATAAGTAAAAATTTTATTTTTGTATCATTTTTTGACAAGAATGGATTCTTAGTTTCTATTAAAAAATGATTATATATATATATGAGTCATTTAATTGAAGTAGGAATATTATGAATGGTTTAGACAATATATATATATATGATCCTTTTTATATCATTTATAATAATAATGTTAGTGTCAATTCTAATCCTACCTATCTTTTTCATTATCACCTCATACATATAAAGACGAAAAATATATAAAGTCTATTTTGAGAGAGGCTCATAGAACCATTAAATTGTAAATCATTAGAAAATTTTTAATCCTTTTTATTATAGAAATTGACCACGCACCTCTTAGAATAAAAAGTGAAAGGGTTAGTCGACTAATGGGTCTCATACATAGTGATGCCTATAGAAAAATGAGTACTCAATCAAGTTGTTGTTTTAGTTACTTCATTACCTTTATAGATGAATTTTGTCTATATGGATATGTTTTTTTGAAGAAAATGTGAAACTATTGAAAATTTCAAGGATTTTCAGAATAATGTAGAAAATAAATTGGGAAAGAGTTTTATGATCCATAGGTGGTGATGTCACAAAATAACCTAAGACATCCCATTTTTGGATGCTCTATCTAACCCATTACAAGGTTCAAAGGGAATTACTAATTCTCGTAGGCTGTAAAAAGTTCATGGGATTCAAAGAACATGTACTACATAATTATTTCACCCAATAAATAATTAAAATAATAATTAGAAATAGAAAAAAATATTTTTTTACATGACCAGTATGTACATCAGATATCCAAACTGTAGAAAAATAAACAAAACATAAACCTAATATCATAATTAGGAAACTAACAAAAATTAATGGGCCCAAAAAACACCACTGACCCTCTGAACACCCTCTCCTGTAAAGAAAACATTCCTCTCTAATGGATTTCATTCTCCCACCAACAACTATAGCTACCCTTCATTCATAGAAATTAGTAAAATTCTGAGTTGAAATGTTAATAAAATAAACTGAAATAAAACTAACTATAGACATACCAACCTCCTTGTAACTATACAAGTCACAAAAAAAACCACAATGCTCCATCAATAAGAATAGATAAGACGATACCTATAATTGAAAATGATAATGTTGGAATGAGCACAATGTTGCTCAGTAGGTATTCTAGAAGGGAAAGCATTCCCAAAGAAATACCTTTAAAGATAAAATCATTTTCTTCTAGTTTAAATAAATAGATAAATAAATAAATATATATATATTAAAGGTTTATTTTATTTTATTTCTATAAAAAAGATACATATTATACTTCATAAAAACCATTTTCCAATTTTTTACATTGAAAACCATTTCCAAGGATGATAAATTCTTTAGAAACCCATTTATAAAAGGTAAAATTATGTAAAATATGGAATTCAGTTGGAAAACATAATAGTGGGAATAAATTTCATAAAAGATCCAATAAATAGTGGAAAGTAGTGTGTTTGTAAAATGAACATCATGGGATCATAAGAGCTAGTCAAGATGGCCCAAGACATATCCATAAGAATTCACATATAAATCTCTACCACTGATGGTTACCTACAATCAACATCCCCCGACACTTGGTGTCACCCTCACTAGTTCATCTGAGGGGAATATCTAATAAGAATAACATATATATCATAGGTCCACTAGTCATATAGGAATAATAAACTAATGTATCATGTATACCTAGAGCTCCATTCTAACAACTAAAGGTTGTTTATACCATAAAAATGAGATTAAGTTTTATAAATCTGTCAAATAAAAATATATCATATTCTTTTCACAAAAATAACCATTAACTTTCTCACATCCAAACTCCCTTATTAAGTGAAACCCCATTTCACATTACATTATACATAAACAATACATTGGACCATTTACTGATGATACATTACATATAACATATTTATACCACACAACACATTTACAATACAAGGTGATTACTTATAAGGGGTTTTCATTTTAGTGAAACATCTTAATGTTCCAATATTTCAATATTATTTTAAAAATAAATAGTTAAACTTGGAAAACAAAATTTTCCCAATGATTTGATGTTCTAAAAACCGTCATTTATCCTTACAAACATATACACATTGATTTATATATAATAATCCATTATCCCAATACAAATATTCATTTCACCATTAGTGAATATATACACAAGTAGGGTACCTATATATATATATATATATATATATATATATACATCCAAGCCACATTCAATATGAAAAAATAATGGGTATTTTTTCAAGGATTCCTAGAAAAACAAACCATACCATTAGGCCTTTAAAAAATCGGGTGAAAGGTTAAATTACTTTAGATACATTCCATTCATAATGGTATGAATCATTTGAAAAATCCATAAAATATTTAAAAATATTAAAATTTTAAAAGTATGTTTAAAACATGAATTAACAAGGGAAACACGTGCTAGAAGTTTAGGGAAAATGTTTAAAACAAGTTAGAAACCATTTCCAAGCACCGAGACAACTGTACATAGAATTTAAATTTAATATAACAATGAAAAAATACATAAAATCATTTCAAAACATATTTTTGAAATTAAATTCTTGGACATAGGGTAACCTACCTCAAAAGGAACAATAAATATAAAAAGGGTCTGAAGGTTTGTACTATCTAAAAATATATCTTGATGGGTTCAACATCAGTTCTTATTAGACCTATAGAATTAAAATTGAAAAAAACTAGATAAAATGGGTTAGGATTTAGCCAAATTCATGTGCATCAAAGTGGAGAAAAAGAATCCTAAAGAAAATAATAAAAATAAGGATTTGATAGTGGTTCCCACCAAAATTGAAATTGGAATCAGTTCAATGGAGGGAGGATGGGAGGGAGGTCACTCGCTATTGAGAGCCCTCAGAGGTTAAATGAAAGTGGAGTGAGGGGGGCGTTTAAGGATGGAGGACCCAATTTGGAGTTTTAATTTAATAATGTAAAAATGGGAACTTCAATTTTTTTTAAACCAACTCACTATAAGGTCACACATTATGTAAAACATTTCACTAACAATGAGTGATCTACAAGGCTTATAGAAAACACCACACAGGAAAGATACATGTTTTGGAAAATCGTAAATTGGCCATGCAATTGTCGATTAAAAAAATGAAAAAGATGTCACATGGTTTAAAAAACCCATGTTCCTTAATTGTGTGGAATGCTTTTGATGCCCACAAAATACATTTTTCAGAAAAAAAAAACAAGGAAGAGAAAAAAATTAACTATAAAATTAATAAAAAATTAAATAGTTTTGGGTTAGGGTGTGAAGATTCTCCCCCAAATGACACTTTATATACCCAAAATTTATTAAGGATTTCATTAACCATTAAACCCCACAGGGATAAAAAACCACTCAGGATGAGGCAACCAGAATCCAAGTAATTTGAACCAAATACCATTTCCATTCAAAACATAAAACATTTAAACCCAAGAAAGATAGTAAAATAATCCTAAAAAAACTATCACACTATCTATAAAATAGATAATTACACCAAGAAACTCAAACCATCAAAGAGAAGAAGGTAAAGAGAGTGACCGTAATATGTATAATTATAATCATAGGACAAGGAGCACCCTATCCCCAGACATAGAAATTCCCAAAAAAAACTCATTGTGATTTGGAAGGATGATGGAAATGTTTTACCTCAAAAAAAGTATTAAATACAAAATTTACTATGTAACCATTCTATGCTGGTCTCCCCACCAATTTAGGACTCTGGTTGAACATCGGTTCCCTATCCAAAACAACCTTAGGAGTCCAAACAAGAGCCAAAATCTATAAGAAATAACGTACATTATGAACAAAATTTAAATTTACCAAGGACACTTCCTTTGAAACCACAATTCAGAAAATTAGTCCATGATGATTATGCATAATAAATTAGGAATTGAGGTGTCTGAAAAGTAAACAAAAAATTAATAATACTCCCTAAAAAAATAATATCTTCAATGAAATATTCATCAAAATAATCAACATGGGATTTAGTCTCTGGTTGGGGGAGGACAACCTGGGACCAACTCTTGAAACACAAACCCTTACTGATCCCTACCAATAAAAAGAATCAAAGCACCCTTTTGAGTCATCTCAACCACTCACTCAAGAATTTATCAATCAATTAAGCTATTCTAAAACCAAGGCATGTAACTCATTAGAATATATGATAACTAAAACAATTAATACCCCCTAAGGAGTTGTTAGTGGGGAATACCAAGAGAAACACTTATTTGAAATTTTCACAAAGATTCTAACAAGAAAAAACTTAACAACCTCAAATCACTAAACTATGATCATCATATATTTCCAAAACCAATATTAAAATTGAAAATCAAAGGTTAGAACCCTCAAGACTAACCATCCACTCTCTACCAAGACCTTTCTGTGTAATACTAAAAAAACAAGAGGCATGAAACTGAATCCAAACAAATCTAAAATTGATATTCTATAACTCAATTTACAATCAAAAACCTAAACTCAAAAAACCATTTAAAAAACACATAAAATATGAAAACAACATAGGAAATATCCAAACACAAAAAGGAAACATCAAAAAATCTCTCACTCATAAAAATAATGAAATTTGAGTCATTTCAAATCCACTATAGAAAAATAAATAAAACTTTTCAAGCTAGGAAGTTACCATTGGTATCCTTGGAAACGTCACATATGTATTCAAGCCCACTTCCTCTTACATGAAGAATTATGAAATTACCAAACACATATAAAAAATTATAACATTCATAAGTAATTACTAGGGTTATGAAAAGGGTGAATACATATCTAATAATTTCTTATAAAATCCCAATAAAATATTAAGTCACCTATTAGCGTGAATTATTCTATAAATCCAAAATTAAATTTTCCTTTATCATTTTACAAAACATTTCAAAATCCAAAAATAATTTTAATTTTCAAATAATTTATGGTTTTTATATTGGTATTCCAACATTGAATTACCAACTTTGAAACATCCCAAAATCAACATAAACCAATAATAAGGATTAACAGAAACAACCTAACTCCAAAAGAATAAAAAAAACTATAAGAATTAATGACTATACATGACTTGGATACATGGTTAGGAAGATTGTGCACGAACCCTATGGAGCTCATTTGAGTATAAAGTGGTATCGACATAGTATGTGTATGGCTTTATAGACTATGAACAAGAACTATTCACACTCTAGATCCCTGCAAAAATCCAATTAGAAATATGGAGGATATCATAAAAACCCATGAAATCTTGAAAACACCTAAAAAACAAGCTTGGATTAGAGACAAAAACATCCTAAACAGCCATAGAAATTCAATCCTCCTTCATATTATGTGGTGAAAATGCACCTACCCACAAATAACCACTTGAAGTATGACAATCAAATATATACAATATGAAAAATTCCCATATAAAAAGGTCCAACCACATGATACTGCTAAGATTTATATGGAGAAAATATCCTAACCACATATAATATCCCTTTTTCATGAACCGACCCAATCTATCCCTATGTTTCATGCTCAGGACAGCTTGTAATAACGTCTTAATGCAGTTCCCAATCCCCATGGGCTATCACAAGTGTTTGGGTATCTAAGAACCTCCACATGGAAATGATTTCAACAAATAAATAATTAATAAAAATATTAAATTAAAATTTTTAATTCTATCTTGACCCATTCATACATCATACACCCACTCTAAGAAAAATAAACAAAACAAAAACCTAATATCAAAACAAGGAATGAATTAAATTAGAATGAGAACCAAAAACCTCCCTCACCTTCCAAACAACCTCTCTTACAAGGAGAAGATTCCCACCAATGGATTTAATTCTCCCACCATAAGGTATAACTACCCTATATCCATAGAAATTAGTAAATTCCTAATTGGTAAATATAATAAAAGAAAATAAAATAAAAATAACTACAAACATACCAAAATCTTGGGGACTATACTTGTAAATCTCCAACAAAAAACCAAAACATCCCATAGTCGATGATAGATAAGTTGATACATGTAACTAAAAATGATAATGTAGAAATGATAACCAAGTTTCTCAATAGGTATTTTCGAAGATAACACTATACCTTAGTCCTTACCTTTAAAAATAAAATCATATCATACAAGTTTAAAAATATACTTGTAAAAAGGTATGGTTTTTGGTTCCTTTATAAAAAAATGTAACAACAAAAGATTCAAAAAAATCATTATAATTTTTTACGTTGAAAACAATTTAAAATGATGATATATTTTCTAAAAACCCATTTATAAGAAGGAGAATTCAATAAAATAATAATTTTAGTTGGAAAACATAACATGAGGAAACCGATTGATAAAAGATCTACAAAATAGATGAAAGTAGTGCATATATAAAACATCCATGATATAGGTGATATGGAATTGGACATATCCACGAACATTCAAAAAACAAAACACTAATGGTACTGGCTACCCACAATCAACTTTCCCCAAAACATAGAGTCACCCTCACTGGTTCAACCAACGGGTATATCACACTAGAAGAATAAGTCTATCTCATGGAAACTAGTTAGAGTAGAATAATAAACTATTGTATCATGTGTTTATATAGATCCCTCATAACTACCCAAGGATACCCTTGATATATAACTAGAGGATATTTTTATCATGCTATCAAATACATACATATCACATTTCTTTCTAAAAAATAACCATTCACTTTATCTCCTATGATCTCCCTTCTTAAGAAAAATCCCTTTTTCCTTTTTCATGATACAAAAATAATAAACAATCCCCTTTACGAGGCATACATTAAATATCACACATTTATCACACACACACACCACATTTAAGATAAAATTGGTTTCCCTAACATGGGTTCTCATTTTAGTGAGACATGTCAAAGTGCCCAATAAGCCAAATTATTTTAAAAAGAAGAAAATTTTCATACGAAAACCAATTTTAAACAATCCTATCATATTCAAAAATAAATAATTTACCCTTATAAACATATTAACCATTATTTAATTATAATAAACCTTTATCCCACTACACAAACTCTTTCTGATATGTGTAAGATCCCATGTCTTCCTATGAGGTACGTATCTTCTATTTTTTGGTTTAAATGCTTGTTTATCAACTAATGTGAGTACCCAATGACATCATTAGTATATCGAGGGTGTACAGGTCTTGTTCAAATCCCCACATTTGGGAAGAAAAGGAAGGTTTTATGGTATGGTGAAACTATGCGGGACAAGTCACAATGTTACCCGTAACCGTGTGCGACTTGAATGTGGGGTGTTGAAGGTCACATAGTTTGGAGAAACCATGACATCCTAGGTGTATGAACATGTGATGGGATTCATTGTTTTTATAAGTGGTATTTTATTGGTTTGTGGATAGTTGGGAAAATTATTTAAATGAAACTATGTGAGGTTCCCATTAACATAGTAAAGGGAGCACAATTAGCTTAGAGTTTGGACAACTGTGCAGTGAAACCATGCAGCCTAGTATTTTATTAGAATTTTATAAATTCACCATTAAAATATGTTAAAACCTAAACCTATTCTTTAATTCATCCACCATTTAGTAGCTTACCTCTTGGGAGCGCTTTTTGAAGCCAAAGTGTGGGCTTGGCTCCCATTTTTTAGTACAGACTCAGGATCGAATTTCGTTATTATATTTAGATTCAAATCAGTATGTTCTTAGATCAAAATATTCAATTATTCGATAATATTATTATAGAAAAAGTAAATTTTTTGCAAGATATGATTCCATATTTTCTATATTTTCCTTGGTTCATCATTTTTCTCTCGACCTTGATCGAATCATAGCTCGATACTGGATGAGCTATCTTCTACAGAACTCTGGTAAGTGGAATGCAATATTCCCTTAAGTTTTTCTATTTTATATGACAAGTTGCAGTTATGATTCACACCACAAATTTATATGGAGTTTTTCAATTAATTAACTAATCAAGTTGAATGAATTGGGACCTATTATAGAGGCCCAGTAGGACATTTGATTTTGATGGAGGTTTTTTCCCCATCCTAGACCACCCATGTGGTGTGCCTTTGTAATTTGTTGGGACCATATTAGATGGAGAAGAAAGTTTGAAGAGTTATCTTTTGCAGAGTGTTGTCTTTTTTTGTCAAAGAAGATAAATCAATTCACTTGGTAAAGGAATTTAAAATAGACGATGCTTTGCTGATATGTATTTCACGAATATCATAAGCCATGATAACTTTTGATGCAATCATTATGATGGAAAGGGAGAGAAATGATGTTGCCAGTCATATAAAGTTTTGATTGGAAGGAATGATGCTGCTTGAAGATGGAAAGTTTTAGTACTTCCCATTGTTACTATGCCGATGCTAAATCTGATCTGTCAAAGGATATATATCACGATAGTGGAGTTCCTTATGAAAGCTGAGGAATGGTTATGGGAAGAATTTAAGAGATAAATTATTAAGGAATGGACAATCTAGAGTCTGTACAAAAGAACAGTTTAAGGTGGAACAGTTTTCCAGTGTTTTCCAAATTTTAGGCCCTGAAGATTGGGAGATAAGAAATGTTCTTTTTGGAAATGAATGTTGCGTACAAGATTGAAGATGGTTTAGATTTTTTCATGAAAGGCATGACTCAAGGTCAGAACATCCAAAAACAGAAAAAGCATGCAGTGTGCGAAAAATTGGGTAGAGTGCCCAAAAAACTAAAGGATGTGTGATATAGTAGCAGGATGCGCGAAAAAATCCATGGAATGCGTGAAAAACAAAAATGCTAGGAGAAATATTCACGAGATGCGTGAAATATCTGCGGGATGTGCGAAATATGTGTGGGATGCTTCAAATATCAGCGGGATGCATGAAAAATAAGTTGGTGCGCGAAATAGAGGAATGATGTTTGTCGCACAAGAGGTGTTTTGAGATCAGAAGATTGAAAATTGGAAAAGGCATGAGGTGCATGGAAAATTGGAGCATTGTGCGAAATATGATGTTATGGGAAAGATTTTTTATGCACATAAATAGGGTTTTATGCGTGGATTAGTGTTTTTACATAGGTTTAAAAAGGACTATAAATACGAGGTGAACCCATTTCATTTGTTAATTCTCAATACTTAGAAGAAATCCCAAGATCTGGTGCACATAAAAATTTTCGCTAAGTGAGTTGCATGAAAAGAAAGATATTTTCACTTAAAAGGGGAGTTATGTGAAAATAAAGCGGTTTGCGTGTAAAAGGGAAGTTTCATGAAAAAGTGAATAGTTGTGAGAAAAAGGAAGTTGCACGAAATAAGATTTCCGTTCCAAAAGCGAATTTTTTCATGCAAGGATTTTGAATTGCACGCAAGAAACCCTAAAGGATGCGCAACAAAATTTGGGGTCTTCGAACATATTCAGTTGTGTGGATGGGAGTTCTTACAAGATTTTGGGTAGGAAAGTGAATATTTATATTTCAGAGAATACAACTGTTCAATTGTAACGAAGCACTGAAGTACTGTAATTCCCTATTTATGATAAGAGGGTGCACACGCTCTTGCAGATTGTTTTCCAAGTGCTACATGTGTGTAAGGGTATATCCTACTCATTTTATTCCACCTCAAAGGATTGTTTTCTAGTGGATTGTGTGGTACTGGATTGTTTATATACCCTACCAAGGACGTAGCTACTCTTGTTGAGTAGTGAACCTTGTAAATCCGGTGTTCCTATGGTTGTGTGTGTTCAGCAGGGAATAAACTCTTTAATAGGAGGCGAAGGTTGTTTCAAAAAGAAGGAAACTTAAAATGAAAAAGATATCCCTGATTCACCCCTCCCCCTCTCAGTGATACTTGGTTCCTGACTGGGAACGTCATAATTAATAATTGTCATACCAGATATGCGGTGTGTGTGAGAATAACTAGTTAAAGGAAGCCTTTTTTTATTTTTTAGAATTGAATTGATTTATTAAGAGAGTTGATGCCTCCTTTCCCATGTGTTGACATGTTGTGAAATGTTTAATGGTTTAAATGGATTTTATAAAAATGTTTATATGAGTTAGATAAACTCATGGAATGTGATGAATTGAGTTCATTATTGAGATTAGATGATGTTTGAAATTATATATTATACCTTGGTTGGTATACCTTGGATCTTGATTCTAAAATATGCCATGTAAGTTTCTCCCATGGAACCTGTTTACGGTAGTGGACACCTTGGACTTGTTTTCTTCATGGGTCTTGATGTCATAGGATGCCTCAGGACATGCTACCCTGTAGATTTAGATTGTCTGGGATCATAGTGGACATGGTCTGTTGACATGATCCTTTGATCCCACTAAATTCGTTATTGGGTATCCATCTATATGCTACTAGGAGTCGATGTGGATGTCCTAGTCTTCTATACCTTCGAACTAACCCTTCATGGTCTGACACTTGTGATTACATAGTGAGGCTATCAGGGATAAATTTATTTTATGGAGTGACCATGTTGAATATTTTAAAATTGATTATATAATGTGTCCATGATTGTATCATACACTTTTTCAGACAATATATATTTAGTGGATATTTTTATACACTTACATATAGGCTTGGTACGAGTATCAAATATCTATTGTAATACTGGACAATGTTACTTTATTATTTTATTTATAGCTTCATTATCATAGGAGGTTGACTATTGTTTATAGGGAGCCTTTTTAGTTGGAAAATATCACATTATAATTGTTAATTTTTCCATGGGAATTTCACTAGATCTATTTATATACGTATTGTATAAATTGCAATATATTTTAGCTTGTATTACAAAGAATGGATTTGCTATAGAAACCATTGGGAGTGGCCTTCAGAGTTTTATCTCACACCCAAATCATGAATATATTGGGTACCCATATAGTCTTCATGGATGATGGTAGGGATCAGAGAATGTGACCACTGTACAATACTTGATTAGATTATTGCATTGGAGAAGGGGAGCATATGACTATTCTAGGCTCGTGATACTAAATGAGTTTATTTATATTTCATATTTTTTTAGAATTTTGATACATGTAATGACTGGATGTATATATTACTTTTTTCCAGATTTTTAGAGACGTGAAAAGTAACATAATTTTTTATATGTGATTATATTTGAAATTGTTTATATATTTTGGTTTTGGATATTATCATCTGTCTGGATGATTTAATACTTTCACTGTTGACTGATTTGATTAATATCATTATGTTACACATAGAATTTAGGGAAATATCTCCTCATACACAGAACCTAAGACCTCAATTTTAGTCAGTAACCTCTAGAATAAGAGGAGGCATGCTTGAGACCATGTGATCCACCATCTTGTGGCACCATTTAGTGGAAACAAGGTCTGGATGATAGAAAGTGTTATAAGAGGAATTATCATTTTTTCATAATATTTAGAGATTATATATATGGGATTATGAATGTTTTGGAAATTTTTAACGAGATATTACAAGGTGTACCTAACCCACATATAGGAAAAATCCAAAATTCTTGGAATAGAAATAACTATTTTCTAGATTATGACATTTGCACTTGAATTGATTCCATAGTTGGGGGATAAACTTGAAATTAGATGTTATAATTAATATAATTGAGGGTTATATTACATTTTAAATAGATGAAATGAGGGTATTAGATCTCATTCATCATTTAAAGAACCTATTTGGATTCACATTCCATGAATTATGCCATTCCATTTAAGATGCATTGCTTGACTGCATAACTTTTTGATATGTTCCATATGTGATATAAATTTTTTCTACTAGATTTATTGATGGGAATTGAGAAAAATGGTTGGTAATTAGAGTGTCTACCATAACCTAAACAATATTTTCTATCTTAGTATACAAAATACATCCTATGAAACCAATTATGACACACTGATTCAAGGACTACCGGTCGCATGGATTGGGACGTGTTATGGTATGTATTGAGTGGATTCCATGTTTCATTTAAAGAGGTTTATGGTCCCATAGAGACCAGAAGTGGTCGATAAATTGGTTCATCCATTAATGATATTTGTGATATAATATTAAATTAAAATTAAATAAAAATTGTGATAATAGGTAATAGGAACTTGACATTGATTTAGAGTGGGAAGTAGGCAGTGTCTCTAGTGATGTTTATGACTATTATTTTTACCCTTTTCTAGATTTAAGAGTAGAAAAAGGGGTGGGATCTATTATAGGATGACATTGACCCATAATATGATTTTATACCTATAACATGGTCACTACATGATTCTTTTCCAAGGCATATGTTTAGAAATTTAGAGGCCTTCCACCAGCATGACCTCCAATCATACACCAAGAGGGTGGTGAGGACCACAATACAGTGGCAGTGAGCTATGGGATACATGGAGATCCTTCTACGGTTACAACTGTGACACAAGTAGTGGTTTCAGACACATGTGTTGAGGTATAGTTCTGTGAGGGTTTCTAAGCTATATTAAATCTTTTCCAGGAGAACTGCAACCGGCCTATCCTATGGAAGATCTACCTCACTTGTTCTAGTAGCATCATCCACCCATGTTTCTGGGGGATGGTGGTCCATAGGGTACTGTTCTATGTCTGGTGACTATTTTTTTAAAACTTTTAACATCTGTATACTCCTCTTCAGTGAAGATAAAGATTGAGATTTATATACTTCATGTAGTAGCTAAGCAGTAGTGGGATGTTTTGAACCAGGATGAAAGGTTTCATGATAGGTTCAGAGATATTTACAATCTAGGATTTACTAATACTTTTTAATTATACTCTAAGAGAATACTGGGCTAGTGATTTTATGAATTTGGATCAAGGTGCATTGACTATTATTGAATATTCCGCACACATTATAGGGATTTATAATTTTGTCCTGATATACCTTTCTTATGAGTTATCAAGGAAAAGATGATTTGAGGAAGGTCTCAGACATGTTATTTGATCTAGGGTAGATGTTTTTATATTGAATAATCTTTTAGAGATAGTGTATCATGTGATTATTATAAATTAGAACTTGATGGATGGTAGTGGTGAAGAGGATAGAATTTTACCCTCTTGACATAGTGTTCCTGATTCAATTGCTAGGAAGTTTCATTTTGAGGCTTCTCATGAGGGGAATATCGACCATGATGTTAGTTTTGGTAGAATTATTTTCTATAATTACAAGGGAATATGGGGATAAATGAGGAAGTATTGAATTATAAACCTAGTTGAGTGCTGAGATTGTTGTAGGATGGGCCTTGAATAACTTTTTTTGTAGGACCTCCCTTATTATAGTCTGTGGAAGGTGATATATAGCGAATCCATGTTTAGGAGTGTGTTTCACTACTCTACATTAGGCTAGGAGCTCAAGTAGTACCATCCATTCAAGCTGTGGTGGTGGTCATTGCATGGAAAATGAACACTAGTTGTACCTAGACTCTAGAGGGGAATTTATCTTTGTACTGAGGTTATATGACCTTGATTAAATTGAAGAAAGATATATTCTTTATGGCCTTCAAGTGAGGATTAGAGTGTTGTGCCATCTATGGTGAGAGGTACTATCATAGTATCCACGATACAAGTATCTTATCTTTTTGATACATGTGAATCTCATAGTTACATATTTTTACATGTTGTGAAATCATTGGGCTTGATTTTTAGTCATTTTATGGTGCTATGTTTCATGAAACTCCATTTGGGATCATAATAGAGGATGTACTCTAGTGTTGGGAGTAGTCCCTTGGGATTGGTGATTGTCAATTCATTTTGGATATTTTTTCCTCTAGATGATAGGGTTTGAAATCATACTTGGGATGGATTAGATGGTTTAATATTGAGATCAAGTCAATTTCTATCACCTGATGTTGAATTTCACATCAATAGAGGGTGTATTTTTTTTATAAATAATTGTGAATGGGATAAATAGGTTGGATGAGCTATACCAGAGCATCATATGATGGATATAATGACAGCCTGAATTTCTAGTTTATATCTAGGTTATCAGGGATTAGTTCAAGAATATTTCTATTCAATGGTTGATCATTTCAAGAATTTTTTTCTTGGATTAATTTTCTAATATAAATACTGTGAGAGAGGTGGATTATTTTATTGATCTTGTTCCAAGAGTTGCACTGGTATCCATTCCTCCTTACGGGATGGTTGCTACAGAGTTCCAGGAGCTCAAGAGGTATCTAGAGGACTTATATGTATAGGGGTTTATATGAACAAGTACTTCTTCATGGGGTTCACTGGTCCTTTTTGTGAAAATGGGAATGATACTGTTAGGATATATTTGAATTATCAAAAATTGAACCACTTGAAAGTTAGGAAACATTTCCCCTTTACAAAAATTAATGAACTCTTCAACCTACTCTAGGGAGATTAGGTTTCCACAAATATTGATTTGAGTTTAGGTTATCACAAGGTGTGTGTTAGGCATATAGACATACCATATTCATCATTTCATAGAAGGTATGGTCTGTATGAGTGTTTGGTTATATAATTCGGTCTCATGAATGTGCGGGAAATTTTGATGGTGCTAATGAACCGAGCCTTCCATCTTTATTTGGATTCATTTATGGTGGTATTTGTGGATGATATCTTGGTGTGTTGTTAAAATATACCTGAAAATTACAAACATCTTGAGATTGTTTTGGATACATTGAGAGAGATTGATTTATATGATAAGGATACAAAGTTACACTTATGGATGGATCAGATTAACCTCATTGTAAATATTATCTCAGTGATTGGATTATCAGTTGAACAGAGATGGTGAGAGCTATAGTTTTTTGGGAGAAGCCCAAAAGATTCATCGGTATAAAGAGTTTATTAGGGCTAGATAGATATTACAAGAATTTCATACTGGACTTATCATTCTTACTATACCAATAATGGGATTGACTAAGAAGGGTGTGAATTTTTTATTGTCAGATACCTACATGACTTCCTTTTAGGAGCCAAAAGAGATATCGCCTTCAATGATGGTCCTAATTAATCCAAATCTAAAAAAGAGATACACTATGTATTATAAGGCTTCCGGAATCAGTCTAATAGTATTTTTGATGCAGGGGATAGAATCGAGGAGTACATGTCTCATCGCCTAAGACCACACGAGTGGAATTACCTGACACATGATCTTGAGTCAGCTATAGTTGTTCATGTTTTGCACTATTAGAGGTATTACATACTTAGAGTGTGTTCTATTCTATTCAAAGACCAAAAAATACTCTAGTATATATTTACACAATGTTATCTGAATATGTGGATGAAATTGTTGGTTGAGTACCCATAGCATTTTGAATTTGAGCTTGCCTATATTTTTAGAAACGGATATAAAGTGGATGTTATATTGAGTATGAGGTATTAGATACATGTAGTAAAGATTTTAGTAGAATGTGGAAAATCATGGCCTTTTTTCAGAAATTATCTTGGTGGTGTAGGATAATCTCATGTAGAACTTTCTATTATCTTTTATTGTTACCTAGACTCTTTTGGATAGAGTCAAAATGAAACAAATATCAAATTTTGAGGGCCTAGTCCTATAAGACAGTGTGGAAGGTGAAGACCCACACCCTGGTTAAACTGTAGGTGAGAAAAAGATTATATGTCTTTAGGGTTGTGTTTGGGTTCTTGTTGATATATGCGAGGAGATGATGCGGGAGTTTCATGCCTCAGTTTGGGTAGTTCATCCAAGAATTACCAATATATATCATGTTTTGCATCACTATATTGGTGTATCCTGATGAAATGTGAGGTAACTAGTTCTGTTACGAGGTGTCTCACCTTTCAGCAGGTGAATGCGAAACATCAGCAACCACCCATGAATTTACAATAGTAACCTATTCTTTAGTGGAAGTGGGAATATGTCGTGATGGATTTTGTGACCAGATTACCAAGGTTTCTTCAAGGTAGTGATGCTCTTTAGGTTGTTTTTGATAGGATCATGATGGTTTCCCATTTCTTTAGCGATCAGGGAGACCTTCTTAGTAGATGATATTGGGAGTTTGTATGTCCATGAGATATGAAAGATTCAAAGGGTTCCTCAGAATATTATATCATATAGGGGCTCCTAGTTTACATCTCATTTCCAGTATATTTTTAAGAGGTTTTTTAGTAAATAGGTTCTTCTAATAAAGTCATACCACACACATACTTATAGCCAGCCACAGTGCACATGTCATGTACTTGAGGACATGCTGTGAGGGTAAATCCTGGATTATGGGGGTTCTTAGGGGAGGCATATACCCATAGTTTAGTTTTTATTCAATAATATCTATGAATAGACTACACAGATGTAACAATATGAGTCTCTATACTTTTTTCCAAGTTAATTTTCCCCTATTCTAGTTAGAGGAAAGTGAGGCAGCTTTATTAGGACTAGGTCTCATACATGATATGTCAGATCAGGTCTTGTTGATTTCAGATCAGGTTTCAAATGTATATTCCAAGGAAAAATCTTACATCAATTACCATCCAACACCCCAAGAGTTTATGTTTGGGGATTAGGTCTTTTTATGAATATCACTAAGGCTAGGATATAGATGGATTAGAAGATAAGATAATATTTCACCATGATATATCAGGTCATTTGAAATTTGGGGTAGAGTCAAGACGATAACCTTTCAGTTGAAGTTATATAAGAGGTACCAAGCCATGAAAAATGTGTTCCATATATCACAACTACACCATTATCATTCATACCCATATCATATCCTTCTACCCGAGAATGTTGAGTTACATGTATTTTTATGATTCAAGGCACATTTGATTCGTTTCGTTGGCCAGAGCATGAAGGTTCTCTAAGGCTAGTCACTACCCTAATTGTGGGTACTATAGAGTAATGGTTGTTTACAAGATGTGATATGGGAGAGGGAGGCTAATGCATGAACTCAATGGATGGAGTTATTTTTAAAAGATTATTGACCACCCATAGTAGGGAAATTTGGTGACAAATTTATTTTATGTGGGGAATATTGTATGATCTTAGGTTTTCCTATGAGGGAAAAATCATATCTTTTGGTTTAAGTGATTTTTTATGGCCTAATGTTAGTACCCAATGAGATAATGGATGTTCTAGGGGTTTTAATGGCATTTTTGGATCCCGAAGCCCCTGGTTTTTAGAAAAATAGGCTACAAGATTAGGAGCAACCATGAGGAACAAGATGCATGGTTACCCTAAACTGTGCGAGGCTTGTCTATTGGGTGAAATAGGTCACATGATTTAGAGAAACTGTGAACCGTAGGTTCACAACCATCCAAGGGGATCTAATTTTTTTTATCAGAGTGATGTTTCATGGTTTGCTTAATGTTAAGTAAATTATTCACATGAAACTGTGTATAGAGCCCCTAAACACAGTGAAGGGGAAAAAGTTGGAAAATGGTTTGGAAAAAAACGCTTCCAAACCATGTGGTCCCTTATATATTAGGTAAATTTCTATTTCTTCCTTCAAATAATTCAATACCTAAACTTATTCTTTAATTATTCCATCAGATAGTTTCTCACATCTTGGGATCTCTCTTTGAATCCAAATTATAGGCTAGTCTCCCGTTTTCCTATATGGAATAAGAATTGTATTCCATTGGTCTTGATAAATTCATGCCTATAATTTCGTCAATAATAATATGAAATTATATATTCATTTTTGTGTTGACAGAGTTATTTTGGTGCAAGATAAGAAGACTTCTTTTTAGTAGTTTTTTCTTCATTTTCTCTTGATTTGGATTGAATCATAGCTCACTGTAGGATGAGTGATCTACTAAACACCTACAACCAGTGGTCTATACTTTTTATTGAGTTTTGGTGTAATATATTCCTCATTTTTTTTTCTACACACACCTAAATTTACATAGGTTCATTTTTAATTAATTAAATGATTGATTTGAATGAATTGGGACCTTTTAGGGAGACCCACTAGAACATTTGAGTTTTTTGGAGCTTGTTTCCCCAACCTAGAACACCCATGGTTTGTTCCTTTGTTATTTACTTTTATTATAAAACCCAGGGGGTGTGTGTGACATTTCATAGTTAAAGGAATCCTTTATAATGTTTGGATAATTTATTTGAACGCTTATGAGATATTTGATGCCGCTTTTTCCATGTGTTGACATGATATGAAATGTTTAATTCTTTAAATGGATTTTATAGAAACTATTATACAAATTGGATGAACTCATGGAATGTGATGAATTAAGTTGTTTATTGAAATGAGATGATTTTTGAAATGGTATTGGATGCCTTAGTTTTTATACCCTGGTTCTTGATTCCATTTGATTCCATGGATTCTTCGTCCATGGATTTTGTTTACAGCTATGGATGTCATGGACTTGTTTTATCATTTGGTTCTAATTCATTAGTATGCCTAGGTACTTTCTACATCGTCAATCCATATTTCTTAGGATCGTAGTGAACTTGGTATGTCAAAATTCTCATTAGAATACACTTATGTCATTACTGAATTTCCATTGAGATTCTGGTGGGGCTCGACGTAGATGCCTTTGTGTTTTATACATTAGATCCAACCCTTCATGTTCTAAAATTTTTTATTACACGATGAGGCCTTTGTGGATGTCTTGTTTATATATCATGGTTGTAGTGAATGTTTTATATTGGATTATATGGTGTGGCCATGACTGAATTATACACATGGTTATATAGCATGGATGCGGCAGAAATTTTTCTATTCTTATAGATATCCCTGGTACAAGTATTAGATATCTATTGTTAGACTAAACAATATTTTTTTTTTATTTTTTTAAAGAATAAATTATATATGAGCTTTAATATTGTTTTCAAGGATCCTTTTTTGGCCAGTCAATATCATTTTATAGTTATTATTTTTTTTCATGGGAATTTCACTTATATTTCTGATATACCAATTATATACATTTCACATTATTTTATCTTGTATTAAAAAGAGTAGATTTATAATAGACACTATTAGTGATGGTCTAATGTGTGTTATCTCAAACCATATTTGATTTTCCATTAGGTACTTAGATAGACTTTATGGATTCATGTAGGGACTAGGCGAAAAAACCACTATATGATACTTGATTAGATTACTACATAGGATAAGGGGAGTCTAATACCGATCTAGGCTCATGATGATAGATGAGACCGTTACTTTTGGGTATTATTAATATTTTGATATATGTATTATATAGTTTTTATATATACCCATTTTCTATCTTTGTTGAGATTTGTCATGAAACATAATTTTGTATATGAGGTTACATATGTAATTGATTATATATTACTTGTCTTAGATATTATCTTCTATCTAGTTTATTTACAACTTCCATTATTGAATAATATTATCACTACAACTATGTTAAACTCTTACATTAGGGTATAGTCTCACAACATAAAAACGTTATACCCTCACTAATTTTCAAAAACATCTAGCATACGGGGAGGCACGCATGCCACAATGTGACCAACATTCATGGGGAATTGTTTAGTTGGATCAGGGTTAGGACTTTACACTATGATTTAATATGCATAATGTGTGTACCTATATCTATATGTATGTAATGCATAGTTAATAATCTTGAAAATTATGAATCCCCTCAAGAATTTCTAGACACCAGACCATACCATTTGACCTTTATAAAAACCTATCAAAAAATTGAAACACCATTTTGGAATTTTCATTCATGTTGGTAGAAATAATTTGGAAAATAAATTAAACATTTACGAAACTTTACATCCAATAAATAGGTTGAAAAAAATCAATTATCAAGGGAAACCCATGTTAGGAGTTTATTAAAAATCTAGAAAATAAATGAAAAATCATTTCCAAGAACCACAAAAACATTACATAAAATATAAAATTTATATAACATTGAAAAAATCTAAAAATCATAAAGAATTAATATTTTTCAAATTAATGAATTGGAAATTTGGTACCCAACTTCAAAAGGTCGGAATCAAGTTTTAAGGGGTCTGGAAGTCATTTCCTTTGATAAGGCATGCTAAAATGGGTCCCACGCCGATGATCAAAAATCCTAGGAACCAAAAATGGACCAAATGAACACCAAAATTGGGTTAGGTATTACACTAGTCCATGAAAACCATAAGGGTTAAAATTAATGAAAATTTAAAAAGAATAAGTAGAAGGGAAAACAACAACCCGAGGGGATTTCACCAAAAACCTAGAGAATAATCAGCTATCTCGGGGGAGGAGAGAAGGGAAGTCACGCACTACTGATATTCCACGTGGGTGTCAAGAAATATGGGGTGAGAGAGATCAAGTTGTGGAAGGGGATCCTCATTGGTGTTTTAATTTACAAATGAAAAAGGTATTTTTTTGAAAACTGGACATACAACACGGTTAGGGAAAATTGTTTGGAAAAACATGTACAAACTATGTGTCATCTACTAGGCCTATGGAGTAGCTTGCAATAGAAATAAAAATGGTTGTCTTTATAAATAAATTAATATTTTTTCACATAGTTTTTACATGGTTTCAAAAACCATTCACAATAACTTGGAAAAATTCATTATATTCCTCAAACTCCAAATTTCATAAAAAAATTACATGAATGAAAAAAGAAATAAATAGGGATAGAAAAATAAATAAAAATTATATACCATCAGACTAGGGTGTGTCTGGTGAATTCTTTATCCACGAATTCCTTGATCATATGAGAGATTGTGATATTGTTTCACAAGTCACTCCTCCTAGAACTCCATTATGAAAAGGTGTGTTTGAGATAAGAAGTCACAAAATTTATGAATTGATTCATTTAATGATGCATCAATGGGAAAAAGTTATTTTATTATGGGGATATACTTTAGAAGAATCTATATTTATATTAAAACACATTTCATATAATGTAATAATAATGAAAACAAATGATATGTGATATGTGAAACATATTGTTTTTTCCATTATAAATATGTAGGAATGTAATGAATTTATGTGACATTTATATTCTAATAATATTGAATCCAAATCTAATAAGTGGTTATTTATTGGTTATATCAACAATAGTAAGGGATATTATTTTTATTATCTTATTGTGAACATTGTGTTTGTCACATGATTTATTACATTCCTTAGTAATGGAATTATCAATTCTGGGGTAATTGAGTGGAATGTTAAACTTATATAAGTTCATGATTACTGATGAAGAAGTGTTTTTGATATAGAGGTTGAGTTTTTCCCATAAATAACTATAGAAGAAGAACCATCTCAAGCCATATAAAAACCTCAATGTCCTGGTAGTATTCATCAAGACTTGATTAGATATGGGGTTATCAAAGTTAATGATGATGAATAAATATTTATAGATGATAAACTTACCACATTCCAAGAGGCCATTTAGATCTCTGATTATGGGAAATTGTTGAAATCAATAGAATTTAAAATAGACTTCTATACATTATGTAGGTCTAAAACTTTGTGCATTCAAATAAAGGGTTGATACACAAAGGGTAAAAGTGGTTTCCCCTTATGAAAACTAAAATAGATGGATGAGTGACTACTTATCAAGCATTCCTGGTGGAAAAATGTTATAAAAAATTCATGTACTAATAACAGAGAAAATGTTTTTCCAATTACATTGATAATGTCAATTTGGATATATCTCTTTATAACAATTTATTTTGATTATAAAATTTTTCAATTGGATTTCAATACCACTTTCCTTCATTGGAGTATAATTTAGAAAATATATGTGATACAAGCTAAAGAGATTAAAGTTCTAAATAATACATTATGGTATGAAACCTAAGATGTTACATTTTTTGATTGAAGTAGAATTATCAACAGTAGGACATCTTTTTGATGATGCGATCAAAGAGTATGTTTTCATAAAAAATTTGATGACTCTTATGTATACAAGCATTTTAGTGGGACCATATTAGTATTTCTGATATTGTTTAGGGATGACATACTAATGATTAAATATAAAATCATAAAACTTCACTATATGATGATGTGTCTTGGTAAATTCTTCTCCATGAAAGACATGAGGGAATCTACATATATTAAAGGTCGAAAGATCTATAGTGATAGATTTAAAATAATTATAGGACTATGTCAGGACACTTAAAATAAAAAATTTATAAATTGGGTTATCATTGAAAACTCAATGAACTTGTCTTTACTAGGGTTACATGGCACACATCATAAGAAGATTCATGATATTTTTAAGGATTTAGTAGGTTTTCTAGAATTACCTATTTATCCACTATAGGATTTATCATGTATATCATTTTTTATATTTGAAGTGAGTTTCCCTATACTCTATGTATGACTAGTAGATACCAATCTAATCCATGGTAGAGTTACTAGATTTCATGAAAAAAAAATTCTCAATTACTTGGAAAGTACTAAGGATATGTTCTTGGTCTATAGAGTATACAACGATCTTTTTGTAAAGGGTTACATAAATTGATAGTTTATAATCTGATAGTGATAATATTAAATCTCAATGTGGTTTTACATTTTGTCTAAGCAATTGATTAGTAAGATGGATGGTTTCAAAAAAAATCCAATATAGTGGATTCAATAACAGAAAAAGTATATTTATAAGGAAAATGTTTTAGGGAAACCATTTTTATTAGAATTTTCACCTCCATGATAAAGGTGGTCCCTAGAATTCCGTGAGTGATAAAAATTTTCTTTGGAAAAAATGATGTTGTCTCTTAGGAAAAGGACCCTTGATCTCACTAAAGGAAAAATAACATCCTTTGAAAATATTATCTCTAAAATATATCATCGAGAGGGGAAATTCTAGTATTATATGCGTTTCAACAAATGAAAATATAATAGATATATTGAAAAAACCATTACCTTAGTGACAACATGAGGGTCATATAGAATATTTGGGTATTAGAAACATGATAAACTAGTTATAATGGTTGTAAATGTATCATGCTATTATAATAAAAGGAAACATCCATTTGTTTTCTATTTATGTGTGCTACATTTAACATTACATGAACAAGTGAATGATAATATCCCTGAATGTGTGGCTTTGAGTTATCCCTAATTGATAATCATTATAATGTAAAATGGGTCATGATGATAAGTAAAGGTTAACATGAAAATTATATATCTCATGTAATGACATAGAATCATCGATACAATTAGTGGTGTGTCCCTATTATCAAAACCATTACCTAAGGTTGGGGATATACTATGAATAAAAAACTTCATACTTTGATAAATTTATTATGAAATTAAAATTTTAATGTTCTTATCAAGGGATTATCGGATATTTCACTAATCATTTCTCCAGTTGAAGTATAACTATGATGGGATTTTTCCACTTGTATGGTGAGTGAAGTAATATGGCCCTTTATTGAATGAAAATTCAAAAAGTATAGACTTTTTTAGTTAAGTCACATATAATATTTTTAATTATTATATGAATGAAAAGTGACATTCTCATTCACTAGATGAATGATATATGAAGTATTTAACTACTTGATGGATTTTTTTCCAGAGAATAAATATGATATGATATGAAACATATAATAATGACATTTTTCCTTGACTTGTGTCCACTCAGTATATTCGAAAAAGAGACTATATAGGTACACCTAATATGTATATGATATATAATGTTTTGGATATATTCATATAGAAAAATGAGTATGTTTGTTAGAGATCCCACAAGACCCTTTAATATATTGTGTAGTACTCATGCTTTTGTAGAGGCCTCTCATTACATATATCTATGAAATAAGTATTTCATATTTATTTTCAATTCATAGAATGACAATAGGTTCACATAATTTTTCCTTTAGATAATTATTATGTTATGGAAAACTTTTTTGTTATAAAATGAAGATACCTTGATGAAATCATTGGAAAAAAGAGTTTTAGATGTATTCACAAAGTGATGTGATGTTTTTAATTGAGTTATTATGGGATTTTTTGCAAGTGGTAGATTTTTGGAAATTCATAAAATTGAGGGATATCATATTTAATGATATCCCAAGAATGTAATAAGATATATATATATATATAGTGATTCTTTTATCATATCTTATGATACAATTCCTTCATAGTTTATAATGGAGGCATACATTTATGATAATGAATGAATTAATTTAGCTGATCATTCCTCATGGATTATTTTGATGTTTTAGAAATTATTAATGGATTAAATTTAGATTTTATATCCAATTAATGTGTTAAATGTATCCACTAATGAGATGAAATAAACCCAATGCATTACATGTGGCCAGTGCATTTTCAATTTAAAGAGTGTGAATGTTGGATATATAAGGGATGTGATCCCTTTAGTTGGGTGTTTGGGATTATTAGTTTGATGAAACTATTTTTGAAACTCTCTTTTTCCTATATCCTCATTCATCACCCCATTGTGAAGGTGTTAGAATCTATTCAATTATACATGAATTCTCGAGTTATGAAATTTGATTCAAGGGATGATGGATCTCTTATAATGATAGGAGGGATAGTTATGCTACTTTTTGATACTCCTCAAGCATTTACCTTTAAGTAAGGATAATGGAATCTTCTTATAGTGACCTAGGCTTAAAATACCAGGATATTATATAATTTTTTTTGAATATTCATCACATTACAAAAGTACATACCCGAGGACCATAATAGTTTAGTGTATTTGGAAACATGGAACAAAATTTTATAGTTGGTGAAATATCTTCAATGTTTTAAAAAAGGTATTACACAATGGTGTTTAGACATTAAACCATTATTTATAACCTAGGGAAATGAAACAAAATAAATAGAAGAGATTAGATTCTCGTAAAGGGTAAACAAGGGGATAAACATGAGCATAATGGAATGAGAATGTCATCAAGAAATTATAAGATCATACCCTGCATAATAAAGATCATAAACATGAATCATCGAATAAATATTAGCAGTTCATAATACATGAATCATAAGGGAATTAAGAGAATAATTCATGAAAGCATAATATAAGAACATGACATGGAAATTGTGGCATACACATAAGCATATAAAGTCATATGTTAATGATACCTACCAAGACCTTTATAAACTTTTAGGCTTTCTCTAATAACCCATGTACCAAATTTGATATTGGGATAAAAACCCACATAACCTATTATTTTCAGGCTTGGAATACAGCCCATGCACCCTCTAACTATCATGCTTGGGATACATCCCATGTACCTTATTTTTTACAGTATTGGGATATAACTTGTGTACCCTCTTACATTCTGGCTTGGGTTATAACCTGCGAACCTTCTTGTTTTCTATATTGTTATACAACCCATGTAATTTTTGAGCTCATATACCATTTATCATTACCTAATACATTGGTGGTGGATTTAGGTTCCACTCATCACATAATAAAATCATGCATACATCTGCCATAAGATAATAAAACATGCATCGTATCATGTCCCATAAAATGAAATGGGTCTCATTAATGTCATATCATAACCCATGAATTAAAATCGGTATTATAAAAATTTCATCATACCATTAACCATGGAAAATAGACAGGTCTCATAATCATTTCATCAAAGAATTACACATAAAATGAAGCTGGTTCCAAGATAATATGACCCATATATGAGAAACTGATGTTATAAACATCAATACATAAAAACATAAACCACTCAAGAAATAATTTGAATGGTGAAACTAGATCAAATCAAAAGAAAATTATAATCTATAACAAATTATTTTATCCTATATAAACATGTATTTTGAAAGATAACAAGAAATGTTTCTTAAGGAAAATAGACATTCTTTGAAAATGATTTTTATAAAACCATTTAAATATCATTTTTTATAGAGAAAATATTTTCATTTCATTTAAAAAACTTCTTGGGGAAACTATCTTTTACTCTTTGAAAAAAGGATTTCTAAAAAATACAGAATTTTGTAAAGAAGTTTCCTTGACAATAACCTTGAAAATATATAAAGAAGCTTGAAATTTTTTGAAAAACCCTTTCCTTGAAAATTATAAAAGAGGATTGAAAAAATTTGGGAAATCATTATCTTTGAAAATTCATTGAAAAAATATACAGAAATCATGAAATAATGAATTTTATTTTCCTTTAAAATACCCTTCTGAAAAAATATAATGGAATCATTTAAAATCATTTAAAACAAATTTTGAACATTTAACATTTTTGAAGGAAATAATTATTTTAAAACCACTTTAAATTCAACACATTTCATGAATATTTGGAAAAAATATACATTAAAAATAATATTTTAAAAATATATGAGAAATTCATGGAAATTACGGTTATGATAGTGGATAAGTTTGTATGTTCTGAACATTCCTTTGGAACCCTCATATTTTAGAAAGGTACCTTGATCTAAAAATAATAAGAGGATTAATTTTAAAACCATTTTTAAAAGGTAAAACATGGGTAAAAATTTCATTTAA
The DNA here is from genome assembly GCA_963277665.1 of Viscum album. NCBI lineage: Eukaryota > Viridiplantae > Streptophyta > Magnoliopsida > Santalales > Viscaceae > Viscum > Viscum album. The sequence continues at coordinate 1,332,758,590 of OY728165.1, read as the reverse complement.
ATGTAATAGGACAATATTTAAACATTTTTGAATGAATTTTATGAATTTTTTTTGAAATAACACAAATTTACAGACAAAAGGAGAAATACTGTTGGATTTTCAATTTTTTTATTAATTACCTTAAAAAAAGAGTGGAAAATAGTACTAATACATGAATATATCATGGATATTCATAGGATAGTAAATTTCATGAGTTTTCTTGAGATATGGATAATAATATTTCTCCAATGGAAGCATAATCATAAAAAATCCTAATAATAAATTATATTGTAGCAATAAATTATTAAAATATTGGTAACACTTATTTGTAATCACCTTTAAAGACTAAAATAACATGAAGCTAAAACTATCATGAAAATAATTATATTTATGATTTAACAATTCAAATTTTATTATATACACCACATATAAAATATAGTTGCATAACATAGCATGAATCTCAAAGAAGGAAGATTGAGACAAAATTACCTTATTCATTCAGTAACATTTGAACAATAAACCCCATGAATGAAATATCATAAAATTTATAGGTATATAAACATAAATTTAAGTATAAGTATCACAGAACAAATTCATGGGAAGTACATACCACACAAAAAGGAAATGAGTGGTGAACATGATATGTATCTCACAGATATAAAACGTTGGATGAGAAAAACCCATACCATAAGTCTTGAATTTCTTTGTACACATTAAATCCTCTTATATAATAAATATAAGTTTTTTATAAATCTAAAACAGAATGATATTATTATATATAACTACATATATTATTCACTTATGAATTTATATTGCCCATTTATTAAAAATTCCATGTTAAAGTAATGTTTCGGGTAATAACCGAGTTGTTTACCATCTGTGTTTTTATTTTTTATTATGGATTGTCTTACATAGATCATGATTTAATTATTTAAATAATGTATAAAATGATTTATATATCATATATATTCAGTATATAAATATTTATAGTAATCTATAGAAGATATAAATATCAAAACAAAATACACCATTCATAGAGACAGTCGGCCATATATAAGCATGAACAATGCTTCCATTTTATTATCGTATTGAAAGAATAAAAATAAAGGAAATATATATATATATATATATAACATCAATAAATTATAATTATTATTTCATATATACCATATAAATTCCCTAAAACCATTCTTAATACATTCCATATAAAGTGTGAATGAATCACATTGCCATGAAGAGGCGGTCGTTGGCCTGCTTGACTGGTGGTATTTTATGATTAGATTTGGACTTGAAGAAGACTTGATCACTGCCTGGTTTAGGGCCCCTCGATGATGCAATGGATCTTCTTTCTACCTATTTCGCTGGAGCTTTGATTTCTATATGCGGCCTGACCCGTTGACGACCGCGACGTGGGTAAGTCTTCCTGGTCATCCTCTTTATTTTCAAAATCCGTCAATTCTATCTGCAATCGGGAATATGGTCAGGAGGTAACTTTTTTCTGATCATCGTACTGAGGTTGTATGTCACATTGTTTGTCCGAGAATCTGTGTGGAATTCGTTGTTGAAAGGTCACCGGTCCTTTGTATTTGGGTGACAGATGAGAAAGAGTTTCTCTTGAAGGAGGATGTTATTTTTGAATCATGGATGCCTTACTGTGTGTCCTGCAGCTGTTTTGGTCATCTGGAAACGGGTTTTCGCAGCGGTAGGATGGGTGGATCCTCGCATGTACTGAAGACTAAATGTAGTGGAGATGGTGTTTATACTGGTTTAGATCAGTCCTTGAGAACGGACCATACTGGAAATGGTGTGACATTGAGTAGAGATGAGAATGGGGGCATTGCTCGGATGGGAGGTCCTCCAACCAGTAGTGCAGTGCTGGAGGAGCTTCTACATCAAGCTCAATTGTAGAAGGTGAACCGGGAAGTGACTACTGCATGATCTTATGGTATGAAGCAGGTGCTGGTGTCCCCAAATCCATCAGTGAGGAAATATTTTGACAGATTGAGGAGTGACTTGGGTGTTGGGCAGCATCTCTTGCTGGAGAACACTGCTGACATATGTCAATCAGGACCTAATGCAGCTAAAACTACTGAATGCACAGCTTCTGAGGCCAAGGGAATGCAGGTTGTCACCACCTGCAATCAGTTTGATGGATTGGAGTTGAGTAGGTCCCCCTTGTGTTTGAAGAAGTTCAACCAACGGAAGATGTCCGGACTGCTCACCCAGAAAAAGAGGCTAATGAGGGTGAAATGGAGAAGGTGGTGTGTGATGATCTGGACATCACTTCGAATCCCCAATGTATCTCCCCGATTGATCAGAACAGAGAATCTCAGCTGCCGGAAAGAGGGATCTTGGGCGCTGTAGAGGATGCGCTGGTGAGTAAGGATAATTGCAATGATCTTGCCTCTGTGCAGGTCACTATAAAATGGGGAGATATTTCTGAAAGTGATAAGGAAAATAGTGGCGTTGTCCGAACCTCTTTCAGTGATGTTGTTCAGGGTGGAAGAATGAAGGCCTCTGAAAATGATGGCGTTATGACTACTCCACCAAGGAGAAAACCCAGTAAGGATTATTCACATCTGCCTAAGTCAGTGATCACCAGGGCTTCGTCTAAAAGGGGAAGTGGGGCCACCCTGATGTCGCGTGTGCAATACTGTGAGGCGAAATCATCGTTGGAGAAGTTAAAGCTGAGAAATATGTATGCTAAAATACTGAATCAACATGAAAAATCATTAGAATGGGAATCAGCTACTGTAGAGGATGTGCTTTATTCTGGATATGGTGAAGGGTATGATTATTATGACATGTAGTTTTCTTGTTTTGGTTGGAATGGGTTGGATGTGGGCATGATGTTCACCTGCATTCTACTTTCCTATTTACTGTACCTTTTATTTTGTTTAATAAATGGTCAGGGGTTCTCCTCTGACTAAGCTTACTGGTTTATAATAATATAATATGAATATTTTATGGGGTGGGGAATGAAAATAAAACAAAGGAGCTTGAAGAAGGATATTTCCCCTTCTTTGGGTAACTCCTTTCAGTTTTCACCAATGGGAATCCTTGGATGAATTTAATCCCAAATAGACGATTCTGGGATGAAGGGTGGTATTTTGGAAGATTATTTGATAATATTTTCAAATATCCAAATGGCTTGAGATGTGTTAATAAGTGGGAGGGGTGTGTACATTTTATAGTGGAAGAGGGTGGCATTCATGTTAATTTTGGAAAAGGGAATTCCACCCACGTTTTCCCATGTCTAGTTGAATAAATAATTTAAAAATAAAATAAAATAGTTAATAGGGTTGAAATAAAAACATACAATGTATTTTGGACAAGTTTATAGGTAATTTTTTCCCATACATTTAAGGTTTAGTCCATTATTATGCCAATTTTCCTCACAATCCTTGTAATTAATTTTAATTACATTCCATAATATTTTTGGTCAACATTATAGTTAATTTAATAAAAATTATACATTATACCAATTAATAATATTTAATTCATTTTTAAAAATTCCAATAAAATATGTTTGAGAAACTAATTTATAATTGTCATCCCCTAGACAGGATGACAATGCGGGTTTTTAAAGTAACAATGTTCAAAAGTAGGCTATGTTTTTATAACTAATTTCAAAGTGAAATTAATACCAATGTACTAAATCGTATTAAGTGAAATATTATTTACATAATTATTATTTAAACACAATTCTAAATTTAATTTATCTTAATAAATAAGTTAGTCAAAAAATGGATTTGAATTAAGATTCAGTACTTTTCACTATTCATCAAAAAATGAAACTTCACAATAAAATAACAAAAATTCACCCTACCATAATTTTCAGTTTATATTTTGTAAATTATTTTTATTAATAAATATATAATTTATAAAATTTCCAAAATTAGATTCAAAATATGTTCTCCGTTAAAAGGAGGTAAAACTACCTTCATACTAATATATGTTTTTATGTGTAATATTGGTTTTGTTCCTATCTTATGCCTATAAAATATATTATTTTAATGTAAAAAATATTTTATTGAATATATAAAGTATATATTTCATTAATATAATTCACAAATAGAAATTAATTTAATTTATTAGTTTAAAATCCCATTGTGATCATCTAGTATTTTTTATAAAAACATTTCCTTTATATTCAATTGGTTCTGATATTCATTTATAATTAATTTTTAACCAATGAATTCAACCATGAATTTTAATAAGTTAGTTTATCATAGTTATATCCACAAACATAAATTATATGTTATATCTTAATATATTAAATAACAATATTTTTAATAAAGTATTTCAGCTCATTAATATTTGGTCTCACATGTCATGCTAGCCATCAGGGAAAGTCATTGTTGCATGTAACATAAGATTACATCAGTGTTACATGTAGAGAAATATAAACTCTATGTTGCATGTATTTCCTTATTAACATGGTGTTGTGTGTTAAAAAAATCCAAACACAGTGCTTTATTATATAAAAAATAGTTTCAATGATGTGTGAAATGAAAATTTTCAAAAATATTAAATAAATTTGAAAAAAAATATTTCAAGAAATCTTAGGGTGTTGTATTATAACCCCATAAAAATGAATTTCTCCCTGAAAATTATTTTGGGTTATAAAAGGTTCAATACTTGTATGTTCATGTCTTAGAAACCCACATTGTTAAAATTAATACTAAAACTTATTTTAAAAAGGGAAAGTTGGATTCATAAAAATTACCTAAAGAAACACATAACAATGTTTCCTCATAGGTGAACATAGGCGGAAATGGAAAACATGGACATGTAATAGAAATATAACTATCATGTTCTGATGGAGAGCGATAGAAAAGATGGTTAGGATAGTGTTAAGAATCTCAAAAGTCATAAACAAGTGATGATCTAAGGGGACATTTGATTCATTGGAAATGAAGGTACTATGATAACATTTTTGGTTTCAGTATCATTTTTCAAAAATAAAAAAAATCATGAAAATATATACTTACATTATTTTAGAACAACCATACCCTTTTTTGTGCATTGGTCAGTTTCTATTTCATCTCTTACTCCAAGAAATGAAGGTGAATTTTAAATTCTTGATGCATTTTTAGACAATGAAATCCATAAATTAAATGATATGTGATTCTATATGGTGTTTCCAAAAAAACATTTATCACAATTTATCCAATATGCATATATCCACATATGGGGAGACAATATTTTAATCTCTAAAACCACATTCTACATTTAACAAGACCATTCCATAAATTTTCAACCTTGTAACCCTTCTGAAATATAAAAATTAATAAATTTATTGGGAAGTATACTATATTTTTTTAATATTGATCCCCATATAACACAAATTAACTCTTGGTTGTCTCATTCCAAATATGTGAATACCCCTATCGTATATCATCCTGAAACATGGTAACAACCAAAATTACAATAAATCCTTTTTAAAAACAGGAATGATATATTATTCTAAAGATTACTCTATATATTTTATAAAACCAAGATGTTTTAAACCTCATAAATGATGAAATATACTACTTTTTCATCAAATCAATAATAATTTATAGTTTAATCAATACTATCCAATTTACTTTATCCAAAATAAAAATTCATTTATCCAAGCTAAAAAAAAATTTCAACATTAGGAAAACATTAAGGTTTAACTACCCATATTTAAAAATATTACCTTTCCATTAAATCACGTTTCAAATTATTCATCACCATTAAACATATCCATTTGAATTCTTATTGAAAAACTTAAACTGAATATACTTATATATTTCATGGCCCATATAACATAATCATTGAATTCAAAAACATATATACTTCAAATATCTGACATTATTCTTAAACCATTACTCGGGATTCATCACATTATCCCTTAATACCTCTTTCCCATAACATGAAATATTAATCATATCTTAAGGTTCCTCAAACTAAATCCAATCGTGCTTCTTAGGTTCAATGTAAACAATACTATAAAAACACCCCATACCTTTCACATTTTGTTTTCAATCTCTTTATATTCAAATGTATAACCAATACTTGTGCGAACATTCTAATTATATTTGTGGGATATCAACTTAGAACATATATTTGAATAATTAACATACTTTACACATATGAAACATTAAATGTTAACCCAGTTCCTTCTAGCTCTACTATTGATTGACACCAGAAAGTATAGTCTGAGAAACAATTATCATAGTAGAAAACCACATAATCATGAAAAAATAACTTATAGGATGTATAAATAATGATAACTAGTTATTTAATAAATATTAACTTAATTTTATACAAGGTTATTCATAGTCATATTCTATTTAAATCCTTTATGATGGTTCATAAATAGTTGGTGAAATCCAAAATCCTATCCCCCAGGAGTGTAAAACTAGGTGTGTAACATGGCCCATTTTCTTGTACCAGGTTACACTCGATTCATGCCCAAAATATGTTTTTAGAGTTGTTACCACTAGGAACATCTTTGATATAGTTAAATATAGTCATAGTATCCACAGAAGGATATATTTCTATGAAACCACTCACTCTATCCTTTACAAAAATTCCAGCACATTTTCATATACTTTTTCATATCCTCAGATTTGTCCTTAAAGACATCCCAAGACATATACCTAAAATTATACCAAGGGATACCAATAAAATTTTTACATCCTAGCTTCCAAATATTGAATAAATATTTCCTTTGTTACTAAATATAGTGTCCCAATATTAACATACAAGGAAATTATATAATTTTAGATGAATATTCAGCACATTAAAAAATTACATTCTCATGGACCATAATAATTTATCATATTTGAAAAAATGAAATTATATTTGCTACTTGGGGAATTTTATTCAAAGTCTCCCACCCAGATCTTCCTCTTTATTTATTCAACTTGAAACCATTCTTCATAACCTAGGGAAAGGAAACATAAGAAAGGGGTGCTTTCCGAAGAATAGTAAGGGTAATCATGGAGGATAAATATGAGAATAATGTTATGAGAACATTCTCAAAATGATAAAAGATAATTCCCTACCTAAAAAAGATTATAAACATGAATCATGGAATAAATATTAGAAGTTCATAAGACATGAATCATAATGGAATCACGAGCATTATCTATGAAAGCATTACATAGGAATAATACATGGAATCAGTAATGTACTCATAAGCATTAAAAGTCATATGTGTAGGATACCCACTAAAAAATTCATAACACATAGTATTTTCATAATAACCCATGTAAATGATTCCGAATTGGGATAACAACCCATGTACCCTCTTATTTTTAGGCATGGCCACAACCTGTGTATCCGCCTACTTTTTTGGATTGGGATACAAGCTGTGTACCTTTTTATTTTCAGGCTTGGGACACAACCTATGTTCCCTCTTACTTTTAGGCACAGGATATAACCTTTTTACCTTCTTGTTTTTAGGAATAGGCTATATTCCATGTACCCTTTGATATATTATAACATTTATAATTACCCAATTCATTGGAGGGATATATAGGTTCCACCCATAGAAAAATAAAATCAGACATACATGTTATACAAGACAATAAAACTTATACAAGATCATGTCCCATAAAAATATATGAGTCAAATAAGAAAAATATCATAACCCATGAAATTAAATGCGTATCATTAAAAAGTCACCACATCAATACCTTTGTAAAATATTTAGTTCTCAAAATCATTCCATCAAAGCATAACATGTGTAAAAAAGCGGGTTCCAAAAAAATAACCCATAAAAGAGAAACGAGTGTCATAAATATCATTACATAAAACCATAAACCACTCAAGAAGAAATATGAATGGTGTTATTGGACCATATCCCATGTAAAGCATAAACTATAAAAAATTATGTCACATAATATGGAGAAGTATTATCGAAGATCAAATGAAATGTTTCTTGAGGAAAATATAATTTCCTTGAAAATCCTTTTTATAAATCCATTCAAAAATGATATTCTTATAAAGAAATAATTAAAATTTAATTTAAAAAACATCTTGAAAAAAATAACATTTATTATTTTAATTTTTTTTAAAAAAACATTTTTTTAAACAGTTTTCCTTGAAAATAAACTCGAAATCTTATAAAGAAGCATGAAAATATTATGAAAACCTTTTTCTTTGAATCATATATAATAAGATTGAAGAAATTTTGGAAACTGTTTTCTTTGAAAATTATTTTTAAACATATATGGAATTATTGAAATAATTTAAATCATTTTCTTTGAAATAACCCTTTTTAAAGAATATAAAGGAATCTTTTAAAATCATTTAAAACACATTTTGAACATATAAAAGTTTTGATTTTTTTTTTCATTGAAAACCACTTTAAATTTAAAAAAATTACATTATATTAATAAAAAAATTTTTTAAAAATAAACTTAAAATCTTATAATGAAATCTTAATGTAAATTACAGCCATGATGTAGGTTAAGTCCATACATGACAAATATTACTTTCGCACCATAAAAGATCAGAAAAGATCCTTGATTGGAAAACAACTAGAGGATTATGTTTAATTTTTCTAAAAAGGTAAAATATGGGTCGTAATGTCTTTTATACATAATTGGATAATATTTAAATTTTTTAATTTTTTTTAGTAAACACAATTTAGAATGAACACAAATTTTTGTCTAAAAGGTGGAATAATGTATGATTTTCATATTTTTTTTCTAAATTATCTTTGGTAACGAAGAGTGAAGACACAATACTAATAAATTAATATATTATGTATATAAATAGTATTATAAATCTCAAGAGTGTTCTTGAGATATGTATCACAATATTTCATTAATGAAAGTATAATCATAAATATTCTAGAGAAATGATGAGATTTTAACGATAAACTATTACCACTTTGGAAAAATTGATTCATAATCCCCATGAAATAATAAAATTAAATGAAGATTAAAATATCATTAATGTAAGTATATTAATTATAAGACTTTTCAAATGATATTATATAAACCCCATAGAAAACAAAGGTGCATAATATGACCTATATCTCAAAGAAGAAAAATTGAGAAAAAAATTAGTTTAAAAATTTGGTAACTTTTGAACCATAAACCCCATGAAAGAAAGATTTATATAAATATATATCAATAGTTAATAGATATAAATATGAAACAAAAATACATCATTCAGGAATACAGTATGTCGTATGTACGCATAAACGCCACTTTTGTTTTATTATTGTATTTAAAAAAAGAAAGAACATGAAATATATATATATAATAATTATATTAGAATTATTATTTCATATATATATATATATATATATAATATATTAATATATTAAACCCATTCTTAATACATTACATATAAAGTGTGAAATAATCACATCACTATGAAGTGGTAGTAGTCCACACTTCCAAAAAGGAAGTAACCATATTTATAAAAAATGGAAAGAAAGAGTGTTTGTTTTATATGATAATTAAATATGTATAAATAAATCATAAATATCATATATATAATATAAAATCATTGTTTACAATATAATTATCATCCATTAGAGGTGGTAAATGAAAAACAAACAACATCATTTAATGAGGAAGTAGTTCACCGTATAAAAGAACGGTAAGTTCATCACCCATTAAATGGATTCCTTAGTATGTGTAGGTCAAAAAGAAAGAATAAAAATATATAAGAATATTTTGGATACTTATGTTACTATATAATCATTTAATAAGAATATTTTAGGAGGTGGGGAATGAAAATAAAACCAAGGAGCTTGAGGAAGGATATTACATCTTTTTTGGGTAACTCTAATTGGTTTCCACAAAAGAGGCTTCCTTGGATAGAATTATTCCCCAATAGAATACTCTAGGATGAATTTAGGGATTTTGAAAGTTTATTTTAGTAGATTTTGGGAATTAAAAAGTGCTTGAGAGGTGTGAATATGGGGGAGGAGAGTGTGCATTTTTATAGTGGAGGAGTGACATTCTTTTTAATTTTTTAATAGGGAATTCCACTCAGGTTTTCCCCTATCATATTGCTCCAATATTGATAAAATTCTATAAAATGGAAAATACAGTTGAAATAATAACATCCAATGGTTTTTTACAATTGTGTAGGTCATTTTGTCCCTTATTTATAAGGACTAGTCCCTTATTAAGCTAATTTTCCTCTTAATCGTTTTAATTAATTTTAATTAAATTCACTAATATTTTGGTAAATAACTAATTTAATATTATTAGTAATTATAATTTTACATGATTAGAAAAAATAAGTTTTTTTAAAAATTCCAATCAAATTAGTGTAATAAATTAATAAAAAATTAATCCCATAGTTAGGATGAGAATGTAGGGTTTTAAAGTAAAAATGTTAAAAATTTTGCTAGGTTTTTATATCTAATTTCAAATTTAAATTAATCTCAATGACATAAATTTTATTAATTGATGTATAATTGATATAAATATTCTTTAATAAATATTATAAATAAAAATTATCCTTATAAACAAATTAGTAGAAAAATTAGTTTTGAATTAAAATTCAATATTTTTATGATTCTTCAAAAAATGAAAGATCGTAGAAAAATATCAAAAATTTACTAAAAAATATTTTTAAGTTTATATTTAAAATACGAAGTCTATTTTGAAGAAAAAAATTATTAATAATCAAAAAATTGTATATAAAATATGTTCTCCATTAAAAGGTGGTAAATCTATTTGTATTAAAATGTTGGTTTTCATGTATAATATCGTGTTTTTTTCTATCTTATGCCAATCAAATATATTAATTGAATGTAAAAATTATTTTATTAAATATAAAACAAATATATTTTATTAATATCATCACTAATATTAGGTATTATATTTTATTATCTTTAAATTACTTTGTGAGTATAAAAATAGTTTTTATAAAAACATTCTCTTAATATTCAATTGGATTTTATATTAATTTCTAAATAATTTGTAACCAATGAATTAAACCATGAATTTTTATAATTTAGTTAATATTATTCATAACCTAAAACAAAAATATAAGGTTATATCATCTTATATTAAATTATAATATTTTTAATAATATATTACTGTTTTGTAAAACTCAATCATGCATATTATGCATGCCATTGAAGAATGTCGGGCTTGCATGTAACAAAATATATCCTTGGTGTTCCATATAGAGAGTTATAAACATTATGTCATGTTTAATTAATTATTTACATGGGTGTTTATATAATTAAACCCAAAAATAGTGTTTTAATATAATTTTTTTATTGTGCGTGATAGGGAAAATATCAAAAATACTAAATTAATCAGAAAAAATGTTCTAGAAAATATCATGGTGTTAGAGAAATTTTATTACCTTTTACATTTAATGTTATTCATAAAATATTTTACCATTCATTCTAGAATATATATCATTTAATTAGATGGGGGTTTCGAATAAAAATTATTATAAAATGATCCCACAAAACCCATCAAATCAAAACCTTAATTCAATAATAATGTTGTTGACCCACACCATACTAGGGTATGTATTCTAAATAAAGGAGTTAAAAATAATCAATATCCAAACAATCATCACTACTCAACATCCATAAAAATCACACCACTAATCAAAAAATGCATTACAAGACATTTTCTATTTCTGGGTCTATAAACTAGATGAGGGAGTACCGACCACATGTAGGACCTCTCACCTTTTTCAACACCATGATTGACTATAACGACATGATATTTTGGATCCATTAAATTATTTTTATCTTACATAGATTATATCACACACAACACCAAACTAATGAAACTATCAACTAAAAAACCATGACAAATTTAAAACACATGAATAACATAATCATTAGTTGATAAAAAAATAATAAGTTATAAATAATTATATACTATTAATCTATTTGATTAATATTTTTAAATGTATGTATTTATAAGAACCATTTTTTAAAAAGGTATAGTATCATAAATTTAATTGATCACATTTAAAAGTTTATTATTGAAAGTAATATTTATATTCAATAAATACTATTTCAATATTCAATTATTTATAAATTTTTATCAAATAATATTAATGGAACTTGAGGTTTATAATGATATTTTAAAAAAACAAAAATTTATTATATATTAAATATTTGAATTAAAGTAACAAAATGTTAAAATTTTAAATTTCTAGTTTTTTAAAAATTAATAATATTTTAATTTATAAGGTAAAAATTATCTCGGGGTTAATTTTTTGGATTTTTCTAAAAAGATTGATTTTTAGGTGAAATGTTGAAATTATTGTTTTTACAAATAAAATAAATTTGATGTTATTATTAGGGCATGAGTATGAATCTTAAAATATCGAAACCTTTTTATAAGGAAATGTATGCACTTTATATGTGAATTTATAAATTTAAAAATGTTGGTTTTAATTTGTAAACCCATATTTGGTATTTTAGAACCTATGTTATATTTTATAAAATATTGTATTTCATACATTATACATTTAGTATTTTAAATTTAATAAATTATAAATGTTTAATATTTTAAATTTAGATCCCTTCTCGGATTCATAATGTTAGAATAATAATTTTATTAATTTTTTTTGTATTTTAAAAAATAATGGTTTCTTAGATGAAAAATGGAAAATATTGTTTTTTGAAAAATAGTGACTTTTATTGCACAATCTGTTTATAAGTGAGACATAGAATTTTATAAAAAAAATTTAATTTATCAGTTATTTATTTTTATAATAAATTTTTTAACATTTTAATGGATGTTTTTAAAAAAAATTTAAAACCTATGTTTAATCATAATATTTTAATTCTAATAAAAAAATATTTTTGTGATTTAAATTTAATATAAATTTATTTTGGTAAAATTTAGTTTTGGGTTTATTTTAAAAGTATATAAAATTATATTATATTAAAATAATCCAGTATATGTCTTGAAAATTAAAAAAAATTGATAATCCTATCAACCACATAAATTTTATTCTTAAATAATTTTTTTTTCTAAGAAACAGTTTCTACAAGTTATGTGTGATAATATTAAATTACATTTCACTAAATCATAAAAAGTTTATTTTATTAAGTTATTTATATATATTAAATAATCAGGTTAAAATTATTAATAAATTATACTTTTTATTTGGACACCAAAATTAGTCTCCAAGGGTGAATGTGTACTTACCACGGTAAGAACAAATTAAAGTAAAATTAGTTTAATATAGTGAAAAAGGTCATTTGATGTGAATGTTTTTTGATATTTGATGCTTGTGGTAGGACTGGTATTATATATTTCACCACAAAATTATATGCCATTTTTAGAGCCTTATACCTTGAATAATGGATTGAAATTATTGATAAATAATGATTTTTTACTAATGTTCCCTTTTATTCACTTATGTAAAAAGACTGCATCCTCCCCATTTATACCCCCATTCAAAAATCATTGTCTTAAAACAAATATTCCATAGTATCTCCTAAAAATCCCCCATATTCTTTTGAATAATTTTTCTCTAAAAAATACCATATAAGGAGTCTTAAAGAGTTTCCCAAGGGAGAACATCCAAGGGAAAGGTAATACTCTCAACCTAACTTTTCTAAGTTGTTTTCTTATTCAAAAACCCTAAATATCCCTGTATGCATGAGGTTATGATAACACCATAATTGTTATTATGATAAAATTTTAAAATAATAGTGGAATATCCATTTTATAAATTCCTCTATGATCACTGTGAAAAATGAAAATATCTCCATGCATTTTTGTAGACTACCACCTCCTTGAATGACATGTTTTCTTTTCCCTAACCAACAAACCTGGATGAATTTAAAAATGTTATAGTTTTTAAAATTATATTTTAACAATATTAATATTTTTTTTGATAATATATGAAAATATATAAGTGATAAAAATAATAAACGGTTATAGTATATTTAACTTCCATAAATGGACTTATTAAAGAACCTTTATTAATTTAGATAATTTTTTTGGGATAACATTTTAAAATTTATATTTATTTTAATAATGAATTAAAAATTAAACCTCAATAAATTTTTAGATAATTATGTTATTTTACAACACCTTTTAACATATCCAAAAAACTGAAAGTACTACAATAAAATTAACCAAACAAAGCAGAGTAAAATTTGTAAGAAAAAAGTATATTGAAAATAAATAATAAAAGATAATAGATTGAACTTATTTAATTAAATATGGATAAATAATATTCTTGTTTATATATCTAATTAACATATTTTAATTATTAAAAAATTTAGGTGAATGTGTAAATAATATCTATTCAAGTGTTTAAGGTTTGATCTAATAATTTCTTAATTTGAGACACATTTTCTTTAATGTGACTTATTTATTTTAATTTTTTTTATAAATAAAATTGGATATATAATGTCATTAAATATATATATTCATATCATCAAATGTTTAACTCAAATATTTTTCTCTTTTAAGGGGTTTAATTAGAATATATCTTAACCCATAATGGTTTTCGTCTCAATCACCATTTATTGAGACATTATTTGATATTATGCACAAATATTTGTTTTTTAGGTGTAAAATTTTTCCCCATGAATTATAATATCATAAATTATTTTTGAAATTAGAAAATTAACTTCCATTTACTCTCTTACTTACTCTATTGTATGATTGGTGAATTTCAAAAAATATAAGGTTCTTTAATAAGTCAATCTAATTTCTTAAGTTATAATGTGTCTCCTTAAGAAGCGTATTTCATTTAATATGGTATAACTTATTTAAATCTGGGGTCATAAATTTTGATTCATATATTCATAATTGGTGAGTTCTAATCCATTTTGAAATTTCTACTATGTTTAGGAGAATTAAAATATATTTTAACAAATGGTTCTCATCTTTGTCAATAATTTCCTTTCCCCCCAATATTCTATTATTTTATTAGTAACCTCATTTAGTATTATATCAGGTGATTATATTATCTACCATATCATATATTAAAAATAATGTTCTATTAACATATTTTTTGATATGTTATTTCAAGAGATATGTTTTAAAATATAAAAGGTATCTTTCATGCATCCTTCATTACTTACCGGTTATACTAAAAAATCCAAAAGGCCTTAGTTTTTTGGGGAAATCCCCCTATTAAGGGTTAAGGGGGAACCCTTACATTTCTTGTAGGAACAAATGAACAAGGAATATACTTGAACTGAAAATCTAGAAGCATAAATCCTAGTATATTAACTTTGAAGGACCATGACCTAGATAAAATTTAAGACTACTTTTACACAACATCTGCATATCCAAATACACCCAACTTTTCACTTCACATGGCTGATTGATTAGCATTTAACCTTGGAGAGCTACATGGTTCCTATTTTGGATGATAATTTACAAACCCTCTTATTCTTGAAATCTGGTTAGATCTTCTCTAGTGGATTCTACTTTCTCTACATCCTCTTATAGAGAAATATCTTGTGTGGTCTTCCTGGGTTGATTCTTGGTTCATTTTGGACTGAAGGTTTAGTGGCCCGAATCCCTATGGTGTCCCAAAGGCCTTGTGTGTCCCTAAGGCTCAATAGTCTAAAGGATTTGGTGGCCTAAACTCCGTAAGACCTGTATTCCCAAACCAGTTATCCGAAGGCCCAAATCAAATGAATTGTTTTGGCTACTACCATACCACAGGGTACCTACCACAATAAATTATACAGTATTACTATAGTAATATAGAAATTCACCACTACCCAGTTTTACATTCTATTTATATTTACATTTTTTTAAATATTATTCTCCTGTACCTATTTATTTTTTATAAACATATCTTATACATATAAACCATGTTAAATAAACATTTCATTAATAGTTTTTATAAAATAGTTTAATTCCCTTCAAAATTCAAATTTTTAATTATATCCAATTTAAGGGAATCTTTCAGTTTTTCTCTCATATCAAGCCTCACCTCATAAAATATTTTAAATCCATGAATTGATTTTAAAAAACACAATTATTATATAGATAAACCAATTGTATCAATTATAGTTTTATGGAAAATAGTAAACTCTTTCCATCATTAAAAAGTCACATCACTTATTTCATAATATTTCATCTGTGTGGTTCAGTTTTATTCTTTATTTTCCATAGTTTTATCTTCAAATTTATATGTTGGAAGTCCATGTTGACGACCTATATCCCTTTTTCAAATTTTAATGTTAAAAATGATTTATTTCCTTATTTTTTTTAAAATATATATGATATATCCACCAATTATGTATTAAGACAATCTTGTGAAACCCACTTCAAAATTATGTGTTATATCATGTTTATGATTTATGTGGGGATTATTTTTCTATCACATAACACATAAACTTGTACATATTTTTAAGTGATCGGTGGTTCAAATATATCCATCTAATACATTTTGTAATTTTAATGACTCTTGAGATATCATGTCACAACCCGACCCCCGGGGCCTGTACGGTGACTACCCCATGCCCACCTTCCATAGGATAGGGGCTGGAGACTAGCACTAAAGGTGTATTCCCTAAAACTAGAAGGCATTTCCTTTATAAATTGTAAACACACATAACCAAACACACAGTAAGATACAAACACAAGTCAACTGTATAGTAAACAAGTGAGTACAGTAAGTAAAAAGGGGCCAAAATACAATCCCAACTGGAAAGTACAAGTACAACTGAAATGGAATTCAATTGAAGAAAGAGAAAAATAGCTACTGGATCATCCTCCGAGGTTCTTACATGAAGGGTAGGTACATATCGCCTTCACAGCAATCCACGTCCACCTGTATCCTCTGCCTACCGAAACGTCGTATGGTCCACCTCCCGATATCTTCCATTCCTGGTACACTCGGCCTCAGTCAGCGCTGTCCGTCGTCTGCATCCAACACAATAGGGTGCCGGCATAGACCGTGCAGGGGTGAGTATAACAATACTCAGTAGGGACCCCGAGACCCTCGATGTCTCACTAAAACCCCCAGTATTAACCACAATATATTAAATCAACATAAAACCCTACTTAGGTATATTCCAATACATATACATAAGTTATCAAGTAATCCATCTCAATCATGAGGAAAACACAGAGGTACTAACTCAGCTCAGACCATGATTCATTTAGGGGTACTAACAATTAACATTTTGAGACACAACGTGGAACACATCAGCTGCTAGGGAAATCGTCCTCTATCAGGTATAGTGGGCCAACCACGTCACACAGAAGCACTTCCCACTAACCTTGGACTGCTGAGGTACTCCTCCTGTCAAGTACCATGGGTCTGCCGCGTCACCAAGGAGCTCCCCACCATGGGTCTACCGTGTTACCAAGGTGCTCCCCATTGGGCCTGCTGAGGTACTCCTCCTCTCGAGTACTGTGGGTCCACCGCGTCACCAAGTGGCTCCCCACCGTGGGTCTGCCGCCTCACCAAGGAACTCCCCACTGGGACTGCCGAGTCACTCTGAGTCGAAACGGTCACCAGTCACCAACTCTCATCCAACCACTGGGTTCTTGCACTATGCTCTCTTGTCTTTGAGAGGATCCGCTCCACAAGCTACTGGTCGATACTCCAACTACCACGAAGTCCCACGAAGAAGTGTCTCAAAGGTCTACAACATCATATGGGTCTCAACATAATAGACGACGCATCAATCGGATGCTCGGTCTGTGAGTTATTAGCCTTTTAGTCCTCGGGGCCCTGTTAGATTTGTGATCGATCCCACCTAACTGCTCCCCAACTTAATCCAAAATATAGTGGGGTATCACTCAAAGGGACCATCTCGCTCCATGATTTTCAGTGCCACTGACAGTTCATCAAACAGACTTCTGGTGCCGAAGTTATGGCCAAAAGAATGTAAATGGGTCGTAGTGGGCCCGGGTCTGGTCTGACCCGGTCGGACCGACCCTGCCCGACTCGGCCTAGGATGACCCAGTTTGGGTTGACCATGGCCGACCCATTGGGTCTAGCCTGGCCCGCATTGTGGCCCTGTCCAAAGGGTACCACGAGGGTTTGAACCAGTCACGAAGGTGGCAGACCAGCCGCAAGGGGGCGGACCAGCCGTGGTTGCGCGGACCGGCCGCCAGGGAGGTGGACTGGTCGTGAGGTCGGTGAACTGGCCCAGAGACCAACAGACCGACAGCTCAGCCGGCCACGAGGCGGCGCCTCAGTCAGGTTCGGGCGGCTCGACCAACCGTGGGGCCGCGGTCCAGCCTCAGGCCGACGGCTCGGCCGTCCGCGGGGTGGCACCTCGGCCACGGGCCGGTAGCTCTGCCGGCTGTGGGGAGGTTCCTCGGACATGGTGCGGCGCGGAGCTGCAGACGGCGGTGGTGTCTTGGCAGACATCAGTGGTGGCTCTGCAGCTCGGAGGGGCATGACGACGGCGGCGCGACTCGAGGTGGCGTGGAGGAGTGGAGGCCGTGGGTGGCGACACAATTGCCTTCGTCGCCATCATCATCTTTATCCATTGTGAAGAACACACAATTCAACCCATGAATTACGGTGATGACGGGCCATGTTAGTTTGGCCCGCGCTCTCCATATTAGAGTGGTAGCAAGCATATATTATACTTGAATAACATGAATATTAAGAATGGGTAAGGGAAAACAATTCAAACATCCTCCCTACAAGCTTCCATAATCTAATCATTCCCAATCCTAAAAAATAAAAACATTCGTGGATTAATCTAAAATAGAGATTTGATCCGCGTTCTTCGTTTTATAAGTGAAAAACATGGGAATATAAAATCACCTACAAACAAACCCCTACCTTGGGTTGTTCGTTGACATTGGAATAGGAAGGGAGTACGGTCATCATTTCATCGTAGATGAGGACGTCCCACGTCGACAGAAGTCCCGAGGAAGAAGGTCGAAGGTGGTAGGCATTCTTTGTTGGCGGAACCTTCTTTGTTGGAGATCCTTCTCCCAAGTTCTCCCAATCCACTTTTTCCAACACTTTTCCAAAAAATGAATAGCCAGTAAAATATAATATGTTTATCTATTGAATTTGTGGACAATCAATGTTGGCTTAATTAATTAGAAAAAATAAATGGGTTTCATTGGAATAAAAATTTAATTTGGAAGATACCAAGGTTTGGAACCATTAATTAAGAAGTGTTGGAATAATTAATGTGGATGAAGCTCAAGAGGATCCTCCGCATTAATGAGGGTGTTGAAGAGGTTTAGACCTCAGGTGGTCCCCACCACCATAACCTCTCATTAAAGGTTAAGGTTTGGTGGTCCCCACTACCAACTTCCACATGTAGGGTGGTTACAAGATCATAAAATAAAACATGTGTTTATTTTATTTTAGTATTTCCATGAAAATCCCAAAATTTTTCTTTCACCCTCGTCCAACTGACGTCGAGGTGAAAGTCTTCTTAAGAGAATACCATTGCTGTGAGTTCAACAATGCACTCAGATTTCAATTCTGAGCACCGGTTCAAAAGTTAGAGAAAACCCCTCGCACGTTTACTGAAATTACCCGAAAAAATGTTCAGACATTCATTTTGGGAACTTCGGGCCTCAGAAGCGTGTGTTGTAAATTTTTATAGACTTTTAAATTACCATTTATTTAAAAAAAAATTACATGGAAATTTTGAGTCTTTCCATTCTCCCCACCTGATGGGTCTACATCCCAGTAAGACACAACCTAAACTAGGTAAACAAGTGGGGGTACTGAGCACGAATTTGAGTCTCCCACTCCAATGTCCTCTCTTGGAGGTTCCCGTGCTGCCAGTGAATGCACACCAGAGGTATCGACTGTCCACGAAGGACCCACTCCTGTCCATCTCACTCTCTACTAGAACATCTATAAAATTATCCCCATCATTGATGTCCAGCTCGCCATGGTCGATGACGTGAGAAGGGTCATGTACATATCTCCTCAGCTGGGATATGTGGAAGACGTTGTTCACCCGATGCAATTGAGGTGGAAGAGCTAAGAAGTATTCCATCTCGCCAACTCTACTGAGTACCGGAAAAGGTCTGATGATCCTCTGAGATAACTTTCTGCCTCGACCAAATCTCCATAAACCACCTCATGGTGAGACCCGTATAAAGATGTGATCTCCATCCTCAAACTATAGAGGTCTCCGTCTCCTATATTCATATGACTTTTTCTTTCTCTATACAGTATTAATCGTCTCCTCGATGACCTTCACCTTCTATGTGGTAGCACATACCATCTCTGCTCTCACTAGTGCTGACTCCCCCGGGTCAGTCCAGCACCAAATGGATCTGCAAGGTTGCCCGTACAACGCCTTGGAAGGTTCCATCCCAATGGTGGAGTGATATCTATTGTTGTATGAAAACTCCACCAAAGTTATGTGATCCTCCCAACTGCAACTGAAGTCAACGACACAATGGCTCATTATGTCATCGAGGGGATTAATGGTCTGCTCAGACTGGCCATCCTTCTGAGGATGGAAGGTGGTGCTCAATTGACGTTGCATCTCGAAAGCCTCCTACAACCCCTTCCATAGCTGGAAAGTAAATTATGCATCATGATAGGAGACAATAATCGAAGGTACTCCATGTAGCCACATAATCTTCTGCACATAGTGGCGTCCTAATCTCTCTACTAAACCATACTCCCTGATCGGTAGGAAGTGGTCCGACATGGAGAGTCGGTCAACGATCACACAAATAGATTCATGTCCCCTTAATGTAGGAGGAATTCTGGTAAAAAATTTCATGGATATACCATCCCACTTCCACGCTGAACACCAGTGTTGTCTTTAGAGATCCTGGTACGTCTTTGCCACTTCTGGATGTACCTATAGAGGGTATGTGTGGAAATCCCTCAACACTTCCTCCTGAAGTGACACTGGTACACTGGTACGTCCTCTGAAAAGGATGACGTGCTCCCCACCTTCAAATAATCAATCAGGTTCATGTCTTGTGGATATCTGAGCACATCGTGCCTCGTAGTCAACATATCCACATTGCGCCTCCCTGACTCGCTGAAGAAGTTGGGGAAGTCACTGTAAGAGATTGTAGAAAAACTACTCCATCTGTTTCCCTAATGGATATCTGTAAATTGGCCAGCTAATCCGTTACCTCACCTAGCAGATGTATACTAGACCTCCTGCTGAGTGAATCCGCTACAGTGTTCCCCTTCCCATGAGTATAGACTATCTCGAATTCATAATCTTGGAGGAACCCAATCCAACGTCACTGTATTAGGTTCGGGTCCTTATAAGAGAAGATATACATGAGACTCTTGTGATAAGAGTACACTGAAAAATGCTTTCCCAACAGATAGTGTTACCACATCTTCAAGGTGAAGACCACTGTTGCTAACTGCAGGTCATGGGTAGTGTAGTTCTGCTCATGCTATGTCAGCTATCGAGAACCATATGTGATCACTGCTCACTCCTACATCAGGACACATTCTATCCCGGCCCTCAATGCGTCTTTGTAAACTATGCACCCTATTCCCTCCTATAGAATCATCAATATGGGGGACCTAGTCAGCCTCTACATCGGCTCTTGAAAAACTACTGGCATCTCTCCGACCACATAAAGGGATTCCCCTTCTTCATCAAGGCTGATAGTGTTTCCGTAACTCTGGAGAAGTCTGGAACCAACCTCCGATAATATCTATCCAAACACAGGAAACTCTGTATCTCCTTCACACTCTAGGGTGGATCCCAAGCAAGTACCACCTCAATATTTTCTATATCTACTGTAACTCCAGCTTCCGATATGACATGTCCTAGAAAGTGAATTTATCGGATTCCAAACTGAAAATTCGAGAGATTACCATAAAGCTGGTGCTCTCGAAGTGTGTCCAGTACTACCTGTAAATGATATGCATGCTCCTCCTTTGTAGTCGAGTAGATCAGAATTTCATTGATTAAGACCACTACAATGTGATCACGGTATGGCTAAAAGATCATGTTCATGAGTTCCATGAACACTGCTAGAGCGTTGGTTACATCAAATGGCATAACCAAGAATTCATAATGGACATACTGACATCTGAAGGTCGTCTTCTGTACATCCATGTCTCACACTATGAGTTCGTGATAGCCTAATCTGAGTTCTATCTTCGAGAACTACCGTGCTCCTTTCAGCTGATCAAAGAGGTCATCAATCCTCGAGAGTGGGCACTTGTTCCTCAAGGTCACCTGGTTCATGGGCCGATCATTGACACAAAGTCTCATGCTCCCATCCGCCTTCTTGGTGAATAAAATCGGAGCTGCCCAAGGAGAAAAACTGGTCTGGATGAATCCCTTCCCCTATAGGTCTTCTAGCTATACTCGCAGCTCATGAAGCTCCGCGGGATCCATCTAATAAGCTGGTGTACATATCGGTGTCGTCTTGGGGTACAAGTCAATGTAAAAGTCTACCTTTCTGTGAGTAGGTAGACATAGAACATCATCAAGGAAGACATCCACATACTGGTCCACCACTATAGGATAGCTCAGAAATTCCACATAAATAGCTCTGAGGGTAAGGCTACACAACTTATGAGTGATCGGCGAAACTGACCTCCAGGTAAGTCCATCCTACACTGCAAAGGCTCCCTTCTCACTGGTGAAGGTAAAACTGGTCCCATCCATGCGGACACACCGCACTTTGCACCTAATACCGTCTATCTATGCATGAACTGTAGATAACCAGTCCTTACCCAAGATGATGTCGTAAGGCCTCAATGCCGCTACTAGGAGATCATAGCCAAAGATATTGCCTCTTAGAGTAAGATCGCACTTCTGGCACCTATTCATAATAGTCGAGTCCACTCCCGTAGGAGTCTATATCAGTAAGGATCGAACCAACTACTTCATCGGAATCTCTATGCTCCAAACAAGGGTAATGGAAATGAAAGAATGACTGGAACCTTTGTCTATACGTACTACATCTATCGTGGATTATACAGAGATCATTCCTTTAATTATCTCTGAAGCGCCATGATCATAAACCTCAACTGCCTGGAGTTGAGCTCTCCCTTGTCCACCTGCTCCCTGCAGTCGGGGTGGACTTCCCAGTCGTGGTGGCGGTAATATCTCAAATCATCTCCCACCACCAACTGCACGATCAACTGCTCTGCCACATCCGCCTGATCCCTACGGACCTCCTCGGTCAATCCTCTATCACTACCTGGGTGGTCCTTCGACCGTCTACTGATTATTCGAACGAAAGGTCAGACAGTCACGAGTCATGTGACCCTGCCTACCACATGAGAAAGACTGCCCATTCCTGGCATTACTGGCTCCACATCGGGTGCCCCGCACAACCAATTCTAAGTCATGCAGTCATCCACTTGTAGTTCTGGTCCTCTTGGACCTCTGCGACATTTGTTTGCTGCCAGCTACAGTTGACTCCGCTACGTATCGACTGGTGGTGGGTATCGCTGTAGGTGACTGCTCAGCAAAGAAAACTCTCCACTAATAGGGCTTTCTCTAACACCCCCTCCTGCGTCGGGATGCTGAGTGAAATCATCGAAGCCCTGATCTCCTACATGACTCCCTGCTAGAAGGTCTGTGACCTGAAGAATTGGTCTCACACCATATCTATGGAGTAGCATGAAATGTTAGTGAACCTCGCTGAGTACTGAGATACAGTCATGCTGCGCTACTACAGATGAAGTAGCTCCTGAATGCAGACTACGCGAAGATTCTCTGGACAAACTCTAACCGAAATAGGCTCTTGAAGTCTACCCAGAGAAGAGTCACCTCGTCATGAACCTGGAGAATCTAGCTCCACCATATTCCTGCTAATTCTTGTAGAAGGCTAGCATCAAGAATCACAATGAGATCAGATGGTGTAACTACAATTCAGAAGACTCTCACCAAAATCTCCAGCCAATCCTCAGCCACCTATGGGTCCGTCTCTCCCCTGATCCTGGGAGGCCTCTGGCGCTGGAACACGTGCAACGCGCTCATGCGGCATGCACCATCCGCGTCTGGGGCTAGTGGCATCGGTGGCCCAATTAGAAGTGGTACCACTGGTGCCTCCACTGGTGACTCTAATGGAAAAGGGCCCTGCACTGAGGCCTCGTCACTCGGTGGGCTATCAGTGCACACAAATCTAAGAACTATAGTTGGATTTCTTTTTGGAGGAATCCTAAAAAGAAACAGGTGCTCCATAGTGTATAAGTTATACCTGGTGAGCTGAAAGTTATACCCGGTGAGCTGACTGAAAAGATCACAATGAAAACTTTTGAAAACACACACACATTCAGTGTTTTCGTGCACTAAGTAAAAAATCAGAATTCATGGTCCTGGTGTATGGATATGTCGGCCGCCACACCAATACTAGACTCCATGAACTGAAAACCACACTCACTACCCTTAACATAGTTGCTTTACAGAAAAGATCAGAGTCCTATTTCTGCAGTAGAACCGACTCCTATGATACCAATTTGTCATAGCCTGACCCCCTGGGGCCCATGCCGTGACTACCACAAGCCTTCCTTCAATAGGCTAGGGGCTGGCGACTAGCTACAAAGGAATATTCCCTAAAACTGGGAAGGCATTTCCTTTATAACCTGTAAGCACACACAACCAAACACACAACAAGATATGAACACAAGTCAACTGTATAGTAAACAAGGGAGTACAGAAAGGTAAAAGGGGAACGAATACAAGCCCAACTAGAATGTAAAAGTAAAATGGAAATGAAATACAACTGATGAAAGATAAAAATAGCTAATGGATCATCCTCCGAGGTTCCTATCTGAAGGGTAGGTACAAATCGACTTATCGGCACTCCATGTCCACCCATCTCCTCTGCGTACCGACACGTCGTATGGTCCACCTCTAGGTATAATCTAGTCCTGGTACTCTCAGCCTCAGCCAGCACTGTCCTTTGTCTGCATCCAATACAATAAGGTATGGGCATAGCTCGTGCAGGGGTGAGTATAACGATACTCAGAAAGGACCCTGAGACACTCAAGGTCTCACAAAAACCACTAAGGATAAACCACAAAGTTTTAAATCAACAGATAAACCTACAGAGGTATATACCCATACATATACCAAAGTTATCAAGTAATTCATCTCAATAATGTTGAAAACCCAGATTACTGACTCAGCTCAAACCAAGATTTATTACAGGGGTAGTACCAAGTAGCATTTCGAGTCCCAATGTCAAACACCATGACTGCTAGAGAACTACTCCTATATCGAGTACAGTGGGCCTGCCGTGTCACATAAATTCACTTCCCACTAACCTTGGACTACTGAGGTACTCCTCATGTCGAGAACCGTGGGTATGCTACGTCACCAAGGTGGTCCCCACTGTGAGTCTGCCGTGTCACCAAGGTGCTCCCCACTGGGCCTGCTGAGGTACTCCTCCTGTCGAGTACTATGGGTATGCCGTGTCACCAAGGTGTTACCCACCGTGGGTCTTCCACGTCACCAAGGTGTTCCCCACTAGGCCTGTCGAGTCACTCCGAGTCAAAATGGTTAGTAGTTAAAGTCTCAGCCCGTCACTAGGTTCCAACAATATGCATGCTCACCTTTGGGAGGATTTGCTCCACAAGCTACTTGTCAATACTAAAACTTCCACAAAGTCCCACAAAGAAATATTTCAAAGGTCCACCACATCATAGAGGTCTCAACGTAATAGACGGAGCGTAAATAGGACGCCCGGTCTATGAGTTATTTGCCTTTTAGTCCTGGGGCCCTGGTTGGATTTGTGCTCGATCCAACCTGATTTTTCACCATCATAAACCAAAATAAAGTGGGGTATCACTTAACAGGACCATCTCACTCCATTATTTCCAGCACCACTAACGGTTCCTCAAATAGATATCTGGTGCCAAAGTTATGGCCAAAAGAATGTAAATGGGTCGTACTGGGCCCGGGTCTGGTCCGACCCGGTGGGACTGACCCGGCCCGACCCATTGGGGCTGGCTTGGACTGTAGTGTGGCCCAGTCTATAGGGTACTGCGAGGGCATGAATTGGTGGTGAGGGCGGCAGACCGATCGCAAGGGTGCGAACCGACCGCGGGGGCACGAACCGGCCGCGGGGGCACAGACCAGCCGCGAGGGCGCGAATTGGCCGCGGGGGCATGGAACGGCCTCGTTGGCATAGACAGGATGCATGGTGATGATCGACCGCGAGGGTGGTAGACTTGCTGCGGGTCGGCAGACCAGTCGCGGTGGCGGCGGACCGGCCATGGGGGTGGCGGTTCGGCCGCTGGCCGATGGCTCGGCCAGCCGCAGGGCGGCGCCTCGTTCACGGGCCGGCAGCTTGGCTCGGTGCGGGGTGGCAACTCAGACGCGATCTGATGTCTCGACCGGCCACGGGGCGGTACGGAGACGCAGACGACGATGGTGTCTCAACAGATTGCGACGAAGGGTCAACGACACGGAGGTGCGTGGCGAGGGCAGCACAAATCGAGGCGGCGCGGAGCGACGGAGGTGTGGGCAGCCGTGACTTTTCCTTCGTCGCCATCGTCATCTTCATCCATTGTGAAGAACACACAATTCATCGTAAGAATTATCGATAGGATGGGCCATGTTAGTTAGTCCCATGCTCTCCATATTATGTTGGTAGAAAGTGACTATTATACTTGAATCACATGAATATTAAGAATGGGTAAGGGAAAAAAATTCAAACATCCTCCCTACAAGCTTCTACAATGTAATCATTCCCAATCCCGAAAAATAAAATCATTCGAGGATCAATCTAAAATAGAGACTTGATCCACGTTCGTTGTTTTAGAAGAGACTAACGTGTGAATATAAAATCACCTATAAACAAACCCCTACCTTGGGTTGTTCATTGACGTTGTCACGAGAAGGGAGTATGGTCGTCGATTCACCATAGATGAGGATGTCCCACGTCGGAATAAGTCCCAAGGGAGAAGGTCAAAGGAGGTCGGCGTTCTTTGTTGGTGGAGCGTTCTTCGTTGGAGAGCTTTCTCCCAAATTCTCCCAATCCTCCTTTGCCAATACGTTGCCAACAAATGAATAGACAACCAAATAGAATATGTTTATCTATTTAATTTGTTTTCAATCAATGTTGTCTTAATTAATTGACAACAATAAATGGGTTGCGTTGGCATAAAAATTAAAATTGGAGGATACCAAGGGTTGGAACCATTAATTAAGAAGGGTTGGAACAATTAATGTGATTGAAGCTCAAGAGGCTCCTCCACATTAAAGAGGGAGTTGAAGAGGTTTAGACTTTGGGTGTTCCCCACCACTATAACCTCTCATGGGAGGTTAGGCTCGGGTGGTCCCCACCACCATAACCTCTCATGCGAGGTTATGTTTTTTGTGGTACCCACTTCCAACTTCCACATGGAGGGTGGATACAACAAAATAAAATAAAACGTGGGTTTATTTTATTTTATTATTTCCACAACATTCCCAAAATTTATCTTTCACCCTCGTCTAACTTCCGTCGAGGTGAAAGTCTTCTTAAGTGAATACCAACACTGCGAGTTCAACGGTGCCCTCAAATTTCAATTCCGAGCACCGGTTCAAATGTTAGAAAATCCAGCTTGCACTTTTACAGAACATGCATGAAATGTTTTTCAGAAATTCATTCCAGGAACTCTAGGACTCGAAATCATGCACCGTAAACTTTCGCAAACTCATATAATTCCCATTTTTATAAAAAAAATTTACATGGAAATTCCAGGTCTTTACATATCATGTATGGTGAATGGGTGGTTAACTGAACGACACTATGTTATGATAGAATTTATCCTAAAAATAGAATTTTATGATGAATTTTATCCTAATAGTATGATGGTTATGATGAAACATATCCTATGTTAAATTTTCATGGTAGTTATTATGATTTAATATTC
This sequence comes from Viscum album, assembly GCA_963277665.1. Classification (NCBI taxonomy): domain Eukaryota; kingdom Viridiplantae; phylum Streptophyta; class Magnoliopsida; order Santalales; family Viscaceae; genus Viscum; species Viscum album. The sequence continues at coordinate 1,332,730,882 of OY728165.1, read as the reverse complement.
TATGATGTTCCCACAAGTTTACGAGCATACATTGATTGTCATAGTAGTTAGAAAATGTTTTTTTTCTCTTGGTGGTTAGACTCGACATATGCTTTTAATAATTTTATTTATGATATATTGTTATTCTTATTTAAATTCATGTTATTATTTAGTTCGATTATTATTCCATTTCTGGGATTTCTATGTCACACATTTCCTTCTGTATTTTCCCATGGATATCCTATATAGTTTTAAAGAATCTAGGGGAAATAAGATCAATATATAGAGTTTTAAATAATGATGTTCCTTTTTATGTTTATTATGATGAATTTTTTTGTATCAAACATTAAAAAGACACTAAACCTCTACATCCTTGGATTGAGTTTTTTTTTTAAAATTATGTATTAATTCATAAAATAAAGTGTGTTTAAGGATTTGGACGCTATAGTTGGTTCATGAAAAAGGGATATTTATTTTTGGATATTATGATTATTGACATTAATGAAAAACATAGGGACACGTGTATGGGATAATCATAAGTACATGATTCCTTTATGAAGTTTTGGTAATGTTGAAGATATGTGGTTTTAATAGAAAATATATCATAGTCGAGAAACTTTAATGTGGATATAGGCTCTAGAACTATTGTTCCTAGGGGTAATAACCCAGAAGAGGGATTTTTTGTTATTAAATCAACTGTGACCTAGTATAAAATAAATAGGCCTAAATAATGACCTGGATAGAAAAACCTGAGGGATATTCTTTGGTCAATCACATTTTTGAATGAGCAATCATGAAGTATTTATTTCCTATTTTCTTTAAGGGATTAAGTTAAGATATTTGAGATAACAAAACATAATGAAACCAAGGTAGAACCAATAGAGTAATAGGATTAATGAAGTTTTACATAGATGGAATGAAAGCATCATAGGTTGAAATGAAGGTTTCATTGGTGAATACATCATATTACTGAGATTTTATATTCGTATACATTTATTATTTCAGATATTATCATAACTATTTTAGTTTTAGTATTTGGGTGAAATGAGATCATTAGGATGAAGCTAAGTAATATATGTATCCTAAAACCACTATTTCTTATAACTGAGTAAGATAAAATAATTAAATTGTTTAGAATCATAGTTTATTCTTGGTATTATAGAAAATGTGAGTTTTCTAGATTTATCTAAGGTAGTTAGTTTGATACAAAAATAGAAATTAATCATAGATATTTTCATTAGTGAGTGATGTTTATCAACATAATTTTGGTATATTTTAAAATTTTTATGGGTTACATGAAAAATATAAGGATTGTTCTTCAGTAGTTATACTCTAAAGGGTTTGAAACATATATTAAGTAGAATAAATAACCATGAAATGTGTTTTTCCAATAAGGGTATATTTTTGGGGATGAGTATTCAAGAAAACATGATTTAGGTATGGATAACTACTATGATTAATATAATATTGATGTTTTGGTAACATTGTCTTGATTGTTTTAAATAAATTGTGTTAGATATTATTTATATCCTTGGAATTAATTATTGGAATAAGTGGACCATGATATTTTTGGTGATGTTTTTATCATTTTCTATGATTATTATATTTATTGAAAAGTGAGTGTCCTTATGAAATAGAGGTTAATACCGTAGGAATATTAATGATAGAATATTGTTTTTGTAATATTATATGATTTTCTATGGTTTTATAACTTATATACTTTGGTAGATTTGTGAATGGTATACAATAGATAATCTATTATTCATGAATAAACAATGAATGTTGTTTGAGGAATGATAAGTTTGTGGATGTAGATCTTCGTAGTAGGGTAGTAGTATCATCAAAATTTCTATCTACAATAATAAATATGTTAATAAAACTCTCACATAATTTAATTCGTGTGTAATAATAAAACAATGAGGATTTAATTTATTTAAGGTGGTAAAATTTAATGACCATTGATTTTAGAAAATTTAAATTCATATTATCTTAAATTGGTTGTACCGCATGAAACACCGAACTAACAAAACACCTGACTAAAAAACGATGATTTATTAAAAATACATGATTAATATATTCATTATCTGATAAAAGGCTATTAATAAAATAAAATAAGTCAATATCATTATTTTCTTTGATTAATATTTTAAAAAGGATTTATTTTTCGAAGAACAAATTTAAAAAGGTATAGTATAATAAATTAAATTTTTCACATTTAAAAACTTCTTATAATTTGTAATAAATATATTTTTTTTAAAATACTATTTCAATATTCAATTATATAGGAATTCAATTCAAATAATATTAAAGACACTTTAAGATAAAATTTTTCAATTGATTTTTTTTTTCATTATATTTAAAATTTATATTTAAATAATTAAATATTTATAAATTTTATAAATTGAAGATGATATATATAATTGTATTATTTAATTTATAATGTCAAAATTAATTTAGGGATATTTTTTATAATTTTTTTAAAACTATTTATTATTTAGGTCAATAATGAATTTTTTTTTGTTTAAAAATAAAATGAATTTTTTCCATTATTAGTGTATATTTATTAATCGGAAATTCATGATACAATTTTCAAAGTCCAAATATTCACTTTATAATATAATTTATAATTTGAAAATTATTTTTTAAATTAAAAACCCATATTTGAAAATTTTGAACTTAATTAATTTTTTTCAAAACATTATTTTTCATACATTATACTTTTAATAATTTTAAATCCATAACATATATAAGTGTAATATAATATTTTTTATTATTTATCATGTGAATCATGGTATGGTATTTTTTATAAAATAATTGTGTTTAGATAAATAATGGAATTTTTTTCCAAAATAATGTTTTTTATTAATTTATTGGTATATAAGAGAGGATTAGAATTTTAAAAAAATATTCAAATGATATAATAAATATTGATGGAATAATATCACACTTTTATGAATGTTTTTAAAATTATTAATGAATATGTTTAACCATAATATTTTAATTCTAATAAAATCTATAATGTATTCCATTTCATTTAATTAACCATTATTTTGGTGAAATTATGTTTTAGACTGAATTGAATGTTTAAAAAATTTATTTATTTTATAATAAATAATTATATTTATTGACAATAAAAAATTATAATATTATCCCTCAAATAAAATTTATGCTTAAAATGAGTATTTTTTAGAATTAGTTTTTACGCTTTATGTGCACTATTATTTGAATTAATTAATTTAACTCATAATAATTTTTTATTATAAAATGATTTTAATATTTAAAATCATAATGGATAAATTAGTAAATTATTTCAATTCTAAATTCTTTTAATTCGAATTAGTTTCCAAGTCTAATGTTGGAATTACCATTATATGGGTATATTAGGGTGAAAGTAACATTGTATAAAAGGATGAAACATGCGAATAAACATGTTTGATATTGTATTTTTGGTGGTGGATCAACCATATATATTTTCAAACTATATTATTGGACATTTTGAATTATTTTTTCTTAAATAATGTTTTGATATTATTGAGTAATAATGAGTTTTTACAAAAGTGACATTTTCTTCAGTTATAAAAGGATATCACCTCCTCCCCATTCCTTTACCCATTCCAAAGCCTTATATTAACAAAAATGAAAACATAGTATCTCATAAACACTATCCCCATTCCTTTAAACAATTTTTCTAATAAAAATACTAATATATAAATTATTAAGGAATTACATAAGGTATAACTTCATGGGAAAGGTAATACTCTCAACCGAAAGTTTTCTTATTCTTATCTTCTAATTCATATCTAATGTTACCTCTATCAATAATATGAGGATAAAAATAAAAATGTTACAATGATGATACTCTATTATACTAATTGAATATCTATTTTATACTTCTATCCAAGATTATTAGCGAAAACAAAAATGTTGTCAATTTTGTGTTAAGACTACTGCCAGGATGAACAATATTTGTATTTTTCCATGAACAACCAACATGGATGACTTTAAAAATGTATTTCCTATGTAAAAATTATATTTTGACACTATTAATATTATATTATGATCATATATTACAATATATATATAATTAAAATAATAGAATATTATTGTATATTTAATCACCTTAAACAGACTTATCATCATACCTTTCTTAATTTGGTTCTTTGTTGGGATAACCGTAGAGACTGTATAAGTATTATACTAAGAGAATATTAAAGGAAATAACAATGAATATATATATATATAGTATGAATATATTTTCTAACACGTTTGATCATGACCACAAAACTGAATGTGTTTTAAAAAAATTAACCCAACAACCCATGAGAAACCAATGTAAGAGAAAGCTATATTAAAAATTAGAGCTATAAGATACTATATAGACCATATAAAATAATGTATATATGAATAATAATTTTTGTTATATATATAATGATCATAATTTAATTATTTATGGATTAAAGTGTAGATGAATAATGATTTTGACCATGAGGTAAGGGTTTAGTCTCAATATTTCCTCATTTGAGATACATTTTACCTATGCACCATATTTCTTTTAAATGCAGGGTATACTACCAATTGAATATATAATATCATGAAATATCTATATTTATGTTATTTGAACTTCAACATCAATCCTTTTCTATTTCAGCAGGGTTTTTAAGAATTTATCTTAAATTGTAAAGGTTTCCATCTTAATCACCATTTATTGAGTCATAATTTTATATTTTATAGAAATATTCATTTTTTGGTGGACCTACTACCACCGTGAATTATAATATCATTAATTATTTTTGAACATGTAAAATTAACTACCATTCACGTTCTTCCATAGTGTGGGATATGATTGATGTCTTCCCAAAAATATATTTCTCTTTCATTACTTAATATAATTTCTTGAGTTATAATGTTTCTCCTTGAGATTCATATTTCAATCCCTAGAGTATAAATTGTTTCAATCATGAGACAAAATTTTTTATTCAAATATTCCTTATCAGGGAGTTCTAATTACATTTTAATATTCAACTATGTTAAGAATAATTCTAATTAATTTAAAGAATTGTTTCCCTCATTTTCAATAATTTCCTTTCTCGACAATGTTATAATTTTAAATTATAAACCTCAATAAGTGTTATATCATGTAAAAATAATATTTACCCCCTCATATTTTAAAAAATGAATTTTTATTTCTTATTTTATAATTTCGGATTTAAAAAATGTTTTTTAAAATGTAAAAATGGATCCTCCACACCTCATTGGGGACATACAGATTACACATTCTCTTTTATTTTATACCTTTATGAAATATTATTATATTCTAACACTTCTTTTTTTGTATATATGTGAAATATATATATATATATAACTAAATATATTTTTTCTTTTAGGGTTATACATGTTTTTAACTCCTTTATAAATTTACACTTTTAAGTGAATTTGATTTAAGGGAATATTCCTATTTTTCTCATATCAAGAATCACCCAACAAAATGATTTCAAACATTGAAAAAATTTTACATTCCATAATTAAATTATAGAGAACAGTTTTTTAAATAATAACTTTATATAAAATTATAATCACTTTACATATTTAAAAATATCAAATTCATATTTCATAATGTTTCACCCAAGTGGTTCACATTAATTTCTTTTCCATTGAATCATTATCATGAATTTTTAACATTAGAAATCCATGGTAAATAACTATTAACAATTTTTATTTATGATAGTTCAAAATGATTTATTTTCACTTTTTCTTGAGAAATTATTTAATATAGTACTTGTTCATATCTTATGTCTAGATTTTGAAACTAAATTCCTAATTCTAGGTTATATGTTGTTAATCATTTATGTATAGGTTATTTTTCTCTTATGAAACATATATACATGAAAATATTATTACTTGATAGGATGGTAAATTATATACCATCAGTGAATTAGGTAATGTTAATACCTCATGAGATATCTTTTCTGGTTCATTAGAGGGTTGCTAAAGAACACTATTTTATAATTGAATTTAACATGAGAATGCGATGATTATATTGGTGGTTAGACTATGTTATGTTGGCTTTATTTTTATCCATAAAATATTTTTATGATGCCAGGTTTTATGATGTTTCTACATGTTTTTATCCAATGATCATATTATTTAGTTTCATTATTTCATATTTCCTTAATTTTGATATTTTTGTTTTTGATATCATGGTTTTCAACTTGAATCACATATTGTTCAATATTTCCATAATTATTCTATTACTAATATTTCTATCTCACACTTTTGATTCATTATCTTTCCCGGGGTATCCTATGTAGTTTTATAAGATCTATGGGAGTTTGGAGAAAAATATGGAATTTAAAATAATGATGTTATTTTTTATGTTTAATATGACATATTTATGTATATATTCTTCTGGATACATTGGAATTATAGATCCCTAGATTTTATTGTTTGTAAAGTATGTATTAATTCATGAAATAAATGTGTCTGGGCCTATGTCACTATATCAACCATCGAAAAAACCATATCTATCCACTTATGGGTTATCCTACACCTCAAACAGGGATATTTGAGAAAACAAAGCCTAAATTGGAATACACATACCCCACATATCCAGGGGAGTACAGACTCATAAATATTAGTGATGATTCACAACCCATCCCATAATAACATCTGAAGGGAGTACCCAAATCCTATATTCATACCACTAACCCCACATATTCATTGAAACCAATGCTCCAATAAAAAGGGGACACTATGAATACTTCAAAATCACTACTATTTATCTCCTACAATGACAAACCAAGGTAAAATATGGAAGAGATAAGATACTTATCATCTACAATGATTACTAGACAGGAAGGAAAACATAAAATGGGATTGAATTACCAAGCCCTATAAAAATCCAAGACACATTCACTGAATCTAACTCCAAGGTGCATAGTAAGGAGGGAAATCTCATCATATTCTAATCAACATCTAATTCACACAGAATTACCCTATGGATAAGACAAAATAACTAACAAATAGCCCAAACCCATACATGGGTGACTATAAAAACTTTGAGGATCCCAAAAAACCTATAAAATAATAGACAATAAGAATTTATGAAATCATGAGAGTGGCTGATGCCTTGAAGTTAGAAAGCTTCTAATGGGGTGTACCATCCTCACACCAACCTTTCATCATCGTGAGGATGGTTCTATCCTTTTAATGAAGATAAGATATAAAAACAAATCTGAATAATTTTACCAATAGAAGTTGATAGTTAGGAGGACCTCAATATAAAATTTTATATAGGAATATACTTTCCATATAATACATGTACCAATTCAGATCTAGGAAAATAAATCAGGAAAATACATATTCACGATAAAAAAATTTGATATGTTCCAGGGTGAAGATAACTTATACAACCAAATACCAAGTCTAGTAGGGTATATATGATGTCCTAGATATGTATTTCCCAAATACATAGAATGAATCAATTGAATTGATAGCATGTACTCAAAACAAGACCCCTAGTCATGTTCCCAAGTTTAATCAGTGTTGTTAAACCCAATATGGCATATACTATTACATGTTATGTCCTCCAAATGAGGTGTCGAGCCATGTACGTTTCCACACCATGGTTTGTGTACCCAAAGGTCCTACAAAATATGTTTATAAGGCCAACACATCATGTAGAAATAAAATTCACTCTTAATTCCACCTATGAACCGAAAAATGTGTTTTTATGAACTACATGTTGTGTGATTGGGAGTTCTAGATCTATAAATCCTATAAATAATCTAGTTACACACATTTCATTACAAATCACCCCTTTATGGTCCGTAATACATCCCCAATATTTGAAATCCTTAAATAATAAAGGAAAAGACTACAATACAAAAATAGTTATCATATGAGAATAATGATCACTATATTATGGTAGATCATTGAAGCATAATGTTTGAATGTTGAGGATCATAAATTCAAGGATTATTCATCTCTATCGACCATTGATCAACCTCCTCATACAAAGAACTTACTCATTATTTATTCTTGCCTTCTAGGATATATGGCATAAAAATTGATTTTCTTCCATTTTCCAACTATGTGAATGGGGTAGGTTAATAGGATGTTTAAGGGGAATAAAAAAATAAATTAAAATAAATTAAATACATATTTAAGGGATCTAAATGGGACCCAAAACCAGAACATATTCTATACCTACCTTGGCTCAAACTACCCATTATTGATGTGGATATTAAGGTAAAATTTGCATCTAAAGATTCATTTAGGTTATATTGATGTTCTAACATTCTGGATTAAATAATAATTTTTAATTAATATCAAATATCCTAGAATATACATTAGTCTTGAAATGTTTAAAATTTTCTTCCCAAGGGTAAACATCCCTTCCTAAAAAAAATCGAACCATTATATTTTTTATATGTTTTTTTAAAAGTGAAAATTAATATTCTACACTTTATAAGGGTCTAAGGCTAGAAAGCTCCAAAACAAGCTAAAATTATAAATGAGAAAACCTAGGTTTCTACATGTGTCACACGTATTACTTCTATTTAATCACTATCCTATCACACAATAGTCACCTAGATACAATCATCCATATCCATATGAATACACAAGCTAAAAATAAAACATAAAGGCCTAACCATGTATAGAGAAATCCATTCCACGTATGTAGGCATGGGTGAGTCTAATTATCTATTTGGATTCCCCTACTCACCTCAATACAATAAGTGATATTGATAAAAGGTTGTGTCTTCAAATGTTACGAGAGTAAAATATAGTTCTTAGTGAAAATCACTCACCTATAATACATAATCCATGAATGTGTGGACAACTTATACCTATGCATGTGAGACTAGAAGAAACATGCCCCCCAAATATTCAACTAATATTACCCAAATTAGCATAGGTACCAAATATCTATAATTTTTCCCCCAAATACAGTCATGGGCCTATAATGAAAGCCTTAAAATTTTCATCTCAACATGATTTATATGGTGTCTTAATATATCCATAGGGAACAAAATGGGATCCCCACCTAAACCATTGATTTTCTCAGTAATCACAAGTAAATAGAAAATTATATATCAACGTTTATAATGAAAAAAACAATGATAATAATAATAGGAAATACAATATGGACGAACTATTGATTTAAATAACAGAAAAAATGAAGACACAAAATGGATGTCAAGTTGTTCTGGAAGAATTAATTTTTTTTGGAATATAAATCTCATGATAAAACAATGAGATATATAAATAAGTTTTCTGAACAATATAAAATAAAAATAACAGCACTTATTCTCTACTCTATTTCATGTATTAAGTCTTATCTTTTTTTATTTTATAAACAAACATTATATTACCAATGTATAAATCCCATATATCACATATTTCCATAAGGTATGGATCTCACTTCAAAGAGGTATATCAATCATGTTACCCCTTAATCACTCAGATAATGCATCAAACTCCCATCATTTAAAAAAACATATTATCCATGGTCTCACATTAGGTAGTTATTTTTAAAAATACATGTCATATATATTAGATGTATACCATGAATACATCATAAGGGTTAGCCACTAACCACCCCCAAACCATGTTATCCACCTCTTCACATCTGAACACCAATTATAATGATCTCCCTTATAGAAAGTTTCAACATAATTGGTTAAGAATGAAATATACTAGAATTTAAAATTAATAGTACACATTCTCCTTATGTTGAATGTAAATCAAAAAATTTATCCAATTATTCACCGCCCAAGGGTATATATATTCATTCAAGGTGTCTACTATAGAGTCTTATCACATTTCAGACCAAATTCATAATCACTTAACTATATATAAAACAATCCAATGATAGTTAGGAGGACACTCACTTTCCTATATCTATATCAAAAAGGAGGAATTATATATGCCCAATCCATGAATGGATCTATACCAACCATTATCTTGTCCTTAGGACCGATACTCATAGATCTGACCTAAGATATCAATGTAATAACACTGGGACCAACACTAACCACAACCGCTCAGGTTGATGACAAGGTTCTCCTAAAAGGAACTATAGTGGAAAAATAATCATATCTTTAATTCCAAAGGTTTTCTAAAATATAATGATTAACAACTCACTCATCTAAAAGGTATCCATGGGTTCTTTATAGATCTATGTAAAAAGGAATCCTAACTATCATCTCAAACAAATATAACCAACCCATCACCCAAGGGAACATTTAAATTATATCTCCTATGATATATAGAATAATCATGAAATGATATATAACACATTAGTAAACCTTAATAAATACTATCACAAAAATATACAAGATTTAAAAAACACGACATCACCAACAGAAGGTGAAACAGACCAAAATGTGAATGAAAATAATCCCTTCTATGTTTCCTTTAAAATGAAACCCATAAACCTCATTAAAAATAATTTGAATAAGGAATTACATTTTTAATTCACCCATTCATAGATCTAAGATAAAAAACCAGAAATGTCTTCTTGAAGAACCCCTCAATTTTTTGAATTAAATTTTCAACACCCCCACATTAAATTGAAAACCGTAAAATTACATTCACAAGGTCTTACAGTTCTATTTTTAAAATTATTATTTTAAATTTAATTAATAAAGGAATCCCATATTTAACGATTTAAATCTAACCCATTAAAAAAACATAAAATGAATCACAAACACTCGGTTAACCAAATCACCACCAAAAAACCCATTTTCAATCAATATGATACATTTTGTCTATTACATTGTTGTGAGCCTATCCCGATGTATAAGGTCGCATCACAAAATATCATAAAAATGAATATAATAATAATTATAATAATAATGATTAAAAAAACCCTAAAATAACCAAAATATTAAAGAGATTCAATAATTTAAAGTCCACCACCCTTCATCACATTATCCATAATCAATCCCAAAATCATACCAACCACTTGGATCCACCGAAATACATATCTCTTTAATAAGCACTTAAAAATAAATTACCAATGCATTTAATAATTAAAACTCATAATAGAATAATCTATATAAAGCACTGTGTACATATAAATCATTGAAACCTCAAGAAAAAAGTTATAACTCACTCTAGACACACACTGAGCCTTATAGTAGAAAAAGGACTAATTTAAAACTTCAAATATATGGTCAATTTCATTAAAATCAATATAAAACTAATTAAATCTACCTATGATACCTCTATTCTCAGATGATATAAAATGATCAGATCCCATGCATTTTGATCATTCCTTATTCACTGAATTCATAATATTTATTAACAAAAAGTGATTACACTATGATTTATTGGAATTAAACATAAAATACCTTAAAAAACCACTAAAATCCGTAGAGAAGAGAGGGTAAGGTGAAAAATAAGTGAAGTAAACCATATTACCTAAATTCATTAAGAAATAATGGCTTGAGATTAAATCTTGATCAAAAAACACTGAAGGGGATACACTTAATGATTGAAGAGGGGGGAGGCTAGAAATAATTACCTTCTTTGATACCTATATGCAAACAATGGGGGGGGGGGGGGTTAAATATAAAATTATATCCGTACCTCTATTTATAAAAATACAGGCTCACCGATAACCTAATATACCTATTCTAGGCCCTTGATAGCTCATTAGGTACTGGTTGACCAACTAGTGGGACTATTCCACTATTGTCTACATCATGTACGTGTTGGTTATAGAGTAGTAATCGATTGACACACTATTAAAAACACCCATCATTTTCCATCACCTATCTCCCAATATCACTTTAAAATAATTCTCAACTAAACATAACACCTAAAAAACGTAACATACTTAAAAAAATGATTAAATATTCCTTACCATAACCCAAAATTTAATTATTAAATTAACATTACATCAATCTATAAAAAGAAAAAATTACCTCCTGGTTGACCGATATATAAATCTATAGGTTTTTACTTTGATAATGGGTAGAAAATTTATAATTTTTTAAATTTTTTTCACATTTAAATGAGAAAATTCATCCAAGGAAAGGAGGGATCCTAAAAAGTATACGAGGTTTGAGTCAATTCTACACCAATATATTAGTGGTTCATCCTCACCCAACCTACCATACATATCTTTTGGGCTGTTAAATGGACGCCCACCATACACATCTAAACAAAATTATAGTTAAATGAACTATCAAAACCCACGTGTATTTGAGACCCCTTCTAGGATAGTTATCCCGTACAAAAAATGATAAGAAAATCATCGATTTTTCTCTATTCTAATAGCATAGAAAATTTATTCCCAAACCCCCTCTCTTGTAAAATATAGTTCTCCCAAAATAAAATCCATCACCACTTTTCCCTTTGACATAATGCCCCATGATTTCTACCTCTATCCCCACCTAAGGTTGGATCCTTCTTGTACATATAAGAAAAAACTATTAACACATTCCCTTTATGGGTAAATTTTTATATATTATACAATATGGATATCATGAAGAATGATCACCACTTTAGGGTGGTGGTGGAAACATTTTAGTTGTGACTGATTTTTTTACCATTAAAAAATAATAAGGATGGAACAACCATGTTGTCCACAAAGGGGTACACCATATAATAAATAAATACTTTCAAATGTTTTATATTTTAAAAATAATTAAAAAATTTGGTTTATGTTGGTGAGATTATTTATTTATAAAAAAATGTACTATATATGGGTTTAAAATCTAAAAAAATCCTTTTTAACACCTGGATTAAACACATTAATTGGAAAAATATTAATATAATTTCAATATGAGACCCTGTTTGAACGATATTACCATTTTTATATCATGGGTACTTATTGATGTAACCATTTAATTATTTTATTATTCATAAAGATCATTCTTCATAATTATAAAATAGGTAATTTTATTTTTGAAAAAAAATATTAAAAAATCAAATGTAAATGAAATGACAGGTATATTTTGAATGGGATCCAAGTAATTCTCAAAAATAATATATATAATAATAATAATAATAGTTATTTTTTAACTTATAAAATATTTTATATGATGATAAAATGATTGGAACATTGCTACATGATTTTAGTTACCCAAATTCATGAGTTAGAGAAACACTTTGGAAGAAAATTATAGAAAATAACATTATGTTCTATTTAAATAGAAGGCTGTATCCTAAACATACATTTATATATTTTGGATCTTGAGTATTTCTTAATAGAGGCTAATGCGCATCACTATCCCACAACATTCCAAGATCAACATAACCACAATTAAATTTTTTCAAAATATAACACAGTTAATTAGATACATCAATAGGGGTAATTATAGAACAATGGTTTATTGTACAAATCTGTGAACTATAGCATCAAAATTTTCTCTATTATCATAGTTTTTATCTTGGGTTTTGGGATTTTTTGATTTATTGACATTTTAACTGTATTCCATTTTTATAATTTTTTTTATTCTCTATGGATATATGTAATTATTGAACAATATTAGTTTTTTTATAATTTATTCCGCTATTTCTTATATGCTTTATTCTATCTGTTCCTCATATTAATCCATCATCTTGTTCTGAGGGCCTCCAATGTCATAACAACTCAATCTATATTAATAAATTATTACCTACTTAACTATCCAATTATAGATACCCTTATTATTAAAAATATTTTGATTATGATGATGTGAGAAATGGATGAAATTTTTGAACCTTTATTATGAGTATTTTTGTGGTAGAAATTTTAATTTTGGTATCCCTTAGTATTCCACATAGAAGAAGTTTTTTATGTTTAAAAAAAACTAACATTTAAAGGTTTGTTAAAATTATTATTTTGGAGATTAATTCAATTAGAAAAGGTTATGTTAGTGAATATTTTCAAGGGATATAATATCAATATTAGTGGTAGGGTTTTTGAAATAGGGTATTTTCAAAATAATGAAAAATACATTGGCGATACTTGAGAACAAAATTTAAAAAACTAATCCATTCTTATGAAAGTTATATCCTTTAATAATGAAGGGAATACATATAGTGATACCTAAAATAACTTTTTTAAAGGATTTTGGTTTCTTTAAATTATCAAAAAAATGTGTATTATTAGAAGGGGTTGATGATCTAAATGGATTTGAGTTAAATAAAGCATCAAAACACCCATAAAATTGGAGATAGATTTATATTTTATATATTTATATTCATAGTTTTTCATAAAGAAAAATTATTTTATAAGTGTTCTTAGGGATTTAGAATCCCAAAAAGAAAATTTTTCTAATAAATAAAAACATTTATGGAATGCGACAAAATACTTATGCTAACATGATTGAAAATTAATTACCTTTCAACATTACCAATGTTTGAATAAAATTTTCTAGAAAGAATACATAGATATGATACCTTATCCTTGAAATAAAAAATATTCCCCCTATTATGAGGTAATGAAAATATTGTTCTTAGACAACCATATAAAATTATTATGAGAAATAAAGTGCTGAAATAGGGAATAATTTTATGGATACTAATTTTAAATTTTCAATTTAGGATAAGGAATGTTATTTATTAGTTATATATTTTTTAAATTAAAAAGGATCATGATATATTTTTATGTTATGGATTTTTGAGATAAACTAATGGATTAGAATTTAAAAAAATAAAATAGGTAAGAATATTTTTAAAATTAATTGATATCTGTTAGAGATAAATGTCCTTGAGATAAATATATAGATAAATCAGAGTGATTTAAGAGATTAATATATGTAAATATTTGGTGAGTGTGTCATGATATATTTTAGTGGTAGAGGTTAAAGGGAACACTATCCTGATGATAGACTGTATGAAGAGAAAAATGAATTTTATAAGAACTAAAAAATGTTGTTATATCCTATGAATAAACATTAATTTGGGTTTTATAAATTATTATATACAATAATCTATTATAAGTAATAAATTACTTCAGGTGTTAAAAACTTTATACGGGTGAGAAATTTCTTCATATATTAAAAAATACATTATGATTGTAAATTCTCATTGGATGATAAAATATTTTTAATGTTTTAAATTTCCTATGGGAGATAAATTCATTTGGTTAAAGGGGAATGTGAAATTGAGTTTTTCAATATTGAAATATATGATTATTTTTATAGGTAATCAATCTAAGGGACTTTCACCTTTTTTTAATTAATAAAAATTTTCGACATATCTATAGTATAATAAGATTTTATTGATATATATTATTTATAATGGTTTGTGATTTTTTTCTATGATTATTTTCTCCCCCAAAAATACTTAGAGTAGTATAGATAGATTAGAAATGGTTTGAAAGAATATAAAACTCACAATAGTTCTTTTTAAATTTTCAAAATTACTAATTAGAATCTAGTGCAGTCAAAATGGAATAATATATATATAGAAAATTGAAATGGGATTTATCATGGTTTCATGGTATTATAGGAATAATAATTTAAAAATAAAACATTTATATGAGGATGCTTGAATCTTGGAAATTTATAATCCATGTTAACTTTAAAACTCAAAGAGATTTTTCAAAATAATAATAAGCTCACCAAAATTTTTCCTTATCAACTTCATTGGTTTTTACATTGGCCAAACATTCAATAATGATCTAAAAAATATTTATCCAAAAGATGGTTGAAGTTACATTATGAAACTTGTATGAAATTCCAAAGCACTATACAATGATATATATAGGATGGATATGACTAATGGTTAACCACCACCTCTATTATCACTTTTTTGGTAATATCCAATGAATGGAGGAGATTAGTTTCATTTTATGGTTTATATAGAATTTATTTGAGATTTTATTGATGAGATTACATTATATAATTTAATAAAAAATGGAATTTTTTTGAATGGATTAGTAGAAATGTTGCCATATAGGAGGTCAGTGTTTAATGGTTTTTGTGTTCGTCCAATGTAAGAGTTATAGAATACTAACTATTAGAAGACTCCCCTAAAATATACAAAGGGACTACTAGATATTTATTGTCTTTGTACCCTCCCACTTATTTCTAAAAAGGGGGAAGGTCGGAATAATTGGGTTGGTTGACCAGGTCCTAACTAAAAAAATATATACTAATCCCCACTTATAAAATGGGTTTTGTTTATCCCAAGGATGACTGACCCAAATAGTAATCAATCTGGAGGCATTACGAGACCTCATATGTTTCTTCCTATATACTAGAGGCTACCAACTGGTTGGGAGGGTCTATGATCAATGTTGGGAAGACTATACCGACAATATCATAGGCAAACAATAATGAATAAATAAATAAATAACATCATAATGAATTTGAGTAAACCAATAGAATTACAATGATAAGATACCTAGGAAGAAATTATATTGATATTATTTAAAAAAAACCCAAGTAATCAAGAATTAAATATAATTAAGAGAATTATTTCCCAATGGGTTGAACATATATAGGATAAAAAATAATAAGAAATCAATATATATAAAGAAAAACTTATGTAAAATCATAATCCTCCCTTCATTTTGTCACAAAAATGAAATCATGCTACTTTATCCTAAGCTATTATAAAACCGTTTTCACGAACAGTCTATCTAATATAAGGTTTTAATATCCAAAAAGTTTAACCTAGAGTGTAGGGGTATGGAACTCAGTTGGAAATAGATAATGAGTCCTTAATTATACTCCATAATATACCAAGGGAGTGTATACACGAGAAAATAAAAAAAAATTGTAACAACTTGAATAAAATAAATTATGTTAGGTAGTTAAGTGATATATATCCACCATGATACTAGAAACTACCAATGATAACCATTTATTGAGACTATTAAGGTTATACCCACAAATAATCATTATGGTGTTTTAGCCTCTATATGATTACTATGCGAAGGAACGACCTCCCAAATGTAATCTATAATTTAATTTGGCATATTGGCAATGCCATTAAAAGGATCAACCTCACTACTATCCCTAAATATTAAATTCATTATCCAGATGTTTTCCACCTAATACAATTAATTCACTTTCATTCCATATAATTGAATTAATTCTCTAGATTATGAACATAAAAGGGCACAACTCACTATTATCCCTTAGAATTGAATTCAATATCCAAATGATAACTATGTGGAGAAAATAACTTTCCACCATATCCTATCATATCAATCACCATTACAAGAGAATATTCACCTCATTGACATGTTGCATTAAGCCAAGAATAGATAAAATAGAGTGAAACATGGAATACAGAGCCCAAATCCTATTTCTCTTCTTGTGACTAGTTCATAAATAGAATTTCATTAGTAAGTAAAACCTATATAATCCCCAATATGTACATACATAACTATATTACCCATCCCATAACACTCTCACCTTTAAATCAATATTAAATTAAAAATCAAGGATTTTTTTTCCAAAACTGACCAAACAAAACTAACTATTCTTCCATAACATACTGTATCGATCAACTTGATCACTAGAAAAGAAAAATACTCCCTAGAATTCAAGGAATCTACCTTGACTTATTTTTTATACCATTATTTTAAAAATAATCATCTCATAGTGATTAAGACAACAAATTTCATTCCAAAAACTAAAATGTGTATCAATTGTGTACGATATTACTCATCTAGAAAACACATCAACTTACCTTGTTGTATAATCAATTCCATGCTTCTAGGATATAGAAATATTACTACTTATGTAAAAATTCTTAATACCCCTAAACAACTATTTCAAATTGAGCTAAATACCTCTAATTTTTCTTCCCACAATCACCCTCTAATGTTACCTTTACGATAATACCATCATTGAATAATAACTAAATTAAGTATAGGTACAGAGGAAAATACATCTCAAGGAAAATCATACTTGGTAGACCTATCTATAATTATAAACCAAACCTCATAAGGATTTTCATGATATTAACCATACCCAAATATCCAAATATCGAATTAGTGGATTTTAAAATTCAACTAGATTTCATTTGCTTCATTTATAGAAGAATATTCAAGGAGTACCCCACATTAAAATAATACCAAAAGCTCAACCCACAATAAAACCTTATGAATAACACATGAGAGAACATTCATGACCCCACATAATTTATATCAATATTGATGAACTAATCAAGGTCAATAAAAATTATTATATACTACGTAGATTCATGGTCATTGAGTAATCCAAAAAAAATTCAAAAATAAAGTCGAATGTGTGTTTTGGTTACCAGAGTCTTCATCAAAATCATCTCATTAACATGTTTCTCATAGAATAAATTTTATTAACATTAACTCAAACCCCAAATAATTTATAAAAAATATAAAAAATGAGATATCTATTTTAATAGGTTTGGTATAACTAACTTCATGAATATTAGAGCTAATCAAACCACTATCTTCATCTAGTTCAAACACATTCATGAAAAATTGAAAAAATAGACAAAAGGTCCTAAATTTGGGGTTTTAACTTAAATAATTGTGAAATAACAAAAATAGAGTTAGTAGTAAATGAGATTAACTTAACCGCACTCATAGGAGTCAACTAAAAAAATACAATATATAGATTTCATGAGAGATATGTCTTCAGAATAGGGAGAATGGAGATAAAACAGGGAGAGAAAAGAGGAGGGGTTTTAGCGTGGGTTGGGTGATTAAGGTGGAGGATGGGTGTGCTTTATAAAATTTACTTAAAAATAAAATAAAAGAACAAATGATTGAATAATAATGAACTATAGTTATACTTATAATTATAATCTAGTGGACTAAAAGTTTCTATAATACTACTTCTATCCCCCTTTGGATTTTAGTAGACCACTAATTTACACATTTGGTTTGTACTATACACTATTTATGAGGGATTATCACATTAAAATTGAGAACCCATTTTGATTCTTTTTTTCCAATCCAAGATATTTTGAAAATATGACCTTTAATTATAAAAATAAGTTTGAAATCCATTAATAAAATACATATTCAAAATTCAAAATTAACAAATACTCTAATTTTATTATTGTTAAACCCAAATCATGATTACACACACCCATAATGGTCTAGGATGTTTTAAAGTACCCACCATATGGATTATTATAATGAATAAGTATTCATAAAAATCTCCCAAATTCCTCTATATACACTATTATTTAATACCACATATAACACCCAATTTTATTCTAGATATAGTTACATAGATTATACACATAATCTAGAAAAAATTCCATTTCTTTGAAAGCTGTGACTCTAATACATAATCCCTATAATTCATTTCATGGATGATGTATCAATTATAATCCCATAACACCATACATTATTATGTATGAAAATTGATAGCCAGTCCCATAAAACATAGAATTTTTATAATATATCCAATTTCTACTTATTAGAGTGAAAAATTTATTATTCTAATCATGATGTATCATTTCAAATGTTATCATAAAAAACATGAGAATCTACTATTCATTGTAACTTATTTCATAGTGAAATAGACTAGATAAATCCTTAAATAAACAATCCCATCACTATACCCACTTAAAGAGTAACTACATACATCCTATCAGATTTATAATTAGATTGTTTAATGAATTATACACACATTAGATAATAGAAGTAGTGAATTTATCCAAAATAAAAAAATGGGTCCTCAAATTTGGTGTTTTTTGGGAACCATATATGACTGCTCTAGAATTCCCCCTATCATTATTACAAAAAACTCTTTCATAATTTGGTTGGTTTTACTATGCACTTCAACCTAGAAGTTTCCATAACTTTTTAGACATAAAGTCCTTTTCAAAGTATATGATATCCCATATTTATGACTAAATATGTTAAAAACTCAATTTTTGTCAATATGATTAATACATTACCCTTACATTACGTTTTATAAACTCCATGGTGATCCACACATACACTGTCTACTAATCATAGATCACCTACCAGCCCGAGTATCACATTATATCAATTATCAAACCTTTATCCACTAGTTAAATATATACTGATATTTATAATTAATTAAAAATACCATATTTATGCATAAAAACTCATTTCAATGAAATTATCAAATATATTAACCAAATTTGATTCAATCATTTATATTTAAACTCTAAACTTAAACTTGAACCACCACCTATCTAGGTTCACCTAACATTTCCCACTCAACATTAATGAAACTCCCCCAAATATAATTCACCCCACTGTATAACTACCCCCAACAACTAGTTCCCAAGAATTGACTAGTACTGATTCCAATATTACTCAATCTCCATTGCTCACAAGAAAAACTAAATTGTTCTTAATAAGACCACCCCATACTTATCTATAGGGTCTAAGGACCCCATGGGGTTCTATGATACAAATTCTTGTATCTCTTTATGATCGATAATTATTATACAAAAGTATTGATGAAAATTAATAAAACAGTGGATCTAATTACTATAACACAACTTCAATACTATTCTTTATCACCGACTACACCTCATTACATGAATTCTTAAAAAAAAATTCGAATATCCCATCTCATATTAATATATTAAATAATAATAATTCACTAATAAATGAACTAATCCACTCTACCCATAAGTTTCTCATAAGCTTTACTGATTATAGAATGTATAAACATCACTAACCATTTATACCTAACAATATATAGAGTAGTTAAAAGTTTCCCAAATATTGAAATAACATTAGAAATATAACCCCAACATCCAATGATCAACAAAGATATTTTTTCACACCTTCCACCAGCTTGCTATTGCTTGGTAATTAATTTTGAAAGATAATTCACTATGTTACAATATATTATCTTGATAGAACTCTATTATGTGGTGAAAATAAAAAATGCTACAAAAAATTAACCATGTATTATAGTGGTATTTCATGTAACTCACATTCTGTTCTATTATCTCCCATGAATTCACTTTTTATATGACTCGATCATTAACCATATTGTTCCTAGGTAAAGGGAGAATCTATAGAATCACTCCCACAATAATACTTTTCCATCATCAATCTATATTGATTCTATCCATGATAAGGTGTACATATCTATACTAGATTGAATTCTAACTCAACCCATGTATTCATAATTTTAATTTAATTTTTCTTATAAATACATTCTAATCAAACCCACTATATATCTACTATTTTTGAAACACCCCCCTTATGATATATTATTTTTCCTTAAATACCCTAAATATGTAATGTGAAACACTTACTAAGACCCAACACATCACTTGTGTGTCACTCAAATATTTTAAGCATCTACCTTTTCCTTAGTTTTCATATATGATTCTATCATCTACATCTCACATATCTAATAACACCAACTCACATTCCTTTATGGAAATTGGGAACTAACCAACCTAATTAAAAAATAAATCACATAAATCCATCTAACTAATGTATATTCCAGTTTTACTCTACAACTATACCATAACTCATCAATGGTGTATATAGAACTCCAGTCTCATGCTGTAATGACCCGAGTCCTTATGGGTTGCAAATTCATAAAGGAATTTAAATTTTGTTTTGGTGAGGTGTTTGTTTTGAGAACTATGAATTTGATTGTGATTTGAATAATTTTTATTTACATAAAATTGTTTTCAAAAATAGTTTTAGTCATGATCGAATCACCAATGTTCAATTTGATTTTGGAGTAGTGGATGGGAGCCAGACTGTTGGGAATTCAGAGTAGTAGTCCATTCCTAATGTCAGAGGAGGAATTCACATCTCGAATGACATTTCATGGGATATTTTCAAGCCATGAATGATGTTTAAGAGGCTATGTATTACTGTAGAATAGAATTCCAGACATAAAAAATATTTCACTCTTGAATGTTTCAAGGCTAATGTGAGGTACTACTATCTAGAAGAGGTTCATATTGTGAATCCTGAGTTCATTCCTTAAACCTATTCTTGGATCCCTATTTTTCTGGTAAAATATATTAATTTCTATGGGGGTCTATTTTATAAAACCCTTTGGGTTCCCTCATTTGTAGTCTTCCAAAGGAAAAAAATATCCCTCTTTGACACTCCTATTCCATTTCATTAGAGCCTTCGATCTTGGTAGTTTGGGGGTGGTTCATCATGTCGACATAAGGTAGGACCAGAAATTTCTTATTCCATTATATTTACCATTATTTTTTATTTCTATTAATATATATTGAGTTTTGGAGGATGTTTCACTACATCATTTGAAAATCATTGTGATTGATGGTGATTTTATTTACAGCTTGTAGAGGTTGTCCTGTGAGGAATTAATCAAGATATTATTCATCATTTACCTTATGGTATGTTTCATAGTGAGTTTTTTTTCACTTTTTTGATGAAAATGGATGAATTGGATATCTATTTAGTAATTTTATTGGTGTATTTTTTATATAAAATCTTTAGATATATATTGAGAGTGGACCACTCCACGTTGCTCGTGGTTTTAGTTCCATTAGGTCATCTTGTGAGTTTTTCATCATTTCTTCCATACTGGGAAATTGGTTTTTATTATTTAAATAATAAATTAAATGATATTTATTGATGATATAGTTTCCCATGTACTCAAGGTATATAAGTTTGATATTTGAAAAAATTATATGAATTCCAATTTTGGTAGGTGTCCCTTAACTTTATTTGTATCACTTTGTTATTTGACAATTTTTTTGTTTGTGTACTATCAAAAGTATTATCTAGATATATATTTCTTGACTTTTGTAATTAGTTGAATAAATGGTAAGTTATTTCATCTACTTAATGGATGATATATACCCTATATCTTGATAAGTGGTTTGATGGTGGTGCCTTGGTCAAATGAAGAGTACTGTCACTCATTATTGATTATTTAGTGGCATGTATTGGATTTTGAAAAGTAAATTTGATTTCATTTTTAAATTTTAATTTAAAAAGGGGGTTTGGATAATTTTAAATTCAAGGGGGGGAATAGGTGATTTATGAATTGGTTTTGAAAGAGTGTTTCAAAATTGTATTTGAAAATTTTGTTTGTAGTTTGAACAGGATCCTAGCAAGAGTAAAGTGGCATGTATGCCTTTTGAAAATGAATTAAAAAGGTATTTTTGGTTTGGTTTTTAAACAAAATAAAAAAGGGATTTCCTTGACTTGTTTCAGTCTATTTGACCTCGTTTGGGTGATTCCATATTTTCCAATGCTTGATTTCTTATTTTGATTCATGTTTTTTATTTGTTATATATAGTTTTTATGTACGATGATGTATGTTATGTGTGGATTATCGTAATAACTTTTATTTTCGTATCAATGTGACACGTTTATTAATTTGAGTGTCACAACACCCTTATAGGGTAGAAATGGTTCTGAAGGACCAAAGTTACTTATGAGAGATGTTATATCTTGAATAATGGTTTATATATGGGAGATAAAAATGTGATCAAGGAATCCATGCAGGGTTACTATGTTGTGGGTTGACCAATGGTACACATGTAAGCTCCACAGTATTAGGTTAACCCTAGTGAAGGAATTTGAATGATATATGTATTGGTGATTACAGGCATTTACCTAGACATGAATCATCAAATTGAGTATAGTATGGCTGTTGTAGTGATAATAGGTCATGCATTTGAGGGGACGACCTCAGGTTTTTGTGATGGATTTGGCTATATGGACAACCCTTGTGAGACAAACTATTATAAGATGAGTTGGGTGGGATTCACTACCCAATGATATTCATAATAATTCATGGTATTCCATATACATTCTACTTGGATATGGAATTTGTGGATAACATTATTTTGGAATGTCTTAGTTAATCTCCTTGATTTTGTTATGATATCAGTTTGGAATGACATGGATGATATCCTTCGATTCTAATTGACTATCTATTTGGAATTATTTGGAAAAGTTCCTTGGATTATTTTTCCTATCAGTTAGGAATTCCATGGATGATATCGTTGGATTAAGATTGAATAATAGTTCATAATTCACTAGCCACTCCCCTTGGAATCATATTTTTTAGCATTAGATACCTAGGAATTTCTCCTAGGATATGTCCATTGAACCTAATACTGTAATATTGCTTCATAATTTCTCATAGGAATCATCCTTGATACTAATATTGATTAGACTAGTTAGTCACATGCTAAGAGACACCCATAAAATGGATGAAATAGGTATGATATACGATATTTATTTTAGGGTGGGACTTTGTCCCCTTGGGTGATCACTCATGTTTAAAGACACTTTGGCACCGTATGAAGAAAATATAGTTCGGGTTTGAGGTGGTCTACCTAACACCTAATGACATGGAATTTATAGTTTATGTGATTTTGTGTAATTTTTACAACTTTACCTAGAGTACAATTTTACTCTTCATATATGAATTGAATTCACATAAAAATAATCACTAAAAAACTCAGTATTGTTGAGGAATTGTGGTTTGGAATGTGTTATTGAAATCCCCCATACCCATAAACATGGAATGGGGTTCGTTGTAATTGGGTTGACCTCTGTGTTTTCTCTTAGGGTATATATAATTCATGTATATGGACACATGTTATAGGTATAAAGAGTTATAGAGGATAATGATTATGTAGGTTGGATTATGTTATTTGGGCAAGAGGCTAGTTTTATTATAGTTATCATTAGTATATACATGACAGTGTGATCGTTTATTTATATTTTTTATTTTTTATTTTTTTTACCACTACTCTATTTTATTATTTTTCATCATATATATTTATTTATTTCTATTCTATAATATGGGTGCTAGATTGGGGCCTTGTTTTATGTCTAAAGGTGTTGGGATTTCCATCATATATACATGTGATGATTATATTTGGGTAAATTAGGGATTGATCTCTAGTCCTTATATTAGACGTAATTTTATACCCATAACTATTTTAGGCCATCACTACTAGTTAATATCCTCACTCATTATGAGAGTTTCACCTGAGGTTAGGAATCATCCCTATGCAGGCGGTGTTTGGGTGGTCAAGGTTAAGGAATTTCAATTTTTAATAGGAAATATTTTCCATGAGATAGTGTAGTTAGAGATAGAATTACATTATCAAAACTCAGGTGGTGGATCATGAGAATTTCATTCCGTCATGAAACTGGTTAAATTCAATGTTTCTTGAGGATGATAAGATTTGGGACTAGGAACTCTTGGATGGATGAGGTGTCAGTTTCGAGTGGGAGCCCTATGTGGGATGGATGAGACTTAGGATGATTACTAAGTCTCATATATGATCTAGTGAGTTTCCATACATCTTGATATTTTTATGGCTAGGTAATAATAAAGATTTCTATGGACGGTGTTTATTAACATGTTACCTCATTAAAATACTTTATCAACTGAACGAACTTATAATACAATCTATTTTTTTACCAAATATATTATAAGGGGAGATAATATCAATATGGATACAAGGGGTCTGTTTAATTTTTATTTTTATTTTTATTTTTTGGTATCTATAGGGAAGTGGGTTTTTCAATGATTTGTTTTTAAGAAAACCAAGTTTTAAAGATGAAAAACACAATCCGTGGAGTGATGTGTGTATAAAAATTGTTTTGGAAGATGGTATTATTGAAATGAATCACTGAGACAGTGATTTCAAAATGTTTAAGAGTTTTTATTCTTGAAAAAAATATGATGAATTTCAATTGTAATTGTTTTTAAAATTTATTTTTAATTATATATAAAAATGATTTCGATTGTGAGATTATTTTTTGGAAAAATGACTTTTGGGGCTATTTATTTTTGGTTTTTAGCTTTGATGAAAATCCTTCCATTCCATGTTGTGTTTTATAATTTTCAGGTGATCATAGGGTGTTAATCTTATTTGAATAATTTTTTAAGAATAAGAAAATGGTATCAAGTAAAACCATATAATCATGGATTTTGTGATTGGATGGGTGGTGAACTATATGATTTGTTTATTTTTTCAGATTATATGAAATGGTTTTGTGGAAAAAACCAATTGATGTTGAGGGAAGAATTTGTATTAATGAGTGTGATATATAGAGAAGAATTTGGTTCCTATGTATGAATGATTTGTAGAGTTATTTTTTGTTATCTAGGAGTAACTCAAGTGGTTAATACATTTTGTATGAAAATATACAAAAATTGGTTTGAGAGTGTCATGTGTGGTGATATTGTTATTTTAATATTGTTGATCAGATCATGTAGCCATATGTGTGTTCTTAGGTTGAGGATTAGACCCCTAACAGTTCATTTTTATGATTCTATGGGTTTTACCACTTGTTGTGTGTTTTTATTGATGAGTCATATAGTGGGGAGATACATTATAAGGAATTGGTATTTTTAATGGATTTTTTTATTGAGAATCTCTATAAGTTCTAGTGAATTTGTTTTTGACATTTTGGTGTTTTGAGATTGGTGAGAAAATTTGGGCACTACATTGAATCATGGTTAATGTTGTTTCATGTTAGTGCTTAGGTATGAGTAGAGTGATCATGTGTAGTTACTATTCTTAGAAATGGGGGAGATGTGGGAAATATGGATCATGTTTTTCATTTCATTATAGTGAAGACAGTGATACTCTATGGTGGGGAGACGCCTATGAGTTTTAATTGTATGAACCTCTTATTAGAAGGGTCATGAGAACAGTGAAACTATTTGGTGGGAAACTAAGGAGATAGTGGGATACATGTGAGTTGATAAACCCAATTTGGTAATTCAGGTATAGTTATGAAAGGACTTCATGTGTTTGTGATGGTCTAAAGATATTGGTAGTTGAGATCAAAGATTGGGTCATATCAGTGTTTCACCAGTGCATATAAGTAAGTATGATAGTGGAATGGGCCGATTGTGGATCCCATTATGTAATTATACTAACTGTAGGCATTGTAATTCAGAATTTTTGTTTGAGTAGTAAATTGATTCTTTGGAGTTTATGAATCATGATCAGTTTCAGTGAAGTGGTTATACGGTTGAAAGTGAGGTTGAGAAGTTTTGGGGGAAGTCAGCCGAAGGGGGACATACTAGATTTGTTGTGTCTAGTTAGACACTTTGAGTATGGAACTATAAAAGGAGAATCTTTTGGAATAAATTTTAGGTGGTTTGAAGATATAGAACAAATTTTTTTAGAAAATATAGTGTGTTTGGGTTGAGTGTTTGGAGTTTCATAACAAAAGATTTTATGAGATTCAATGAGTTTGTGGTGAAGTGATGACTGAGTTAGATAGGGTAATATGGTTAATATACAATCATGAATTCTTGAGGAAATACTAGGGAGTTTATACGGACCCATATCATTAGAGGTTTTGAATTTCTGATACATTTTTAATAATTTTGAGGGGTTCTTTTTTCGAGCTGAGACATGGATTTAGATTCTAAGATTTTGGAAATCCTTTAATGAAGTGTTTAGGAATTTTTTTGAGGGTTGGTGGATTCTTATATGGTCAGTGTAGACATCATTGAAGTGAAAAGGTTTTTGGGATACTAAAAAGTTTCTACTTCAGGCCATTCATAGTGTTACAGTAAGTATTCATTCCGTGAATTGCCATTCATGGGGATTTTATGGCCGTGAAAGATGTTTATGTGGTGAGGGATTAATACTTAGTAGATTTAATATAATGAAATTTTGTTTATGATATGAAATTTTAATGGTTTATGTGATAGTTTACTTCTTAGATGTGGTTCAATATTTGACCACTGAGTTCACACCCTAAACCCATGCTAAGCCTTTATTTTTTGGGGACCATTTGGTAAATTTCAATGGGATCCTTTTTTGGTACCCCCTGGTTTCCCTCATTCTTGGTTGACTAAAAAACAATATATATCCTGTCTTTTCCCTCATATTAAAATATATTTAGTTCTCTCTAAACTAGGAAATTTAGGGGAGGGTTGTTGTACCGATTTAAGGTAGGACCACCTCCTTTTTCTTCCCTATGATTCCTCCATTATTCTTGATTTTGGTTTATCTAGATAAGGGTTTTTAGGAAACTTTCACCATATGATGGTAAAAGAATCCTGATTGATGGTTTTTTCATGTGATTCTTATATAGGAGGCCCTCTAACGACGTAATCAAGCTATTGTTCATCATTTACCTTAAGGTATCTTCTCCAATGAGTTTCTTTATATTTCACAAAAATTTTCAAGGTATTATCTATTGATTCAATGATGATATTTTGGGATTTTATATGTCTTAGTTCTAGGTGTGTGTTGTGACTGGACTAAACCGTGTTTCTCATAGTTTTGGTTCCATGAGTTATTTCCCATGAAATTTTTATTAGTTATGATATTTTTAGAAATTGGTTTTAATTTTTTAAATAATTAATTTAATAATGTTTATTTATGAGATATGTTCTCAAAGTCTTAGAGGAGTTCAATGTAAGATTGGTTTCAATTATCAAAACATTGATTGAGGTGGGTGTATGTAACTTTATTTTTCCTTCTTGGATATTTGGTTATTTTATTTTTGGATTACACCACTAGTATTATCTTTCTGAATGGTGCATGATAAGGATGATTTCACTATAAATTGAGATGAGATTTCATCTTCTTAAAAGTAATCATAGACCACATAGATTACAAAATTGTTTGATGGTGACACCCTAGTCGAATGAGTACTGATGGAACTCATTGTGGATTATTTATAGGTATATGATTGATTTTTAAAATAAAATGAATTTCCATTTTAAAATGTATTTTAGATTAATGAAATTTTAAAGATAAAGATGTGATTTGAGAACATGTTTTTAAATGTTATTTCGAAAAGGGTGTTAGAACATTTTTTTAATTTTTATTAAATAGATTATCATGATTAAAGTGGTGTGATAGCTTTTAAAAATTTATTGAAATGAGATATTTGACATTGTTTTTAATGGAATGGAAGAAGTTCTTAAATTGATCCTTTTGGTTCATTTATCTAAATGTGGGTAATTCCTTATTTTCTAAATACTTCAAGCTTGTTGCTATAACAATTTATTATTTCATATAGATTGGGTTAATGTATGATGGGGAATTATGTGTTTGTAGAAATATGATAACTCTTCATTTTTTATCAATGTGGTGGGTTAATCAAGGTGAATGTGACAGACCACTCAGATTTTATAGATAGGACTGAAGAACCCTAATGGCTAATGAGAGAAGTCATATTAGTAAATATAGATTTAAATGTGAATAGGAGCCTATAAATGGTGACTATGATTTGTTTTGACCTAAGTTACCCTTGGTAGGTTCCCTCGTAGTATGATGACCATAGAGAGTGTTCATAGAAGATTTGCATGCATGTGATTATAAGTGTTTCCATAAACATGAGTAATCATTGTGAGTTTAACATGACTATCATAGAGATGATAGGTTTTGGATTTGAGAGGATAACAAAAGGTACCTGATATGGGTTCATTATGATGTACAACCCTTATAATACACACTATTATGTGATTATTTGGACGGGATTCACTACACATTAATATGTATACAGAAACAAGGAAATCCTTGGAAACACGCCCTAGAATTAAACTTCAGGCATATTATTAGTTTAGAATTCTGTTGTTGACCTCCTTTTATTTTTTATAATAATTGTGTTGAATGGATTATAGGACATCTTTTTATTCAAATTGACTATTTTTTTAGAATACCTTGGATGATCTCCTTGGATTCATTATGTTATCATTTTGGAAATCATTAGATAAGATCATTGGATTCTGTTTTTATATTAGTTTGGGATGACTTAGAAATAATCCTTGGATAAATAGATTCTACAATTAGAGGTCTATGAAATTCACTTAGGATTTTCCCATTGAGCTTAATAATATTTTATTTACTAGATATTTCTCTTAAGAATTAGTAGTGGTCCTTATAATAGTTTTTCTAGCATGTCACAATCTCAGAGAAAAAATTAAACTAGATGAATTAGGTAAGGTATTAGGTATTGGTTCTGTGGTAGGACATGGTCCCACTAGGTTGTTACACTGGTTTATAGACACTCTGACACTAGTTGAAGTAGAAATGCATGGGGTATAAGTGGTCTGGTTGACACATGAGGACATGGAATTTAAGGTTTATTTTCATTCATGCTATGTTCTGGTGTTGGTGAAATTCATGGTCATGACTAAAATTATTATGTTTATAATATATGAACATCCTTTTTACCACAAAAAACTTTTCTTGTTGAGGAATTTTGGGTTCCACCTACGTCATTGGACACACCCAAACTCATGTTCATGACATGGGTTTCAATATAAATGATGAAACCTTCTTGTTTTTGCTTAGGTTAAAAGTATTTATTGGAGACGTAAATGTAGTAAAGGTCTAGTATGTTACAGAGGATATGGATTTATTAGGCTATATTATGTTTGTTAGTCCATATTCCAATTTTATTTTAGTCATCATTTACTATGTATTGATGAGTTTTCAATTTTATTTATATATGATTCTATGTTTATCTTCTATTTGTTCTGATCTATTTTAATCGTTTACATCATAGAGATTTATTTATTTCTAATCTAGAATGTGGGGGACTAATTGGATCCCTATTTTATTTCTACATGTTTTTTTGATGTATGTTATATTGATGGGTGATGAAAATTTTTTAGTAGATTTTTCCCTGACCCTCATGCCTTATTTTAGCAGGAACAATGTCCTGATGACTATTTGGGGACTTCACCACTAGTTAGACGAATTAGTGTATGGTTAGCTAAAATTGTGGTCATGTAGAATCCATGTATGGGTTTATTTTGGGTGGTACATATTAGGTTGTAACACACACCCAGTCACATAGGAATACCATAGATATCATCTATAAAACCTTAATAATACAACAACTATATTGACTTTACATACTGAATAATCTTAAATAATACTACAAAACTTAATTAACCCAAATAATGTTTTTAAATAGATAAGGGTATCCCATGACACTCCATAACTATATATTATGAGTAATGACCAATGTTTTTATGGGTTGCGAAATCTAGATAAAATTCTAATTTTTATTCTAGAAGCAGGGGATACTCCATGAATTGAGAATAAAATTAGAAATATTAGAATTTGAATGTCTCAAAGATACTTTTTTTAATTGTGATTGAAGCCTCAGGAGGTGTTGTGGGTTCCTAGGTGAGTTTGTGTGTAGGGTCAGTGTGATCCCTCCCCATTGATATTTTTTCGGACATAATAATCAAATTTCACTATGATGAATTTCAGGGAGGGTAACCATGGTATGTATCATATCATAATGTATCATAGGAGTTTAGTCCATTCCTTGGGGGTTTGGAGCACTCCCAGGTGAGGCTCATCATGATGAAACCTATAGGGGTCACATTATGATTCTAATTAGCCGAGGTGTGTCCCCTCTACATTGAGGGGTCACACAATGACCCAGGATGGTTCATTCCATGATGAGGGAAAGTCAAGTGTTAGGATATAATCCTAGGTAATATCTCTATAATCCATTAAGTCCATATCAGGATGGGGACTTTGTGAATAAGATTAATTCCATGACCATCTTGGTGAAACCACGATTTTGATCCTAGAATATTTTTTAGTTGGGTAAGAGTAGTGAATTAGTAGTCACCCAATGAATTTTAGGCCATGCAGGTGATTGGGAAGGAAATTTTTGGGGCCTCTACCCCCTCCCCCCTTCTTTGACCCCTTTTTTATGGTGTGTTTTAGTTAGAATTCCTATAGTGATTTAAGGGGATTTCTTATCCTCTTCATTATATTTATGGGTTTCCTTTTCTATCCCATTTATTTGGAGTGATTTAACATATTATTTCTATGAATATTTCTATAGATCATGTTAAAATCATCCTAATACAATGAGACATTTTCTTCACATGGCGAGAGTAGGTCCCTAAAGGATGAGCAAACAAGGTTTCATGTGGTTTCAAGGAAACAATGATGCCTAGGGAATTTTTCAGTGAATAATATACTTATGTTTAAATTAAACAATGAAATATAAATTATTAGGATTAATTTTTTTGGTGTTGTGGCTTTGGATATGGGATCTTGTGTTTGTATGATCTGGGAAAATATGTTGATGAGATTGGCTGAGTAAGTGTATATCATTTATTGGATGGTAACTCTATGTTGGAGGTATGTTTTAGCTATAATGTTATATTATATAATTTTATATATAAGGGTGTGAATTCCTACATGTTTTCATGGAACTGATGGAAGGGATAAATATTAAGAGAAACACAGAGAAAGATAAAATGTTTCATTGACCCTTGTCGAGTAAGAATCAGTGCTATTAGGAACTTGTGTAAATAGAGTAACTTGAAAACTATTTCTTAAGTGGGAGAAGGTCATATTAAGTTGATAATAGTTCTAGGATGAGTCATGAGTCTAGGTTGAGTTATGAGTTGCTAATTTTGGACCACTTAGGGATAGTTGGGGTAGCATGGGGGGATTTTTCCTTAGGATAATGAGTGTGACAACTTTTACATCACACTCTTCATTGGAGAATTCTCTAAAGGATTAAGTTAAGGTTTTTTATATGCTATAAGTGAGATATATCCTCATGGGAAAAAATAGTGTGGTGGAGAGGGATTTAATCTAGGTTATCTATTGAGATATACTAAGGGATAAGTGAGACGTGACCAAGGTGGGGTCATGGGAAGTGCCTGGAGGAATTGGCATCATAATTCCAAGGGTCATAGAGAGTGATTCTTGGGATTGTACCTGGTTACTGGGACTATGTGTGACATAGTATTTTGATGAGGTTTGGACCAGCCTTTTAATACTAGTGTTATGAACAATATTTAAGCTATGAAAAAACCTTATGGTGTTAGATATAGCGTTTGATATGGCTTGGTTCCAATAAGAAGAGATTGTGACATGATTAAATGACTTAGTATATTCTCTAATATTTGATATGAGATTACATAGAAAACCATAATATAGTTCTTATGTGACTAGAATAGTCTTAAGGAGAAGGTCCTTTGAGGCTTGATAGTTTTTGAGGCATGTTTTGGGATAGGGGATAGATCTCTAGTGGAAATCACACTAGTATCGAGCTAATGAGTTGTGTGATGGAAACCATGACACAATTCCATCACATGATTGTGGTTTAATTGGTTATGGAACACATTTTTTATGATAAATGGTCTGTAGTATTGTCATCTTCTTGTGAAAGATAGTGTTAGGAATATCATACCATGAGTGAGAGGGAAATGGTCAGATATAATGACATCACCGATGTTAGAGGGTATGAATTGATACCCCCCTAAGAGGGAGGTAATTGGAGAACCTATTCTTAAAATACACTACCCTAATATAGATTATTATTTTGACCCTATCTTTTCAAATAATTAACATTACATAACATTATTTGAATACATAAAAATTATACAAACAAATTTCCAAAGAACGTAGTTGGTATAGTGCCTTTAGAAACCTGGAAACATAAACACTGGTACATGAGTGAGATACATAATATCCCACTTGGTTTTTCTTGACTATAATCCTTCTTAGACATATCAAACATAGTACATATCATTCTAACCTAGGGGAAAGGAAACATAAAAGGGGTGAGGTCAAATAATCAGTAATAGTAAACAAAGGAGACATGTAAGTATAAACTTGAGTATTGTGGTATGAGAATGTGATACTGTAAATAGAGTATCATACCATGCATATCAAATATAATAATCAAAATCAGGGAATAAATATTGGTAGTTAAATAGAAATTATTCATATGGAATAAAGATCATAATCCATGAATGAATAACATAGGAATAAGACTTTGAATTGTGGAAAATTCAAAAGTATATAATGATTTACATAGTATCCAAGGCATCCCTACCAAGTCCATATTAGTAGAATGGGTTCACTCCCCATACCATCATTCTATTAATGTTTCACTTCCATGGCCATTATAGTAGCATAGGTTCACCCCTCATACCATCTTAGTAGTAATGGTTCACTCCCATGGCCATCATAGTAGTCAAGGTTCTCTCCCAAGACCATCTTAGTTTATCTAATGCAAAATAAAACATTACCCAACGCATTGGAGGGAGATATAGGTCCAAAAAATCACATAATCAAATCATACATACATGTTCATCAAGATCATAAATAAATATATCATAACCCATGATGTGAAATGGGTATCATAAACATGTACACATGTCACAACCTATGGAAAAAGATACGGGGTTAATAATCATTTCATCAAAATAATAACCTGTGAAAGATTAATGGATTTTACATAAATGTTACCATTGAAATAGAAAAGGGTTTCGTAAAGACCAAGACATTAATCATAACCCATTCATTGAATTTATGTGGGTGAACCTTTATATTTTGACGAGTAACATCAATAAAATGTTATGTTAGATGGAAAATAATCTTGAAATATATTTTAAAAAACTTTTCTTGGGGAAAATAACCTCTGTTTTAAAAAAAATACTTTTTAATACATTAAACCATATGAAAATAATTTCCATAGAAAATACATTCAATCTAATAAAATCATTTTTAAAACATTTTTCATTGAAAACTAATAAAATATGCTTAAATAATATTAAAAACCCATTTTTTAAAACACTTTTAAAAAATATAAAGAAATATTGAAAATTATTTAAAAACCATTACATTGTAAATACATTGAAAACTTATAAATAGTGATTGGAAATGTTTTAAAACCCATTTTCCTTGATGACATATAAAATAATATTGAAAACATTTTGAAAACCTTTTCGTTGAAAATACTTTGAAAACTTATAAATGGAGCTTGTAAATGTATAAAAACCCATTTCTTTGAAAATGCATTAAAAACATATAAACGAATCTTGAAAATGTTAAAAAAAATTACATTGAAAATAATTTTGAATCATATAAATAAAGATTAAAAATTATTTCAAATCCATTTTCCTTGAAAACTTATAAAAGAATCTTAATAACATTTTGAAAACCATTTTTCATGAAATATTATAAAAGTAGTTTGAAATCATTTTTAAAAACAATTTCATTGAAAAAATATTTTTTAAAAAATTTCTTAAATATTATCCTTTGAAATATGTAAATGGATTTTTGAAAAATGACGATGTATAAATCTGTACATGTCGTACGAGGTCAAATGAACATTCCTTATGGATAATAAAAAGGGTTAGAAAGGTGCCTTGTTTGGAAAGAAACAATAATATAACAATTAATATATTTTTAAATTTCCAAATGTTAAAAATGTATTTTAATGATTATAGTACAATGGTATAATATTCTTTGTTCCCCATCTTAGAAAACAAATATTTTTGATAGAAGAAAATCTAATGTGGGGCTTTCCTAAAAATCCTTTCTTAACAATCTTATATACTAAAAATAGAATATGGTAATAGTATGTGATTATATCATGAAATAACAATAGGGTAAGAAATATATTGAATATTATTGATATATTTATTATAATATTTCATCTGTGGAAGCATAAACATAAAAAATATCGAAAATCATTGAGATTGTCTCAAGATAGTATTATAACTTGCAAACTTAGGACCATACACTCCACGTAATAAAAGGAAATTAAATTAAGATTAAGATATCACGGAAATAAATATATTAATTATATAAAATTTATAATGGAAGTATATACTCCTTGAAAAAAAATTTAGGTGCATAAAAAAACATGGGTCTCTAAGATGGAAAATTGACCGAAAATTATTTTACCAACTTGGTCAATTTAAAAGGTTAAACACGATGAAATATCGATAATATAAAGGATATGTTAATACCCATATATTCAAGTACATGATAAATAATATGAAATCTTGGTAAGAAAATACACCACACAAAATTAAAGAGTTCCAAATATAGCTTGTATCTCACAGAAATTAAAAGTGAGATGAAGTCCCCTTACCATGTGGCTTGATTCTCTCCATAATCATACAATATTCGTGTATGATAAAAATATGTTTATTATATATCTTTAAATGAATAATTTTATTATACATAATACAATATATTTGTCTTTTATAAACTTATATTACCTACTTGTTAATGATACTATGTTACTGTTTCCCTTCGGAAAGAATTCTCTTTGTTCTTCGCATGTGTCTTAATTAGTTAAATCTTTGGCCCTTAGACTTATATCATGATTAAAATTTTTAAAAAACGATATAAATCTCATATTATAAATAATATATTTGTATTATAATAATCTAAGGCATAATGATGTATGAAAAGGAAGACACTATTCATTGAGATGATAAGCCGTACTTACACATGAATGGTGTTTCCATTTTTATTGTCGTATGGAAAGAAAGTATGTAACTGACATATATATATATATAAATTAAAGTAGGATTAATATGTTATATATATCATAAAATTTTAATAAACCCATCTTTAATACATTCTATGTGGAGTGTGAATGAATCACATCGCCTTGAAGGGGTGGTATTCAACACTTTCTCAAACGAGATTATCATACTAAAACCAAATGGGAATTGAAAATATATGTGTTGTAAAATTTGATATCTAAGATTAAATATATAATAGATATTATATATAACATATAAAATTATAGTTTCCATCATAATTTCCACCATTATATGTGGTAATGGAGAAATCAACAATCATCATTTTTTGAGGCTATAGTTCATTGTACAAAGAAACAATATGCTCGATATTCATTAGATGTGGGTGTGTGTATGTGTAAGTATAAATAGTTTCATAAAAAATAATAGTATATTTATTATAATAGCTTTGTTATAAAATAAATGAATAAGGATATTGGAGGTGGTGAAGAATGAAAAAAATGAAATGAGTTTGATAGAAGGCGGTACCTCCAAATCGGGTAACTCATTATGGTTTGTGCCAAAAGGGTTCTTTGAGAAGATTTATTCCCAAAGGTATAATTCAATGTATAAGGGAAGATTTTTGGGAGGCCAATAGGATAGATCATGGATGATATTAAATTGTTTTAGTGGTGTGAGGAATAGGTAGAGGTTTCAGCCTTTTATAGGAAAGGAAAAAAGAAATAGTTGTTATTTTTAGAAACAAGTTAGATATGAACATGTTCATATCTAAAAAAAGTCATAAAAACTAAACTCAATACTTTAAGGTTAATAGAAGAAATATTTAGATACAATTGGTGTTGTACAAGGTTATTGTTCATTTGGATTCTTAATTTTAAGGTTTAGTCCATAATTGAAGATAATTTGTCCTTAACCGCTGTGAATAATTTTAATCAGTTTTACTAATCATTTTAGTCAAATATTAACTTGGAATTATTAGAATATAAATATTTTAATGAATAAAATGGTGTATGTAGGATTTTTTTAATTAAATTCACTGAATTATAATAATTAATATAAGAGATAATTCTACAGATGAGACAAAATAAGGGGGTTTTAATGTAGGAAAAAGTCCGAAAGTCTGTTAAGATTTTATATTCATTTTTAAGTTAAATTGATACTAATAAATTAGATCTTATTAATATATAAAATATTTAGCTAATTATAACTTAAAATATACTTATAATATCAGTTATCATTATTCATTAATTAGATAAAAATAAAGTTTTTACTAAAAAGCAGTGTTTTTCACTATTTATAAAAAAATGAAGTATCTCAGATTAATCCCAAAAATTATTAATTGGATAATTTATACATTATTAATTCAAAAATTAAGTTAATTTTTTTAAATTAAATTTATAAATGTGTCTAAAATTAATTTTATTATAAATAATTGTTCAATTCAATAAAACATTATTTTTAACATAACATGACTTTACCGAAAATATCATATTTCATTATCAATATGTTATATATATATGTCAATTATAAAAAAATGGAAATTATTTATTAATATTAATATAAATATTTTTAATGGTTAAGATAGAATTATCTCATTTAAATAATTATATATATATATAAATATGTTTCCTAGAAACTCATTTTTGTGTGAGTCATACAACAAGTCAGTGTTTCTTCTAGTGCAATCCAAGTTGGTATAGTGTGTAATGCAAGAAAAGTTGGTATTTCATGTAAATGGAATGACTGAAATAGTTTTTTAATATATACATATATAACTATTTCTACTTTCATATGAAATTATAAATATTGAAATGATAAATTAATTCGAAAAAATAATTCTCAAAATCATGGGGTGTTACATTATACCACCCATAAAATGAATTTCACCCTTGAAATTCATCTTGGTTATAAATGGTTTAATAATTTAACATTTCATTCATATAAATCCATATCATAAATATGGATACTAAAAAATCCCTCAAAAAGGGAATCATTGGACCATAACTGTTACCCAAAGCAACATATAACAATGTTTCAACATAAGAGAACATAGTTTTGGAGTGGATATTAGACAAGGAGGAAATCATCAATATTTATAGGGAGTGATTGAGGTCATCAATAAGAAATAAGTAAATTAAAAAAGGAATGTTTATGGCCTTAAATTCATAAATCAATGATGATTACAGAATCCATTGGTTCAAACTAATATAAGGTATTAGGACAACATTTATTTGTATCACTTTCAAAACATTGAGTAATTAATGATAAATTTCTCTAAATAAAATTTCATTCTTGGGTTACGCTTTGAATATTTTTTAATACATCCATTACCTCATGGAATTAATTTCTCAAAATTAACTCTAATGAATAAAATACCATAACACACTTTTAACAAATCATAAGGCCCATAAAAGAATAAAAAGACTAACTATTTGTCTCTTAAAAAAATAAACATGTAATAATCTATAAAAATAAAAAGTAACGATACTAGTTCATTATAAATATTTATTCAAAAAAATAATTATACATTAACCCTGACATTGTGTAGGATAGTGGTTGGTGTGAAACCATTATCATTATTCGGTCATGGGTTCAAGACCCATGACCATGCTAAGCATGATTGGTTGTCACCTGACAAACATGACGTCCTTTTTTAAAACCACACTAATAGAATATATAAGATGAACATACTTGAAATATGGTTAATAACAGATTAGTCTTTAACCAAGGGTTTCAAAACAAACTCAGGGCACAAATACTTCCTCTAAATAATAACTTAATATTTACTTGAACGATTAAACTTATAACCCTTCTTAATGATGAGAAATCAAAAACATTAGAAAGAGAGTAATGAAATCATAATAACATTGATCAACCATATATAAAAAGTATAACTTGGTTATCACATTCTAAACATGTGAATAACCTCATTGTATAATCTTTTAAAACATGGTAATAACCAGGATTACCATAAATACTTTTAGAAAACATAAGTGATTCCTCATTCCAATGTTTATTGGATTCATTCCTTAAATCCAAAAATTTTGTACACTTCATTAATAGTAGTGTAAACCTCCTATAAACAAGTCCTTACTTAGTTACAAGGTAATCAATAATATCTAATTTATTAATTAATATCCTACATATCTTTATCATTCCAATATTATCTTATCAAAAAGAATATATTAAGGGTTACCTTACCTTAGTCAGAATACCATTTTTTCTTTAAATAACTCACCTGACCATAGGGAACATTCAACATAAACAAGAAAATACCAAGTGAAAAACATAAGTAGATCAATACTTGTTTATTTCAAAATTCATAACCTTTTAATACAAACACATAAATACTTAAATTTCTTCATCCTTAATCCATTAAAAATGTTACCTCATCCTATCAAATAATAATTCTTTACTTTAAAATTTCATCTATAGTCGCAACATCATCATCAATTTAACCATTACTTGCACCCCCTTGCAGATTCCCATCAAGAACATTCCTCTGGGGACACTGGGTTGCATAATGTCCATCTTATTCACAAATAAAAACACCTAAACATCAATGAAAACATAGGGAGTCTAAAATTCCAATCCACTTCATTAAAAAAACTCTTCATTTCCCCTTATAGTCAATTTCTTTGTGTCTTTATTTTCCCCAGTCAAAACACCTTCTTGTTCATATAATACATTTACATAGGTGATTCATTCAACATTATTGACACAAAGGAAACCAAATAATGTTTCCTTCATGGTCTTAATTACCCAAAATCTTAGAGAACTATTTTTTTATCTTCCTTTGAGAGTCCATGAGTTGGTTAAGGTATACATTGTTAATCAAGTTCAGTGAAAACTGATTAGGCCTGATCATGGCATCTTTCACTCTAGTGATAATCCCACTTGACTTCTCATCAGAAAATCTCCCGTCACATTCAATATTAATATAGTTCCATTCGGTTACCTCCATTGACTAAAACCATAATCATAGTGTGATCATTACTTATGATAGTTGAATAACACATAGTCCTAAAATGAATTACTTATAGGATGTCTAAATTATGAAAACATCTATAATGTAGGACACCTTGGGTTTATCCAATGTTATTCATAGCTAACTTATATCTAAATCCTTCATGATGGATTGTGAAGAGTTTTTGAATTCCTAATGAATATCCCATAAGAGTTTTAATCCAGTTGTGAATGAAGGCATGTTGTCTTGTACCATATTACCTTCAGTGAAGCCCAAAACATCTTGTCAGAGTTATTACCCCTAGGTACATCTTTTCCAGATCCACATCCACATGTATTATCCAGACATGGACATACTTCTTGGAAACCACTCACTCTAACCTTTACCAAAATTTAAGGACATTTTCCTAAATAATAACTCATCCTTATACTTATCATTAGAGACATCCCTTGACAAATACATAGAAATATACCTAGGGATATGAGTAAGGTTTCTTCATCATAGTATCAAAATGATAAATATACCTTTTCTCTGATACCATCTATAGTGACCCTCGATTTTCAAAGCATTACCATTACATATATTTTGCGGAATTACTGAACAATATACAAACAGATGCCTAAATACCATAGTTGGTATAATACCTTTAGAAACATGGAATCATAAACCCTCTTACATAAGTGAGCTACATCATCTCCCACTAGGTTATTATTTAATATCACCCTTCATAGACTTATAAAACACAGTATATATCATTATAACGTAGAAATAAGGGAACATAAAATGGGTTAGATCAAATAATCTATAAGGGTAAACAAGGGAGACATGTAAGCATAAAAATTAGTATAGGGGTTTGAGAATGTGATATTGTAAATTTAATATCATACCATTCATATCAAGGATAATAACTAAAATCATGGAATAATGATTGTCAGTTCATAAGACACAAATCATATGAAATAAATAGAAGAACCCATGAAATCATAACATAGGAATAAGTCATAGAATTGTGGAAAACCCATAAGTATATAATGATTTACATAGTATCTACGAAATCCCTTACAAGACCATATTAGTATTATGGGTTCACTCCCTATAACATAATAGAAATAATGGTTCACTCCCATGACCATCATAGTAAAATGAGTTCATTCCTAAAACCATATTAGTATTTAGGTTTCACTCTCTTGGCCATCATAGTAGTTAATGTTCACTCCTAATACCATAATAGTTTATCTTCGGCGATATAAACATTTAACTAATTCATTGGAGGGAGATATAGGTCCCCCTATCACATAATGAAATCATATATATATATTCGACACAATCATAAATAAATATATCATGACCCACAAAATGAAATTTGTATCATAAACATGTTAACATGTCATAACCTATGGAAATAGTTACAGGTTTCATAATCATTTCGTCAAAATCATAACCTATGAAAGAGTAATGGATTTCATATAAATGTTTACCATGAAGGAGAAATGGGTTTCATAAATACAATGACATTAAGCATAATCCATTCATAGAAAGGATATGATTTAAAGCATTATATTTTCATGAGTAACATCAATATACGTCATATTCGATTGAAAATAATTTTAAAAATAACGTTTAAAAAACATTCCTTGAGGAAATTATCATTTCTTGTTTGAAAATATTTTTTAATACATTAAACCATATTAAAATATTTTTCTTTGAAAATACCTTAATACTTATGAAATTACTTAAAAATATTTTTTCTATAAAACATTTGAAATTAACATCAAAACATTCTAAAAAATCATTTTCTTCAAAAACAATTTGAAAACATATAATTAAATCTTAAAAATATTTTGAAAACCATTTCATTGAAAATAATATGAAAACGTTTAAATAGAGCTTAAAAACGTTTTAAAAAACATTTTCCGGGAAAACTTATAAACGAATCTGGAAAACATTTTGAAAACCTTTACTTTGAAAAAACATTTAAAACTTATAAATGGATCTTGAAAACGTTTTAAAAACCATTTCATTGAAAACACAGTGAAACTATATCAATAGAGCATGATTTTTTTAAAAAATTATTTCACTGAAAATACATTGAGTAACTATAAATAGAGATTGAAAACATTTTAGAGAACATTTTCCTTGATAACATATAAATGAATCTTGAAACCATTTTGAAATCCTTTTTTTTTGAAAACCTATATAAGAAGCCTGAATTTTTTTAATAAAATTATATTTGAAAATATCTTTTGAAAAAAATTTCTTAATGATTAACATTTGAAAAATGTCTTGGGGTATATGAAGAAATGACATCTGGTAAATTTGTACACATCATATGAGGTGAAAAGAACATTATTTTTTCATGGTAAAAGGGTAAGAAAAGCACCCTGTTCGAAAAAAGAAATTAATATTCCATTGAATATATTTGTAAAATAAAAAAACTGTTAAAAATCTATTTTAAATCTTATATGATAATGGTATAATATTAATGGAATCCCTTTTTAGTAAACATAGATTCCCGACCTAGGAATGGGTAAAGTCAGGATTTCCTAAAAACACTTCTTAACTGTCTTATGTAACAAAGAGTAGAATATGGTAAAAATACATGACTATATCTTGAGATAACATAAGATAGGGAAACTAATTAATATTATTGAGATATATATCATAATATTTCATCAAAGGAAGCAGAAATATAAAAAATCTAGAAAAGAAAAGAGATTGTGTCAATAAAATCTTATAACATGGTAACTTGGGATCACTCTATCCATGCAAGAAGAGGAAATTAAATTAAGCTTAATATATAATAAATATAATTATATTAACGATATAACATGTATAATGGGATTATACACATCTCGAAAAAAAATTAGGTGCATAACAAAACATGAGTCTCAAAGAAGGTGAATTGAGACAAAACTATTTTACCGATTTGGTAACTTTTGAAAGTTAAACCCCATAAAATAAAGATCATAGAATGGATATGTAAATAAATATAAATTTAAGTACAATA
Organism: Viscum album; assembly: GCA_963277665.1. Taxonomy (NCBI): domain Eukaryota; kingdom Viridiplantae; phylum Streptophyta; class Magnoliopsida; order Santalales; family Viscaceae; genus Viscum; species Viscum album. The sequence goes on along the minus strand of OY728165.1, from coordinate 1,332,687,762 downwards.
TAAATATAATACAATCATAGTAAGTAAATACACCACACAAAAGTAAAGAGTGGCAAACATATCTTGTATCCCACATAAATTATATGTGCGATGAAATTCTCTAACCCTATGTATAGGCTCTCTCCATAATCATACATGATTCTTGCATAATGAATATAAGTTTATTATAAATATTTTATAGAATCATATTATTATAAATAATAATATATATGTTTTTTGATGACCATTTATTACTCACTTGTTAATGATCCTATGTTAAAATTTCACTTCTGCTAAAATTCACTTTGTTCTTTACATGTGTCGTGATATATTATATCTTTGGGAATCATACTAATATAATTATTCCATAATTTAAAACATGATATAAATATCAGGTATATTCAATATATTTTTATTGTAAAAATATATATCATAATGAATTATGAAATGGAATACAAGGTTCATGGAGACGATAAGCCGTATGTACACATGAATGAGGTATCCATTTTTATTATTGTATGGAATTATAGTATCTAAATGATATATATATATATATATGTATGGGTATATATATATATATAATTATATAATTATAATTAATATATTATATATATTATATAATTTCAATAAACCCATCTTTAATATATTCCATGTGGTTTGTGAACGAATCACATCGCTTTGAGGGGCGGTTGTCTACACTTCCTCAAATGAGATTATCGTATTGACACCAAATGGGAAGTAAAAAGGAATGTGTTGTAAAATAAAATATATAAGACTAATGAAATAATATATATTATACGTAACATATATAAATATAGTTTCCATAATAATTTCCAGCATTATTGGTGGTAATGGATAAATGAATATTCATTCTTTCGTGAGGTAGTTGTTCATTGTGGAAAAAAATAGTATGTTCGATAACCATTAGATGGAGGTGTGTGAAACTATAGGTCAAAATAAATATATAAAAACATCCTATTATTTTAGTGATACTGGTCTTGTTACACAATAATGGAAGAAATATTGTTTATGTGGTGAAGAATGTAAATAAGGGAAATGAGCTTGAGAGAATACATTACCTCTAAATAGGGAAACTCATTTTGATTTGGGCCAAAAGGATTCCTTGAGAGGCTTTATACCCAAAGGGAGAATTCATGGTATAAGTGTAGATTTTTGGGAGGATATTTGGAAAGAGAATTATGAAACATAAATGGGTTGATAGGTGTGAGGAATGGGTAGATTTTGTTTCCTTTTATTGAGAAGGAAAATGACTTAGTTGGAATTTTCAGAAACATGTTAGGTGTGAACATGTTCTTACCTGAAAAAGTCCAAAAAACCTACCAAACTAAATATTTTAAGGTTTATGGCCAAAATTTGGCAAAATAATTGGTTTTGGACAAGTGTATTTATATTTTGGGCTATTAAATTTATGGTTTATACCCTAATTAATCTTAATTTTTCCATAACCACTGTGATTAATTGTAATCACTTTTACTACTCAGTATGGTCAAAAATTACATTCAACTTATTAGAATAAAAAAATATAATAAATATTTTTTTCCAATTTTTGAAATTCAATTCATATAAGATGAAAAATTAATATTAGTTCTAATCCTATAGATAGGACGAAACAATGGGGTTTTAATGTAAGAAAAATCTCACAAGTTTGTTTAGATTTTATATACAGTTTCATAGTGAAATTGATTCTAATGAATTAAATTGCATTAATAGAATAAATATTTATCTAATTTTAACTTAAAAAAAATATTTATAATATTATTTAGTATTAATCATTAATTAGAAAAATGGATGTTTTTTAGTAAAAAGTGGTATTTTTAACTATTAATCAAAAAAATAATGTTTCTCAGAAAAATTCAAAAAATTCACCATAGGAAAATATATACATTTTGAATTCAAAAGTGTTTTTTATTTTATCAAAATAAATCAATAAATTTATGTAAATTATATTTATTATTAAAAACCATTCCATTCAATAAAACACTATTTTTAACATAAAAGGACTTTTCCAAAAATCTCATCTTTCATTATCAATATGTTTTATTGATATATAATAATTATAAAAAATATTTGTAAAGTAGTTATTAATATTACAATAACTATGTTCAATGGTTAGTTTATAATTATCTCATTTTACAATATATATATATATATACTTGTGTGTGTGTGTGTTTCATAGAAACACAGTGTTGCGTGTATCGTTTTCCAAGATAGTGTTTCTTTTAGTGAAAGCCATGTTTTCATGAATTATATTTGAATGAATATTCTAACTAATGAATTATTCAAACCTTAATATATATTTTTAATCCTTTGGAATATTTGGAGGCATGCTTGAGGCCATGTTGAATCATTATTTCAAACACTTACGTATGGTACAAAGCGAGGTATAATAAAAATACAATCATAGAATATTTTTTTCTTACTATTTGGGATATGGTTGATATGTAATTGGAATGTATTAAATCATGTTATGAACCTTGAACTGATGTTTCATGAAAACATTTTTATAGAAAATATAGGTTACCAGGTTTATGGGATTAGTATCTTATTTTTTTCTATTATGGAAAAGATGTTTTTTCAAATATAGTGAATTTCATGGATATTTTGAGTTATGGTTATTGGGTTATAGACCATTTACAAGAGGACCATGTACATGCATAAGATTCATCATATATGATTCATATAAAATGTGTTTACTTTCATGTGACTGATTTTATTGATTATCGGGGCTTCTATTGTTCAATGTTTAAATAAAATAATATATAAAATTTTACCAAATTACTAGTTGGTGGCATTATACATAGCTGAAAAACAACATTTTTAAAGTAAATAAAGGTCCTTTTGATCTTATAAGAATATTTTTCTAGTGAAATATATACAATCTATTGTATAAGTGATGTATAATGATCCTTGATCGGTTGATACAATCATTTATTTCCTTGGTGATAGGAATATGATGGGTTTGGTTTATGGAAGGTATGAATAATTGGTGATTTGAGGATGTGATTATGTTTCCAAAAGGATATTGATATCCTTGTGGGGGTTGAGTAATTTCATATGGAAATTATTTAATATTTTGAAATGGGAATCTTATTTCATGTTTATAGTATCATGTTCTGGTTTTAAAGTGTAAGATTGGTTGGATACTTGAACATTTTGATATTTTATGTGATTTGAAGTGGCTTAATAGAAGAATATAAGTCTTCATTGTGGTTTGGGATGTTTCCTTAATGGTGGTTTATCATATGGTTTTCCTTTACAAGAGTGACATGCCTCAATACTATTATAGTGAAATCATTAAGGACTTATTTCAGTTTGATGAGATTGAGTTGCGATTGGAGAATTGTCGGTGGGTAGGTTGTGTGATTCTAGGCTTGATAGAACACTACTAATGGGACAAAGAATTGGTTTTTGTGATTAGGTTGAATGAGATATTCCAACTTTTGGGTTCATACATTGATGTGGGGTTTTGGATGATCTTGTTATGCCTCTCAAAGTAAACCCATCATGATCATCTGATGTGATGACACATTGATGGGTGAAACATTGAATTTTATAGAGTGGTTATATAGGGGACGATAGACCAATTTCATTGTTTGGAATTATATATAGTGAGTTGGAAACAAAATCGATCATTTTTATGAAACATAATTGGTGAATTTTCAATAGGCAATATCTATGGTGGGGAGAACAATGGCTTTGGAGTGGCCCATTTCAGTAGAGACTTATAATGGGGAGCACTATAAGCATGGGTTTTAATCTATTGAAAATAATTAGGTCTTGGGATTGATGGGTGAAATTTATCACTATCTCAATGTTGGTGATAGTGAAAAATGGGTGGATTAGATTTCTTTGAATAATGTACCATGATGTTTGGAGTCGTATGGTGGGTGATACATCAATGTTTAAAAATAGTATATGATGAGTAATATTATAATTGGAAACCATTATTGTCTAGTATGGATGGTGGATGACCACCAAAGATTCTTGAGGATATAAAGAATAATGTTGTGGATTTTTCAACAGCCTCCCACATTATGGATTTTGAAATTAAGTGGGAATTATAATTTTTGGACCAAAGAAGGTGATGTTTTAGAATGGAGATTCAGATTGGGATCCCATTAGTTGAGACATTTTATGGAGATGTTTTTGGAGGTGGATTGAGTATTGAAAGTTTTTTTGGGTATTGGGGTGATAGATGGAGTGTGGTTGGGAAACCCATTTACTTTGATGTATTTTGGTCATAAGTAGTCAGTTGTGCTATGAACATTCAATCACATTGTGACATATTGATGTGAGGGGAACCATATAACAAAAATGGAGGCTAGAACTTAGAGTTTTGGGCCTCACTTGTGTGATTATTGTCTCATTAATATCCATAGGGTTCTTGTGGCGATGGTAGTTGACTAAGGGGTGGCCCCTATAACTTGGGTGGTTACACTGCAACCTATGAGGGGACATTCCATAATGTATATAGGATGGGGTTCTGACCTCCTACATAGTGAATCACGATGTGACACATAAGTTTCATGCTATAATAGGTCCTGAAAATCTAATCTCCAGGTCATAACCTCTTAGCTATTCTGCAGTACAACACTTTGGTTAGTTTTTTTGAAGGATTTGCCAAGTAATATACTTTTCACCATCCTCATTTTTTCAAGTGGGTGAAGGGAGGTCCATTGTTTTGCCTCCTTACCCTTATTACTATCTTCCCCCTATATTATGAGGAGAATTTATGGATGTATTCTGATTTTGTTTAAGATATATTATTCTCTTATTCTTTTTATTTTCATTTTCCTTTAATATCTCTATGATTTTGTGTAATTTAGACTTGGGTTTTTGTGATAATTTCACAAAATCATGGGGAAGTGCCCTCTATATTATGGCCCTTTTCCCCTTTATTTCTAGAGGAGGTTCATGGTGGATTAAAGCAATTGTATTCATATAGTTTCTATTACAGAAATATTCTTGATGATTTTTTAGTGAATATTCATCATAGGTTGAAATTGAATTAATAATTATAATATGTCAAAAAAATTAATTTTCTATTTTTTGTGAGATATATTCTCTTGTATTGGTATGATCTCAGAAGAGGAATTTATGGACCTATCCTAAGATGGACATAGAATAACAAGGATTATAATTTTTTATTCTATGTTAAAGAACCTTAAAATACTAAATCATATTCTTATTTATGCGTTGGTTTTTATGACTACATGTTTTTATAGGACGAATTGTTAGGATAACGAGTAAGACAATCCCATAAAAAGATATATAGTGTCATTTAGAATTATTGAGCTGGTTATGTTATCATTATCCTTGGGATAAGTGTGTTTTCCTATAGATCATGTAGTTAGGGGTCAAAGGTACTTGGTGAGATTTTGAGAGGTCTGGGAGGAGTCTCAAGGTTAGGATGAGTTGTAAGTAGATGAGTTTGGACTGCCTATGTCAATATGGGTAGTAATTAGAGGCTTATCACATAGTATGATGAGGGAAAAATATATATGTCTCATTCTTGATGGGAATATCTTCTTAAATATTGATTTGACATAATGACCGTGCTTTTCTTACATTAGTATTATATAATCTAGACGAAATTGAACATAAAATAATTGAACAAAAAGGGTCCAATGGATTAGTTTCTTGGAAAAATTAGCTATATATGTAAAATTTACCAAAAAAATATTAACATTTATTTAATTCCATCTTCTCTATCTTCTGATTGGCCCTTGAATTATCTTTAGTATATGTAATCACAAGAGGATATACATCAAATAAGGGTGACATAAAATCATTGTAAGAAGATAAATAAGAACATATAACAATATTACATGGGGTGAGCATACCCATACCACATAAATAGGATCATAATCATGGTATTAATCATTAAGAAAAGTCTTAGAATGTGGAAATACAGAAAAATGAATCATTATGTCTTAGTTTTCAACAACCACACATAGTTGTTAAAAGACATATAATCATGTTCACACATATTTTAATATATATCAGGAGTTTCTTCATATTAACCAATGCATTGGAGTGCAATATAATCTAGGTGCGCCCTTCACATCATAACATTTACATTGCGTGATATAATTTCAGGTGCACCTTTCAGATGACAACATTTACATTATCAATCATGCCACATAGAATATATATAAATAATGAATATATAATAACCCATGTAAAGGATTGGGTTCAATTTAATAAGGATAAATTCATAAAATTGGGTTCCCAAATGAAATAGGTAATATCATACTTGATATAAGAATCATCAAACTTGAGTGAACGAAACATTCTTGAGAAGTAAAAGTAGTGTTTTATAAAGAAGAGTTCTTTTGGAAATAATTATGTTTGTATTAATCTCAAGTTGAAAACATGTATATAACTAGAATGGAAATATAATTATGAAGAAATAATTCTTAATTAATAAACATACTGAAAATGTTGTAAAAGATATAAAACCCAAAAAATAGAGTCGGGTTTGAGAAATCCCCTTACCTTGAGTTTGAATGCTTTATTCACTTTAATTTCCTAAATTGTCACAAAAAATTAATTAATTAATAGTTAAAAAAACATTAATACCTGAAATTTTTTATTTATGGTTTTATTAAGTTCATTTATGGTCCTTTAGATGTGTTTTAGACTTTAATTTCATCATTCGAGAGCATTTGTTTTCTTAGTTTTTACTATTGGTTAACTTGTATTCATGAATGGAAGTTCATGTAAAATGAGGTTAAATATAAAGAATTGTTATAAAATGGAATTAATGATATTTCATATGATTAAATGATCGTAAAAATAATTTTCTTATATACTACCATGATGAATCATTTGATAAAAGTTAATGATGATCATTTTCGGTTAATTTTGGCGGTTGTTAAATCACAATGAACATGTTTTGTTTTATCATTTAGTATTATTTATAAATATTAGTTTCCGAACATAAATAGGGTTCTATTATAAAAATTAAACTAATTTTCAAACCATTTAATGTTTTTATTAAAATCTATGAAGGCGATTAATGAAAATAAAAGTGTGTCGCCCACGATGTCGGTTAATTGAAATATCACAGTCAATGATTTCATTTTTATAATAATAGAGTGAGAGGGAGAAGTTTAATGATGTATTTTCCATTAAAATGATATAATTATTGTTTAGAAAATATTATGGAGTCATAATTTTATTGGGATGAAGGTAGGATAGGAGAAAAGAGGAAAATAAATGAAATTAAAAAATAAATAAAAGAAAAATGAAGAGTATTTTACCTCTGGGATTTATCATCTTTGAGAACTACCTTAATGAAAAGGGTTTGGACTTTTGATGAAAAAAATAGATCCTAGACGTGGGTATCGGTCTAGGGAAGGGTATTGGGTAGAATATAGGCGAGTCTCATATCTTGAGATGTGCGAGGAGAATATGGTGTGAGGTGTGATTTTTATAGTGGAGGAGAGGGGTGTTTTCTCATTATTTAATTAATTAGAATATTATTTTTTTCAAGACAAGAAATAGTGTTTATTAATGAGAATAAATATAGTAATTAGATCATTTGAGTTCGAGATAATGGGATTACATCATCACTACATCACCTATGACTCCATAATTCAAGTATTTAGCTTTTATCGTAAATTATCATATTTTACTATTCATAAAAAATTCATGTATTTTTGGAAAATACAAAAAATTCACCCTAACCATTTTTAAATGTGTAGAAATAAAAAATGAAATACATTTTATGGAAATAATTTTTTAAATATTTTTAATTTAATTATTAATTAAAATCATAATTAACATGGAAAATATAAATTCTAAAATTTTAAGTGATTTTTTAACACATTAAAAAATTAATTATGTTACCATAAAATAATCTTAAAATTATAAAACATAAAAATATCCATTTATGAATAAATTTTATTAAAATAAATTTTCTTTTAAATTATTAAATTAATTATAAAATTGTAATTAAATATTTATGACCTATAAAAATACCAACACTTAATAAAAAATGTTTAAAATATATACTAACAAAATATATGATATAATTGTATCATATTTGCAATTATAAGATTCCAAAATTTTAGTTATACATTCATGGGTTAGGTTACTATTCATTTGGCTTCTTTACCATTAATAAGGGTAATATTACAATTCCATAGGTCAAGTTACTATTTCCTTAGTATTGGTTTCTTAAACTCTAGAAATACATCTTATTTGATCAAATCAACATTTATAAAGTTTGTATTATGGTCCATAAGTGATAATATATGATTTATACTATATAAAATTACTATAAAAAGGGATAAATTATATTGATAAATGTTTGGGTTGTTACATTCATCCCCCATTATGAAATGTTTCCCACGAAATTCCTTTTTACATAAACAGGTTTGGGTACTTATCAATCATTAACTCCTCTGATTCCCAAGTTTCTTCTTCATTGTTATGGTTAATCTAAAATATATTGACAACTCGGGTTGTTTTGTTGCATAGAACCATATATCTCTAATCCTGAATTTTTTTGGCTGCTTCTCATTAGAGATATCATATTACAGTTGTACCACCTCTGAGTTTATTTAATGGGAAGGATGTAGTATGTACTTCCTCAGGAGTGATACATGAAACACATCATGAACATGATCCTTAGTCAGTGGAAATAAAAGATGACATGCCACATCTCATATGCGATCATGGATTTAAAAGGGCTAATGAACCATGGGCATAACTTCCCTTTATTTACAAACAACAAGACTCTCTTATGTGGTGATATTCGAAGGAAAATATTATCTCCAACATTGAACTCCATGTTCTTTCAATGATTATCAGCATAGCTCTTTTTTAGAATTTGAGAAGATTTGATATACCGATGGATGGATTGAACCTTCACCATAATCTCTTACACAAGATTAGGTCCACGTATATTTCTCTCTCCAACTTCATCCCTCAATGTTGGAGTTATACATTACATTCCATACAGATCTTTATATGGTGGCTTCTGAATACTTGTGTGGATGATATTGTTGTATGAGAACTCAACCAATGAGAGATGCTGATCCCATCAAGCATTGAATTCTAAAGAGCAGACTCTTATAATATCATTGAGTATATGAATAGTCCTTCTATATTGGCCATCAGTATGGGGGTGATAGGCTTTGATGAAATTCAATTTATTACTAAAGCCATGCTGAAGACTCCTTCATAATTTAGATGTGAACCTAGGATCATGATCAGAGACAATAAAGAGTGGAAATCTAGGAAGTCTCACCATTTCCTTCAAATTTATCTTAGCATGTTTTTTATGTGAGTGATCTTCAAGAATAAGGTTAATGTTGGCGTCCTTTGTTATAAGGTCCACAATAACCCTTATCATATTATTTCCTTTGGGTGTCTTTGAGAGACTTGTGGAAAAGTCCATAGTGACATTATCTCATTTTCTAATGGTTATAATCAATGGTTGCATCATCCCTTTTAAATTTTTCGTCTCTGAATTTTAATGCTCACAGATAAAGAACCTTGAGATATACTCAGCAATCTCCTTATTCATGTTGTCCCACTAGAATTGTTCTCGATGATCATGGTACTCCGAATATGGATATTGAAAGTAGATCAATGTGAATTATCTAATATATCCTTCTTTATCAATGGTGATGAAGGAACACAATTTATTATTCAAAACCAAATTTCTCCATCATCATTGATATAGAACTATTTCAGCTTCCCTTCATTTACTACATTCACCATATTTTGGAACTCTGAATCATCTCTTTGGGCCTCTTTAATTTTCTATTAGATATATGGTTATGAAATCATTTGGGAAAGGTAGGATGTATTACCTACCATTATGATTAAACAATATATACTTTTAATATCCTTGATGATAGGTTCGTTCTCAATCCAGAACATGGATAGTGTAGCTGGTTAATTTATGCTAACAGCATTAGCTAACTTATTTGCCTTGCTAGGATAATAGTGAGTAGAGAAATCATAGTCTTTTATCTGCTCTAACCATCTACTTTGAAGCATTTTGAGCTCTTTTTGTGTGAATATATACTTTAGGTTCTTGTGATCGGTATATATATCACACTTCTCACCATGGAGGTAGTGCCACCAGATTTTAACGGCACAAATCACAACTTCTATCCCTAGATCATGCATTGGGTTGTTCTACTCATGGATCATCAAAATTCATCAGTCATAGGCCATAAAATTATCATTTTTCAGTAGTATACAACCCATTACAATATTTTAATTATCACTGTCTATCACAAAATATTTTCCACTTCTCAGTAATGTGAGTACAGTTGTAGTGATTAGCCTTCTCTTTATCTCCTTGAAGATTTCCTCTCATTCATCCATCATGACATACATTACCCTTTTCCATATTAACATAGTAAGAGGGATTGATAATCATGAGTGATTTCTCACAAAATGTTGGTATTACCTTACCATGTGAATAAAACTAAAGATTTCAGTGACACTGGAGGGTTTAGGTCATTCCTCATTTGCCTTTGTTTTTGAAGGGCCTATAGAAATATGCTAACTTGTGATCAAATGTAACTAGAATGTGACTTGAAGAATCCATAGGTTACTCTTGATGAACATGGTGTACAAATTATCCATCCTTAATGTCACCAACAGAATCATTAGATATTTTTCAGGTTCCTCCTTTCTCTTAGATTAGATGATAATATCATCCATAAAAACTAAAAAATATTATCGATGTAATATATAAAGACTATATTAATCAAATACAAGAATATTTCTGGGGAATTAGTAAGTCCGAAGGGCATCACCAGAAACTCATAGTGCCCACACATTGTATGGATGTAAATATTCTAAATATCTTCCTTCTTCACCATTATCTGATGATATCCAAAATGAAGATCAACCTTTGAGAAGTAATGATATCTTTAAAATTTATCGAATAATTCATAAATCCTTGGAATATGATACCTATTCTTTTTGGTGATCTTATTGAGTTCTCAATAATCGATATCAAACTGAATTGTTCTGTCCTTCTTCTTGACAAATAGCACTGGAACACCCCATGGTGATGCACTAGGTCATGTGAACCCTTTATCCAAATGTTCTTAAAAAATCTTCTTTAACTCCTCCTATTCGATAGGGGACATCCTATAGGAAAATTTTGAGATAGGAGTATCTTGGGGTATGATTTCTATTGATAAATCTACCTCACGATCTAAGGGATTTCCGGGTAACTCTTTATGAAATATATCACTGTATTCCATCACAATGGGAATTTTTCCTAGGTTGATACCTTCCATTGACTCAACCATTTGAGTGAGGTATGAGCCTTAATAGGGAATAAACACCAACACAATTGAAGTAAATTCAATATGAGATTCATAATATTCCTTGAATTTTTAGAGGATCATGGGATGGTTTAGAATATTGAAAGATATTTACTTTTTCTAATATATGATATTTCCTCTATATAAATAGAGCCAATCCATCACTAGTATAGTGTCGAATTACACCAAGGTAAGTATTACGAAATTAGTTAGAAGAATATTCACACTTATGCCAACATGAGACGATTCCAAAACATGGGTTGAAATTATTGAACTCCTAGTTGTTTTTATAGATATCTATAATTCAAGGTTTTGGGGCTACAATTGAACAATTATAGGAAACTGGGAAGGTATAAAAGAATGCATATACCTAAAATAATATAACTATTTTACCATTACTGAGAAAAAATGAAGTGTACCTTATGAAAATTCATTCTCTTTCTCCACTTCCGTAGTATAGATTAAATAATCCCCCATTTTCTCTACTATCTTTAGTGGATAATGATGAAGATTACCCTTGATAACTCGAGTTTTAGTGCATTATCTTACACAGTGCTCTTGCTACTTATAGTATTAGCATTGGAGCATGGGTGCTGCTCTCCTTTCCTCCACTACATTTTCCTTTTTAATTATGTATTTTAAATATTAATGATATTGGTGTCCTTTTATCCTACAGTTGAAGCATTTCCCTATCCCTTTTAAGAAGTTCCCATGAAGTGGTTTACCACATTTTTGAAATGTGGGAGGTTGAGTTTTCATTACAACTTTCACATGAGATCCTATAGCTTGAAACTCCATCATTTATTTAATTTCACTATATCCATGCACCATTCTATAAACTCCATCTACACTCTGAGAACACATCAAACAACTTCTTCATGACCCCAAATGTCTCAAATTGCAATATCATTTCAAAGGTGTGGTTTTAAAATACTAAATAATATATCAATTTCTCTATCATTGTTGATAAAAAACCTGAATTGTATAATGAAAGCCTTGTGAAATTTTCTTCATAGTCCATTACATATTATGCATACATTTTCATCATTGTTATAAAATATTCCTTTATCTTTCTATGATTAGTTAGATTGAAACACTTCTGGTGAAACATTATCTTAAATTCATCCCACTCAATATCTTCAAGTTTTTCCCTTGGCTTGGTTTTCTTAATCAATGCCAACTATTGGTAAGCTTATCCATGAAGATGATAAATACCTATAGTCACATTCTCCATCTCATAATAGTGAAGCACATAAGAAAATATTCTCCATTGAGTTGAACCACTATTCCATGAATAGTATATAGAAAGATCTATTAGACATTGGTTTCCATTTCCACATAAAACACTCGATTTCTAGTTACTCCATATTAGATGAAGGAATACATTCCAAATTATTCAGGTTATAATTCATAACCTAAGACAATTGGGTAATTATCACCCTGAAATTTTAACTCCACCTCCAAAAGCATTGCGGATTTCATTCAGGAAATCATTAAATTATCCCTCACATGGTCTATTGGCTTGGTTTCTCCTAGTTTACACCATTTTCTAAAATAGAAACGATTATAACAAAACATAAGTGAACACATCATGAATAAATAATATAATCCTATATGCATTTAATTCTAAACAAATATCTTGTGGGATGCCTAATTTTATTATTTTATAAAACAAATATTCTTGGGTGCTTACTTATACTTAGTCTCGTACTAAGGTTTTTCACTAAGGTTCCCTAATCCTAATTGTAAAATTAACTAAATCTTCCAAAGATACCAACTATAGTGACACTTATTTTATTTCATGAATATTACATCATTTAATAGATAATCAATATGAAATAATTACAAATGAGGATCCAAAGGTCTAGTGCCTTGGAAAAAATAAGACCACACATAACAGTTAAAAAATAAAACATCAACATTTATTTAATTCATTCTTCTATAGATTCTTATTGGACATTCAATTCTACTTAGTACATGTAATCAGCTAAGGTTATAAATCAAAAATGGATGATCCAAAAATAAAGTAAGAGGAGAGATAATAACATGTAACAATATAACATGTGGTGAGAATAATCCAAACATTTACATAGAATCATAATCATGATAGGAATCATTAAGAAATGTCCTGGAATGTGGTAATGCATAAAAATGAAACATCACGTCTTAGTGGTCCACTACCAAACATAGTAGTGAAAAAATATAGAATCATGTTCATAAATATTTCAAATTTTCTATTGAGGCTATTCACATTACCCAATGGATTGGATATATAATTTAGAGCACACCCATCACATCGTTATATTTCTTTTGTGCTATATAATTCTGGGAGCACCAATCACATAAAAACATTTACATTATCAGGCATTTCGTAAAGAATATATATCAATATTGAACATATAATAACCCATGTAAAGTAATGGGTTTTATTTTATAATCATAAATTCATAAAATTTACATTCCCAAATTAAATTGGGAATAACACAATTGATATAGGAATCATCATCCTTGAGGGAAGGAATCAATCTTGAGAAGTAATAGGTGTGTTTTTTTAAAAGAAGTGTTACTTTAAAAGATATCTTGTTTGTCATAAACTCAAGTAGAAAACTTTTATATCTCAGAAAAGGTAATATAATTATGAATAAATTATTTTTAAGTAATAAACATACCTAAAATGTGATGAAATATGGAGAACACAAATAAAGAGTGTTGGGTTCGAGAGATCCACTTACCTTGAGTTTGAATGATTTCTTAACTTTAATGTACTGTATAATTACATTATATTCATTAATTAAAAAATAAAAAGAACTTATACATGATTTTGATGAATTATTGTTCTTTTAATAAAATTAATGAGCCTCTAAATTAGTTATAGAGTTTAATTCCATTTTTCGGGAGCATTTATTTTCTTAGTTTTCACGATCGGTTCACATGTATTCATGAATTGATGTTCTTGTAAAATGAGGTTAAATATCTAGAATTGTAATTAAATTTAATTAACTATATTATATAAGTTTAAATGATAATATTTATAATTTGGTTATATACCTCTAGGATGGATCATTAGATAAATGTTAACGATGATCGTTTTAGTTTAATTTTGGAGGTTTTTCGATCACAACAAACTCGTTTTGATTTTTCATATAGTATTATGTAAAAATATTAGTTCTAGAAGATAAATAGGGTTGAATATTAAAAATTATCATCGGTTTTATATCATTTAATGGTTTTATTATCACCTTTGAAGGCGTTTAAGGATAGTAAAAGCGCATCACCAAAATGTTTTTAAATTGACACATCATGGGAAACAATTTCATTTTTATAATAAAAGAGTGAGAGGGATGATTATAATGATGGATATTTAATTAACAAGTTATAATTACATTATATAAAATATAACGGAGTTGTCATTCCATTTGGGTGAAGGTTTGTTAGCATAATTGAAGAAAATAAATGAAAATGAAAAGGAATTAAAAGTAAAAGGAATATTATTTTACCACATGGATTTATCCTCCTTGAAAACACCAATTGGGATATTGTTTTGGTACATTGATTTGAAGAAGAGCTACTGGAAGTGGAGGAGGTACTATATAAGAGTATTGGTCGAAATATAGGCAAGGTTAGACTCTTAAAAAGTGTTAGGAGAAAAGGGAGTGAGAGGTGATATTTATATTGGTGGAGTGTAGTGTTTTCTCATTATTTAATTCATTAGTTTATTATTTTTCTTATGAAAAGAAATATAATTTCTTATAGAGAATAAATAAAGTAATTAGATCATGTGAGTTCAATATAATGGGATTAAAACATCACTACATCTACAATGACTCCATAATTCATGTATTTAACATTTATCATAAATTGTCGTTTTTTACTATTAATAAAAATTCAAGTATGTCAGAAAAATCCCAAAAATTCACCTAAACCATTTTTCAATATGATGAATTAAAAATGTAACTATATTTTATGAAAATAATTTTCTAAATTTTATTAATTTAATTTTTAATTAAAATAATTATTTACATGGAAAATACATATTTTAAAAATATTAATATTTTTGTAACACTTTTAGAAATTACTTGAGGTCACAAAAAATTATCTTGAAATCATAAGACCTAAAAATATTAATTTATGAATACATTTTAGGAAAATAAATTTTCGTTAAAATTATTATATTAATCATTATATTTTTATTAAATCTTAACGACTTATAAAAATACCAAAACATAATTATTAACTTTTAAACTATTTACTTAGTTATACTATTATATAATTATATCACATTTTCACGTATATGATGCCAATTTTTTATAAGGTTTGGATTGGACTATAAAGTCTATCATCCGTAAGAACCTTTATTTCATGAAAACGACAATTATTTTCATGAACAATATTCTATATGACATTGTGATGATGAGAAGAGATCATGATTGGCCTAGAGGACCCAGTAGAGTCTCTAAAGACTAAGAGGATAATGCAATTATTATTGAGATATGGTTCTTGTGTGACCATAATAGTCTTTAAGATATGGTATTATTAGTCTAATGTACATTGAAACATGTTTTCAGATGAGGGGTTAAGTCTTGAGTGATTAGTGCCCTATTGTTGAGAAAGTGAGAAATGTTATGGGAATTGTACCTTATTTTTGTTTCATGCATGTTCTTCAATTTGTGAAAAATCATAATTTGTATAAAAATAGGTCCTGAGACCTGGAATCACCTTGAAATAGATGGTGTCTCATTAGAACCAATCCTGAGTGAAAGGGTATTTGTTAATATGTGGTGTTTCTCTTGAGTTAGAGGGTGCTAGAGTGGACCACCTTGATTGATAGAGTATTGATCCACTTGTTATTGTTAGTCCTTACACTAGGTGGGAGGGTTGTGTTGACGATTTTTGGTAATTCTGTATGTGATATGGTATTGGTAGTGTTCAACCCGAGTGAGAGGGAATCAGTCCAACTATGATTGGTAGACCCACATAAGTTGAGTGGAATGGTTAGGTTGTGACCCCATAATGAGTGAGAGTCTGGTGGTGGTAATTCTTGATATCCCCATATTAATAAAGGTTAGTAATGATAATCAATGAGATTCCTCCTTGAGTGATATGTGAGGGTTCAAGAATTAAATATAAAAACCCACCCTCTATCTTTGGGAAGTTGTTGGGACTCAGTGATACCCTTCCTAGAGTCTTTGATTACGTGTTAGATTGTATGGCATGCGGTGACTGGATTTCACTGTAGGTAGAAGCATGTATGTTTAGGTATCTGGTGGATTATTTACCACATTATTACCCTATTAACATAATGTCACAGTGTCTTGGTTATCACATGATGTTCTACGACATTTGTGTGAGCATGATTATTTATGTTATTTATTTTCCACATGAATTCATGTATATTAAGGATTATATTATTTGAAATTGGAAAGACCCTACTAATATATATTTATCACACCATTGAAATTAAGTCGTATTCATGTGATGACCATATGTTTTCATTATTGTTCTTAGCATAGGTAGGGTAGTGGATTGGTATGGGGTAACATGATGGGATTAAAGACTAGGTTATGGTGAGGATCAGTGATGAAAGTAGAGCATATTTTGCATTTTTTATTTTTTTTATTTATATATGTGATCAACAAAGTGGATGATCAATTGATTTATAGATTTATACTTTTGAATTTGTCTTTTGTTATAACAAGATTCATGTTAATTAATTATTGTATACTCTGATTATTTTTTTGGATCTTTTTTTGTAATTTATACTATTTTATAACATTTATTCCATTGAATATTCTCCCAATTTATGATTTAGGGATTATTTTCTTATTATTAACCTTTTATATATATATACACACATTAGTTCATGTCATGTAACTTATACGCACAATGATGAGTGGTATAGGTCTAGGGTTTGACACCACAAACACCATTCCTACGCTAACTATAAATAACTAATCTAATGTGAATACCCACCCACTATGGATATCTAAATAACATACACACATAATTGAAATTATATACACTAAAGTAGTAATATTAAGAAAACTACCACTTTTTTATTTCTATTGATTAACGCACCCCAAATATGATATTTATAATATAAATTGAATAATTTATTATTAATTTTTTTATAGAAAAATAATTTTTTTAAATATCCATTCAAAATTATTTTCCTTTTTGATTTTTTTCAAACCCATTTCCATTTTAAACCCCATTTTCTATTCACAAGAGCTCAAGAACATGTCCATTAAAATAATGTGCCACATTTAATTCAAATACAAACACCACTTAAAAATTCTTGATAAGAGTAGAAAAATAAATTATATCTGATAAAATCGTACTCTATAAATAAATTCAAATGTAACATAAGTGAAATATTTTTAATCCTATAGATTTTTTAATTTTGACTTAAAATTTGTAAGAATTTTTCATACACAAGTTTAATGTCTATCCAGAGTTCTACGCATCCCTATATTTATTTAATATTCTAAAAAACCATATTAAAAAAATTCCAAATAGTGGGAAAATACTATTTAGAACACCTCAGGCTTGGCTTATCAAAATAGTAACTAAGATGGGGAAACTGTGAGACCTAAGGAATCAGTCCCAAAAAAATAGAGGATTCATAAAAACAATGAGGGTCTACTAACAATTTTTGGGAGAATTTATTCTTGATATCATAAGCATAAAATTATACATAAATAATGAAAACAAAACCTATGTCAAAAAATCAAAATACAGAAATTGAAATAAAATAAATGACCATCCATGAAAGAAAATATAGTTGAATGAAATAATAGATTTAACTAATATATAAAATAACACATACATATAAAATAATGATATCTTGTTGGGATGATCATATATAAATTTATAAATTGTGAAAAAATACACAATTAGGCCCATATAAAAAATCCTTAGCCTTCTATCAACCCTATCTTAGAAATATGATCTATCTAGTCTACTATAATATATTTTATATCATGTGTTAGACCCATATATTAGATGTAATATATGTGTATCCACTAATGTAAGAATGATTAATTTTAATATGAAACATAATAAAAAATTCCAATTGGCCCCCCTGATATACTCATTAATATATCAGGTGATTTTATTCATGATAAAAAATAATGTAATAACACTCATCATACATGAAGTATAGTTAGGCCGTCATTTTCTAACCAGGATACCACAACATGCAATCCTACATACTTTGAAAAATGCTGGAGAACATGAATTTTATACAAAAAATGGACCTAGGTGTTTTTATATTATATTTATGATGTAATTTTAAAGTGCTCAACTCATTTACATCCCCTTAAAGTGAATATATTCATTCAATAATTACTATCAGAATTCCACAACTCACTATCACCCCCTAGAAGTGATTTTGGTCCCTATATAATAATTGTGTGAAAGTATTGGGTCACTTATATCTCCTAGAAGTTAATATGGACTCTATATGATGACTAAGTGAATGACCTGGATCACTTTTATCTCATAGAGTACAATCCAGTATCCATATGAAGATGGTATACATGATCTGACTCACTGACATCCCCCAGATTTTGAATAACTATGGAATGAAATGTGTTTCCTCACAAGAACATTTCACGAAAATAATTCAAGTTAAAAAATAAGAACACATAGAATACATCGCTAAATTCCTAGGTTCCAGGTAGTGTGTAATCTTTATCTAGAATTCCACTAGTAGAAAACACAAAATTACTTCCCTATATCAACAAACATAACTAGATTAGCCATACCAGACATCACCCACCACAAAAAACATAACCCCTTGAAAACCCATTAGGCTATAATCCAAATCCAAAAAATAAACCCAAATAATTATACATAAACTAGATTGTCTCATAAGTTAAACCATAACAGCATATTTTCAAGAAAATATGTTGAATTATTACCTATTCTATTTGTATACCAAAATCACCCCAAGGGAATTATAAAGATTATAGGTCTTTCCAAAAAAACAAACAAACCGTGCACTTATAATTTAAGTTACTTATACTCTAACCTATCATTTCAAACTACAATAAGGTAGATCCCTCAATGTTCTTTTACAGCCATATAAGACTTCTTTATTTAAGGCCTATCACTTAATAAACCAATTGAATCTTTTATAGTGGGACATATAGCCCAAATTCATATTCTCTCATTTAAAATTTTGTAATACATAATGGATAGAACCATTATATAACATCAACAAAACCAATCAATAGGTATAATGGATGAATCATTTCTAAGATATCTAATTAACTCCTATAGGACACAATTTCCCTAATAATATACCATGAATCCTATTATTGTTGATGATTAAAACAATAAAAAATACCCAAAATCACATAATGGTTGATTGTAATACCTCTAAACAACATTAACTTCATTAATTTAATAATACATATGGAAAATATCTCACTAAACCAATATATATAGGCCTACCCACAATTAAACACTTTAACTAACCCAAAAAACTATCCTCTACAACTCATAATATATTTATAATATGAGGAATCATTCAAGGATAATTATAAATAAGTATATTTTATTTCCTTTGGATACCTGCCCTGTTTCATATCTTAAAATCATTAAACCTAAAGTGGAATATCTAATCCAGTCATGGGATTCATTATCTAAAGTATTTTGTTTATTCATAGAACCTTTGTTCCCAAACTCATCACCATGAAATAAATCATAAATAACTAAGAAAAAATACATAATAAACATAATATATAGATTAATATTAAATAGAATACCTAACTTGTTATTATTAGTTTTAACATATTCAGAATCATTATATTATTTGTTACCGTCCACATAAAATTGAATAACTAAAAAAATACCTAAATTATGGGTTTTCAATTGAATACTTGTGAAATTAATGAAATAATGAGAGGAATAAAATATCTTACCACATACTATTTTATAAGAGTTTATAAATGTATCATTAATTAGGAGAGAGATAGATATCTTTGATATGAGATAAGTGAGGAAACAAAAAAGTATAAGATAAAAAGGATATGAGGGTGATATTTGGTTGGTCCATGTAGAAAAATGGTATGAGGGTTGTAGTTTAGAATTTTTTTCTTAAAATTATTTTATACAAAAATTTTAAAAATGTGTAGAAGTCCATTAGAATACAGAAATCATTCCATTGGGAATTTGGTACCATAATTGTGTCTATAATTCAACTTCCAACCACTATAAACATCCTAGAGAACCCTAAAATTCATCCAGTGGGGTGCAGTTACTTAATATTTATCATGTCTTTATTTATGAAATCAAAATAAATCATCCCATGCCCCTTTTTGCAACTCCATAACCATAATATCAGAAAATTTATTCTACAATACATGTCCAAAATCCCCTCTTACAATTTATTTTCAAAACCTGAAATTATCACCATATCTAATACTTTTAATGAATATTATAATTCTCAATTCCCAAAACTATAATGGGTTTATAAATTTAAAGTGTTATTTCATTATTTAAACCATCATATCTAAATTTTCCTTTTTTATAAATCATAGTTTCTATTTTGTGAAAAAAAATTATGTAATTAATCAAGCAAGATTTTCTCATGGTTTTATATTTATATTGTGTATTTTTAACCCAAATATGTGAATACTATGGTCTCTATAATTTAAAAATGTATTTATCGCATAATTATTTGAATGGGGTTTTCAATAGTACATCATCATGTTTTGAATAAACTACTCCTTTTATAATTTACTCAATATTCTCACATTATGGGGATGATAACTTGGCATAGTAGGTGGAATCAAAGTATTTTGTTTTGCCTAATAATATTTAAATTTTAATGTTTTTATAATTATAATAATTTTGAGTATTCTCAGTGACAGTATTATTTATTCATATTTTATATCATAAAATTTTAATTGTTATTATCATATACACATTTATGAAATTGTGGTGGTTATGGATGAATGGAATGTGTATCTAGAAATAAAGTAATGTCAAAAAATTCAATGGGAATAGTTTCCTATTATTGAACATGAATATATAAGTGTTCCTATGAATGAAAAAGATCCATTTAAAAAATAAAAATGGGCGTTATGGAAATTATGTGAAAAAACAGGGATAAAAATTCAATTTTGATGGATGTTTTAGATGGGGTCTTGTTGTGAATAAAAAATTTGGGAAAGAAAATATAGGATAGGATAAATTTTTTTTATAAGGACAAGTCTGTATGTAATATTATATTTCAGAAGATAAAATTATGTAATCATAGAATTGTTATGTAATCATTGATTAATATGTATTTAAACAGTATACATACTTTATTCACCTAAGTCACTTAATCGTGTCAAAAAAATAGTGATATTGGACTTCTAAAAATTTTGGTTAATTCTTTTATACATTTTTTTATGAACTCATCATTAAACATAGACATTATATATATATACTTTGATATTAAATGATGTTGGTGTTATGGTTCCTTAAAAATAATTTATCCTTAAAAAAATGTATATCATTTCACACCAATTAGAGAAACTATCAATGGGTAGGTTAATAATAATTTAACATTTATTGAGTTAGATATAGAATCATAAAAAAGTTTATTTAGGTAGAATGAATTATTTTCACATAATTTAGTTAAGGAATCAATGTTCCCTTGAAGAATGAGTTTTGGAACCAAAATGTAAATGAAATGATCTCTAAATGATATATGGAGATTAATTATAACGATGAATACATATCAGCTAGTGAATTTAAAAAATATATTTATTTTGATAAAATCTCAATGAGGTATGGATAATTGACTCAGTAGTGACAAAACATGTGATGTTTTTAATTTAATATTATGATCTATAAGAATCCATCTTAGAAGGAGGTTGTTTAATGGGAAATGATTATAACTTGAATGTTAACAATGATAATAATACCTAATTGAATACATATGATAGTTTGATATAAAATTTACAAATAAAATATTATTTTAAGGAATTGATGAAGAATATATTTTATTTAAGATAATGAAATAAAATTCGATGAAAACACTTTCTAGGAAAATGGATTATTAAATTTAAGAAATAAATTTTAACAATTATAAATGGTGAGACTGTATAAAATAACTTTTAAATGATCCTAGGAAAAATTTTATTTAGTTGGAGATAGTTTTCCACATTAACCACCATAATATAATCATTGATAAACTTTTGGAATAAAACAATTGTGGATATTTCATAATACATATTTAATATTATCATTTTGAATAAGTTAATCTATAGGATTATAATGATATATTTACCCTTATTTGAATATATTTTTTTATAATCAAGTAACACAAGTTGAAGTTTACAATTACAACATCAAGAATAAATGAGATATTTAACTTGGATTATTTTTACATTTCTAAAAAAGAACTTTTTCTATCGATGTATAAAGAAATATATTATCAATCATTAATGAATATTATAGATGATAAATGGTGTAGAATATAAATTAATATGAATATGAATTATTAAAAAAATAATAGTGTAGAAGGGACATGAATATAAAAAGGAGATATATTGTTTAAGGATTAAAAAAGTTCAAAATTATACAAGTGATGAGTCTCATATTTTTTGTCAATGAGAAAGCATCAATAGAAAATTTACTGTGTCATAATATTTTTAAAATAATATATTGATATAGTAGATAAGAAACCTATTAGAAAATTGAAGTAGTGGTCAATAAATTCTATTTATAAGTGAAGACATCAATAGGATATTTGGTTAATTAAACTCTTTCAGTGGTGATTGATACGAAATCACCGATATAGATTTGGACTAATAACCACTAATTATTTTTGGTTAAAGAGATTCATAATTAAAATATATACATTATTTAAAGTCCTGTAAAGATTATTGTTTGATAATATCTCTATGAAATTTATATTTTTTGGGCATGATGGTGGTGAGAAGAGGAATCATTCAAGGGATTCAAATATTCCAAAAATTATTGTCAATAGGGACATAAGTTTTTTCATAGTACAAGGTAAAGATAAATATAAATTAGGATAATTAGAAATAGAATATTTAAACTAATATAATAAAGGTGGAGGATGAACCAAAAGAACCCATTTCTTCTAAAGAATTACTTGAAAATAATGATAAAAAACTAGTTAAGTCTATACTGTGAAGGTCAAATTAGGAAAAATGAGAACCCATATAGAATTAATATTATGAATCTATGGAAAATAATATGTATTTATTAATAATATATAGTGGAGATAAATAATCATTTATAAAGGTGACACAATGTGGAGACATATCATTACGTATAGAGGTGATGAATGATAAAGTTGAAAAATTTAAAGATCGATATGACTTGGAATATTATTTCATTACCTTAAATAAGGGAATAATTTTTCAGATGGATCATTGGAATAATAATATTCATGATTACTAACCAGATTGTATGATCAAAATTTTGGTATTTATTTTAGTGAATTACATTCTCTTATGTTTAGTATTATTAAAGTATATATAGTTCTAGTGATTTATGTTACATATTATTCTTATATCTTGATGAACCATATGTAAAAATAAATTTTCTTCATGGTGGTCTTGAAGAGTAATTATTTATTAACTAAGTATAATATATTTTGAATAAATTATTGTAAAACATGGTTTTTACATTGGAAAAATATTAATATTATCTAAAATAGATACCATGATATTGGTATAATAGATTTCATTATTATATCATGAGTCTTGGATATAATTTAATTCATTTGAATACATGCACAAATTTTATAGGGTTTGAGTGAAATTAATTTTATCTTTTTACTATTACATATGGTTAAATGAAGGATTAGGGTTATAAAAAATATTTGTTAACCCAACTAGGTTAAATACCAATAGAGGGTATGAGTGTGAATCAGGGTATAATAGATTAAAAAAACTTTCCCTTTAGATCTTGTTTCTTAAGAAAAACAACATTCTCTACCTTTCCCATAGAAATGTATGATTATAAATGAAATAAAGGCCGAGACGCAATAATTTAACCTTGTTCACTTGCACTAGATTATGTATAAGGAGAAAACAATGGAAATGATCCTATTTACCAACTCTATTAAAGTTCACAACTATTACTATGTTTGGAGTAGACTTACTGTCTCTCCCTGTTTACAACCAATCACAATGTGAAATCTCACTACTCTTTCTACTGAAGTGATATTACTTCTCCTTCAAAATATACTTATTTTGATTAATAGAATAAATATATACACTATCATTGGTTAATAATTTTTTCTGCTTTCATCCACTTGCTGAATACCTCTTTAACTTAAATTTACTAGACAATCCTATACAGTTATGATATGATTTAATTTTGTGAAAACCCTCTTTTTAACCTTCATGAAACTTCCCAACTATTCACAATAATATCATCCTTTCATGATGTTCCCATATTTTTCAAATCTAACTTCTTTCAAAAATTCCATATAGCCTTTATGAAGCTCACTTCTTATAATAATTTCACTTAGCCTTCGTGATTCTCATAACATTTACGATGCTCACACATTTTATTAACTTAAATATCATTTATGAACTGCCGTTATACCCAAAAAAATTATATTATGAAAACCTACCTATAAGAAAAATACTTATCAATCTATCATTGAGAAATATGTTCATGAAAAACCTTTATGAAATTAGGTCCTTTGGATTTTTGTTAGGTATCTATTTCTCAAATGTAGGGATAGACACCTATTTATACATGTGGACTCCCTTTATATATTATTTCAACCTCACAGACAACTTTTCATGAATCTATACACACTTGTATGAAAATCATCATGTATCTATGAATCTTAAGGGATGTTTCAACTTTATGAAGATTCTCATAGACACATAGATTACTATCAACCCTTCGCACGCATCCCTCATCCATGAAGATACACACATTCACATAACAATGATCTTCTATAAAGAACCATACCTTCATGAAACATCAAAACATTATTAAATCCTATAATTTCAATTTTTAATGAGGAATTCGTGACAATAAATCTTTCACAGTACTTGAGTCATCCGCTAAATTCGGGACAGAAATTTATTTGAAAAAATTAGGAAACGATGCCACCATGTACACATAATTTTCTATACCACTTTTTGAGAATCCATTCTCTTTTATAATGGATATTTGTTAACATACCAGGTCAATAATCTATTTGGAAATCCACAAATGAACTCAGAAATCTACTTTGTCAACAATCAAAATAAACCCAAAACACTGCAAAGTTACCTTGAGAGGTGTTTCCCCAAAACTCACTCACTTTGGGTTTATTAACATCTCTTCATTATTTGATACATTTTTAAAGATTCTTCTATATTAAAACAAAATATAGTTATTGAAATTCCCAAATGAAATTAAATATTTACCCAATGCACACTCTAATCCCACATGATCCATGCCCGACATGAGAAATAAGAGTAACATGAAAAAACCATCAATATATCATTTTATTCTAGAAATAGTTAGATTCTTTCACCATGAACCCCATATTGCATGATATATAACCTTTGATCGAACATATTTAGTATCATATGATTTAAAATGCCCTTAAATCAATACTCCTAATATAATATTATCCCCAATCTTGATCAAGATATTTTCTATATATTTTTCAATAAAACCAAAGGTATCTCCTTTATGGATACAATATTTTAATGAATACATATCAATACATAATAGAAAACACACCATACCTTAAGGAGAGGGTGTCCCACATCCACAGTTTTTCATGTGAGGTAAGTCGATTGAACTCCATTATATAGTTTATGATGTAAAAATACTTCTTCATGTAAGGCCTTTAGAATTATATATAAAACCTATAGTTCTGCAATAACATAGTCAAACATCACAAGACAATGATCCACCTTCCCTTTCAGAAAATGATAATTTATTTCAATGTTTATTGTCCTTGGTCGATGTGATGGATTTACTATAATATTTATAGAACATGAATTATCTGAAGTGATTATGAAAATAGACTTTATTTTCACCCCCATATACTCAAGATCCTTCTTTATCAACATTAATTGTATGCATGCATGAGTGGCCACAATATATTCATCTTCTTCGATGCTAAATGAAATAAAACACTATTAATTGATTGGCTAAGAATTATAAAATACTTCAAGATATATTGCACCACATAAATTTTATTTTCAGTGACTTGTTGAATCGTCCTAATATGCCATTGTATATCCAAATTACTCTTGTTGATATTTTTATTGTACAAAAAACTAAAATCAAATGTGCCCTTGTTTACTCAAAGTATTTTTTAACTGAATGAATGTTAATTTAGATGGGATTTGTTTGATACTTGGATTCTTGGAATATAGAAAAAACAATACCAGGTCTTGTCACTGTCATGTAAAATAGGCTTCCAATGATGTGCCAGTATTTTGTGACATTAACCTACAGGCTTCATCATCGCATGATAGTTTTATCTAGGTGTCCACTAGAGTCATCATCTCTATGAAATTAATCACTCCAAATATTCTCAAAACCTCCTTGTAATTTTTGGATAATGAAATGAATATTCCATTTGTTTCTTGTGTCACCTATGAACCAATAGAAAGATCCGCTCACTAATCATTGTCATCTCATTCTCAATTTTCAAGAATCTTATCAACTGATTGCATTATAATTCATATTATCCACAAAATATTATGTCACTAACATACACCATCACCATTATCCTTTTGTTATTATCATTATTTACATAGATATTTTAATAAACTATACTAATACGAAAACTGATATTATACAAAAACTGATTAATCATTAAATATTATGATCTTAGTTCATTATTCAGTTTTTATAGTGCCTTCTATAGCGAAAAAATATGTTCTCATATTCATGAATTAGAAAACTATTAGGACAATTGATACAGAATTATTCTTCTTAAACCACTTTTAGAAATTATGAATTTTCATCCATATGAAAAACATAGAATTTCCTTTGTACTTCTATTTCTAAGAATATGGGAATATTTTTTAGCCTTTAATCTTGTGAAAATTCATCCTAATCATTGATTCCCTTGATTTTGGAGGTATCCCTTTCACACTAGTAAAATTTTTTTGAATCACTTTGCCATATTCATTCAACTAGTTGTGAAAGAACCATTTGGCCTTATTGACATTATTTTTTGTTCGACTCAAAAAAATATCCAATGTCTGAATCTTCTCAATTTGTTCAATATATTAAATATTATCCCATACCCAATTACCATCAATAAATATATATTGAAATAATTTATTATATACATAATATAAGAAGGTTTCATGATATAAATATTTATTCTCTATGTTTGAACTGGCACAATAGGGTCACTAATGATGTTTTGTTTGTCAGATTTTTCTCAAATATTTGACTTTTATGAAAATATATGTGTGAATTCCTTACATTCATTATCAATATATTCTTATGAATCAATTTTTTTTACTTCAACTACCCCTGATTTACATACCTCCTCATCAATGTCATCATAGAGATTATCATTTTTTTGTTAAATATTCTATTCATTCTCTATTATAGTGATATAATTTCTTTAGAATAATTATCCAAACCTATTATTAAATTATCTATATACTTTTTCTTGAATATAAAACTAAAATTTCTTTATCCATATGAGATTAAAATTTCCCATGGTTCTCTTCATTGAGAATAAATCACTCACTTCCGAAGATTCTAATGTATTTTAATTTCAGTTTCTTCCCATAATATAGCTTGTACAAAGTCATTTATTCCTTTAGACATAGTAGATCCTTATTGGATATGAATATTGATGTCTAGACTAATTACTTCATGAATTTATCTAGTTGTTGATTTTCAAAAAGAATAGTTATTGATATGTTGTTTATGATATGATTTCTTCAATCAACCACTCCATTTTTTGAGGATTTCTTAATGCTGAGACTTCATTACTTATCATATTTTTCATGAGATAATCATAAATTGGATATTTATTAATTACATACAAATATTAATAAAAAGCATTATAATATTATTATAACTAGTAATTTCATATTCAAACCAATATTTTTTATGCAACTGAACACATCAGGCTTGTTGGAAATGAAAAATACCCATTTCAACCAACTAAAATAATTAAACAAAGGACTATAATACCACATCCCATCAATGGATCTTAGTGAGATAGGCCCACACACATCTTCATGCATCAATTAAATCAATGTGGTTGACTATTTTACTTTTTTTCTTTCCATATATTTCTAATAATCTTCCCTTGCAAACAAGAATCCCATGTGTGAGTATTGTCACAAGATTTATTGAGGAAATTATGATCTACCCCAAATTTGAAAAGATATTCTTGGGACAGTAGACATAGATGAAAAATATGTTTATACCATAATCTATTTTCTTCCTCTTTGGATAAAATGCACATGTCTTCTTTTCCACTAATAAAGTTGAGATTTCCCTTTGTGAACATTCCCTATAAAAAACCTGTTCCAAAATTTCCATCGACAATACATGATTTCTTGTTAATGAATATAGAATAAAACATGTCACATAGTTTAGTAACACATAGAAAGTTTTGATTAAGACCTTAAAAAACTAAGAAAACAACACGCCTCATATCGTTACCCCCAAAATTTCCTTTTCCCGAAAAAAATCCCCCGACCTTCATCATCTCCAAATTTCACTAAAACCTCCTTGAAATATTTTTCCTGAAAAAATAATCTCATTTCCTATCATATGGGATGCGATTCCACATTCAAGGTTCCACACACTAGCAATATCTAATTCTTTAAGAGAAATCATCATAATAACTACCAAATCATCTATTTTCTTTTAAGTCATTGTCTATCATATCAGTCCCATTTTGGATTGATAATATTGATATTATTCTCTGTATGATGGAACAAATTCCACTTTCAAATACATAAATTGGTTTTTCATTTTCAACCCATTGGATGTTTCATTAATATTTTTTTAATACAATATTGAGTCTGCTTCTGCACATTAGTCTACATTGTTGATGGCAATATCTAGAAATGTGTCTGAATTCTTCACACCAAAAGTAGTAACCATTAGAAACATTACCAAAATATTGAACTATATATTTCCACCTTTTTGGAACATATTTCATTAGTACCTCTTGGGTATGGAACATACATTTTGATAATGCCATACTTTTTCACAATAATAACACCTAATATGAGGTGTATTCAAATAAATTACTATAGGACTAATTTTATCATGGATACTATAAATCCTATGATTCTGATTTGTACCCAAATTAATTTTCCACCTCATAGTGGCCAGTTGCGGTGTGACATCAATCACCATCGATTTATTCTTATAATCCATACTCATACTAGCCTTGTTATATATATATTATTATTTCTTCTATCTTACTGGATCTCTATACTCTACTCCCATCTCTTAAATTATTTGAATCGTAAAATTTCCCATTTTAATATTGGAATTCAATATTATCTCTTAATATTATAAATTTTCAGCTTTTTTATAACATCATATTAATTTATTTAATACGTTTTATTTTATCTTTTTTCTTTGATAGTCAAACCATTGATCAATATTTTCTATTCTTAAACATTAATCGTATACTCAAAAACCTTTTATGAGTTCTTTGGAATTGAAGACTTATGATTTTTAATTTCCTCCTAAAATTCAAACCTTTCTTATTCATGCTACTATATATAATTTTCTTTCCACCACAAACCAATCTGTTTTCATTGTTTCTTTATCTCTCAAATCATTCATATCTTCAATTGAGTCTTTTTTTATCCAAGATATAAACTCTTCCCTATACCTCATCATCATCATTTTTTCATTCTTCCCATTTCTAAGAGCTTCCTACAACTTCCACCATCGAATTTTCTATATAATCCTTATAGTTATCTATCTTTTGAACCATAGATTCTTCTGAACTGTCATTTCTAAGTGAAAGATGATTCTATTTTTTGAAAACATTTCTCTTAAAAAATTTATTACCATTAGCATTGTTTCAATAATTATTCATGGGTATTTAAACATTACATTTGTCATCATGTTGAAATTTATTAGGGAACCTTGTTAAAATATGTCCAACATTTCAACATCAATGTCATGAAAGGTTAAGTTTACATTTAAACTTTCCTTTTCCTCTTTTTAGATTTGATGAAATAAATGGAATGAATTCAGCCATATCATATTCTTCCTACCCTTATTCAATTGTGATATTCTTTATGGGCTTGAATTAAACTTCAATGGACTTCCCTTTTTAATAGATTAATTATCATCATTTCTCATCTCATATGAATCAAGTGTACTATGAAAGATATCTAATGTGATATCCTTTAGATCATTACCTTCTATTGTAGAAATTATCATACTGAAACAAGGTTTACACATTATCAAGATTCACTTAATAATCTATACATATTAAATAATTTTGTTGAGACCATGCATGTATTCTATAAAACATTTACCAGGTCAAATAATGCATCTACAGAATCAATGGGGTTCATTATGAGATCCTCATATGTGTTCAACCGAACATGAAATTTTGATTCTCTAAATTATCAATCACCATTAAAGATACTTCATAGAATTTACCCCATAATATTAGTTAATTTAAATTAAATCATACTTGGGATGATTGAATTGGAAAACGTCCCCCCAAATGCTTTGATTCCTCTAGCGTTAACATCCAATTCTAGTTTGTATGCTTAGGATAAATCACCACTATCCACATTGACCTAAACACCATGTGTTTATACTATAAAAATATCCATAAAAATTTATTAAAAAATAATTTCACATATGATTTTTGAATAATTTAAAATTTTTCGAATCTAAGATCAGAATCTCTTTATGATAGTGAATATCCATTGAAACACTTGAGTGGGAAACAATGATATTATAATTTCATTTTTATACCAAATGTTATCACAGCTATGTCAAATAATTTTAGAGGTTATAGGGTCTGAATTGGGGATTGATAAATAAAAAAACTACCCCTTATGATCCTATTTGTTTTAAAAAAACACTTCTCTCACTTTCCCATAGTAATGTTTGAAAAAAAAAGAAAACATGCATGATAAATATCAATTTTACTTGGTTTACCCACAATGGGTGAGGTCCAAGGAGAATAAAAAGGTAGTGTTCTTATGTAACAAATACAATAAATCACACCTCTATTACAAATTTCAGAGTGGACTCATAGTCCATCCCGATTTATAATTAATCACAATGGGAAATATTATTGCTCACAATACTAAAGTGTGATCACTATTCCGTCAGAAGAAACTTCTTTTGATCAATAAAATTAGTATTTTTTATCTAAATTTTGTGCTTCATTTAGTTACAATTTCAACCACTTTATAAATACCTCTTTAACATATATTTACTAGGAAGTTTTTTCCAGTTCTCATGTTGTTTACTATTTCCAAAAATCAATTTACAACCTTTGTAAAAATTTCAAATTCTTCACAATTATATCCTCTTTTCATGATGATCAAAACATTCACAGAGATCACTAATTTTATAAATGTCACATATTCTTTATGAAGAACACTCTTTTTATTAATCTCACATAGCCTTTATGAAGCTTGTAACATTCATCATGCGGACAGCTATCGTGAAGCTTACACACCCATCATGAACTCCATTTCTTCATGAAACATATGATCCAATGAAAACATTTTATTAAGAAAATTACTTCATAACCACCTTTTAGAACAAACTTCACGAAAAAACATAAAAAATTTAGAGCCTTGTGATTTTCTTTAATGATTACATTACAAATGAGTGGGGTAGACACATATTTGTAGATGTTTCCTCCATTTTACAAAGCTTTTAACCTCAAACATTCTTTTTGTGATGTTATCCATCATTGTACATAAAACTTCCTATATTTGTGAAGCTTTTGAGAAATTTTCCCATTCATAAATATTATTATACCGATGTAGATTACCATCATCCCCTCACAATCATCCCACTTTCTTGAATCCGCATGGATTAACAAAATAATGAACTTTCTCAAAGCACCAGACCCTTGTGAAACATCAAAACATCATGGAAATTCATACCATTTAAATTTTTTAATGAGACATTCATGAAAATCCATTTTCATGATTTTCGGACCATCATAAAAATATTGGACCCCAAATATTTGTAAAACATAGGGATGTAATGCATACTTGCACAAGAAATTTTCTATACAGCTTCCTGGGCATCCATTCTTTTTTCTAAGACCTTTGTCAAAAAACCTTGTCAAAAATCTACTAGGAAATCCACATCTGACCTTAGTGACAAGGTTTTTCAATTAAAACAACCATCCGAATAACATTGAGAAGTTAATATGAGGTATTGCTTCTCAAAAATTTCATATCCAAAACATAAAGCAACAATCTGTTAGAGTGTTCGATATGAAGGAATAAAGGAAAATAAAAAATATTATAAGGATATATATTTACTGAGAGATATATAATAGAAATATTTAGAAATATTAAAATAATTACTTAATGAATATATTGGAATGAATCAATATGAAATACTAATGAGAAATAACTACCCCTATTCTCATTAATTTCAAGTTATCCTCTATAATGAGTCCTTACAAACATATTGTGATGTTGAAAATGTATTGAGAACCATATGTATTGTCAGTGAAGTCATATATTCATCATAATTTATGATAGGCAAGTTGTTTCATAATAAGGTGGAGTAAATATTTAGTACATGTGGGATCCATGAAAAGAACATTATTATAATAAAGAGATCATTATATGTATCAAGGATTCCATATAGGGTTCATTATATAATGGAGGATTAAAGTTCACTATAAAGTCTGTGTTGTTTTTTATTTTATTAATTATATTGAAAAAAGGAAATAATGTATTAGTTGCGTGTCTACTCTCACAGGGTTTTATTTAATCTACGTTTTAAACCAATAAGGAATTTTATCCCCATCCACAACATAGCTAGAATACACGAATCCTGAACAAGATTGTAAAGTTGTTATTTGTATGAGAAGATTTCTTAAGGATAGAAAAATGTGTATATAATGTTATTATATTATATTTCTTGTACCTTGAATATAAAAAAATAATCCATATTTTTATTTCATATAAAAAAACATGGGAGTAAAATATTACTTTGATATGTTCTAGTGGTGAAATTCATTAAGTATCCTCAATAAAATATGATTATGATGATCATTAAAGAAATAAATAATTTAATATGATTTGATTAGTTTTTAATAAAATTTCTAACTAATAAATATATATTAGTAGACACCCATAAAACATAAAATAGACATGATAGATATTTGGGGTGTGAGAATCTTCCACCTAAATTTTCCAAGAGTTAAGGTGAGACAAGTTACGTAGAACCACACTAATGAAGAAATGTTATGGATTAATAATTCTCTATAATTGGTGAGGTTGAGTGGGATGGGGTGGTGGGTTGATGTGGAGGTTCTCTACTTATTCAATGAATCTAAATTATATTCCCATTTCAACAAAAAAATCTCAATGTATATTTGGGTAGTTTTTTTAATTAATTATAAAAAGCATATATTTTTGAGTTTTTTCTTTGTATTACTGAAAACATATCTATAGACACAATTTTTCATAGTAAAATAATTTTATATTTCCTATAGTTTTGACCTGATAATTATTTATGAGGTTCTATTTTATGTTATACTATTATATTATTTATGATAATTTTTTATTAATTTTATTATATTAGTAATATTTATGCATTATGGGGTTGATCATTTGGATTACATATACTTTTTTGATGGTTTACTTATTATTTAGTTAGTTGGACGCTCTAGGAAAGTTACTTATAAATATCATTGAATAAAGAAATGCTAAGTGGTATGATATTTTAGCCCTAGATTTGGATATTAAAGAAATTATATCCATTTTGGGATGTGTATAATCTAAAAATGAACTCCCTTTTTTGAAAATAATTTCTAAAATATTAGAAATTTAAATTTTAATAAAAATCAGTACATATGTGAAAAAATAAAAATTTTAAAATTATAACTAATTTTATAAGATTTTAAAATATTTACTAAGGTATCATAAAAGTATTTTATAATCATAAGACAAAAAATATTATTCAATTAATATATTTTATGAAAATAAATATTAATTTAAAGTATTAAATTAATCATAAAATTTTAATTAAATATTTATGACTTATAAAAATTAAAACACTTCATTAATAATTTTTAAACTATTTATTTACTTAATCTGTGATATAATTATATCATATTATCACCTATCAGGTGGATACATTTTATTTATACTTTCATAGGTGGGGTTATGATTCTATTTTCCAGTTTACTATTTATATGGGTCATATTACAATTCTAATGGTCAATTTACTATTCCATCAGTATATGTTTCTTTACTTCTAGAGATAAATCTTATTTCATTCATTCTTCCTTTATATTTTTTTTTTCAAAATGTTATTCTTCTATATAAATTAATTACAAGAACGGAATTACTATTTATAAAACTTTTGTTCGTTACATTATTCCCCCTTATAAAATTACACTCTTCATATTTTGTTTTACATTCTATGTTGAAAACAGGTGTGGGTAAATTTCTTTTATCACTTCCTCTAGTTACCATGTTACACCTTTATACTTATGGTTCTACCATAGTACTTTAACATGGTGAGTAGATTTTTTGAATAGAACATTATCTGTATGATCAAAGATCTTTACTGGGTGCTCCTCATATGAGAGATCATTTTGCAACTACACCACCTCTAAATTCAGTACATGTGAGGGATATAGTATGTGATTCCTTAAGAGAGAGACATATAATTAAATGTTCAGCTGAGATATGGTTGGAGGATGTTCCAGTCAATAGGCCACAACTCCAATACAATCATGAATCTCGAAGGGGCTAATGTACCTAGGATGTAGCTTCCCTTTCTTCCCAAATCTCATGATTATCTTTGATGGAGATATATGGAGTAATACTATGTTTTGAACCTTAAAATCGAGGTCCCATCAATGATTTTATTCATAACTCTTTTTTCATATTTGGGCTACCTTGATGTGATGTTGAATGGATTTCACCTTTTCCACCATTTTATAAAATATTTCATGTCCTAGAAGCCCATGCACACCAAATTAATCCAAGCATACTACATTCTTCCCCTTTTCCCATAATAGGATCCAGATGAAGCCATTTGGATTCTTTAGTGGAAACTATTATTGGAGAAGAATTTGAATATAGGCAGATGTTGTTCTCATCCTCCTTTAATGTCCATAGAACATGATACCAACATTTATTGTATTTTCTCAATAGTTCTCTTATATTGGCCATCATTTTAAGGAATATAGGTTTTACGGAATATCAACTCAGTGATCAGATCATGTTTGATACTTTTCTAGAACATGGGGATAAATATCAGATCTTGATTGAATATAATTGATAGTGGTACAACATGCAGCCTTTCCATTTATTTGATGTATATTAATGAAAGCTGATCCCATTAGAATCCTCTCAAATTGAGATAAAGTGAGCTGTCTTTGTGACATGGCCCATAATAACTCATATTTCGTTATTCCATCTAGATGTCCTTGGGTGTCCAGTGACAATCTCCATGGTGATTTTTTCACATTTTCACATTGGTATGTGTAATAGGGGCATCAACCCTAATGAAGTCTACCTTTTAGCCTTCACTTTCTGACAAACCAGACACTTTGTTGTATATTCCACAATATTTTTTTTTCATATTGTTCCACCAATAGTTCACTCAGAGATCTCGATTTATCTTTTTGCTCCCTTGGTGAATAAATATGGGTTAGCTTTGTAATTCATTTAGAAACAACTTCTTTATATATAGATTTGATTTTACACATATTCGTGAGCCAAATTTCATGACATTTTCCCCATTAATTTTTCACAATGATGATCCACCCTTTCTCATGGCATTCACCTTCTTCTAGATTTACAAATCATTTATCTGATCATTCTTTATTTTCTCAATAAGGGGTGGTTGTGAAATCATTTGATAAAGGATTGATGATGTACCTTCCTTAATGATTCCCGTGTCTATCCTCTATAACTCTAATAAGATTGGATACTTCTCAATTCTCAACATTCATGAAGATGCATGATCATTTATACTTAGAGCATCTTCCACCTTATTCACCATACCGGGATGATAGTTGATTTAGAATTCATAATACTTAATGAGCTCCAACCATCATTGATGTCATATATTAAGATCCTTTTATGTGAATATATATTTTAGACTATTGTGATAAGTATATATTTCACACCTCTCCCCATAGAGATAGCTCCACAATATTCTCAATGCAAAGATCATATATGATAACTCTAGAGCATGTGTAGGATAATATTTCTCATGGATATTCAACTTACATGAGGTGTGTGCTGTAAATTTATGATTTTTCATCATTACAAAACCAATTACCTTATTTTAAGCATCTCTATATACGAAAATTAATTATCAACTTTTCAAGAGTGTGACTACTGGCGCATTGATAGGCCTTTTTTGAACTCCTTTAAAGATTTTCTAACATTCTTGAGTCTAGAAAAACATTATTTCCTTCCGTGTCAGATTCATTGTTGGGTTTTAAAATCATTATATATTCTTTAAAAAACATCTGTAATACCGAGCTAGGACAAGGAAACTTCAGATGTCCATTACAGATATTGACATGGGCCACATTTTGATTTCTTTTGTCTTGGAGGGTTCCACAGATATTCCATTACTGTTGAAAAAATTCCCCAAGAATGAAACAACCATTATATAGAAATCACATTTATTGTATATTGAAAAATGTTTCTCCCTTCAAAAACTCTTCAACACAGCATTCTAATGATCTTCATGTTTGTCCTTCCTCTTGGAGTATATCATAAAATCATTAATAAATACTACAAAAAATTGGTCAATGTAATATCTAAAGACTCTCTTAATTAAATCCATTAAAATTTATAAAGCATTTGTGAGTCTAAAAGGAATCACTATGAACTAATAATGTATATAACACATTCTAAAGTAAGTGTTGGGAATATATTTGTTTTTTACCTTTAATTGGTGATATCCCGATCGAAGGTCAACCATTGATAAATAATTATCCCTACGAAGCTAATCAAGCTAGTAATATATTTAAGGGAGTGGATACTTGTACTTTATTGATATTTTTTAATGTTCATGATAATCAATGAATATATGCATTAATCTATCCTTATTCTTAACAAAGTGGACAATCACACCCCCTAGTGAAGCGCCCAATCTTATAAAACCATTTTCTAGGTTATCATTAACTACATCTTCGGTTCCACCAGATCAGTAGTGTCCATCCTATAATGTTTCTTTGATATGGTCATAAATCTATGATAATGTTCAACTAAGAACTCAACCTCTTGATTAGGAGGAAGAATAAGAAACTCTTAGAGGAACACTTCAGTGTAGTCCCTCATAGTGGGCATATCTTAGAGCATGATTATCTCCCTTTTCACAATCATTTAGCTAGATATTCTTTATAATAAGGCAAAAATATCCACACTTGTGATGATGATTGTTAATTAGATTGATCCTCCACTTTAAACATGAATAGAATTAGTGTATGACTAAATTAGTGAATAGTTATCTCCCTTTCCCTCTATTCGATGTTGTCATTGTATAAAGACATCCAATATATACCCAAAATATCATCAAACTATCTCAAAAGAAGTAAGAACATATTTTACAAGATTTTTTGTCCACAAACATTTAATAGGAAAGAGTTATACACTCTGGGTGAAATAATTTCCCAATTATTTATTCTCACATATATCTTATCCTCCAAAATATGAGGTGGTGTTTGAATTGTTCTACAAAACATACATGATATAAAAGAATGCGTAGAACCTGAATCCAATAGTTAGTTCACTATTATTGAAAGAATAACTACATTAACATTCACTATACTGTTGTTCAGATCCACCTTAGTAGTATTGATATCATATTCACTTCCTTGTTTCCTTGGAGTTTGTTGATAATTCCCTATAATAACCATTTTATTAGGGAAATGGTTTACAATGTTCCCATGTTCCTAGGAGTTGAAACACTTACCTATAGGATCTGTGTTGACATAAATCTTCCTTTCTTATTCCACATTATTTTAATTAATCATATCCCATTAGTAGTTCATAGACAGATGCCCTATTCTTCAACATTCAATGAATTTTAGGGTTCCCTTTAGATAGTTCCCATGATGCTTCGTCCCATAATTTTTACACATGCGATATTCATTCTTCATTCCATAATTGGATTTATTTTTTAATCCACCCATATTATAAGCAATTTTTCATTATTTTTCATAGGGCCCAAAAGGCCATTGAGAGTCTCAGATCTCAATTTTATCCTTGTGGAAACATCGAAAAATAATTTCATAACTGTAGATGTCTCAAATCACCAATTCTTTTTATTGACTCAACTTTAGTCTGGTAAAGAAGTAATCTAATTTTTTTTGTTGTTCATGATAAATCCAAAAGAATATCTTGCAATACTTTTAATGTTTCCTTCATATTCCCTGGTAGAACCATATTCCTTCTTCTTAAGTTTGAAGAACAGTCTTTCCATCTTGATATGGAGGGTTAGGGGAAAATATTTATTGAAAACAAATTCGTTAATTTCTCCCAATCCATGGAATCAATTTTTTTCCTTGGAATTTTTATTTTCAATCAGAGTCCACCACTGATCATCATCATCATCAAAAAAATTGACATCCAACATAATTTTCTCTTCTTCTATGGATTGGAGGATAAAAAATATATTTTCAATCAATTTAATACACTATTTAATGGGGAGGGGACCAAAAGATTCCATAAACAAGGGAGGCCTTTGATACATGAAGGATTTGAAAATAAATTTCTATTTATTTGGAAGAGGATGGAATTCGACATGATTCAAATTATTAGTCATAACATGAGCCTATTGAGAAAGTACTCTCATGATGTTTTGAGAACCCGTTCACACCATATTTGGAATATCATTTGGCAAATCATCACATGACTATCACATTCATTATTATGAACTTTTTCATCTATTTCGCAACCTTAAATAAGAAAAATAAAGTTCAATTATGGGGATGAATAATTATCAATTAAGAATGTAAACAGAAACATTGAACATAAAAAGGATAAAACTTCAAAGGAAAAGGATATCATAATTTTTGATTCCTAGGTTTCAACATAGGTTATCCTAAGGTTTATTTCCTAACATATAATGTTATGGTATTTTTCCTCTTAATAATGGTTCACAATAAGCTTGTGAATTTACCAAATCATATCCCCTAGGAGTGTCAAACTAGGTGTAAAGTAAGGTCCATTATTTTGTACTAAGTTACCCCATGTCAGGACTAGAACACCTTATCATAGTTATTACACATAAGTACATCTAATATAGAAAAACATCAACATGTAGTATCTAGACAAGGATTTATTTTCATAATAAATCACTTACTATATACTTACGAAAATTTATAGATTTCTTTCTAGACTTAGTTGTATCCTTAGGTTTCTTAATAATGTGCTATAGGCCTAATATAGAAAAATAACTAGACCCTTCTCTCATACCAACTATAATGACCCTAACTATTCATCAATAACTAAAATTCAAAAATGAAATATATTATTTAAAAATAATTTTCTAAATATGTGAATTTTTTTTAAATCATAATTTTTTCAAAAAATAAACATATTAAAATTATTAAATATTTTATAATAATTAGAAAAATTAACTATGTTCTCATAAAATTATTAAATAATAATAAGAAAAATTATTAATTTATAAACAAATTTTATGAAAATAAATTTTCATTTTAATTATTAAATTAATCAAGAAATTGTAATTACATATTTATGACGTAGAAAAATACCAAAAATTAATTAATAATTGTTAAAATATTTATTTACTTATACTATACTATAATTATATAATATTTTTAATTATAATATGGATAAAGTTTATTTATAATTTCATAGGTGGAGTTACTATTCTATTATATGGGTTTCTATTCATAATGGTTATATTACCATTCCAATTTCCATGTTACTATTTCTTAGGTATATATTTCTTAACTTCTAGAAATAATTCTTATTTCAATCATTTTTCATTTCTAATGTTTTTATTTTTTTAAAAATGTGAGTTTATGTGGTTTATACTATATTAAATAATTAAAAGAATGGAATTTAAATTAATTAAACTTTAGTTCATTAATGATATTATAAATACCTATATAATCTTGACCTTGTTTAGGAGGATCAAAGGAAAATGAGTGTTAATGATTAAGATGGGAAAATATAATTAGATACCACATTATCACTTATTAATTCACAGTATCTAGGGATAAGAGTGTTGAAGCCTTAATTTTCCATACACCACTTAGAAGTTTCACATTTAGAAAATGAAGATCATTAAAATAAATGGTTGACTATTTTAAAATGTTTATATAATGAGGATTTACCACCCCCAATAGTATTAATTAAAACATTGATTCTATTTTAAAACCACTATAGGTTGTGGGATATATATGTCTATGAAATGTTTTTTGGCTTAGTTTTCGGGGTTTTCAATGGAATAGGAGGATTTGGATTAGTTTACAAATGATTCACTTTGGATAGTTTGAGAATATTTTTTTAGTGGGTGAATTTAGTTGGTTTTGGAAAAGTATGGAATAGATGAATTACATTTTTTTGGAGAAATATTTTATGCAAGAATTACAATTATTTGAAAAATAAGGTGCATGGGTGAAATGTGTTGATTTTGTAAATAATTTACATTAATAAACTAGTTTGGGATTTGTAGATTAGTATTATTTTTTAAAATGTATGGGTTTATGTGTCATTAAAAGATTTATTTGTATTTTTTTTCAATTGATAAATCTTTCATTCCGGGATCATAATTTTTTTGTCAATTTCACATTCTTACAAAGGTTACATTGACAAGGTAAGACATTGGGTTATTTTGAAGCAATCTAATTTTGCGGTATGATATCCACTTTATGTGGATATTTGATGACATAAATGTTATTGGGGTGGTTTTTTTCGAGTTAAGAGTATGTTGGGTTTATTAATGAGGTCTTGGATTATTATTCTACTATGGTTAATTGAGACTTGATGTGGAGGATGATACAATTTTTTTTATTTGTTTGTACTGATGTTATGATACCATTATGAACTTTTTGGGTAGTGATATATATATATATATATGTATATATATTATTGGTTATATATATATATATTGTTTTATGTAATATATTTATTATATTCAGGGTTTTATATCCATGTCATTCATAATCATTTGAGAAATAAGGTTAAGCCTTGACCTCATGGAATTAGTGTAACTATTGACCCTAGATTCCATACTTTGGTGATATAGTGGAATGTCTAATGCCATGTAACATTATTTATGGAAATTTGGTTTCAGTTTTAAAATCTAGTTCATGTTAGAGAATTAAATATTATGTTTCTTTATGGATAAAGTAATCCAATAATTTTTTAACAAACTTCATTAGTTCTAATTTTGTTGATTCTCTAAATAATTTAAATGTGTTTTGGTAGATGGAATGCATCCCATTTGACATCCACAAGAATGATTTAATACAAGTAAAAGGCCTTCATTTTTTCCCATCATGGCCATCCTTATATTTAGAAGAAACTAAAAATAATCTATCCATCCAGGATAACATTACAGAGTGGTAGGATTTACCTATTATAGATAAAAATGAACAACTAAATGTTTTGGTTCCTATTAGAGTTTAATATTTACTATGATAAAGAACATATATACATTGATCATAATCACTATAATTTCCACTGTATTCAATAAGATATATTTTTTTTATGTATTTGGACTTGGTGTATAGAAATCCTCCTTCTATTTATTAACATATTTTTTATTATTCTTCTCTAAAAAAAATTTCTTTTATGATTTCTATGTTAAAATAAAATTCGTAGATAAAATTAATGATATATTCCATCATGATATTATCCCTTATATAAATAATAACATATTTGAATTATATAATAATTTATTATCTCCATCATGAAATTCCTACTAAAGGATATGTCTGTAATTTAATTTTTTTAATTATAAATCATGATATTAATGTATGTATCAATTTCTGATGATCACAATACTATTACACTATATAATTCTATTTAGAATTTCTTCTTGATAATTTAGATTGTATAATTTTATAAACCAATAATATTTGTGTACCATACCCACTAATAGGGGTCATGGTATCGCATGAAAAAACATAAAATGTTAATGTACATAATATAGTTTTGAAAACTAAATTTTATTAATAGAGTTTCATTATTCCTTATTGTCCCATATTTCCTAATAGAAAAAATTATCATATGTAGAGAAATTCAAATCATAATTAGAGAGTTTGACATTACCAGTAGTTTATAAATGATGAATTGTTTTATTACTACATATATATTTTATATAAATAGTGTTCCCCCTTACATGTTATTGTGAAAGAATGTTACCTAATTATTAATTACTAAATGGTGAATTTAAAAGTGATAAAATATATTTTTATTCTTGAATTTCATCTCCACTTTTTTTGTATTTTGTGTTTTCACTTATAGATATCACACACTTTGAAACATAATCAATACAAAAAAGGTACATGTTTTTCTAGTAGAATTTGAATAGAGTCCCATTAAGTAATTTAATTTATAAAAAAACTATACTTCTACAGTCAATATTTTCCTAATTTTATTCTTCTTCATAATGTTTCTTGTTCCTTTTATGTGATTATATATATCAATATTTTCCTAAGAATAATTATAATGAGTGGTATGAAATAATAATATTTATACTATTTTTTCAATTTTCCATTACAATCTATGATGTTCTTTTATTAGTGATAAATGTGATAAATATTTAATGATCTATACCTTAGTCTTAGGTACACATATTATTATGGTAACATCACTAAAATTCATGAATAACATGGTATAATCCATGACGTGTATGTGGTATTAAACAAAAAATAATTTCATTTTTTATGATATGAAATAATGTTAGAGTCCCCCCATGAATAAGTATTGTAAAAATTTAATGAAGAAAAAGTGAACATTCATATCAACATGAAATAATTTATCATTGAGAAAATAATCATTAATATCAAGCTCATTTTGATCTTATATGAAAGAATTTTTTAATATTTATATGTGATAATTGAAAAACCTTTGGTATCCCATTTCATAAATAATTTCCATTTTAAATATTTTTATAGAATTATATATCAAAACAACTATGGTTTTAAATCTTTCATCATCAAAAATTATTTCAGTGTGAAATTATTAATGTATACCAATACCTTTAAAAGAAAAAGATTTTTTCTTAAACACTCAAGAGCGGAGGTCTAATATGAAAAATATTTTCTCATAGTTGTTCAATTGAGTTTTTAATTCATTAATGTTCAACTATTATACAAGATATATTTGATAACATGATCAAAAAAAATGTTTCACTATAGAGTTACTATAATCCCATATTAACTTAAGGGGTGAATCCAAATTAGGTGGAATCATAATACTAGTGGCCATTAAATTTATTCTTTAATTAGTTAATGTTTTTTCAATATGATTCATCAAATTATTCATTAGTTTTTCAATGTTTTCCCAGAATGCGTGATCAATCTATTAGTATATATAAATTCAACATAAAAAAATTATTTAACAAATTTTCTATAGATCTTAAAATTTAATAACATATTTAAAATAAATATTATCAATATAACATTTAATAACTATTTAAGAACTTTGATATTTTTTGATTTACTTCATATACATCCTTAGATATTAAATGTTGATGTATAATGTCTTTAATTACTATGAAGTGACTATTATAACATTTGAGAACTATGAAATTATCTTTATATCTATCAAAAAATATATGAATATTTTATAAAGAAACGATGAATGATTTCTCATAATATGTTAAGTCACCCAGGACTATCTCAATAAAATATTCTCCCATCCTAGGAAATATATGATTAATGAAACCTTTAAACATTGGTAGTGCATTACAAATACTAAATAATATAGGAATGTGGGTAAAAGTTATATATAGGTATATAAATTGTTTCACTACTTATTAATCATGATCAAATTGAATTTGGTTATAAATTGAATATCTTTTTAGGAAATAATAATACTGATGGCCTATATAGACTTATAATTACTTATTAATAAAACGTAGATAGAAGTGATTCTTCCTTTTTCATTCATTTAAATTATTTCGGATGGCATATAATAAATATATAGTGTTTGTTTAAGTATGAATTTACTAATTATCGTAATTGTAAATAACATTCATTATCTATTAATTGGTTCCAATTATAAAGGGGTTTTACACACCTATAAATAATAGGTAGATAATAAAATCATTAAATATCTTCAGGATATTCTTCTTGATAAAATTATTCATGGGAGGAATTAATATTATTTGTGTCTGTCAAATTGGACTCATTCCTTCCTCTAATGAGACATTGTGGGTGAATATAGTCTGGGTGATGAATCATATGTCAGTTTTCTCCATCAAATACCATATTATTTTTAAATAATTGAATTATTACATTAAATTAATGAAAATAAAGCAAATGATATCAAAAACCCAA
The DNA here is from genome assembly GCA_963277665.1 of Viscum album. Lineage (NCBI taxonomy): Eukaryota > Viridiplantae > Streptophyta > Magnoliopsida > Santalales > Viscaceae > Viscum > Viscum album. The sequence goes on along the minus strand of OY728165.1, from coordinate 1,332,642,765 downwards.
CTAAACCCAAAATTCCCACACCTAAATCCAAAAACTTATTTTCTAGAGAAACTAATTATAATTAATTTTATTCTAAGATAAAAAAGTATAATATAATAGTCCATTTTTTAGATTATTAAGGTAGTGATTGGGGAAGGGGAAACATCATCCATAAACAAACCCAAGCATTGATGTCTCTTTTCTTAGAAATGCATGTTAGTTATAAAAATTCAAAAATATGAAATGGAAAAACAATAAACAAAGAACTAAAAACACACCTCAACCAAAATTATCCATATATTAAATAAAATCAAAATATATAGGGAACTTAATTATTATCCAAGGTTTAAAGTAATGGAGTTTCAATCTAAGAAACCCACTATAAGAAACATCAACATCTTGCATGTACTTTTTATTTCCCGAGATTGTATAATTTACTACATGAATGATTTTAGCAGGAATGTTATTCAATAATTCAATCTCTTATTGACACCATATAGTATAATCATATTTCAAATTTGTTTTAGGGGATAATTTTCAACAAGACTAATAGAGTAAGAATTCTACGAATAGGACTATAAGAATTATAAAAGAAATTATCAAAAGACATAGAATAATAGTACTCAATTTGAACATATCTAATATATATATTCTATAATTTAGATTAATATATTCTAGAGGATCGAGTAACCACCAATTTATTAAAAATAGAGTAATATTTATTAATTGAAAATTTATAATCTAAATGGGTAGCTATAAGTCTGTCTATATAACCTATTGATAAAAAATTAAAGCCTTATAATAGTGTCAAATGTCATCTATAGATTCAGAATCATGAAAATTAGAATGTATATTAGACTTTACAATATCTAATATACCAAAAATATTGATATAAAAAACCTCTATACTAAATAAAATTTTCTACTAGTTAGCCTCTAATGTAATTATATTGGCTCATTATTCCAGAGATCAACCCTTCTCGTTATCTCCTCAACCACTTATTTATTTGTCTTAACATGAAAAGAAAATCTATTTACAGGGAGATCACCATCTGGGATAGAAGACACAATAGTGATAATTCTCTCAGTATAAAACTCCATAGTAAAAATTTCATAAGTCTTATGAGAACAAACATCCTCAAATTACATTTTACGACTAGAATCAGCTGGATCAAGAGTCTCTATATCGATGTTTTCCCTCAAAGGGGAAAAATACCTGGATTATTCATTATCCCTACCATAGGGTTGTTAATGAAAGCATCACTACCAATTTAGAACTTTAAATAATCTTCATCTAGGAACATATTATGATAATTCTCCACAATATTTCCTTTAAAAGATGTCAAAGAGTCATGTATCAAAAAGTAATCCATACTATCCCCATAAAAATTAATTTATTTGATATTCATATAAAGATCAACACCTATCTTCATTGGTGGATCACATTTCCTGTAATCACACTATGAAATCATTTTCTCCATCCCCTTATAAAAGAAAATATCTATATTCCCTAATAATGTACACACATTGAAATATATATTCTTTGAATCATTGTGAATTTTTTCTACAAACCATATTCATAAAAAAACGATTTTCAAAAAACCATGAAGAGTATCATCCAAATAAATATCCATAAAAATAGTTTTTATCTACCTTTGTTGGTTTTATAATCGAATATTTCGTCCAATTTGTATCCCTATCGTCACAAAATTTGCTATGTTTTGAAAATCTAAGGGAAATCATAATAAATGGGTGTATATAGTAGTAGTGGGTGACCCTTTTATTAACTAAATTTCTTTAATCCATAAAACTATGAGATATCAATGGATTTCATAGATATTAGATTAAAAATATTAAGTAATATCATAGCCTTAATTATATTTTAGGGGAATAAAAAAATTATGGGCATCAAGAAGATTTTCAATAACATATCTTTTGATATTATAAGAATAATTTACATATCCCTCAAAAAGATCCATTTCTTCTCTATATATATTAATATCTCTATGTGTGTTATGATGTATAATATCATGAAAAAATATTTTTATCTAATAATATTAATATTACTCACCATCTATCTAATTTCAGTATGAATTTTAGACTGAAATATATCCGTTGGATGTGAGTAAAATAAGCAATGACTATAAATGGGGAAGATGGAATTATTCTATGGGGAAATCTTGATATATTATCTCCCTCTATGATTAAATTGTTAGTAACCACCCCACCATACCATTTTTAATGGACAATGATGGGTTGAAACAGATTCTATATATTAGGGTTATGTGTTACTCATATCCCTTAATATTTAGTCATAATCATTCATTAAATTACTTAGTTTAAATCTCACTTTTCCATTCTACTAGAGCCATATAAATTTTTTATTCTTCATATTTAATCAACCTAATTTCCATTAAAATGTAAATTTATTAATAATATTATTGAAAGATATTTTATTATGGGTGGTAGATCATTTATTTTTAGCTATGTTGGTTTGTAATAGAAGGGACAAAATCAAGATAGAAGCCCTTAAAAAGGTGTTTTACCTAATTTTAATATAGTTTTTCTTATTATTACAATATTTTGTGTTGTAAATTTTATTTTACCTTATTTTAAATTAACCCTTTTATATTTTTTCCTTTATAAATTAAAATTTTATTTGTTTTAAAAAATTTAGATTGGTAAATATATAATTGATATATTTCAATTCATACGCATGATTCTCTTTATTCATGGGGTAAAAAGTAATATTTTAGTCTCCAACCAGTAAAATTAAACATTAAATAAGATTTTTATTCCAGGAATAATAGTTATTACATATCTATTATTATTAAATTAATATTAAAAATTACTTTCTTAAATATTATAATAACATATTAATGAATTTTATATCGATGTTTTACTTAACTATTATAAAGATGAAGTGCAACTCATCTATGTTAAAAATAATCATTTAATATCTACTTACACATGAACATGGAAATATAATTAATTCTTGTATCATGTAATATATTATCTTCCAAAACCTTCAATTTCATATCATATAATGAAAAAAAATCCTTAGATCATGAATTTTAGAGGTATTTTTCTTTTCGCCCCATCCCTGAACTCATTGCATAGTAATATAACTGTCAATGTTTGAATTTTTTTATTGAATAAAAATATATTAAAAACTATATATAATCCAATATTTGTATTATTTTAATGGAAACAATAGTGTTTATATATATCTATGAGAAAATTTATTGAAAAAATTTATAATGGATGTCATCTCCTCCTTGTATCACCTACTCTAACAATAGTCGAAAATGTATGTATGGTTTCACCTATGGTTTCTTACCTTGTAATTTTTATTGATTCACATCTATGTATGATTTTATTTCATTTTTAAGACATTATATTTCTTTTAATTTAAATATATTTTCTTCTTTTCTCCCCTCAATAATTTTATATATTTTCCTTTTCCTACTACACCATCCTTCAACAAATCACCACTACTCCAATAAATTTGTTTAGACTCTTCAATTATGGTTTTATTTATGTTATCAAATATTTTACATGGTTGTATGTAAAATAATTGAATTAAATGTTTGTAAAGATGATGACCGATGTTATTGAGAGATGAATATTTATTCCTTAAAATGTGTCATTAATATACATCTTCTGATCAATTTCAGTGATGTACTTTTTCAATAAGTATTACAACATAAGATTTATTAACTACTAGAGATCCAATAAGTTTACTCATTATTATTTTTATATAACATATTTTTATGATTTATTATAATGATTTATTCATGGTTGATATTAATTTTATAAGGTATGTGAGGTTTTTATTATTACTAATAACTTAGAGGGCCTTAATTTTGACTGAATTAATACCCACCACATTGTTGGTTCCATTATTTATTTTTGTCTTCTATCCATATAGATGGTTGTAATATTTTAGAACTGTTTGGTAATTTTTTAAGGATGAATTTTTTCTAATATTTTAAATTTATCTATTAAAATAATTTATTTTGAGATTATTAATTTGGGAATATTATCATGTGTTTGGAATTAATGAATAAAATTGAATATTTTTTATAGTATCCCAATAAAATAACGCGTTTCAATATTTACTATTACATTTTTAAAAATAATCCAAAACAAAAAATATTATCTCTATGATTTATAGATTATGGGGGAATATTTCATAGAACGAGAGATTAGGATGAATATAGTCATGGAATGCCTATTAAAATCATACAAAATGAAAACATTATTAGAAATTTATAATTGATACGTGTTCAAAAATAAGGCCCTAAATTAGGTTATTATGGTACAATTCAACTAATTTTAGAATTATAAGAAGTATAATTAAAATTCAATCATGGAAAATAAATTTCATGTAAAAAATAAGGATAAATTGATATTTAAAAGTGTTTTAAAAAAATGTACATATATTATTTCTAAAAATCATCTACATTAGTAAATCATAGAATTATTTCTAGGCCAAATTATATAAAGTTTTAATAAACTTCTCCTATATCTCATTATAATAGTGTGATAGTTCAAAGGGAGGGAGTGAAATTATTAGTATGTTCATTTTTTGGTTTTTGTTCCTCTACTTCAATGAATTTCTAAATGTCTAGTAATCACTTGGCTATGAAACATTATTTTATTCGTTCATTAAATTTTATAATTATTGTAAAATGTTTTAATTTCACATCTATATCATGTGTTCTACATTAAAAATATTTTATATTATTTTTTATTATATAATTATCTTTATAAAAAAGGATAATACATGGGGGTATCAGTAGAAATGATGATTTAAATTACAAATCTCAACATTGATTTTTAAGAAAGTTGTTAATATGGTTTGAAATGGTAAAATAATTACGCATAAATGGACACATTACATTGAAAATTTAATTTATTACATTATTATATATGATATATAAATATAATTCGTTTTTGTTATTGGTACATTTCCTTTATGGATTTGGGATATAATATTTCTCAAAAATTAATTTATTTCTTATAGAAAAATGTGAAATACTTTGTGATTTCAATAAAATACTTAGAGTTATCCAAGAAGTAAATTAACAATTTATTGGGTTAAGGTGCTATAAATAAAGGATTAAATTATCCAAAATATATCCTTTAAACTAATTAATGATGAGCATAATGGTATGAACTAGGGGTTTTCATGCTTAATATAATAAAATATATTTCATTTTTTTCCTCTTTCTATCAAACATATTTTCTTGATTAAGTTATCCCTCCATTGTTAGTAATATATTTTTACAGAAAAGATACATTTGGTTGTAATTAAATAATGTATGAAATAATTGCTTGATTAACTATATTTATAGATTTTCTATAGATTTTTTAAAATAAATGGAAATATATATATATAATTAAAAAGGTAAAACATTAAAACTATTAATAATAAAACTAAGTTAGAATTTATATAATGCATATGCTATATATTTTTATTTATTATAAAAAATTTATTTTCATTCTATTTATAATATGTTATTTCTATTTAATTAATAAACTATAATTATTTAAAAAATAATGGTTATATATATGTGATAGAATCTATTTGGAATGATTTGAAATTTCATATACATCGTTTTCATAATAATACAAAAATGGTATATATAGTGAGTTTGAAACTATTTTGATAAAATTAATTTCATTTGGTCATGTTTTTGTGACATCTAAACTTCATTACACAATTCTTATTTACTTTATTCTTATTATTAATTATTTTTTGGTTTTATTTATATTTTATACTTAATTTCAGTTATTTTTTTAAATTAGTTATTTTTATGTGGATTCACAATACAAACATGATACGATTTTCATTTATTTTTATTACTTACCAAAAACTTCCACATAAAATACAATTTAAATTATTTGTTCCCTAAAACTAAAACTAATTTACTAACAAAATCCTAGATTCTAGGGTTGAGGAAGTCAACCCAAACATGGGAACTTATTTTTGAAGAACCTCAATTTTTTTAAATAAATATATATATATATATATATATATATAAACCCAATAAAGATAATAATAAAGTGGTTATAGATAATAATCTTCTGAAATTACCAACTACTCTATTGTGGAACTCGAAATTGGTTATGTCAAATTACACAAGATGGAATCCAAATTTGAGCCAAGAAAAAATATTATTAGCCTCATCCCAAAATTATATGTTTTTATTTTATGGTACCCACACAAACAGCTTAAGGAGTACTACATTATATGATCCATTATGAAACATGAAGGTGTAGTTAAAGACATTATAATACTGTGAGATTAACCATTCTATTTTCAGGTAGTTATAACACCCTATCTCAGTAATCCTAGACAATACTGAGTTGGGTGACACTATTGGACCTTATGAACACAACCATAGATTCCAATGGCCATAGACTTAGAGGAAGGTTTTATAATTATAATTGGAGAGAGTATACCCTCAATATAAAAACTAGAAAAATTAATATATAAATGAAATAAACATCCAAAATATTAACATTAGGTCACACATATAGAAATTAAAATATAAATTTTACCATTCCAATAACATTAAAATACAAAATAGAAAAACAATCATGCTCAACATGAAGTTATATATTAGAAAATGGATTTTGAACTTGTGTAATCACACACAATCTAAACTAGAATAAATAAAATAAATACATGGAACTCAAATATTTATACTCAAAAACATTCCTCAATTCCATCCCCATAACCCCATTAAGTTACATCCAAATGATCACCACTATAATAGGACTTTATCATCTTGTATGAAAGAAATAAGGACATCACATATGTTGAAGTGTACTTATATGAAATTTGAATTAGATAATAGGACACCATTAAAGGCCCCAAAATATTTGTGTTTCAAACATTTGGGTCTTTATTTAAAGATTCCACGAGAGGGTGAGAGGGTTTAATTAGGATATAAAACTTATTCTAATATAAATGAATAAATATTCAATCACCCATTTAAATAGATGATCTTGAAATCATTATTATTATAGTCACTCATATATTATTCATTCCATGATTATCTAATGGTTATTTTAGTTATCATTTTATAAAACAGATTTTATATTTCATTAATTATACAAAAAATACTGATTTATGTGTTATGTTGATGGAAAGGTTGCATAAAATTGAGGAAAATGTTGAGCTAAGTGCATTGATTGACAAGAAGGATTTCATACTAATCAGGGGATTCACAAAGGGAAGGTGACCTAATAGAAGTACATGAAGATTTGGGAAATGTTAGAATCCCATTTTAAAGTCCTTATAATAGTGGATCCAAATACTTAGGTATATTCTATGTTGTGGAAACCTTGAAAGGAAAAGGAGTCTAGTATAATTATGTTTTTTAGTAACTTTGTATTTTTATTTGGGGTTTGAAAGTTTGGTTTCAATCTTTCTCCTCAAAAGTTTTTAGATAATAAAATAGTAAATTTTGATTGATTTATGTCTTATAGAAATTATTCAAATCACAAACATAAGTAATAATAAGTTTACCTAGTTTACAAAAAATGGGATAACAAAAAGATAATAACATGATAGTGTTCTAATGTACCTAAATCCACAAAACTCGCTATTTTTTGTTTGCTTCAAGTTAGGGCACACTAGGCCTAGGTTCACTCCCATTATAAGGGTCACTATATTACTAGTTTCTCTCACCCACTTATTCAATAAAAAATTACAACCATGGAATACATGTTAATATAATTAAATTTATCCATTTTTTATGATGAAATAAGTATGGATATGTGATAATTGATTTCATATTTCTTCTCATTCAAAAAATTTATTTGAACCACACCATTATAGTAGCATCCCCTTCCATGATTCATCATAGAAAATAAACCTTCCTTCTTTGGAAAGATCCTCAGTGAGGGAAATAAATTCCTTACATATTATTTCTCTTCTTAGAATTCTATTATTCATTTGATATTTTAATTTAGTTATTTCTTCCACATCTATCTAAAAAATAATTTTTTTTAATTATATAGAAAAAAATATTTATAAATACCATTTAAAAAATCTAAATTTCTATATTAATAGATAAATTATCTTTATTTCTCTCATTTAATATAAAAAAATTTCAATGAGTACGAATAGATTATGAACTCAATAATCTCCATCAAGTAAAAAACAACTTCAGTAATTGAATTTAGTGATTTACCTACTGAATGATATGATATTCAAAATTTGGAAAATTATTGAACCGACATCATTATGACATGGGTAGTAACAACATGGTGTGGTACTTATATAATTGTGAAATGAATAATTCATACTATTACAATTATAAGATCCTCTAGGGTGTGACGCTATACTTTTAAACTTGTAACCATCAACCTTTATTTTTAATGGATCACACCCTCAAAAACCCAACAAAGTGAAAAACGAGGGATTCTTGATTTAATAGCATACTATGAAAAATTTCAAAACATCATGGAATTAACATCTCCAAATAAGAAGAACCACTAGAAATTTCCTAAGCCACCTTACCACATGGTTATCATTTCCATAATGTTTCTTCAATATGGAGGCATAATGGTAAAGTGATATATTTTATGTGTTAGGGATTCAATAAATGTACCGTTAAACATTCTCATATGAATACCCTTATTTATTGTCACATAAGTACCCCAAGATATTCATTACAACCTCCATATGACTTGGTACTCTAAGTATTTCCTACATATCAAAATATACAATAATGTAACCCTTATTTATCACTCCAAGTACCCTTTAGTATTATCCTGAGTGTTTCTTGATGAACAATTTGTATCATCCCATAATCCATTATGTATCGACCATGTAACATTTCTGTACATATATATTTCCATTTTTCCGAACTAATATACACCACAATATTAACCACTACATATAATATTTTTGTTTCCCTACTTTAAAAGTATTATAAATTTCTCAATCATAGAATTTGAGTACTGGTTACCCTTATATATCAGGTTTTGGTTACCCATTCAGTTTTTCAGTTTACTAATTTATTAGATCCATTATTCTCAACAACAATATTCTTAAAGGTTTCTACAAAGTCATCCTATCTTACTCTAAATAAATTTTTTAAAAAACTATTCTATTAAAAATAATATATAATATATAATATTCCTTTCATTTGAAGAGTTTCATCATAAAAACATCTTGGTTAAGATCAATGTTTTTTCATTTTCTTGATAACGATAAAACAATCATCACACTTATATTTATTTAGAACTAATAATATGACTAGAAAAAGATATATATCTTTCTATCTCTCATAAGATCTATATTTTGCAGATAATTAATTGGTTGATAATAAGTGTAAAACCAATAAAAATATGTGTTTATAAAAAATTTATTGCCAACAATCAACATGTGTTGAAAATAAATACAACCCCAAAACCAATCCACAATTAGATCTTAACAATACTTACATTTGGATTTGTTGGAGAAACTCTAATGAATCCAACCCCAAAAAACATCATAATAAAAATAATATACCTTAGAATATCCATGATGTTTCTACTTCTAAATACTATATAATCATGATTCACTTTTACCCCCCTTTGAAATTAAATGAAAAGAAAGGACTCCTAAAAATGTAACAGATATTGATTATTTTAAAATAATTTACCTTGAGAGATAAGGTCCTGACCATTCATCTTTATTATTATTTTCCCCTACATTCATGATGTAAAATAACATAGTAGATAATCCTCTATTAACCCCTTTATATTATTCCTCACGTGTCAAAAAAGGTTTTATACCTATGATTCCATGGACTTATTATCTTATTCTTTTGGGGAGAATTATTTCATCATCAATATATCATATATTACTTTATAAATACAATCCTTCAATAAAATTTTTAAAATCTAGGATCCCCCATTTTCAGTACAGTTTGAAGATAATTTTATCTCAACCAAATATTCACATGTTTAGTGTAATTATATATTTTAATTTCATGATATAAAACACATTCAAATATGGGTGCATTATCAATTATATTCACTTAGTTATATTATTAGTTAGAAATGATACCTCAATAAAACATAGAAACATATTATTTAAAAGCTTTATGTAGGAAAAAATAGATTAATATAATAAAAACACCACCATATATTTCACTCAGTTACTTCTATTAGTCTCAAATAACGAAACCATTAATGTTTTACTATGGAACCCAACTATAATATCAATAGAACATGAACAAAACTATTAGAAAATAGAAATATCAAACATGATTTTTATAAAAAATACCACATGCATTCTTTAAATATCATCCCTTGACCCTAGGGTAATAATCATATTTCTTTATTATTCCACCTCATGTCATTACCCTATTGATATGGATCCCACTTTTAAGATCTTTATATAAAAAATGTCCTGAATTTCTAATTTTCATTGAGAAATATAGAATAAATATTTTTCATTAGAGATAGCCTCCAATAATAGTTTGTTGTATCCTAAAAAAAATCATATAATATCACATGTTAGATTAAATCAAATAAATATTGATTTTTTGTTACATAACTATCATGTTTCCCTCTTCCATAATCAAGGTCCAATGCCAATTGATAATCAAGTGTTTTTGACATCATCACATTAATTAGACCTTAATACCATTTTCACCTCTTAAACACCTTTGTTTCATTCAGGTACTTGTAATTCCATATTTAAATAGATATATCTTTCATTGATACAACATTATCTATAACTATAGATCATGTATTGATGCTAATTTTATTTTTCAATATAGTATCCCCATGGATAATATCTCTTTTAAAACCTACATCACATAAAAAAATTATAACATCTAATTATATATGGTGAGGAGATCTTCCTATTCTATATTTTCAAGAAAGACGGTGTGTCGCTATGAATTAAATTGTTTCCATTATTCTTTAATTTAGATTACATATTGAGATTTGAAACAGTTATGATAGAATCCATGTTCTATTAACTTTACTTAGACTTGATATTCTCTTTATGGACACAAACATATGAATTTCCTCTTTGGGTTATCATTACAACATTTATTTCATGAACCAGAACTGGATGAAATTTTATAATATAATAATTATAACATACTTTTTTATCCATATAATAATTAATGGGTTTATCAACATATTACTTTCCATGTGATACTTCTTTCACAATATACTTATTAATTTTAGAATCATATGAACTTATTTCTCTATTAAAAATATTTTTATTATCATTCCAAGAAACATTTTGTTTATAATAGATGCATAACTCATCTTAAAACCAATTTCATCTTGGTGGACTTCTTCATCCCTCCTATGAAACCTATTTTCTGAAAATTTAAAATTTTCATTGAATTCTTAATGATATCCATGATTCATTACAACTAAATTTCTAATGATATCTCTACTAGATACATAATAAAAATAGTTATAATTACAGGATTAAAACATATACCATTATTACTGTGGTTGGTAAATATATTTTTATAATATCCATTAGTAAGAAATATATTTTAATTATTTAAATAAAATATAAAAATATAACAATGCCTTCGAAAATAAAAGTAAATGTTTATGTAAATTCTTTCCAAACCCATCATTTTGTCCTTAAATCTTGTATATAACTTTTCATGTGTATTTTGATTACCTTGATTATTTTCCATTTTTCAGTAATGCCCAGAATTGTCTTATTTTGTTTATCTCAAGCTTTGGAGGTGTTTCACCAAGGATAAGGAAGGGTTTTTCCATAGAACATAACCATTATGACATAGAAGTAATATCATTTTTCTCATTTCATATTGATGAAATTCCATTAATATCATAGTTAAATGTCAATGTATAATTAAATAACTAATGTAAATTATATTTTAGAATTTTCTTACCCTTATAATTCAGTTGTTTATATTTTTTATTAACTAAGATCAACTCGTATTCAGGTTTATGAATATACTATGATTCTTTCAACAATTTTAGAATTCATTTCTTCCTCAAGAATGTTACATTTATAAATTTAATCCCCAAATTTATATGAATTCTTATCTAGCATGTTACATTATTTTTTTATATCAGTGTTCGTCAGAGCAATGATTTTTTTATGGCTTACATCTCCCTTTTAATCCTTTTCTTATGCTAGAAAAATTCATCCATTTGTGTTGCATGGTAATCCATATTATAATTTATGTATTGAATGTATTTTTTATACAAGTAACTTTTCTTTGGAACCGACATTATGATTCTACACTTTTGAAAAAATCAACTTCAAATCCTTTTCTAATGATTCATTATTTTTCCCTTATATCATTATAAACTTCAATAAAAAATAATGAAGTATTTTTATTTTTATTAATCATGGTTTTCAGTCCACTAACATATATATTTAGAGATTTATTATCTTATATTAACATGATGTTTTCTTTTAACATCTCCAGATCTAGATTAACTAATATATTTTAAGATTACACTATTATAATTCTTGATATCTCATCATCACCAGCACATCCAATACCTCTAAGAATATTTACCTCCTTATATTACCTCATAGAATAATTGAATGAATTAATAAATTGAAAATCAAAATCATTCATACCTTCTTTTTCAAAGATGATATAATTTTTCATCTCAATCAATAATTTGAAAATAATTGTTCCTTTATATTTAATTACGTCAAAGTTATTTTTCATCACTAGATTATTTCCATTTTTAATGTCACCAAAATAATTTAATAGATGAATAAAAATATATCTTAGATTGAATCTAATCAATTTAGAAACAAATGAGGCATACATATGAATCTTATTAGTCCTATAAGGGTATTTAAGAGAGATAACCTGGGGGTATTAGGGTATGGAATTCATTCCAATATAAAAAACATTATACATAAAATATAACCAACCGTGAGGATTATGACCTCATTGTTTATAGGGTAAATATTATATTCTTCTTTTAATATTGATTTGATTTTTATTTCACTTATACATAAAAAACGAGATTTTATCATTGATTACTTTTCTAACACGCACTGATTTATTTCATGGAAAAAAGTATATCCTACACATAAGGAACAGAAATTTTACTTAGTTCACTAAAAATTTTCCAATACAAGGAGAACATAATTATAATTTGTTGAGGAAAAATAATCAACTAATATAACTATTGGGTGGTGTGTTTAGGATAAGGCACGCTATGATCGGGGTCACTTCCCTTAAAAGATTCATTTCCCTACTCCAACCTCTTGATCACTAATTCATGAAAGGAAAATATATGTGGCATACGAGCCAATACACAACATTATTGAAACTCTACCATAGTTCATTGGAATTGAATTAAATTATTTATAATAATTCCATTTAAATTAACTCTATTATTGGATTAATATTTTCAATTTAACCATATAATTTATTTCATTCATCCTTATATATATATAGGAAATATAATAGATCGATTACATCCGCCACTGCGGAACACAACACAAGGAATACAATTACAGTAAATCACTGATCCGAGGACTTTACCATGCGACCTGTCCCTCACCTCATGACCTATCCATGCAATATATATTACATATAGAGTTAGATATCTCTGTATTTCCATTTTCTAGAATTTCTATTTATATATTTAAAGTTAAATTACCCTTGTTTATCTCACTAATGATCTATAGTTCTATATGATTATGAAGGGATAATTACCCAAATCATCTCATAAAAATTTGGACAATGTAGATCATTGAATTATATTATTTACCTCATAAAATATAGCATATTAAAAATATAGAAACCTACCATATTATCTTCATCATGAAAGGATCCCTATGAACATTCCATGAAGCCAAAATCCTTATGAAACTATTAAACAAAGCTCATGAATTCACATACACCTCCATTATATGACATTTTACTTAATAGTGTGTGAGTAGAATAATTTAACATTAATATATTTTATTACATAAATCTAATCATGGAGAAAAAATTCAGATTATACAATAACCAGGGAACTAAAAAATAACTCTTCTAATCATACTGTGGGATTCTTGATATAAGAAAAACCATAAAAATTCATTTAACCCACTTTATAACCTAGAAATCCCATCCATGATGTTTATATTATATCATTTCATATTGTTAATGGTATTTCCCTTATATTTCAAGGTTTTAGTTTCGGTACCCTAACAAATGGTCATCTGAGTAACCTTATTTATTCTCTCTATAGTACCCTTATATTTTCTCTATAATATTCTAGTGTGTAACGACTCATTTTTTTAACTGAATCTAAATCTCATAGAATTTCAAATTTTTGTTTACTGGATGGTCAGTTTTTTAAACCGAGATTAAAAAAATTCAAGAGTTGGAACACTTTATTTTTTTTTGTTCTTGGGTAATGGAATGTGTGGTTCCATTGGTTACATTATGAGCTTCAGGAGTGTGAGACTCTAAATAATCAAAATTGTAGAGGTATGAACAGTGAAAAGAATTTGAATGAAACCGTGTGACCTCACTAGTAAAACAGGTAGCCATATAAAGATGGGGTAGTGGCAGTGCACTTGAGCTGCACACAAATTTCTAAAATGTGTACCAAGCCCACATAGGGTTTTGGGCCATACCTCAACACAATTCACCATAATAATGGCACATGATTTGGCTGACTGTGTGACCTGAACAGTCCAGTGTGTTAATTGTAATCAAATTAAATAATTAAATTAAAATTAAAATAAGTTAAAAACTAAAACCCAAATAATCCTCCCTCCCATACAAATCATGAAACACCTCTACTAGTGGCCTCTCCTTGGCCGTGTACAACACCACATCTTGGATCCTTATTGGTTGGTCGATTTCCAATAGATATCTTCCCAATTTATATTAAAATTTATAAATTATGACTCATGTCTCTCTCTAAATTCCCATTGGATGGATTTTTTCCCTCTCTCCTCCACCCAGTGATGTTCAACAGTACCATAGGGTTAGGTTTGATTGGGTTTTTCATTTTTTTCATCATATATTAGGGTGTGAAGTGAATCTATCTGGACCCCTTCAGGTATGTTTTTTTTCTTCATCCAAAGGAAGGGCATTTTAAATCCACATTCAATGGTAGTAAATACGTTAGGTATAATTTAACCTACTTATTTGTCTAGAAAAACATCCTTTTAGGTTCTATATATAAGGGCCCAGCCTTAAACATTACATAATCATGAATTAAGTTAGTAATTCACATTGATGATCTTTTCAGTTTTAGATATTTGGATAGTTAGGTCATGACTTGTACAAAACAACTTGAATATTACATATAGACACTTTTACTAATTGACCATTTTTTCATAAAATAAATCCTCTTAAAAAATGAAACATGTTTAGTTCCATGTTTTAAATAGAATGAATTTTCATTTATTCTATACTCGACCCTATTATACTTTATGTCCAGTGAAGAACATTTCAAAATCATGGGATGAGCATAAAAAATACCAGAAAGGGATACATAATGAATAAAAACTATTAGTTTTCAAAACAACATGTAAACCCTAAATACATTATCATAATGTAATAATTTTCCACATAAAGAAGTATAAAAAATAGTTAACTGAATATGAGCTTGTTTCTTAGCCTTTTTGTAACCAAAATATTACCATAAAACCCATAGAAAGGAATGTGTAGAATATAAAGGTAAATTGGGGCATAAACATTCTAAAATATATTAACCATATGGTCTACTTCCATACATATCACTAAATGGAATAGTCATACAGACGACATCCATACCCAATGCATTGGAGGTTATAATACAACCACCCATCCTTAGATTATCATTGAACCACCCATCATTAGGATTATCACGTAACCACCCTCCATTTTTTTATCACGTAACCACCCATCAAATGTCTAAGTACCATTATATAATCATAACATATAAAATATTATAAATACTAAAATTTCACTAATAAAATTTCATTTGAAATCACAAAAAATAATTTCAAGATATTAAAATAATCAGTCCACAAAAAAATCCATTTCCCTTATCAAAACAACCAAATAGGGAATGAGGGATTTCTTTTCCTTTTTTAAATCCTGAAGTCTTAGAGAGGAATCCAAATATCGAGTAATGATTATGCTCACAGAGAGGACATTATCACATAAAACATTAAAACCATTCCTTTTTTCATTTAGTGAAATGCTTCATAGATAAAGGACTTACTTTGAATGAAAGTAAAGTTCATAGGGTTTTGTTATACACGGTGTAAAATAAGGAGGTGTGTATTATCAAAACATGCCTCATGGAATGGGATTGAGACTAAGTACCTTACAAAAAATTTGAAGCCTAACGACGTGACTTAAAAATTTATAAACTGAGTTTATTTGAGATAAAATGAAATATCATTACTTGGACATAAAATGTACCAAAATAAGGATATATAATAACATATCCCAACATCATTGAATGGAAATTAAAATACATAACATAAAAGAAGTCTTTGACTAAAAGAGGAAGGTGAAAGGTTCCCTTACCCTGAATATGAATCATCACGTATGTCCCTTGTTCATCCTAATTAATATTCTTGATTTCATTTATACTTTATTCAGAAACTTTTTTAGTTTATTATTCCTTTTATATCACATATTACCACGTTATAAACATTAAATAATTATTTAAGTTAATATCGGTCATTTTGTTGATATTGGGTACTTGAGTCAGAAATGATATTGTTATAATCAAAAAATTTCCATGTGGTCAAAAATATATTATCACTAGAATATAATTCATATATATCTTATATATTTAGTATATATGAATTTATAATATTCCATAACATTTGATGATAATAACTGAAATGCGCCATTCAGGGGGATGGTAAGCCGTACATTCGCATGAACGCTATTTTAATTTCTATTTCATATTAAAAGGAATGAAAAAATAATGTCACATAGGTATATTATAATTCAAGTATAATATCATATTTTATATATGTTACATAATTTCATTAATTTCATCCTTTATATTTTCCATGTATTGCATGAATGGGTCATATCACTTCGATGGGGTGGTAGTCCGCACTACCTCAAATAAAATTATTATGATTATACATCATGAAAAGCATAAAATTATGTTGTTAATAAAAATACCAAATACAAAAGACAATATAAACATAATATATATTGTATTAAAATTCACTACCCTCAGAATGGCCACCATGAGAGGTTGTGGGGGAAAATTGAACAATCATCATTTCATAACGGAGTAGTTCACCATACACAGAAACACTTTGTTCGTATCCATTAGATAGAGGTGTGAGTTAGTGTAGTATGAATCCATATCATAAAAAAAATCCTACTATATTGAATATACTGGTTTTTTATAAAATAATGTAATAAAGAGAGTTTTGGCAGTGGGGAAGAAAAATTAATGAAAGAAGCTTGAGAGAAGACATTACCTCAAATCAGGTAACTCCTTTTGATTTAAGAAAGAATGATTTTTTGAATTGACTTATTCCCAAGGTAATCCTTATTGGAGGAATGTAGAGATTTTGGGAACTTATTTGGGTAGAGGATGGATGATAAAATTGGATTTAGAGGTATGAATAAGGGGTTAGTGGTGGTGGACTTTTATAAGAGGGAGGAGGGGTACTTTTAGAATGTCTTGAAAATTTATTTTATTATAAACTGAATTTTGATTTTCAAAAGGTCCAAAACTCACTAAATTCGAATATAAGATGTGTATTGTTTGAAATACTCAAAAAATATCTTTTAGACCTGTTTTGGTTTCAAATTTACCTTATCATCCACTATATTTACTAAACCTGGGTGTACCCAGGATGATTTGTCAGACAACCAAAGAACCATGTCACCAAAATTCCCTATCAATTTACCATTTTCCTTCACCATTCTACCAGAACTCCCCTCGTATCCTATGCGATTCGATGAGACTCATCGTGTTGCTCCCTGATTTGGTTTCCTTCTCCCCAATACTTTCTCTCACGGCTCTCCAATTAGGGTTTCCTTCTCCCAGCTTCTTCCTCCCGCAGCTTGTGTTTCTGCCTATCCATCCCACTCCCACTTATGTATTCACGCGCTGCAACCTGTACAACCATAAAACCTCATCCTCAGTCGTGATGTCATTCTCAATCAGGCCATATTCGCTCGACCTCCATCACTGATGTATTTCTTATCCTGGTTGTTACGTTAAGCTCTAAAATTTTTCTTCTCTCACTCCCAACAATATTCTCTGCACAGTCTCTTCTACTCACGAATGGGATTTCGCAGTTTGCATTCTAGGGTTCTTGTAATCTCTCGACACTATAATTGTCTTCCTCTTGGTCTCCAAATCTTCCGTCCTTCTCGTACTCTATCATCATCCATCTCCTGGTTTTACATTACCTCTTCTTATTCTTCAATATCCCACTTGAAAATTCATCCATATCTTTTCCAGCTCACGATTACCTTTAGAATTGACCCCACTACATTAGGCTATTCATCCACAACCCTCCTTACATATGTTCCACTAGATGTTTATCCCTTCCAAGTTGCATGATTTTGCTGTAACTCTTCCCCATTGGACCCCTAACTTATTGCAATTTCAGGAGTCTATTCAAGGGATTATTGGTTTTGGAATTTCAATAGATGCCACATTCCCTTCCCACCACACTTCCTGCATATTTTATTCCCTCCCACATCATAATTGCATTTCAGGTATGACCTAAAATGCCTCCTGGAAAATTGAAATTCCATCCATTTCATTTCTGGTATCAACTCAGTTCTATATAAATCCACTTCATTAACTGTTGTTTTAATTTATCGGTAGATTGATTACCTTTGGTTATTCATTCAGAACGTCGTTATATGATGGGCGTTTTGATGAATGTGATTTTTTCAGATTTCCTAGATGGTTTTAATGTCGGGCATTACACATTTAATGACATTTTTTCTATTCTATTCAAGATTAAATTCCCACATATATTTGTCTTAGACTGTCAGTTTACTATAGGGAACAACTGGATTTATATGTGTTCTACAACCAGGGAAGTCTTCCAAAATGTTTTCATGCAGGTTTATTTCAGTATTTAAAGCACAATTAGGTTTCATCCAGTCGTACTAACTCAAAATGTGTTCATAAGTGGACAGGGTTGGCTTCAATGTTATTTGATGCTCAGAAAAGATATATTACCTCTTAAATTGATTGGTATTTGATCTGGAATTTATATGAATATAGGGAGTTAACTAAATGATTTAGATGTTTCATATTCTGATTGTTGTTTGCAGACTCCCTTTTTCTTCTTTGACAGTTGGTACGTTTTATAATTTTTTATCTCAAAATTGTTTCTACATTATGTTTTCTCATTTGAAATAGTTTTCCTATAGTTTTACATGATTTCACTATGCCAAATTTAATCAATGCCATGAAATGTTCATTGTTAATAACTAAAATAGGGACTATATTTATGAAGACACATTAATGTATTTATTTTCTAGAGTTTTGATATGATCATGTGCAGTTCTATTATAGGATATATTTTTGTTTTCAATTATTATTTTTTAGTTTTTCATTATTTCAGTTCATGTGAAGGGGGTTCATACTAGGATGTGGTGGTTCCTACTCTGAATACCTTACCCGCTAATGGACTAGGGTTGACGTGCAGGAACATTCCAACTCTGGATAGGTAAACTACAACACCTTTTGGGTTTTTTAACCCAAAAAATCTTGTCCCTTTCATTTCCTTTTATTTCATTTAGTTATTTTACTACTTAATAACATATTTATGTGTATTCTGGGTAGGAAAAAAATTGGATAGCACCTAACACACCTGTTAAAGATCGAATCATATTTGTTTTAGAAGAAGAAACAAACATTAAGGTTCGTGTTTTTACATTTTTTCAATGTATATGATGGTTTTCACCTTCCTATTTAAAGTGAATGGAAGACATTTCCCATTTAATGTGCATGTTTCTATAAAATACATTTAATGTGTAGGTTTTAGGTCACTGTTATCCAATATATGATTTACTGATCTTAGTAATAGAAATTTTAGAGACTATTTTGGTAAATATCTCATTGTTTTGTTTACTCCAATATTGTTTTTGTTCAATTTTAGTAAACTAATCAAAAAACACTTATTTCACTGTACATTTATAATAATTTCTTCCATTCAATTATTCTGAATTTCAAATTATAGATCTGTGTTTTTACTTTTTTTTAATTGTTTTCATCTGTATAAGGTTCCCATGAAGATGTCTGCATGGTCGGTAGTGGGCGGTCGCTGCTTGCGACCGCCAGAACGTAGTATAAAAGTTTCCCGAAACAACCCATTCATTCATTTTTTTATTATTTCATTTGTTTTTATAGTTCTAATTTTTATTATTACAACCAGGAAATCATCTTTGATTTATCTATCACTATTTATTTTAGGGCCCTCATTACAGTTATTATGATCCGAATTGAAAAAGGATTCAATTATTTCTCAGAATTTAAAAAATCATATACTTTTACACTATCATTTTTCATTGTCAACTATTTTAATGATGTCTTCATATTATATGCACTTTTATTAAATTATGATACACCATTACTTTTGATGGTGGCAGGAATTCTAGGTCACATCCTAGAACCTCATGTTCTTTTCGTAATTAAGTATTTCAATTTTTATTTGATTTTTATCAATAGTTTTCTCTACAACGTCATTTGTAGTACCTATGTCTTCTACTCAATCTGCATATAGTAAAATTTATATGATTTCTGTTTTTAATTTCATATGATTTCTGTTCTTAATATCAGTATGCCAAATTTAATCAATCCCATGAATAATTCATTATTAATTAGTAAAATATGGACTATATTTAGGAAGACACATTAATGTATTTATTTTCTACGGTTCTAATATGATCATGTGCAGTTCTATTATAGAATATATTTTTGTTTTGAATTATTATTTTTCAGTTTTTCATTATTTCAGTGCATGCGAAGGGGGTTCATACCAGGATGTGGTTGTTCCTACTCTGAATACCACACCAGCTAATGGACTAGGGCCAACCTACAGAAACTGTCCAACTATGGACAGGTATACTACAACACCTTTTGGGGTTTTAAACCCAAAAAATATTATCCCATTTCATTTACTTTTATTTCATTTAGTTATTTTACAACTTAATAACATCTTTATGTGTTTTCTTGGTAGGAAAAAAATTGGACATCACCTAACACACCTGTTGAAGATCGAATCATATTAGTTTTAGAAGAAAAAACAGACATAAAGGTTAGTGTTTTTATGTTTTTTTAATGTATTTGATGGTTTCCACCTTCCTATTTAAAGTGTATGCAAGACATTTCACATTTAATGTGCATGTTTCTATAAAAGACATTTAATTTGTAGGTTTTAGGTCACTGTTATCCAAGATATGATTTACTGATCTTCATGATGGAAATTTCAGAGACTATTTAGTTAAATATCTCCTTGGTTTGTGCACTCCAATAATGTTTTTGTTCAATTTTAGTAAACTAATCAAAAAACACTTATTGCACTGGAAATTTTTAATAATTTCTTCCATTCAATTTTTCTGATTTCTAATTATAGATATGTGTTTTTACTATTTTTTTAAATGGTTTTCATCCTTATAAGGTTCCCATGAAGATGTCTGCATGGTCGGTAGTGGGCGGTCAGAAGCAGTGACCGCCAGAACGTAGTATAGAAGTGTCCCGAAACAACCCATTCATTCATTTTTTATTTCATTTTTTTATAGTTCTCATTTTTATTATTACAACTAGAAAATTATCTTTGATTTATTTATCACTATTTCTTTCGGTGCCCTCATTACAGTTATTGTGATCAATATTGATAATGGATTCAATTCTTTCTCAAAATTTAAAAAATCATATAATTTTACACAATCATTTTTCATTGTCAACTATTTGAATGGTGTATTAATATTATATTCAATTATATTCTATTATGATACACCATTACTTTTGATGGTGGTAGGATTTCGGGGTCATATCTTAGAACATCCTGTTCTTTTCGTAATTCCGTATTTCAATTTTTTATTTGATTGTTTATCAATAGTTTTCTCTAGAACATCATTTGCATTACCCATTTATTCTAATCAATCTACATATTGTAAAATTTATATGATTTATGTTTTTAATTTCATATACATAAGTAGTATGAGTTGGATTTGTTAATTTTAATAATCAAATCAAATTTAAATTTTGAAAACCAATATTTGACAGAGTTTGAGTTGTGTATTGAGTTTGAGCTAAAGCACAAGCTGCAGTACTGTAATGTATCACTCTACTCAACATAAATACATTAATGGTCTATAGTATGAGTTGTTTTGATTGTTTTACAAAGGAAAACATGTTCAATTACTAATATTTTTTTTTCTAGATTCAGGGTCTGAAAACAGTTTCTTCCGTATGAAAACTGTTACGAAAGGGTATGTTTCATGACATATTTCAATTCCAAGATTTTGATAGTGGCAGGATTTCTTGGTCACCTCCTAGAACATCATGTTCTATTCATGATTTAGTATTTCAATTCTTTATTTGATTTTTTAACAATAGTTTTCTATGAAAATTTACATTTTCACGTAGGTTTCTTTTGGCATTTCATGCACTTTTCTATTACAGCCTGTCTTACTGACTCTAAATGTGTTCATAAGTGGCCAGGGTTGAATTTCGTATTATTTGGAGCTTAGAAAGGATATATTCCCTCATAAATGTTTGGTATGTGATCTAGAAGTTATATGAATATAGGGATTTAACTAACTAAGTTAGATGTTGCATATGCTGAATGTTGTTTGCAGACTCACTTTCTCTAATTCTTTAAACATTACATGTGTTCTGTACCCCGCCCCCACCCACGTGCATGTCACTATCTTATTTTCAATACATAAAAAATACTTTGTTTAATACTATACGAGATGATTGATTCTTCATCATCATGGGAATATTTTTTGAATATTTTTTGGAAAATATTATCTACATATTGTATTATAATGTTTTATGACCCATCCCATGTCAAACAAAAAAGAGTAAGGAAAAAATTTCATAATTTATCATCTACGGGTTCACTTGAGTTGCAAAATTTTCAGGTTCTATTAATCAGATTTTCAGCTACATGTTTATTTACTTTTGTTGACATAACATGTAGTTGATTTCCATGAACTTTTATTTGAATCCATTTGAGTTTATGCATTCAAGCCTCCTACCAATTCACTTATTCACAAGAATATGTCACATATCTAAATGACATGCGTGTGGTCATCGAGGTGGACAATGACATAAAGCACATCATACGCGAGATTGAGCTGCCACCTGACATGCTTGACATTGCGTGATACCTACTGAGGAATGGGATAAACCCTGTCAGCAATTCTTCCAAGAGGCGAGACTCTGCCCAGCTCCATGGCATTTTGAACCTGCCAAAGCTGAACCTGCTTCATAAATTTTCTTCTATGTCAATTGGTATGTTTTAGAAATTTTTATCACTACATTGTATCTACATTATGTTCTCTCATGTGAAGCAATTTTCCTATTATATTACATGATTTCTGTAGGCCAAATATATTCAATACCATTAAAAATTCCTTATTATAAAGTTAAATAGGGGCTATATTTAGGAATACATGATAATGTATTTTTTTATAGGGTTTCGCTATGATCATGTGCAGTTCTATTATAGGATATATTTGTGTTTTGAATTATTATTTTTCAATTTTCATTATTTTAGGGCATTTGAAGGGCGTGAATACTAGGAACAGCTGGTGAGAGGTCTTAATGGACATTGTATTGACTTCGCTGAAGTTGATGTTCTAGTGGAACTAAAATCAACACTCAAATAGTGTATGTGAGACATTTCCCATTTAATGTGCAGGTTTTCTAACAACAAACAATAAAGTTTTATTTTTCTATTTAATAACATTTCATTGTGTTTTCTGGGTAGGAAATAAGCTAGAAAACACCTCATGTATCTGTTGATGATCTAATTATACTATTGTTGGATGTAAAACAAGCATCCAGGTTCCTGTTTCTACTTTGTTTTCAATGTATTTGATGGTTTCAACCTAACACTTTAATGTGTATGTGAGACATTTCCCATTTAATGTGCAGTTTTATCCAGAATACAATTTATGTTTATGTTTTAGGTCACAGATTATCCAAGATGTGCTTTAGTGATCTCTGTAATGGAAATTTTAGAGACTTTTTAGGTAATTAACTCCTTGGTTGGTTCACTCCATTACTATTTTTTTATTAATGCAATTCTTATTTATAGATAACAGAACATCTATATTGTACCCCCCTCTCACATGAAAGTCACCATCTTATATTCAGTACATAGACATCCTTTTTTTATTTATCCACTGAAGTTAGGATATCTCCTATCAATTTTAGATTCATTAATTCTTGGCTTCATTTTAAGGAATGCTGGGACATTATACAGTAGGTATGGATGTGAATTGAGTTTAATGTTTTCCAAAGGCTCAAGTTAAAGCTTAAATCTACCAAAAAATATCTTATACGATGGGACATGGAAAAATTATCGAGACTGAATGACGAAATCAAGAAAGCTAAGGATGATATTTTTCAATGAAAAAACAGTTTCGGTAAACTTGACTTCCCCACATCTGAGGAAGTAATGTTACAATATATGATTGGCGAGCTCATTCCTACTGAAAAAAGGATTATTAAAAAGTAGTTATAATAATGATGGATCAATGAGGGTGATATAAGTACTTAATTTTAAACATCATGAAAAAGGAGAAAAAGATCAAAAAATAGATATCTAGCAATAAGGTGAATGAATAGACTTTTAATGTTTAGGGGAGCATATCTCATTCCTTAGTCGATCAATTTGAATATTTTTTTAACACTGCAATTCTATGGGAAGAAAATTCCTTGACTGATGTGATCACTTAGAGTATCAATGACATGCATAAGGTGTTCTTTTACTATTTAATACCACTTTTTTGTGTTTACTGGGCATGAAAAAAACTGGACAACACCTCATGCCCCTATTGAATATCAAATCATACTGTTGTTGGAAGCTGAAACAAACATTCAAGTTCTTGTTTTTGCTTTGTTTTCAATGTATTTGATGGTTTCCACCTTCCTATTTAAATTTTATGTGATACATTTCCCGTTTAATGTGAAGGATTCTCTATAAGACATTTAATGTGTAGGTTTTAGGTCTCTATTATCCAAGATGTGATGTAGTGATCTCTGTAATGGAAATTTTAGGGACTATTTAGGTAAATATATCCTTACATGGTGCACTCCATTACTGTTTTTTATTAATGAGGTTCTTATTTATAGATAATAGCATATGTGTTATGTACCCCCCACCCACATTCAAGTCTCCATATAGAATATTTGTTTCATTCCATTTATTTTCATGGTCTTCTGTAAATAACCCTTTGCATTAACATGATCATTATGATGGATTTTGCTTATATTTTTAATTGTTATTGTTATCATCCATAGTTATTTTACTTCTATTCTTATTTCTTGAGTACGGCTAACAATGGACTATTATGAGAATCCCTAGAGATTATCCTTTGAATTTTAGATCTATAACATTGGAGGATATATTCGTTACACCTAGAATATTCATTTTCCTATTTCATCTAGGAATCTTAAATTTTTTGATGTGTTGTTTTTGGGATACCTGTCCTGCCATGCGTATCATCATTATTTTCAAGATGGTTTTGGTTTCACCATTTCTCTACAGTGAGATGTTTTCAAATGATTCTATGAGCCACATTTCTATGACTTGTGTTTAATGATTGATGTATATACTCTCATTGATGGTTTTTTATGTATATGTAGGTGTAAAAGAAGAAAAATATTGTTTCCTCTTAATTTCAGAAAGTTTTGAGAATATAATTCAGTAAGAATAGATGAAATGAAAGATTATGTCTTCTTAAAATATGATGAATTTCTGTAATTTTCTACATCTAACTGTAGATTTTGGCTTCTCTTTTTCCCCCATTCATTTCCATGATATATTATTTGATCTTTTGTTATGATAGAATTAGTAATATAATAGCCTATAAACATATTGAGGCTTAACTGTGTTCTCTAGCAAGGACAACATTTCTCTTGAACTATGAGCATGCATCTCTGAATGCTATATTTTTTACTTTCAATTATGAATTTATTGGATCATTTTTTTTAGTGAAACCCATGATCAAGGAATTTCCTTTTTTTCATGCATGTATAGGTGACCAGGACGATGACATAAGGATGTTCTCAGATAAGAACGATCTGAAGAAAGAACAATATTGGCCAAGGTTGCCTTCAGTATTATTTAGAGACCAGAAAAGAAAACTTTCCACTTGAACTGTGAGCATGCATCTCTGAATGCTTATTTTTTTCATTCAATTATTAATTAATTGAATCTTTATTCATTTAAAACCATGAGTAAGGACCTGTATTTATTTTAACTTCCAATTATGGAAAAAGGATTAAGGAAACAAAAAACTATTTCATATAGTTTCAAATTTTGGGTTTAATAAGCTCAGGTTTTATTGACTGATAAATTCTTATTTTATAATATTCTATCCATGTTTAACAAGTGTTTTTTTTCAGTTTATTGTATGTGATGTTTGGTCCATTTCATGAACAATGAGGTTTGTCTTGGTTATCATCTACAGTTGGGATATTACATTTTATTGCTTCTTCTTTGTAAATTTCGGAATGGGTAGTGTCTTCATGGTTGTTTTCATTTCCCTTTTAACAATCCATGCATTTTCTTTTAATCCACAGAACTGCTTCTCGGTGATCAAGGTTTGCCCAGAGGTCCTTGAGGGGAGGCCCAAGAGAGTGGTTATTCACTCATTCGTGGTGGACGTGCTGGCTGGGAACACCAATGATGGGGCGTGCTACTTCGTGAAGGCACTTATCAAGTGGAATCTTAAGTCACTGGAAGATGTGTAAGGCACTTATCATGTGGAATCTCAAGTCACTGGAAGATTTGTTGGAGTATTTGGCTTCACATAACATCAATGAGTCCATTGATGGGATCCATTATGGCTACTCCAGTGGTGGAATGGTTATTTTTATGGCATCATTGGACAAGGTTGGCTGGTATAATAAGCTTTTCATTGAATTTAGTTCAATTTTTTATTTAGTTTTTTAACTGTGGATAAATCTGGTCCACAGTGTTGATATAATTGGTTGGAAGTGTAGGGAATCCTTCAAGACCTTTGATTGTAAATTAATAAGCATGTCCAGTTGATTCCTTCTAGTTTCTGCAGCTATGATAGTATTATATGATGAAGTTATATATATGGATTTTAGAAATGCATATTAATGTAAAACCATTCATGGATGTGTACAAGATATAATATCCATTACAGTAATAATGAATAATGTTGATCAAAACCTGTTAATCATTGGTTATAATGCATCTCTAGTCTATCAAATATGCGACAAAATTCATAGAAATAACAGTATAAAATCTGTAATATTTAAATAATTTTCTTCTATCATATCTAAAATCTATATCTATAATGTTTATATTACATGATTTATTTCTAAAATCTGGAATATCTACATTTAAAAAGTGTGACCATTAATTTGAAGTATTTTAATGTATATTTCATGAAAAAATATATTACATCATCATGATTTTGGTATTTACTTAAACTTATTTATAACAACATTAACTGCATAATACATTCTATTTATTTGTATTTTTCAATTAAAGGGTCACATATAATTTTTTATTGTAATTTTTTATGGCACATTACTTTATTTTTATCATTCCAATTACATTCACATCAATTTAGTTACAACGATTTCATGTGTTTATATGTTGGGTGAGTTGGATAATATTGACACAATGATGAAAAAAGTATTACAAGATAAAAATACATTTTACTGTTTTTTACATTGAATACATTGTATATTTCAAATGGTCAGGGAGGAGGAATTATAAAACTAAAAATAAAATATGAAACATAGATACGAAAGATGCCGAGAAGACATGATCATTCATTCTTTTTCAGTTGTTATGTTTTACTATTTCTTGGAGTGATTTTTCATGAAATTTTATCTGTCTTGATATTCCTCTTAATAAATTAATCATTTTATATCATGAATTTGTCTCTGTCTTCATTTATTTATTTTATTCAATTGTATCTTTCATTTCATCTTTTTCTATGATATCTATGTCCCTCATTCCATATTTTTCCATATACATGATGAATAGTTTCTGTTAGTATTCTTTGTCCCCGAACAATCCACTCATTCATATTATTATTTTTTCATTTATTATAAAATTTCGCATTTTTATTATTACTACCACTATCTTATCTTTGATTTATATTTCATTTTTTATTTCAGTGCCCACATTAGATTTTTTTGATCGAAACTGAAAATGAATTCAAATCTTTTTTCTAAAAATTTAATAATTCCTATACATTCACTCTATCCTTTTTCTTTTTCAACTATTCAAATGGTGTCTTCATATTCTATGTACTTTTATTACATTATCATACACCATTATTTTCTAATTAAAATTTATTCTACATTATTGGTTCTTCTCGACGTCTATAAATAATTATCTCTAATTAAAAGAAAAACCAGTAATCGAATAAGTCGCGCAATAGCACGGGCGAGTACTAGTTTATCATTAACTCTTAGTTAACTGTTTTAACTCTTACCATTCTTATTGTGTATTCAAAATATATGGTTAATATAGTTACTATAAAAATCCAATAAAACCTCAAGTGGTTAATTAGTTACATTCTCAACATTATATATGTTATTCGGTCAAATATTATTTTTTAGGACTATTATATAATTTAATAAAATAGTATTTGGTTTAAAATCTCATTTATGTCCATTTTATACTATTCATATCATGAATTTTTTAAAAATATATAAACACATGATTCTCTCAAAAAAAATAATTAATTCAAAGATAACAAGTAATAATAATTGATAATATTCGTGGATGGCATAAAAAGTTTAAAAAAAATTAATTTTATTATTTATAATCTCATTTATTTAAATAATTCATTAATAAGGTATTCAAAACATAACCATTGTGTCATAAATAAATTTATTTATATAATATCTAAAAATTATAAATAAAATACCATGATGTAAGAAATATTTGTATATTTATAATGACTATTAATTGTGGAAATCCCATAAAAAATGGTTTACTAAAAGATACATGTTTAGGTTATATTTTCCTTAACTTTAAATTAGAAGTAATTAAAAGTCATTTTGACACACAAGTGGCTCCATGGGGTCCTAAAATAAACCCATGGATACCCATGGTCGGAAAAATATCATCCAATAGGGTTAGTACATATTTTATTGTAATTTATTATTAATATAATATTATTTTTTTATCTTATTTACTTGATTTTCCCCTTAACCATGGTAAATAAAATAATTAGTGATGTTACTATTCATAAGGTCTAAAAATAAAAGTTACCTATTTTCATAATTTAGACCTCCTATTTCAAAATATGTAATCCATTTTTCTAAATTCATCACGCTGAAGTTTCTAAAATTAATTTAAAATTAATTCTGGTTGTCAAACTCTGAAATCTTGTTTTTAACAAGTAAAAACTACTAAAGGATTAATAGTCGTTTATGTCCAATTAAAAATTAAAATCACTTACATTGAAATAAATTGGATTAAATAATAAAAATATAATTTAATTACACTTTAAACCCAATTAAAAAGATAATCTAACCATATAATTTAATTAGATGAGAAGACAATTTTTGCGTAAAATCTAGTATTTTTCACTATTCATTAAAAATGAACTTTATCAACAAAATATCAAAAATTTACCCAAAGTAAATTATGATGCACTGCTACTAAAGAAGATTATTTTGTACAATATAACATATAAAAATTTCAAAAACTATATTTATAAAGGATTCTCCATCCAAAGGCGGTAAACCAACCTTTTAAGAAATATTAGAGTATTTATGCTTAAAATTGGATTCGTTCATATTCTAAGCCTCTAAAATTTATCTAATAAATGTAAGGACGTTTAACATACATGTAAAATAATATTGTATTTAGGACTATTTATTTTTTTCAATATAACGAGTAGGCATTAACTACCATTAAAAATAATAATATTATTTTATTATTATTTTTTGTATGACTAAATATTATGGGCAATATAAGATTTCAGAAAAAACCAATTGTTGTGTTTTGGGTATGCCATCAAACTTATCATACCCATTAAAGTAAAATTATCATTTAATTCACAAATATTAATAAATATGAAAATTTAATATTCTTTATTTACCTAGGATGTTACATCCTTCCCCCTTTTGGAAATTGTGTCCTCACAATTTTATTCACTTATCAAATAAGTGGGTGTACTTATCACTCATATAATTTTTAGATTACCATGTTACCTCTTCATCCATATGGGTTTTACAAAAAAATATTACTTGATGAATTATATTATTCCACAACACCTTCTCTCTTCAGTGAAAGAATCTGCACTGGTTGTTCGTCATAAGAAAGATTCTCTTCCAACTAAAATACCTCTTGACTCAAAACATTTGATAGATCTGGAAAATAATTTTTTGACATTAAAGCATGAAAAATGTTGTGTACCTGGGATAAACATGGAGATAAAGAAACTCTATAGGCTACTGGCCCAACTTTCTCCAAGATTTCTTCGGTTCCAATGAACCTCGGACTTAGCATTTCCTTTTTACCAAAACACATCACTCTTTTCTATAGAGATACTTTGAAAAAGTAATGATCACATACCTCAAAGATATGATCATTACTTTGGTTATACACATGAATTTTCCACCTACTCTAATCTATTCTTATTTCATTTTTAATTAACTAACCTTTTTCTTCCATATCTTCTACTAATTCTGGTCCAATCAACTTTCTTTCACCTAGAACATCCCAAAAAGCAGGAGTTCAACACAACTTTCCATATAATTCCTCAAATGGTTCCATATGTACACAAGAATGAAAAATGTTATTTTAAGAAAACTCAACCAATAAAATATGTTGGTCCCATAATCAATTTCAATCCATTGATGAAGCATGTAGCGTATCTTCCAAAATCTGGATTGTTCATTATGACTGCTAATCTGATTAAGGATGAAAGTTGTACTAAAATTTAATTCAATACCAAATGACTTCTGAAGGTCATTAAAAAAGATAGAAGTGAACTTGGGATCACAATTAGATGAAATACAAAGGGTAACTCCATGTAACCTAACTATCTCTTTAATATACAAACAAGAATGCTGATCTAGAGATAGAATATCTTGCAGAGGAATAAAATGAACAGATTTAGTCAATCGATAAAAAATAACTCATATTTCCTTGTGATCTCAAGATGTATTTGGAAATACCACTATGAAATCCATGGACACATTTTCCCATTTCCACTATGTAATTGGAAAAGGCTGAAGCATCAATTTTAGTAACTTCCATTCTGCTTTAAACTGTTGACATGTTAAAAACGTCACAGTAATGTAAATAATATCTCCTTTCATTCTATCCAACCAGTAATACTCCCGAATATCTCTATAAATCTTAATAATGCTAGGATTAACTAAAAATGAAGAACTGTGAGCTTCACATAACAACTCATTCATTAACTATAAATCACAGGGCACACATGATCTCTTTCCAAACCTCAAAATGAAATCTTTATCAATGTTAAATTCAAGTAACATACCCTCAAATAACAATTCTTTCATTAACTATGAATCAAAGGGAACACATAATCTCTTTCCGAGCCACAAAACACAATCTTTAACAATGTTAAATTCAGGTAACATACCCTTTTGAACCAATTTGACCATTTTCTGCAACTCACCATCATCTTTCTGTGCGTGATTTATTCTATTTTGTAGAGACGATTTCACTACAACCATAAAAAACAAATGAATCTTTTGAACCAACAACTTATAATCAAGAATTTATCAAATCAAAAAAGAAAAGGATCTTATTCCAAAACATAGCATAGTTAATGGAGCAATACTTTTTTTGACTCAAAGTATAAGACCCAATATCTTGATTCTTGGATAGTAATGAATTGTGAAATCATAATCCTTGATTAATTAAATCCATCTACTTTGTCTCATGTTTAATTATTTTTGAGTGAATATATACTTGAAACTTTTGTGGTCACTACATATTTCACATTTTACTGCCAAACAATTATGCCACCAATTTTTTAAAGCAAAAATAACAGTCGCTAATTCTAAATCATGTGTAGAGTAATTTAACTCATGATTTTTCAATAGACGTGAAGCATAAGAAATTATCTGATCATTATACATTAGGAAACAACCTAATCATTTCAATGAAGAATCACTATAGATAACTAATTCACCATTTCTAGAATGCAAGGCCAAAACAATATAATTCACTAATCTTATTTTCAATTCCTAAAAACAATCATCACATTCTTTTGTAAAGATAAATTTATCACCTTTTTGAGTTAACTTTTTCAGTGGGCTAGAAATCTGTGTAAACGTTTCTACAAACCATCAATAATAGAATTCCAAACCAGGAAAATGTTGGATCTTTGAGATATTAGTTGGTCTTCACCACTCTTCACCAACTTTTTTTAAAAGGGTCAATTGTTATTACATCTTTAGGAACAATATGACCATGGAGTGAAATTTATTGTAAAAAAATGCATACTTTTTAAATTTACTATAAAATTTATTTTACATTATGGTTTTCAAGAAAACCCTTAAATTACATTCTTGTTCCTCTTTACTTTTGGAATATACCAAAATATCACCAATAAACCCAACCAAAAACTTATCAAAGAAATCATGGAATATTTTATTCGTATGATCCATTAAAACAACATGCATTGGTTAACCAAAAATGCATGACATCAAATTCATAATGGACCTATCTAGTATAATGTGTGGTCTTATGAACTTCTGATTCCGTTAATTTCAACTGATGGTACCCTGACCTCAAGTCAATCTTCTAAAAATACTAAACTCTAAAGATATGATAAAAAAATCATCGATATGAGGAAAAGAATAATTGTTCTTAACTATGATATTATTCAAGGCTCTTTAATCAATAGAAATCCTCATTTAACCACATTTTATTTTTTTTTAAAAAGTCTAGAGAACCCCATGGTGATGTGTTAGGTCGAATAAAACATTTATCTAACAACTTTGGAAATTTTTTCTTTAACACTAAATTTTTAATTTGAATCCCTAGATAAAGTGGTTTTGAAATTGGCTTAGCATCAGGAACTAAGTCAATGGTAAATTCAAATTCTTGATCATGTATTATACCAAGAAAATCATCTGGAAAAACATAAAGATACTCATTTACTACTGGAACATCATTAATCTGAATACTTTCTTTTGTTTTTAAGAATATGTGAAAGGTAACATTTAGTTAAATATTTCACTAGTTTCTCAGCTTCCAGATATTTTATAATAAGTAAGGGTTATGTCTTGAAGATAAACTAAAATACTTTCTAAAAAGAAACCCCTTTATCTCTAAAGTAAATCATAGAATGATAAACGGAAATCCAATCCATATCCAAAATAACATCAAACTCTACTAGAGGGGAAAAAATGTTTTTAGGTAGATTCTTTCCACACACAAGGAGGTGAAGTTTGTTATAATTTATATTTTCCTCAAAATATCCTACAGGTGTTTTTACCATATGTTTAGGATTCATATCTTGAGATGGAATTCTAAATTTTCTAGAAAATTTCTCATAAATGATAAAATGTGGAGGCCCTGAATCAAACAATATATTGGAATAATCTGGAAAAACAAAAATAAGTACCTGATAACACTTCATTTTAGTGTCCCGCATCAATTGTAGTAGTAGAAAAAGATTTTGCCTCAACCTTATACTTTTGATCTATATGGTTTCCACCCTAGGAAATCAACTTTGGACATACATTGACATAATTCCCAAACTCATTGCAACTAAAAAATCATACCACTGAATTTTCATTGCCTGTTTAATCATCTTCCTTACAGTTAAGAGAAATATAACTACTCATACCACACCAGAAGCACTTTCCAGATTTTGGGAGACATTCTTTAAGATTATTTTTACCAAAATTCTCAAAGGATGGAAATTTAATTGTCTTAACACCAGAATTGTTTGATGAATAAATTCCTTTTTCCTACCAACCAGACCTCTTCTTTTTATTTCTCTCATAGAACACCTAATCATCAAAAAACACCATTTATACATTCCAAACACATATGAAAAGTATCTCATAGCTTTTGAACTTATGAGAAGCTAATTAACATCGATACAATGGATTTAATCTTGAGTAAAAACGATTGATTTCACTATCAAGACCCCGAATGAAATTTTGAGTATACCTTTCCAGTCAAGTGAATTTTTATTCATAAGCAGCACTTGAATCATTATCATGCCTCAATTCCAGTATTTTTTTCCATCATAAGTCGAACCACATTTGTAAAATATTTCTCAAGAAACATACCTTTGAATTCATCCCAATCAAGAGCATCAATCTCCTCACTACCCTTAATATTTTTAACCATCAACCACAACTGATCGGATTCACCTTCAAAATAGTAAAACTTCATGACAAACCTTTTGATGTTATGAACCCCCCATGACCTCAAAAACTTATTCCAGGGATTTAATCCACCCTTTATCTAACACAACATCATAGGATCCCCTGAAACATGGGGGATGATTCCTCATTAAATGATCCACTACTAACAAGTTCCTCTATGGTTGATCTAGCTAATCCCATGCATAGATACCACCACAATTTACAGCCTGTGTCTACTATACCATCACTGCAAAAAACTATTCAGTCCTGATTCCAACCATCTCAGGTAGCTGATATGGAAGATTTTTTTCCTCTTGATGTAGTGCCATCATAGTTTTCATGTTTCCTCTATGGAAAACCTTTCTTAAGAAACAAATATCTTAGATAAAGAGAAATGGAAATCTATAAATGATATGTCATTTCAATATTACCGTAAATTAATTTATTGATATTAATTTAACAATATCCTAACTCATATAGTTTTCTAAACCAACCTCTGATACCAACTATAATGCCCCAGCCTTAAACATTAAATAATCACGAATTTAGTTAATAATTTACAGTGAATATATTTTACAGTTTATACATTTAGAGAATTAGATATTAACTTATAAATAACAACTTGAATATTTCTTGTAGACACTTCTACTATGTATCCATTTAAAAAAAATAAAAACTCATAAAACAAATGAATCACGTTTAGTTCCTTGTTTTAAACAGCATGACTTTTCCTTGATCCCATCCTTGACCCTATTCCACTTTATGTCATATGAAAAACATTTCAAAAACATGTGATGAGTATAAAAATACTAGTAAGGGATACCTAAAGAATGAAAACTATTAGTTTTCAAAAAAAAAGTAAATCATGAATACTTTATCATAAATTTATACTTTTCAACTTAAAGATGTAGAAAAAATACTTCACTGAATATAAGATCATTGATTAACCTTTTTTCTAAAAAAATTATTACCATAAAACACATAAAAAATCAATATATAGAATATATTAGTAACATGGAACATAAATATACATAAATGGAATAACCATTCGGTCGACTTCCACACATATCATTAAATAGAATAGCCCTTCCACTGACTTCCATACCCAGTGCATTGGATGTTATAATGTAACCACTTGTCCTTGGTTTATAATGGAACCACACAGAACTTGGTTTATCATGTAACTACCCATCATTGGTTTATCATGTAACCACCCGTCAATTTTCCAAGTACTATTATATAATCATAAAACATAAAATATTTTAAATATGAACATTTCACTAATAAAATTTCATTTGTAATCACAAGAAATAATTTAATGATATTGAAATACTAAATCCATTTAAAAAACCATTTCCAATATAAAAACAACCAAAAATGTAATATGGTATTTCTTTTTCTTTTAATAATATTAAGTCTTATAGAGGAATCCAAATATCAAATAACAATTACAGTGGAAGAGAGGTCATTTTCATCACAAATGTTAAAAACATTCCTTTTGTCATTTAGTAAAAAGGTTTGACGTTAAAATATTTCCTTTGAAAGGATGTAAAATTCAATGGTTTTTTATAAAAAAAAATGTATGAGAAGGTGTATATTATCAAAACATTCCTCAATGAAAGGGGATTGAGACGAAGTTTCAGGCGAAAACTTGGTAGGCTAATAGTGAAACTTAAAAATTAAGAAAATGAGATGACGAGAGAGAAAAGGGTATCTCATCACTTGGACATAAAATGTATATAAATAAGGATATATAAGAACATATCCCAACATAAGAGAACATATATCAAATTAAATAAACTAAAAGAAGTATTTGACTAAAAGAGGAGGGTGAAAGGTTCCCTTTCCTTGAATCTGACTCATCACGTATGTCCCTTGTTCTTCCTGAATAATAAAATTCAGTTAATATCTACTTTATTCGGAACCTTTTTCATGTTTATTATTCCTTTTATCTCACTTATTATAATGTTATAAAAAATACATACTTATTTATGTTAATATTGGTTGTTTTTTCGATATTGGGTACTTGAGTCAAATATTATCATCATATAATCATAATTTTTCCATGAGGTCAAGATATCATTATCTATGGAATATAGATTATATATATCACATATATATAGTACATATGTATTTATAATATTCAATAAAATTTAAAGATATGAAATGAAATGCATTGTTTATGGAGACGGTAATCCATACATACACATGCACTCTATTTTCATTTCTATTTCATATTTAATTGAATGAAAACATAATGATACATAGGTATATTATAATTAAATTATAATATAATATTTTATATATGATACAAAATTTCATTAATGACATCCTTTATATGTTCCATGAAAGGAATTAATGAGTCATATCACTTCGAGGGGGCGGTAGTCTGCACTTCCTCAAATGAAATTATCGTGTTTAAACCTCATGAAAAGTATAATGGTATGTTGTAAATAAAACATGCATAAGAATAAAGACAATATAAACATAATCTATATCATATATGAATTTAGTTCCACTTAAACAACTACTATTAGAGGTGGTAGGGGAAAATCGAACAATCATCGTTTTGTGAGGAAGTAGTTCATCGTACACAGAAACAAAATGTTCATATCCATTAGATGAAGGTATGTGTAACTATAGTTCAAATAAATAACCTAAAAACATCCTAAAATATTGAATATACTGGCGTTGTTATAAAATAATTTCATAAATAGAGTTTAGGGGGTGGATAAAGAAAATAAATTAATGAATCTTTAGAGATGACAATACCTCTAATTGGGTAACACCTTTTGATTTAAGCTAAAAGGATTTCTTGAAGTACCTTCATCCCATGGTAATTCTTCTAAGAGTAAAAAAGGGATTTTGGGAGATAATGTAGGTAGAGTTTGGATGTGCCAAGGGGATTTAGAGGTGTCAATAAGGGGTTATATGTGGTGGAATTTTATAAGTGGGGGGAGGGGTACTTTAAGAATGTATTGAAAGATTATTTTATTATAATCTGAATTTAGATTTTCAAAAGGTCCAAAACAAATTTAATTTTATGTAAAGATGTGTAGTTCTATAATTAATTTCAACAAATAGATTTTAGAAATGTTTTGGATTAAATTTAACCTTATCATCTAGCTTTAACCCTTAGTTTACAAATTTTACTCTTACCATGTCTTCTAGTGTATTCATATTATATGGTGAATATAGTTAAAATAAAAAAAAAACATAAATAGAATAATTAATGTCATTTTAAACATTATCTATGTCATTTTGTTGAATCATTGATTTTTAAGAATATTATATCATTCAATAAAATAGTATTTGTTTAATATTTCATTTATGTCAATTTTTATACTATTTATATCAAGACATTTTTTAAATTCCAATAAAAATTGATTCATTAAAAAACAACATTAATTAAAATATAACAAGTAATAATCATCCTAATAAATAATGGATTACATAAAAAGTTTCAAAATAAATTTATTTTAATATTTATAATCTCATTTATTTAAATAATTCATTAATATGGTAATCCATACATCACCATTATGTCATAAATAAATTTATATATTTAACCTCAAGAAATTATAAATAAAATACCTTGATGTATGAAATATTTTTATATTTATAATGAATACTTAGAGTTTAAAATATAAATTATATAACCCCATATATTTTTTTACTAAAATATACATGTTTAGGTTATATTTTCCTTCACATTAAATTAAAAGTAATTAAGTGTCATTTACACACACAAGTGGCTCCATGAGGTCCTAAAATAAAAAAAAGGATTCCCATGGTCAGAAATATCTCATCCAATTGGGTTAAGAAGTGTGATAGGGTAATTGAATGTTATTATAATATTATTTTTACCCTTATTTACCAGATTTACCCTTTAACCATGGTAAATAAAATAATTACTGAAGTTACTATTCATAAAGACTAAAAATAAAAGGTACATATTTACACAATCTGGAGATCCTGATTCCAAATATGGGACCAATTTTTCCAAATTCAAAACACAGATGTTTCATAAATTAATTTAAAATTAATTCCCGTCGTCAAAACCAGAAAGTGTGTTTTTAATAAGTAAAAATTAACAAAAGATAAACATGTGTTTATGTCCAATTAACAAGTGAAATATCTTCCAATGACCAAAATTGGATTAAATTATAAAAAAATAATCTAATTACACATTAAAACCAATTAAAAATATAATCTAACCATATAAATAAATTAGATAAAAACATAGTTTTGACTTAAAATGAACTATTTTTAACTATTCATTAAAAATTTACTTTATCAGACAAATACCAATAATTTACCCAAAGTAGATTTTTATGTCCAAATTATAAATAAGAAGTTTATTTTATACAATATAATATATAAAATTGAAAAAAAAAATATTTAAAAAGGGTTCTTCATCAAAAGATGGTAAAACTACCTTTTTAAAAATATTATACTCTTTATGTATAAAATTGGACTGATTCTTTTTTTAAGCCTGTAAAATTTATCAGATAAATATAAGAACATTTAACCAACATGTACAATCATATAGTAGTTAGTTATTTTCATTCACTCCAATACAATGTCTAGGCGTTAACTAATATTTAAAATAATAATATAATATTATTATTTTTCCACTATGACTCGACATTGTGTGCAACATTAGATTTCAGAAAAATCTATTGTTGCATGATGGGTACGCCATTGGACATAGAATACCTATTAAAGTAAAAATAATATTTAATTCACAAATATTAATAAATATGAAAATATCATACTCTTTAATTATCTAGGATGTTACACTTTTGGTAATTTTGGGTTCCAAATAATTTTTTGTAGTGAGTTTTGGCCATCCTTGAGGCAGGTTCAAGTCACCAGAGTCAGAGGAGACATACCTTCATGAATATGTAAGAATATAAATATATGTAAATTCTCCTATTATAATTATATTCACCAAAGATAGTGAATATATATATATATATGGGGCCAGGTGTGGTTACGTATATATATAACAAATTCATAAGGGTGTAAGTGGAAACATGTGTATGCATATATAAGAATATATTAAAGAATTACCTTGTATATATTCAGGGCCATGATAATATGTAAATATGGAAAATATGTCATTATGCATATGATAATGTTCATATTCTCAAAGGTGGGTAGGATTATATTCAGGTGGTCACTAGTGAAAACTTAATGTTCCAATGTGTTCAACATTGGTCCTCTTCCCATTAAGGTGGGATCCATTTACTTTTACATTTAAATTAGAGAATGCATTTATTTATTTCTTTTCACACCTTCTATTCATATAATTAGTGATGAATTATGATACTAGTATGAATTTATTGATATCCATAAATTAATTGTTTAAAAATAAAATGTAATGTTTTTATAATAAAACCCCTTGATGCAGGTGCATTTTCTTTTAAAATAAATGTTCATATAAGTCATTTAAATCAATTTTATATTATTTTCACGAACCCATTTGACCCTTGAGACTTGTAAAAAATTGTGTTATTTTTTTGGTAAATTAAATGATCTGTTTTAATATAAATGGATGATTATTGATAGGATTTCCATTCTAGAAATTAACTTAATGGTTTAATATGGATTGACTCCCAAAGAATTGTAAGGACATTCCATTTTCATATTTCTAAGTAAATGCTAATAATAAAGGTGATTCTATGACGCTTTTTACCTTGGTTAAGGGTATGTATGAGAGGATGTTTCCACATGTGTTAAATTAAGAATATACAAAATACTTCTTTCCAAGTTATATTAAATGGGCTTCTAGATTTGTAGTGCCTTGTTATGATTGTGACTGTCTATTATGTCACATGAGAGGTTATTACTCATTATATTTGTTATACATGTGATCATGATTACTTATGTATAAAAGTAATGGGATATTATGTTTCATGAGTGTTGTATGCCTCATGCCTTATAATTATACATGTAATAAACCTTTATAGATATTATTTAAAATGGTAAGGAATTTGATCAGTATAGACTACTCACCATTACATTTTTTGCAATTGTAAGGAATTTGATATGGATAGACCACTCACCCTTGCATTGTTTATGTTGGTAAGGAATTTGATAGTAAAATTCCAACCACCCTTACATCAAGTGTTTAGTATGAAATCTCACACCACCACTACTATTTGGGTGATGGGATGAGGCGCCATGTTCCATATTAATGTATTTCATGAAGGCACACAAACCATACAAAGTGATGTAGTATGAAATATATCAGACTATTTGGATGTAGGGTGTGTACCCAATCATTAGAGAATTTATGATCGATATTAGGTCATGGATTTTTGGGTGTTACATCCCTGTCTATCCAATATTATTATATCGGGTATATAACCATTTTGAATCGGTATACACTTGGTACATATTGGTGTATGATATAAATAACTATTATATATATATATATTAATAGAATATTTCATGATCAAACTTATTAAAACTATTTGGCCAAGCTGGTATAATAGCCAGGTTTCCCTCAGGAACCTAGATGGGTGGTTTTTTATTTATTTATTTCTGTTCATTATTTCATTATACCTTCAAACTTTAATAATTTATATTGTATATATTTGATTGTAATAGACACAATCGGTTACAGACTACAGAGATTTATAAATCACACCATAATCGGACCTTAATTAAACATGGGTAACCAAGTATAACTTATTTTTTGTAGGACCTTGGACCTTTATTTTTTGTTGTATTTCTTGTACCTAAGGAGTTAATAACACAAGACTGATATGGATCTTAGAATCCTCAAGGATATTTCCTTTGTTCCTGTCAGTTATTTTCTTTACAGGAGCCTCGCATTGTTTAGTATTGTAAATAATGATGTATTTTTAAAATATCATCTTATGTATAATCAACTAGGAATGAATTATTTTTATAAACTATATTTTGACACTTTAATTCAGTAATTATAATATTTGTCTTCCACTTCGGTATCTTTTCCTTTATAATACATTCACTATTTTCTGCTCTTTATTTATGTAATACCATTGTGCTACATAAATAAGAGTGTATAGTCTCCCCACTATCACCTCCTAAGACCCTTACTACTATTTGAAAGCCTCTAGCATATGGGGACATGCACTTGAATCCATGTGACCCATCTATTCGGCTATAGTTTTAGTGGGCAGTCAGCCTAGGATGATCAAATTTGTATCATAGGGTCATTTTTTCCTGTATCATACTAATTTTCATTGGTGTAAAGGAGATTAAGAATGTGTTAGGACTTGGTAAATTTTTGTGTCTAGGACTATTGAACCACCCATGATTAAATGACCATTTAGTAAGGCCTGGGATTGTTATTAATTATTTTTTCTATTAAATTTTTTATTATTTACCTTTTAGTGATTAGTGTATTTTCAATTGATTTTGAATTTATGAGTCTATGTTATTTTTCTCTTAGTTTGGTATGTTAAGGATGAACCATTATATGAATAATATTAGGCACATAGAAAAATTCACATGCTGTGCAAATATGATGACATGTAGTTTTATTTGTATATTTCTTGCTGATTGTAATGTTCTGCCTTCAGTGATATTCCATGATTTTTGTTTCTTTATCATGCCTATATATATATCATTCTTGGGTTTTTTCAAAATCATGATTTCCATTATTTAGAGATTATATTGCATGTAATATATTATTTTAGCATGATTTCTTATATTCCATGCTTATGTGTTTATAATAGGTTTCCCTGTGTTAGAAACATGTGATAACATGTTAGTTGATTTTATTTTTGTTATATCTAAATGGTTAAATGGGATAAATTTTAAATGGTTTTAATTATGTCAGGAGGAATGTTCATATTTTATGGTGTATGGGTACCTTAAAAATGGGAAAATCTAATTCATGTATCAAACCATTGATGATATTTTCACATATTTATAGTATATTGACTAAAATATAAGAGGATACTAATGTTAATTGTAACAGTGGAATTGGTTGTGATTAGTGGGATCCAAATGCAAAGATATAAAGTTAGTGGTCACTTTATGGATTGGTTGATGGACACCCATGTAATAGGACCGATATATATATATATGATCATGTATGTTGGGAAATACATATAAAAGTAAAGGGCTATTTAATT
The DNA here is from genome assembly GCA_963277665.1 of Viscum album. Taxonomy (NCBI): domain Eukaryota; kingdom Viridiplantae; phylum Streptophyta; class Magnoliopsida; order Santalales; family Viscaceae; genus Viscum; species Viscum album. The sequence continues at coordinate 1,332,600,113 of OY728165.1, read as the reverse complement.
TCTAATTTGAAATCAAATAGTTAACTTCTAAATGCACAATTGGGGACAAGTAGTCAATTTGGGGAATGTTTCATATGAGATGGACTATTTGAGACTTTTTAGACTTTAGAAACTATGAAACTGATAATGTGTTGGGATATGATGAACCAATGTTAGCTTATCAAGACCTAAATAGAAAACCTTATCTGTTTAAAGGAATTTACATGATAAATTTATAATAAATATGGGATTTAAATAAAATTTAATATTTTAAATGGAATATTTATGAGAATTTCCTACTTTTCCTTGTATTCTAACAAGTTTCTTGTTTTATTATAGGATATTTATGTTCTGTTTTAGATCTTTTTAAATTTTAAAAGATTAAAAGTAAATCAATGTAAATACTTGAAAGCAGAACCCTAGGTGGTGTCCTCTATTTATATCCTCATGTAAGGGTTTTTTGAACATCTCATTATGTGTCATGGAATATAAAAATGATTATTTTTCATTGGCCACTTTTTTTTAGTAATGTCTTATTTGATCAGCTTTTGTGCCTAGTGGATTTTTTTTTGTGTGACCTAATGTTAGGGTAGAATTTTTTGTGCATAAGGGGATGGTGTATGGTACCGTTTGAGGGTTTTATTCTCATGGAACCATTTGAGAAGTTAGTCACCTAGTTGAAAATGATCCTAGGGTAAAATATGATGAAAATCCTATTAGACCTATGGGATGGGGTGCTCTTTGGGCATCTACAGTTACCAAATCTAACTTTTGAAGAAGTCATATGCTCTTAGTTAGTGTTGATCTGGGATTGATTCTGGTCCAATGTCAAGATACAGTAGGGGAACTCACATATATTGGATATATCATGGATATAAAGCTATTATAGAGTTACATTTTTTGGATAACCCTGGTGGGAACTCCTACTAGGTGACCCAACCCAAACAGTTGGATTAGGCATGACTTATTATGTATCTCCTTGTGAAATCCATTTCATATTTTGATGATGATGATTATATGAGCAGATATGATCCCTCCTAGTCCGCTTGTGGGTTTATTATTTGTCATGATGACTATAATCATAAACCTCATAGTGGTAGGTAATGAATGAATTGATTCATTCTAGGGATAGATTCCTAGAGTGGATGAATGTGGAAACAAGGTCCACATCCGACCTTGTGGTATAACATGAGAATGACTATTAGTGGTAACTCATCCTCCAAAGTATTTCATGGGATGATTCTAGAGTTATTATGGAGCTATTGATGTGTCATTACTAGTTCTAAAAGTTCTCAAATGGACATAAGAATTAGTGTATTAGTGAAAACGTACATCGAGGCCTTGGGGCCAAAACTGCTTGTCTAGTGATCTATGGATTAGTTTGCACATTAAATGTTGTCATTTTGAATGCATGAAATCTTTTAAGTCTTCAGGAAGAAATAATAAAACATAATAGTGAAACATCATGTATATGAGTAGATGGCCAATCATTTACTTTCATATTTTAAAGGATAATGAGGAAGTCCCTTCTTTTTGTGTGAGGTTAAGTGCGGTTAAAAGAAACATATGGGGTTCACTATTTTATTATTCAATGAGAACAACCTAAAATAACCAGAATAGGACATGAAAATATGTCCTTATTTTCCTATGATAGGAATGAAATATTGAAAGACTTTTTTATAGATTCACTAGTTTGTTTCATTTGGATTTACGATGCGGAATTGGTTTCTGATCAACAGTTTAATGCAGGAGGGCTTAAAGACTTGCTCAATCACTCACATCGGGTCTGTCATTTTTTTAGTCTTTCCATTAAACTCCCAATATTTACCACATACATAACAAAGTACAGAACTACATTCAAATGTTAGGTGGTTCTACTGGGTTTCATGCCCAATGGAACTCAAGAAATCACATTGGTCGAGATTATGGAAGGTTGAGCTCATCACACACTTTTGGGGGTAAAATTTTTCCTACTCAAGGATTCTCCTATAGATTTAATATATGTTATTTAAATCATTCTCGTACCCTAATACGAGACTGGTTACCCCCATTTTAATTACTTAATTATGAATATGTATTGATAGGAACAATTTACTACATATCACTTGTTCCCTGTCACTCTTTTATTTATTTATTATGATTTGGGTTATGGCCATGTTCTAAAACCATGGAGTTTATTAATATCCAAGAAAGAGGTTGGTGTCTTGTAGATGAGATTCATCCACTATAATTAATACTATCTATCATTTGAAAATATGAATCAAAACCCACATTGTTCATTTTGGTATAGTTCAAGGTTGTGTTTCTGGACAAGTTTGCACAGTTTAGCATCCCACAATATGGATGTTGGTATTGGGTTCAATCCTTATTGAGGCATCCTATGTATCCAATTCGAGATAGGAATGAGAGTCTACATAGTTCAAAACATGGGTGTTTGTGTCATGGGAAATATTAAAATAGATTCCCAAGATGGGACTTATTTATATAATAATTACTTAGGTTTCTTTGTCAGGATTATGCACCATTTAGCCGATAAGAGATGTGATCGGACATATATCTAAATAATGATTCATCACTCGGGGAATTTTTATCATGCTATTGGTACAGTCATTTCATTCCTTCAATCCCATGAGATTCATACTCTGTGTGAGAAACATGAGATAACAGGATATTGAACACATTGCATGAGAGCATATATATGCAGGACTTACCCATTAAAGTTTTTTTTGAGGGGTTTGAATTCTCATACCATGATTGATATGGTAAATTGATCAAGTATTAAGAATGAATCCTACATATCCTAATTATAGAGAGAATGAAATTTCTCATATTTCATTTCATCCTTTAATCGACTATTGGGTTTGTAGAACATGAGGGTGTGATCCATGCCTGTACTTGAAATGATGATCGTGCATGAGTCCTATCCAAATCCAGTAGTATACAAGCAAGGATGGTATATATTTTGGATAAAATAATACCATATGTCAAGAAAACCATAGATAAGAAATGAATTTCACTTAAGAGTATTTATATTAGAGTTCTGGCCTTATGAAAGTGTCCTACCTACCTCGGTTATGGAAAGAATAAGAGTTCTTATAGTACAATCCATCCCTAACCCACTGAAGGGTCAAAGTGCATAATCAAACATTGAAATATTATTGTTATCCTTGATTTTTTAGGAATTCAAGAGGATTATAACATGATGGTTTCCCTACTGACTCATGATTACACACCGAGGCTTCTCTATTGGTCAGATATTACACACTGAGGCTTCCTGTTGATTGGTACTTACACACTAAGGCTTCCTTGATGTTTGATACATATTATATTTTGATATAAATCCAGGATTAGGCACCGGGTCTACCAACTGATGGGGACATGTCATATTATAATAGTAATTGGGTATTACACAATGAGGACACCTGTTGATGGGGAAAAATTATATTATCTCGATAATCTAGGCTTAGACCGTAACGATTGATATTAGAAAACTCATTCCCTATATTCTGATAGATAAATATGGGTGGTTATGAACATGAAAGGTATATCAGAGTAAATGAAATTGGTAGGGTCACATGAGTGTTTAGCCCTAGAACATCAAAGAAACTTCCCTTATAAAATAGTTATTCAGCTGAAGGTTCTTTTTGGAGTCACAGTAGGTCTATAAGATTAAGTGTAGACATATTAGAAGATTTTTATGACATGTACCAACTACTTACTAGAAATTTATTGATTGAATGCTGGATATATTAGGGAATTAGTCTAACAAGGTAGACACATCCCATGACATCATCTTTATTAATTTTCATGTCTTGGTTGTATCCTACTAATCACGGTGAACATGTTAGTGGTCTTTTGTATGATCAAAGAAGACATGACCATAATATTTCACATGATCATTCTGGCATGACTTTAGAAAATCTCACGAAAATATTCGCATGTCAATAAATAATTGAATGATCATGCTGGCATGTCAATTCCCCTTTCACATGATCAACATCCATTTTATTTCCACTTTCTCGTGGCAATGCTAACATGTCGAGGGGATTTCTCCTGATCAAATTTGTTTTCTTCAGGACGTCACATGATAATAGTGACTTTTTAAATAGTTATCATATGATCAACCCAAATCATATAAGGCATTTCGTGCGACCAGAATTAAACGTCTGAGGTTTACTTAGTTCATTTATATCCCTATAATGTGTCTGGTTCTTATGTGAAATTAATCTATATACAAATAGGGTTCTCATAGATGTGTTTAGGGACTTCAGTTTGTTTGAGTTACACAAGAAAACGTATAAATGGATCATTCCCTAAGTCCATATGGACAAAATTTCACTTATGTAGAGGGTTTCATGGTTATGGAATGGCCTTACAAGGATTTATCTAGAGGGTTGAGTCTGTGTGCATGCTTTGGAATGTCCACATGAAGGATTGATATGAATTTCCATCCATCATGTGATTTGGTTGAACCTATAGGGGGTCTCACAGGGGATTCTTCGAATGTGCCTAGGGGTTTTCCAATGACACTGCAAGCATAGTTAGGGGTCCGAGATACCAATGAACGACTAGCATCCATGTTAGAGGGTGTATTCATGACACCATTTGATGCCCACCCATCCATGGTTTGACTGACTTTCAGAATTTCATTCGACGATTTATCTTCTTATGCACAAGGGGTAGCATATCAACACTGAAGCATGCATGGTGAGAGAATTATCATGGAAGAGGGGGGGTGAATTGAATACGTGGTAAAAGTATCAAATCCTACATTATTAGGATGAGAAAGGGACACAACAATATTGAGAATTTGGAATTACAAGACTGAGAGTGTTTCCCCTTCGTATAGGCAGGAGCCTTCAGGGAATTGCACAGTGAATCCATTACTTCCAAAGTTGCACACGAGCACCATGATGCCAAGGGAATGGAGCCTTAAGATGAATTTTTTTTAGTAGACTATTGTGGATTCTACTATGGGTTAGTGTTATGTCCAATGAATTTTCCTACCGCAATGCATGAAGTTCCATCACTCATGCAATTGTGTGATCTAAATAATGTTCATGCAGGATGTCTCACAAATGAATGTAGGGGAACAAAATTGGACTACAGGTCCAGACTAAGGATGTGCTTGGTGAAGTAAAAAACTCAAAGGGGTATCATGTGATCATGTGAATTACATCGAAAAACTAGGTGTCATATGATTCAAAAATCATCATGTGACCACTTGATCTTCAAAAATCAATAAAATAGGATATTATGATCACGAGATGAAGTTCTCTAGGGTTGATTTTCGACATGTTCTATTCCTCCACCTATTTTGTTCGAAGATCGCTTTTATTCCCTCTCAAGTATGTTTTTAATAATAGGATCATGTGTTTTATAGGTGTGGTTTAATAGAAGATCTCACTACTATTAATGGGAAGTATATCACATTAACTAGTTGTGGAAGTGTGGACTCTCATGAGACATTCACTACATGGATGAAATATAGATTGTTCTTCATCACATGGTCATTTAATTTAATCATGTGATGATAATATTTCGTTTTAGGAAAAAACATGCTCTGAAAAATACAATTTAATTCATATGATAAGCAAGCCAAAGGTTGAAGGTCTCATTGTCATAAAATTCTCACGACACATTCATTTTTCACCATCACTTTGATCACATGATTAATGTATGATAATGTGATGGCCTCAACTATTGGAGGAAGCTCTCACATTATGACACATGCATTCCTGATTAGGGCTCATGGTGGCTATTATTGGTTGTCTCGAGATTACTTGGCTATGAATAAAGGATTAGAGATGGCAGCCATTGTGATCCCAATGAAATCATTTAGGCGACATCATTCCCGGACTAACTAGAAGTGTCAGAGAGTTGAAGATGAGTGGGAGGATGAAGATGGTGTTTTCATGCTGAGAAAATATGATTTGAATTTTCATAGCATGGGATCAAATTAATTCGAGTTTGCAATTTACAAGATTGAAAAGGAAAAGTGATATCGCCAACCAACATGATCAGATGGAGAACATTTGATTTGTGTGAATTGTACATGTGAAAACCTCATCATTGATAGATATTTTTTTGTGCCTCCCTCCATTATATAATAAATGATACTGCTACTACATCATCGAGATGGAAAAAAGGTTTGGAACCCCTACCACCAGCAACACATCCACCCAGACTTTGTCCCAATGAGCTTTATGCCCATGCTATATGCTTCTTCCTCCATTCATACTAAATAGGCCGACTCACTTCATGAAGGTGCTATTCATCTGTATCTCCATTGGCTTCCCCTGCATAGCTCCCATGGGATGTGGTTGACCCAGGTCTAACATGTTGATGGTGTTGGAACCTTGGTCTGTTTGGACATTGGATAGAATTTTTTTTTTCAGGTTCTACACTTTCACAAAAAATAAAATCCTATGGAAAATTTGATTTAATCCCAAACATGTATTCAGATAAACCAAATCCTAATCCTACATGTAAATAATTTCCATGTTCATCTTAAATATTACTTAAATGTTTTCCATGGACATCACATTCCTTAAATAATCAATGGAAAAGTGATGGATGCACAATTCTTCTTGCCAATTGTGATACTAGCCACAAAGGATCAGGCATGAGCTATTTATGTGTTATCCTCTTGTATATTTATAGCGATCCGGTCTTAATATATATCTATATTACGTAATTTTAGATGAATATTTATTGCATTACAAAAATACATATCTGATTGATGTAATAGTTTACTGTATTTGGAATCATGGAAACAAAATTTTCTACCATGGTGAAAGATATTCTACATCTCATGTAAAGATCTAAAACTTTTGTACTTCTACCTAAAAACATTCTTAATAAATAGGGGAAAGGAAACATATAAAAGGGGTGAAATCAAATTCTCAGAAAGGGTAAATAGAGGAAATGTATAAGCATAAGATGAACTAAATAGAATGAAACTTGAGCATTACAATTTTTGATTATGCCTTTCATATTAGATATCATTATTAATATTGGAATTTCACAAGAAATTAATCACAAGGAAATAATGAACATAATCTATGAAAACATAAAAAAGGAATAATACATGGAACTATTGCAAACACATTAGTATATAAAAACCCTATGTCAAGGTGTCCTACCAATGCCTTTGTAACATGTTATTATTGGGTTAATAACCCATGTAACTACTTCAATAATGGGATTAACTCCCTTGTACCCTATTGTTTCGGGCATGAAATTCGCTCCCGTGTATCCTCTTATCTTGGGCTTGGGATGTCCTCCAATTTACCCTCTTTATTCAGGCTTGGTATGTCCTCCCATTTACCCTCTTGTTTTGGGGTTTGAATATTTCCTATGAACCCTCTTGTTTTTGGATTTGGATTTCCTCCTATTTACCCTATTGTATCTGTATTGGGACGTGCTCTTGTGTACCATATTTTTTCAATATTGGTATTTCCTCCCATGTACCCTTTTTGATCATAATAAATTTATCAATACCAAATTCATTAGAGGGAGATATATGCCCCACCCATATCATAATGAAATCATTCATACATGTGACACACAATCATAAACAATCATATGACAACCCATGAAATAAAAAGGGTATCATAAACATGTAATAATATCATAACATATAGAATAATTATAAGTTTTCAAATAATTTCATCAAAAGTATAACCCATTAAAATAAGTAGGGTTTAAAAGTATATAAATCATGAAAGAGAAACTGGTCTCATGAAAATGATTCCATAAAAACATAAACCATTCAGAGTAAGTGTATGAATTGAAATATTGCATCACATCCCCATAAATTCATGAGAAACAACAAGGGATTTAATCATATATGGGTAAAAAATTTGTTTAATCTTTTAAAAAAATTATTATGGAAAATAACATTTCATTATTCAAAAAGGATCTTTAAAATACAGAAAACTTTTGAAAAACGTTTTCATGAAAAGAAACATGAAATATTGTAATTAAATATTTGAAAATATTTTTGAAACATTTTTCTTTGAAAACATATAAGGAGGGATTGAAAAGGATTTAAAAACTATTTCCCTTGAAAAGTTATAATAGAATCTTGAAAAGTTATTGAAAAAAGTTTTCTTTAAAAACTAAAAAAATATGATTAAAAACATTTTAAAAACATATTTATTTATTTTTTAACACTTATAATTAATACCTTAAAATATTATAAAAACCATTTTTTAATAATAATTTAAAAAATTATAAAAAATTCTTGAAAATGTTCAAAATAAATTTTTAAACAGAAAACAATTTGAAAACTTTTTCCTTTAAAAATAGCTTACAAAACATATAATGGAATATTTAAAAACCATAAAAAATGTTTAAAATTATTATTTTGAAAATTTTCTTCAAATATCATTTTAAAACATTTTTTAAAACATTTTTAAAATCATGGTTTTGAAATAAAACATATTTCTGACCGAATACCGAAATAACGTCATATTTTTCTTAAAAATATTTTATTAATTATATTAAGTCCAAATGAGTGAAAACATTGTAATAATACATAGACATATCCTAAATAAATAAGGTATAATAAAAATAGTTATTGTTATTTAGACATGGATCATAATATTTCATCAATAGAAGAATAATCATAATCAATCTTGATAAACGATGAGATTGTTTCAATACACATCTTATCACTTGGTAAATTTGAATCACACTCCTCATGTAAGAAACTGAAATTACAATAATATTTAAATATAATTAAAGTACGTATAATCATTACATGAAATGTCAAAAACATTATATACCCCTTATGTAAAAAATATAAGTTCTTATCATGGAACATGTCTCAATGAAGTGAACTTGAGACGATATTACTTTACTGATTTGCTAACTTCTGAAACATAATTCTCATGAAATAAATCTGATAAAATGGATATGTAAATAACCATATTCTTAAGTATATTAATCATATATTACATCCATGTGAAGTATACTCACAACTCAGAATGAATGGTTGGTGATGAAAACATGTGTTTCACAGAAATAAAAATGAGATAAAATCCTTTTTCCTTGTGTCTTATCTCTCGTCGTACCCATTCAAACCTATAGTATAATAAATATAAATTTATTTCACATCTTTTAAATAAAAATTTTATTATATATAATACCATATATGTACTTAATATGACATTATATTACCCTATTTTTAGAAATTTTATATTAAGGTTACACTTTGGTTAATTTTCATTTGGTTTTCTGCTTGTGTCTTAATTTTTTATATCTATGGTCCTTATAATTATATAATGAATTAAAGTATGTAAAACATGATATAAACATAATTTATATTCAGTAAATTTTTATTATAATAATCAATATAATACATATGTGAGAAATGTATTAAACTATTCATGGAGACGGTAAACCATACGTACGGATGAACGTTGTTTGCGATTTTATTATCGTAATGAAAAATACAAAGTATGTGACATATATTTATATATATAAATATATGTCATTATTGTATTAGAATCATTATATCATATATATTATATAATTTCACAAGACATATAATTAATATATTTCATGTAATGTGTGAAAAAATCACATCACTTTGAGGGGGCGGTAGTCCGCACGTCCTCAAATGAAATTATCATATTTACACCCAATGAAAAGTAAAAATATTTTGTTGTTGTAAAAGGAATATTTAATTTCAAAGAAATAATAAATATAATATATGAAATATATAAACATATTTTTCATCATAATTTCCACCGTGAGAGGTGGTAAAAGAAAAAAAAAGAAAATCGTTGTTTGGTGAGGTGGTAGTTCTCCCTCCACATAAACAATTTGATCATTACCCATAAGATAGATGTTTGTGTGATTGTGGGTAAAAAAATAAAAATTAAAAAAGTACTATTTTATTGGAGATAAATTTTTTCTATTCAATCCTGGAATAAAGACAGTGTAGTGGGTGAATAAAGAAAATAAAATAAAGGAACTTGAGATAATAGATTACCTCTTAAAGGGGTAACTCGTTTTGGTTTGTGCCAAAAGGCTTTCTTGGATTAATTTCTATCAAAGGATAATATTTTAGGGGCATGAGAGGTATTTTGATAAATTTATTGAGTATATATTTCCAAAAACTCTGATTTTTGAGAGGTTTGATGAATAGGGAGAGGTGGTGGCCTTTTATTGAGAAGGAAAATAGACTCACTTGTAATTTTTGAATAAAAGATAGGTGTACACATGTTAATACCTAAAAAAAGTCATAAGAAACAAACTAAATTAAAACATGGAAGCTAAATGGGCGAAATATGTAAATACAATTGTGTTTGTACAAGTGTCTTGGTCATTTGGGCCCATAATATTACAATTTAGTCCTTAATTATGCTTAATTTGAACTTAATCTCTTTGGTTAGTTTTAATCAAATTTACTAATATTTTGTTCAAACATTGACATGATTAATTATACTATAAATATTATACTTATTAAAATGATGTATTTTTTTTAATTTAATTCATAGAATATTCAAAATTTAGATTAATTCTTATCACGCATAGAAGATGAAATAACTTGTTTTTAATGTTGAAAATTGTTAAAATATTTGTTATGTTTTTCAATTCAATATCAAAGTCAAATTGATTATAATAGAATAATTTTTATTAATATATGTATAATTGATCTAATTATACCTTATAAAAATTTAATGTACAATTTATAATTAATAATTATTTAAATAAAAATGTAGTTTTTAACTAAAATGCATAATTTTCTGCTATATAAAAAAATGATGTTTCATAGAAAAATCCCAAAAATTCTCCATAAGATAATTTAAGAATTCTGAATTCAAAAAATTAGGATTACTATATCAAATTAAATTTCTATATTGGTCTAAAATTATTTTTGGTTTGCTCTTCAAATAAGAACATAAATATAATTTCATTAGAGAAAATAGTATCTTTAAACATATAATGACTTTACAAAAATTATATTTTTCATTATAAAAATGTTTTATTTATATAAAACCATTATAAAACTATTTTAAAATTAGTTATTACTATTCATATTACTTTGTTTTAATGTCTAGGTTTTCACTAACTCATTTAAATAATTATAACACGAAAATAATGTTTCTTAGAAACTTATTATTGTGTGTTACATATGCCAAGTCTGTGATGTGTGTAATGTATACCAAGTTGGTGTTGTTGGAATCGTAATCCAAGTTAGTGTTTCATGTAACACAATCCATGTTGCATCCATGTGAATAGGATGTTTGACATAGTCTTTTAATATATATATATATATATATATATCTCGATTTATATTATCACGTGAAATGAAAAATATAAAAAATTTAAATTAATTAAAAATATATATATTTCCAAAATTCTCAAGGTGTTATATTCTAACCATCATAAAATGAATTTATCCCTTCAAATTAATCTAGATTATAAATGGTCTAATACATGAAATTTTATTTCATAGAAAACCACATCGTAAAAATGAATTCTAAAATTTCCTTAAAAAATGTAAAGATAAACCCATAACTGTCACCCAATGTAACATATAACAAGGTTTCCACAAATAAGAACATATTTTGAGGTTGAATATTGGCTAGGGAAAAAAATAATAAATATTTATAGGTAGTTATTGAGGTAATTTATAAAAAACAAGTTAATTATTCAGAAAATTTAAGGTCCTCAGAGTCATAAATTTGTGATTATTTTTAAGGCCATTGTTTCAATAAAAATAATGTTATTGGGAAATTTTGTTTTTTAATCATTATTCTGTGTTTGAGTAATTATTTTATTGACCAAGAATATAAATAAATATACTTACTTGATATATTTTTTTTAATCAAACTTTAATTCTTTATTTGTGCTTTTATATACTTATAATTCATCTATTACGTCATGAAAAGGATGTCTATAAATCATTCATTTATACTATAAGTACTAAAATACACTTACATAAGTTCTTAGGGACTATAAAATAATGATAAGTATAACCATTTTTCTCTTAATATTCTTCAAAATAAATATGTTTAATATTTTAATCTATAAACAAAAAAAAGAAACACGATTGTTTCATCATAAGTAATTATTCATCAAAAATAATTATACATGATTAGGACATTTCATAGGCCAGTGGTAAGAATGAAACCCATATTTTCTTTCAGTCATGGGTTCAAGACCCTTGACCTTACCAGACATGATTGGTTTTCACCCTATATACCTAATGTCCTTTTATAAAACCACAATAATATATTTTTTAAAATATTATAGACTTATATAAGATATGTTTAATCAGTAAATATCTTATTAACCAACATTTTCAATACAATATCAATTAATAAATAACTTTTTCGAAGTTTAAATTAAAAATTTATCGAATGGATAACCTTATACCCCCTCTGAAAGATGTAAATATGAATCATTAGAATGAATGTCTTGAAATCAGCTTAACAATGATCCCCCATATATCAAAATTAGCTCTTTGTTGTCACATTCGCAACCCGTGAATACCCTTATGTTAAATTATCCTAGAATATAGTGACAACATGAATTACCATAAATCCTTTTGGGAAACATGAATGATTCCCTATTCCATAGATTACTAGATGTATTCCATAAATCCAAGAAGATTTAAACTTCATTCCTTATAGCATGATCTACTTGTCAACAAGACTGTAATTAGATCCAAGGTGATCCATACCATCCAATTTACCTATTCATATCCAAAATATCTTTGTAAAAACAATATCTTAACATACGGAATATATTTGGGGTTATCCTTACTATAATCATGTGATTTCTATAGACATAACCTTTCTATTAAAGTACATTTCTACACCATCATATCCATTCAACAAATTCTTGTAAATCATTAGTGAAAAATAATAAACTAAACAATTGTTATAGATTTCACCATTAATAATTTAGGAATCCAAATACATACAAACATTAATTAATTCATTCTGAAGCCATTAACAAGGATAAATCATCCTATTATATAATATATCATTCCTTTCATATTTCATCTATAGTCTCTTCATCATCAGCAATATAACCATTACACTTACCACCTTACTGATTATCTTAAGGATCTTTCCTCTTTGAATGTTGAGTTGAATAATGACCATTAATTCCACACATAAAATAATTAACCTTTGATTATGTATTTGGGAGGCCAATTTTCTCATCCATTTAATTAAACAAACTTATCATTTTCCCTTTCATTAAATTTCATTTTGTCCTTTTCCACAGTCAAAAATAATTCTTTTTTCTCTAATAAGTTCACATAGGGGATTATTTATACATTTTTAACTCAAAGGATACCATATATTCTTTCCTCAATGGTCTCCATTACCCAAAATCCCAATGAACTCCTTATTTCTCTTTTTTGGGGAGTCCAAGAGTTGGTTATGTTAAATGTTGTTAATAATGTTCTGTGAAAACTTATTAGGCATGATCACTACATATTTTACTCTAGTGATCATCCCACTTGACTGCACATCATCAAATTTACCATCACATTCAACATTAATCTAGTTCCTTATAGTTCCCTCAATTGAATAAAACTATAATCATAGTGTGAGAATTACTCATCATTGTAGTAAATGACATAGTCATGAAAATAATTATTTATATGATTTATGTATCGTAAAAACATACATAATATTTGACACCCAAGGTTTATAATAGTGTATTTCATTAAACAAATATCTAAACCCTTAATGATTGTCTGTGAATATTTTTGGTAATTCCCATAGCACATCCCCTAGGAGTGTCAAACGAGGTGTGCAGTATGGCCCAATTTCATGTACTGGATTACACTGCATCAGGATCAGAACATCTTGTAATAGTTGTTACCTCTAGGTACATATATTAAAGATTTACTTCTTATTGTATCATCCAAGATAGGATTGTATTTAGTGTTAACAATTCACTCTATCCTTTAATAAATTTACAAGGAATTTTCCTAAATGATAACTAATCCTTAAACTTATCATTATAAATATCTCTAGATATATCCATATAAATATACCTAGGTATCTCACTAAAGATTTATCATCCTTGATTCAAAAGGATTACTAAAAAATATCTTTGATATCAACTATAGTGATCCAATATTAACCTAAATGAATATTAAATCATATTAGATGAATATTCATTACATTAAAAAACACATGCCTGAGGACAATGATAGTATAGTGTCTTCAGAAAACAGGAAAGAAGATATTATATCCCGGTGAAATATCATAAAAATATCATATAAAGACCTCCACCAATAGTAAATCTCCCTAAAATATTTCTTCATAACCTTGAGAAAGTAAACATAAGAATATGGTGATATTAGTTGTTTAGTAAGTGTAAAAAACGAAATATGTTTGCATAAGATGAATTTTTTTTAATGATTCTTTAGAATAACCATTAAAGATCATTCTATGATTATAAGAGATTATAATAAATATAGGCATTTCATAAGATATGAATCATAAAAAATAGTTAACAAAATACATGAAGGAATAACATATGAATAAAACATGGAATTTGGGAAAACACATATGCATATAAAAACATAATGTGAAGGGGGCCTACCAAGCCCTTTGTAACATGTTTGTCTTGGTCTAATCACTTGTTTATTATCTTTGGGGATAATATTACCTCCAAATTACCCTCTTATTTTGGGTTTTGGATGTCCACTTGTGTACCCTATTTTTTAAATCCGGGGATGGCCTCCCATTAACCTCTTGTTTCTGGAATGGGACGTCCTCCTGTTTATCCTCTTGTTTTGGGCTAGAAATGTACTCCCACGTACCATCTTGTTTTTTTCATGGGATGTTCTCCCTAAAACCCTCTTGTTTCGAGATTGATATATCCTCCCACTCACCCACTCAATTCGGGCTTGAGATTCCCTACCGTGTACCCTTTGAGCTCATAAAACATTTATCATTACCCAGTTTATTAAAAGGAGATGTAGGTCCCACCCATCTTATAATGAATTCATTCTTACATCCCACAAAAAATCACAAACAATCATATCACAAACTTTGAAATGATATGGGTATCATAAACATGTAATCATTTCATAACCTATGGAAAAAATATAGGTTTACAAATCATTTCATCAAAAGCATGATGCATGAAAAGTAGTGGGTTTCAAAAAAATACAACCTAAGGAGGAAAAATGGTTCCATAAACATCATGCCATAAAAATATAAACCATTTAGAGAATGTGTATAAATGGAAATATAGAATCATTTCCCCAGAAAGTAATTAGTAACACCAATTCATTTCATCATAGATGGTTAATAATTTCTATAGAACTATCATAAAAATTTGATGTGGAAAATATCCATTATTCTTTTAAGAAGGATCATGATAACATAAAAAACTTTTAAAAACCATTTTATTTTAAAAAACATGAAATATTATAAAGGAATCAATGAAAAAAATTTGGAATCATTTTTCATTTAAAACATATATTGAAATCCTGAAAATGATTTTAGAATCATTTTCCTGGAAAAGAAAAAAAATTATTGAAAACACTACAACTTTGTTTATTTTAAATCTTATAAAATAATTTTCAGAAAATTTTAAATTGATATTTCTTCTAATTTTTTATAAAACATTTAAATAATTTTTTAAAATGTTCTAATATATTTAAATAATTTTATAATTTATAATGAAATCATAAAAATGTTTAAAATACCTTTTTAAACATAAAATATTTTTTGAAATCCTTTTTCTTTAAAAATATATTTGGAAATTTTTAATGGAATTTTTAAATACCATAAATAATTTTCAAAAAAAATTTCCATGAAAATTAATTTTAGTGGTCATTTTAATACATTTTTTAAAACATTTTGGAAAATATTCTTTTTAAATAAAATAGATTTTTGACCGAAGAGAGAAATACAGTCAGATTTTTCTTAAAAACATTTTACAAAAAATATTAAGTACGAAATAGTGGAAAATTAATACTAAAATATGGATATATATTGAATAAATATAGTATAATAAAAATCATTAGTTTCCTAGAGATATAGATCATAATATTTTAAAAATGGAAGAATAATCATAAATAATATTGACAAACGATGATATTTTTTCAATAAACATCTAATCACTTGGTAACATTGAATAACACTCCTCATGTAAGAAAATAAAATTACATGACACCTTAAATATCATTATAAGATTAATAATCATGATAAATCATGTAAAAATATATTATATACACCAAATATATAAATTTTAGTTCTTAACAATGCATGTGTCTCAAAGAAGGGAAATTGAGAACAACTTACCATAACAATTTTGGACTTATGAAACATAAATATCATGAAATAAAGATCATAGTATGGATATGTAAATACCCATAAATTTAATTATAATAATAATAAAATACATCCATGTGAATTATACGCACCACTCAAATGGAATGGGAGATGAATAAAGCATGTATCTCATAGAGATAAAAAGTGTAATTAAATCCCCTTACCTTGTGTCTTGACACTCATCGTACTCACTCAAAACTACTATATATAATATATAAATATATTATAGATATTTTAGAGAAAATATATTTATATCAATTACTATATATGGATTTATTATGATATTATATTAGCATCTTGTTTTCAATTTCATGTTATGGTTATGCTTCGACTAATATTCACTCTGTTTTTCACTTGTGTGTTAATTTATTATATCATTGGTCTTTATACTTATATAATGATTTTAAGAATGTTAAAAATGATATAATATAATTTATATTCATTTTATTTTAATTATTATAATCCATATTATATAGAAATATGTAATGTAATACACCATTCATGGGGACAGTAAGCAGTAGATGTGCATGAACGATGTTTCGGTTTTTTAATATCTTATTGAATGAAAAAAGTACACAACATATATGTATATATATAATTATTACATTATAATGGTTATATCATTTATATCATATATGTTCACAAATTTTTTTAATACATTCCATGTAGATTTTGAATGAATGAAATCGCTTTGAGAGGGCGATATTCTACACATCCCCAAATTAAATTATCTTATTTACATCAAATGGAAAGTAAAAATTAATTCTATTATGAAAGGAATAAAACATATTAAACACATAATAAATATAATATATTTCATATATAAACACATTATTCATTATAATTTCCCCCATGATAGGTGGTGAATGAAAAATGAACAATAATCATTTAGTGAGGTGTTAGTGTGTTGTACACATAAACAACTTGTTCGTTAACCATTTAATGGATATGTGTGTAAGTCTAAGTGGAAACCTTGTAAAAAACAACCAATTATTTTTAAGATAATTTTTATTATAAAATAATGGAATAGAGAAATATTATGGGTGGATATGTAAAATAAGAGAAATGAGTTTGAGAGAATCCATTACCACTTAATTGGGTAACTCATTTTGGTTTATTGCAAAAGGCTTCCACTGATTTATATCATTCCAAGGAGATGATTCTATAATGAAGAAAGGAATGTTTATAAGCGGATTTGTATGATCTTGGATGAACCATATAGTTTTTAAAGGTGTGATGAAGAGGGATATTTTGTGGCCTTTTATAGGGACTGAAAAGGACTAACTTGGAATTTTTGAATACAAGTTATATGTACACATGTTTATTCCAAAATAAATCCATAAAAAACACAAAAAATAATGGAAGGTTTATGGACTAAATATTTATGGAAAATTGGTTATGGACTTGTTTATAGGTCCTTTGGGATCCTAAAAATAAGGTTCAGTCCCTAATTAAGCTTAATTTGACCTTATTCGCTGTGATTAATTTTAATCACTTTTAATAATATTTTTCATCAAACATTAACAATATATAATTAGACTAAAAATATTATATTTATTAAAAAAAATGATTCCTATTTTTATAAATTCAGATTATATATGTGCAAAAATTAAGATTAAAGATAATCCCACAAATGGGTTGAAATAACTGGGCTTTAATGTAAAAAAATGTATAAAATATTATTAATTTTTTAATACAATTTCAATGTGAAATTGATTTTAATGACATAAATTGTATTAACATATTTATAATTTATATAACTTTACATTTAAAAAAATTGAAGTGTAATTTAACATTAATAATTATTTAAAAAAGGAAATTATTAATTAAAATGTAGTAGTTTTTAATATTGATCAAAAATTGATGTTTCTCAAAAAAATATGACAAATGATCCCTAAGATAATTAAAAAATTATAAAATAATTTTTTTTTATTTTATCAAATTAATTTTATATTTTTTTCTAAAATTACTTTTTTTTGTCACAAAAGGTCATGAAAAACACTTCATTCAAGAAAATAGTTTTTTTAAACATATAATGACTTTACAAAAATTATATTTTCCATTATAATTTATTTATTTATATAAATAAATTGTATAAATATTTTAAAAGTAGTTATTTATATCATTTATTTCAATGTTTTCATGGATATGTTATAAATAAATTTTTTAAATAATTATAACAATAAAATGATGTTTCGTAGAAACCCAGTATTGCATATAACATACATCAAGTCGGTGATGCATGTAGCGCATTCCAAGTCGTTGTTGTGTATAGACCATTCCATGTCAGTGTTTCATGTATCCCAATCTATGTTGGTGCCATGTGAATTAATTTTTTGAATTAATTTTTAAATATATATATATATCTATAACTATTTCTTATTTCATGTGAAATGAAAAATATAAAAAAGATAAATTAATTAAAAAAATATATTTCACAAATCTAGGTGTGTTAAAAGAGTGATTTGTGGGGATCAATGGATTGTTTAGGGATATATTGGGATTTTATTCCCTGTTATTGTTATATAATGACTATACTTGTGAGAAACTGACATGCCTAATAACTAATGACCTTAGAATTAGGGGGTAAATCTACCATTCCCTTGTTCAAATTATTCTTGAGTTTTAGGAGGATCTCTAGTAGTGTGATATGATCCAATGTTTCTCTACTAAATTTTTTTATTGGTTCTCTACGTTTCCCATGATATGTTCCTATATGATTTTATGATTATTATAATATATTCCAAGATATAGAATGGAATGGGAATGGGGAATAAATGTACGATGAATAAACCACTTAGGTTTTCATCATTATTGAGTTCTAGGAGGATCATTATCAATTACAGGGACCCCCAATCACTATGTATTCCTAGGTAAAGAGATGATTAGTATTTTCTTTGATGAAATTTCTATACATTTGGGACTGGTGATGTTTCTCAATTCCCTCGATGAGATTTATATATTCTGGGGCCTATCTTAATTATTTACCTTTATCTTGTTGGGATTACTATCTTTGATAACATCAAAATATGTTTTTATTAACATATTTTGTCAAATAATAGTCCAATATTGTGGTGGATTAGTTAAAACATGATGCCATGATGTGATTTCAAGCATTATATTGCCTATTATTTATGAAAACATACATTGTATTTTTTGGTGTATACAGTAAACCAATTTGGTGGTTCCCTACTATCATATACATTTCTCAACCTATATATGCACCTTGAAGGGGATACTTGGTGTACATGTAGATTTTTCCCATTTCATTTTGTATTTTAAATTTTTACATGGGATTTAGTTAGAGTATATTTATGGAGTGTCAGGAGACAAGACTTAAGAGAGACTTTGATGTTTTAGTTTTTCTTCCAATTATGTATTTTTCTTATGGGAATTTTTTTCACTAGGCTATAAGGATATTTTTATGTATATACATATAAAGAGCATGAGTTACATTTTTTTATAAAATAATTATGTTACTTTTTATTTACAGTTATATCCTTACTATAATTCCTTCTTGTTACACTGATATTTATTTTTTTTAGTGTTTTATAATATATTTAATTTGATGATACTGATGGAATAATATCCCCTTGTTTGATATATACCATCACTGATAGTATGAACCCTCTATATTGTAAGAAGGAAATCTTATAGGCTTGTGATGCTTTGGATTGGGAAGGTGGGAAGGTTCCTGGGAAAAGGAATTACATCAGTCATACCCAAAGAATATAAAACTAGTACTAATCCACATGTCTGTATATAATGCTTATATAATCCCATACTATGTTTTCATCACACTCTTATGAATATATTTTAAAAAAATAAAATGATATTCATGAAATGATTCCATAACCATTGGGATTAGTTAATTAATAAACCCCAATTGGCTATATAAGGGAGAATTAAATAAATCATTGTTAAAATTTAATTAACCTTACCACTACATCCAGAATTTCCATTGGAAAACTTCTTTCCAAACATTTTCCCACAACCATTATTTTTTTAATAATTTTTATCCCAATATATTTTTTAAATTCATTTTAAAATCACATGTAATATTTAACAAGCTAGGTTATCCTACATTATATGTAGGATTCATGTATTAGATCCTCACACAACTAAATTCCCAATGTAAAATAACAAATCATCATAGATAACATCATACTTAATCCAAAATATCTAGACTGTAGAAATGAAAAGTAAAAACTAATCTCACAAACCTAGTAAAATAAAAATCCTTGCTGATTCTTATCTAAAGTTTCATCCATTCCTATCTCTAAATACAATGTCCCAAATATTAAAGAATCCAAAACAGTGCTTTGATTCCATTTTCAATGCCCTAGCAGGGTCATCCTGTATAGTAACGAGTAGGGTGGCACTATATAACAGCACATGGTACATCATGTACACCAAAGGCTCTCAAATAGTCAGAACATTTAGTGGTTTACATGCGGTAGAGATTATTTCCATTATTTTAAGAAGAAAAATTATAAGATAACTGATATAAACACTGAGAAACTCACTATTAGAGTACATATATAGAAATTATGATGGAACAGAAACAATATAAATAGGATATCATGGTGATATAAAATATGAACTCATGCACAAATTATTTCTATAAAATAAAAAATCTATTTCCCATTAGGATTATCATACAATACATAAAGAAAATCAAACAAAATAACACATTAATCCAAACTCCACACACATGAGCCATTCAATAGTTTCATCTCAAAAACCCTACCATGATGTTGTAGACTGATCCCTTATAAAATGAGATTTTCCCAACCAATATAATATAATAATGTTATATACATCCATCAAAGTTGACATTCACTGTAACACCACAATATTTTATGGTACATTTTATTTTCAAATAAATTTTATGGCTTGCATTGCATGCAACACTGAGTTCGAACACACCATGACATATTAATAAGTTAATAATATAACCTATCAACTAAAATTTATGGAATGAATTTTATCAGATACACAATTATATAAATATATATTACATTAATGCAATATATTTTGTATATATAAGATATGACTGAATCCAATTTTACACATTAGTTTTTTTTATTTCTAAAGGCAGATTATCACCTTTTTATGGTTCAATTTTCTTAAATATAGTTTTGACACTTTTATATAAAAATTTTAAAAAAATAATTTCTTTATTTAATGTAGAATTTTAGAATTTAATTTGGTTTAATTTTTGGAATTTTTTTGATAAGATTCATGTTTTTATGAATAGTTATAAAATACATCATTTTAATTGAAAACAAGTTCTATTATAAATAATTTATAGTGTTACATTATATTATTAATTAGTTATAAATTATAATTAGAATAATGATTTATTATTTAAACTAATGTAGTTCATTTTTATCAATTTTACATTAAATTTTAAAGTATAAACATTTCAATATTTTGAACATTTCACATTAAAAACCAGTTTTCTCTTTCCTTCAATGAGATTTATTTTAAATTAATTACTAAAATTAATATTTTCATAATTTTAAAAAATGGATTCTATATTTGCAATTATATGGTAAAAAGTTAGTAAATCAGTCCATTTAATTTTGGACAATATGAATTGTAACTTTGGTAAATTTTTATTTACACTATTAAAGGAAAATAGGGTAATTAACAGTGAAAAATATTTTATAAATATTATAAAATTACATTGAAACATTTAAAAATTTCCTTTTATGAGTTTTTTACTAGAATCATACTTGGTTCAAGATGATAACCTTTGAATTCCACATGGATGAGAGTGACATTTATTATTTTTTTAAGGAAAATTTACATAAGTTATACTCATATTGGTAATAATGACATCATTTTTAATATCAGGTTATATAGAAGATATACTATACTATAAATAGTCAATTAAAAGGTAAAATGTGCATCTATACAATGATATTTTGTTTTTAAATTTTAGTAAGTAAATAAGTACCTTTAAGTCTTACACTATTATGATACTGTAATTTTATAATTAATGGAAATAATAAATAAATTACATTGAATATAATAAAATAAATATAATTTCAAATATTTATTAAGATACACGAAAATTAAATATGAACTAATCATATTGGAGATGTATTATAGTGTTTTCAGTGTTATCTTCTATATTTATATTTTTTAAAATGACATGAAATAAATAATGTTTAAATTGACATTAATGGAATTATACAATATATATTATTTTATTAAATGATATAAAATAAATAAAAATATATAAATTTAACAAGATATTTTGACAAGGCTTATAATTTCAGCCAAGAACCATTTTTGGTTCATTTGGAATTTTATCCTAATTATATTAGCCTTCAAAGAGTAAAATAAAATATTGTCATGATAAGAGTTAAAAGGATTAAAAGAGGTTAAAAACAGAAGATAAGGGAATGAATGTGACCTAAAATTGTAGAAAAAATATTAATTAATATTTTTATGACGTCTAATTGTCATATATTTTAAATAAATCACTTTGATTCTATTTTAAACAGAAAATTAATTCACATTAATTTAATATTTTGAGAGTTTCCAAAAGTTCCATCACATCAACTATAAAAGAGAACCTCCTCCCTCAATTACACACACCACATTTATCATTATATACCAATTAAACCCCCCTATTTACCCTCCCAAAATCCTTATCCATGTTCTTGAGTTTATGGAATTCCAAGAAGACCAAATCTAAATCCCTTAGGAATAGATTTAAAACCCACCAAAGAAGAGGTAGTTGTTTCACCAACTCGTTCAAGTTAATTTCTTCTTCTACTTATTATTCATGTGTTATTTCCATTATAAAGTTTTTACACAAGTATAATATATATTCTTATATTTTATTATGATTATTGGACAACAAAATTCCACCTTTCTCAATTATATGTAAAATGAAAGCACCACACATGTGTACGTACAACTTACCATCTCCACGCCATTGTGTAATTTGTTTTTCATCACCAGTTTATTTATATGGTGGTAATGATGGATATAATGTTTAAAAATAATCAATATAACATGATATTTATTCATTATAATTAAAGTATAATCCAATTTTTTTACCCTTGCATCATAAAGAAAATCATATTGTTGGTCGTATGTACATTCAACCAACCATCTCCATAACACGATGTGATTCATTTTCTATATTAACCAGTAAAGAATGATTATAAAATTTTACATAATGATTAAATAAAATATATATGTACTTAATATAATTATAGATATGAATTAAATATATAATATTCATGTGAAGCATGACTTACATAATAAAACACGCATATGAAAATAATGTAGTTTACATCGAAAATAGGGGTAATAACGAAGTATTCACTACCAAAATTCGAGGCTGTAGAAAGATACATATAGACATATGAAATATGGACTATGAATATATGTAATTTATTTCCATATAATTTCAATGGCTATGAAATTTTCCAAACCCTAATCCCTAATTTATCCTAACCCTCATGCCCCTCCTCGCAACCCTCACCCATCCTCCTCCTCCCCCTTATCTACCTCATGAACATCCTCCCCTAACATTACCAAACTACTTATCATCCTTGAAAACATCCTCCACCTATTTGTTCATGATTATCTTCCTCCTAATTCCACTTATCCTCCTCATGAACCTTCTATGACCAACCACCCAACTTCTTTGTCGATGTTACTTCGACGTGGACTCCCCAGATTATCCTCCGACATTGTTATGATGATTATCCAATATAGAATCCCAAAATCCTCCAACATGCCTTTGACACACCCAACCCACTTCACCACGATCCTCCTTCTCTAATGTTTCTCTCACACAGATCAGATGCAAAAAACCCACCTTCAACCATGATTTCATTCCTTTAAAAAATAATTCACTACATCTTCCCACATTAATATAGATAAGATACTTTTATCATCATAATGATATCTATAATCACCTAAAGGTGAATCTAATTGAATAACATGTTGTTTGATACGTCTTTCACCTTTCCAAGATCATTTAATTTTCCATAATTTACTTTTAAGAAAGAAATAAAGCATACCATATAAAATAATCCTAATCACAAATATGGTCTTGGGGATTTGATTTGGTCTTAGGAAATTCTTGTATTAATTACTCAAAAATAATGGATAATATAGTGGATCATTTTTAGGGATGTTCAAGATATTATATGATGAACTCAAAGCCTTTTCAATTCTGAAAGGTTTTTTTTCAATTATTTATGTCACTGTAAAATTTCCAAAATGTGCTTCAATATTTTAGTTTAACATTTTGTTTGTACTTATTTATAGTGGAAATTAATAAAACATAGACACCATTTGTTTAGACTAAGAGTCTGCTAAATAAAAATGTTGAGTGGTGTAGTTAATTGAATATTTAATGGATACAAATTAATGTTATATTCCCCATTTATGACCAAAAATTTATATAGGATTATATTTTTATGGATTAGTCTAGTTAAGATAGATTGTTGGGAGGGATTAGAATTCAAAGATCAAAAATTTATTTTTCTTTTATTATTAGGAATTTTTTTAACAATTATCATCATCATTATCTTGTTTTAAAATATAATAAGGATTGGATTTTGATGGAAAGGGAATGATAATCTTGGTTGTTAGACAATCTTTAATTTACTAAGTTGAAACTATATTTTTTTAGTTTATTAGTTAATGTTTTTTAAGAATAAGAACCGTTATAATTTGACTGTTTTTTTGTTATATAGCTTTTTTTAATATAGACTCAATTCTCTAATAAAATAATTAATTAAAAGTTTTTTAATTCTTATATTTATCAATAATAAGATTCAATCAATATAGGATTCTTTTTCGATATTTTCTATAATTTTTCATTTATGAGAACCATTATTAAACTTATTAAGTTGAAGAATCATATGATATATGAAATTTCATAGCCTTACGGAATAACAAAATTCAATAAGGGAATCATTGGATCAATATATAATATTTGTTATAAAATTATATTTGGAGTGATAAAAGTTACATTCTTACTTTGAAAAGTATTTAGTTTCAATATCATAGATTTTATCAAATATCGCTTGAATTAAAGTGATAATTTATGGATAATATTTGTCTTTTCAAAAAAATCATTGTTAGAGGATTCATTAAAAATTCCTACAATTTAAGAATTATCATTGTGGTATTTTTTTCAATGCTAACAACTACTTGTAGGAACTTTAATGTCTATTTTATTTATTTGTTACTAGATTAATATTGATGTGGGAAGGGTTATTTGATGTGATACATGACCATTAATTCTTTTAGTTTTAAATGATTCATTGAATTGGTATCCTCTATATCTATTCTCATCTTAATTTACACTTCAATTTATTGTGTTTGTTTGTTTTATCCCATTAACAGTTTATTATTTGAATCTACATGAAGCCAGATTGATAGGGGTTATTTTTAGTATCATTGAAATGTTATTATCAAAACACAATGAATAAGTATACTTCTACCTTGTTTCTTGTGTCCTTATATTGTTGAACATAAATTATGATTAGAACTTTCATTGTGTCTGACCAGTATCCAATTAATTTATTTCTTTTGTTTTTGTATGTCTTCTTCTTCGTTTAATGTATTTTCATTTTTATGTATTTTTGATAATCATGTTGGGGGATACATTCTAAATTCAAGAGTAAAACAATTTTTAAGAAACTAAGGAATATCATATTGGAATATCCAATATTAATGAATAAGTATATAGAGTCCACAAGTCCCATAAAATGGATAAGAAACAATGTTATGAAGGTTATAAATTCCATGATTTTATGTGTAACATCCTAGGTAAATAATGAATAAGACATATTTTATAATTATTAATATTTTTTAATTAAATATTAATTTTAATTTAAAGGGGTTTCTATGTTCGATAGCGTACTCGATATGCATCAACGAGTTTCATTGAAATCTTACATTGCACAATAATAATATAATTTTATTTTAAATGGTAGTTAACTTCTAGCCCTTTTATTAGTGGGAGTGAACAAAACTAACTAAAATATGATTATACATGTTTGTAAAATGTATTTACATTTATCCAATAAAATTTTGAGGCTTAAAATGTGAATGAATCAAATTTTAAGCATAATTTACATTAAAAGGTGGATTTGCCGCCTTTTAATGGAGAACCCTCATTAAATATAGTTTTGTTCAATTTAATACACTATAATTGACCGAATAAAATCTTTCTTTAGAATGGGGACATAAAAATATACTTTGTGTAAATTTTTGGAATCTTTTCGATAAAGTACATTTTTAATGAATAGTGGAAATATTGTATTTAAATTCAAAACTGCGTTTTAATCTAATTTATTTATATAGTTAGATTATCTTTTTAATTGGTTTTAAAGTTTAATTAAAATATATTTTTACCATTCGATCCAATGTTGGTCATTTTAATTCATTTCACATTGAAATTGTATATAAAGAAGTATAAATCTTTTGATAGGTTTTGTTTCATAAAAACTCGCTATTTGTTTTGATAACAAGAATTAATTTTAAAATTAATTAATTCCACTTATATGTTTTTAATTTGGAAAAAAAGACTTCAATTTTGAATTTGGAATTTCAATTATATCTTAGGCATAAATTTTGGTATTTTTCTAAAAAAATTCAATTTTTGATGAATAGTAAAACCACTTAGTTGTAGTTTAAAAAATTGACTTTTTCATTTAAATGAAATTTTACAACTACTGTGAATTCAATTTTAAAAATCCGACATACATTTTTGTTATCAAGAAGTAAAATTTGGTTCAATATGATGAAAATAATTTTTTGTGAATAGTAACTTTTGACTTTTATTTACTGCGGTTAAAGGTAAATAGGGTAATTCAATGTTAAAAGAATATTGTAATAATTAAAATTACCTTAACACATGTCTTAACAATATTAGATGAGTAATGTACAACCATGGCAATATTTGGGTCTATTTTGGGACCCCATGGAGCCACTTATGATAGATAATGACACTTTAGATTAATTAATTTAATGTAAAGTCAAAAATGACATAAACAAAAATCTTTTAGTGAATTAATTTTTTATGGTTCTATATAAGTTATATTTTCGACTATAAATATTAATTGGAAATATAAAAAGATTTCATAAATCATGGTATTTTTTTATAATTTTTCGATATCAAATAAATTAAATTATTTATGACACAATATGATGTAGTGTTTACCTCATTAATAAATCATTTAAATAAATAATATTATAAATTTTAAAATAACATCCAAAACCTGTCCAATTCTTATTGGCTGATTTGATTTAGACCATTAGTCATCTTATCTTTGACTATAATTATTTTTGGACCTTTAGAAACTGAATATCATTATATAATAAAATAATATTATCACACATTCCTAAAGAGCCCCCCCCCCCCTTATGAAAGGAGACCACTTCTAACCAATTCCTCACACCTCTCAAGCCTTTTGGCTCATCCAAACTATGTCCAATTAATCTCCCTAAATCCCTCTCCTATTCCTAGAAGCCTTACCTTAGGCAGAAGCCACTTCAAGAAGTCCTTTGGTTCAAACCAAAGGGAGTTACCAAAATTAAAGGTAACCGTTTCTTTTAAATTGGTTTCTTTTATTTTACTTCTCCAACCCCAATACACTTTTTATTCCTTTTTTTTGTAATAAAAAAGTATCCTAAAAATACTAGGATGTTGTTATGAGAAGTATTCGAACTACACTTACTCACACCTCCATCTAATGGATGAATAACATATGGTTTCTGTGGATGACAAACTAACACCACACGAAACGATGATTATTCTATTATCTCCAACCACCTCTCATGGTGGCCATTAAAATGACACTGTATTTATATATGATATATATTATGTTTATGTTTTCAATATTATTCTGTATTTTTTTATAGCATACCTTTATGGTTTCTATTATGTGTAAACACGATAATTTCATTTGAGGAAGTGTGGACTACCGCCCCCTAAAAGTGATATTACTCGTTAATTCCATATGTGGG
Organism: Viscum album; assembly: GCA_963277665.1. Lineage (NCBI taxonomy): Eukaryota > Viridiplantae > Streptophyta > Magnoliopsida > Santalales > Viscaceae > Viscum > Viscum album. The sequence continues at coordinate 1,332,571,785 of OY728165.1, read as the reverse complement.
ACATATAAAGGATGGAGTTAGTGACATTATATATGATATTATATATCATATTATATATGATATTATATATTAAATTATACTGGAATTATAATATTCCTTTGTATCATTATGTTTGAATTCCATTAATATATGTAATAGAAATGAATGTAGCGTTCATGCGTACATACGACTTACCGTCTCCAAGAACGGTGAATTTCATTTCTTAACTCCAAATGATAGGAACTATTATAAATAAATAAATATATATATATATATATATATATATACTAGATATATATAATATATATGATATCTAAATACTGAATTTCATTTTGAATATAATGGACTACTGACCACATGGAGAACTTGAAAATATAAGGTGTTCATTTTTTACTCAAGTACCAAATATCAAAAAAATGACCATTATTAACTTAAATGATTACATAATGTTTTTCACATGGAAATAATTGATATAAATGGAATTATAAACATGAAATAGGTTCTTAAGAAAGTATAAATTAACTTTAGTTTATTATTCATGATATTAAAGAATGATCGAGTCAAGTCGGACATGAGGTAAGGGACTTCATCTCAATATCCTTTCATTGAGGCATATTTAGTTTAATACATGAAATTATTTTATACGATGTATAATCTGATTTTAATTTTCATTTCATTAAAAGGGAATATTTTTATACGATGCATTTTACTAAATGTAAAAAAGGAATGTTTTTTAACGTAAGTGGTGACAACGACCTTTCCACCGCCGCGAGTATTATTAGATCTTTGTATTCTTTGACAAGCCGTAATGTTTTTAAAAATGAGAAAAATACCATATACTCTTTTTGTGTATTATGGTATTGAAAATGATTTTGAGAATGGATTTATTATTTCAATATCTTGAAATGATATTTTGTTATTGCAATGTGTAAATTTTATATTTCCTTTATTCTTATGTTATGTGTTATGATCATGTTATGGTTATTTGGAATTATTTACATATATAGGTGGTTCCGTGATAAACCTAGGGTGGGTGAGCCTGAGATAGATCTCTAATGCATTGGGTAACGTGACAGAGGTAAATGTGAATGTTTCTCCTAAGTGATTTTGGTAATATACTGTGATGGGTATTCCAACGTAACTCCCTATATAACTGTGATAACTACAATGTAAGTATGATATGTATTTCACAAGTTACCTTAATGATTTTTGATTTCTATGTGTTATTCATAAATCTTATGTTTTCATGAGTTATGTAAAAGAGTTTATATTTTTTATGTATTAATGAACAAATGTTTTCTATCATTGTTTTATAACCCTTACTGAGCTTCTTATTCTAATCCCAAGTTTGAAAAGTTTTCCCATGAAATAAATATGGATAGAGTCAAGGATGGGATCAAGCAAATGTCATGTTGTCTAAAACATGGGGCTAGACATGAAAGTTTTTTTCAAGAGTTTTTATATTATAAAAAAATGGAAACTGAGTAGAAGTGTCTACTTTGTAATCTTTTGAGATGTAATAGTTATATCCTAATTCTCTAAAACTCTAAACCTGAGAATATCCTAAATGTGAATTATTGATTGAATTCAATATTATGTAATGTTTAAATCTGGGTCCTTATAATTGGTATCAGAGGTCGGTTTAGGAAACTTTAGGAGTTAGGGTGTTGTTAAAAAAATGTCCATAAATTAATTTATGGTAATATAGAAATGATATAGCATTTACAGATTACCATGATGATTCACCTAAGATATTTCTATGTTTAGAATGGTTTTCCGCAGAGGAAATAGGGAAGCTATGTTAGGAAGACATAAGGAGGAAGACAACCTTCCAAATCAGAAACCTGAGATGGTCGGAATCAGAACTAAACAGTTTGTTGCAGGGATGGAACTGTTGACTCAGGCTATAAATGGTGGTGGTATCCATGCACGAGATCATCCAAATCAACCACGGAGGAACATTTCAATAGTGGAGCATTTCATGAGGCAACATCCCCCATCATTCAGAGGATCATCTGTCCCGATGCTAGCAGAAGGGTCGATTAAAGCACTGAAAAAGATTTTCGATGTCATGGGTTGTTCAGAACATCAAAAGCTTAGTCTCATTGTTTACCATTTTAAAGGTGAAGCTGATCAGTGGTGGTCGATTGTGAAAAATATCAGGGATAGTGAGGAGATTGATGCTCTCGATTGGCATGAATTCAAAGGTATGTTTCTTGAGAAATATTTTCTTAAGGTGGTTCGTCTTAGGATGGAAATACAATTCCTGGAATTGAGTCAGGAGGATGACTTAGTGGCTTCTTATGAAGAAAAATTCACTCAAATTTCAATGTATTCTGCATATTTCATACGAAATCTTGCTAGTAAAATTGACCATTTTTATTCAAGCTTAAAGCCAAACTATCGAAGGGATTTATCTTCTTCTAAGTTAAAAAGTTATGAAAAACTTGTTTTTTTGTGCAGAGAAGGTGGAAATGGATTTTGCGGATGATAAGGTATTCTTTGAAAAACAACATAATAAGAGGTCGAGGTGGCAAACGAAAGGGAAGAACTCTTCAAAAAAGTTTGATGGTAAGAAACTTAAGTTTTCAGTTTGTGAAAATTGTGGTAAAAATCATGAAGGGGGGTGACTTTTGAATTCTAGTAAGTGATACTGATGTTGTAAAATGGGATATAAGGCTTGTAATTACACTTAAAAAGATCAGGGTAATGGTAAGACAAAATCTGATTTACACTCAGTAAAATGATTCAAGTTCAATGAAATGGGTCATTATTCAAATGAGTGTCCAACAAAGAACTCAATCGAAGGAAAGAAGTCAGACTACAAGCAGAAAGGGGTGGTGAAATCCTTTGCAACTACTTTAGAAGATGTTGGGAAATCAAATGAAGTTGTTTATGGTACACTGTTTGTTTGTTTAGATTATGCCAATGTGTTGTTTGATTTAGGGTATACAAACTCTTTTATTTCTGAGAAGTTTTCTAGTAAATTGGGAATTCCATCTTAGGATATGAATACAGAAATTATGGTAAAAACACCTATAAAAAATGATGAGAAAAAAAACATAATAACATTCATGTTCTTGTGTGCGGAAAGAATCTACCTACAAACCTTATTGTTTTTCCTCTAGTAGGGTTTGATGTAATTTTGGGAATGGACTAGCTATCTGTTTATCATTCTATGATTGACTGCAGAGCTAAAGAGTTTTATTTTTAGAAATATTTATAGTTTGTGTACAATAATGAACCCTTTATTTTGATAACATATTAGGAAGATGAGAATCTTGTAAAAGATGGAAATGAATGTTACCTTGCACATGTTGTTGAAATTAGAGGAACTATTCAAATTAATTATGTGCTAGTAGTAAAGGAGTGCCTTGATGTTTTTCTTGATGACATGGCTGGTATTATACCCGATCGAGAAGTTGAATTTACTATTTAATTAGTTCTTGATGCTATGCCAATTTCAAAACCCCCTTATCGAATGGCTCAAATTGAACATTTAGAGTTAAAGATGCAATTGCAGGAGTTGACAGATAAAGGTTTCATTCGACCATGCACATCACCATGGGGTGCTCCTCTCTTGTTTGTTAAAAAGAAAGATGGTTCATTTAGACATTGCACTGATTATAGATTATTGAATAAAATCACTGTTAAGAACAAGTATCCATTTCCTCATATCGATGATTTTTTTGATCACCTCCAGGAACTCAGAATTTTTCAAAGATTGACTTGAGATCGGGGTACCATCAGTTGAAAGTAAAGGAAGAAGACATTTTAAAGACCGAATTTTGATACTAGATATAGCCATTATGAATTTATATTTATTCCATTTGGTTTAACCAATGCACATAGTGTATACATGGATCTTAAGAATATAATTTTCTGTGAGTTCTTGGATAAGTTTGTGGTTGTGTTCATTGATGATATTTTGGTTTAATCCAAAAGTAAAGAGGAACATGAAATTCATTTAAGGGTTGTCGTTCAAACCTTAAAATAAATAACTTGTTTGGGAAATTCATCAAGTGTGAGTTTTGGTTACAAAAAATATCTTTCCTTATACACATTGTTTAAAAAAATAGCATAACGGTTGATCCTGCTAAAACAAAAGTTGTTGAAGAATGGCCAAGACCCACAAATATAAACGATATTCCTATTTTTCTTGTTTTGGCAGGTTATTACTGAAGATTATTTGAAAATTTTACATGTTTATATAGTCAAATGAATAAGTTAACTCAAAATGGTGTTAAGTTCATCTAGACAAAATAATGTGATGCTTGTTTTCATGAATTGAAAAGGAGAATGGTGAATGATCCAGTTTTGGCATTGCCATTCAGAAATGGTGAGTTTTTTATCTACATGGATACTTCGTTGAAAGGAATGGGTTGTTTCCTAATGCAGAATGATCAGGTAATTTCATATGGTTCACGTCAGTTGAAACCACATGAGTTAAATTAACCTACACATGATTTGGAAATAGCTGGTGTTTTTTTTACTTTAAAAATTTTGAGGCATCATTTGTATGGACTAAAATGTGACATATATATTTATCACACTAGTTTAAAGTATATATTCACTCATAAAAAATTGAACGTGAGATAGATGAGATGGCTGGAATTAATCAAGGATTTTTATTGCACGATCCATTACCATCCGGGAAAAGAAAATAAATTGGGAGATTCTTTGAGTCGAAAAATTAATGCTTCATTAGCTATGTTACATTTGGAGCAAGTTACTTTGGTTTTTGATTTGATAAAACATGGCATAGAAATTTTTGGTGTAGAAAATTCTTCTATTTTGTTTCAGGCGTCAGTTAAATCATCTCTATCAGACAGAATAAAGAAAGCACAAAATGAAGAGAGTGTGTTGCAAAAAAAAGGTAGAGTTGGTTCATAAGGGTAAGTTTCCTGATTTTAATGTTGATAATGATTGTGTTTTGAGGTTTGGGAAGATATTATGTGTTCCTTGTTATTCACATATGAAGAATGAGTTGTTATGTGAAGCTCATAGTTCCCCATTTTCAGTTCATCCTGGTAGTAGTAAGATGTACAGAGATCTTAGGATGTATTACTCGTGGGATGGAATGAAAAGAGATATCTCTAATTTATAGTGAAGTTTTTGACTTTTCAGTAGGTTAATGCGGAGTGGAAGTTACCGAAAGGGATGCTTCAGCCTTTACCGGTGCCAGAGTGGAAATGGGAAAATGTATCAATGGACTTCATTGTGGGATTATCGAAAACATCTCGAGGTAATAATAGAATCTGGGTTATTGTTGATCGATTGACTAAATATGCTCATTTCCTTCCTATTCGGGATACATTGTCTCTAGATAAAATTTCCCGATTTTATATTAAGAAGATAGTCATCTTGCATAGAGTCCCCCTCTCCATTGTATCTGATCGTGATCCTAGGATTACTTCGAAATTTTGGAAAGGCCTTCAGAAGTCATTGGGTACTGAATTAAATTTTTGTACAGCTTTTCACCCTCAATCAGATGGGAAATCAGAATGAACAATTCAGACATTGGAGGATATGTTACATTCATGCTTGATGGAGTATTAGGGAAGTTGGGACCAATATATATCTTTGGTTAATTATCATATAATAACAGTTTTCATTCCAGTATACTGATGGCACCATCTGAGGCATTATATGGAAAGCATTGTTGAACTCCAGCTTTTTGGGATGAAGTAGGTGAAAGAAAGCTGATAGGACCATAATTGGTAGAAGAGATGGTAGAGAAATTTCATTTGATTCAGAAGCTAATGAGAACAGCTCAGAGCAGACAGAAAAGTTATGCAGATAACCGGAGGAAGGATATTTATTTTGAGGTAAGTGATCATTTCTTTCTAAAAGTATCTCCATGGAAAAGTGTGATGTGTTTTGGTACTAAGGGAAAGTTGAGTCCAAGGTTCGTTGGACCTTATGAAATTCTAGATAATTTTGGATCAGTTGCGTACAGAGTGGCTTTACCTCCATGTTTATCCCAGGTACACAATTTTTTTCATGTTTCGATGTTGAGAAAGTATATGCCAGATCCATCTCATGTTTTGATCCTAGAGGTTGTTTAGTTGGAAGAGAATATATATCTTATAAAGAACAATCAGTTCATATTCTTGACTATAGATAGAAATTATTGTGGAATAAGGTAATTCACTAGGTAAAGGTTTTGTTGAAAAACTATATGGTTGAAGAGGCAACGTGGGAATCTGAAAATGCTATGAGCGATAAATTCCCACACTTATTTTGATAAGTAAAATTGCGAGGACACAATTACCAAAAGGGGGGAAGGATGTAACATCACAGGTAAATAAATAATAAGACATATTTCATATTTATTAATATTTTTTAATTAAATATTAATTTTACTGTAAAGGGGATTCTATGTTCGATAGCGTAACCGATACGTGACAACATGTTTCTTTGAAATCTTACGTTGCACACAAATAATATAATATTATTTTAAATGGTAGTTAACTCCTATCCGTTGTAATGTCATGAATAAACAAAACTAACTACAATATGATTATACATGTTTGTTAAATGTATTTACATTTATCCAATTAAAGTTAGAGGCTTAAAATGTGAATGAATCTAATTTTAAGAATAATTTACATTAAAAGGTTGATTTACCACCTATTAATGGAGAACCCTTTTTAAATATAGTTTTTTCACATTAATAAATTATAATTGACCAAACAAAATCCTTCTTTATAATGGGGACATAAAAATTTACTTTTTGTAAATTTTCAGAATTTTTCCGATAAAGTTCATTTTTTTAATGAATAGTGAAAATACTGTATTTTAATTCAAAACAACGTTTTAATATAATTTATTAATATTTTTATTTTATATATTAAATAGGTTTTAAAGTGTAATTAAAATATAGTTTTACCATTTCATCTAATGTTGGTCATTTTAATTAATTTCACGTTGAAATTAGACATAAACAAGTATCAATCTTTTGATAGTTATTGTTTCTTAAAAACAAGCTATTTTTTTTGATAATGAGAATAAATTTTAAAATTAATTAATTCCACTTCCATATTTTGAATTTATCAAAATAGACATCATTTTTGAATTCGGAATATCAAATATTTCTTAGGCTGAATTGTTGGTATTTTTCTAAAAAACTTCAATTTTTGATGAATAGTGAAACCACTTAGTAGTAGTTAAAAAAACTAACTTTTTCTTTTAAATGAAAATTTACCACTTCTATGAATTGAATTTTGAATATCCAACATACATAGTTTTTATCAAGAAGTAAAATTTTGTTCAATAAGATGAATTTTTTCAGTGAATAGTAACTTTTGACTTTTATTTACCGCGGTTAAAGGTAAATAGGGTAATTCAAGGTTAAAAGAATATTGTAATAATTCAAAATTACTATAACACATGTCCTAACCCTGTTGGATGAGTAATGACCGACCATGGTCATGTTTGGGTCTATTTTGGGACCCCATGGAGCCACATATTGAAGATAATGACACTTTAGATTAAATAATTTAATGTAAAGGAAAAAATGATATAAAGAAAAATCATTTATTAAATTAATTTTTATAAAGTTTTATATATGTTATATTTTGGACTATAAATAAAATTTTTAATGATAATGATATTTCCAACATCATGGTATTTTTTTATAATTTTTAGAAATCAAATAAATTAAATTATATATAACACAATAATGATGCAGTGTTTACCTCATTAATAAATCATTTAAATACACATGATTATAAATATTACAATAACACCCAAAACCTGTCCAATTCTTATTGGATGATTTTAAATCGACCATTAGTAATCTTATCTTAGATTTTAATTATTTTTGGCCCTTTAGAAACTGAATATCATTATATTATAAAATAATATTATCACACATTCCTAAAGAGCCCCTCCTCCCCCATATAAAAGGAGACCACTTCTAACCAATTCCTCACAAATATCAAGCCTTTTAGATCATCCGTACTTTCTCCAATTAATCTACCTACATCCCTCTCCTCATCCTAGAAGCCATACCTTAGGCAGAAGGCACATCAAAAATTCTTTTGGTTCAAACTGAAGGGAGTTACCCAAATTAAAGCTAAGAGATTCTTTTAAATTTATTTCTTTTATTTTACATCTACAACCCCTAAAATATTTTTATTCATTTATTTTGTAACAAAAACAATATCCTCAATATATTAGGATTTTTTATGATATTTATTTGAACTACAGTTACACACACCTCCATCTACTGGATGAAGAACATAATGTTTCTGTGGATGGTAAATTAACACATCACGAAATGATGATTGTTCGATTATCTTCTACTGCCTCTCATGGTGGCCATTATGATGGAAATGTATTTATATATGATACATATTATGTTTATGTTTTCTTTATTCTTCTGTATTTTTTCTATGTCACACCTTTATGGTTTCCATTATGTGTAAACACGATAATTTAATTTGAGGAAGTGTGGACTAACGCCCCTCAAAGTGATATGACTCATTAATGCCATATTTGGGAAGTATAAAGGATTGAGTTAATGATATTATATATGATATTATATATAAAATTATACTGTAATTGTGATATACCTATTTATCATTATGTTTTAATTCATTTAAAATAAGAAATAGAAATGAAAGTAGCGTTCATGCAAACGTACGACTTACCGTCTCCATAAACAGTGAATTTCATTTATTTCCTCCAAATGATATGTACAGTTATAAATATATATATATATATACTGGATATATATAATATATATGATATCTAAATAATGAATTTGATTCTGGATATAATGGACTATTGACTAGATGGACAACATGTAAATATATGGTGTTCATTTTTTACTGAAGTACCATATATCGAAAAAATAACCATTATTAAATTAAATGATTACAAAATGTTTATAACATGGTAATAATTGATATAAAAGTTAATATAAACTAGAAAACTGTTCTTAATCAAGTAGAAATTAACATTATTTTGTTATTCAGGATATTAAAGAATGATCGAGTCAAGTCAGACACGAGGTAAGGGACTTCGTCTCAATCTCCTTTCATTGAGGCATATTTAGTTTTATACATGACATTATTTTATATGGTGTATATATCCCTTTGACTATTAATTTCATTCAAAGGGAATATTTTTCAACGAATCGTTTAACTAAACTACAAAAAATTAATGTTTTTTTAACGTAAGTGGTGACAATGACCTTTCCGCCACCACGAGTATTATTTGATCTTTGGCTACCTTAATAAGACGTAATGTTTTTACAAGGAAAAATAAATACCATATACTCTTTTTATGTATTTTGGCAATGAAAATGATTTTGATAAAGGATTTATTATTTCAATATCATGAAATTTATTTTTTCTGTAATGTGGAAATTTTATCTATCCTTTATGCTTATGTTATGTGTTATGATCATGTTATGGTTCTTGGGCATTATTTATGTATACGGGTGGTCCATGATAAACCTAGGGTGGGTGACCCCGAGATAGCTCTCCAATGCATTGGTTAACATGACGTAGGTAAACAGGAATGTTTCTCCTAAGAGATTTTGGGTATATACTATGTTGGGTATTCCAAAGTAACTCCATATGTAGCTGTGATAGCTACAATGTAAATATGATATGGATGCCACAAGTTACCTTTATGATTTATGATTTCCACATGTTATTCATAAATCTTATGTTTTCATGAGGTAAGTAAAAGAGTTTATGTTTTTTATGTATTAATTAACAAATGTTTCTTTCATTTTTTTATATCCCTTACTGAGATTTTTATTCTCATCCAAAATTTTGAAATTTTTTCACATGACTTAAAGATGAATAGGGTCATGGATAGGATCAATGAAAATTCATGCTGTCTAAAACATGGAACTAGACATGACCCTTTTTTTCAAGAGTTTTTATTTTATGAAAAAAATTGAAACTGTGTAGAAGTGTCTACTTTGTAATCTTTTGAGATGTAATAGTTAGGTCCTAATTATCTAAAACACTAAACCTGAAAAGATCCTCAATGTGAATTATTAATTTAATTCAATATTATGTAATGTTTAAGGCTGGGTCCTTATATTATGTGTAGATAAATATTATTAATTTTCATTGATATTTGATGATAGTCATAAGATCATTGAATTCCATGACATAATTCGTTAGATTTAATTATGATATATTTCCATGGTAACGACACATTCACTTATGATTTATTCTACTAATTTTTGTTAACATTAATTTTATATGATTACTGTGGTACTAAATCATTTTAAGAACATTTATATTTTGTGAATATCCAAAAAAATGATATAAATGATAATGAAAAATTATTATTAATATATGTTTTATAATTCCATGGTAAATGATACTACTTCAAAACATACTTCTGTGTTAAATGTAAAATCTATTTCATCAATCTATAATGATTATAATGTATTTGTATTGCATATTTAAAATTTTTAATAAGATTATTTAAAATTTAATTTCAATAGGGGATAGTTTTAATAACCATATAGGATACTTGTAACCATATACGAAATACTCATATATTTGGGATATATCTTCTCATATGTCAAATTATGAGACTAACTACATTTCTTGAAGTGTCCACCATTTTCTGTAATAGTTAAAGGGAATGTAACTAGATGATCTATTTGTCATTAGTCAATAATTTATAAACATCATTATATATAGTTCAAAAGACCTTATACCTATTAAACAGTAATAAATAAGAATAATATTAAATATGCAGGGTATATTTAAAATAGTTTTTGTTCTATGAATTTTTGGAAAATAGACTATTGATTGATATTCATGAAGGGGAATTGGTAATATTAAATAAATAATATTTTAAATAGCTATGTGTTACTGGAACCATTATCATCAAAAAAACATTATTTTTTGAGATTATAAATTGTCACACATCATGATGTTTTAATATCACTTGTTATTATAAAATAAAATAACAAAATATCACAAAATTTTCATATTATATATTTTTTATACTCTATATGAATAATCATTTGTTCATGAAAAAAGTTGATAATTTTCTATATATTATCATACCTAAAAATTAAAAATTATGATATATTAAGCAAATCCTTTCACTCTAAAATATTAACATACACTAAATAGAAAATGGGTATGATAATTTTTATGTAATAATGTTATCTTTATTTATATCTATTCTCTTAACATTAAAAATCCCATCATTAAACGATAGGGGAACACTATGTTAACATTAATATTTTAAAAAAATTATGAATATATTACATATATTTGATAATAACATTAAATTAATGTAATTGGTGCATCATGAACATGTTTTTTAAATACAAATTATATATGTGATTTTCTTAATAAATATAGAAAAAAATTATTTTGGAAGGTAGAATTTACTTCATGTCCTTATCATATATAGTTTCTCATGAAGATCTTCTTGTTTTGGTTTGATTTACTTTAATTTGACCTTTTATTTCTATTGAAAATATTATGAAATCCATATTCTGTTATGATATATTCTTATTCAATGTTGTGGTTATTATTATTATTATCATTTGAGGATACTCTTGGGGAATATGGTTTTTTTATTCTTACATGATGCCACATCATTTAACTAAGGACTAGAATATTTCTAAAAAACTGTTCATGGTACTCTTGTTTAATTCTCAAATAATTATTTTTTAAAATATATATTGTGCTTTTGTAATCCATTTAAATTTTGATATCAAAAATTTATCCATCTAAATGTCCCCATGATAGAGTAACCTAAAATCTGAATAATTATCTATAAATATGAATCCCCCATACATGATATAATAGAATTTAGGATATTGAAAATCCTATCCCAAAATCATCGAACCAATTCTACCTTCTCATAGAGAGTCAAGCAATACCTCAACAAATGTATGCCAGAAAAAACATGATGTAAAAAAACTTTGGGTTTAGTTGTTTCATACATAATACCACATGCTATGAGATAATAATACTTCCATTATTATATTAAATGAAAGTCAAATCTATTTAAAATAACTTTATCCATGTATGTAAATTAGATCACTAATTATAATTATTACATGAATTTTATCTTCATATTTCTACATATAGCCCCACTCACTTATATTAATTCATGACTGGTAATCAAATTTACTTTTTAATGACAAAATATTTATACTTGTTGGGTATTTTAAATAAATTCTTCTTACATCTCTTAGTAAGAATATAAATTAAACAAATTTTGGTGCAATGTTTTCTCCCAATTTTTGAGGGCTTTTATATGAAAATAATATCCAAAATATTTAGAATGATTTCATAATTATTTTCAATGATTTTAATAAAAACTATGTTATATACATGAATGTGTCAGATTATTGTTAATATGAACCAAAGTATAGGGCATGATGTAGTAAAATCTATCATGTTGTGGTTTGTGTTATCTAGTGATTCATGATAGCACTATGTTGTGTATTCATTCAATGATATTAAAAATTATTTGAACTGATTCCTTTATTAATGAACATTCTATTGAGTATTTGGATGTAAAATCAATATAAATATTCTTTTTTATTGTTTGTTATGGAGATATGTATCATTAATAATTTATAGATTACACATTGATCACATATGTATAAGAATTCATTATATCTCACTTCTTTCCCCATTATTTATATATAGGTGGATACTTATGCCAAGTCTAGTTCTATCGACCTCTATAGAAGGCTATGAGATCGAAATCATATAATGGAAATGTTTCTTCTATTTTTATTATTTGGAGTAATTTTAATAAGGGCATGTCTGATTTTTTGTTACCATATATTTTTCTAGTGCCTTTTGGATCTAGTTGAGGTGGATTCGAACTGCCCTTGTTGAAGGTGATGTACATGTGTATTAATAGGAATGAATATACATATATAAGTTTCCCCTTTATATATATTCACTTATGGATATATGAATATATATATTGTGGAAAGATGTACATATATATAGATATGAAAAATGTATATGTGTGTAAGTGAAAAAGGGTATATGAAACTATAAAATTCTATATACGGACCCCATTGTGCATATTGATTCATTTAAATATGGATATAGGGACTTGTATTCCTTCAATATATATGATGGTGTATATGAATTCAAGAAAATAAAAGTATTATTCAAGTTTTTATCGTCAAAATAGGCGCTCCTTGAGATTGAGGTTCATTCCCTATACCTAACCCCTTAATTGGAATTCTATAATTTATGTATTATTTTAAATACTTTTTATCATAATTATATAATTTTTACATTCTTTGGAAATTATTTTTTTCAATTTTAGATGGTATTTTCACCCATTTTACATGATTTACCGAAGCCTTTAATGTGGAATAGATTCCTCCTCGTTATCTTAACCTATACATTGGTATATTAAGTAATTTCATTTTTATTAAAATAAAGTTCATCTTCTTCACATTCATCAAAAATAAAAGATGGGATATTTTCATCCCAAACTAAATATTTCTATTTTATTAATGGAATCTCATCAAACTTAACCTCAAAATTCTTTTAGGTTCCCTTAAATGTTATACCTGAGGAATAATTGAACAATACACATAAAAAATTTATTCTACAAAAACCTCAACACCATTATTTATAACAACATAAATTGTCTCATTCATCCTCTCCGGTTGTGGCTGGAAATCCATTAATCCTAATGTTATATCATATAGAAATTATTATCTACAACTACATGAGCCCAATTCACATCATTTATTTTAGGTTTCTCCTCATGAGAAAACTTTTTTAACCCCATCAAATATGACTTCAGTAATTAGTGAGGTAGGAATCTCTACCTAAACTTCAAAATTCAATGTAGGGAGTGCAAAATATTATCTATGATTTTCCACCTAAGCATATATAGGTGATTCTAAACATTTTCATCATCCTATCATTTAATTCTAATAACCAATAGCATTGTTTGGGAAGAATACATGAAGAATATAAAGCTTCTATGTTTATCAGATAATAAAATGAAACTATCATGACATTTTGTTAGAATATTTGAATCAACACCTACGTTGTAAAATAGAAGGATTATCTCCCAACCATAAAGATAGAAAATAATTTTTACTAATTTATTTATTAAATGATACATTTATTTGAACATATAACTATTTAGGTTCACATTCTACTTTTTTATTAAAATAAAATAAAATACATATCCTGAAATAATACATTTTCAGATTCCCCTGCTCATTGAGAAATCCCTACCAAAATTAACATAACATATACCTTGAATTATGGCTCTAGACCCTTTACAAGTCAACCACCCTTCCAAATGAAAATTACCACGACCTCTAACAGACCTAGAAGGTATTGGTTAAACAGAAAAATTAGTTCATGACCAATCCTACCAAACCACCGCCCAAAACTTCCTATAACATATTCTCTATCCCCATCTCCTCTCAAAACATTATCCACACTGAGAACATAACCCCTTAATCATCCTTGAGTAATGTTTTACAGTAATTCCACCTCTATATTTTCATATATTTCACAAACCCATTCATTAATATAAGATTGGGGAGGCCACTAATGTGAAGGTTGAAATTGAAAAAAAAACATTTGATATGTGGGATATGTAGTAAATTGACAGGAGAACCAATATTACAGAGTCACTATAGTGTGCAACTGTGAAATGAAACTCAACAAAAAATTTTTATTTTTATTGTAAGTGATATAATTTTATAATAGTGTTCAATTTAGTAATGTTTTTACCACTTCCCCTTATGATTAGTCCATGAAATTGTGAACCTTTAAATACTTTCAGTGGCCTTAATTTGTTGTCTCTTCTTCCTGTGCTATCAATCAATTATTATAGATACTTTCAACACTTTAGGCATGATAAGTATTTGATTAGTTCTGGGATATTTTTTGGGTTATCTAGGATTTGGTATGTGTTTATTTTTTCAATCTCCATGTGGTATTGGTGTTGGTGGTCTGATTGGTTAGAGGACCATTAAACACATTTACTATTCCCATATAGTTATCATCTGTTTTCCTTAGGTTCTATTTAACCTTAAGATTAGTTTCTGGAATATAGTTTATTTTAGAATATACCTTTCATTATTTAGGTTCATTCAATTATGGTTGTGTGTGGTAATATAGGGGTATTATGTGGGACATATGTTTATGTAGTGGGGTGCTCTGTAGTGACGTAGTTGTATGTAATGGGGTGGGGTCTTGTTGGGTGTTATATGGGTATAGTGTAGTGCAGTGGGGGTGTAGTTGGGGTACCATTCATGGTGTTTTTATTAGGTGTATGAGTATTTAGTGGGGTGTAGTGGGGTTTGGTGTAGAGGTATTTAGTGGGGTGGGTGTAATGTTATGTAGTGTGGTGAGGTTCTATAGTGGTCTGAAGTGGAGGTGGGGAGTATGGGGGTATGTTATGCAACTGGGTGGGGTGTTGTATGGGCATTCATTGGAGTGGGGGGGTTTCAGGTGTATGAAGTGGGGTGGGGTGTAGTGGGGTGCTTGGGGTATGCAGTTGGGTGGGGTGTTGTAGGGGTATGTAGTGGGATGGGGTGTTGTAGGGGTATGTAGTGGGATTGGGGTGTTTTAGGGGTATGTATTAGGGGTGGGGTTCTCTAGAGTTATACACTGAGGGTGCGGTGTATGGGTATGTTGTTTGGTGGGGTGCTCTAGGGGTATGCAATGGGGGGTGGGTGGGGTGTAGAAGTCTATAGTAGGGTAGGGTGTTGTAGGGGTATGTAATGGGGTGGGTGTTGGGGTATTTTAGGGCTATGTTGTGGGGTATGTAGTGGGGTGGTGTCTAGTGCGGTGTTGACGGTATGCAGTGGGGTGGGGTGTATGGGTATTCAGTAGGGGTGGGGTTTGGTAAGGGTATGCAATGGGGGTGGGGTGTATGGGTATAAAGTGGGGAGATGTAGGGGTGTAGTATAGTGATGTGGGGGTAAAATGGTAAGAATTGTGCCCAAATTTATATATTGGAGTATGCTAATATTCGTTGAATTTATTTTTATGGAAATTAATGGATATAGACTTGTTTTTTGACCAATGATTTAGGTCTAGTTCCACTATGGAAATTGTTTCTATACACCTATACCACAATCTCCACACTGAATGTAGACATATATCCACGGATAAAACATGTGGTTGTAAATTTCAATTCAATTACCTATACCCATGGTTGGATACCAAGGCTATAAGTGCATTTCCTTGGTGGAAACCATGGATATAGATGTGGCCTAATTTTCCACTAATAAGAGCCATGGTTCCCAAAACTGTGGCTATTACCTATATCCATGGTTTTTGGACCCATATCCCTGGTTATAAACCCTGGATATAACCTAAATTTGTAGTTGTGAATGTTAATAAAATTATATAGAAAGATAATATATGAAATAATAAATATGGATTTAGTTCCAGTATAATTAGATAACATGTTTTAGAGCATTATACTAGAATCTAAACTGAATTAAACTAAATTAACGTTCAAGGTAAGGGTTAATTGTGCAATATCATTATTATTTGATATTATTTATACGTAAGTATCTACTGGAAAAAATATATCACCAATGTCCATGTTTCATAAAAAAAATTCAAATTTATTTTTACTATTGTCCTAAAATTTTAAAATTTATTTTTTTACCAATGTTCCAATTTTTCTAATTTTTTTTAAAGAAAACTCTTTTTCATCTTCAAAACAAGGCTCTTTATGACATTTTAGACAAAAATAAAGAAGTATGTTTTTTAAACTTATACAACATTTGTGTATTTTTACACTATTATGAATCCTTATTGTCGGATTAGCACTCTGAGGGGACGACGGCGACGACCACGCGATGCTCTCTCCTCGGTGACGACGACGGTCGCGGTATCGACTCCTCCCCCCTTTGAGGGGGAGGGGGAATCGTTGTCTCATGAGAGACCTTGGTCTTTCCGCCCTTTCTCCAACCCGGAGTTCCTCCCCCCATTCCCGAATATTTCGATTAACCCCAAGGTACCTGATCTTCTTGATGGTGCACCGAATCTCCCCCTCTCTGTATCTGAGTTCATAGAGTCTTCGGCGTTGCTGAACTTCACTTTGGTGGGTCGTTTCACGAATTTAAGACCTTCGGTGGACGAATTCGACCGCTTTGTTTTTGGATCGTGGGATCTTCGCGAACGCGCAGTTGTGGGTTTACTGGATAGTAAGCAAATTATGATTAGGTTCGATTCCGAGATGGATCTCATTCAGGCTTGGGCTAGGGCACCTCGCTCTTTCAAAGGTAATCGTTTTATCCTTTTGTGTTGGTCTTTTGATCTGCATATGAACCGTGAATCTCCGTCTACCGCTGTTTGGGTATGTTTTCCCAAATTACCTCTACTGTTTCAAAATCCGCCTGTTCTTCGTCTTTTGGGCAATATGGTAGGTATATATCTCTGTTCGGATTATCTCACAGAGGCGGTTTTCCACCCGGTCAATCAGCGGGTGTGTTTTGAAATCGACGTATCACGCGTTCCGTTCGATCATATCTGGATCACGATAGGGGAAGAATATAGGGTCAAGCAGTGGGTTATATATGAAAATTGGATGGATTTTTGTGGTCTCTGCAACCGATTGGGCCACTCGACTGAAGGTTGCCGAACAAGGAGGACCTGTTATAGCGGTAAGGAGGTTAGGATGGGATCCGAGGAAGGTATAAGGCTCAATGAAGTGGACAGGGACTTGAGGAGGACCGTGGCTTCGGCGTCGAAAGGGGTATCTGCAAGAGGAATGGGTCCTCAGGCTGGTGAGGTCCTTCCATCGGGTTCCTGTGTTTTTGTATATGAGGAGAATCCCACGAATGGAAATTACAGCTCTGTTAGTCCGGAGCAGGTTAGAGAGGAGAGGCGTTGGAGCCCTGTGGAAGCAGTTGTCATGGCCAGTCCGAAGGAGACTAAAGGCCTGGATCCCCTGGCCAAGCCTTTCATGGCATTGAACAACAGGTTTGAGGTTCTTGAAGTGGAGAATATGTTTGAGGATCCGGAGGATACCATTACAGGGGAAAATAAAGATGAGGTGCTTACGGAGAATAGGCAAGAGGAACACTTGGGGCAGGAGCCAATTGCAGGTCCAGTGGGAGAGGAGGATATTAACCCCAGCTGGATTGCTAGTCGGGGGCGCAAGAACTCTGAGGTTCTGCTTAATCACATGGGGTGTCCTTGCACTGATGCTGCACTGAGTGTTGCAAACATGGAGCAGGGGGAATGGCAAGATACAGGCATCGAGGTGAATAAGCGTGCTTGTGCCGTGAAGGAGGTTCGGGAGGCCTTAAATCCAACAGTAAAGTAGGTTTTTGACCGCCTTAAAAGTGATCTTGGTGCTGGAGATCCACCTTTGAGGGAGGTTGTTGTCAATTCATGTCAAGTGCAGCCGATTTCGGACAATATGAGGGATAAAGGGGGTGGACTTGATAAGTAAAATCTTACCGTAGCTGGTTGGGCCTCTTCTGGCAATAGATTTGCAGGGCTGGAGCAGGAGGAGCCACCCACTGGGATGGCTGATCGGCATGATTTTGGGACTCCTAATAACCCGAGACTTGGTGTTGTTGGTGAAATGAACCCTCATTGCCTTGTTGTGTCTGATCATAACATGCTCTCTCAGGCCGGAGGAGAGTCTATTAAAACCTTAGATGATGTCTTGGGAAAGAAAGGTGTTGGAAGCAAGAGTTTGGTTTCTGTGAATATCACTGATAAATGGGGGAATATATCTGATAGTGAGAAAGAGAATTGTGGCAGAGCAGACAGACCATCATATAGTGATATTGTTCAAGGTGGTCGAACGAAGGTGTCTGAAAGTGAAGGTGTCATGACTGCGCCACCAAAGAGGAGGCCAAGGAGAGACTACACGGATCTAACCAAACCAATGGAAACAAGGTCTGCACACAAGATTGGAGCGTCACAAGAAAATGTCATTGCAAATGGGTACAGTGGAAAACGAAGAGGATGGTCCCCGAAGAGGGATAAAGGACTCAGTGGAAAACAGCCGGTCAAAGAGAAGTTGTCTGAGGAAATGTTGCGGAAGAAAAATATGTACCTTGAGATGATGCTCAAATACGAATCTTCTGAATGGGAGTCAGCTGATCCTGGTGATGAGTTATCTGATGATGGGGAGAAGGATGCATATGGATTTGATGTTATGTAGCGTTGTATTTTCTTCTGACTTTACTTACACTTTTCTTTTAATAAATTTGCGGGACCAGGTTTATGCCTGGTTCAGACTTTCCTGGTAAACCTTATTGTCTTGAATCATATTTTACAAGTCTTCAAGATTCGTTTCAATGAAAATTTTTTCTTTTATTACTATTATACATTCTAAATAAATGATTTAAATTAAAAAAATGGTACTTCTAACATGAAATTTTAATGATTTTATTATACTATTTTCATCTATGTCAACATCATTTTTAAATTTTTTTCATTAATTTAGTTTGATCTCTTAGGATTAAATTTACCATATTTCATTGAATGGTTTATTAGTTAGTTTTACTATGAATGTACTATTTTGATACCCTTCTTGTTTTATGGTTAATGATTTCACATTTCATATGGTAGTTTTAATAAAAATATTTATGTTGATTATGTTTCATCACCCATTTTATATGAGGAATGCATTGGACTTATTATGTGATGTGTGGGGATCATTATAGCCTATAGATGCATCAGTAGGTCTCATGAGACAAAATAGTTTGTGTATTGGATTATGCCTTACCCATCTATGTATGGTGTCTTTGCTGAATCATTGATGGTTTGTTTATACTGTCCAACATTATGTATTCGCTTTTTATGAAAATATTTATTGATATTTCATGTTATTATTCATTTTTTATAATATTAACATGATTATTTATATGGAAATATTTTTTCCCGTTATCACTTTAATATTATTCTCATGATTATATTTAAATGGCTTGTTTTTAAGTTATACACCTAGCCTTAATGTTTATTCTTATTTATTCATCACAGCTTATATTGTATGGTTACCCTTAATAGGAATCTGAGCTCAACCATTTATTTTGTTTTACTTTACCTAGGATTCCAAAATGTATTCTTTGACCTATATGTAGGGTTTAGTAAGGACAATTATGGTGGTCTCCATGGTTTATAAATGTTGTATATTATTTATTAAATTGTAATGTAATGTTCATGTATGTAATCTACCATCCCAGACTACTAAACCTGTCAATAATTAAGGATTCATGTTTTATATCTATGCTAATTTAATAAAGTAAGTCACTAGATCTCGTCTATTTGGGTTCAAAACCTTATAATTGGTATCATAAATTTTTTTGTAGAATCCTTGAAAAACATTTAGAAAACATAGATCAAGAAACATAACCCTAAGATATAATTTGATGATAATCATAGATGAACATCCTTGATTTTTTTAAGGTAGAGATTTTGTGGGTCTTCATTGAAATATATACCTTAATAGATACTACAAGTGTACATATTTATGGCATAAATGGATGTAGGGGTAACTAATCTGAAAAGGTGCATCGATCCTAGCATGGAAGAACATGGTACATTACAACAAGTCTTACTATGCACATGATTCGATAATCACAATAAATATTTTCCATATAAATCACATTTTATTTTAAAACCATTATAAAGGATTTAAAAGTAAATATGTCACCAAATATTCTGTGTTTATGATTATCAGATTATCTATGCAAAAATTTTAAATTTATGTTAACTGTTTTTGTTATTTGAAATTATCCATTATGATTCTTAAATAAATTTAGTGTCTACAATTTTTTTAGAAATAGTTCCTAGTGGAAGTAATGGAAATCATATCAAAAAAATGTAATCCATTTTGGTATTTCCCAATGATGCAATATAATGATGTTGGAACTAAATCTACAACTGGTAATGGTGAACATATAAGTATTCAAGGATAAAAAATCAGTTTATGAACAATAACCTTACCGATATAGAGCATCATGATCCACAGTGTGGAGGAATAATGTTAAACAACATATTGAGAAAAAAAACCTCTATCATTCAATAAGTCTACAAATAAATTTGTAGCTTAACAATGGATATGTTCTTTAGAGAATATATTTCCTTCTTTCAGAAGTAACAAAATAGAGAAGGTTGTAATATAAATTTATGATCTCTTCGGGGATGTGATTCTTTGGTGGTCATTGATTCAAAACATTTAGGATGAAGAATAAATATCTAACATTAAATGGAATGATTTCAAGGAACATTTCTTAGAAAAAATTTTCCCATGCGAATAACAATTAGATATAGAGATAAAATTCACGAATCTATATAAAAATGTTGATGATAATATTTCTATATATGAATCTAAATTTATAAGGTTATCACTAAATGATGCAGTTTACGTATGCAATCCAATGATAATATTGATTGATTGTTTGAGTGGTTAAAACCATTTCTTCAAAGGTAAGCGGTATCCAAATATTTCATAGCATATAAAGATATAATGTAATCTTCTATCAATATTGGGAAATAATTCTCTATGTTTGATGAATTTAAGGAAATTTTAGTGAAGATGAGGGATGTTGACCACTGTCGAAAAGAAAAGATAAAAAATGGGGAGATGGGAAGTGTTGACTTTCTATCATGTGATAAATGCTGAAAGAAACGTAACAGAATATGCCTATTGGGGACAAAGGTTTGTTAATAGTGTGGAGGAAAATGCCACCAAGAATGTGATTGCAATTGAAGGGATGAAGATACCAATTTTCACTTCTATAATTTTAAATATATGGTAAATTATTAAAATGATTGTCATAGACATTTAGGAAAATTTCTACAGAAAATTCCAACAGAGTATGGCCAATCTTATGCAATGAAAACAAGTGAGGATGATGTTCTTAATGAAGTAGTGGTAGGTACTTTAATCATTTCTTGAATATTAGAAAATGATTTATTTGATTCTAGGTCATTTCATTCTTTCATATATTCCCAATTTTCCATGAAAATTAGGCTGTTCCATTTTGATTTAATAAAGGAGTTATCAGTCAAAACTCCCAAGGGATGTATCATTGAAATAATGATGTGTAAGTAATTCATATTTATGACACATAAATGTTCTATAATTTCTAAAATTTCCATAAAATCTATGATTGAATTTAATTTAATTCGTGGTGTGGTATTTCTTTCAAATAAATATGCATAATTTATTTCAAGAAGAACAAAATTTGTTTTGTGAGGAAGAAGAATATCGTATCATTAAATAAGAAAGTTCGACATCCAATTGTTATATATATCCACCCTAAGTTTCTCGACTGATTGAAATTTATAGGGATGAGTAGAAAAAAATCCATTGATGAATAAGGTAATTTTCTAATTGAGTATATACATTTTGTAAACGAATATATTGATGTATTTAGTAAGGAATTACCTGGACACCCTTATAGCATAATGTTCAGTTTTCTATTGATTTAATCCCTGATATAAGATCAATATCAAAGAATCCATATCTAATGGGCAGAGTAGAATTAGTGGATCTGAATAAATAATTATTGGAGTTGGGTAAAAAATTATTTATTCTTCCTAGTGTTTCTCCTTAGGGAGCCAATATTATTTTTGTTAAGAAGAATGATGGATCCAGGAGGCTGCGTATTGAATATTGGAAAATAATTTCTATTAAAATAAAGATGATGTTTCAAATTCCTGAAATTGATGATTTATTTGATCAACTTCATGGAGATCCATTATTTTAAAAGATCAAACATCATTTTTGATATCATCAATTTCTAGTAAAGAAGTATGAAATTATGATGACAACTTCTGAGAAGAGGTATGGGCATTATGATTTTATAATTATGCCATTTAGATTGTTGAATGAAGCCCCGATTTTTGAAGGATATAATGAAAAGAGTATTCAAGGAATATCTTGATTATTTTTTTAGCATTAACTGAATATATTATGGTGTATTCTAAAAGATATTAGGACTGTAAGATTCAATTACCGATCATTTTTGAGACTCTTTGAAGGAACTAATTGTATTCTAAATTTAGAAAGTGTGAATTCTATCTTTTAGAAAAAACAAATTCTTGGTTATATTGTCTCTAAGGATGGAATCATAGTTTTTCATGTAATGAAAATGGTACTCTAATAATTCCATGAAACAATGAGAATAATAAAAGTATGTAGTTTTATTTGTATGGTTGGTTTTTATTGGAATTTCATTCTGAATTTTTCCCTACTGGCTATCTAGTTAACCAACATCACACTTAAAGGGTTTATGTTTGTATGAAAAAAAAGAATGTGAAAAATGTATTGAATAATTTCATAGAATAATTGTAAATGATATGATCTTAACATTACCATTAGATAATGGTGGATTTTTTAATTATACTGATGTATCAAGAATAAGACATAGATCTATCCTTATACATAATGATTGAGTTATTTTATATGTTTTAGGGAAGTTAAAAACTCTTGAACATAACTTTATAACTCATGTTATCGAGATAGTAGATGTAATGTTTTCTCTAATATATGGAGGCATTATATCTAAGGTAAAATATTTGAGTTATATAAAGATCACAAGAGTTTAAAATATATCCACTCATATGAATAACTAAACATGAGACAAAGGAGATCACTTGAGCTATTGAAGTATTATAACTTTTCAATACACTAACAAATAGGGAAGTAAAATAAGGTAGAAGATGTATTTGGAAAGATGGATTATAGAGTTTTGAACAATATGTGAATTTAAAGGGATCCTATGTACATGGATCTAGTGAAGTTTGATATGGGAATTATCAAGGAAATAGAGACATCACCCCTCTATCAACTGATTTCCAAACTATCTTTATTGGAAGAGATGAATGGTTTTCAATCGGATGAAGAGAATATCATAAATAAAAATAAATTTTTTAATGATAGGAAATTTACAGACTTCATATGTGAAGATGATATTTTGAAATTTGGAAAGAGGCTTTGTCTCCCTCTTTACCCGAGCAATAAAGTGAATTATTGGATGATTCTTATAGATGAAACTTATTTATAAACTCTCATATCACTATTATGTATTGAGATTTGAAGGAAATTTTTTGGGGGATAATATAAATTAGAAAATTTATTACTATATTTCAATATGTCTTGTTTTTGAACAGTTCTGGGATGAAATGAAAAACTACAGACGGTTCATGAAACCTGTACATATAACTATTTTGAAATGGGATGATATTACTATAAAATTTTTCACTGGATTACAGAAGACCTCGCGAAGGAATGATGGGATATGGGTTATTGTAGATCTCCTTACCTAATCTTCACATCTCATCAATATAAAAGGAGACTTTCCACTAGTTTGTCTCACACAACTCTATATATATTATGTTATAAGAACTTATGGTGCACCTCTTTCAATTGTGTTTGATCTCAAACAATGATTTAAATCAAAATTCATTAAAAGACTTCAGAAGGTTCCTAATACCGACATTAATTTCAGCACCACATACCAACATCTAATTGATAGACAATTAGAATGTACTATTGAAACATTAAAACACATTTTGAGGTCTTTCTCGATTAACTTTCAAGGTTAGTGGGATCTTTATTTGACTCTATTATAATTCTCATAGAACAATATCTTACATTCAAGTATTCAAATTGCACCAAATGAAGCACTATACAGAAAGATATGCCATACATCAACTTGTTTGGATGAAGTTGGTAAAAGGATTCTTGTCAGCCTAGAACATGTGGATGAAACAATAGAAAAGGAAATGACTATTCAAACCCATATCAAAGAAAATCTAAATAATAAAAATAGACAAAACAATAATCAAAGTGGATTTTGTATTTCAAGTAAGAGGTCATATTTTATTGATGGTATCTCCATGGATGGGTGTTATAAGATTTGGTATGAAACAGAAAATAATCCCAAAGTACATCAGACCATTCTAATTATGGAAGTAGTTGGAATTGTAGATTACTGATTAGGAAAGCAACCAGCTCTCTCCAAAGTTTCTTATGTGTTCCATATCTCTTTTATAAGGAAGTATATATCAGAACCAACACATTTTTTAAATTTTAATAAATAGACGTGGAACCTGATTTATCCTACTAGGGAGATCCCATCAAGATTCTGGTTACTAGAGTACAACTGTTGAGTAATCATACGAATCAACGGGTAATGTTTTTTTGGGAAACCATAAAATAGAAGAAGATTCCTAGGAACCATAGGAAATAATGATGAAGAAAGACCTAATTATTTTTATGAAGTAGTATTCTGGAATCTTTTCAGACCAAAATGTTGAAGTATAGATGAATTTAATACCCCACTATTTTACAATATATTTTCTTTTTTAAATAAATATGATATCTTGTATTACACACAACATCGAGTTGTAAAACACTAAGATCTATTAATAAGTGGCTAATAAAAACAAGGCATTAAAATCGTGTAAATGATTAGTATTTAACATATAATGAATTTTATATATTCATTTATTATATTAATCGAAATTATTTTGCAGTCATAAGATAAGAATGAATCCATTTTTATGCATCATAATTTTATATATTTCTAAAGGTAGTTTTACCACCTTTTGATGGAACACATGTTTCAAATCTAGTTTTTGATAATTTTATAAATATTATTAAACTAATTTTCTTTTCTATTAAATAAGAATATAAAAATTTAAATTGTTTGAATTTTGGTTCTTTCTGATCTGATTAATGTTTTCATGAATAATGATAAAATATCATATTTTAGTTGAAAACCGTTTTTCATATAAATAATTTATAGTGTAAAAATATCGTTTTAATTAGTTTTCAATTAAAATTAGATTAAATTTTTACCATTTTATCAAATATATGTCATTGAAATAAATTTCACATTGAATTTGGATAAAAAAACATTTCAATATATTGAATGCTTCACTTTAAAAATTCGTTTTCTCATTCTATAATTGGAAATAATTTTAATTAATCACTATAATTTATGTGTTTTGAATTTTGAAAAATGAATTCCATATTTTAAATATAAAGTTTTAAATTTATTAAAATTCTCTTTTACTTTGGGACATTATGAATAGTTACTTTAGTAATTTTTTAATAACACAGTTAAAGAAAAATTATATAATTAAAGGTGAAAATAATATTATAAATATTAGAAAATTTCCTTAAAACTTTTCAAAAACTCATTAAATGAGTAGGTGTTTAAAAAAACCATCATTTTGATGATATTATAACCTTTGGAAGCCACGTGTAGGAGAGTATGGAATTTAATGAATTTTATTTAAAGAAATGTTAAATATCTCATACTCCTAATTTTTATAAATATATAATTTTTAATATACAGTTATAAATAAGATAAATAAGACTATAAATAGTCAATATCATTATAATTTATATATCTAAATAAAAAAAATATTTTTAATATTTAGGTAATATATAATTACCTTAAATACATACAAAATGATGATACAATAATTTTTTAATTATTTGAAATAATAAATAAATGATATTAAAAATATTAATATTAATATAATTTGAGATATTTAATATCTTACATGACTTTTATAGATGAACCATACATAATGGGGATGTATTAAAGTGTTTTCTTGGATTTTATCTTGTGTATTTATATTTTTTAAAAGTTAAGAATTGAATAGTATTAAAATTGAAATTCATTATATTTAAAATTAAATAATATATTATTAAATGATATAAAAATCATAAAAATATAAAAAATCATAAAAATGACTAGGATAAAGTTTAAAATATATTCCATGACACATTTAAAGGTATTGTTTCATTTTAATGTGACTATATAAACCTTCATAGAGTAAAAAATTTGGTTGTCATGGTAAGAGTTAAAGAGTTTAAAAAGTGGTTAAAACCAAATGATAAAGGTAATAATGTGACCTAAACATGTATAAAAATTATTGGTTGAGAGGATTTAAACCGATAGTAATATTATCATTAAAATAGCTCACTTTGGATATATTTTTAATAGAAAATTAATTGATATTAATTAAATATTTTTAGAGTTTCCTAGAGTGACCGTCAACTCAATTATAAAATACCACGTCCTCCCAAACATTCTCACACAAAATTGATATTTATAGCTTAACCAAACCCTAAAAATATCTAATAAAAACATCCTTATTCATGTTTTTTAGGTCCTATTATTCAAGTAATACCAACTATAACTACCTTAAGTAGAGATTTAAATGAATTCCATTAAAGAATAAGTAATTATTTAACCCACTCATTCAAGTCCATTTCTTCATTTACTTCATCATATGGGTTAATTATATTATAATGTAATAAATCAGGTGTAATATGTATTATTTAATGTTATAATGATTATTGGACATTAATATTCAACCTTTTTTACATCATATGGAAAACAAAATCATCGCACGTACAGACGTACGGGTTACATTCTCCACACTGTGGTGTCATGTTTTTTCATCAATAATTTATTTGGAAAGGTATAATGAAAGATATAATGTATAATAAATTAAATATAACATGATATTGATTAATTATAATTAATATACAATGAAATTTTTTTATAATTTCATTATTAATGGAATGATACTACTGTTCATTCATACCTATAGCCTACCATCTCCACGACATGATGCGTTTCATTTTCCTTTTTAACAATTCAAGAATGATTATAAAAATAAATATAATGATTAAATACAATATATTTAGACATAATATCATTCTGGAAAAGTAATAAATATATCCAATTCATAAGAACCTTAACATACCTGACAAAACATGCACAGGAAAATGATGTAGTTTACAAAAAAATAGTGTAAATAACAAAATATTATTAATAAAACAATATAATAAGTTCATTCATGACATAATAAATATGGATATGGTTCTATTATAAATTAATAACATTTTTTAAACCATTAAAAATGAGTTGAAATAACCTCAATCTAAAGGAAAGTATATAAAATTGGATAATTTGACAATTTCATTATTATTCCAGATTGTTTATACATATGTTTCTACTGGGGAATATTTATCATCAAAATCTATGTTTCCTAAATATGTATTTAAAATTATTTTTACTATTATACTACAATTTTTTAATTCTTTTTTACCTATGTTATAATTTTTATAAAACGTTTTGAAAGGAATCTTTTATGTTATTTTCCAAATGAGGTACGTTATGACTTCTTTGACAAAAATAAGGAAGTAATGTTTTTTAACTTATATGACAGGAGCTAATTTTTCCACTTTCATGAATAAATAATTTATTGAAGCTCCATTTTCAAATTTACAAGATTACTTTAAATTCAAATGTTTTGTTTTTATAACTGCATAAATTTTTAAGTAAATGATTTAAATAAAAAAAGGTGTACTTCTCTTATGATATTTTAATGATTTTATTAGACTATTTACATCTATGTCAACATGAATTGTTTTTTATTATTAATTGATATTGATCTATTATGATAAAATTTACCATATTTCATTGAATATTTTATGAGTTATTTTGACTTTGGATGTACTATTTTAATAACATTCATGCCTTATAGTTTTTTTTTCTTTTTGTGTGCTAGTATTAATATGAATGTTTATGTTTATTATGTTTCGTCACCCCTTTCTTATGAGGAATTTCGTGGACTTAGTAATTTTTTGGGATGACCCATTATATCCCCTCGATCCATCAGTAGGTTTTATGAGATAAAATAGTTCATGTATTAGATTATGAATTATTTGTTTAATAATTATGTATTGGCCGAAGCCTTAAAGATTTGTTTATGATGTTCAACATTATGCATTTACTCATTATGAAATTACTTTTTGATATTCCATGTGATTATTTAATTAGTAGAATATTCGTGTGATTAGTTATATGGAATTATTTTATTTTAATATATTAATTCCATATTCTGATCAATATTAAGTTCAAATGCCTTTTGTTTTTGTTATACACCTAAACTTAATGTTTATGATTATTTATTTGTAATGGAATCTGTTTTATGGATACCCTTACTAATCAGCTAAGATCACCCCATTAATTTGTTTTATTTTTCATTGGATGTCACAATTTATATTATGGCTGATATGTAGGGTTATGCTAGTAAAATTATATTGTTATCAATTGATTATCTATGTTGTAATTAGTTGTTTAAATTGTAATGTAATGTTTATTTATGTAATATGGCATCCATAAATGATAAACATGTTGGTCTTTTGGGTTTCAAGTCATGTAACTATGATAATGTAATAAATTAAGGCACCAGCTCTAGGCTAATGGTGTTACCGACATTAAATTCATTGTGTTAGAAATAAATCTATATATAAAACCACCAATATATCAAGTCATATTCATTGTAATGTATAAAGTGAATGAATTAAATTAAAACAAGGATATAGCAAACAACATGAAAACACCCATCTTTAGTCATCATGTGCTAACTAGGCCACCACGACACCTAGTCCACATTATTATGCCATAAGAGTTGACCATTTATGTTGTTTAAGGGAATCATCATGTGGTGTGCCATGGTATCTGAACAGGGCTTCCAAAAATCTAAGAACATGGGTTGATGTTTCCCCATAGAGAATTGGGTCCCAAAAAGGTGGAAAAGAATCATTGTAAAACAAAAGACAATAGTTCCCTAGGTAGAAGCACCCAACTCATAGTCACCCATAGTGAATAGTGCCCCGTAGAGGAGAACTCAACTAGATTTAATCCCATAGTGAAATGTAGTCCTTGTCATAGGACCCGGCTCATTGTCATCCCCTATTGAATAAAAATCATACTGATTATCCAACACACTTCCATCCCTTATCATCTTAACTACTGTTAAAAGATAAAAATTACATCATAAACACGATTCATGAAAACATAGTTATGATAAATTATGAAAACAATCATGGAATACACAAAAAATTACTAGTATTAATTAGTAACCATCATACTCTAATGTCTCTACTTTTGACTAGATGATCAATCGTATTCTATATCCCAGCTCACTCCTCTCAGGAATATGTTATCCCAACAATTCATATTTTTCTTTATAGAAATCAGAAAATTATTAGTAATACTCTGATATAAACAAAGCACCCACTACATTAACTAATTAGTCAATTAGTTATCATAAACATTGCTACAATTTTTTAATAAATCATGAAATGATCATTAACCCCCCTAATCCAAATTTATCATGCACAACATTGACCCATGAATTGTTATAAACAAAATCAACAAACATCCAAATCATATATGTGATATACAAACCCATTATTATTATTAGGACCTTAACCAAGTCACATATATTGTTATTAATAAGAATAATTTCTAATATGGTGATGTGATAACTCTATCCCTATGAATAACACCAAACTACGTGCTCAACATGAAGGATACATCATCACCAAACTGACTCACCCCTAAACATAGTCATAATACACTCTAATAAAACTAATCCATGAACTGATTCCTTCTCATGGAATACTCCTTTTGTTTTATTCTCTCCCCCTCTATATTTAGGATAATCTACGGTCCTCAGACTATAGGTCCACAATTACCAATAGAACTAAAAATGAGAACCATTAATAAACCAAATCCACTAGACTGAAATAATAAACCCTTGTCATTTAGACACCCCAATCCTTCAAATCCATGTGCACTTAGTTTCTAACATGAACCACTAAAAATCCCAAGGAGGGGAATCCCAAAACCCTTGCTACATACCCTATTTTTTATCTACCAACCTTAAGAGAAATACCAAATTCTCACGACCCCCTCCCCAAAAGGTGTACCCTCTTGGGATGACAATGTGAGAAGGGAGATAATGACCCCTGAGTCCCACCTCCAGTAGGCCCCGGGTTGGAAACTAGCACCGAGGGTATAAAAAACACACAAATGGGAGGCATTTCCCACTAAGGGAACACATCCAAAAGAGAGATATAAGACATACACCAACCAACTTGAATTCAGATAGCAATATAAACGAAATCCGAATTACACATATGTAATGTCATAAAAAACTAATACAACTGAAATGGTAAAAACATCAAATACGAAAGGAAAGTAAAATCAACAACAACCACATGCTCGAACAGCTCCAGTAACCCCACGTTAGTAGAAACTAGATTGATATCCAACCTGCCCCATGTGACAAGATAAAAGTTTATATACATATACGTTGAGTGATTATAATAGTATACTTAGTAGGATCTTCTCCGAAGCCTCTCTTACAATAAAAAAGAAAGCATTCTAAATCCTAGTAAACAACAAGTGAAACTAACACACCACCTAAATATGTATACTAAGTTCCATGCCTCACCATGGCTACTCCCACCATGTATCGCATAAAAGAGAATATAATATAATAAAAAATATGAAGGGTACCCTGCTACTACTTCCCCATGGGTTTGCTTCTTTTCCCCAACGTCGCACATCCTATGCCATCTCTCTTCAAAAAGGTTTTCCCATAGACACATGTGCTAAGCACCACAACATGCACCTCATCCAACAAAACCACCGCATTCACATAAGAAAAGTAACTAGGTTGTTTTTGGGAGCCACTAAAACTTTTATAACATGTATCATACATCGGTCAATATACCTCAATCCATTACTGCTCGCACATCGAGTAAGGATCCTCAAGCCATCACAGCTAATACATGTTACACTTATAGTAGTCCATAGGAAACAATATCTAGAATACATGAGTGTGAATAACCACAAGCCATTACATCCCTCTTCACACATATATGGGGAAAAATAACAATTGTTCCTACCAGCACATGTAACTACCAAGAGAAGATAGTAGGGACAAAGGGGGTTGTCAGCCATCCATCCTCTCATAGAAATGTTGGGGAAAACACCCATAGGGCATAGAATCCCCGGGGTTTCAGTTTCCATAACTGATGGGGTGGAGTAGCGTATAGAAACAAAAATAGGTAAATAATATACTATATTTGACAACCACACTATGGGAATAACCTAGTCTTAGACTAAATAACATCTAACATATCTCGGGCTCCTGACAGCCACTTCTAAAAATAGGTATCGTATAAGCACCCAACCCTTTAAAGTGCTTGATTAGATTCCTTCATTCCCTTTTTATCAGTTTCACATGATGTTCCTCAATTATTTTAACATTAATTAAATATTAACAATTTCCAATTATATTTCATTAGCATCACACCCAAATCAAAATATTCTGTTAAATTGAAACATCAGCATTGCATCCCAGTATGCTCCAACCCCATGGGTTAACATCATTTATTCAATAATTTATTAATAATTTTATTAAATTCCACTATTCCTAGGAATTATAGAAAAAAAATTTAATATACTAAACAGAAGGAGACAACATGGTTGGTAGGTGAACTACTCATCGAGTATTTTCAACCTATAGAAAGAGAATAGACCCATCATCCCTTGAAAAGCTCCATATGCAAAGAATGTGGCATAACCCATTCATCTTATCCGCTTTTGTAATGAGGGTAAGAAAACCAACTACCTTGAGTAGTGGGGAACGTAAATAAGATTAACAAACAACAATAAACAACAAGCATCCAAATATTCAAATCCAACCCTTTCCATCATCTCCAGTGTCCTCCCCGACACCCACATGCGTAAACTAATGTGTCTTGCCACTCTAGGTGTAAACTACTGCCACAAACAATAGGCCTCTATGCCCCCACATATCACAACAACCTTCCAGTATCATATCACAACACAAGATGTAGAAAAAAACATAATATTAATTGGGATCTTGGCCCCTTAACAAGAAAGAAGGTAACTCAGAACCCAAGAAAGAATAATCTTTAATCATAAAACCTGTTCTTTAATCCATATTGAATTAACTAATTTTTTATTCATTGGTCCCATTTTTGGGAAACCTAAATAGTAAGTTTTCAAAAATTGATTAAACATTCTTACAACACCAATTTGATTAACATCAAACTACAATAAGAAAAAAATAGATTCATTTGCATTCCTCTGTATCTTTGACAATTAATTTACTATTAATCCCAGTTTACATTCATTACCAATTCCTATCAAGAATGGAAATATAAAAAATGAAGGCATACATAACACAGTATCTAGAAAAACAAGAGGCAATAACATATGATCGATGTCAATTTATTTATCTGATTCAAATATTTATTATGTCAATTCCATTGTGATCCAGTGGGATAAAACAAGCCAACTCTATAGTTTCATGTAAACGAATAGAGAAGCAATGAATCCCCTTCCTCAAATGGTTAGTGACCCTGTTTATATGAGAACAATCCACACAATGGATCATGATCACCTCCTCTCGTGACAATTGCATCGACCCGAGGATGCATCGGTAAGACCGCACCAACCGAAACCCATGAAAAATCCATTAGAATCATAGAGATCGCATACCATAACATGGAAATGAGAAATAGGAGAACATGTACCCAAAATAACGATGATAAAAAAGCCTTATATCGATGAAGAATCAACCCTTGCTGCTTGCACTAAAATTTGGGGTGCACGTGTAGCAGGAAGAAACTTAAAGGGGAAACGATCCAAGGATTAAGGTTCGATCACACTACTCCGATGGGAATAATGATAGGTTCAATTATCTAACCCAAGGTAGAACAAGGGAGGAATATATCTTGTCTCTTTAGAATATTTATGGAGTAGAGTTTTAAGATACCGTGGATTTTCCATTAAAAGATGATCACATTAGACTACTCATTTTGACTACATAAGGACATCCAAGGCCTTAGGAAAATCAATATAAGAGTTATGGGATTTTATTATGCCTTAAATATCTTAAAAAAGGCCTTGAATCCATTTTATGTCAATGAAAATGACAAATGGATGAAACTGTAGGAACCGAGAAACACGGTTCACGATCCTGGAAACACTGTACAACAAAATGACTCACCAATGCCGATGGTACTGTTTATAGAATGATTTATTGATGCTAATGGTACTGTTTATAGAATGACTCCCTTAAACCAATGGTAATGTTCACATCTATCTCACTGATGGAACTGTTCACATCGTTCTCACTGATGGAACTATTCACATCTGTCTCATTGATTGAAATCTTCACATTGGTCTCAATGATGGTACTGTTCACATCAGTCTCACTGATTGAATTGTTCACATTGGTCTCACTGATGGAACTATTCACCTTAGTCACACTAAGGGAGCTGTTCACATCAGTCTCACCGATGGTACAGTTCACATCGGTCTCACCGATGGAACTATTCCCATCTGTCACACTGATCAAACTGTTCACATCGGTCTCACTGATGGAACTATTCCAATCGGTCTCAAAGATCAAACTCTTCATATGGGTCTCACTGATGGAACTATTCCCAATTATATCACCGATGTAATAGTTCTCATCAGTCTCACCAATGGAACTGTTCACATCGGTCTCACCGATGGAAATTTTCACTTCTGTCTCACTGATGGAACTGTTCACATCAGTCTCACCAATGGTACTGTTTGCATTAGTCTCACTGATGGAACTCTTCACATCGTTCTCCTGATGGAACTATTCGCATCAGTCTCACTGATGGTACTCTTCACATTGGTCTCACCGATGGAACTCTTCCCATCGATCTCACTGATGGAATTATTCCCATTGGACTCACTGAGGGAACTATTCGCATCGATCTCACCGATGGAACTTTACCCATCGATTTCACCGATGGAACTATTCACAACGGTCTCACTGATGAAACTATTAGAATCGGTCTCACCAATGGAATTTTTCAGAGAATTATAAATTTGGAAATGTGTTGGGATATGTCACCTTGACCACAGAAACTCAAACACGATATTTTCGCAGAGACATGGACCAAATAGGTCCAAAATATTACAATAGATACCTTTAAAAACAGTAACATCCTTGAGAATTAAAAACCTACCTAAAGGGAAACAGAAACGGGGTCCAAATAACCACCCATTGAGATACCTCTCAAAAGAGATCAAGACAAAAGAAGCAACAAAAAATCCATCTCTTA
This sequence comes from Viscum album, assembly GCA_963277665.1. Lineage (NCBI taxonomy): Eukaryota > Viridiplantae > Streptophyta > Magnoliopsida > Santalales > Viscaceae > Viscum > Viscum album. The sequence continues at coordinate 1,332,536,841 of OY728165.1, read as the reverse complement.
AACATGAAAGGTCTACAACATAAATGATAACATATTTTTTACCATGAAAAGATATAAACATCAAACAACTCGAGGTACTGAGCATGTATCTGTGACCCGCATTCCCAAGTACTCTCCTCCACGCCACTGTGTCTCCACAAGACATGAAACAAGGGGTTAGAATGCTCATACAACACCTTATCTTTGCGGTCATTTATTTCTACCAGCTGCTCCTAAATGGTCGCATCATCATTAACATCGATCTCGCTCCAATTGATGACATGTGAGTCGTCATGAAGATAATGATAGAGCTATGATACATGGAAGAAATCATGTATCTGGATGATCTGCGGTGGATGTTCTACTTGATACGCCATGGCTCCAACATGAGCCAACGCCTCTAAAGGCCCAAAAAACTGGGGAGAAAGCTTAATCTCACAACCTAACCTTCTCTTCCCATGATGGGGAGTCACCTTTAGAAACATGTGATCCCCAACATCAAACTACATAGGTTTCTTTCTTTGATCGACATATGATTTTGGATGATCCTACACCATCTTCATTCTCTCACGAATCATGTAAACCATATATGTTGTCTTCTGAGTGACTGAAACACTATTCCCCACACCACCATCTTTTTAAAGGTTAAATTTGGTTATGAATGACTAGTTCACTATCTCAGTGATAATGTTAAAATTAAATATGTTCACCTTATATATAATGGCATATTCTAGAACATCCTCAAAATTTCTAAATCGGTAAGTATTAACCACAAGGATAGTAGATAATATAAAAAAAGATTCACAAAAATTAGCTAAATAAACCATTATAGATAAAGTTCCCTGATCCAAGTGCATAACATCTCTAAATATTTCAGTCCTCACCATCTATTGAAATAAATAATCATAAAAGGGTATCTAGAAGTACCTCCAAACCATTTCTTGTTACTGATTTTCTTGGGAAAACACATACCGACACATATTGGATGTATTATATATCATGTATGTTATGAGATTAAATCTCCTCTTGGGAGGCTTCTCAAGGGGCATGCAAGTAGATATCATGGACTCCCTCTATTACATTGTAGCTTGTGGACTTCCATCTTCCAAAAAACTTTGGATGATGCTAATATTTAAATTCCTTAGTCGACTATATCATAATTGGGATAGGGTGTGGGCCCCCCACATGGTCTATAGGATTGGTAAGAATCCATCTATAAATTCAATGTTAGTGCCATAGTCAGGTATAACAGGAGTTGTCGCAAGTGGTACTAAAAGAGGTAATAATGGTGGATCTAGGCTGACCACCTCCAAACCATGATTTTCGGCACCCTCATTATGCATGATTGGAAAAATTCATGGTGGAATATATCTAAACTATCTATGCACATGCCTCATAATATATTTGAGAATGATATAGTTGACAAACATAAAAATAGGAAAAATACAAACGTTCTTGTATTAAGTTCACACCCCTATGAATACTACTAATTCCATGATTGGGTGTTATATAAGGACACGAGGAATCACAAGAGATACTACAATCTTCCCACTAATAAGGACAATTTATGGTTAAGTTATCTGGTTCATATAAGGGTTTTGAAAATTAGTGTATCAGTTAAATTATATAGAGTCAAACACCCTTTATGTTAAAACTAACATAACTATTTAATGAAAATCCTTTCATTTATTTTTTTAATATTTAACAGTTCATACATATTTATGTATATAATGGTAAAGTAAGATGATTTACCTTTCCCAAAATATAATGTACCATGCTTTGTATGTTCCAATTAGCACATATTATACCTACAACCATACTTTTACATTCGGCATCCGAATTTTTGTAGTCAATAATGATAGCATGATTAGGTGGATCACCGTTATGAATTTATTCAAGAACTAGAATTATAAATTTCAATTATAATTCATGTAACCATAGTTAAATAATGTGTTAGATCATGTATTCATAGTCACAAAGCTCAAACCTACAATAATTTCTTATTTGTGTTGAAACCATCATTCTATATGAGAAAAGACGATTTTTATTGATGTATACTCTTTATTAACCAATTAATTATCCATTACCTCTAAGAAACACTAGCATAATTCAATTGGTATAACAATAAAAAAACATTTACGTGTAGCCGAAAATGCAAATAGTCAAAAATTATATGTCATGACATATGCATGAAATGTGAATCCCCATGTTCTTATAATGATTCATAAGTCAACAACTCTTTTCCTTATCATGAAAGGGTAAAAGGGATATAGTAATAATAATAAAACCTTAAATAATGTAGGTCACCCAATGGAGAAATCAATACAACTATAACATGCATAATCCAGAATATCATGTCCCATTATAGGAAACATGGATTTTCAATATATGTGGGTCAACTACTCCCAAGGAAAATCTCCTTAAAAAATTCCAACACATATCCAGTATCTTGTCTAATAAACCAATCGATAAGGCCAAAAGGAAAATAAGAGTCCCTATTAATACATGCAGCACCCAAGGACTAGTTCAATAATCTTAAACTGAGCCCATGATCCACCTGGACTCAAACATGGACCCCATATGCTAGAGGCTGTTGGATAAAAATGAGGGTCAATGATAGGAATTTTGGGAGACCATTCCATCATGATCAGAGTGAATCACAGTTGTTTCATAATATAAGTAAATATAATAATTAGAATACAAACCACAAGTATAAGACTAAATCATCCAAATATCTTAGATAAATAAATAGGAACCGTTTAAAATTTCACATACAAAGTGATATTGACCATTCCTTTCAATACAAAAGTAGTGACACATGGGGAACATAACCACATTATTATACAAAATTCTTTGGAAAAAATTAATAAATCCATAAACTATCCCCAGTGGAATCATGGGAAAAGTCTTGATCTTATTATCTTATAAACTATCCTAGTACAAAAATTATTTATCCCCTGTAGTCCTGTTCCCCTTGTCCTTACCTACGTCCATGAATTATACCCAATGTAACAATCGATGGTGTAAACAAGGTGTGAGATATAATTACTAGGCCACTACAAATTTTTTATTTAAAGAAACAAGTTATCACATATAAGTTGAAGCAGATTTTATGTACAATAGTAAAAAGGGTGTAAATGACTAAGTGAGACAACACATTATTCCAGTACATTCTGTCATTATGCTGTCCAAAAATGATGAATAGATATATAAAAAAGTAATGAATCATAAATGGACAATACAAACATATCATGTTTCATGAAAGTATGTAATACCATAAATAATCATGTATCTGACTTACATGGCTAGGACCTAAGTCTAATGACCAAGGATTCCTCTTCTAGTCAACAAATCTCTTCCCTAGAAAACTATATATAATTTAAATGAATACGGGAAAGGACCAATGGCCTTTAGCTTGGGTGTCCTCTTCGAGTCCATGGATCTCATCCATAGAAAACTTGGGATTTAATTGGAAGTATCCCAAGGAGTAAATCCCTGGTGGTCTAAGCAATCATGATCCTAGGTAATAATTCAAGGAATCCAATATAAATTCCAACGTGGGTCATTATTTTCATACTATGTAACCCCAAATAGGTGTCATATATTTCCTTAAATTATCAACATGGAATATAAGGATTTACGGGACCATGTTATTTTATATTCCCTTTATCAATTCAATTCGTCTTATTCATTTCATAATCATCTCACTTTCTTGTGATAAGAATTGAGGCCACGTTGGTGTCTATGACTATAATGAATTTAACTCAATAAATCATAAATAAGATCATGAGTAACCGTTTTTATCCATTAAATATACATATTATAATTATAAAGTTAAATTTTTTAATAAATTTCTAGATGAGTGATAAAAATGAGGCCCATGTTAGTGTCCATTTCACTTCAATAATTAGTTACCTAATTCCTCATAAGCTAAGGGACTACCAATTTCATTCCATAACACCCATTTATTTCATTTAGTTACTCCATTAATTCGTAAATGAATAGTTCCAACATTAGGTATATAACCGTTAACAAATAATTTAATGTATATATGGCTCCCATTAATGACTGGAAAGCTCAGATCTCCCCAAGGGTGACATAATCAATATCAAGATAGTGATCCCACATCAAGGGTGGTTTGTGTCATGTTTTACAACATGAAAAAATTCATACGAGTGTCATAACATATTTGAACCATGGTTTATACAATAAATTTAATGATTTTACAATTTCTTGAGATATACCTAGAATATCAAGCATGCGACACAATGAAAAAAATGTGTTTACACCCAAATTTTATTGGAAAACGTATAGATAACCTACCTTAAATGGGTAGTACTATCGTCATCAATTATCAAACATTAACTATGGATAGAATGAGATAAATTGAAGGAATATATAAATACCCAAAAATAAGTTATATTTGATTTAATAGATTCATAATTCCATACAATGAGATAAACAAGAAAACAATTCAAGTGGACTGAATAGATTACCGGTATAGATCCAATGCAACAAATGAGACTCAATTATAATATAAAATAAATGATTAATCAAAATAACTAGGAGGAGAGGATGAGGCTTCAAATTTGAGGGAGAGTGTGTTTGTTAATGGGGGAAATAAGGGGTGAATATGGAAAAATTAACCAAAATAAGAAGAGAGGGGGAATTTTGAATTTCACCCATTTATAAATGGTGGTCAACATGTGTTAACAAAACCATGAAAAAATGTTCACACCCTCTACCTAAGTGGAACACACCATGAGAGCTAGGCATGTGGTGTTGGAAAACCCTATGCATCCCATTCACCCCTCTATGGACCCTCTGCACCATTCCACCCATTTTTAACCAACCATGAATCTTCAGGTGCAGAGGATAGGAAAACATTGTGCCTGGATTGTTTTCTCCAATAATAGTAGCTCTGGGCTCTTAAAAATCCCTAATACCTCATGAAACTTTTATTAAACCATTAAATACTTCTATCAAAATACAAAAAATATTCATATAGATATTTAAAGGATCCAAAATTCATATGAAAATATAGGATGTTACAAATAAACAAAACTATCCCAATACACAAGGTTATATATAAATATTCATATTATTATTGTGGTTTACTAAATTTTGTATTATAGGTTAAAAAATGTAATATACTACAATATTATAATTACAAGTTATATATACACAAATCAATTTTTTTTAGTTTTTGCTGACATCGTGGATAATAAATTGGGTAGTATTTAATGAACTATAATGTACGCACATACATTAGATGATGAAGAATGGGTCATTTGTTATAGCCAAATAAAACATTTCTATTGGAGGACATCCAACTGATACAATATATATATATATATATATATGAAAATTATATTTATATATATATATAAACATCTTTATACCGCATCACTGAAAGTCATGTAAACCTAGGAGGATGATAATTAATTTAAGAATAAAAATTGATGCATAAATGATCTTGTTGATTATGTTTATATGAAAATTTAGTTTCGTTGATATGAAATATATCATTTTATATATAGAAAAACACCACCAATTATGAACGTGCCACCCAAATTTGAATGTCTTGTATTAGCATGCGATGATGAAGATGAATGTTAGAAATACTTGTACGATCATTAAATGATTTTCATGTGAATATTTTGATTGCTTCACGATTCAATTACATCTGATGATTTTTTTTCATGTTCCATTTCTGATGGAGGTGGAAGAGATTGAATCCTTCATCTATTCCATTTGAACCCAAAATCACAACAATTTTATTAATTATATTATATTTTAATATATCTTAAAAATATTTTATAATTCCACTTATAGATATATTTATAGTTGTGTGTTTATATATTCAACATTATTAATGAACACATAACCTGTGATTTCAAATTTATGCTTAATTTTTTTAATCAACAACATCCATAATTCAATTATTATTACATTAACATTTAATATATATTAAACCATATTTCTAATAATTATTGGATGTTATATATTTAATGATGGGTTATATGAACTTAATACTGCAATTAGGTCATACTAGATTATTTCCCATAATTAATATATTAACAAAACCATTATAAAATTATTTTCAATATCATCATGGTTATATTATAATTTCTATAATGTAAATATAATATCATAAGTAATAATCTTTTGTAACATTTCATACATCTTATAGTAATTTTTTTCACATAGAAAACATTATAAATTTCATTATCTATATCTATTTAAATATGTTATTAACCATAATATCTATATTCCACATTAATTTTTATTATTAAATACATTAAATCATAATTATAGATATTAAAAATCACATGATTCACATATAATTATATCGGTTTATGTTTATTTATATTATAGAAATTTTACATCTTGTGAATATTGTCAGAGAATAATTATAAATCAACTAATAATAATCTTATATGTGATTAAATTAATCTTTTGAATATTTTTTTAATAAACTCTTGTACATAATTTCAATACATTCAAAATTATTAATTTATTATTGAATCATAATTTTAAATCCACAAATTTCATAATAAAAATGAAAATAATATTTAGGTGACTACAATCCTTATCAATTAAGAAATTTTTTATTAGATTATGGAATATCATTACATGCTAAAATATGGGATGTTACATTCCCCCCACTAAAATATTTTCCCTCATAATTAAATTATAATACATAAATTATTCCTATATATCACTTCTGAAAATCCATTATTGAAGTCGATCATTCATATAAAAATAACATTATTGGATTACATTAACAATGAATTTAACATATCTTCAATTATTTTTCTATAATCACCTCATAACTTTTTATTGGCCTTAATATCATCTTTTGACATCACTCATGAATGGAAAATGTCCATAACGTGCAACAAATTAATTGGATATTTTCAAAATATTCAATTTATCTTATATGAACAAAACTTTTGATGTTTGGATGAAATTTATATTAAAATTTCTAAATACATGAAATATTCATATTAATATATAAATTCAAAATAGTAATTTGAACTTCATCCTTATTAAATAATCAAGTATATTTAATTTGGAAATTTTCTAAATGTATTCTTTCTAAAATATCTAAAATATTTCTAAAAAAAATTAAAAATCACACATATACATGCCAGAGTATGGTCTCCAATATTATTTGTTTTTTAAAATGATTGAGTGTTTCATATGTTTCAGATAAAGTGAATAATTTGGAAATACCCTAGTAGTACTTCCCTTAGTGAGTACGGTTATATAGATGGGTGTGAATGATTTTTTCACAAAAAAACCATGATCTTAAAAAAATATTTTATTGTGAAAAAGGTATTAGATATTTTCAAGAGTTTCATTCATGTATCCTGAATGTTGGAAAAAGTTTAAAAGTAATCTCAGCATGAAAAAGTAGTAAATCTTTCAATCACATGTACAATATAAGATAAAGAATTCATTGTGTTATCCTTTCTTCCAAATCATAATCAATCTTTAGTTACATAATAAAATAAGATAAATATGACCTGATAAATATTAGAATCCAAATTTAATAATGAAAAATTTAATTTATTTGCTTTTTACTTATAAATAAATAGAGATAATATTTATTTAGTATATTATAATGAATAATGTAGGTTATAATTTAATATAATACTATTCCAATATATCCAAAATGTAAAAACAATTACAATGAATTTAATTGAATATTCCCAAAAAAATTAATACTAGAATGAGAATATCATTCCTCAACAAAAAAACCTAATCACCAAATTTATGTAAACTATCAATCTAATACCATCTGTAAGGAGACCCAAACACATTATCCTCAATCTGATGCAATACAAAATTTATATCTTTTTATTAAATTGAATATCAAGCATCACTTAAAGAACATACAATCTGATGTGGATTTAGGAATAGATGTTCATAGGATTAGGAAATCTCAATACATATTAGATTTTATACTAATATGGGAATCTAAATTGTGCTACAATTGATCCTCTCAATTGAGTCTGCATATTAAATCATTTTCCTTGAAATGAAATATATCATTTCATATATACACCCACACCTCTATTGATGACCCTTAAACCCAATGTCGAAGACAGTGTTTTAGTGTTTGATGAATAAGAATAATGTCTGAAATGTTATTATGGTATTTAAAATAATTTTGTGTGATGGATTAGATTTATTCGCAATAAAATCACACCTTATAATTTTCATGCATGTTCCAGTATAGAGGGAGGAGAAAGACGATGAAGCCTTCATATGTGTAGTCTAATCTCAAACCCTCCATCTTCATTTTTTTTGTTTTTTAGTATTTTAATATATCTTAAAATATTTTGTAATTATAATAAGATATTTTTATATTTAAAGGTGTGTGTTTATATTTAAAATGTAACATAAATAACATTACATGTGATTTTAAATTAGCCTCTTAATATTCTTAATAAAAACATTCTTTAATTTAATTATTATTACCTAAAAATTTCTTATATATTATACTATAATTAATAAAATTATATGAAATTATATATTAAATTAAGGTTTATAAAAACATAATACTAAAATAAGGTATTTTTAGATTATATATCCTAATCAATATATTAATTTACAATTTATAATATTTTTCACTGTCATCATGTTTATAATATAATTTCTATAATGTAAACAAAATATTGTATGTAATAATATATTCAAACCTTTGATAAATCATAATGTAATTTATTCACATTGATAATTTTATAAATTGAATCAATTAAAACAACTTAAATATTTTATTAACCATAGTATCTATAGTCCTTGTTAAATTTTATTATTAAGTACATAAAATTATTATTTTAGTCATAAAAAGTCATATGGGTCGCATAAGATCATATCAGTTTAGGACTATTTATATTATATAAATTTTATATCTGGTGAATGTTGTCACAAATTAATTATAAATCAATTAATAAAAATCTCAGACACGATAAGAGTAATTTTTTTCAATAAATATGTTTTTTAATAAACTCATGTACATAATTTCAATATATTTCAAATAATTATTGTATTATTATTTATAAGTTTAAATACATATATATCACAAAAAATGTAAACATAATTTTTAGGTGACTACAATACATATCACATGAGATAAAACTTAATTTGATTATGGAATATCATTACATGGTAAAATCTATGGTGTTAAATTCACCACGCCTAAATTATTTCCCATTATTATTCTATTATAATCATTATGTAAAACCTAAATATTACTTATTAGGATCCAATCGTTATGTTCATCACCCCAATAAAAAACATTATTCCATTACTTTATTCTAGGATTGATCATGTCATGAATAGTTATTCTTGAATCAAATAATTCCTTTTAAAATGAACTCAAATCCTCATGAAGGGAAATGGTTCATGAGGTGCAATAAATTCATAGGATATTTTGAAAATATTCAATTTCTCTTATCTGAAAACAACATATATTGTTTGAATAAAATTTATATAAATAATTATAAATACATGAATGATTCATGTTAATATACAAATTTTAAATATTAGTTTTAATTTGGTCATTATAAAATAATTTAATAGAGTTAATTTATAAATTTTCAAAATTTATTCCTTTTAAAATATCTACAATATCACCCAAAAAATAAAAAATAAAAATTATATTCATTTAGGCCACACTAAGTTCTCCCTATTCAGGAATTTTTTAAAATCATTGAGGGTTTCATATGTTTCAGATTAAGTATAAAATTATGAAAAACCATTTAATTAATTCATCTAGCAATGTGCTGATAAAGTTGGGTGTGCATGATTTTTTCACATAAAAACCATGATCAGAAAAAATAAATTGTAATAGAAAATATATTAGATCTTTCATTGTGTTTCATTCATGTATCCCGAATGTTGGTTAATGGTTGAAAGTCATCTGTGGAAGACTATATAATAATTATTGCATTCAAATATACCAGAAGGTATAATAAATTCTTGTGCAACACCCTTACTTGCAGCTCGAGATCAGTCTTCAATTTGTAAATAGCATATGATAAATGTGAAATTATTAATTATAAATTTAAAATTTAATCATGAAATAATTTAGTTTTTTTTACAATTGACAATAAAAAATATATATAGAGTATATTAAAAGGAATTACTCATGTTATAATTTAATTTAATATCATTCCATTATATCCAAAATTTAAAACAAATAATAATGGCGTTTCTTTACTATTCCCAAAAAGATGAATATTTAGATCAAAGATCATCCCTCAACTAAAAAACAAATTAACATTGAAATTTATCTATATTTTTAATCCAATATAATCTATATAAATCCACAAAATCATTCTCCTCAATAAGATGAAATAAACAATATATAATTATTTTATTAATTTAAATATTTAACATCACTGGAAAAATATACAACCTAATGATGATTTTGGAATAGTTGTTAAAAGTATTTGGAAATATCAATACATATCAAATTTTATACTAATATGAGAATTTAAATCATGCTACAATTTATCCTCCTCATTGATTTTCCACAATAATTCAGTTTCCTTGATATAAAATATAAAATTTCATACGTATACCCACAGATGTAGTGATGACCATGAAACCCATAGTCTAAGATAGTGTTTTAGTGTGTGATGAATAAGAAGAAAGATTAAAATTGTATTATGGTCTTCAAATGAATTTTGTGTGGAGTTTTGACTACTTCGTGACGCTATTACACCTGCTGACTTTTATGCATGTTCCATTACTGAGGGAGTTGGAAGACAATGATGCCTTAATTACCGTAGTCTAATCTTGAACCCCCATATCCCCTTTTTTGTTATTTTATAATTTAATATATCTTAAAAACATTTTATAATTTCCATTATATATGTATATATATATTTAAAGGATTATGTTTACATAAAAACCATTACTAGAAATCACATTATCCATGATTTCGAATTAGGATCTTAATATTTTTACTCAAACAAATCATTAATTTAGTTGTCCTTACCTTAACATTGATTATATATTGTACAATATTTCTTATAATTTTTTTCAATTATATATTTTATGCATGGTTTTATACACATAGCACTACAACATATCCGTAATAGATTATATCTCATCCTAAATATATTAATAAATGTATAATAATTTTAGTTGGTCTATAACTAAGGTTATAGTTTAATTTCAATAGATTAAACCATATTTCAAAAGTAATAACATGCTATATTTTTTATAACATAATTTATAGAGTAATTTATTCACATAGATTTATATAAATAAAACTACATAAATATTTTACTAACAATATAATTTTTATTCCTTGATAAATATTATTATTTAACACGTTCAATTGTTATTTATGTAATTAAAAATAATATTGTTCAATAATGACCATATTCTTTTAGGTTTATTTATATTATTCAAGTTTTACATCAATCAAATGTTATCCCAAAATTACTCTAAATCTGTTATTCACAATCTTTGATGTGTTCAATATATTTATTTTTCAATTAATTTTCATTCTAATAAAATCAAGTATATACATTCAATACAATATAAATACATAAATAATTAATGAAGCATGAGGTTTAATCAATAAATTTATCAGAAAAATAAAAAATCCTTTTAAAATAACTATAATATATAACACTTGAGCAATTACTTTATCAGGTTATTGATTATAATTACAAGGTAAATTTTAGGGTGTTATAATTCCCCAAAATATGATCATTAATTGATGGTGATTATACCCAAAAAAACATGTCAAAAATCCCGCTAGGATAATTACACAAAAAATAATGAGCTTTATAGGAAATGTTTATGTTTCTAGATATATAGGAAAAAATACATGGATAATTGGAACAACATACCAATAAATGGTAGGTACAATAGGCCTAGAGAAAGGGATTGTAGAGTTAAGGAAATAAGAATACATACTATTCAAAATGATAGTTCATAGAAAAGAAAAAATATATTTATTAGGAACAAATTTAACTATCTTGACAAATTTTATGATTATTTCTGTTGATGTGGTCATAATTATTAAGTGTGTGGGTTTATAACACCCATACATTTTTTCTCCGGATGAAAATATATTAATATCATATAAAAGATAATATTTTAATAATACAGTTAATGTTTCCATAGATAATATGAATGTACGAAGAGATGTTCAACAAAATAAGGTAGATGGGAAAATTAGTCAAAATAAGTTCTTAATGAGTGATATGAAGGATGTATTAATAAAGGAGAGATTATTTTATAATGTATGAACATATAACAATATAGAAAATTTTAAAAATTCCATGAACATCATAATAAAACAAAGCATGGTGAGTTCCAGAAAAGAATTTAAACAGGATTGAAGCAAAAATATTTATTTTATTTAATTAATAATAGAATAATAAATGAATGATTTACCTAATAAAGATAACAACAAGGTTATAAATAAAACATGTGAAAAAATCAAGAAATTTGTGTACATAAAGAATGATTTCCTAACAGTTTGAATAAACCAATTATTTATGGTTAACGAATGGATAAATAACAAGAAAGATTTGAATGAATATTGTTTAGTTCACATGATTAAGAACTTAAATTTTATAAGATGTTATCAAAATATGATGACCCAATAGTTCATTAAGAATAGTTTTGATGGTGTAGAGAATCTGGTCATAATCCTTAAACAAATATGATTATTCTTCCAATTAAAATGGAAAATCTTATAATTAAATAATTAAAACAAAATACAATATTGGATTGATGATATGTAATAGAAAAGGTAAACTAGACTATTCAAAACAAGGAGAATAATGAAGATAAGATGAATCAAAAAATTCAATTGAAGGTTCAAAATTGATAATTCATAGGATTCTCAGAAATTTGAATTGTTAAAGAGTAGAATATTGATATTTTTATCCATGTATCAACCATATATCATATACTAGGAAAATAAATTATGAATATATTTATTACCTTATATTAGTTTAAATTTATTTAGAGTAGTTAATTGAAGATGATATTTGAAGAATGGGATCTTAATGAGTGATGTGACTGCTAGAAAACATAAAAATTCATTCAACATAGAGTTCAAGATGATTTAGGGATATTTTTTTGATGTATATCATAGAATAATGTCTTTGAGATTAAAATATGTCATCCCTGAATATGATACTTGAAGAAAAGATTTTGGATATAAAATAAAAATTGATAATATTTAATTTTTGGAAAATTCACAAGGAAAATTGAAGGATAATGTATATAATCACCATCTAATACCAATTATGTAATAATTTAAAAAAATCAAGGGGAAGTATATATTAGGCTAAAAATGGGGAGTAATATGTATTTCAATCGATCTATTAAATTTCATTGGTTAAATAATAGTTATCATGGAATGAGGGCCTTTTAATTTTTTATATAGATAAATGAACCTTTTAAATTATTTTCATGGAAACCATTACATGAAACAAATTATTATAGGTATAATGACATATAATTACTTTTCACGAAAGAATATCATCTCAAGGAATACATTTTAGTATCCACTCATAAAATTCTTTTATCCTTTTCAATTATCTCATCATGTCTATATCCCCACCATTACATACATCAACCTATTAGTTGGTCCATATAGCTATTTTATTCTTCCAATGATTGATCACATCACTAAAACACCCTTAATATATTCATTACACTTAGAATCACCATACCTACACTTCCCACACTCCACCAGAGCTTCTCCCATGGACTGGAGGTTATGTGGCCTGATGTCCCTATAATGTAATGAGGACACGTCAGCCTATATGCCCAATTATTTAGCTCAAATTCTCATATGGAATGAATAAAATCATTACTAATACCTTAATATAGATCCTGATATAATACCCATAGTACAATAGTTCCATAGAACTAATATAAGAACATGGTAATTTCCCCACACCTAATTTTCAACCACGATTTCATACATAATCACGTTGTGTCTTTTTGACTCATATAAGACACCAATTTGTAAGAAGATGAGTGTGGGATATATCTTTATTTATTATTATATCATTTAAATCCATAAATAAATAAATCCAAGTTGGTATCTCTTGATAAATTGAAATATAGATAGATTTTTAATCTGGATTAATATATTTTATTATCTTCATTAGGTTTCCCAATGTACACATATAGTGTATTGCCAAAATATTCATATATAATAAGTATGTGGGGATATCAATCACTATAAAATTTCAATAATTATTTAATTTAAAATAAATACCACGTAGTAAATTGTTTTGAGAGTCATAGAAAATGGTTAAAGAGAGATTAGAAAATATACCCTTAAATTTTATTCGAATTTATTTTCATTTGGGGGGATAAAAATGAACACATATTAACATAAATATTTTTAGGTATTGACCACATTCACCAAGTCCTATATTGAATATCCAATCTATATAATATGTCTTTTGTCAATAAATAACACTTTAATTATGATAAATCTATCAATTTGTGTTTCTAAGATGAGGTCCTTCTAATATAAAACTGAGGAATAGAGTAGATTGAATAAATTTACTATGCTATCCTAGATAGATAATAAATGAGTTTCATGTTGTAACAAAATTTAAAATTTAAAATATATCGGTCTATACAAACATGGAATGAAATTCAAATCTCATTTATATGATTATGATTTAATAGACATTTAAAAAATAAATCCATCATGGTTATTAAATGGATTTTAATGAAAAATATATTCCAATATTTTTGAATACATTTATGAATAATACATTCTATAAATATCATCCATTTTTAATAAAATAGGTCTCTTACCAATGGATAATTTATATATTAAAATTTCATATATTAAAACACAATAGTAAGGAGATATTATATGATTAAAAATACAAAAAATAGTACAATAATAGAAAAAATTGTTGAATCCACTAATTGTCTCCACATTTTGATGAAATACATTCTATTGAAATAGATGAGGACCATGACAGTGTTTGAACAGGAATATCATCTAAGCGTTGAAAGATGTAAAACCAATGACATTAAATACTAACAATTGTGTTGAGGAAGATGTATATGAATTCATGTGCTATAGTTATATAATATAAGGTTATCTTGTGTTATATACATAAGTGGACTATGAATATGGATCAAGGATAATGTTATTCTCTACCAAGAAGAATGAGTAACTAAATTCAAACTCAGCAGTTCTTGGAAGATCTATTGAGTGTAGGGATATTTTTATAAAAATTTATCCAATTCAATATATGGATAATGATATTTTTAGGGGATAGATAAATTGTTGGATCTAGTATAAGTTTCATTCACTTACATCATATATTTAATGTTAAGGTAGTTAAGGATGATTTCCCTAACGAGAATGAAATATAACTGAACAAACAATTCTCTAATGAATTTTTTATTTGTAATATGTTTATATAATTTTAATAATCTATATATCGTTGAAATCTAAACATGGAAATGATTAGAACTCCTCATTGGAGAAGAACCTTATAAAATACTAGGGTGTTCTCATCATGTTTGTTAATTTTTTTATTATAATTTGTGGGATAGTTAAACACGTTAAATCAATATCTCTAAACCAAGATAAATGTTTTAGGTATATAATGGTAAAACTAAAGATATGAATTCAAACATGAAAAAATATGGTTACACTAATTCAACCCTATCATTTTTTATCTAAAGTCTACTGATCACTTTAACATGTTAGCTAAATTTGGGTAAATTTATAAATGAATCATGAAAAAGATATATTTCATAGGGTATTATATCCAAAATAATTTTTAGGTACCATGCTCTAAAATAATGGGTTATTCCATTAAAATCATGTTTTGACTCTTGCATTTATATTATCTATTTTCTTAAGGTGTTTTTGGAGAACAATATTCATGAATTATTCTATGATTCTCAAACTGTGCCTCAATTTATTTATTAGTATACTCATATTTTTTGTAATCTAAAAATATTTTTGATAGAATAAATGATTTGATTCCCACTAACTTTTCTATTTTTTAATCTTCTCAATAGGTTGTGATTTAGTCACCATAAAATAAATATAATCCAAAATATTTAATTCATCATTAAAAGATATGAAATATTTATCTTCTTTTTTTGATTTTTATATAGTAAAACCATATAAAAATGAATGAAATGGAATCATTTTTTAAATCACTACTAACATGAAATTTATAACCCCCCCATATACCCTTTATGATAGAAATTAGAAAAAATATTTCATTCATTAAATCATATTTGTAATGTTTCTCTCAACATTATACTAGAACAGTTTATCCATGTTAATTTTTCCTATATGAGTAAGTATTCTATTCCATATTTTTTTTTTACTTTTTACACATATATGAATTTTTTTTGAAATTTAAAATTCAATAAATATTTTCTACTATTAGATAATTTGGATTGTGTTATAATTCAACAGTGTATTGACACATCCATTCATATTGATAATTAATTCTTTTTCAAGGTTAAAAATTTGAGTTACATTTATTAGATTATATCCCAACCAATAAATAAAGATAATTCATATAATTAAATTTCTTTATCACTCATGAGAAATGAATTAAATCAATTTAATATCCATGGATTTTATAATATTCATATTTTTTTTAAAAAAATTCAACCACAATTTATTTTTAATGATCAATATTTTTCATATTATATTTGGATTTATCATTTTTACATTATATTATCTAGGATTAATGTGAGAAAATTGTCATTTTTTATCCCAATTGACCACACCTTCCCAAATTTCATTCATGAATTACAAAGGATTTTTAAATATTCACATTTTCTTTACCAGGATATATTTATTTTAGTTATATACTTTATTTAAATTTCTCACTCATATTATGAAATATATTTTATTGATAGAAACACATAGTATTTCATCGTAGTTTAGACTCATACCTATTTCCTCTAAAAACTAGCACTTTTAATCAATCCTAAATATATGCATTAATATGATATATTTTTATCGATGACTAATTTTTGTTTTTATGCATTGTATTGATATTACTAAGTAATTCTATAATTATATGTACTATATTTGAGAATAAATTTTCTAAATGGATTATCTTCAAAAAACGTTTTATCCAATTTATTTATTTTCACACATGAGTGTCCAAGATGAGGGTTTTTGATTCGTAGGGAAATAAATATTTTTATTTTTGATAAAAACTACCATCTCCACTAGATAAAATGTTTATTATGCTTCCATGATATAATAATCAGTCTAAAATCTAAATTTATTTAAAAATTATTCTTTTAAATGAAATATCTCCTTATAAACATTGACAAACTCATTATTTTAAACCAAAATCATTATTTTAGTTTCTATAATCATATCCTTTCACTACATAATAGCATTGTGATAACCAGTTTTACTCATGAATACAAAATAATTTTAGGAATCTACCTTTAAATTTGATGTATCATAATACTTATTTAATGAATCTCTCTTATTATTTATGGATAAGTTTTATATCTAAAACAACTTTTTTTTATTTCAAAATAAACTTTATGTTAAATTATTAATTGGAACTTCTTTAAATTTTATTCATATTTAGTATTCTATTTCTTCCTAATTCAATTTATTTAGATGGGATTCATTGGAATGCTTGGATTAAGCCATGAATTCTCTAAAAACTTCATCCAATGAATCTAAATAGTCTTCTTCAGTTTTTTTATATCAGGATAATAGATCATATTTTATAAAAAAATTGTATTCATTAATGTATTGGAATCTTACTTACCTTTCAAAATTTTCATATCTCTCTGAAAACATATCACCATGTTTATCATGGTGGATATTTTGGATTGATCATATTGTTCTTATTATGGTTTTATATCATGTAATGTAGGTAAATAATGACTAATTTTTTAAATTTATATATTTAAATGGAATTTTTTCTATATGTTTGTATTTACCATTTCCAAACCTTTAGAGAATAAATATTTAAACTAGTTAATATTCATGGAGTCATATTTAGATTCTATAAATTCTCTATGAGACCAGCTGGAATCATTTATCTTTAATAATTAGTAATATTTAATGTTTTTATACTTTTCAAATTTACTTTTCTTAATAAATAATTAACCTCTTCTCATATCACATACTCTAATTTTTTTTATGTTATCAAAAAAAATTAATCCAGTTTAGGACCCTATAAGGATTTAATTCTAGCTCTAATATTATCTTGAATAATCCCAAACAATTTTATCTAGAATTATAGAATCCATTTAAAAATCTTTGTTATTTTGGACCAAATAATTATTTTTAATTGAATGAGTAACTCACCCAACATTATGTTACCATCCAACCATTTATAATAAAATTACATAGGACATGTGTGTAGTCACGATTCCCAAATATTGTTGTCTTATTAATAATTATTTTAATGTTTTATCTATATTGAATTAAAATATTCATAAAAAATATAGTAAGTAAATTATTTTTCTTAGATTTGTGAGAGTAACTTAATACACACTCTCCTAATAGAATTAATATTGTTTCTATCATTAATTTAAAAATATTCTAAACTTTTTGGATGATTAACTATATTTTCACTGATCTCAAAAATATCCATGCTATGTAAAAGAATATATGGAACCATTGAATCTATTTACATGTGAAATCATTTATCATTAAACATAGTAAATCCATTTTTTTTGTAATTATACCCCCCAACTAAAATTGTTCATTAAAATTATATAAAAAATAATAAACCAACATAGATCATTGATAAAATACTAGAACTGATACTCATGAAAAAAATGTTGAAAGATTGAAAATGACATAACTTTTATCTAATACCAATTTGATGTAATATGGAATTAGAGAAAAAAAATTCCTTGAAAATGTATGATATTGATTCCAATTAAAGAGACCCAAATAATAATATTTAGAAGCATCGTGGGGGGTAGGGGGCTTGCACGAAAAATAAAAAAATTCATAAAACATTACCAATGTTCTCATGATAATTATAGTATTGGATGTAGATGATATTTTAAAAAATATATTGATTTTATATAGTGATTGGGAGAAAAAGAGTAAGAATAACACCTGAAAAAATAGATATACATGGTTCACTAGCCTTTTTTCTTAAGTTGATACATCCTTGTTTTTAATAGATTGGGATCCTACATAACATGTTTCTTGTTATTAAAAACAACTACATGAAATAGGAGTATTATTCTTAATTCTTAGAAATATTTCAAATATAAAACAAAAGAATATAATGAATAATAATTACTAAAATATTGAATGAAAATCCCCCATATTATTCATGTTAATCCAATAAAGGATTGAGAACAATTTTTTTCTTCTCCAAAACCATGATAAAATTGATCTAAAAACATTCCCATGTATGTTTATTTGGATTCATCTTATTTAATCACACAATGAAATGTTTATATCCAAATATTCATAGACCAAAATAAATCATGATGTAATTTTTTTACCTATTTTTTTATGTTAGATAAGGTCAGGGGGATTGTGAATTAGAGAGTATAAAAATAAAATAAAAATTAAAAAAATAGTTTAAATTAAAATTCAAATAAAATTAGAAGGATAAATTATTAAATTACAAAGATATATTTTATATTTTTTCAGATCACAATTATCTTTCATATACTCTTCAATTTTCTCTTTCCTCTAGAAAATGGAACCCGCTAAAAATGATATGTTTTTTAGGGGAGTAACAACCCAATAAAAAATTTCTATTGATAATTGAAAAATAATTAAAAAACTTGAGTTTTGATTAAGTGTTAGAAACAAATACATCTTGTAAAATTTATAGTTGATGTATAACCATCACATTCATACATTTTAATTGAGGTGTAACCAAGAATGCCCATATTTTTAATGCAAAAGAAAAAAACAAAACTAAATAAATGCATGAATGTTAAAGAAACATTTTCACCCAATAAAATATATAATTAAAACCTTTTGGTTTAAAAATTTTTGTTATCATTTATCACATGGACGATGTTATTTTTTATGATGAGTTTTGGTGAAAAAAAATCCTATTTGTGTAATTATAGTATGTGTTCACATTTGAGCCTTGTAACAAATTTTTTTTCTATTTATAAACATTTATCTATAAAAAAAGAAATAAATATTATTTTCTGTTTTTTTTCTTTCCCAAAAAAACATGTACACTATTATCATTAAAATGTTATCTAACTAATTTAGAATTTATCAAATATTCAACAATTATTCAATTGATTCTTGGGAAAATTACCCATTAATTATTTTTTAAATTTTCTTTAGCTACTTACCTTAATGAATCTCTTTAAATATCAGGTATTTTTTTCAATAAAAAAATAAAATGTGAAACAATATAAAATGGTTTAAAAAAACTTCCTAGTGAATAATCATTAGAATAAGTGATAAAATTTAAAATTTAAACTATTTTATGGGAGTAAAACTATATGTTTAATTCCAAAATATATCATTCAATATATCAAAACCATTAGGGTTATAAATACATAATAAGGTTCGTTGTAAAATAACATAATATTTATTCAACATTTAGAAAACATTTCTTATAAAAACATTTTATACGGTTCATATATACTTCTAAAAATCCCATTTGGATCCGTTTAATGATCAATAATTTGAAAAAAAACATTTAAATTAAAACCATAAGGGTAAAAATATTTTAATAGGGGTCATTACATTAATGGAAAAATGTAATGGTCTTTTCTAAAATCATAATGTATAATTAAGAAAACAATAGGGTATTTTTTGTTTTGAAAAGTTTTATTTCTGATACTCCATATATGAAGAAGATATTATACATAAAATATACAACATATATAAGAAATAATATGATATATAATATTTCATCCATATATAAAAATACATTTTTAATGAAATTTGAGTGATTATACATAATATTTTAATAATACTTCCAAACATACAAGAGAAGTTAAACCTATCTATTTTTTTAAAAAAAATTCCATATATAAGATATTCAGTACTCAAGAATGTAAAATAATATCGATTACATAGAGAGATTCATACAATAAAGAGTGTAATAAATTAGATAATAAAAAATAATTATAATGAATAAATAACAAAAAATATATATATTTTTACCCAAAACACAATTTTTAAACAAAATCATCAAATAATAACATTTCTTTCATATAAAATGCAAAATAAAAGAAGGATAAATATTGCGAGAGATTATAATTATCATAAAATAAATGAATGAAGTGTTAGGGATCATCTCTAACAATCCCTCTTTTTGGATAATTACAGAACTAGTTACATGGAAATATTAAATAAATCACCAACTTTTTTTAAATTCCAAAAAAGTTATAATTTTTTTAAATCAATGGATTTAATATACTATTAGGTTACAAATTTTATAAAACTAAAAAATATATAAAAAATAATATAATTATGTTTAAACTGAAATAAATTAATAGGGAAACTCCCCCTAAATTAATGCATACATAGAAAAATAAATAATCAATCAAAAAAGATAAATATATTATTATTAATATAGTGATTAATTTTTTAAAATTCTAAGTTTTATTTTTCGAAAATAGATATTATGGGGAAATTCCAAAATTTCAGACCTCATCAATATAGAAATTAAATTATACAATAAATGAGCCACAAAAATGGTATAACAAATAATAAGAATTAACAGAATAAAAATCCATTACTCCCATGATATATATTGATGATTTAAAAACCTAATCTTGCATTATTCTATGTTTAAACTTATTCATCTCAAATTTTACTTCATTTAAAGGTTTATAATAAATATCTACTAACTGATATTCTATAAAAACATGTTCAAAAAAAAATATAATTTTGGAATATGATCTGGAATAAATTTTTTTCTAATATCACTATTTTTAATTATATAATGATGTAATGGAAATCCAAAAATAGAAATAGAACAATAATTATCACAAAAAATAGGTTTCCCATCAAAATAAATATAATAGTCAAATAGATATTTTCTAATCTATAAACATTGATCACAGTAACATACAACGATAATAATTATCACTTAATTTATATAAAATACAATAAATAACTCTTTTTATGAATCCTTGAAACATTATTTTTACCAATAATGTGACATATAATATAAGTGATTATTCTATTAGTTTTCTGACCCCCAAAATCAGAATCTAAATTACTTTTCAAATCAATAATGGTATTTCCACGATAAAAACCATGACTAACTATAACTTTAACATATTTAATAGTAATTTTAATTAGCTAAAAGTTAATTTATTTTGGGACATCTTGAAATATAGAACATAAATAGACACTAAACATAAGATCAAGTATACTATTAGTTAGACAATATAGGATGAAAAATATTCCTTTTGATACATTAATATCAACTCATTTAATCGCACCATCAATATCCAATCTACAATCATTAATCGTATTCTTACATAAAATTTTTTCTAAATAAAGAATGAATATCATAAAAAATTATTCAAGCATACTTAATCAGAATCAATAATATTCCACCATCACATTGAAGAATATAGTGTCTTAAAAATAATTTTACAACTATTTTAAAACTCATATCTTATTCATTAGTCATAAAACATTAAAATTATTTACAAAAATAATCACTATATAATCAGAAAATAATGTCATCTTTGTCACCATTAATAATAAATATTTCACATGGATAATTATTTATAAAAAATTATGTCTAATTTTTATTTGACAAATATATTCATCAATATAAATCAAGATAATATTTTATTTCATGTTTGTTGGATTTGTTAAATCCTATATAGATTTTTTTAAACTATTAAAATGTTATTAAGAAACATCCGATATTCTAAAATAGTGGTTTACTTAAAATAAAAATATTTTGAAATTAGTCCACTCAAAAAGTTGATCATCATTTAAATTAGATATCGATTAAGTCTTGAAGGATTTGTATAAGTTAAAAAATTCAAATATATTGTAGAATAAATATATATGAAAAATGATCATAATAATTTATTAAATATTATATAAAAAATATTTCACAATCAATCAATATTTATTATTTATAATATTTCTTAACTCACAAAACTTATTTCTAAAAATATTCTTAGTTTAAATAATCTCTTATTCGTTATGTTGTTTAATAAAATATTACTCAAAATTTTTTGATAATATATTTTTCTCATATTCCATATCTAAAATCTAAAATAAATCTTTTAATAATTTTAATAATTATTTCGAAAAAATTATTAAATAAAAGATAGGTGATCAAAAAAAATTATTTTACTTATGGTCTTAAATATAAAGTTAAAAACTTTAATGATTATATTTATAGGGTTATATCTATTAGATTTTTGTGATATTTGATATTATAAAATCAAATATTCAATTGGGTAAATTGATCTTTCTATTCCATACTTTCTAAAAAGTAACATCTCAAAAATATTCTCCAATCCGGTCTTCAATTAAAATATTCTATGTTAAATAATTCTCATCTAAAAATACATAAATATTCAACTAGAATAATAGTACCAATATTAATAATTAAATATTATTTGCAAATAATGAATTATCAAAAAAACATTAGTTTGTTTGATTTATCATTAAAGGTATAAAAAAAATATATAGTATTAACTATAAATAATTTACAACCATAAACTCGAATACATCCAAATTTTAGATTTTTCAACAATTGATAAGAAATATCCTTAATTATAGGTGTAAAAATAATTCTATTATTAAAATAAAATTTAGTTCTTATATCATCATCCAATAAATAATAAGTAAAAAGAATTCATTTTAAATATTTCTAGTTATTTCATGAATTGTTTTTTTATTCCTTTCAAAAACACTATTCTGCTAGATTAATTTGGTGGAAGAAAAATTATTATAAGTCCACACTCTTAAAAAATAAAATTCAAAATTTTGAAATTCAACACCTCTATCACTATTGATAGAAATAATCAAATAAAATTTCAAAATATAAACTAAATGATTGTACATAGTAACAATTAATAATTTTCACTTTTAAGAGATATACAAGGAATCATTTTAAATATATTGAAATCATAAAAAACAATATTAATTTTTTTTACTAGTGAGACTATTATATTGGACTAGCCTAAATAAATCAAAATGAATCTGTTTACGTGGTTTTATGGATTTAGAATAATTGATTTATCGAAAAAATTATCTGCACTGATTTTATTTCTTTTATTAATCACATACATGATTTTGGCTTCCATTTTGTTTAGTAAACCAAACAATATGTTGATGATTTTATATATTCTAAAAAAATTTAAAATTGCTGGATCACTCCTCTTATTCTATGAAAATCATTCATCCTTATAAAAACTGAACACACCAAATTCTAATATATTAGAATATTAAATTTAGAAAATTTAGTATTATTCTTTCATTTAGTGTAATGTTATACATATTAATCTCTGAAAATAATTCATTTATCATTTTAAAATTTCACAAACATGAAATCATCACCAAATTAAGGAATACTAGTAATATTATTTTGTAAGCTATCATTATATAAAACCATAAAAATAACTGCAATGACAGGAATACCAACTTCTGATATTCTATTTAACATTAATTTAGATTTGTCTCCAATTTTTACAATGCATATATCATACCTATTATATGATAATAAATTTGTTATATATATAGTTATGTGACAATAATAAATAGTTTTCATGTACCAAATGACTTCATTGAGTCATCCAAGGATTTTTTAATGTTAAATTAGTTATGGAAATATTTTGGAACTTGTGAATCTTTTCCTATAATATAATTAGTAAAATAACATTTTAAAACCCAGATAGATTTTAAATAAGTAATCAATGATATTCATAATGATAATAAATTTTAAATAAATTATTTAATGTGTCATAAATATTATAGATATATTATATAACATTCACTAGAATAGAATCCATTTATTACACATATTAAACATGTGCATGTAGAAATATTTTTTCCAAAACTATTACAAAAGTAAATTCTATACATTTTATGTAATTTTAAATAATAGCCACCACCCATTTTTCTTGTATTCAATATATTCATTGAAAAAATATTATCATATATTCTTCATTTTGATTAAAACTATATAAATATTTTTTTTATATTTACAATCTTCATTCTATGTTATTAATTTAATTTTTGAGTAACCTATAAAAATTATTTACCTTTCATTTGATCTAGATGTTTTTTCTTTAGTTTCCAATTTTTTTTGAAGAACCATTTCAACCTTAACATAATTAGTATTGAAACATTTGAGTTCCTTATAAAAATTACTGGTTATTAAGATATATGTCTATTTCTTTTCAATTATTTCATTATGTTTTGAAATACTAGTTATCCCGAAATTGTAATTAACATTAGAATCATAATTTTAACTATAATAATAATCATTGCCATATTTAATGAATCTATAAAATATATCTTAGATGAATACATTTTTAACTGATTCTTTACATGAATTGGATACCATAGTACTGTTACTCTATACTTCTAAAGATCTTTTCTCATTCTTGATTATCCATTTATCTTTTCCCACATGCTATAGTCTCAATAATTTGTGATTTAGATGGAATTATATAATGAAATTATAATTTGTTAGGCCTAAATAATTGTCAGAAAAAATACAATCTTTCTTGGATCATTTTTGATCATATATATAAGAATATATTGTAATAATTGTTAAAAAACCAATATTTTATGCCCTTGCAGACAACATTCTATAGTTTTTTAATATCATTCTTTTTCATTTCCATGGATTTGAGATTCATATGATTAATTAGTAATAGTTTTATTTGATTCAAAAATAATATATTCTTTTTAGTAGTGTCCTCATTATTGTTATTATTACTTATTTCCAGTTCATATTTCAGTACTAAAACATTAGGTTTTCCAGGAACTTACTCATTTATTTTTTTTCTTTCATCAATAAAATCATGTTTCATAAACAGTTTTGTTGGTATTGAAATATATAATGTTTTATAAATAACATTATTTTCAAAGGCTTTCTTTAGAGAATTTTTTCCATTTACAATACTCCTGAATCTATAGAAAATTTGGTTAATGAATTATTATTCTCCCATCATGACATATTGATATTCATCTTTTATTATTCGAGGTATAGATCTCTTTATATTACCTATTATAAAGTGAGTGACTTGAAAATAATCCAAATTCCATTGGTTTTTTTACATGAATACTCATGACTCAAAACATTTCTACTAATAAAATAATATAAAATATTTATATACCTATAATTTAACATATAATATTCTACATCATTACCAATCAAAGAATATGGGTCAGATTGAGGTAATTTCTATGGTTTTATTTTTCATTTTTATTGTGAACTACTAATGTTCTGAAGGTATGATTCCATTTTGTAAAATCATTATTTTTAATTTTTTCCATCAATGTGTGGTGGTCTTGGAGGAATTGAGCCATCATATGAGTTTACTCCTACCATCACAACAATGACCTCTCTGTGACAATATAGATTCTAATGAAAATGTTGTATTACTAAAATAAATAATATTATATTCCTGGAAAGCAACTAGATATCCAAATGTAAAGACCTAATACTAGGTTTTTTCCTAGGATGATTCTACTAAGATGGTCTTAGGGGTGGGGGGTTGATTAATGTAGTTAAAAACTAAATTGAAAAATAAAATCAAATATAAACTAAAACATTAAATGTAATTTCCAATGAAAATAAATAAATAACATGAGGAATAATTATAGTTTTTTGGATCAAAAAGATCATATGACTTCTCTTTACTTATCTATATCCCTCATTAAAAATGGAAGACACTAAAAAACCTAAATTTCATATGAGTTTTACTGCCTAACTATGATCATTATTGTCTAGTAGTGAAAAAACCAACATAACAACCTATATTTTTATTGAGATTCAAAACCTAATACATCATTTTCTTTTTTAGATGATGAATAACTAATACATTATTACCTTTTAATGGATAAATAAATAACAGTTCCCTGGTTTTAAATAAAAATTCATATAAAAAACTAAATATAAAAAATGAGAAATAAATTATAGTACTATAGAAACTACCATTAAAATGTATATGTTTATAATGTTTTGGTTGCTTTGATCTATTGGGAACAATAATTTTTAATGATGCATCCCAATCAAGATTTTATAATAGTGTGATCATAGTTGGTGTTCACTTTGAAGACACATATCATGTTTCGTTATTTTTATATGGATTTTTCATTTCAAAACAACTTAAAATATTAAATTAATTATTGGTTTTTTTCCAGGAAATGTTTTAATAAAATATTAATCATTAAATGATAACGAATAACTTCAAATTTGGTTAAATCATCAAAATATCACTCATTAATTTAAATGAAAATGATAAATACATTATTTTTATTTTTTAATTCATGGGAAATCATGAATTAGTATTATTGAATACTATTATTAATTTACTATAAAAATGAGACTAAAATTAAACCCATGTAGTGTGATTATTTAAATGAATAAAAATTCATCATTTAAAAATATGATAAAAACTTAAACACTAAACATTTTATTTGTGTAAAAATTGTAGGTTAATTTAAAAACAAAATGCTTAATATGTAAAAAACATTAGGGTAATTTTCCTACCATATGGGTGATTTAAGAAAATCCTTATATTCATTTTATACAAAAAAATTCCAGGTAAATAGATTTCATGAGTTTAAACGTAATTTCTCCAAAGGTGATTTGGATTTTTAAATTTTTCAATACATTACAAAACTTATTATAATAAAAAAAATTAAATTAAAAATATGTATGGGTAAGAAAATATTCACAAGGTCCATTAATTTCCAAAAACAATATATGGGGTTTTTTGAAATTTTATGGTTTAGATCTGAAAATTTTACGAAAAAGTAAATTTTTTGGAGTATAATTTATGGAAATCACATTTAGTGTATGATATTATAATTAGAAAAATTAATCATGTGTAAAAAATACTATGATATGTAATTATATATCCATAGATAAAAATCAATATATAATAAAAATTTGTGATAAAAAATAAGATATTGAAAATACTTAATTATTTTCATAAGAAGTAAGAAGTACTAGAATTTTAAAAAAAATCATACAACAAATTTTATACTCTGAATAATGATATGTAATATGTAGTATTTAAGTATATATATTCAATAATAATTTCGTGAAATCAAATAATAAAGAATAATAAATATAACAAAATAATAATTATATTTAATATTATTTTCAAATCATTGAAAACAAGAAAAGAAATCTTAAAATAAAACAATTTATTCCCTTTATCATGAAAAATGATAAAAAATGATAAAATGACCAATATATTTTAATTATAAAATCCTAAATAAAGAAATCAGGGAAGAGCCACTATAACTGTAATTATTCATGTTATGGTATAATGTATGTCCAACCTTATATCCAAAATTGAGAATAAAGTATTTTTATTAACTCTTTAAAATATTCTATGAAATCTATAAAACTAATATTTATCTATAAATTGTGTTTAAAAAATGAAATATTTTATGATTTGAAAATTTAATGACATTAATTTCTGAATCCAAAAACTGAAATAATAAAAAAGTTTTATGATGTCAATATGTATGGGTGAATTCAAGTAAGGATATCAATATTGGTGGACTATGTATTTCTCTGATATGTTTTATGCTATATAATAAGTTATAAATTTATATAATGATTTCCATCTAGTAATGACCAGTCATGCATCAGTTTCATACCCTTTAGCATATACAAACCATAACATTGATTTTTGGTGTTACACCAATATATGAATAAAGCTACAATACCACTTTAAATGATCTTAGTCTATGAAAAATATTTTGAAACTTTAGTTTAATATATATATATATGAATAAATTATATTTTATCAAAATAATCATAGTGTAATGGAGACCCCATCATAATTGGATTATAAAAAAATCAATAAATATTGATTCCTTTACCTTAAAAATAGTTTAGATAAATCTATAACTCATTCATGATCATTTTGAATGTATATAAAACACAACAAAACATCATAGCTTCTAACTAAAGAAAATAGTCTTAATAATCACCTGATATAGGAGTTATCTAAACACCATATTATCAGATATAGTATTTTATGTAAAGGAAATATATCTCATAGTGTAAATGTTAATTCATTTTTTATCATGACTTCATTGAGTAATCACCAACTCTTTTTATGTAAAAAATCAGTAGTTTTCATTAGTAAAAACAAGGTATAAGAAGAAACATTTTAGAATAAATAATACCATAAAAAATTGTTGTAGAAAATGGAATGTGTACTTTAAGATTCAAGGTTAGTGTAGCATAATAATGATGTGGGGGGAGGAGGAAACATATAGGTCGATGGTTTTAAAGGTAATTCCACTAAAAAATACCAAAACCAACATTTAAATGTAATTAGAAAATAGGTTAAAAATTTTGTCCATAAAAATTAATAAAAATAAACCTACCTCTAATGGAAACCAATTGAGATTACCCATTTTATCTAATGGACACTATATACCTTATTAATGACTATCGTTTGACTAGTAGTGGGAGAATTGTAATTTTATTCACCAACTTAGAAGCCAATATGAACTTGATGGTACCCACATGTCACTCAGTTCCCCTATATAACTATCATTAAAGGAATTATCCTTATAATTACCTCACATTTATCATATAAATTAATTTTAAAATTTTAAAAACAGAATTTAAAAACAATATACAATTGAAAGTATTCTGCTAATAAGAACCCCATAGAGTTTAGTATGAAATACATAAATGATCAATGATATAGTTTTAATAATTCTTCGAATACCAATATCCCAAAAGGAGAAATAATGGATACCTCCTCACCATTGGAAAATACTAAAATTACATATGATAATTAATCATAAATCAACTCTCACTATGAGTACCATTAACAATGTGGTGTTTTTTTGATTTAAAACAATTAAATCTCTAATTGATTAAACACTAGAAGATTTAATTGTGTAATAATGTTCTAGAACAACTAAATTCAGATGAACGTTGGACATTGATTTACCATAACTTATATTCCCACAAAAACCTAATCCACCATATTGAGTTGATTCTCCCACACACTAATAAAACAAATCATGAAAAAAATATTTTAGAAAATTAGATGAAACAAATAATAGGAAATAATGATTTATATTGTTCAGATGTTAGTCATATATCAATGAGGGAACTCTATTAATTCCATTAATTTCAATAGATTTATCTAATTATAATGAAAATAAACAACTAACAACCAATATTACATCACTATTCAGTTGAAACATGCACATGTGGTCACCCCCCATCATTATAGTGGGTCTGATTGGTAAACTAGATACACCATCTTTTGAACTTTATTAGCTAACCTCAATTGTTATTGAAAGACTCCTATTGGCAATAGATCATGAATCTATGACCACTAACTACTCCTGAATTTTCACATTACTCATACATATCATCAAAGAAAAACGTTACATAAATTATTTTTCATAAAATCATTAGGAAATAACTCATAAAATTACTTTTCCATAGATCCTACAGGAAAAACATTATGTAATACATAACTTATATACACCATAATTTGAAAAGTGACCAGTTTTCCCCTTGGTTCTAGAACACAACATCTAGGATACTTAAAATGTTTATATTATGCTATTTTGAGTCTTCATTAGGTCAAACCATATGTTCTTGTGTTACCTTCTAGAAATAGTAAATCAGAATGTTAAAGTGACATCACATTACCTAAAAACACTCTATGAAACATTTCTCATAATGAAAATATTTTTAGTTACAAAATATTATTATATTCAGTTATATAATAAAATAGATTAAAATAATAATATAATGTTTCCATGCCATATTGTAGTTAAATATTTAACCTATTCATTACCTTACAAATTATGTAAATATTTATATTAGGTTAAATATAAATCAAGGATTTAGAATACAATATATTTATATGCGAGAAAGATAAATTTACATTTTTAACATTTGTACAAATTAATATTTTCAAAAAATTATGATTTTTAATAAATAACATAGATTTAAAACAATTATCTTTATCAGATACCTGAAGTCACCATTGAATAGATGAAATTAGGAAAAACTAAGTAACAAAGTTATGTATCAATATCTTATAATTTAAACCAAATCAGAACATACCATTCATGCATGAATAAATACAATTTGAAAATTATATACTATAATAGCATAATAATATCATATAAAAAAGTAACTAATTAGGGTAAAAAAATTTCAAATAACCTTACTAATTTAAAATATGTTGTTTGATGATAGTTGAAAATTAATATTTTTAAATGAAAATTATACTTCAAACAGTGGAGAAAAATTTCAAACTAAGACATTCTTCAATCAATAAAAGATGTGTAACTACTCTTCATTAATCATTGTATAATTACATATCAATTATGGAAGCTATAATATTGAAATAAATAACTTATATACATGATTTATTCCATTATATATTATATGAAGACATTAAAATATGAAATTATTGATTAATTTATTTTAATTTAACATAATAAAAAATATATTATCTCATTTTAATTTTAATAAAATAATCTATTTAATAGTAACCCGTCCCAAATTTTTATATTATTAAAATGTCATCATTTCAAAATTTAATAAATAGAGACAAAAGGGCCTTAAAATGATTGTGTATTAGCATAATGAAATCAACAATCAATATTTTTTGAATGCAGATAAATAAAATTAACACTCTCTTGTTTAGATATATTATGAAATAAAATCCAACTAAATATATATCCTAATAAAATAAAAAGCGTTCAAGATTGAAATTAAAAATAAAATAAATATGATTTTAGAAATTCAAATATAACTTAAAATTAAATGATATGCAATAATAAAGATATTTTTTATCTAGTTATATATTTTTGGAATTTTAATTCATGATGTATACACATGATAAAAACCCAAAAAAAATTCATGTACTAGCAAAACATGAATAAACTAGTCATGTATTATTATAAAATAAATTAGAACTTAATTTCGAAATATTTATTTCCCACAATATTTTTATACAATGATTATACTATCCTAAAAATGAATAATCATGTCAAACTATTCATAATATACCATTAGTAACGATATATCATTATAAATTTTTTTATTAATAATGATTATTATTTATAGACAATTGGAAATATAATATATTAAACCTCGTTTATATAATAGATAAAAATTATTTAACATAATTCCCTATAATAAAAGCCAATATATTCATAACATATAAATAATTTAATAAGAAATACAGTATACATTCAGAATAATATATCATAAGTTATGAAATAAAATAATAAATTTATAAATAATAATTCATCTATTTTCTATAATAAATGAAATCCAATATCTCTGAAAAACTCAAATTATTATGAACCAACTTTAATTTTCACAAATTTTAACGAACATAAAATTGGTATGATATCCAAGGTTTTTTATTTTATAAAATCTAATAATTTCACCATTGTATTTAAAATATTACCGATCATTTTTTATTTAACTTATAAAGTTCGTGTAATTATTCAAATCATATATAAAAATTATGGTTTGAATTATCAATGAATGTCTACTTTTTTGAAACACATTTTATAGTAAATATATCATATTCTAAACAAATTTATTTAAAAATAATATCCATTCAAACTAAAATCAAATTCATTTAACTCAAGATTTAATAACCCAAACACCTTTAATTTGTTTAACACCACCAAACTATATTCTCTAAAATATACTCCAGTTCCCCTTATAAAATCACCATGAAAAACTCAACCCATATTACATCAAGCATCACATCCCTAAAAATAATTTTGAAAATTAAAAATTACTAAATCATTTTAATTTCCTTTTACACCATGACGTATCAATTTTTAATAAATATCAGATAAAAAAATTAAGTAACATACATTTGAAATATGACCTAGAAATAATAAATCCATTTATTAGAATAAAATTATTTTCAAATAACAAAAAATCATATTTATGTTTCCGATATAAAATTAATAAAATGAAAGGAAGAAAACTTTTAAAACAGTTTATGTTCTCTCTAACACAATCACTTCAAATAAAACATTTATATATTGTAAATTATAAAATCATAAATATTATTTATTTTTAGAAACACATAAAATTGATTCAACCCAAAAAAAATATTCCAACTTATATTTTAAATCCCAATTATCAATTTAATATCAAATAAAATTTTGAATAACCTCTCTGAAAACAAATATTTACCATGAAAAAATATATTTTAATCATAATAAATTCATAAAATGATTACTAATGTTATTAAAATTTTAAAAAATATAAAACTATTCTTAAAAAGGAGTAAAAATATTAAATATTTAAAATCCATAATTGAGTTTAAAAAATAGATGTAAAACTATATAATGTATATAAATTAACGAATGACAAGTTGGGAAAAAATGATGTTGTTTTTCATTTTTTAAATAGTTTTTTTATATATTTCTATACGAATATAGATCTAAAATACATGAATTTTAAAATTAAGAAACAACTTATATAGAAATTCCATTTCATAAAAAAATAGAATATAAATTTACTTAAAATTCATTTAGAACCTAATTTATTTATAGAAACCTTCTTAAAAGTTTCTTTTTGAGCTAAAATATGAAAATTTTATTTTCTTATGACTAATTTGGTCTTTTCAAGTGCCTTTATAGAAACAATATGATTTCTTAAAAATTAATATGAAAATCAAATTTTTTTATAAATAGAAATTTTCATTTTATTATTAATTATCTATAAAGTATATATATCAAAAAATTTAATATGTCAAATAAAAAAAATTAATTAATTTGTCAATCAGTTAATGAAAATAATAACTTGGATAAAGAAAAAAATATAAAAAATCATAATGTAATATGTTTCATTTTAATTTTATAACCACAAAAACCAATATAACTGAAATTTATCTTTTGTTTTATAATAACAAAACAAACATGTAAAAAATAAAATTCAATACAACATTCCTTGCACTGTATAAAATTATTCAATGCCCCTCACATGAGAAATAAATTTAGTAACTAAAAGAAAACCCTTTCAAGGGTTGATAAAATTTTAAAATCCATGGAATTAAATTATAAATCTATCATAAACTATTATTAGAATGGAAACATAATTTTTTTATTATTTAATATGTCTTATCAATCAATTCTCTAAGACACCATATACTCAACTGACCATCACCACTTAGATAATGATAGTAACTATCTATTTTGGATCAATTAGACCAAAATGAATCACCATTTGACTTTAGGAATAAATTTCTATCATAGAAGGATAGAATTTTAAAGACTCAGAAATTTCAAGGAAATTTTTTTCATAATTTCATTGGGATTTTACAAGAACGCAGTTTCTGACGGCACCTGATTCCAAGGCCCTGTGTGCCCGAAATCAATTTCCGAAGTTTAACTCTGGTACGTTTAGTGAACAAACGAGTGGGGTTTTCAATCTTTTGAACCGGTGCTTGGAATTGAAATTCGAGAGCACCGATGAACTCGTAGTGCCAGTAATTTCTTAAGGGGACCTTTACCGCAGTTGCGTTTTAAGTGGGTTGAGATTTATTTTTTAGGGGATTTAGTTTAAAATAAATACAATTGTGTGAACAATTTTATTTTTATGTATTTGGGAGTTATTCTCTCCCATGGGAAGTTGTTGGTGGGGCCCATGACCAACCAACATCCCATGAGTGGATACTTGAAAGGTAGGGCCCACACGAGCCCCAAGCTTTCACATTCATATAACTCTCCTTTAACCCCCATTTAATATCCCCTTCTTTAACTCTTGATCAACTCCCCCTTATTAATGAAAACTCTTCTCCTTCCACTCCCCCTCTTAAGTGCATGCGAACACTTTTTAATTAATGAGCTCCACCTATTAAATTAATTAAGTTATTTGAATTTTGAATGGAATGGGTGAATAAAAAAGAATGTCTTTTCTATTATTTTTGGGGGATTCCATTGTGTTGAGGGGTTTGAGGTGAGAGAGCTTGGGGGAAATTGTGTAGGGTGTTCTTCTCAAAATGAAGAACGTCAACCTTCCGAAGAAGAACGCCTCTTCGACGAAGAATGCCTTCGATGGAGAACGCGAAGACACCGACGACATGGCTTCTCTTCTTCTTCCTCCGCGTCAAGGGAGGAGACACCACCACGGGGAACGTCGTCATTGACGACTGATCTTCCTCCAATGACAATGGAATCAACACTGATATTCTGCGATGACCAATCATCACGATGCTTGCCTCTTCCCAGGGATCGACGTCATGTGACATCTTTTCGAGGTAGGAGTTTGGTTTTTTTCATGAATAATTTCCTTGCGTTCTTCGTTAAATAATCGGGCCACCTGTTATCAATGTAACGGTAGGAGGTCGGACCACCCAAACACGGACGATCCTCCTCCCCCTTTTGATGTGTGTTCATTGTGGCTTGAAAAAAGGCGGCGCAGTGCAACGACACAACGCGGAAATAAGAAGGAATGCGACGAAGGAGCTCGGTGCCGTCGCGCCATGCCGTTGAGGCCGAACGAAACCGTGGCCGGAGTCGGGGCCACAGAGGCGAATCGAAGACTCCACAGTTGTTTATTTGACTTACGGATTGATGGGTGATGAAAAACGAGGCCGCAAAGTCAATTTGAAGACTTCGCAGTGAAGAGCCTGTCTCGGGAGGACCTCTGGCGAAGACCGCAGGAAAAACGGACCACCAGAGCGCGTCCGGAGGTATGCGGAATGGCCTGCGGTACCCAGCGCGCCGCCAGGAGGGTCCGCCGCGGCTGAAGCCGTGCCAGCAGGCACCGGTCACGCAGTCGTGCCTGACCATTGGGAGACTGGGGATCGTAACCTCCGGCTGGAGAGAAGAGCGGCCCCCACGTGGGGGGGGGGGGGGGGTTGTTAATCATGGGGGCATCGCGCCCCCCGTGTTTCGCTCAGCTCGGCACCAGCCGAGCTGGCCACGCGGGTGCTGCGCCAGCGCAAGGACGTGCCAGGATGCACCCACCGGACCGGGACATGCTCTATTGGTCCGGACTCGTACGGGGTTTCCCCGGTTCCGACCGACCGACCGGGGGGGGGGGGGGGTATCGGGTCGGGCCCGAACCCCCTAATTTCGGTTAGATTCATTTAAACGTCCATAAAATGGGATACTGACCTCCGATCGACACACCTTCAGTTGCGATGCGATCCTTGGATTGAGGCGGTCGTTTCGGTATATTACACATAGGGTATTGGAGAACTTTGGGTACGACCGGGTTGGTTCGATCACGAAACCAACCGGGCCCTTGGAGCGGAAACGCTTATATCTCGAGCTCCGAACGTCTGATTGATGTGCCTTAGACTTTGTTATATTTCTATTGATGAGATAGAACTTTTTCCATACTTCTCCTGAGATTTGGACGTAGTTGGAGTATTGTCGGGTTGGATTGTACCCAAAATCCAACCGGGCCCCTAGAACGGAAAGGCTGAGAACATTCAGACCGGACGTCCGTTTGACGAACTGTCAGTGGCATTGGTGATCACATTTAGAAATGGTCCCTATGAGTATACCCTATGAGAGTTCGGGGTACAGTTGAGATATGGTCGGGTTGGTTCATTCACGAAACCAACCGGGCCCCTGGGACGAAAAGGCTAATAACTCACAGACCGAGCATCCAATTGACGCGATGTCTGTTGCGTTGAGACCCCTATGACGAGGCGGTCCTTTGAAATACTTCTTCGTGGGACGTTGTGATACTTGGCGTATCGAATTGTAGCTCGTGGAGCGGACCCTCTCGGAGACGAGCGTACGGAGTACGGTGACTGTGTAGCCGGTTGAGACCTGACGACTGCTTGACTGACTCGACTTGCAGTGAGTCGACTAGCCCAGTGGATGGAGCACTACTTTGTTTGGGTGCAGACCCATGGAGGACGGAGCACTACAATGTTTGGGTGCAAACCCGCGGTACTCGTCCGGAGAGTACCTATGCAGGCTATTAGGGGAGATGCACTACTGTGTTTGGGTGGCAGACCCCAGCGGGTAGCACTACTATGTTTGGGTGGCTGACCCGCGTTACTCGACAGGATGGGTACCTCAGAAGTCTTAGGTTAGTGAGTAGTACCTCGGAGTCATGACAGGATCACTGTACTATTAGGAGACGGGGCTCTTCAGCAGTTACGGTTTCGATAATGAAAATCCTTGTTTGAGCTGAGTCAATGACCTTTGTGTTTTCCTCGTGGATGAGATGGGTTACGTTGTAACTTAGGTATAAGTATGGGTTATACATAAGTATGGATTATATATTGAGAACTTTATTTGTGATCAGCCATGTTGTATTTTGTGAGACCTTGAGGGTCTCGGGGTCCCTACTGAGTATCTTATACTCACCCCTGCATGGGCTATGCCCGAACCTCATTGTGTTGGTTGCAGATGATGGACATCGCTGACTGAGATCGAGTGATCGAGGCCTAGATGGTACCCAGTGGTATAACTCATGACGAGTCAGTACCCGGAGGTGGAATTCACGACGAGACAGTACTTGGAGGATGTTGGTGGGCGAGAGCGTTGAGGAGTCTATCTGTACCTACCCTTCAGGTAGGATCCAAGGTGGATTCCCTAGGAGCTACTTCTATCTTCCAGCTGTTAGTATTTTCTGTTTTACATTCGTTCAGTTGTAGCTGTACTTTTTAGTTGGGTTTGTATTCTGGCCCATTTACTTTTCATCACTTTCTTTTGTACTTAGTGTATTACTTCCGCTTATACTCTGGTTGGATGTGTTTCTGTTTTATAAAGGCAATGCCTTCCTAGTTAACGGAATTTACGCCTTAGGTGCTAGTCGCCAGCCCCTGGCCTATGGAAGGAGGGCTTGGGGTAGTCACGACACGGGCCCCGAGGACGGGTCGTGACAAGCATGAGTGCCAAGGTATTTGGGTAACCAAATGAAAATAGATTTTCCTACAATAGATCTGTAAATAATCCAAACATCATGCTTCAAAATATATACCTAATAAGTCCGAAATAATAATAATAATAAATAGATAGAAATTTTATAATATATATAACCATAAAACCATGAAAATAATATTATTCTATGAATTTAACATACATATCCATATATTAAAAATATAAAAGATTATAAACCACCTTTAGTCATTCATATAGAATAAGTCTTAAAACTATCTATAAGGACCCCTATCTCTACCAATCTATTGACACCCATCAACCATACAGTTCCCTAAATTATAATTAAGTCTACATAGGGTGTGATTAAATAGAACCCAGAAAGCGTTCACCACTTGACACCAAACACTCTCTTATAATTGTAAATGTATATAGAAGTGACACAAGACTTGGGAAAACACTGTTACAACATATTTTATTATTATTCATATCAATTTTATAATGATATTAATAAATAAATTTTCCTTAGAACATTATTTCTCATGTTCTTACCAAATAGTTACCTAAACAAACCATAAAAACATAAGCCCTTTCTCAGAATCATTTTAGAATAACATTTTCGTAATAAATAATTTGTAAATTAAACAATTATATATATTATTTAGGTGATAAAATTACTAAATAAACTTCCTTAGTATGAGGTAAAGTAGCCAATGAACACATATATGACAAGGAAAAACATCACTATTTACACTAATGTTCAACATATACTAAGAAACTCATATTAATCACAAACCAAATCTTATTCCAGAAGATGTAAAAGGTGATTTAGATATGCACCAACAATAAGTAGAAGTCAAATAACAAATCATCACTTAGATATTTGAAAATTTTTCTCATCCACTACTAGGTAATCGATGAGGGAATATCAATAATCTAATGACCATGAGTAGTCAAATGAATGAACACCGAATGCACCATGGTGATAGTAATATCTTTCTTCCAACTAAATCGAGTATATTGTGTACTTAGTGGTTCCCACTACTACTTAATACCCACCATGTGATTACATTCCATTTATTTTCATTCTAACACCCACTCATTATATACCATAATTCCATTTATCATTTAAAAAACGCAATTAGTAAACTGAATAACCAAAATTTAAAATAATTTTACTTATATGAGTATCTTTTTTATTAACCATACTTGATTACTTGTAAAAAAATAATCCCAAACATTGTTATTGAATTATTTTAAACTATATGATAATATAATAGATATTGGGAAATTGAATTCTTTATTCCATCCCTTCTATGTATATCTAATCATTCAGTGAAAATAAGTGGTTGTAAACATATGTAGTCTAAAGATTCAATGTTATAATAATTGAGAGGTGTTTTTAATTATAAGTTTTTATATTATGTTATTTAGATTTTATTTTTTTATTGGTTCAAGATGTGGTGTAAATCATTATATAATAAAAGTATGTGTTTGGTGTAGATATTCATCAGATGATTTTCACATTAGTTCTCAATTTCTAATCTTTTTCTCAAGTATGGTGTTTCTGTGGATCAGATTACGTTGTTAATGTTTTGAGATCACACTAATGAAATTTAATATATAATTTATTTTTTAATGATATTGATGATACAAATATGATCACAAAATTGAGTTTTAATTATTTTTGTTTGATGATTATGGACATGAAATTGAACACAAACCAATTAATTCCTTAGGTAATTAGTAAATCAAATTGTATTTAAAATCAAATCCTAGGAGTTATCATTGTATGACCATAGTAAAACATTGATTTAAAATTATATTAATCTAGTATTAAAATTTAATAACCATATCAATTGAAATATTTCAGGATAATGAGTAAAGGAAATCATCAAGGATAATCAAACATAATCACATAGACAATGTTTTGATTTAATTATTCATTATCACTTGTATTATTTATTTACGGATCTAAAACCCCATATTTTTTATATTATCTATTTTTTTATATAAAATTTTTTTATTTATAAATAAATTTAAATGGAATTTTTAAAGGGACCTAGGGATAAAACTTATTAATAAAAAGTGTAGTGAAATATAAACTAATATTAAACAAAACATTACTGTAATTAATTATATCTATAAATATTATTTTCTAGGAGATAATTATTCTTTGATATAAGTCTATAATCATTCATCATGTGTATCCACACACATGTATTATATGATGGTGGTCATGCTTAGAGTGATGATCATGATATTTTTTCCATGTGAGATGCTTTAATTTTATTAGTCAATTCAATTTCTTATATTTCTAGTATTGCAGTTTAATTCACCAAAAGAATACATATTCCCGGTATCCTTAAATTAATTTTATAGTGATATTATATTTTGTAAGTCAACATCAATTATTTCATTATATATATATATGATATCTCCATCATAAATCATTTATTAATATATTTTTCAAGAATTGTGTTTCTGCCAAATTGGGAAAAAAGATTAAAATTTTCATTTAAATCCTTAATATTAACTCATTATATAGACAAATTTGAGTAACTCCCTATGTACTTCCAAATATTCAAAAAAATAAATCATTATATCACTATGTAAAATGATGAATTATATTCCATAAATATATATTCTTTTATATTGGAAATTATTTATCAAGAATCACCATGGGAAAGGCTATACCAATGGTTTAGAACTATTTGTAATGTTTCCCAAACCATTAGTATAGAATATACCAATAGTTTGGGAGACCTTTGGCTGATTATCCATCAGTATATACCTATAAAAACTATTTAAACAATCCGTTGTTATAGAATACTTATAACAACAATGATCAATCTATTGGTATAAGTAATTTCAAAAGAAATACCAATACTGACTATTTAGTCAAACCATTTGTATAGGTAATTTCAAAGGGAATTACTATACCAAATGGTTTTTCAATCAATTGGTATCAGTCCTATATAAAAAAATTATTTCAGTAGTTATTGTTACAAAACCTCCTTTTAATATTTTAATGAAATTACAATTATTATAAGACATATCATATGTTCATATATATGAATATAAATAAATGTAGACACACACAGACACATATATATATTTATAATTCTTCTTAAAATTTAAGTATTTATTTATATCATTATTATTATTATATACAAATAATGTGACCATATATACTAATGGTTTTCCCAGACCATTGGTATAAGTGTATCGGAAAATTACCTATACAAACAGTTTCATCAAACCATAGGTATAGGTCTTATAAAAAAATCACTCTGGGGTTTTGATCCCACAACCTCCCATTTATACTTCAATGACTTTACCATTATCCTTTAACATCTTATATATCTATATATTCATATATAATTTTATATACATATATGAATGTATATTTTGTTAATTAAATTATTTATTAATAATATTATTATTATAGTGTATAAATAATGAAAGTTCCTTCACCAACAGTTTAAGAAAACCATTGGTATAGGGGACCATAATAATTATCTATACCAATAGGTTGACTAAATAGTTGGTATTGGTTGAAATAATATAGACCAAGCCCAATTGTTTTACCTAACTATAGGTATAGGTGCCCAATAAAATTACACATACCATTGGTTTGATTAGACTATTGATATTAGAGTCCATATAATTATCAATATCAACCGTTTTTCCAAACCATCGGTAAAGGGTTCATATTCCAATGATTATTAAAACCACAAGTAATGAAATGTTGTAAAAACACATCTTTCCAATAGTAAATTGTTATTTACAATATCCCAATGCTTA
Source organism: Viscum album (assembly GCA_963277665.1). Taxonomy (NCBI): domain Eukaryota; kingdom Viridiplantae; phylum Streptophyta; class Magnoliopsida; order Santalales; family Viscaceae; genus Viscum; species Viscum album. The sequence continues at coordinate 1,332,495,017 of OY728165.1, read as the reverse complement.
ATAAAATCATTCAATAAAGGTTTCTACCCATCCCACATCCAAAATATAAAATATAATAGGATTAATTTAAATATTAAGAAATTATTTGAAATCACGTATTGTTTCAATGTTCAAAATATCTATAAAAAATTATATCGGCAGAAGAAAGGACCTTAACATCGAATCCCACCAAAATATACCTTTACATGAACAATTTAAATAATACTCAAAATATCCCAAAATTATTGTATTATGTTTATGAGATCAAAATGATTAGAATTTACCTTTGAATAGAATATATATCATAATAAATATGATAAAAACCCCTATGTTATAATAGAGGTGGATTAGACATATCTTGATCATGGTTCCCCCCAAAAAATAATTGATATCCCTCATAATTGTAATTTTCTTCCAATTTTTCTCTCTTATGACTATAAAAATATAACATCCCACCCCACCTCATTTTCTGGACAAGAGGATGATGTTTTAATAGAATTATGTTACTTTCCCATGGCACCAAATGATAAATATAAATACATATGGTATGATACCCAAGCCTTTTTAAACATATTAGTACATTATTATTAAACATTAACGTCAATTAAGACAACACATATGTCATAATGTACTAGTATCTTTGGAAGAATAGGTTCTTAATAGACAGAAAGAAACTAAATTATTACATCCTTATTTCATTCTCCATAGGGAGATCTTAAATTTTATTAGAGCGCTTAAATCTGCATGGACTTTCATGGGGAATACATAAATAAAGGGGTGACTTAAAAAGAATAGTTAGTGAATATCATTATATGGAATCATAAAATGTGATTCAATGAAATAACATGATATCTCAAAATAAGAGGTTAATGAGTAATCAAACAATGAAACCCCATAAAGATAATGGTATCATAAGATCATGAAATATGGGAACGTGGAAATGACATAGAGCATGAAATAAAAACAAGTCAAGGAAAACTCCTAATATAACATCACATGGTGGACATAGTCCCTTAATGGATAATGTTCACTATCAAATCCCTTACATGAGTTATCACGAGACTAAAACATTACCTCATAATTTAGAGGGATATATAAAATTGGTTCCACCTGTCCCATTCATTTCATGTAAATGAATATATGTGAAAAATAATTATATCCATATTAAGGAAAAAATATAATATTACAAATTGAGAGTAATGGGTTTTATAATATTATCTCATAACAACATTAAAATAGATTCCTTAAAACAGGCATTTGGGAAATGATCGAAAGGCATGCCCTACCTCATCCAAGAAATATAGAATAAGTTAGGTATATATGAGTGAGATATATATAAATAATTTAGAATCATTCCATAACAAAAATGGTGGTCTTTTTATTAATGTATACACCTCTAAAAAGATTAAAAAATTATTTAAGAAAATATCCTTCACACTTTGAAAATAACATATAATTAAATAAAACTTGATATATATTCTAGAAATAATTTTCTTTAAAAATATACATGGAAACATATAATGGAATATTAAATGAAAATGATATTCCTTTTTAATTAAAAAATTATTCATATCATACATGTAAAAAAAGATTTATTTCATATTTTTCGTAAATGTTAAAAAGTACATTATTTAGAAAAATGATAGGAGGATTCATTTAAATACATTATCTAAAAAGTCAAAAATGATTTTAAATTATTTTTAACAATAATAGGATAATTATAAATCCTATTTTGAAAACATATTTACAAAATATATATGGAACAAAATGATATTTTGACCCAAGAGAGAAATGAAGTCGATGTTCTTGAAAACATTTTATGAGTCATTTTAATTAACAAAGATAGGGAAATGGGTCTATTACATGATTTTATATAAAAAAATGTAAAAAAAAATTGAATGGTTTTACTATGAAATTAAAAAATAATTTACATCAATGGGAATTCAAGTATTAACAACTGTAATTTAAATAATATGGAATCATAAAGCATTACCGCTTTGGGGCATTTAAATTATAACATCCCATGAATGAATTTTATAAATTATATTTTAGAATAATATGATGAAGTATGGATTCATGATATAGTATGTAAAGGGTTATTAAAATTAATTAAAATATATTATGTGTTTAAATGAATATGTGTCTCAATGAAGGACGTTTTGATATTAAACTTGTAAAATGTTCATTACATTGAAGTGAGAGTTAATAAATGTTGTGACTATATGTAAAAAAATTTATTACACACAAATATAATTTTTTATTAAATTATAAATCAATAAAAATCCATTCCACGCAAAATCTTGTAATAATATAATTGTTGATTAGACCTGTAACCCAATGAATGGAAATTGAGTTAAGAAACCCCTTAAATAACACTTCCACATAGTTGAGTGTTCATTAAAATCCATTATAGTTGTTTTAAAAAAATTATTAACTTAGAAACAAACATATTTTAATATATAATTTCATGTATGATCCCTTTTATAACATCTTATCACCCGTTCATTAACACACTTTCATTATTACCATTGTTTCAAGAGTTAAATTCATTTTTTCTCATGCATGGTTTATCATGAAAGATAAAAATAAGGAACATAAGATATAGTTTTATCATATCCAAAATGATATTAATGTCATAAATATTATTTTTTCATTATATAAAATTTATAATAATTATTAAATTTTTAATTTTAGAAATAATCATATTGTTTCGTGGAGATGTTAGGTCGTACGCACACACGAGTGATGTTATAATTTACTTAACGAGTGAATGTAAAGGGAATTGTATTGTATATAAAGGTTATAGATTCAATATAATGTCATATATATCATATATACTTATTAAATTTATACTCTATTACCTTCAATGTAAATATTTAGTGAAAAATGAATCACACCCCATTATGAGGGAGTTATCCGTCCTACACGCGAATGATGTGATCATTTATATCAATGGAATATAAGGGAATAAATTAAATGATATATTTATATTAATAATTATAAATTTCATAAATATTATATATCATCGTAAAATTAATCCTTATTAACTTATATGTAATATGTATGTGAAAAACAAATCATATCGCTTTATGAGGCGTTAGTAGACTGTACACATGAACGATGTTGTCGTATTCTCTACAGAATGGAATATAAGAGGTATATGTGATTCTATAAACACATAAGTTTACTTATATCATATATATCACATATAAAAATTAAATATGTCATTTTATCTCCATTTTTTTAGTGGTGATGGAAAAGAATTTACGTCTTTCGGGGTGGTGGTAGTCCGCCTTACACACAATCAATGTTTTTGTTTCCCATTCAAGGGGGAGGATATGGTTATAGGTTATTACCTTAATATAAAATATATTAGTATATATAATAAAATTATGTTATTATATCATTTTTATCGATAATATTTTTATGATGTTGAGAAATTAATAATATAAAACACTAAGTTAAAGAGGTTACCTCTTTTTCAGAAAACATCATTTAATCATTATTAAAAGAATTCCGAAGATGAGTTTATGATACGAAATAAATATAAGAAATGGGGAGGGAGTAATGGAAGTTATTGAAGAAGGTATTTTATGAACGAATTTATTTTGGATGTGTTTAATGGAGAGGTGATGTGGTGGCCTTTTATAAGTGAGGGAGAGGGCACTTTAACAACTCTGCATTTTATTATACACATAAACCGGATCTATTGCATAAAAAATTCACTTGATATAATAAATAATATTGAGAGTTATAGTGTCTTCAGGGATTAGAAACATTACATAATAGATTATAACATAAAAAACACAACTCATTTATTGAAAAATTCCTTTACATGACCACTACATTCCCTCGTAATTAGTATTGCATGGGATAACTTGAGGGTATGCATAAGAAAAGGGTGAGCTATAAAGCCCAGCAAGGGAATAAACATTGAATAACATAAGGAATAAAATAAATGTTAGAAAATATTCATATCAATGGGTCACAATAGAAACATTAACATAAATCCATGATAAAGCATGATAATCATAACATGGAAATGTGACAACAACACATAAAATGGAATTAGCCTGAGACATTGGTCATTGCACATGAAGCATGAGTAAACCCTCATTACACATGAAGAACATGTAAAACCTTGTTTCACTTGAATTATCATGAGTAAAAACCTATTTCACATGAAATATCATGATACTAAACTATACCGAATGCATTGGAGCAAAATCAGGGCACACCCTTCCTAAACATTTCATTTCATGCATAAGTGTGCCACATGGATCATATAACATGGAATCAATCAAAATCAGTAGTTATTCCTCTATTAGGTAATGTTAAATAAATACATGAAATTACCATTAAATAGGTATATGTTCATAAAGGTGAATACCCTTGATAGAAACATGGGAATGCTATTCACTTTACAATGATCTTGGCTTGGAAAAACGCAGTGCAATTTGGGCAGCATAACAGCATGACATAAGGATTCATGAAAAAAGTTTATGAGATATAAAATGGTGTATCATTATATATACATGAAATGGAAGATAATGGGGTTATATTGATACTTTTACAAACAATCTTAATCGAATTTAGATGCATAATACAAAAGAATTACTTAGATGTATAAGAGGAGAGAGAATCCCCCACGGAATTTCGGCTTGGTAACGAGTGTACATGAGAGGAATTAATCAGATATAAAGGGGTCTCCCATCATCCAAAAATAAATAGGACAGTATGGGTGAGGTTATAAATCATACCCCAATATTTTTAATTGAAAAACAAAAGGGCATAACAACTTAAAAAAATTATAAAAAAATGATAAATGAAGAAATCCCTTACATGGAAGTGTGATCCCAAAGGCTTGAAAGAGGCTTGAGTGGGGATTATTGGGAACATGGGGAACCTAGGGGGTTTATATAGAGTGTAGGGAATGGGTTGGTAGAACTCCAATGCCTTTGAGTGAAGAGGAAGTGGGATATTTAGTGGGATTATATAGGAAAGGAGAAGGAATTCTATATTATTTAGGTTTGGGACACCTCCCATTAAACTAATCAATACCACAAACCAGACCATGGTTTTTGCCCATGGTTTTTTACAAAGGGGAGTTTAAAACAATATTTTATATGGCCTATGTCCGAACCTCTTTATATAATAGGGTTGCTTATGTGGTGGTGAGTCACACTCTCTTGGAAAACAATTTAAAAAGAAAAAATGTTTTATAAGTCTTAGAGGGTCCGCAAAAGCTTTGTAAAATAAATAAATAAAAATTTAAAATCACATTATTTTAATCCAAAAACGTATATTGGCCGAACATAATGTTTATAGTATTTTATTACATCACTATTGGGTCATTATGATGTCATAAAACACATTATATATTTAAACGGTATTTAATTTTTACCCAAACATTTGAATGTCTCATAAAATTATGAAAAATTCAACGTTGGATAATTTCGACATCCTGATTACAAAAATAATATTATTTTAAACTATAAAATTTTATAAATAGGGGAATTTTTACTTTTAAAAGAAAAACTGATATTTACTGAAAATTCAGGGGTTTTGAAAAAAACAGTTTTCAAACCTTAATAAAAATTACAGTTGCATTCATAAAATAATATGATCATTTATATTTACTAAAAATTAATTTAATAATAATATTTTATTAAAATATTATTTAATTCAAAAATACATTAATTCATCAAAATATATTTCTTAGATGAATAATAACTAAAATTACTATTTGTGATTTTAAAAAAACATTACAAAGTAACAATTATAAAATGAATGCACATTATTTATACAAAAATATTGTGCATTGTTAGAGTTCTAGGGTCTTATTACATAACCCCTTATAATAACCGCATAAGACCGAAGGGTATGGTGTCTGATGGTGACAGACTCTTGGGGTGTCTCGGATAACATCGCTCGGGTGATAATCTCTATTAACTTCCACTTCTCCCATAGTCAGTTAAACTCAAGCTTAACATGTTAAAGCTCATCATGGTATTGGTAAAGAGTGAATCCCAATGATGCCACCTCCTTTTTGAGCTCCAAAAAATGGGCTTCCTGCGGGGAATGTCTACTGGATGAGGCAATCACTTCCTTTTTCTGATTAAATTGTACTTGTTAAAGCCCTATATTTATACTAATCATCTGATCACTATTCAATGACTATATTAGCAATGGTCACAATTCATAAAATTATTTTAAAATCCAGAAACATAAAACCAATGAAGTTCACATTTTATATAAACATAATAAGACATTTAATTAGATCAAGAGGAGTTTTCATTAATGAAATTTTGGGTCGTTAAAATATTCCCCCCTTAAGAAATTTCACCCTCAAAATTTCTTTTTCCCACACTAGAACAGATATGGTTGACTTTTCTTTATCACTCCCTCTGATTCCCATGTTTCTCTTAAAACTTTTGGTTTTTCCACAACACCTTGATGGGGGCGTTGTCTTATTTCGTAGAACATTTTCTCTATGATCTAAGATCTTCATTGGTTTCTCCTCATAATAAAGATCATACTCTAGCTATAATACCTCTGAAGAGAGTACAAGTGAAGGGTCTGGTATGTAATTACTTTATAGGGATACATGAAATAAATCTTGTACTTTTTCCATGGTAGGTGGAAGTGCTAGTCGATAAGCCACATCCCTAACACGATCAAGAATCTCAAAGAGACCAATGTACCTAGGACTTAACTTACCTTTCTTTTCAATCCTCACGAGCTTCTTTCATTGAGATTTGTGAAGAAATACCATGTCTCAGACATTAAAATCATGGTCCCATTGATGGATATCAACATAACTCTTCTGTCAACTATGGGATGCCCTGATTTATTGTAGAATGGTTTTCACCTTCTGCACCATTTCATTGACCACTTCTGGTCCAAGCAGCTTATGCTCACTGACTTCATCGCAATATGCCTATGTTTTACACCTATTCTCATATAGGGTTTCATAATGTTCCATTCTAATGCTGAAGTGGAAACTATTTTTGTAGGAGAATTCAACAAATAAAAGATGTTTTTCCCACCCTTCTTTGAAGTCCATAGAACATGCTCTCAATATGTCCTCAAGTGTTTGGATAGTTCTCTAGGATTAGCTAGAAGTTTGATGATTATAAGCCGTACAAAATTTCAACTCAGTATCTAGATCATGTTGATGACTCTTCCAAAACTTTGAGTTGAATCTTGGTTCTCGATCAGATACAATAGATAGTGGTACTCCATGCAACCTTACCTCTTCTCTGATATATATCTGTGCCAACTGATCCAATGAGAAATCCTCCCGAATTTCAATGAATTGTATAGACTTTGTAAGACAATCAACAACAAAATAGATTTAATTGTTTCCTTTGGATGTCTTCAGAAGTCTGGTGACAAAGTCCATGGTGATTTTCTCAAATTTTCATGCTAGTATGGACACTGGTTGCATCATCCCCTTAGATTTTAACTCTTTTAACTCTTCTTTAAATAAAATAATAATAAATGTCATAATCTAATACAAGTGGACCAAATAGGTTCATATTTTATTCCTAAGTCTATTTTTGGTCGAATTATACTTATCCAATAGAATTAGGACATGTGTTAGTGTAATAATAATATCATTTTTACCCTTAATTACCCTATTTACTTATAACCGTGGTAAATAAATGTAAAAAGATAATATTCACCAAAAATTATTTTTATATTATTGAACCAAATTTAATATTTGATATTAACAATGTGTCTCTGATTTTTGAAATTCAACTCAGAGAAGCGGTAAAATTATGTTTAATGTGAATTTGAAAATTCTCCTATGAGGTGGGTAAAAGACAGTGAAATGTTCAATAAAATTTATATAAATATAAATTATTATAAAACATCACCAATTAATTACATTTAACTTATATGGTTATTATGTATCTATTTATACCTAAAATAAATTTATGTAAAATTAATAATTATTTAAAAAAATTTGGTTTTAAACTATAAAACAGTGTTTTTTCTATTCATCCAAAAATAAATGTTTTTAGAAACGTACCAAAAATTCACAGTAAGCTAATTTGGATATTATGAAATCAAAAATGAAGTCAATTATACAAAATTCAAAACATAGAAATTGAATTTATTAGTTTAAAATTAAATCCCGTTGTCAAAACCAAAAAGCGTATTTTTATGAAATAATAACTACCAAAAGATTGACATTTGTTTATATCCAATTTCAAAGAGAAATTACTTCCAATGAACAACATTGTATTAAATGGTAAAAATATAATCTAATTATATATCCAAACCATTCATATGTATAGTTAAATACAATAAATTATTTTGATTAATAAAGTTGTTTTTAGTTAAAATATATAACTTTTCACTATTCAGCCAAATATGAAAGTTATCAGAAAAACACCAAATATTTATTGGAACTAAATTATTATGTCATGATCCCAAATAATAAGTTTATTTTGTCAAATTTAATCTATAAAAGTTTCAAATATTGGATTTTAAAAGGGTTCTCCATTAAAAGGCGGTAAAATTTCATATTTTTTAATACTTCTTTTATCTAAAAAAAATTAATTTGGCGTTAAATTATCTATAAGAAACTCATAATTTGGATTCTAAAATTTTAAGGGTTATATAAAGATCAAAATTCTGTTAATACTATGCATAACTGCTTTTGAACGACAAGTTTGGTAATTCGTGGTGTGCTTGAACTCGATGTTGCGTGTAGTATAACTTATTGAATTACTTTGTAGAAATAATGTACTATGAAATAGTAGTGTGTTAAATTCATTATCATTGATAATAAATTTTTAAATTCATTAAAAAATTTATATAAATTGTTTCATATAAATTTTCATAACATGATCTATTCTAGTGCCATGAGTTGGGAAGTAATTGGGAAAATTCTATAGAGTTTTATACACACACCCTTCTTGGTAACATTGGTGTGTTTGGAGTTATTGTATATCAAGGAACAGTTAAAGGAAATTTATCTCAGTTCGTTAGTTTTTCATCATGATAATTTAGGCATGGTGTGGGGTGTTTCATATTGAGAAATTTTGGAAGCTGTTGTGTTTATATATTTTCCTTCCTTGGGTGATGTAAGATTTTGTTTACCACTTTTTACTCTGATATATTTTTGGATGGTATGTATTTAATTTTATTACATTTTTATCATGTATAATTAATTATATATTTGGATATGTTATTCTTGGATTGGTTGTTTTAATTTTAAATAGAAAATATTCCCTAAATTGTCTGTTAATCCATTAATATTTTTTTAGCCATTGGTATCTTGGGGATGTCACTAATGGCCTCGTTTAACCTCCGACTCTTCCCAACCCAATGACTGAGGGGTGTGATGTTACAAATGGTATCATTTTGTTCCATCCCAGAGTTGATAAAATATTCTATTTTAGTCAATTAATTTGGGTGGTATTACTGAGTAGGATCCTTAGGACTTAAAATGTATAACATAAAAAGGCATAGATATCCTTTTAACATTGAATGTCACATTACCATGGTTTTTGGGTACATTCATGTAAAATAAATTCATAAGAGTTGTTACCTCATTGTCATGGGGTTATCCTGTGAAAAGGGAAGGAAATGAATGCATATAAAATACTATCTCCTAGGAGTGCATATTCATTTTTGAGTGATGATTTATGATTAGGTGAAAATGTGTTTATTTTTGAAAATGGTTAAAAATGTTTGGATTTTTCAAAGAGCCTGGTGGAATTTTAATAATGGTTTGAAAGCAAGAAAATTTTTCTTTATGGAAGTCCATCTTGTGATTTGTGTAATGTCTTCAATTTAAAATTACTAAGGCCTAATTTACATGAGTGTGAGACTAAATAATATTTTCTTTCGTCATAAATAATGGAAACTGGTAAGCGTCATTGAAACAAATCAGAAGGGGCTGCTGAGAATGTGGTTGAACCTAAGAAATATATAAACTAATAGCTAGTTAAATGTAATATCTAGTATTTATAGGTATGGTATTGAGGGAACTAAAGGGAGAAACCAAGTAAATTTTTTTCCTTCGATTTAGTTCTAAAAGTATAATACACCCATTTTATTGTTGAGTCAAAACTAGAAAAGGTAGAGGATCAGCTGAAAAGTATGAATAAAATATTTGATTTCCTTAGCACACTAGGTGAGATGAGTTTTTTGAATGAAATTTATAAGAAAGAGGATCAAGAACACTAGTAGTTGGATTTAGTAGTTCGGGCTAAATTAGAACATGAATTTTTTGGGGGTAAAGTGAATAATTGTTCAACAAAAAATTCAATTCCCAGACATTTAGAATTTTAAAAACAATGGAATTTTTCATCTAAAAGAAATAAAATCTCATAATGATAAATTATATATCTATATTTAGGAATTTAGTCTTATTTGCACTAAAATTTTCAAAAAGATTTTCCTTGAATGCATGCATTTTTTAATCTGGTTTGAGGAAATAAATTCACTAAAGATCGACGTTCCTTTTTTAACTGATTATACCGAGGTAGTCAATAGAGTGATAGGAGAGGAGAGAGACATGTCAAGTAATACGAGTTGAGGAAGAATTTTAATACTATTGGGAAATAGTAGTAACTCTAATATAGAGAACATACAGAATAGGGAAACCAATTTTTATGGTAGTGATATGACTCAAAACCAATAGACATGATCAATAATTGTTCCTCCCAAAACAAAAAATTATGTGTAATGGCCCAATCACAGAAGCCTGGAGCTGGTGCATTATTATAGTACATTGGAATGATTATAAATAATCAAATAATTAAGGAAATATCATTTTAGCAATCATGGAAAAAATATTTCGTTCATCAACATTACATTACAATTTCAAAACAAAAAATTCAACATAGATAATCATTTGAGAACATGATTATTCTCTTTGGTTAACAATATATATATCAATCAAAAAACACTTCATGGAATCCTAGGAAAATAAAACATAAGAAATTGGTGATCTCAAATTCTCTGTAAGGGTAAACAATATAGTGGAACCTTTCATAAATTACCATAAACAATATGGAAAGTATAAAATTAAAACACAATCCTTTTAAACATAAACTTGAACATAATATGGATAGAATAACTAAAATAATTCCATTTAAACATCCACATGGATATTCTACTAGTTTAATAATCACATGTAATATCACAAACTAATCTCATAAAGATAGAATGCATAATGTCTTACATCTGAAACAAACCATCAAGGCCTCATCCATGTTATCTAAAATAAATGGTTAAGGTTTCGACCAAATTCGTATCTCAAAATAAATGGATAAGTCCTCATCCAATTCTATTTATATTTTGTCTCATGAGACCTACCAATGCATCAAGGAGCTATAGAAGGCCCTAGTCACTACTTACTATGTCCAATACATTCCTCATATGAAAAGGATGAAGATAACATAAACCTTTCTATTAAAACTACCATATGAAATGTTAATAATTTAACCAAAAACCATGAATGGTGATAAAATAGAATATCCATAGTCAAATATATCATATAAAATTAAATATAATAGAGAAGGTTGTATCATAATAGATCAATCTCAGTTAAGTATAAAATCCAATAAGGATGTTTATATAAGTGAAAATAATTTAATAAAATCATTAAAACTTTTAAGAGAAATATCCATTTTTTAATTTGAATTATTTTAAAAGTCCATACATTATAGAAGAATTTTTTTTTTGAAAATATCCTTGTAAAATTATAATAGAAGCATAAAAATCATAAGGATTCCTAATGGAAGAAAATTTCTACTCACTCCATATAATATAAAAACATTCTTTCCTTAATTTGTTGAAAATGTAATAAAGTACATCATTTGGAAAATTATGGAAAATTTACATTGGAAATAGTTAAAAAAGAGATGAACCTAGGTAAAAATGTCTTTAAATAATCTTTTATAATATTTGGAAATTTTTTAGGAATTTGGACTTGGATGATAATGATTCCCCACTATATACTAACATTTAAACAACCTCATATGACAATGATATTATAAAATTAACCCTTACCATGTAATTTACATTAGATTACTGTGATTTGGCCTAAATTATAATGGAAAAGGAGTTTTATTAAATTATACCTGGACTATATCCATATTTATGGTATCATATATGATCTTATTAAATCATTTTTATTATAGAATTTCAATATTACAATTTTTTGGTTGTTAACTACTTCATTATCCCATTATTGTTTTCCCATGTATGCCATGATTGTTTTGAAAATAATTTATTTCATTCACATAAATAATGATATAAGGTACATAATTATTATTTTTAATCATCATATAATTTTAAATCATTAATTAAAATAATTATGCACATAAATGTTTTTGATGATTTTTTTCAATTAAAAATGATTATAATTTTATTATTCATAAAAACATAAAACTTCTCATAAAAATATCAAAACATCTTCCAAAAAAATTTAAATCCCATTTATAATGAAAATGTTCATTTTTTTAAAATAATATTTAAATGCTACAAAAAAATTTATTTAAAAAGGGTGAGCCATCAGTATAAGGAAAAAATTTATTTTTGAAAAATACATCATTTATCCAAAAATGGAATATTTTCTTATATCATGTTTAGAAAATATAAAAGATAAAGGCTAAAATTATATGGAATATATAAAATTAATAATTTAGTTAAAACTATACCAAAATTTTAATTTAACATCTTCACTATATACTATAAAATTGTTTTATTAATATATTATTGTTCAGTTAAACTGGGTCTTGTGTGTAACGCAAGCCAACTCATTGTTGTGAGTAGTTTAAACATAACATGGTGTTGCGTAAAAGAAAGAAAGAAACAAAAATAATTTTATTTTTAAATTAAAATATAATTAAGTCTCGTTCTGTTACATTCTCACGTTCTTCAATAAATTTCGTCCTCCCAATTGAAAATCGATATAAAAACCTAGGGGTTTAGACTTTTGAAAACATTTTTATTGAAATCCTATATCCAAAAAATTATTAATGTGACCCCCAATTGAAAAAAAACTATAAGGAAGTATATCTATCACCATAGATAACACCTATTAGGGTTCCATGTATGACCACATGGATATAAAAGAAAATGTAACCATCATGTTCTGATGTAGAGTGATAGAGAACATTACGACAAAAAAGTTAACAATCAAAAATCTCCAATATGAAATGATATAAGGGTTAATTCGATTCATCAGAAAAATTAATAGGATAGAGTTTATGGATTCAAGATCCTTTCTCTGTGAAGAGCTATTAGGCAAGACTTTATTTGATTTCTTTTCATATCATAAGAAAAATATCATTAATTTTTTTTCTTCAATCAATTTTCACATAATCCCTTACACCTAGAAATAAATGGGTAAAATAATTATTTTATACCTGAAGAACTTTTGATAAATCATAATTCCCACACTTATTTCCTTAATTATCAAAATTTTTATTGATACAAAAAATGTTAGCCCAAAGAATCCAATAAATCATAATTTAAACTCCATCATTAATACTTAATGTTCATCTTACTACATTCCTACCATAATATTTTTCCAAAATACTTATATCAAATATTAACAGTATAAAAGGGTCTCTAAAAATAAAAAATCATTCATAACATAATATTCCTTAAACAACATAATGATGCTCTTATTGATACATACTGAAAATTTAATCATCTAGAAAAACATAATGAAAACTTTCATGCCTAAAAATCCATAAAAAAGAAGTACTGAAGTACAATCCTTATATATCACATTATACATATAACTGGAATATAATAACATAATCCTTGAACCCAAACACATTAATCATTCCACTTCAACCATAGTAACAGTATAAGACTGACCTTTATCCATTTGATTAATTTTTCCCATACTTCCTTGATTCCTTGGACAATAATTTTCATAAAGTCCTATCAAGTTATAATTTTATCATTGGAGATTTTTTTCTTCTTTATATTCTATATAATCACAAGAATGATTTAATTTCTCACTACAGTTGAATAAAACTCATTTTTCTTTTAATAAGGCACCAAGGTGTTTCCTTCCAAAATTGTCACATGTGGGAAAATACTTACTCCCCTTCTTCAAATTATATATATCTTTCTCCATAATTCTATTATTCACTTGATTTAGTAGAAAATCATAAGGCATAGTGAATTTATTTTCCATATTGATACCACATGAGACTATATATTCGTATTTGGAAAAATATTTTGTGACTCATGCCCATCCATGGAATGGTTTTAACCCATTAAATAATCAATAAATCTTACTTATTGGTTTATGTATGTAGTCTGAAACATTCCATGATAACCATTTAACATTAGATTCATGTTTTGAAACATTTTTATCCCCATTCTACCTTAGACTCAGAAATTTCCTCTCCTAATCCGCTCATAGAACACAAGGAATGTATTTTTCTATGATTTGTTCTCTAAATACCCTATAATAAATATTTTACACCTCTACATAATCCTTCGTGTTTTAAATTGATGACCACCATTGTTCTTGTATCTCATAAGAGATGGTAAACAGCGATAAAAACTTTTCCCCTTTTGTAAGTCCCCAAAGCTACTAATATATATTCTCTAAGTAACTTATCCATTACTCAGCTACAAATGGATTTATAGTCCGATTGAATATTGGATTTTTTTTGTCTCATTTGGAGTTCAAACATTGATCCTCAGTGTTGTGGATCAGGGTTCCCTATATGGGTAAGGTTATTATTCATAACCATAGTCAGTTGTCCCAGTACAGTTATAGGATATTCAAATATAATTGTAAAAAAATATCAACTATAATTATTATACATAGGATTAAAATTCATAAATATATTACATAAGTTGATATAGTGTTCATTCCTTAAACTCGGCACTATTTTGAAAAAAATGTCATACACTAGATTTGGTTATGAATCATAATGAATAATTCCAAACTTGTTAAATAGTTACATAAATTGAAAAATTTATCCATATCTAATCAACAATAAAAATTTTTTCTTTGGGGAAATATTTACCCATAAATACATTGTAATGTTTTGTAATGAAATAGTGAATTAACCTTAGAATATCCCCCAGGAGTGTCAATCCAAGTGCACAGTTAGGCTCATTGTCATGTACCATGTTACCCCGAGGAAGGCTCTAAACACCTTGTCGGAGTTTTTACTCCGAGGTACATTTGTGCCAGAACCACATAAACGTGTTGAATCCATACATAGATGTAATTCTAATAAATTCCACCTTATTTCTATTTAATCAAATTTCTAGGATGTTATTCTATACTTATTCAGAAATTATATCTTACGGTTATGATCCCTAATCTAAGCCTTCTAAATATAATTTCCAAGGCTGTTTCAAAACTTCATATGATACCAACTATAACTCCTATACCCTAGAATACTAAATCCAGTGCATTATTTTAACACATTTCCAGGAATACAAGGAATAAAATCCTAACGTATTGATAAGAATAAAAATATTAGAAAATAAATTACATTCATCAAACATACATTACAATTTCAAAACAAAAAATACATCGTAAATAATCCTTTGAGAATTCCATTATTCTCCTAGATTAACCCTATATATCAATCATAAAAAACTTCTTGGAATCATATGAAAACAAAACATAATAAAGGGTTGTCTAAGATGATCAATAATGAAAAAACATAGTGAAAGTAATCATAAATAACCACTGTCATATAGAATATTATAAAACTGAAACACAATCCTTTTATACATAAACATGAACATAAAATAGAAATATTAAATCAAATAATTCTATTAATAAATCCACATGCATATTATACTAGTAAAATAATCACATGTAATATCAATAACTAATCTATCAATAAGGGAATGCATAATACCTTACATCTGAAACATACCCTTGAGGCTTCAGACAATACATCTAAAAATAAATGGTTGAGGAATCAACAAAATACATATTTTAAAATAAATGGCCAAGTCCTTAGTCGATTCCATATATAGTTTGTCTCATTAGACCTACTGAAGTATCAAGGGGCTATAGTGGCCCCCACCCATCACTTAATAAGTCCAATACATTCATCGTATGAAAAGGTTGAAACATAACATATACAATAATATTAAAACTAGCATAACAAATGTCAATACATTAACTATCAAACATTAATGGTTTTAAAATAGAATATCCACATTCAAACATATCGTAAAACCGTCAATTCAATATGAAATATTGTATCATAATAATTCAATCTCAATTAAACATTAAATAAAACAAGGATGCTGACATAGATGAAAAACAATATAATAAAATCATTAAAACACTTTGACAGATATATCTCATTTTTTACATTGAAATATTTTAATAGTCTCCAAACTTTTAAATGAATTCATTTATTTTTATTATAATCTTGTAAATTTGAAAGTGAATCCTGAAAATGATATGGCCTTATAATGGAGTAATATAGCCACATACGTTGTATAAGTTAAAAACATTCTTTTATTAATTTATTGAAATGTTCATGAAGTACCTCATTTGAAAAATGACAGAAAGATTCCCTAAAAATGTGTTTTAAAGAGTAAAAAAGGGGTACAAATGAATTTAAATAATTTTCAAGAATATTTTGAAATTTTTTATTAATCTTGGACATTGATGATAAAGATACCCTAGTAGATATTAACATTTTAACAACCTTAGAAGATAATGAGAGTATAAAAATAACATTTACCTTTTATGTTAATTTATTAGTGGGTGTTTTAACCTTATTTATATTGGTTAAATCATGTTATTAAATTTTTAAAAGACCATATCCATATTAATGATATCGTATATGTTCCTATTATATCATTCTGTTAAGAGTATTTCAATATTACCATTATTTCAGGTGTTAACTCCCTCGTTTTCTCATTCCTGTTTTTCCATGTAATAAATGTTTGATATAAATATGATGTATTTTATTCATATATAAAATGATTTAAGGTTTATATTTATTATTTTTACTCAATATTTTAATTTTATAATCACTCTTTAATGGTTAACATGGGGAATGAATCTCAATACGTCGTGGAGACGGTAGGTCGTATATATGCATGCGAGACAATATTATTCCCTAAATCATTAAATGGTATAAAATTTTATGGTATATTTATTAGATAGAATAGTTATTATGGTATATTATTTAATTATATTTATTATACTTTGCATAAAATCCATTATAATAAATTATCATTGAATAACGAATTACACCACAATATAGAGACAGTAAGTTGTATGTACGTACGCACAGTGATATAATCATTTGTAGGATGAATAAAATGAAGAAAATGGTTGGAACATGATTATAATAACATATAACTATTTTTATTATAATATATTTATTTAGTTTTTGTTTGGAAACAAAATAGACAGAGGATGTAGAAGAAGAAAATAACATTCAAAGATGTGATGAAACAATTAACTTTTTGGGTGCCTCCATTTGATTTTCACCAAAGGACTCCATAAGAGGGATTTTTTTGCAAATTTTGACAACTATAATTAAGTGAGGGAAGTTTGGAGTTTATGTAGGAAGTGTTTGGAGAGAAAAATGACTTTATTGGTGTGAATTAAAGAGATGTAAATTATCACTTTTATAAGATAGGTGAGGGGAACTTTTGGAAGATCTTTTAATATTAATTTATTATAATTTTTCAATCTATTTAAAATAGATAAAAATTGAATAATTTCTATTATGATATGATTATGGGTTGAAATATTATCAACTAATTAATTTTAGACATGTTTGGGTCATAAAATTAACCTTACCTTTTGGATTTAACTCTTAGTAAATCATTTTAACTCTTACAGCTTATTTTTTGTATTTTACACTATAGGGTTAATATATTTACTAAAAAATGGAAAAAGAACTTAGATTAGATAATTTATAAAATATTTTACATTATTCAAGTTATCTGTCTGAAAAATAGTTTTTTTGACATTTATATCACATTGTAAAATACTATTTAATTGAAAATACAATTTTTGTCAATTTTAATACTATTCAATATTTTAATTTGTAAATATATCCAACCAACCTTGTAAATTCAAAAAAATAATTAATATATGTCAATAAAATGTCAAATTTATATATAAAATTAATTTATGTCATTAATTAGGTAAATTTTATTTATTTTAATATTAATATTTTCATTTAATTGATATTTCAATTAATAAAATATTTTCTTCATCACTATTGTGTCATCATTATTGGAAATTATGTAATCTATAAAAATTATAAATAAATTTCATTGATCTAGGTAATACATTAATATTTCCATATATTGATTATAATCTATTTTAACTCTTAGATATCTCCATATTAAAATTCATATACTTATATGAAATGAGTGTGTGATATTTTGTCCCATTCATTAATTATAATAATAGTCATGTCATATTCATTGAAAGGTGTCAATTAAATATTCCCATTTAGAAATTTATATTATACAGGTAATATTTATTCATTAAATAGTATATTTATTGGTGTTAGCGTAATTTTATAACATTCTATTTACGTTTAAATACCTGATTTACTCTTAATCGTGGTAATAAAAAAATTTCCAAAGATAAAATTCATAATGCCCAATAATAAAAGGACGCTATTTAAATAATTTGGGGAAACTGATTATAAATATGGAATCCATTTTTCAAAATTCCAAACACATAATTTTGAGAAATTAATTTGACAAAAATCCAGTTGTAAGAATGAAAAATTTGTTTTAAAAGGTAAAACACTGTAAAAGTTTGACATGTTTTCAAATATGACATCAATGTAAAAATAATTAGAATTACCAACATTATATTTAATTATAAAAAGGATTTCATTTATAAATTAAAGAAACTCAATAATATAATTTATGAACAGAATTATTTTGATGAAAAATGTTATTTAATTTAAAATTTACTATATTTTTACTATTCATCAAAACATAAAGCATCATAGAAAAATATAAAAAATTCATCCAAAGAAAATTTATAAATCATGATTCCAAATAATTAGTATATTTTGTTAAATATAATATATAATAGTTTCAAAAATTATTTGTAAAAGGGGTGTGCCATCAAAATGCGGAAAATTTTTATTTTGGAAAAATTATTCATTTATCCAAAAAATGATATCTATTCATATATCATGTCTAGAAAATACATAAGATAAATTTTAGAAAAATATATTGTATATAAATTTCAAAATGTGGTTAATAATATTTATAACTTATAATTTAATGGCTAAGCTAAATATTATAATAATATTTTATAAATATATTGTTCAGAAAAACTAGGTCTTTTGAGAAATTAATGTCAACTCATTATTGTGTGTAACATAAAAATAACAAGTTGTTGAGTAAAAAGAAAGAAAGTAAAAAATTAAATAAACATATAAATGAAAATTTTATAATGTCTCAAGGTGTTATAGTAAGCATGGATATTATCAATGTTATTTCTTAGATCACATGTTGCAATATTTTCCAAAACCACATACAGTATGTCAAAATTTCAATCAGATGAGGAATCTTCATCTTTATTGTAGCAGTGATCCATGGTTGGGTTCTCAGGAAACATCTCATGTTTCATAGATGTTGTATGATTTTAATGGATGAGGGAAGAAGTATAATTCTCCTCACCTGAATCAAGGAATCCATAGTCATTTAGGTAATTCCATGGATCCTCAAAAAATGAAATTTTAATAGGGTAATAATGAACAAAGTTTAGTGAGTCAGAAATATAATGGAGGTGAAAAAAAATCATGGATGATCAATATGTGAAATTGACCATAATAGGTATTATTCATTGTAATTCTACCATTATGCATTATTTTATTGATAATAGTGAATTACTTGCTTTTATTTCTTCTCATGCTATTGATCTTTGGGGTTTTTAGGTTGAGTTGATTCCATCTCTTTTAAAATATCAAAATCCACTAGGACAAAAGACATTATAGATCATTTATGTGAAAATAATGTTTTGTTACTATTTTTTGGTTAAACTTGTGTTTGAATTTCTTTGTGGAAGAGATGGTTGTCTATGAGATAATCATGGGTATGGATTAGTTAACATTGTTCAAATATCACATCGATTGTTATACCTGAATTGTAAGTCTTAAAATAGAGGAAGGAATTGAGAATATCCTTAGAGTAGAACATAATGTAAAGGCAGGTGAACTAGAATTGTTGTCCCTAGTTGTTGGAATGATCTCATACTAGTTGGATTCTTTAACTATATCCTTAGAGGATGAGATCTGAGATAGTGGTTTTCTAGTAATTTTTTATCAATTTACTGATTATTTTATAAATAACATCACAGAGTTACCATCCAAAAGAGATTTAGATTTTACAAATGATATATTATTAGGAACCAATCATATCTCACTTTTATCTTATCAGATAAAACCAACAGAGTTAAGGGAATTGAAATTACATTTGGAAGAGTTTAAAATAAAATGATTCATTTGACCTAGGAAAACTCCATGTGTATCACATGTATTGATTGTGAAAAGATATATGGAACTTTAATGATTTTGGGGATTATCGTAAGCTTAACCAAGATAAAAAATAATATGTATCTGATTACATGAATTTATGATCCACATGACCAATTAAGGGGATCCTAGTGGTTCTCTAAAATTGACTGGTGTTAGGGAAATCACCAATTGTAGGTTCAGAAGAATGATATTCCCAAGGAATATTTTAGAAGTATATATGAACATTATGAGTTTTTGGTTATGCCATTCTATCTTATGAATGAAATGCCATTATTTAAAGAATTAATGAATTAGATATTTTCAAGGTATCTATATACTTTTTTGGTGCTGTCTGTGGATGAAATATTTGTGTAATCAAGGGAATGGGAATATCATGATCAATACTAGGTTATAGTGTTAGGAATGTCATGGGATCGTCATTTCGCTTCCAAACATTCAATGTGTGATTTTTTGATACCAAAAGTACATTTACATGGAAATTTTATATCTAAAATTGGTGTTTATATGGATTAAAAAATCTAGAGGCTATGATCTCTTTTTCACCGCCACAGAATGTCTTTGACATACTTAGTTTCCTTGGTCTAGATTATTATTATCGATATTGTGATTATTAATTATCATGACTAGATTAACCAATTATATATTTTACAAGGAATGTTTTCCATTTCAACAGAATGAGGAATTTATTTAGTATTTACAAGAGCATAATGTGTTCCATACATTATCTACAATATTTAAATTTATTTAATTAGGACAATGCTATGTGGTGTGTTGTATGTCTTTAAGAAATGGGATGGGATGTGTTTTCATACATGGATATAATGATGTTTATTATGTATCATGACAATTATTTATTCAAGAGAAGAACTACCCAACACATGGTTTATAATTAGGTACTCTAATATATGATTTGATGACTTGGCATCAGTATCTATTTGGTGAGAAATTGATGGTGTTTACAGATCATCAAAGCTTGAAACACGTATTATCAAACATCTATTTGAATATAAGAAAAAAATTATGGATGAAGTATGTCCAATTTCCTTAATTTTAATTGATGTATACAGTAAATAATGGCAATTTAGTAGGGGATGCATATTAAAGAAAGTTATATAGTTAGTTTTTGAGAGTGGATTTAGATCCATGGTAGCTGATGTTGGTTATAGATGATATTCACATAGATTGTGTAGACCATGGTTGTTTTTTGGTTTTCATTCCAATTTATTTTGTTCCTAATTTGGATAATAAAGAATAAATAGGCATATACAACTGAAATATAATGTATTTCTATGTGTTCAAGACTGAATTGTGGGGAGACAATTACGGGATGGAAACATAGAAGGGATCACTTTTTTTTCATGTTTGGATGGTCATTCCAATAGTTTTTCAACAAAAATTCTTAATTATTACCACAATTAAAGAAGGGATGTTCATCTTAGAATTAAAAAATATGGTTATGTAGATGAACACCTATTATTTTGGGCTGATAGGATAAAAAAATTGGTTGTGTTTGTTATGATAACCATCACCTATCGCCAGGTTAAGGAATAACAGCATTGACATGTGGGTATGTTGTAGTCTTTACCTATTATGGTTTATAAATTAGAGAAGATAGTTAGGGATTGTGTTATTGGTATACCAAGGATGGTTAAAAAACACTACCTTGTATGGGTGGTAGTGGATAGGCTCATGCACTAACATGCATTATTTCTATTTCAATTATTTAAAGAATCTAAATTTCAATGAGATCCATGATGGTGTATACATTTTTGAGTATATGTTCCCTTCAATACTTGTGAACAAAAATCCATACTATAAGTAATAAAGGTACTGGATCAATTCTAATGATCCCTCCTCATTTTCAACCTTCTCACTATCTGGGGTCGTTAAATTCTAGAAGTTGAAATTCCACGAACTTCCAATGTTTATATTCACACTAGCCAAATTGACATTCACCGGTCTGATGCCAACTATATTAATAAAGGAATGGGTTATGATTAAATTATAGGGAGGTATTAGATATTATAACTAGTACACTAAGATGTATGTGGCCAACCATCCATGAAAGATTCAGAATTACCAACAAATGATCCATGGAATTTCCCTTCTCATAACATATCCGAGTTAGTGGAAGAGTTATCATAGTACCGGTTCTCCCTGGTTGACATGATTATCTACCACCCAGATTGCATTCTTTGTTAACACCCCTATTGATAAACCCATAAGTGTATTTGTGATTGAGAGTATCCAAGCACTCAGAATGGTTGATAGGAAGTCCATATACTGAATATCTGGGTAATAGTGCTTCATACTAAACCCCCACTCTTGGTATATTCCTTCCTTATGTATTAGAAAGTACCATCCTAAAATCCCCCACCTCCATCCAATTGAACACATTTTGGCCAACCCAACATCTTCTATTATCTCACATTTAATGAAATTAACAACCATTTGTTGAATGGTATTTCTCATAAATCATGAAAATATAAACAAGAAATATTTCCAATTGATCTATGAGGGTCAATGATTTGGTTGGAATATGATTCATTTTCTCCAAGGAATTGGATTCCAGAAGAATTTCATCATGCTAATATCCTATCATAGGTATCATATCGATGCGGTGCAGATCCCATAATCTGATCCCCACCTCCCCATTATAGTGGTCGGGGGTATTTGTATTTGGATACCACCATCTGATCAGTTATATAAGAAACACCACATTACGTTACAAATGTAATTGGGACTTCCATACTAAATCATACAACCCCACATGACACAGTTATACAACATACTCATTATAGGTGATGCATACCCAATACAACCATTCCCATACATCATTTATGATTCCCCTAGATAACAAACCCCAATCATCATCCCAACCCATACAAGTTTTCCCAATGTTTTTCGGATTGATGATATAATAATGTGAGAGGGTTTCTTTAATCACAAGTAGTTCCCCAGTCACCATTTTATTCTTCCCATTGGAGGTGTACATGGAGGTAACTTTAAAATCCCTGACTATGTGGCTACTAGATGTAATTTCCCAGTGGATAAGTTATTAATAGTGATAAAAATAGAATCTTAACGTTTTTAGAACCACGGTTTGAATTGTAATGTCATCCACCATCTGAATGTTATAAATAGGTTGCCCTTCACATAGAAGATATCACCTCTATTCCTTGATCGAATTCCCCAATAGCACAAAATTGGCAGAAAAAATTATCTTTGATTAGTAAATTTTATGATTTCCAATAATCTTCTTCCTCTGGGAAGTGGAGCACCCATAATATAAGAAAGATCATCTTGTTCGGGCCCATATCAATGATTCAAGAAATTCCCAAAGGCTAGATATTGTTACAATATAGCATCATGATAGATGGATGGTTTCATATAAGTTGATCAATAATCAATCAATTTTCATCCTTTGAATAGTAATTAATGTCACATAAATATGACATGCCTAAAAATTGGGGTTCAAGATCTCAGGAGTTGGAGAAAAGGGGTGGAGTTCCACACATGACAGACTTATTACTGAGCGTGAATTTCTAGTGACTATACATGGCTTAGTTTCACATTTTATTGGAACATTTCTTTGATGATTGTGAAATAAAAAATAAATTTTCACTATTGAAGAATATAGTTATGATACCTAATGAAAAAATTCATTTTTTCATCATTTTACCTTGAAGATGAAGCTGCTAGTCCTCATCAGCTACAATTCAATGTGAAGGGGGAGCATTTCATACAATTGAAATTGATCTTCTATTCTAATAAGGGTTTTTAATTAATCTATTGACATTTAATTACATATATAAGCCATTATAAAACCTCCATGAAGGTTTTACACAACATAAAAATTTTGCGTTCAAAGTACCTATTTAGAGAATAACGGATTTTCAAACTAAATGTTCCACTTTGACATCCTGGTTTCATGGGATCCCAAGGAATATGAGATTGTGCACAAGATTGGGCCCTTGTTCGCAACCATAAATTCCATGTGACCTAGTTACTTGAAATGGCACTAATGATCCATTTCCATATATGACACCCTCTTAAAAATAATGGAATGAGTGTCATGAAAAAATGTTTTTATTACCATGGGATAGTTTTTCACAAATAGTTACCCATTTAAGTTATAAAATGAACCTCAACCAAATTAATTTGATAGTTTTAAAAGATAAAGAGATGGATATTGATCTCATAACCTCGACATCTGGGAACATCATGCATCACAAAACTTAATATAACATTGAAGGTATAAAACATGAACACACAAAATCAAATGGGACCCAAGTTATCATGGATTTTTCTTGAGATGTCTCTATGCATCTTTCCTTAATGGATAAATGGGCATGTGAAAGATGACATTCCATCATGCAACCCATGAATCACATAACTCCATATTTTTTTCCAAGTTATTCCTCTTGTATCCATGGAACATACATCTGTCGGAACCCGTATTTCATGAAGCTATACTTGTATAACAAAATAGATTTTCGTGCAACAACTTTTGGGCCCCCAATCTAATATCTCATATGCTTCACGCATGACATGGAATATTAACTTACATTTTTTTACTAAGAAAATGTACCCTAATGGATTTACAAGAAATAATAGTCACCCTAAAAATGGTATATGTGAATTCCCCTCATCCATGGAAATGATTGTGTCATACCATTCCTATATGTGCTTGAGTAGTAGACTTATAATCCCCAATGGTGGAATCATATTAAAAAAGTACCAAAAATTCATTATAGATAATACATTTTATAGATTTTACTATACTTCCATGAAATGATTTCACTAGTTATATACCCCTATAGATATGACATGTATGATATAAAATTACCCAACCCCATTGTCTATTCATATGAGTTTATACTGCATGATAACGTTCTGATAACATGATGTAAAATGGTAGCCTTACCACATTTGATGAGAATGTGATGCCCCATGTGCGATCATCATGGGATGTCACTTGTCCCACTCAGTGGGATGTCACTCTTAATCCAACACCATGGGAATATTTCCCACATAGTCCCCACACCATTCCTCATTGTTGCCCCGTCCTCAAAATTGGAATCCTTATCTCATGATGATAAATTGCATGGACCAATCCAATCAAAGACCTTAAATAAAAGTATTAATATATGTGGGTATTGATCCATGCATCCCAAATTGATTATATAGGAAACCCCAATGAGATTCAATCCAAACATACCAACATATCTATGGTACCTACAGGAGGTTCAAATCCTAAAAACCACAGCAGTACACTGTCCAAAGTGTGAAATCATCCCCCTCTAGGGAAACACCTAACGAAACACCAAGTGTGAAATCTTCACCCTAGGGACACAGTTAACCACCCACATGTCCATATAAAACATTAAACATACGTCCAACAAATCCCAATAAGATGTTAAACATGTGTACCATTTGTCTCCACAAAACATTAATCATTTTTAGCATCTACCTCCAAAAGACATTAAAACTATTTCCCACAAATCTCTGCAAGAAATAAAACAAAGGACCCAACAATCTCTATAACACATTAAAACTATGATGAATAATGTACCCAAAATACATTAAGATGATAACATGATCCTAAATCTAGAACCCATATAATAAACTTAGGATTCCTGAGGTAGAAACCCTCAGAATACTAATGCCCCAAACATCAAATACCTCATGGATGACATGGGTTTCCTTAACTTCTATTCATAATATCCATCAAATAAGATTCCTCCAACTTCAAAAGGAGAATGATTTTTAGATTTCAAATAAACCCAATGTCTTGAAATGCCAAGAAATTCATAATATTACGATCTAATCTTGTCAATGTTTTCTAACCTATTTTTATTAATGCAGTGTAATTAACTAATGTCAAACTAATTATGGACCAAAAGAAACAAGTGTGAAACAACTGCAACAACTCCAACTGTACCGACTATTAGCGTCTTACAAGGCCCTGGTAGTCCTCCTAGAAACCTGAAAGTAAATTTAGGGTGATCATAAAAGTATACTCAGTAGGGAATCCTAATTCTCTCGTGCACATGTGGGGAGACATCCTAATGTACCGTGAGAACAACAAAAGAAACCTGGAAAGAAAATCTATCCTCCCAACCTCACCAGCCACACTCACCAAAAAAAATCACAACAGGTAGTATAAGTATAAGAACAAGAGTATTTGGTACTCTGCACCATTTCACATTAGTTAGCTGCTCTTCCTAACGGTGAACATTCTGACATTTCCACACTCTCCCCGCCCGCACACACCTAGGCCTCACAAACCACACATCCTTCCCGCACACACCTGGGCCCCACAACCACGCATCCCGCCCGCACACACCTGGGCCTCATAACCACACATCCCGCCCGCACACACCTGGGACTCATCCCGAAGATTCTTGGGAAACAGTAAAACCTTCCCGAAGAGTCTTGGTCTAAAACCACCCCCATCGAAACCTACCTGATGGGTCTTAGGTGTAAGTTCTCCTCAATCCATCACAGCCTATGGAAGAAGGAGAAGGAAGGAGCTAGTAACTATGGTAAAAACATCCTCTCCCATGAAATGGGAGTGTTCGGCACTAAGTGCTCAACATCGGTGGGGTGAAATAAAACACAAAAGATATAGATACATATATGTATACCAAACACACAGCCCAACATATGGCTTCTAAATAGAGAAACTGAGCTTGTGCCTCGGCACTACTACTATGAATCATTCATACAACAAACAACCCCAACCCCTTTTAGGTTTTCATGTTTCATCAAAATAAGTTTATTTAGTTCCTTATCTACTAGGAAACCAACTGCAACCAACCATATCAATCGTTCATAAAACATATTCCTTCCATCCAAAAATCAAGTTAGGAAAAACACAAGCAACACAAACAAGTCCCTTCTTATTAACCAAACATCCTCATTGATTGTTAACCTCGTTTCATTACCACGCCCCACCATTCATTAACTCATCCAATTTTATTTATTATTCACAACCAATAGTCCGTTCACATTCCAACCCATCCCTGCAGCCCCGCTTCCAACCACCATAACCACAATCACACCGAAACCCATACATCATAATCCCTTAAATATCATTTATCGCAGCCTAGCTACCCGTCACCAACATAACATTCACACCAACCCACAACCAAGTCAACCACAGCACCACTACTCACACGATCCACAAAAACCCACAAAACACCCCCATCACATGCCATGTATCCAAGCCAACACCCACATGTTCAATATTCCATTTTGTTCCATTGAGGTGATAACACAAGGGTTCTAGATTTTAAATCAGCAAACTTTACGTGATTTACAAAATTTCCACATTCAACGAAGTTTCCATACAAAAAACGGTCTAGAAATATAGGGTGACATTTAATTGCGCACGAAAACTCTCCTAATGACCGTGATTTTCAGTAGGCATAAGCCTATTCAATTCACAACATAATATCACAGGATATAAAGATAAACATAAAAAATTCTTCATCTCCATTCTTTAACTAGTTATTATCTTCATTTATTGGTTCAACTATTTCCCATGAAAACAAGAGGATACCCATCCCATATGATTCTCAATTTAGAGGGACGATGGTAAGATCCCTACCTCAATAGGTTCTGATCACAACGCTCCACCGGATTAATTTTAGAAGATGTTCGTCGGCGTCCGTCACTTATGTCGGGTCCCGGAAAAACCTCATTGGGTGGAAGTTGGAAACGGAAGTCCATATAAAAGAAAATGGATCCATTATCAGAGCTTCCGCCTCATCATTACGATCCTGTGGCCGCTGACGGATCGTAAATCGGAGCTCAGACGAAGAAGTTATGGAAGAAAATGTGCCTTCGAGTCTCTTGGGAGAGCTCTACCCAGAGGAATGGGGAGGAGAGGGGTGAGTTGAAAAGTAGGAGGGGAACCCTTCTTTTATAGGTGATAAAAACAAAAGTACACGGCGTTTACTTTATGGTACACGTCGTGTACTTGGTCATTTCACATGGTAACCACGCGGCTTCCAACACGGCCTTTAACGCGGCACGTGGCCGTTGACTGGTCAACACATAGGTTGAAGGTAAAGCGTACGTGGGATGGACTAAATATCGTGTAGTATTGGACACACGGCGTGTACCCATTTATTTCACACAGCAAGGACACAGCTCTAACATGACACATGACCATTGACTGGTCAACTCACGGCTTGAGGGTAACACGTACGTGGGGAGGGACTACACGGCGTGTAGTTTGGGGTACATGGTATGTACCCATTTATTTCACACGGCAAGGACATGACTCCAACATGGCACATGGCCATTGACTGGTCAACACATGGCTTGAGGGTAACACGTACACTGGGAGGGACTATACGACGTGTAGTTTGGGGTACACGGTGTGTACCCATTTATTTCACACGGTTAGGAAACGGACTTCAACATGGGGTATACCAGATGAGGGGGGTACATGGCGTGTACTCACACTACACGACGTGTAGTTTCAAAATTCTGGAAAGTGTGGGAAAATTCCATTTTACCCTCCAGAACACTTCGTGAACTCCTTTTTGACAAAGGAATGAGCCAGATAGGTCTGGTCCATTACATCAGATACCTCTTAAAACATTCTCGTCCCCGATAATTCAAAACCCAACCCAGAGGAACCCAACAAGATACCTCTTAGGGTTCTTGTTATAATAGGAACCCAACCAAGAACCCTAATCAGAGGTGTTAGGAATTCCCTCTCTTATGTCATGATATTATCTTCTTTAGGTGGCACTGACTTTCCTGCACGGGTTTAATCGCATCCGTATTAATGTGTCTTGATTAAGGATTGGTCCTTCCCACATCCATATATTAGGATTTTCCAACTTTCACTACCCACAACACCACACAACTGACACACTGCCCGAACATGTGGTTTGGGGAAAAATTCTTTCTCCTATGTCGAGATATTATCCGCTTTAGGTGGCACTAAGTCACCCGCACAGGTTCTATCGCATCCTCATTAATGCATCTCGATTAAGAGTCAGGTTTTTC
Source organism: Viscum album (assembly GCA_963277665.1). NCBI lineage: Eukaryota > Viridiplantae > Streptophyta > Magnoliopsida > Santalales > Viscaceae > Viscum > Viscum album. The sequence goes on along the minus strand of OY728165.1, from coordinate 1,332,465,498 downwards.
CCTTTCCCCACACACCCGGACATGCTACACACTTCCAGTGAATAAGGAAAGAAAAGGTCTCATAACCGACAAGCCAAGCATTCCATATCAAAGGTACAGAGTATAACATCAACACAAACTTTAGAAGAACAAGGAAAAACACAAGACAAAACAACTATAGGTACTGAGCGTGCATCTGGGCCTCCCGCTCCCAAGTTATCTCCTCGAGCCCACCATTCCTCCACAACACACGAACCAAGGTGATGGTTCATCCACGGAGCACCTTCTCCTTACGATCCTCGATTCTGACCGGTAATCCCTCGAAAGTCGTGTCATCTCCCATATCTAACTCTCCCTAGTCAATAATGTGAGAGTCATCATGTAAGTATCGACGTAGATGGGAGAAATGGAAGACGTCATGAAGCTTATTCAGCTGAGGTGGAAGGGCTCACTGATATTCCACCTCGCCGACTCTCCTCAGCACCTCAAAAGGTCCGATGAACCTAGGTGAGAGCTTGCTCCCTTTCCCAAACCTCTACTGCCCCCATCAGGGGGAAACACTCAAGAACACATGATCTACCACCATGAACTCCAATGGCCTCCTTCGACGATCAGCATAAGACTTATGTCGGTCCTGAGACGCTTTCATCCTCTCACGTACAAGCTGGACTTTCTCTGTGGTGCTATGCACTACCTCTGTCCTAAGAGCACCTGTCTCACCAACCTATGCCCAGAAAATGGGTGAACGAAATGGTCTTCCATAAAGAACCTAAAACGGTGCCATGCCAATAGTAGACTGGAAACTGTTGTTGTAGGAAAACTCTACTAAAGGAAAGTGTCGTACCCATGATCCTATGAAATCCAGAACACATGCTCGCAACATGTCCTCTAACGTCTAGATAGTTCGCTCTGTCTGCCCATCGGTCTGGGGGTGGAAAGTAGTGCTAAGGCGTAGCTGGGTTCCAAAATCATGATGTAACCCCCTCCAGACTCGTGAGGTAAACCGAGTATCCTGATCTGAGATGACATTCTTCGGAAGTCCATGAAAATGCACCACCTCATCTACGTACCTTTGTGCTAAGGTACTCATCGGTCCTGACTCCTTAATTACTAAGAAGTGAGTTGATTTCGTCAGTTGATCCACCAATACCCAGATAGAATCATAACCACCCTGAGCTTTGGGTAGTCCTGTGACGATTTCCATTGAGATGTCATCCCACTTCCACCCCGGGGACATCTAAAGGATGAAACCACCCACTGGGAACATGATTTTCAGCCTTCACTTGCTGACACTATTGGCATTTAGCCACAAACTCCTCCACTGCCCATTTCACCCCGGGCCACCAAAAGTTTTCCCTCAGGCCTCAGTACATTTTTCAAACTCCTGGATGTACCTCCAAGGCTGAGTTATGGAACACAAGGAGAACTCCCTCACGTATTGCCTCCAGAACAAACAACCTTCCATGGAAAAGCATCCGATGTCAGTTTTCCTCTGACCATATTTCTGGATCATTTCCCTGATCGACACGATCCTGCATCACTTCCGCCTTAGAGTCCCCCCCACTAAGACTCTTCCGTTTGTTGCAACAAGGAGGACTTCACCGTCATTTGAAACAAACAGCCTCTAACACCTTCTACCCTGGCATCCATGTGCAAGGAATCCAACTCTCCCATCGCTTTCCAAGCATCAACGGATTCCTGAACCACTTCCTTTTGTGACTTCATACTCAGGGAATCAGCTACAATGTTTCCCTTACCATTAGTGTAAGATATCTTGAAGTCATAGTCTTGGAGAAACTTGACCCATCTCCGCTGCTGTAAGTTCAGGCCACGCTGGAAGAAGACATAGCACAGGCTCCTGTGATCTGAGAAGACCACAAAGCGCTCCCCAAAGAGGTAATGTCGCAACAACTTCAGTGCGAACACTACTGCTGAAAGCTCTAGGTCATGGTTGGCATAGTTACGCTCATGAGGGTGTAACTTCCTAGACCCATAACAGATCACTCCCTTATTCTGCATCATCACACACCCTAGACCAAGGCCATAAGAATAATAAAACACCTCATACAACAACCCTTCCTCTGGAAACCTGAGTACGGGAGCACTGACCAACTTCTCCTTCAGGTAGTCAAAAGCTTTCTGGCACTGCTCGGTCCATAGGAAGACCTGGTTCTTCCTAGTCAAAGCTTTCAATGGAGAAGAAACTTGAGAGAAGTCTAAAACGAACCTCTGATAGAAACCTGCTAACCTCAGGAAACTACAAACTCTGCCATGCTCTTGAGTGCTGCCCAGGAAACAACTACCTCCACCTTCGACGGGTCCACCGACACTCCTTGCTGAGACACCATGTGCCCAAGGAAGTGTACTTCTTGTATCAAGAACATAAACTTCGACAATTTCCAGTAAATATGGTGGTGTTGAAGGACTTCTAAGACTGCCCTGAGACAATCAACATGCTCCTACTCTGATCTTAAGTAGATCTGGATGTCACCGATAAACACAATGACAAACAGGTCTAGAAACTCTTGGAATAAAAAGTTCATAAGTCCGATGAACACAGCCGGTGCATTTGTAACACGAAACGACATCACTAAAAACTCAATATGCCCATACCTGCACCTAAAAGCAGTCTTCGAGATGTCACTATCCTTTACCCTCAGCTGATGATATCTAGATCGTAGATCAATCTTGGAAAATGAACCTGCTCCCCTCAGTTGATCAAAGAGATCATCTATCCTTGGAAGGGGGTAACGGTTCTTAACCGTTACCTGGATCAACCTTCGGTAGTCTATTCATACCCTGTTACCACAATCTTCCTTCTTCATGAACAAAACTGGAGCACCCCATGGCGATACGCTGAGTTGAACAAAACCCTTCTCCATCAGATCATCAATCTGAATCTGCAACTCCCGCAACTCCGAAGGTGCCATCCGATAAGGGGTCATCAAAATCTGACAGGCACCAGGCTGTAAGTCTATCCCGAACTCAACATCACGTCGGGGGGGGGGGGGGGGTAGAGTCATAACCTCCTCAGGAAAAACATCGAAGAACTCCCCAACAACCCCCTAGACATCCATGATCTCTGTATCTGCTGGATCCACTGATAACCCACCTAACAAGGAATGGAGAGGCTCCACACGCTGGCTTCCCACCTGATAGCTCCTCTTGCCAACAAAAGCTACACGCTACCCGTCCATGTCGGAGAGCACGACTCTTCTCCACAAGTAGTCGATAATGGAACTAATAGAAAACAACCAGTCGATGCCTAAGATGACATCGTATGGCTGCATCTATAACTGAATAAGGTCCCCACTAGATTGATGTGGTCCCAACGTCAGCCCACATCCCCGGAAAACACAAGATACGATGGTCTGGCCTCCAACTGGTGTATTCAGCACCAGTGGTATAGAAAGTCTCTCTTTGTCTAGTCCTAAATCATGGGCTAGACCAGGTGCAACAAAGGAGTGAGAAGCTCTTGAATCGAACAAAGAAAAAATGATAGTGCTGAACAAACAAATCATACCTCGCACCACCTATGGTCCTACCAGAGTTGTCAACTCTGCTGTGTGCAACTGTCCACGCCCAGATCCTCTGCCTCTCTGATGTCGTCCACCTCCCCGAACATGCCTTGGTCGGGGTCCCTGATGAGCACCTTGAGGTCGGCCTCCTCCTGCAATGTCTTACCTCAGAGGAGCATGGTCCTGCTGCTGCTGGAAGGGCCTCACCGGTAACTGGTGTTGCTGAGGTGGGCGCTGAACCAACCCACCTCCATCATACTGATCTCGGGTCGGGCACCGACTCTGAATGTGCCCGAAACCTCCACAAGAAAAACAATTCGGTCCTAAGCTCGTGAAAAAAGGGACAGGGACCTAAAGATCTGAACTAGAGCTGCTGGGGCCTGCTTTCCACTGGCCTGAACCTGGAAGGTCCCGTCGCAGGAGACCTGCTGCTGACTACCTTCCCTTTCAACGAACCTGGATGGATCCCATCAAGTAGTGGACCTCCCTGCGAGTGCATCTTCTCTACAACCTCTGCCTTCATCTGTCCTGCCAAGTATGTCAGAAGGGTGAAGGGGGTGACAGTATACTGGAGCAAAGGACGAAGTGCCTCCTCCAAACATCCCTCCCGAGACTCCTTATCCAGAAAGTGATCTGGAGAATAGCATAGGAGATCCTTGAACTTGATCACAAACTCTCATACTGATATACTCCCCTACTGAATGGAGAGTATCTCCTGCCGCTTCTCCTCTATGATCATGGAAGAAAGGAATTCCTTCTCGGAATTCCTTCTCAAAGATAGCCCATGGAACCTCTGCCTCTATCCAGTCTCTGAGGTAGAGCATCCACCACTGTCGCACTACACCACTCAGATGACTGACTGCTAGGGGAACTGAGTACTCCCTTGGAACACGGATCGAGGTAAAAGCGATCCCTAGCACCTCAAGCCACCCCTCTATCTTCATATCCTAAGTACTACCCTTGTACTTCTTGAGGGTTTTCCACTAGAAAGAACATGGATTCTTCTACCACTGGCTATCTTCCTCCTCTTGGTCAATCCTCAACTGATCGACCACCTGAATCTGCTAGGCCTCGGCCGTTTGAGCCACTTAGGGACGACGTCCAGGTGCCATTGCCGTGTGGTAAACAAAGATCGCCTAAGCCTACGTAGTAAGGAAATTTCTCAGGGTTTCATTTTATCATTTTATTTCGATTTCCTTCCCAGAACACCCAAATCAAGTAAAACACAATCATGATGATTCATGTACCTTCCCTAGTGTCTCTACCCTGTAATCAATGTATTGTCACTTGGTCATTCGGTAGGCTCAGATTCCATACATCGAATCATGGGGGGCCCTAAAATCTCGTGTCCTAGCCGGTCGTCCCTGGCTTATGTCATGCACCAAGATTAACCAACACTGTTGCCCTACCATCCCATGCAATCCTCACTATGCCTAACTCTATACTCAATCCTATCTCTCAACCTCCCCCTACTACCATTCTGTCATGACCCCCTCCCACCAAAGATTCCCCTCCTGAGCTGGAAATGGTGAAATGGAGATAATCTCCCCCGAGTCCCACCTCCAGTAGGCCCTGAGGTGGCGACTAGCACAAGGGTATGAGTTCTCAAAAATATGGGAGGCATTACCCTTTATATTTTTAATATCGGGAAATTGGACTAGTCAACCACCAAAAAGGAAAAGAACAAGTGGATAGAAATAAACACAAACCAATCCCACGTGCATGTTTAAATAGTTCTGAAACAAGGTATAAGTAAAAGAATGCTCAAAAGTACAATACAAAAAGAAAAAAGTTTACATAAACGGAAAAAACTCTAACTGTCCCAAAAGTAGGGTCCCACATGGACCTGGTAGTCCTCCTGGAAACCTGAAAGTAAACGTAGGGTGAGCATACAAGTATACTCAGTAGGGAAACCTAAAGCTCTCATGCACAGGTGGGGAGAGATCCTAATGTCTTGTGAGAACAACAGAAGAAACCTAGAAAGGAAATCTATCCACCCAACCGCACCAGCCACACTCACCAAAAACACAATCAGAACAAGTAGTAGTAGTATAAGAACAAGAGTATTGGGTACCCCGCACTATTTCCCATTAGTTAGCTTCTCTTCCTAACGGCGAACGTCATGACACTTCCACAATCCCCCCGCCCGCACACACCTGTGCCCCACAGACCACACATCCCGACCGCACACACCTGGGCCTCACAACCACGCATCGCGCCCGCACACACATGGGCCTCACAACCACACATCCCACCCGCACACACATGGGCCTCACAAACACGCATCCCGCCCGCACAAACCTGGGCCTCATCCTGATGATTCTTGGGAAATAGGAAAACCTGTACGAAGTGTCTTGGACTAAAACCACCCCAATCGAAACCTACCTGAAGGGTCTTAGGTGTACGGTCGCCTCAAGCCATCATAGCCTAGGGAAGAAGGAGTAGGAAAGAGCTAGTAACTATGGGAAAAACACCCACTCCCATGAAATGGGAGTGATCAGCACTAAGTGTTCAACATGGGTGGGGTGCGATAAAACACAATAGATACAGATACATATATGTATACCAAACACACAGCCCAACCTATGGCTTCTAAACAGAGAAACTGAGCACGTGCCTCAGCACTTCTACTACAAAGAATGCATACAACAAACAACCCCAACCCCATTTAGGTTTTCATGTTTTAGCAGAATTAATTTATTTAGTTCCTTATCTACTGGGAAACCAACCGAACAAACCATATCAATTGTTCGTAAAACATATTCCTGACATCTACAAATCAAGTTATGAAAAACACAAGCAACACAAACAAGTCCCTTATTATTAACCAAACAGCCCCATTGATTGTTAATCTCATTTCATTACCACACCCCACCATTCATTAACTCTTCCACATTTATTTATTATTAACAACCCATAGTCCGTTCAAATTCCAACCCATCCCTGCAGACCCACTGCCAACCACCATAACCACAATCACACCGAAACTCATACATCATTATCCCTTAAATACCATTTATCGCAGCCCCGCTGCTCATCACCAACATAAAATTCACACCAACCCACAACCAAGTCAACCACAGCCCCGCTGCTCACCCGATCCACAACAAACCACAAAACACCCCAATCACATGCCACGTATCCAAGCCAACACCCACATGTTCATTATTCTATTTTGTTCTACCGGGGTGATCACACAAGGGTTCTAGATTTTAAATCAGCTAAATTTACATGATTTAACAAATTTCCACATTCAATGAAGTTTCCATAAAAAACAGTCTAGAAAGATAGGGTGACATTTAATTGCACAAGAAAAGGCCCCCAATGACCGTAATTTTCAGTAGGCATAAGCCTATTCAATTCACAACATAATATCACAAGATATAAAGATAACAATAACAACTTCCCCATCTTTTTTATTTAACCTGTTATTATCTTCGTTTATCGGCCCAACAGTTTCTCATGAAAACAAGACGATACCCACCCCATATGATGTACAATTTAGAGAGACGAAGGTAAGATCCCTACCTCAACAGGTTCTAATCACAACGCTCCCCTGGATCAACATTAGAAGATGTCCGTCAGTGTTCGTCACTTCTGTCGAGTCCCGGAAAAACCTCCTCAGGTAGAAGTTGGAAAGTAAAGGCCGAAGGAGAGACAATGGATCCAAGCTCAGAAGTTCTCCCTCGTCGTTACGATTGTGTGGCCACTGACCAATCGTAAATTGGAGCTCGGACGAAGAAGTTATGGATGAAAAGGAGCCTTCGAGTCTCTTGGGAGAGCTCTGCTCAGAGGAATGGGGAGGAGAGGGGTGAGTTGAGAAGGAGGAGGGGACCCCTCCTTTTATAGGCGAGAAAAACAAAAGTACACAGTGTGTACTTTATGGTACATGGAGTGTACTCGTTCATTTCACATGGTCACCACGTGGCTTCCAACATGGCCTTTAAAGCGGCACACGACTGTTGACTGGTCAGCACACAGGTTGAAGGTAACGCGTACGCGGGGATGGACCACATGGCGTGTAGTATTGGACACACGGTGTGTACTCATTTATTTCACACGGCAAGGACACGACTCCAACACGGCACACGGCCGTTGACTGGTCAACACACGGCTTGAGGGTAACGCGTACGCGTGGAGGGACTATACGGCGAGTAGTTTGGGGTACACGCCATGTACCCATTTATTTCACACAGCAAGGACACGACTCCAACACGGCACACGACCATTGACTGGTCAACACATAGCTTGAGGGTAACACATACGCGGGGAGGGACTACACGACATGTAGTTTGGGGTACACGACATGTACCAATTTATTTCACTCTTCAAGGACACGACCTTCAACACGAGGTATACGAGGTGAGGGGGGTACACGGCGTGTACTCACACTACATGACATTTAGTTTCAAAATTTTGGAAAGTGTGGGAAAAGTCCATTTTACCCTCCAGAACACTTCGTGACCTTCTTTTTGACAAAGGAATGGGACGGAGAGGTCCGGGCCATTACACATCCCTAGTTAAAGTGTTATAAGACAAACACCATTGGAAATATGTAATGCTAAGCAATGAGATATTTTCTATCACTAGATGTATATATAGAATGAATCCTTGATAGAATGTGTAATAATATAATAGGTACCTACTCCTATTCCTATTCAGGCTCCAATATTGGATCTTCAAAGGTATGAATCTCAAAATCATGTACCAAATTTTTGTTGCTATAAAACAAATGATTTCCAAGGATCAAATGAACCTTATGAGGATAAGTATTGGTTGAAAAAGATATAGATAATTTTTATGTTCTTGGAAATACCTGATTCAATTAATTAGAAATGTTCAACCTTTAATATTGAGGCACATAACAATAAATATTGATATTCAATGTTGATGATAATGAAATACAAGGTATTAGAGTGGAAAAACATATATTTATTTTCACTAATTTTTTTTAAGAGTTCACTATCTGGGTTAAATCCATGGATTTTCTCATATACTAGTAGGGTGGAGGACCATGACATCTAATGTTAATGATTTTATAGAACATTTACAGTTTTCATTTATGGTGTAGTTGAATGGGAAACTGGAGGATTAATGTTTTGAAATTGGTATTTTTCTAAGAAATGATATCAATTGTGAATGTGGAATTTGAAATTTTATTCCAATATGTTCGATAGTGAATTGTTTTTTGAGCTATATTTATCTAGTAAGTTAAGGTTAATAAGAGTTTCTTTTCTTCCATGTGGCAGTTATGTTAGTTAAATTAATGGAAAGTGAAATCGTGATGAGTCTTGTGGTTCTTCAAGTTTTTAGGGATCATCTAGAACACATGTAGTTCCTAGAAGATGTCTTTTATATTAGATTCATTGTGGAAAGGTTGGGAATTAAAAGAATGTTACTATTGAGGCACAAAAAATTTATAGTTCATAGGATTATTCAGGTAACCAGAAGATGTTTTACTATATAATTTTGGGTATGTTCATTGGAATAGACTCATTAGTTACAAAAAGTAATGTGGTGAATTCAGATTCCATAATAACTAAGGGGTTCTAGCCATAGGCACACCAAACAATGTTTATTCATGAAGTATAAGAATCTTCAAAGAAAGATGATGTGGGTCCAGGGACCGTGATATGTATCATCTCTTTAACTTTATAATTATAGAATTCTTTATAATATATTCATTTATATAATATGTTTATGTTGACCCACATTTTGAACCTACTAATCCTTCAAATAGAGATTTTATCTTATGTGATATATATTACTACTCCCATCATAATAAAGATAGAGCATGGTATTCTGTGTCCATATTGTTTTTTCTATTTATTATATATTTTTAATACCGAGACTATTTTGTTTCTCAATTTGGAACCCATTTTTTAAATTAACACGATGGATTGGTTGATTTCTCATAAGGAGTAGATTGACTTTTATCTTCCCAGGGTATTTTATGCCATACCCAATGGGTTATATCATGTATTTAATGGAGAATGGGACCAATGTCAGAGTAGATATAGACATATATTTTTTTAATTAGGTATGTTAATATCAATGTTTTCTTAAAACGTTGAGTAGTAATCCTTGTGTGATGATCTCCCTCCAACTTTTCCCAATTTTCTTGTAATTTTTTAACTCTAATTTCTCTAGAATGACTGTAAAACCCCGATATTTTATGAGAGAGATTATATTAATTTATGTGATGTCTTGTGTTGTATTATTCACCAAGATTATCTTGTGTTATATGCAACATCGTATTAGCTTTTAGTATACACAACATTATTCTTGCCTCGTGTTACACACAATTTCATGTTTTTTTGATAGAATTCATTTCACACATCATTCAGTATAGATTTTTTTCAATTTATAAATGAAATATGTTTGGATTATATTATATAAAACACCAAATTAGTCTTTCACTACACATAACACTGACATGGCTTTTGTTACACGCATGAATGACCTTCCTCGATAGCTTGCAAGGTACGCTATACCGAGTTTCACTAAGCAACGATATAATATTATAATATTATTATAAAATAGCTATTATAAATAGAATTAACCACATTTTTAGTTTTATAACATTATCTCCCATCTTACATATTTTCTAGGACATGGTATGAGAAAAAAATCAATTTGTTCAGATAGATGAAGTATTTTTCAAAAAATGCAGTTTTTTCGCCATTTGATGGCGCAGCCACATTAAATATAATTTTTGACCTATTTATAAGTTCAATTTAAAAAAACAAACTTCTTATTTTGAATCAGGATATAAAAATTTACATTGGATAAAGTTTTAATATTTTTCTGATAACTTTCATATTTGGATGAATAGAAAAAATATGCTAAATTTTTCTTAAAAAAAACTTTTTTCATCGAGATAATTTATATGGTTAAATTATAATGGTAAATAGTTTTAAGGAATAAATATGAAATATTTTTACCATTTAACATAATTTAAGTCCTTATCATTATATTTAAATTGAATTCAAAGGTAAAAATATTTCAATATTTTGAAATGTTTAGGCTTATAAAACTCGTTTTCTCAATAATGGGATTAATTTTAAATTAATTACTGCAACATATCTATCTTGAATTTGGAAAAATGGATTTCATATTTGGAATTAGTTTGTACAAATTATTTTAATAGGCTACTTTTATTTTGGGGAATTATGAATTGTAACTGCGGTAAACTTTATTTACCACAGTTAAATGTAAATCGGGTAATTAAGGGTAAAAATAATTTTATAAAATTACCCTAACACTTGTCTTAATATAATTGGATGATTATATTTAGTCCTAAAATATAATTAGGTAGAAATGATATATATTGGAACCCACTTGGATGAGATTGAGACATTTAATTTATTTTATTTATAAGAAAGTGAAATATGTCTCACTCAAACATTAATAATTTATGTATTTTTTAATATAAGGCTATACAGAATATAAATTTGATTATAAACACTCATCTAAAATATAATATTTTATTATTTATCATTGTAATTGATTTTTATTTTTAAAAATATATAACTACCTTAATAGATTATACATTAATGGTGCCGAAATTATTTATTTAGAGAAAAATCCATAATAAGGTTTTTATTAAAATAATAATACCCATCAAAAGAACCAAAAAACTGGACCAAAACTTATTAGTAGAGTATATATATACCATAATAAACCAAGGGTCTACTTGGGGACCATTTTGAGCCTTATAAATGTGATTGTGACAATTATATTATTTTATTTTAAATGATGCTAAAGTTGTCACCTTCATAATTTAATAAAGATAACATTTTTAAATTTGTGTGTTTTTTAAGATAAATTCGAATAAATGTATTCTTATTAAATATATTATATTTATATTCATGATGTTATTTTACTTTTATTTTTTATGCAAAAAATAATTATATTAAATAATTTTACAAAAATGTGGTAGTAATTATTTTATTAAGAGAAATATCAAAGAAATGGTTTTAAAAATATTAAAATAAATATTATATGAACATATTAATGTGTTCCACGAATTTTCTATATTAATAAGACATTTTAGGAATCTAATAAATATTTTTTTCACATCTATCTTTGGTTTGGATGTTATTTAAATTCAAATAAATGAATTGTGTCAAAATTGACACTATTGGTATTTTATAAAAATAACATATTATGAAATTGTTTAAAAACAGAAAAATATTTAAAAATTTATAATTTATAATTATATGGTCTACAATTTCAAAATATATGTAATTATTTTCAATTCACAACACATAAGTAAGCAGTTATAACAAATTAAAATTTAGAGTATTATTACCACAAATAAAATTAAATAGATTAAATAAGGATAAATCAAAATGAAACGATTTAAAATAAATTCATAACATTTATAAATTTTATTGGGTGATGATTTAAGAACCCTGTATCATATAATATTCTAATACAAGTCATTTTTGGAGGTTTTTAGGTGGGGTTTGATTTTATTATAAATTTATATTTTGGAGGTTTCCAAAAGTGCCAATCTCCTCTATAATAAAAGGACACGTCCTCCCTCTTCACTTCACTCCATCATTAAGTTTCAAAATCCATGAAACCCTGCCCATTTCAAATATCAAATTCCCTAGAAACATACTATAGGTCATGGAAATCTTTGAAGACCAAATTTAGGGCCCTAAGAGGCAGTTTAAAAGAGGAACGTCGAAGAAGAGGTAATATCCTTTACTGATTCTTTCAAACTTCTATCTTCTTATATGACCTCTATATGAGTCATTTCATTATTAACTAATAACTCCAGTATAAATTGTATACTGATACGTTATTATGAATATGAAACAACCATATTCCATCTTCTATCCGTCCTATGAAAAATGAAATCACCATGCGTGTGTACGTACGACCTACCGTCTCAACGATGTGGTGTAATATATTTTTCATCACCAACATGCTTGGATGGGTATAATGATGGAATAAATAACTATATATTATAATTTTAATGCTATATTTATTCTGAAAAATATTATACACCATACACTTCAATACAATTCCAAAATCATGTGAATTATATCGTCGTTTGTGTGTACGTACATCATACCATCTCCACGATGTGATGCAATTTAATCTACCTGATCTTCACGGAAGAATGATTATATAAATGAATTGAATGAAAAAATATTATATATATTATACTAAAATTATTATGTAAATTATATAACAATAACCTAAAAATATGAATATGAATTTATTCAACAAAACATGCACAAGAACATAAAGTAGTTAACGCCCGAATAACGACTAACAATGAAATGTTACTAATAAACAGATAAGAATATTACCATATATGATATCATAAAAATGGCAAAGATTCTGAAATAAGTAAGTGAAAATTTTTAATTCATTATACAGGACGTTTGTATATGTGCAAATCATATCAAACTTAAGGTAAGGGATAATTTTTCAATCTCATTTTTTTGAGATTGTTTATACATATGTATTTTCTGGGGATATATTTATCATCAAAGTCCAACTTATATACAAATGTTTTCATAAAATGTTTACTATTTATCCTTTTATTTTTAAGTCTTTTTTACCCTTTTTTGACTTTTACCACATGGTATGGAAGGAATCTCTATTTTGTTTACCATACGAAGTACTTTTTGACTTTTCTGGGAAAAATTACAAGGAGAATGTTTTTTTAACATAGACAGTATGAACTGATTTTTTCAGTTTCAAAATGCATTATTTTCATGAAGATTACTCTACAATATTTCATGATTATTTTCAACATAATTCTTTTCTTTTAAAATTTCATGACATTTTGAGAAAAAATTATTTTGGAGAATAAAGGATATTTTCCTCAAGAATTCATTTCAAGTGTTTTATCGGGACTATTTTCCATCTGAGATGACATTATTTAATATGGTTATGTTTAAAGTATAATGTTCCTATTATTACATGGTTTGTTTTTTTATGATGAAATGATATACATTTATTCTATATGGATTATGCGATGATGGGATGAGGTTTATGAAGCCCATTTTATTCGTTGGTTTATGATGAATTATTTATGTTTATTTTGTGGCACATGTAAGAATGATTTTATTATGAGATCGGTGGGACATTTATCCTCCTCCAAAATATTAGGTACGGATTTATATCTCATGATATAGACATTACTGGAATGGAAAGTAAATCTAGTTGAGTAATACAGGGATGGAATGGCATGTAAACCAGGTTCAGTAAAGGACTTCATCCACTATAGTGGTCTTGGAAGCAATGCCTTGGCTAATATAGAAATCATAATTTGTTCTTATTAGTTTTTCACAACTTCTTGTTTTATTCCAATTCTATTTTTTAATGTTTAATGTTGTTTTATGATCTATGCCTTATGTATTACCAAGATTTATGTCATTGTTCATGATTTTGAGGATTATACTTTATTTTCATGTTTTTTACATTCAAATGTTTATGGATTGTTTTATGTTCTTCATGTTTACCTTTACTGAGAATTTGAGCACACCCTTTCTATGTTTTCTTTTCCCCAGGATAAAAATAAAGGTTTTATGTAGGAAAACAAAAAGGAGTTTCTCTTTATGGGAGATGTTGAAGATCATTCAACATGATTATAATATTATGTTCCGAGTTTTCAAAGACACTAAACTAATATGGTCTTCAGGCATTTATTTATGTTATGTATTAAGTTTTCCAAAAATGTAATTTTATATCCATGTATGTCATGCTTGGGTCCCTACAATGGCACCGATAAGTGATATCAATTTTTCTATTCATTTAGTACCAAATACACTGTGAGTGTCTATTCCTTATCACCTTGTGTAACAATAAAAATTGATAGAGTTGAAGACATAACTGAATATTTTCTAGAAAATGTGTTCATATACCTGAGTTTGTCACCATTAGTGATACTTTTTTTCTTTTCAAATAATTCTGATGGACCACTTCTCTTATGTGTGGATTATATAGAACTAAATAAATTTTTAATAACGAATAAATGTATTTTATGAAGGAATAAATAATTTTTTTAAATATGAAATGGGTAAAGTGGTTCTAAAATATTGATCTTCAATTTCATTATCATCCATTGAGAATAAAATATTTTGACATTATGAATAATGAAATCCAGTGTTTGTATCAAAATTTTGTGTGGGTTATTTTCCCATTAAGTTTAACAAATGATCTTAATTTTTTTATATATCTAATGAATATGATATTTCATGAATACCATGACTCATTCATTGTGGTATTTGTGGAAGGAATCCAATTTTACTCCAAAATCTAGGAGGATCATGTTCATTATTTATGAAAAGTTATGGAAATCATGGAATATCACTAACATTATGAAATGAAATCGAAATGAAAATTTGTTATTAGAGAATCTAATTTCTTGGGACACATGGTCTCAGAAAATTGAATTTTAGTTAACCATAAGTGGTTGACTATTATTTAAAAAATAAGTGAAAATGCATAATTTTCCCATGATTCAGTGGTTCTTAGGCTTAGTGGGGTATTAGGGTGGGTGTGTGAGGATTACTCAAATATGGATTCCCTAATGATCACTCTCACTTGGATGGGGGTGAATTTCATTTGGGATTCAAAATGTTAGAGTTATTTTTTTGATTTGAATCTTATTTTGACTACTTCACTATTGTGGAATCATCCAATGGTTGGGAAGGGATATGTTTCCTTTTGTGATGCATCATCTTTAGGATTGAACTGAGATCATACAAAGGGTGATCATGTGGTATCCTATAGTTCTCAGAAATATAGGAAAAACAAGAATAAAAATAAATCCTATTATCATAAACATGTAACTATGATGAATGTTCTTATGATTTAGAAGCATTATCATTTCAAAGGAATGGAAATTTTTTATTCTAGCCACTAAATCGTGAGTTATTTATAATCTAGAATGACCTAGTACACCAACATAAGCATTGGGTAGAGTACCTATAATCTTAAACATAAAAATATTCTATACCACTAGAAAGGGGAGAGTTTCTATGTTAATTGGAGTAGGAATATTCTAACCCAGACCATGAATTAATCAGAAAATGTTTAATTTGATGTATCTCTTTGATCTGCTTCATTTGGAAGACCAAGAGGATGAGGGTAAGATTGTTACCATGAATATTCAATTAACCATCTCTCATATTGATATGATTCTTCAAGAGTAGTAGCGTGGTGTATAATTCTATTGTATAAGGGAGTCTCTTTATGGACTGGATACCATTTTTGAGCGTATATTTCTTCATAGGGTATCTAATTTTTTAGAACTTGTTGCTAGAATATTTTTCAATGATAAAGGTAGCAATGATGGATTTTCATAATTCATAATTGGTTGTTCCCATTGGAACCAAGAAAATTCTATGAATTGGAGTATTGATTTTGGTGGCTATGTCTAAGATAAGATATTTATGGTTTTTTCTAATTTTGATACCTATAAATATGTTATTTTTTTGAACAATAAACCTTCAGGATTGATTTAGTATCTTTTGGGACAGAAATGGATGTGGGATGAAATCTTGTTGGAATTAATGGTGGGGTTTCGATATACCCATAAAAAGAAGAATGTGATAAGGGTGGGGGTTAAATGGTTGACCAAATTAGACAACATTATACCCATTCTAGATAAAAACAATGTTGAGTATCTAGGGAGCCTCTGTATGAAATCTATTTTCCAGTTTCATGATGTTATTTATTATATAGTATCTAATTGGGATCCCATCGTTACATCTCATTTTTGGAATTCCCTCTTGTAGGTAATAGGATATCATGTTCAATTGACCAAGACTGCTCATTATTAAACGGATGGATAGATAGAAAAATGTAAATAAATTCTGGGGGACATGCTTAATTCTTGTGTTATTGAGTTTAGTGATCTTGGGACGACCATTTTGTACTAGTTATGTTTTTAAACAAAACTTGTTTCTAGTCTGCCACGAGAATGGCACTTTCTAAGGTAGTGTATGGTAGGATGTTTAGATAATCCTTTTTTGTTTTAGATATTACTGAGTCACCCTATGGTTCGACTGAGTTTGGTAAAAAAAAGATGATATGTAAGATTCATTTGATAGCTTAGAGAAGGGTGATGGAATAGATCCTAAATAAATCACATGATGATCGCCCTTGATGACAGTAAGAATTTCTTATTTGTGGATAAGTTTTCTTGAGATATTCACCTTTTTGGGTCAACAATGGATTGGGATGTAAGTAAAGCATGCACTGAGGATTTTGTGTCCTTTTGAAATTATTGATATTATATAGATGTTGTCTTACTGTCTGACACATACACCATAGTAGATATCGATATACCACATGTTTATTTTATTGAAAAACCAAAATAATCTCTTTAAACCTTATCAAGTTATGAATTGTAACGATCATGATATTGAACTCGTTTTATCTATGTCTGAGCATGTAGTTAGGAATTGTGATTCGGAGACAAATGTTAATTTTGGGAATGTGATACCTTTTCTCTATTAACTATTGTAGTGAGGTTATTTTTCACATGAGATGTGGAAGTGTGATGAATTGATGAGAGAGAAGTGGCCTCATCTCTTTGCTCTGAGATATTCTAGAAATGATTATTGGGGACAAAAATGAATATGGTGGACTGTTTTTAGCATCAGGTTTCCAATTCTAGGAACTTCTCCCTTCTTATTTTCTTTCCCCTTTATTCTGGGTATGATTTGGAGTCTGTTTTTGTTTTGATTAAAAAATAAAATTTTCTTCATTAGACTCACTATAGTGATGGGGTTATGGTGTGGTGTATGAGGAGGTACATCGTAGACCATTAGGCTGTGATGTATAAGGTATTGAGTGTGGAAAGAGAATAAAAATAGGAAATTGTATTTTCTATGGATCCCTAAGGGCTATTTGTTTGAGATATTATCAATTTCTATATTGTTAATTTAAAAAGACTGGGGGTATTCTTCTTCTGGTGGGTTGGCCCAATGGGTAGGGGGAGGATATTAGAGCGCAAGGGTCTGAGAGAAGGATTTATTTCTGTTATACTAATTTGGAAACACTTTTATCATAGATTTTCATCTATTCAGTGGATCTTTGTGGGAAGTGTTCATCTACCTATACTATTTTGGATAGGGTTAGGCCATATACATCTAGGTAGTGGTGTAAAAATTTATAAGGATCCTTCTGATTTAATTACCACTATTGCATAGTTATTTTATTTCAACATGGACTTTCATTAGATATAGAGGATCTAGGTGATCCATTATCCATTGATTTTGGTGGCTAATTGACCGGGGGTACGGCAGCACAGTCTGGGGTCACAACACTATGGGAATGGGTATTTTTACCATTTTTTTCATGGCCATAGAGGTAGTGGTGTATTTTTATTTTAAAAAATATATAATCTTATACCCTAGTTTATATCCTAATATATCACATGAGAACTTCGTTTAATGTTTTGTCTTCTAATGAATCCTAGAAGGCTTTTGGATTTCCACAACACCTTATGTTCTCTAATAGATGAATTGATGGTTGCATTTGATTCCTATCCAATATGAGATCTATGAATGACTTGGAATCTTATTTTTTTCTCCCCTTCTATGATATTGTTTTATTATCATGCTTCTGATGTACCAAATCTAAATTTTGATGGATAATTATTTTTGGTTTGATTTGTTTTCTTTATTCGCCTCTGTTTTCATTGGAGTTCCTATTGTGGGTGTTGGTTTAATTTATGGAATAAATGTAAGAGGTTTCATAAGGATTTAACCTAAAATATAAAACCCATGTTTCTGACTAATTTTATTTGATAATTTATGGGACTTAGAAACCCATATTTTACATTAATTTTTTTATGATTTAAGAGGGGATTAGAATTTTAAAAACCCCTAATTTTAGTGAATTTTTAATTGTTTGGTGGACATGAGAAAATGATTGCTTAATTTAAAATTATATTTTATAAAATGAATTAATGTGTATCTTGGAAAATTTAAATTAAACTAAAAAGATAATTTGAAAAGGAATGAATTGATGAAAACTAAGGATTTGGTTTTGAAATGAAAAGGCATGTTGAAAATTAAAATTACAAAATTTGATATCTAATTTATTTGAAATGAATGTTTGATCAATAGTTTGAATCATATTTGATCCTTTGTAATTAGTGGATTTTAAGGTAAAAAACTAGTATTCTAGAACCCGATCAATGGTTTGATTATGAAAACACTATCTACACCATGTTTGATTTGATTTCCACTAATGGTGCTTCTATTAGGTCGTTTATTTGAGTTTCCAAACATTCCTGAAGATGTGGTTGTAAATTAGAATTGTGATAACCCAATTGCTAGAAACGAACATACCACATGACTTTTGATAGTGTGATATTGTGTGTTTTAATTTGATGGTTATATTCCATTAATTATATAACTATTTTATTCATGAAAAATATTTTATAATATTGTTTTAATTTGTTTTATTTTAGACTGTTTAACGTATCTTTCTTATTTTTACCTGAAATAATGTTTTGTTGAAAATATTTAAATCAATTTGTATGCCTTTTTTATTTCAAATTTAATTTTCAAGTGTTTATTATTATATAATTATTATATAATATTTTTGGGTATCTTATTGGGATCATTTTCTCACACACTAAATATTTTGTTAGGTCGTTGTAGATTTTTTTATGGTTCACATGAAGGGAAAGATAATCTTGGAGGAGGTTGAAGTACATGAATCATGGGACCAAGAGTGATGAAGGTAACTAGTGGATATCTAATTATCTTGCTACATGAGTTTTCATGGAGAATTATCTTGATAGGTTTTGTGTCTTCAGATGATATAATATTTTGGTATTTCATTTCTTATTTGACTATGTTATTTTCCCATCAAAGAGTTTCAACAGATCGACATGTGTAATTTATTTTCTATTGTTTTGTGTAAAAGGACTTCCCCTCGGATTATTGCATGATTCTGGGTGAAAGTTATTAACCTATCAATATTAAGAACACCCTTAAATATATTTTAGGACTAACTCAATTATAATTACATAAGGTTATCTACGATGGTTCAAGATAATAATCTAAGTGATGAGTTAAATTTTTATCCCTTATTATAATTTATTTAAAACATTTGTTTTCGTATTTCAATTATAATGTTTCAGTATATGCCAATATTTTCATCATCACAAAATTTATTCTCAAATATTCAATTAATTTAATTAAGAATTTTTTATTTCATTATGTTATGTTTTCACGAACTTAAAATAGTTGTTTTCTTTATTATCCAATGTGATGAAATTTTTATATGATTCCATGCCTATATATTATACATAATGGTGATATTTTTTCTTGACTTTAGTAGTTTCATTATATTTATATTTACTTATATTTACACTAATATTACCTTTGAGATATTAGAGAACCCACATGAAGTGAATGACCCAGGGGGACTAAGAAGAACTCAATTAATAAATGGTTAATATTGAATTAATCATTATAAGAGGGATGGTATTGTAATCATTAATATAGAATATGATGATTTGTTTAGATGAACTTATTGTTAGTGTTATTCTACTACTAGTTTATTGATACAAATCTTACATGTTTTTTGGGTGGTTTTCAAGTATTTTTAATTGGTAACATGATCAGGGTAGAGTTTAAATATGTTTTTAGTAGAGTGGTGATGGAAAAGAATAAAATGAATGATGTTTTTATACTAATAAAAAAACTTACTGGTAATGGTGGTGATCATTTCACCGTGTGGTAGAGTAAATATCAAGATATAAGTGAATGTATCTTACATAATATAGAAATGGATTAAGTTAATCTTATATTAAAAAAGACTAATTTTACGTGATATTAATTCAAAAAAGAACTCTTTTGATTTCACGATGGTTATAATGACAGAGGATTGAGTAAATAACATGTAAGAATATTGTGCTATAGAGTTAATTTGAAAAGATAATGGAATTAATATTATATTGTAAGAACAATATAATAAATATATTAGTTTCACAACTTGGGTTATATAAATGTATTTTTAGGATTCAACTACACCATGATGATAAACCATGGAGATATTAATATTGTACTATTTTTTGAATCAGGTTTTCTTCTGTCGCAAATAAATTGGCCAAAATTCATGTTTTAGTATAGTGAAGTCAACCATGATGTAATAAAGGAACCACACTTCTACAAACTAGGTGAAAATTTATTTTTATTTGTATATACATGTGTCTTAACATGTAATGATAATAGTTCCAAACAATGATGGGTTTAACTAGGAAACATGAGTACAATGTTATATTAAGAAAAAAACAATGATTTCGTTTTGATATTGACCAGTAAATACATAAAGATAGTTTATGTTATTATCAGATACATCAATAAATATGGGAATCATTCATATATGTCCATCAATATATTAAGATCATTCCAATGTCAATATCTATTCAAAGTGTCTAATGATGGGAAATACATATTTTAAAAATAATTGGTTTTTTAGAAACCATTGAATCAAACCACACTTATTGGTCATATTTTATATCACAAATCTTAAAATTAGTAGCAGATAAATGATTCATAATTTCCATTTTCAACTTATAATATCATATCATTCTTGAATGGTTCTGTGTATTATTACCACATCTCTAGGTTTTCAATCATTTTATTAAATTTTTAACTGATGAGATCGATAGAATAAATTAATTTAATCATTAATAAGGTATTATGTATGTTTTATGTTAAGTTATTTCATATATATATAGGGGATAGTTTTATGTATTTTAAAATTTTGAAAGGAAGTTCATTATATCACTAGGAATGGTGAAATATTTCTAATCCTATAATGACCAATAATTTAAATGATTATAATAACTTCAAAGCCTATAGGAGATCCTGAAATGTTTTACATTAATCACTCATGGAGGAAGATTTTAAATGATTAATGTAATGATATTGAAAAATGAATCTTAAAAAAAACATTATATCAATCTTGGAGAACAGAAGGTGAAGGAGTCCGAGATAAAATCCTTATCATCTTGGTCATAATATATTTAAATGAGGCAAGATAAATTGTAATATTTTCTCCTTGGTTGAGGGAATAAAATTTTATGCATTATTTAGAGAAATGGTGAAATTCCCAAATATTAGACCACTAGAAATAAGAAGATGAAATTTTTCCTAGATAAATTAAATATGAAGATATCATATATTTATAATCAAGACATTGATGGTATAATAATTTATAATATCAACAATTTTTTGATCTCTTATGAGATGAGAATATAATAACCTTATGATGAAAAAAATATAAAAGGATTTTATATTCAATTATTTGATAGGATAAAATAATGTTTTGTTAAACAATATTCATTGGAAAGATATTGATTCAGAATATGAATCCATTGAATTTAAAGAATTTATCTTTCTTTTTCCAAAAGTCATGAAATGAGAAAATGTTAAATATAGAGCAAATATTCTATTAAAATTATTTAACTATTTTATGATTAATAACATTTTAATAAGATGAACAGATAAGGAAGATAAATATTAGAAGGATTATTAACAAAAAGTACCATTTGGGAAGAAGTAGTTGTCTAATGGACAAACTAAAGTTATATTCATTAAAGGAAAAAAGAAAATTGAATATAGAAAGGATGATTTTTTATAACATGATAGAATATATTTTGACATTAAATTTGAAATAGAAAAAGAAAAAATATCGGATTAGGGAAAAACATAAATTATTAATAAGTAAAAATAAAAAAAGAATCTTTGATAGGAGAAGAAAAATATGGGTAGAGAATAAGTAGTGATGATGTGATACTGAAAGAGTTTTAACTTAGAGTAGTCCTTATTGTGTGATTGAAAAAGATTAGTAGACTCAAAATATAAATAATCAATTTCATGTTAATAATGATTCATTATGAAAATAACCAAATTTGGAGAATAATAAATACCTTATATATATGGATATTATTTTCATATAAAAAAATAAGATATCTCAATGAAATTTTTGAAGAAAGGGACAAAATTAATTAGATTAAAAATGAAAATAAAATTTCCAAGAATTATGAGGAAAAATATCTTGATTGAAATATTTTTTTTATTTAAATCTACTTGAGAAAATATAAACCGATTGTGTTTTAAAAAAAATTAAAAAAACATTATAAATCTCTTATATAGTAGATAAATCATCTAGTTCTAATAAGAGGTTTAGTTACTTTCATATGGTTTAGAGAACCAGTATCTTAGAAACTGATGATTTCCTTTTTCTAATGGTGTAAGTTATGTCAATTAAAATAATAATATTATTATAACTCATTAAAATGAAGATACACTCACTTCCATGTTTGATAATGGGGCTAGAAATCCAAATGGAAATAGGTTTGGAAAGAAAATAATAACCTGGAAAATCCATAGAGAATGGTCAACGTAAAGAAGAAGGATCATAAGCATGAAAAGATTACAAAGTTATAGTGGTTATAAAATAAGAAGGAAACCCAATAATAATATTTCATAAATCTATGGTTAATTTTCTAAATCAAATCAATCAATACGGATCTAATAAAAGTGGTTTTATTTTTCAAATACAAAGAGATTATCTTGAGGTGAAAATGTCATTGGAGATTGCTACAAGGGGGAATAAACCATAATAATCATCAGAATTTATAATTATACCATAATTATATTATAATTTTATCTAAAAAGAGAATATATGACCTTATAGTTTGAAAATTTTGTTTTAATGATATATGAATATTTTAAAGAATCTGAGAATAATGACTCAACTATGAACGAAAAAAACTATTAGGATAATGTTGAAATTTTAGAACAATTTCAGTGAGAAAGGAAAATAAATAGTGAAAATGTAGGATAATTTTGTAAAAGTGAATCTCAAATTTTGGGTATTTATATTGATTATTATTTTACTCATGTCAAAATTATTGAAATGATATTAATATTACTTGAAATTTTTCCCGTAAAACAACATGGTTTTCGCAATCTAAATGATGTGAATGTTTCATAACGGAGAATCTGATAAACATGTTTACATTAAATGAACAAAGTGTTTATCCTTTATAATGATGGTTCTAAAATATTGAAACTAAATATGGAACTATATTGGCCCAATAAATAACCATTAACATGGTATTTAATGAAATAAATCAGAGTAATGGAAATTAAATTTTGGAGGGTAAATATGGATTCAAATATCTATTTTATGGTATATGATAAAATCTCACAAATTGTAATCGTGTATCGATGACCTAATTTTTATTGGAATAAATAAGGATCATGTGAGTAATTCTCATCCCTTGTTTGGGATTTTTTAGCCTTTTAATAATTTGGGAAATGATTATTTTCTTTGGTTTTCAATATAGTAATTTGGTAAAATACATCTCTCATGGGAAATGTATCATTGTGAGTTTCTTAAAATATATAGAATGGTGGGATTGAGAGAAACGTTCACTCCAATAACACATGGGACTATGTATTCCTTGGATTAAGAAAAAAGGATTGTAAATCAAATTTTGTTCTAGAGACTCATTACTACTCAAATCATTTCGAGGGAAATAAAACCATACATTATTTTTGTAGTCATGATTGGAGAAAAATTCCATTGTAACCTAAAAGAGATGCTTCTTGTGATATGAAAATAGTTCTTATAGTATATAAAAAATGGATCTTGATTGTGGCTTATGTTATAAAAATTTCATAATTGTAGATTTGATGCTATAATAATGTAGATCGAACAAAAGATATTTGAGACAGTGATTCAACTGCTAGAGGTTCTTTCAATATCTTATAATGATATTCCCCATGGAACTCCCATATGAATAATATTTTCACTTTTCTCTTTATATAATTTTAGTTTATTATGGGATCTCAATCCATAAATTAGATAATATGGATGAATTCATCACTAATAGACATGAGGGTCAATGTTTAATAGATGGTGGAAATTAATTGTGTCAATAACTGTATAATAAAATTATCATATAATCCAGTGATTTTTTTTGGTAAAATCATATTCCAATTAATAACCACTTCATCAATTAAAAAGAGGACTATGGAGAGATTTCATAGGAATATATTGAAACCAAATTGAATTTTATAAATATCTTTCAAATGATTTTTAAACAAATTAAACAATTTATAGTGTTTTGGGGAGTAAATCATTCCCTGAAAACCTATTATGTTTTTTTTATTTAACATCGTTAATTTATAGATAAATGGTGATACCACAATATGATATATTCCTAAAAATGTATACAGAATCTAGTTTCTATAAAATAAGATCACTATAGAGAATAGGGGTTGAGAAGTCATCCAAATTAAAGAGTGATTGAGGTGTTATAATCTGGATTTTGTAAAAGAGGAAAATAATATATTTTCATGTTTCCAAAAAATAAAATGGAGAATACTGAATAGACCATAAAGGGGTAAGAAAAATCAACTTATATTTTTTAATATAGGGGGAAACAATTTTAACCTCCATTAATAAATGGTAAATACGGAATTGATAATACATTGAGGGGTGATGATATCTCACAATCATATTTCTAGTATATGGTAGTTATTTCAATAATATTTATATTATAAGATTTTTATGACTTTTTTTTCAATTCAATTCAATCACATGTTTTGGATTTTACCATGTTGAAATCATTGATATGATTCTTTTTCTTGATTTGGATGATCATTGCATTTGAGTATAGATGTAAATGAATGAATGGAATAATTTTCTACAAAAAATTATAAAAATAAAACATTAATGGTGTTGGTATTTCCAAAACATAGTTGAGTTAATATCATATAATATTTAAATGAATATTAAATTCAAAAATAATATATTTACGTAATCTTCCACAGAAATGTGAATCTCTAAGCGGACCTGTGTAGACACACGTGAAGGGGTTATTTATTTGGGGTAAATATTTATTATACATAAATTATATTTTATAATATTCGACCAATTTCATCTTTGGAACTTTTATTTCAATTAAGATTTATGTATTGATATTATATTATTCACCCAATACACATAAAACATGTGATGAATATAAAACTGTAAATATGGAATTCATTACCCTTACAATTTTCCCATGACATGGAAAATATATTCAATGATATTATTGAGTTTTCATAGAAACATATATTTATAAAATAAACCATTTTGTCAAATTTTAATGGTTTTGGGTTATTTGTATTCTAAACCACATTCTTTCTTTCATATTTGAGAGAGAAAACTATATTACACAAGTGGCCAACATCTCCCAGGAGTTATTTATACTTTAATCAATTTAATTCCAACAACCCCTTAATCCTTAAAATAGTATATCACATGTTTATCCAAGATCTCACAATAAAAAAAATTATCCACTTCCCCAACTGAGAGATTCATTCACTACCTTCTAAATTTTAAAAATAAAACAATATACTTTAAGACTAAAAAATATTAAGCTTCCTATATCTTCCAAAAAATATCAATTTACAATCTTCTCATAACCCATTATTCTTGAACAAAAGGACACAATTCATAGCTAGAGACCGTGCAATAAAAAGAAAAAATTATCATAAAATTCTATTATAATAATTTTTTTTGATCTTAGCCACATTCTTCCTAAAAAAATAGTAAACACTCATAGTATATCTACTTCAATTATTCTTTTTCATTTAATTTATCTATTCCAAAAAATATCTTCACATACATAGATTCTACAAATAGATTACCTTTCTTAATTTTCAGTATCAACTACACATATTATGATCCTCAACTTATTATTATTCATTTTATTAATGGTTTATATCATCACAACATTCTTGAAAAGTATACCACTTCTAATTCCTTGATATAACCAGTTTTAAATAATTTATAAGTTACTTTACCTTCTTTGAGCGTAATTTTTTTATATTAGTTCTCTCAGATCTTCACTCTAGATAAAGAAAATCTTAATTATTATTTATTTTATTATATTTATTGATTTTCTCACTCTCTCATGTGTGTGAATTAAATTATTCATTCATTTTCAATGTCCAGTAATGGAATACATAGATAATTTTGATTTCCCAACATTAAGGTTTTTTTAAAACATAAAATCATTTTGTTATAATGATATTTTATACAACATTTTAAATATATTTCATGTGGTATAAATAAATAATATTAGGTTCCCAAAATAACATTATATTTTAATTTTCTATCTATGTTTTAGTAAAATAAAATATTTTTTTTATTCTCCATGTTAATCAGGTCTTCTTCTAAAAATATACCTTGGAAATATTTTTATTAAACACTCCTCAAATCTGTATGAAAATGAATTAATTGTACTCGTATCATTTAACTCTTATTATAGTATGATGGATTCCATGAGAAATAGTACAAACCACATTTTGAGTTTATGCAGAATAACTAGTAGCTTAACCAACATCTCAATATAATAAAAAATAACAACCAAATATGTTATGATTTTAAAATCCATGAAACATTGTTCGAATATCTAATAATTTAAATTTCCAAATTTTATCATATAGAAGTTTTTTTCTTAAGAGAGATAAATTTCCAACCATTCATCTCATTCAACATTTCTATCCATTTATTCTACTGAAAATATTGTATTTAAATTACTCGTTCTTCTAGGAAAAGACTGAATTTTTAAATCTCTAAAATCTATGTAACAACCCATACACTCACTCAAATTTTTTTTCAATATTCATATAAATATAAAAACATTATTTTTCTTTATAAACATGCACAACCACATAGATTATTTAACTTCATCTTAAATAATTACTCTTGATAACTCAATGTTGTTTTGAACATGAAAAAATGGATTTGGAATCATCGCAAGTATTTCCCTTCTTCAAATTTTAGTTATTGAATCTCAATTTTCAATTAGAAAAAAAATTAAATTTTTATTAAGGGCTAGACTCAAATGTAGATCAATATCACTTATACACAACACAAGGTGACTCATACATAGCTTCTAAATACCCAAACATGGTATCCAATGAATCATATGAATATTGTCATTTTAATTAATGAATCGTACATTGAATCGAATTCACTCACATACAGAGTGAGAAATAACTCTCAATGACCACTAAAATGACTCTTACACAGATAACTACCTTAATTATGAAATTTATGTAGAATTCATTTGATTAAAAAATTTCTACATTATTATATAAAATAAAAAATGTATTTAAATTAATTATTATCCACTTTAAATTATTATAACCCTTCTCTAATATCCTCAAAACCCCTTATAATAGCGTTAAATGTTGCCGTGAATTATTATTATAATTAAAAAACATTTACAATTATTAGATGATAGTTTTATTATATTATTACTGATGATAGATTATTTCAATAATCAAAATTACATATAAAATATTCCATAAAATCATCCATCATAATCCATTATGAAAGTTATTTTTTTAAATGACCTATGGACCATGAAATTTGAAATATACAAGGATATAATCTACCTTATTTCATCTAGTAGTATAAAAATTTTAAACAGGTTTTTTAGTATTTCGTTATTGATTTTGAATTTATTTTATCACAAATAGATCTATATTCACCTTCCACTCAAATTTTCCCCACATTTTTGTAAAATTTTTTGAACATTTCATCCAATGATGTAGCATATCATAAGCATTAAGATCATGTCAAAAACCTTATGAAGTGATATCTTCCAAATTGAATCTATATTTCTAGATATTCATGTATAAAAATTCTGTCATTACTCTTCCTTTACTAAATATGCATCATGGATAGAACTCACTATATTTTCCATCTGAGCATGTCTTTAATCATCATATTTTTGTATTTGGTGGATACTTACTATATCATTGAGGATATATGAAATATATTTTAATTTTCATTGATATCAAATACAACGAACAAAAAATAGGGCACATAAATCTCCCACATTGTGTTTTTTGTTTATATGTCGAACTGCTTCACCAAAGTGCATGTTAACATCACATCTATATTTATATAACATTATTGTAAATAAATGAAAATTATGGAGTGTTAATATTTACAATATTTATACAATAACTAATGATTCAAAAGTATACTTATCCATTTTTTTAATATCCATAATTTATTGGGAGGTATTTATCATCTCTAAATAAATCTCCAAAATCTATGATTCTTCTTATCCCCTTGTGACATTTCAGATTATCTATTTCCATATCATTCCATGAGTAAATGGTGATATCACCTCATTCTTGAAATGTATCATTAATTAATAAACTCTATGTTTATGATGTATAACCAAGTGTAGAAACACATGCTTATTGATTTAGACGAAAAATATATCCACACACTAAACACAATGTTATACCAATTATAAATTCATCTTATTTGGGGATCTTGAAATATATTTTGAATCATTTCATGATATTATAATGAAATTCACTTAAAAAATAAAAATTAATAACTGAAATTAATTTTTTAATATTTTCTCATAATGTCATTCCATTTGATGACCATTATCAATATAAATAAAAAATAGAATTAGGAAGTTAAAATTGTACCTAATTATTATATATATATTTATATATTCAAATAAAATAACATAATTTATAGAATGTTTACTTATTGTGATTGATCCCCCTCAAATGATACTACCTAATAATCACCATTATTTCATTTTTATTTCAAAAATAATCTTTCTACATCTTGGATACCTGTCATAGACTGATAACAATTTTGATAAAAAAATTATTGTGTAGTAAGAAGATAATAAAATACAAAATTATAATTGTAATGATTTATTTTATTCCTTAATGTGTTAATGTTAATTCAATAATTCATGATTCAGAGAGAAAAAATATTGGACTAACATTGAATTATTCATATATTTAGTGTGACATAAAGGACTAAAAATTTACTCCCAAACTCTTTCCCATGAATGTCTAAAATTTCTAAACCTCTTTTAAATTGTATCACTGTTAATTTTTTTAAATCTATTTACCTTTAGGGAGTATGGATGTAATTATTATTTAGTATTTATTCTTATCCATAATGAGTTTACTAACATTATAAATCAAGGAATATTCATGGGTTTGTAACTGCTGCATTTTCAAAGCCACATCAAACTGGAATGGCCATATTATTAGACACTATATTAAAGTATCATCATCCTTTCTGTGTATTTTTAATCAATTATTATAGAAATAATGTTCAATCAAGTAGTCATAGGTGATTTCAATTTTTTCTTGGAATTAATTTCATAGAGAAAATATCCAGGTCTCTATCATTATTGATCCTCCAACATACCTATTTATCACTTTTATTTTCACCATATTTGGAGAATTATCAACCCCTTGACATTAAATGTTAAGAACTAATATATTTTCTATCATTATAGTGAATAGAATATAATTTTATTTTAATATTTATATCATCATTATAGATATTATTTTCAATAATGAAATTGTATAAGATGTGTCTTTTTCTTCCATATTAGAATTTAATTTCACTATAATGTATGACACCGTTTTCATCATTCAAAACTGACTTTTTTAGTGTAGTTGTTTCAGAACCGATCATGTGATTCAATCCCAATGTAGTGTTTGAAATTTTCTTTAGTTTCATTCTATTCTATTATGTACTTTTTTATTTATCAGTATAGTTTTTGAACTGGATTGGAACAGAACTACTGTTATTATAGTAGTGACCACCAATGTTTTAGTACTCACATAAATAATCACTGTATTCAAATCTATTCATTGTAGATAGGTTTTTATGTGAACTCAATGTTTTTCTATTATTTTCCCCTATATTGTTTTTAATTTATATTAAATTTAATATTACATTAATATATTTTTAACCTTGTTATTCATATTATT
The DNA here is from genome assembly GCA_963277665.1 of Viscum album. Taxonomy (NCBI): domain Eukaryota; kingdom Viridiplantae; phylum Streptophyta; class Magnoliopsida; order Santalales; family Viscaceae; genus Viscum; species Viscum album. The sequence goes on along the minus strand of OY728165.1, from coordinate 1,332,435,155 downwards.
TTAAAGTGTATTAGAAGATCCCCCTAAATTAACAGGGACAATAATGGATATTGATTCATATATATGAGGCTCATCCATTTAAATCATGTAAATGATATATTTTTGGAAAAACAACTTGGAATTCAAAATTAATCCAATCATAGGGAACTAATTATTTGATAGAAATTTCATTTCTTAGTGAACTGATGAAGACACACTTGAGTGGGGGGTGAATCCAGGGTGGTCAATTTTCTCCAAATAATAGTTCCTTTATAAAATCCGTGACCTCATTGGTAATAGTTCATGTATAATTCAACAGGACATAAGTCGACCTATTGTTTTATTTACCAAGAATACATATAACAAACAATTCATATAAATTATTATATATGAGACATAATATTTCGACATGGTTGGGCCCTAATATGGGAAACCTTCTACTTTAAATTTTTTTTGATGTCTGAGTGACATGTTTTTATTTTAAAGACATTTTTTTCTAATTTAAAAATGATTTTAGAATTTGAAATCCTTACCCAAGGTAACCATATCACAGAGGCGGTAGATCATTATATTATAAAAGGGATATAATAACTCCCTAAATTCTATTTACTATTATTAAACTGGTTTTGGAAACTCCTTCTTTCTTCCTGATATATCTCATATGTATTTTATGGCCTTACAATATCCAAAACATCTAATACACTTCCTTAAATTTGGGAATATTCAGAAACCTTGTAAAATTCATGAAAAAAACATGAAACTCATCCTATGAAAAGTACATAGCTTCTCAGACCTCCCATAAAAATTCATTATTAGACAATCATAACTCATCCTTCAAGAACACTACACAAATACCATTACATGGTAAGTATATAATGAATAAGATGTCTTTACAGAATAATTCATCTAATTAAAAAAAACTCGAGCTTATTTCTTCTCACTAAAAGTAATTTTTCATAGTTATATCCCTTCTCTTATACCTCTTCCGAAACTGTATCTAATTAATATAGCATGTAATAAAACATTGCTACAATACATAGAATGTTTTTATTATTGGTTCATTATTTGATAAACTTGCTCTCCTCTTATTACTCTTTTATTACTAGGTGGCTTTATCATCATCATCGTTATTTAATTTCTATATTCAATAAATGGAAGGATCCAAATTAAAGGGTCACGATGGCCTAAAATAATGATGTTTGAGGGAATCCCATAAACAAAAGTCCATTCATTCATAGGGAATGAAATCAAAACTGGAAAAGGAATGTGATAGGAACATCTTAGGAGTCCTTAAATGTAAATAAATTTGTGACTGTATTTACCTAATGATAGGTAAAAGAAAATCAATGTGACTATTAATATAATTTCAAGACAACCGGTTGAGGTTGGCAATAAGAACACGTGGTGGAGGTGAATACACATAGGGAATCAAAGTCATATTTGGATTCAGTTTCAACCTATGAATGATCTATTTTATTTTTAATACAAAGGATGAGTCCTATTAGAAATGGCCATGACTCCACTAGAAGTGATTCCCCACTCCAATAGAATATTGTGAAAACAACAATAACATCTCCCCTAGTATCAGAATCCACACCACCCCCTCATATTATATATGTGCTACATGATCCTTTAATGTTAATCTTGAATCCCGGACATTGAAAAAGTTCTGAAAAATATCTATTCTTTTTCTTCCTAGAGTGAGCACTAGTCCACCAAGTTTACATAGTTTCTTTATATTCATGAAGAATGTTTTTTGAATCCCATTAGTCTTCTAATTATTCATTCTATTAGAAGCTACATATGATTATTTTAATTTTTCATTCGGTCTGAATTCTATAGAATTCTTAAAAGGATTAATTTTATTATCCATTTATTTTCAATGTCTATTAATTGAATACATAGACACTTTTGAGTTAATTTCTAAAAAGAAATACAATATTACAAACAATAATTTTTGGGATATTTTCTTCAAGCTTCTCAAATGATTCAACAAGGACCAATTCTAATCATTTTTTTTAAAAATACATTTTTTTGTCTTCCCATAATTTTTTTGTATCCATATAAAATATTTATTTATTACAAAATTGGCTCAGCTCATTTTCTTAGAATATAAAACTAAAAATATGAAATTAAAATACTCTTTTTTCCTGCATGAAAATCACATGGCTTATATTGTGACAGATTCTTTGAAAACAAATATAGACCATATTTTCATTCTATACACACTATCTAGAAGCTCATCTAAATTCGTAGATTAATTTGTAAGAATAAAAAATACATTGTGATAATTATACCTAGGAGGAATAGTTACAATATTTATAGATATTAATTTCTATAGTTGTTTATGTAGATGTTTGTCTTTTAGGGATAATTAAATTAATATACATTAATATACCAAGCCATAACCATCCCTATTATATCCAATGATAAATTTATAAACATAAAAATACGCCCTTGATATTGAGAATTGTGAACAAATTTCTGTCATCCAAAACTCCCATCATAAAAAGGACCAATAGGATAACTAATATTCTTTAGGACCTTTTGGTTTAGAGTTTTAGAGAATTGGGAAAAACACCTTTGTCAACAATACCCAAATCATCCAATTATAGTTTATTCCACTTAACCCATATTTAATTATATCACATTATGTCTTCATCATCATCATCTATATTAAATCCCTTCTATCCAAAATTCATTCAGCCTCATTCATTATAACACGGGGAAGAGGATAATATAAGAAGTGTGACTGTAAATGACCTGTAAGGGTAAAAATAAGAATTAATAATTTAATTGCACCAAATATTATATAAATTACATAAGATCTTGATTAAATAGTTAAATTACATGAGATAATCATTAAATGACACATACCCATCAATACGTGGTTCATTAAATATGAAAACATACAAAATAAAAATTTTCTTTAGAATTAATAATCATGATCCATGTGATATCAATATTGATGATAAGAAACAATATAAACCCAATTACAATCATAAAAAAAATGTTGGTATCATGCAACACTTTTCATCATATTCTTTTGATAATCTAATATAAGAGAAACCTTAATCCCAGTTAATTCCATTGAAGAAACCCTCAGGTATCTCCATTCTTCGTGCCTCCCAAGAAAAGGTATAACGCCTTATGCATTGCCACACTATATGGGTGTACCCATTATTTAATATATAACGGAACGAATCAATTCTATCTAGGAAGACCCATCATATAGGATGTAATGGGATCACCCTACGCTATCTTGGCCACCACATCATCGAAGCTGTAATGGGCTCACCTGATTCTATTTGGTCCTTCTGATCTTATATATTGTAATAGAATCACCTGTCGCTATCTGGTCGACCCAATCATATATGTGATGTCCAATAACCATTACATTATAAATGTAAAAAAAATATTTCATTTCATTATAATAAATTATAAAATAATCCACATTTCTCTGTGACATTATTAACCCATGTAAAATAAATGTGATTCATGTCAATCTTTTTTAAATGTGATATACTCGTAGAAAAGAAATAGGTTCCATAATGATCAATTTAAATGATGTTTAACCTATGGAAAAGAAATTATTTCCATAAAAATGACATTGAAATAATATTAATATATCCATATATGGAATATAGAGGCTATCAGTACAAAATACCACCATTGAAACATAAGTACCAACAATGTTTTTCTTATTTGATGAATCTAAATACAATTAAAATATCATTAAAACAATCTTGAGGAAAATGTCCTTATCATTTGGAAAATAATTTTTTAAAATTAGTTTTGAAAATCCTTTTAATTGTAACCCAATTTTATAGAATATTAATTTTTATAATATTAATAAAAAAATTCTTACAAAATAATATTTTAAAATTTGAAATTAAACTTCCATGATATTATATTCATATCATGGGGTAATTTTTGACATTCCTAGAAGAACATTTATTTTTCATAATAGAAATATTAGAGAAGTTCCCTATTAAAGAAGTGACAAAAATATTATTTTAGAAATATTTAGAAAAAAATGGTTAAAATAATATTTAACAAATAATTTAGAAACGATTAATATTTTTTAAATATTTCTAGAAAATGTGGTGTTGAGTGAAAATTCAATTCTTTCTAAAGATAGAAATGATGTTGAATATTCCCAAAAAAAAATTCAAACATTTTTTGTACCCAAGAGAGGAAAATTTTATAGTTAATTGGGAATATTAAGGATAAAAAGAGGATAATATAATTCCTAATAATTATATGATTTCAACAATATATTTTGAATCATACAAAATGATGATAAATAATGATATTGTAATAAAATACTTTGACCGCTATATTAATATTTATTTTTAATCCCCATGAATGAATAACATTAAAAGAAACAAATAATATGATGAAATTATGTATATTAATGATATAACATTTCACAGGGTTTTATATACCCCCCATAAATGAATATATGTTTATAACCTGACATGAATATATAATAAGGGAAATTGATAAAAGAATCTATTACTGCATTGGTAACATTGAAATTGTAAACCCCATGAAAGAGAGATACTCAAATAGATATTTAAATCACAATAAATTAAAACTTAATATTCATAAAAAACATTCATGGTAATTATATACTCCCCACAAAAATAGAAAATATGAATATGGAATATATCTCAGAGAAATAGAAGCAAGGATATAAAATCCTTAACTATAGTCTAACTCATCATGTGTGTGTATAAATTACTGAGTAATAAACTTATGTATGTTATTTAATTAATTTTGGACCTTTTAAAGTTTATAATTATTTTCATTGTACTTATATTCATAATTTATACAATTACAAAATCGATTATGTTTTCATTGGATGTCTTGACAATATTAGGCTTATGTGTCAAAAACGACATAAATAGGCTAACTATGGTCAAAGAGGTCATTTAAAAAATAAAAAGTATACTAATAATGAAAAAATTATCAAATTTATACATAAATTAGAATTTTAAAATCAATAATGAAATATGGTTATGAAAAATGATCTAACATTATGATAATGGAGATGGTAGGAAATACATAATCATTAATAATTCTTCTGAAGAACAAAAGTTCATTATTGATGAATGGAGGTTTTATTTTTTGTCATCATATCATAAAATAAATATATGTGGAATAATTATATGATGAGGAGAGTATTCATGAAGTTGTTATTCCTAGAGAATTATTATGGATGAAGTGGTTATTCAGGGATAATTGGTATGGATCCATCTTATATCATTGGTTGTTATTCATGGACAATTCATCTAAATATTGAATTGTATTTCATTCATGAAAATAAATCTTTATATAAAATTTGGTTACTTTTTGACGTGATCTTAAATTATTGACACATGTCCTAAGGATCTTGCACATTTTTCCAAAAAATTTATGCCCGTGAAAAATTAATATATATATATGCGGATAAGAAGTGGAGCCCATAGAAAAATATAAGATCATATATTATTTTCCATGAATATATGTTGAGAAGACAAGAATTGGTGGTAAGATATTATTTATGGATATATTTTTAAATTCATTTGATACTTACTTTATTCAAAGTAAATTTTAATGGAGGAATACTTAAAAAATAGTGGCCAACCTTTGATCCTTCCTTGTAATAATTGACCATAACCTTATGTAGGACCCCAATGGTTTGACCAAGGCTAAAGGAAAATTATTTAGAAATTATATTAGGTGGAATGGGTGGTCACATAATTGAGACCACATAGGTCAATGTATAAGTCCCAATGAGTGTGTGGAGTAGAGGTGGTGCCACCATCCAGGGTGACATAGAGACATGACTGTATGGGGTTGTATAAAAGTGGGAAAATATATTTTTACACTAAATGGAGTGGATTGCTTATTATATGGTGACATTAATGAAAACTGAGATCGATGTTAGAGAAATTTTTTTCTGTATTTTTCAACCATCATTTAAAAACATTGTAATAATTCCATTCATCCATGTTGAAATTCATTAGAAATTAATGATGTAAAATATTAATGGGAGATCATCTCCTTAAATTACTTATATGAGACATCAGTGTATGAAAAATTCATTTTTCAGGGTCTACTAACCATGCACCTGATTACGAAATTATATTCCATTAAAGTTCATCCATTTTACATCACATGTTTTTAGAAAAATGGTTAATGAAATTAATGTAAAAAACATAAAAAATCATTTTTCATTGAAACATTACAGGATGATTTCATTATGAGGAAAAATGTCTAAACTAAAATAATACTTTAGGGGAGATTAATGTGGTATGTATATTAAGAGTGATTCAAGATATTTATGCTTTTTGGTGGATAAATAATATTGCGATCAACAAAAATTAAAATTCATTGTTCATTGTTCATTCGGAGTATCCATCAAATTCAGGGTGATGGATGTTTTTTATAATGATTTACTATGAAGATATGTTTTTTTGATGAAATCCATGTGGTTGAACCATTTAGTATAAATATGGTTCCTTTCATATAGTGGTGCAAAGATGATGATTTATTTATAGAAAATATTTCTTTTTGGGTGAAGCTATTAAGAGAGAAAAATTAATTCTTGTAAGTCATATTAAAAATTAATGCATCCATTTTATTTAAAGATGCTATGCGGATAATAAGTGTTTTACAGAAATAGGTCTGTGTATGAGTTGTTTCCAAGAAGATATGAAGAGATAAACAGCTTTATATAGGTACACATGTTTGTAGTATTATCGTATAATAAATATATCACTAAGCAATGATATTGGCCCTATCAATATTCAATTAATTACTAGATGGAATGTTGAGATAGTGAGGTAAAAATATTTAGTAATTAGATAGATAATTTTAAGGGAGATTTAATAAAAAATAATTTGTCAATCACAGTCATGTGATTAGTTTATGAAGAAAAATAAATCTTGTGCTATTAATATGGGTTAATAAATATATGTGAATACATCAGATCACGAACCAATATATTATTGTGAAAAATATGGGAAGAATACTAATTATATTATGTAATAATTATTTTTTTCACATAATGATAACTTCATAATATATGAGTTTCATATATTTGATAATAATGTTAACCAAAATATCAGAAGAATTTTTATCTGAGTTGAAAGTGTGTGATGATTCATGAATATTTACTGAGTTGACATTGTGAATGATCCTACATGAATATAATTATTCTTGAAGAATTTTTGTGCAGTACATGAACATAAATAGTGAGTTAGTTACTTCATCATCAAAATAAGTAACTAACCCATGCATTTTTTCCAATGAGTAAACTAATAAAATCTAGGTGATAATAGATTTTTGAGAAACACTATCGAGCATTGTAATGGTACTTGAAAAATAACATAGCAGAGTGTTTTATGATGAGATCACAGAGGGTGATAAATTTATCATTTTATAGAGTGTCCATAATTGAGGAAAGGAATAAGTTTCTTATTGTTATTTAGGGATGATGTATCTTGTGTGATTCAGGAGAAAAAGTCTCTAGCACGGATTTTGGAGTAGGCCTGTGCAGATTCTGGTTTCACTCTAGGATGTAGTATAAAGAATCTTATGTGTGGATTTAGGAGAGATAAAATGTCTCTATATATCAAAAATATTATTTTATTATAATATTATATTATATAATATGTATTGGGGACAATAACCAACATGACAAGAAGTCGATATTTATACCAAACTTTAAATGTACTTGTGTCTTTGCCTCCATAATTATGCGCATGGTGAATATAAATTAAGTAAACATGATGTTAATTACCAACCTTAATGTTGAGAATTATCATGGCTATAAAATAGGGTTACTCTATATCTCTAATCACTTTGGGTAGAAGTGAGAGATACAGTTACAATGGGATATCTATCATTCATTAGGAATTATCCTTTGACTTTTAAAGATAATAGGAACTAGGAGATAGATGTAAGGGTTCAAAATTCAATAATGATGGACTTATCAGATAAGGTATACACTAATGTGTTGGGTCTAAAATCCATTTAAGTAAATATTGGATAAACTGGGAAGCAATTATGAAGGGAGCCTTAATGTTAATGAAGAATAGATGAAAATATGGAGAATCAGGTTTCAATATATTAAAATGGGTGATGAATAATTTTTTCATGAACACATTACAATTGTAAATTTTATTTTGAGTAGCATTAGATGTTTTTTAGAAGAATGATGATTTAAACATTTATACGATTTTTATGAGAAACATTCTCAGTATATTTGTTTCAAATGTTTCTTCATTAGAAGACCATGAAGATCTATCACTGGAGGAACTCCATATCATTCCCAGAACTTATGAAATGTAAAAAATTATATATTTTATGAAAAAATAACAATAATAAATTTATTTTAAATCCATTATAATAGGTAAATCATTATTTTATAAGAAATTAGATACTATTGTTCTGATGATGAAGATGTTGAAGATGGCTATAATCAAATGTAGGACTTGTTTAGAAAGATGTATAATAGATACAAAATAGAAAAAGGTAATAACCCACTTTCGATCATGGGCTTTAATGGGATTGGACATTTTTCATATGATTTTACAAAATATAAATTAAAATTTCACCAATTTATGATGAAGATGAATAGATCAGTGAAATTCCTAATAAGTATTAAAAAGTTTGTCTTGAGAAAAAAAAGCAGTAGTTAATGAGAAATAGATAGAATCTGATGACTAATTAAATTATAGAGTCATTGTAATCATGAAAAGGAAAATATAATGAATTTCCTTTTAGAAATAATATTTTTAAGGAGTAACTAGAACAACTAAATACACATTCAATGTTTCATAAGGTGAAAAGAGCAAAATACTATACTAGTGTTGAAGTATTATCTTAAAGGTACTCTTGATAATAATATGTAGATAAAATAGGGAAAAATTAAACTATTAAAAGAAAATTAAAAACATTTCAAAAAGGAAAAAAACATAATAATTGGATAAAGGTATTTGTGAAGAGAGTAGATGATCTAGAATGGAAATAAAAATACGTTATTGAAAATTCACCAAGAAGAAAATAATTTAATAATGATGTTATTGATTTCATATAATAGTACAATTTTTTTGAATATTTCTAAACCTTAAATACTATTGAGTGATCTTGAAGAGAAAATACATGTGACGGAGGTATAAATTTTTCAAACACAATCTTTCTGTCTTTTAGTTCAATGTGATTTAAATAAGATGAGGGAGGACTTCACCAATGTTTTTGATCTTAATGGTGAATATTTTAAATATTTTTATAATAAGGGTCCATATAAAAGTGTTTATTTTTTAACTAACTTATATATATATATATATATCATTTATGATAATGTAGGCCTATTATAAAATTCTAAATCTGGTTGGTTGAATAGAACCAATGAGAAAATATCTTCTACAATGTATGACTAGACAAATCCAGTCAAAATGTTTCCTCCTATTCCATAACACCTATAATTTGTGAAGAGAAAACAAAATGAATTATTAGGGAAAGATCATTGATAGTATAGAAGTTCTTGGTTTATAGGATAATTATAGTTTTGTTGAGTGTTTGTTCATAATGATAATTCTTGTTAATACAAAATTTCACTACCAAGAATGAAGAATGAACCATGGGGGAGAAATGATGAACAAATGAGATCAAATTTTCATAGAGAGAATAATGTGACCAATAAATCATACCAAATATGAACATAGAAAAAATGTGAATGACATAAGGGATTTTGTGGAAGATTTTTTAAATAAGGATACAAAATAGATAAATACATAATTATCATGGGAATTAAATATTCCTACAAAGTAAATATTAAGAGAATGAAATTTGAGAAGGAAGAAACAATCAGTAGTGTCTTATGCGGGAACTCAAACAATCAGGTAAGATCAATAAAGAGTGTTTAGTTGTCTAGACTAAACAACATTCCAAGGATAAAAAATAGAGAAAGAATAGAAAATTACTAATGGAAAACGAAAAAAAGTTGTGATATTTGAAGATATTTGAGTTGATAACATTTCATCTACATATGATGAATTTGAAATCATTATGTGTAATATGTGTAAATAAATTGGCATGATATAAAAATTTATATGAATTGTTTCCATATGTAAAATAAAATAACGATGATGAGGTTTCATGTAAAAACCTATGAATTCGGTTTTGATAAGAATGTGTATCCACATCATAATTTTCAACTATTGTGGAAAGATAAATATCTCCGTTATGGATTCCAAAAGAAATAATAAGTCGAGATTGAGAGGAATATATTATTAGGAATTTTATTTCTAAGAAATATAGAGGTCCCTCCTTATTCTCTCATATTGTTTTTCTTTTTTAACTAATAATGTACGAAATTAAAGGATAATATTGTGCTATCACTTCTAAAAAAATGATGGGATTTTACTTCATGGAGTCTTATTACATCCATAAAATGGAAGAGAAGTTTGAAGAACTTGAGGGTGGACATTTATGGGATGAATTTTCTAAATTTTCAACACATAGGGAATTTGAAACTTCTATACTTTTTTATAAAATTGGATGTTATGGTATGATAATCACACTTTAATCTATTGTTCATAATTTAATTAATCATATAAATTAAGGGTGAGACCATGATTGATGTCATGATAAGACAAACATAGAGATATATTATTCACAGTTGAATATTCTTATGTGTTTGTCGACAATTATGCACGATATATTATTTCATTGTGGAATTTTAGTTGTTCAAATCCCATTAATGAGAGTTGAGAATTTATGATCATGCTTTCACTTGCATAATATTTTATGGATTTCTTAGTAATACTTTGTTATATATCTCTTGTTTTCTACAATATGTTATCCCACATAGAGTTATAGTTCATTAACTAAGGGCTCATTTCAAATAGAATCATGTGAGATCATTCCACTCATTGAAATGATTTTGAAATTTTCATAGATGGGGGAGAACATGTTTTTGAGAATAATGATGAGTTGAGATGTCCCCATTTTTTCATTTCTTTTGTTGTCTGTAAAGGGGAGAAAAAATTACTTTATAAAGATGATAAGTATCATCAAAAAATGAAACTGGGGGATATTAAAGATCACATGTTCCAAATTGATGAATGAATTTTGACTTTATTGTCAGTATATCATAATTAAAATATATATGGGATACATATATGAGATGCTAAAGAGTTATGAAGTTTAAATTCATAGTGAATTTTTAGGGATAATGTGGAGATTCCAATATAATTTTAATGGATACAACTTATAGCACTATATGTCACACCTTCACAATTCTTCATTATATAGAATTTGATATCATGCTTGGCAAATTCATCTGAGTATATATTATGAAGTTTTTTGAAGTGAGCATAAATGATTAAAAAAATTTCTATCGGAATTTCAAATTTTTGAAATGAAGCGCAGGACAAGAAAAAATTATTTGATTCCTGAGGATGAGAGGAGAATCCCATGAAAAAATATTAGTTCATATATTATTTTTCTTGAATATTTTTTGATAAGAGAAGAAGATGTGGTTGTATATTATTTTATGATGAATTTTTAATAAAATTTGATAGCTAGTTTATTATATGTAAATTATAATGGTGAATTGCATAAAAAATAGTGTCTAGCTGAGTGGATGGCCTTAGATAGTTCAACCAAATCCATATGTTTGACCCAAAAGGGTTGAACATCGCTAAGGGAACCATCCTGGGATAAGAATATTGGAAACATGGGTGGGTGTAAGAGTTATCATTCAAAGGTCCATGCATAAATACTAGAGAGTGGAGGGAGAAGAGTGGGGATCCACCATGTGGGGTGGCGTGGAGGCATGAAAATACATGACAGTACCAGATGAGGACAATATTTCTGGATCCCCATGGTAGAAAATTTCTTTTTTATACCATGTACATGAAAGATACAGAGTTCAATGTCGGATAGAAGTTCACTAGTACTGATCGTATGTCACATAAAAACATGTAAATAATTTGGTCCATCTAATTTGATCTACAATTAAAATTCAGGCCCTATCATTTCATGGGAGTTAATCTCCATCTTCCATGTGTACGAGTCCTCCACATGTTAACAGATCATGATCAAGAGTCAAATAACTGAGTACCCAAAAACAAAATCAGATTCCATCCATGTCCATCCAAGTGGTTTTGGGTGTCTAATAAAATAACTAAGGATGATTCATTACAAATCATAAAAAAATCATTGTGGTGATGCCTTGTAGGAAGAGTGATTCACAATGAGTAACATGTAAATATAAAAACAAACATAAACCCATGATTTGGTAGTCTCTCATGTCCAATACAGGTAGGTTATGTGACCTCAAGTGAACCTCTACATATGTCAAAGGCCTCTGACTAGTAGCATGGGTGTGATATGTGTAGTAGAGAGACTATACTCCCGGTTGACTGAATTACAACACATCGAAAATAAGGAATATAAATAAATATTATAGTGCAGAAATAATAGAAACAATTCATAACATTAGAAAATGAAAAAGTAAAATCCAATTGAATTACCCAATAAATAATATAGTAATAATTTAATATCATGAAAGAATGTAATTAAATTTCATAAAAGATTTAACAAATATAGAATACTAACTGAAGAAAAAAAAATTTCTTGAACCAAATTTTGGATCCATCTCAAAACTCCATCCCATCCTGTAAGAAATAAACAACAACAAGGTCATTTTCCATTGTCCAGTCCTACATCATTGTAATCTTCTAAGGCACCATACAGAAGCCTGAATATAGTGCGAGTATAAATCAATTTTTCGACACCAGTCTGTCAAAAAAATGGGTCTAACAATAAGTTCATTAAATATTAAAATAAATTAGTGTATTAATGATATAATTAAAAAATTAAATTTACACCACATTAACCTAAGTCAACACCATGCTAGATTATATCTGATCATATCTCATAACCATGAAAACCGGAACCATTTAACCATGGTAAGAAAAACCTTCCTAAACACCATGCCACAATGTATCTGATCATGTATCATAACCATGAAAAACATAACCATTTAACAATGGTGAAAATAACATGAATCAGGCTCAAAAACCACTATATGAGAACTTCATAAATCGATTAATATCGATCATGGTATATAATCATTTCAGCATTTTTCATGGCCAATATTGGTATATAAGTATTTCAGGATGCCTTAGGGATATGCTCAGATAGTATGTAATTTTTTCAGTGTGAATCAGGTCCATGCACAGTATCAAATCAAATCAGCACATGTCACTGGGCATAGATCTCTATATAAACATTCCATCATTTCTGAGGGCATAACCTACTATATAATAATTTCATCAATAAATCTAGGATATCTCCTCATATATATAATCATTACAACGTAAAAAATATAACACATGTCATAGAAACAAGGATACCACAATATCACATTCCCAGTATCAATGGTTAAGTATGAAAATTAATATTAATTTTTCAATAATACATTTCACATTTTATTAGTTGTACAAATATAACATGTGAGTTCCATCAATAAGATGGGTAAGCGAAGTATAATCTTTATAAATAAAAAACCAAATTTCAATTCAATAAACACACACATAAATCACATTATCCAAAATTTCTAATATAGAGTTCATTCTCCAGAATGGTAGCCAACAACTACGAAAATAACATAATGGATCCAAATGGAATCCAAGGAATAATAAAATTCATTATTTAATTTATTTAATCATATGATATGTTGGTGAAATTACAATGTTGAAAACAAAATCTAATTAAATAGACAAGATGGTTAACATTTAGACCTCATACCATTAACTAACAATCGACGTATGCATCCAATAGGATTTTGAAACATGTAAAAATTAAAATATGATTTCAAGAATCATCCTATAACAAAATAGATCAAGGTAAAAACAAAAAATGATCACGGTCAAAATATTACACCTTAACGGTTGAAGATAAAAGGGAGTGAAGGGAAAATTGAAGAAAAATACACTTACCATGGATAAAATATTTGATCAGAATGTCTTGAATTAAGAAAGGTTCTCCAAAATTAATTGGAATATTCCTGAGGGTCGATGGGAGAAAGTTTCAAGTGGGATGAGGGAGAAATCAACAACACATCACCCTTTAAAATTATGATTAGGTAATTATATAGTGTGTTATTCAGTTCCACATTGTGTATTTCTTTTTAAAATGGTACACAAAAAATTTGTCACCTTAAGAGATTTTTAACACTAACCAAATATTACCCAGTGTGTAATGTCTTCACGATATGTTTTATTTTCACATCACAAACTAGTCTCATAACATATTCAGGAAAATAGATGCGAATCTTCTGAATTCATTACATGACATGTAATTTCTCTATTGATAGCGTTGAGACTGTTTCTTTTAGATAGAACCCAAACCACTTCTAAAGTCATTTCAATAATGGATTAAACTCATATAACCATTTAAGTCATTTTTACTCAGACTCCATTAATTCTAAGAGAAACACCGAACTACTTCCCATGTGGATCCTATTTGGGTTTCTCAATTTTCCATGAAACGAAATTGTACATTAATTTAATAAATGGATATAAAAGATAAATCAAAACCACAATGGTTTAATAAAGATTCAATAATCATTATAAATATGTTTAATGAAAAACGTAGAGAGATATGTACCGAGAAATATATGGGATCTTACAAGATCCCCACCAAAAATCTACTCCTCAACAAGGCTCTCTAATATTCACTATAGGGTCACAGAGAAAAATTCATTCCACCATTCTAAAAAATCAGACTCCCCCTCCTAGGTATCCTCTAAAACATTCACATTTATCCCATAACCTCAAACCAAAGAAATTTCCCTACCCGAGAGATACTTCTCACTATTGTCCACAATCTGTATCAGATTCTCCTTAAACAACACATCAACTAAGATTGATATCGTCTACAACTATCATGTGTGAAGGTTCTGAATAATATATACAATTCTCTGACACTTGGAACACATCATGCATGTAATTTTTGCACCAATTAATGGATAAAAAATATTATACCGAACCTACCTAGTTCCCTATATCAAACGGCCCAACAATCCAAGGAGTTAGCCTCCCCAATTTTTTGATATAACATTTCCCCAATCTAGGAGACACCCAACAGATAAAATGATGACCGAAATAGAAATCATGATTTCATTTCTAATGGTCACCATATGATACATTCCATCTCTTTCTGACCACCAACAAATATCTGATAAACTGAGCTTGCATAGAAATATCATTCATGATACTAGGCCCCACAAGTGCTGAGTCACATATCTCTAACCAGAAAAGAGGTGAATGTTAGGGCCTACCATAAAAATCCTTGAAATGTGCTATATGGATTTATTAATTCATGTTATTTTCATACGAAAACATGTGGAGTGTTATATGATTTTCACAGAAACCACCAAAGTCCATAATACAGACATGCAACATATCCTCTAGAACCTAAATAGGCGACTTAGAATAACCCTCAGTATGAGAATGATAGGCCTTACACAAAAGAAAATGTCATCATAGATCCTTATAAAGAACATTCTATAAATGTGATTACCATCAAGGATATCATTTTAAAATGAAATGTTTCAAACCACTATGAAACTGAACTACCTCATGATCATACATACTGCCTAAATCATCAACATTGAAGGTCCCCCTAATAGACAAGAAGTGAGATTCCATCATCAGTAAATCTATAGAATCATGATAGAAATTAGTTTTTATGGGTTTTTCAAGGTAATAATATGACAAAATCCATTATGACATCAAACCATTTCCACCAACAAATTGGAAAAGGCTACAAAATCACATGTCCTATTATGCTCAAATTTCACATTCTATCTAGTGAGACATCTCCCCATGAATATTTCTACCTGTTTATTTGTTCTAGACCACCTATACAATCTCAAAAGATCATCATACATATTTTCTAAACAAATACATACCACACGTATTAATCCATGAAACTCTATAATTTGGTCATTGCATAAGCCTATAAGAACCAATGGTCGAACATAGAAAAAAATAGAATTAATAATTCCAAGAGACCATACGTTGAGTTCTTACCACTCTATATGATGTCCATTAAACTAATCCCTTTGGAATTAGATAACTATATAGTACTGATCCAATAAAAAATCATAGGTATAACAGATGTTGAAGTCAAAGATACAAATCCCTAGGACTCTAGAACGTCAAGATGAATGTCTTTGTATAAGTCCATCATCCTCCAACCATTGTAAGAATATTGTACTACCCATTCTATTGTATTTAGAATAAATTCATTAAAAACGACATTTTACATTCCCAATTCCTAATCCAACTCAATGTTTAAAGACCGTACATACTTGAATAATAACTTCTTTTGATTTTTCAGGTCCTGATGAGAGAAAAAGCTCCTAAGGATCATGTGGTCTTTTTATACAACAAACCTAACACCCATGAGATAATTCCTCTGTAATCTCATGTCATGTACCACTACTACTAACTCAAATTCATGAGTAGGATAATTCCATTTATGTGGTCTCAGCTACATGGAGCCATAGGAAACCACTTGATCCTCATGTATCATAACTACTCGGACTCAGAATCTAGATGCGTCATTGTCAAAGATAGATTCATTTCCTAGAAATGGTATTGTGAGGATATCTATTATGGTCAGTTATAATTTTATCACTTTCTGATATATCTAATTAGCATTAGAACTATAAAATGGAACACTTTATTGGTATACCCATACATCGGTGCAACCCAATGGGAAAGGCCTTGGCTATCACACCAATAATAACCATCTAAATTATGAAATCTCCAAATATCAAAGACATTATAGGGATTCAACCATCACACCATTGATTCAAATTACTCTAGGTATACTAACACACCATATTGTAAGATAAAATGACCCAAGAATTTCACATTAATAATCCATAAACTAAAGTTGGTTAGCTTACCATAAAACAAATTCCCTCCTGACGTACTCAAAATCGTATCAAGATATTGTGCGTGATTGTATTATAAGTAGGAATATATATTTTTTTTGAAAAAACCCCCCAAAAATTAATCCTTAAAAGGTTGAAATATTTTATTCATCATGGTCATGAATACCTCTGATGAATTTTTTATAACAAATGACATCACTACGAACTCATACAATCCATACCTAATAATAAAAGCATACTAATAGAAGTCCATTGTTATCACACTTTACTAA
This sequence comes from Viscum album, assembly GCA_963277665.1. Taxonomy (NCBI): domain Eukaryota; kingdom Viridiplantae; phylum Streptophyta; class Magnoliopsida; order Santalales; family Viscaceae; genus Viscum; species Viscum album. The sequence continues at coordinate 1,332,417,932 of OY728165.1, read as the reverse complement.
TGCTATCCTGATATCAAATAAATACTAGAGAATATATTAGAACCTATCTTCTAATAGATGAAATAATAAATATGAAAAATAGGATACCTTTTTTGGACCATCATCGTGTTCAATGTCTTATAATCCACACAAAAGGGCAGTGTCCCATCTGGCATAAGAGAATATTTAACTTGAGATCATAAACAGTATGTACTTGGATGAATGAAACAATTATATTTTAGACTATCCAACTAAACATAAATCTTCTGAAGCAAACCTAGTGTCATCCCATAATGTGAGATATAAAATGGCTCTGCTCCCATTAGAAACATGATCATTTACTCGATCTATCACATTGATGGTAAGCTATAGAACATCTTTAAAATGAAATATTGAATATGGTCCACCAGTGGAGGGGGAAAGTCATGATTCATTAGACAATTTTCTAGAGTAATACTGGCTATATATGTGATGATAAAATATATTCTACAATTAATAAGACCTACATGACCAGCCAAAAGATGCCACTGGCCATACTGAGAATAGATACTCTAGAGATAGAAAGGTACCTTTACACAAAAAATAGTCAATATGAGCCCAGTATCGAACTATCCAATCCATAACAAGAATAAAGTTAAATCCTATCATTTTCATCACAAATTCTTCCCATAGGAAATAGTAACCCCCAATCTCTAGAGAAAACAACACGCATCATTGGATTTTCTCTTACTGCACTCCCAATGTTGTGTCTATGGTCAAAAAACTGTCCAACATTTCCAAATCCAAGAACAAAATATTTTCAAAAATAATATATAAAAATGAATTAAATTCTCTTTTATCAAAGAGAATACTAGGAAGGATAGATGATAAATGAACTCTACCTCTGAAAGTTTAAAGTACTACATCCTGACTAGACAGAGTAGTTTGGATATCATGCTGCTGACCAGCCCCTCTTCTATGGGATCCATTATAAATCCCATGAGATATACCCTTTTCTTGGTACATTAATTTCTACAGTGGGGTACTACATCCCTTTCCTTGATAGGAATTTTATGCGGAACTCCGCCCACATATCTGTTGAGGAGTAATTCTGTCCTTTTGAGACTCGGGTACCTGTCATGTTCCCTAACACTTATTTTCTACTATATTCCACTACAAAAACTTAATTGGTTGTCCAATATTCTGTATGGAAAACACTACAAAGAGTGGTATTGAAACAGAGTCCATTTATTGATCATCATTCCACACTGTTGGCACTATAATGGAACAATAACCTCATATGGACGCCCACTACCCTACCACTACTTTTTTACTACTACCTTGTAAATAACAATCATAGTGATCCTTTTTTCCTATCAAAGACGATTTCATAGTTTTTTTTTGCTAAAAAACCGTATCCATTGCTTGTGGTCTCTCCCAAATTCCCATTAATGATGTGTGTATAATTAATTACAACTAAGATACATCCCAGAAATAAAATGTTCACATGTGACCTGCTATCATAGAGAATAAAAACATAAAAAATCACTCCATAGAGATCTCATAAGATTCCAAAGATGGCGTGAATCACTTCATTTAGATGACCTATTCATTATATTCCAGTACTTTCATGCCCTCTTGTGGCAAGTGAACGAAATCATGATCCTCCAAATCCCTATTCATCTTAGTATATTAATGGTTTTGGAACATTTTTTTAATTCATTCCAATTTAACTCTACCTTTATCCCTTCTTTCCCAAGAATATCTCACAAATGTTTTTATAGTACACATATCACATACATAAAGAGATTCACCCACTTATATTTGGGTGTCTTAAGATGCTTACTGATGGTCAGGATTGACTCGATCTATAACTCGTCTTCCTGGGGGACTCCATCCCTAGTGAATGTAGGTGGATAATACTAATAGAACTCTTTCATCTTCTCCTAAATAGAAGGATTGATGAAAACATTCTATCTTTCCATGGATGAAATGATCCTTAAGAATATTTCTTGGAGATTAAAATCCATATGAACCTCAGGTACCATAGGAATATCTAGTTCAATAATGCTAGAAAAATGCTAATTTCTAGTCTCCCGATTCTCAATTCAAATATGATGATGGGGAATTTTATATACAAGACAAAAAAAAATCTATTAGGTCCACTATGTTAGATAGCCTAGGGGGAATTAAGTTATGATAGATTAAAATAATTTCCCCAATATATCTTTTTTCACTATTAAGAAAAACACTCTTCTCTCTCTTTCCTGTAACAGAGTATAAACAGTTTCTAAATCATGCATAAAACAAAAAAAAATTACCAGGTTCACTCTTACAGGGATACATCCAAGAAGCATACATCAACGTTGTGCCAATGTACCAAATTCACTAAATTCACACAGCTATTTACAATATCCGGAGAAGACTCACTGTCCCTTCTGGTTTACATCTATTCACAATATGAAATCTCACTGCTCTCTCAACTGAAGTGTTCTCACTACTTATTTAGAATATCCACTCATAGTTTATAGAAAATTAGGTCACTTCATTATCTATAATGATATATTCATCCTAAACTATTGATAGATGCTATGTTGAAGTCCCACTTTCACCCATAGACGAATCTCTCTTTGCACCGGGTGTATGGGGAAACCTCAAATCTTTCGTGAAACCCTAATTGAATCTTGAACGCGTATTTATTTCCAGAAATGCAGAATTATTGTTTTGGCACAAAACATACCTTGTGAAAAACATCAAACTTTTGCACAACTAAAATATTACATGAAACTTTCTTAGCTTGCGCGCAACTCAAAATATTTGGTGCAACTCCCTTTGCGTGAAATTCTTACACGATCTGGTGCTCAGAATTTCACTATGTGTTGATCTCTTTCAAATGAGTTGGGTCACGTCTTACTTATATTTTTCACTATCCCTTGCATGAAGGATTTATCATTTTTCATGCAAGTTCCTCTTCTAGCATGCAAAACAACATTTGATGTCATATTGAGCGTGCATGTTTCTTTCACGCAACCTCATATTTCGCACCCATTTTCAAATGTTTTGTGCACATCGTTAAATATTCATTTCTCTATATTCTTATCCTCAAACATTACTTTAACTCATGTTTCAGAACCACCTTATATCTTCCGTACAACTTTCTTTTTCAAACACATATTTCCCCAATTTCTGATTTTGTGGCCCAAAAATTTGGCAAACACTGAAAATAGTTCCACCTTGTATCTGCACATTTTGTACCACCTCTAGATCATCCATTACTTTTTCATTGTTCTTTTTCAAGAAAGTTTGTCAATAATATATATAGAACATGAAAATTCACCATGTAACCCCCCATGGTCAAAAAATGGGACATCGTGGTGAACTTTGTCAACAAACATAACATAGAGGTCCACTTTGTAAACAAACACAATCAACTAAAAAATTATTCAACGATACCAAGAGGGATTTTTTCCCAATAATCTCCCATTTGGGTTTGTTGAAAACTCTTATCATAATGATTCTCTACACATTGATACCTAACGAAATCTCTTTCCATAATTAAACATCATTCCCCTCTTACGATTATGATATCATTCAAGGATTTACTCACCATATACTCTAAGCCCAAATGAGCGATGTTTGACATGAGAAACAAGAGTAAATGAAATATTCATCAATGAATCACTTCATTTCAGAAACCAATAGTTTACACAAAATATATACCAATGACCAACCTAGTGCCAATTGATGATCTTTGGAAATCTTCTCACTCCATTCAAACATCACTCTTATGATTTTATCATGATCATTATCTATCATAATATCCACTCTTTGATCGATCACTTCATGAATTTTCAGATTTATTAATCTATTTCATTTATTGGGTTCTTCTCTTATCTAAGCTAAGCTCTAACTGATCACATAAAAGTCCATATACTCTCATCATGATGCTCCCCCAATTAGCTTCCTCACTTTTCTTGACAAACTCCCTCGATCTATCTTCTACACCTGTCAGCTTCTCCCCATGTCTTTGAAAAAGACATTTTTTACATTCTTTAACCACATTTTCTCCGCCTTTAGGAGTCCCTATTTATCTCCCATTTTTAGCAAACCCAAAGGTCACTCCTCTGTGGTTTGAGACATTAGAATGAACACAAATTAACACAATAGAGAAAAATACACCACACCTCAGGGAGGGTAGGGGGTCCCACAATTACACATATTCAAATGTGGGGAGTCGACTGAACTCCCAGATCTAGTTAATGCCTCTCAAATGATTCCTTGTGTAAGGACTTTGTTAGAATGTCTGCAACTTGTAGATCTGTAGGCACATACTCCAACATTACTATTCCCTATTCAACCTTATCCTTGATATAATGATACATTATCAAAATGTTTTGTGTCCTTGAGTGATGAAAAATAGTTTTACTTAGATTTATAGCACTTGATTTATAGCACTGGATTCCAATCAGAGACTTCACTTCCACTCCCATATCTTCAAGTTGGTGCTTCATCCATAGTAACTATGTGCATTCTTGAGTGGATGTAATATAATCGGCTTCTATAGTGCTTAATAGAATGAAATCTTGATTATTTCATAGAAAAGAAATACACTATCCACCAAGATAGAAATCACCTCCTGACAGTGATTTCCTATCATCCGCTAAACATGCCCAATATGAATCTATATATCCAAACAACTGTTGTATAGATTTTTCAGTATACATTAAATAGAAATCCACATTCCTTTAATATACTCAAGTATTCTTTTCACTTCATGCATGAGGATTTCATTGGGATTAATATGGTATCTCACTACTTGTCATGTGAAAAAAACAATATCAGGTCTCGTCTATGTCAGGTACAAGAAACTCCCAATAATCCGCATGTACTCTATGATATTAAAAGCATTTTCATTATCATCTTTTGATAATTTCATCTGGGTAGCAACCAGAGTCTTCATATATTTTTAATTTTCCATTCCAAATCTTCCCAGAATCTCCTTGGCATATTTGGATTGAGAAGTGAGTGTTCCATTCATTCCTTGTGTCACCTGTAAGCCAAGGAAACATGTTAGTTCCCCAATAATTGACATTTCAGACTCACTTTTCATGAATTCAAAAAAATAACATCATTGAGCTTCATATGATCTACCAAATATTATTACCGTCGACATAAACCAGCACCATCATCCTTAGATTACTATCATTATTGAAATAGATATTGTAGTCAACTCTCCAATGCTGGAAACCACACTTCTTCAAATTCTGATCAAGCATTCAGCACCATGCTCTTGGTGCTTATTTGAGACCATACAATGCCTTCTTCAGTCGATAAAACTTTTTCCCATCCTCATGAATGAAAAAACCATCTAGCTTCCCAGCATACACTTCATCCTCTATAATCCCATTTATGAATGCAGATTTGACGTCCATCTGGAACACATTGATCTTTCGTTGCATTGAAATGGCCAAGAATAATTTGATTTCTTCCAACATTGCCACAAGTCCAAATGTATCATCAACATCAATACCCTCTATCTTTGAGTATCCTATGCACACTGGTCGTTCTTTTATTGAATCAGTATGACATTTTCATTCATCTTTTTGTGATAAACACATTTTGTCCCAATGACATTCTTACCTGTCGGCCACAAAAAAAATCTCCCAATTCAGATTCTTCTCAACTTGATCCAGTACTTCATTCATATCTTGGACCTCGTTTTCATCCTTAGCTACATCAGTAAAGAATTTAGGTTCCACCCGAGATAAGAAAGGTATCTACTGCAGTGATTTCATTCTTCTTGTTTGAACTAGAGATGATTAATCCCCAATGACATTCTAGTTGTCAATTTCAGCTTGACTTCTTGGCTTCTGTGCAGATACAGATTTTGCTTCCTCATACTCATCATTTGTATCTTCTTCTAAATTAGCATCAGAAATTTCTTATCCCCTTTCATTTCTTTCCTCCTCATCACTTTCATCATGAAATTGTTCATTATGATATAGAATATTCACTTCATTTTCCACAACAATGGAATCATTTCTCTCAACTACCTTTCCTAGATTTTCATTAATGCATCTATTTGCTTTTCTTTTTCCTGAGTAGCCATGAAATAGTCCCTCATCTCCACGTGTCTCAAATTTCGTGTGTTTTCATTTGTTGAGTATAAATCACTAACTTCCAAATATATTAAAGTACATATCGATTGTATTCATCCAATACCACATGTCATACAAAGTCTTTCCTTCATTTAGACACAACAAATCCAAGTTATAAATGTTGACCAGCTTCAATATTTCTTACTTCCCAAATTTCTATGGTAGTTATTTTTCTATAGGAATTTTTCTGGTCCTGTTGTTGATTATCTGATATCTCCTTTAGACCACTCCATTTTGTTGGGGAGTTCTTACTGAATAAAATTTATTCCTTATCCTGTTTTTCTTGAGATTGACTGCCACCAGACTGGTTATGACTTCTGTACCATTGTAAGTATGAAAATTCCAAATTTTCTATCCATGCATCCTTTCACATTTCCTCCAATATTTTTTAGAAAACTGAACACATAGTAATTTTTCAAAATGAGGAATAACCAGGCCATTATATTATATTCATCAAGAAAAATAACTTAATACATTTTCCTATCAATGGATCTTGGTGAAATAGGTCTATAGACATCAGCATACACCAATTCAATCACTATTGTTGACTTATTTTCCTTATCTTTGTATGTCATTCTGATTATCTTCCCTTATTAATAAGAACTAAACGTATGTGTAAGATCATGTGATAGCTTAAATTGTTCACTTTCTACTTCACACATTACCAGATATTCTAGTTATGTTTGATATATATGACCAAGTCATTTATGCCACAATTTTTTTTCTTTCTCTCTGGATAAAAATAACATATCTTCTTCTCCACTTAATAGGAAGATATTTCCCTTTGTTATTTTTCCCAATAGGGACACTGTACCATATCTTCCTTTGATGACACATGTATTCTTGGTGAACTGTATATAATTCCATGATTCATATAGTGCACTTATGCAGAGAAAATTGTGATTGAGACCTTCTACAACCAGGACATTAGCACATCTTATTTCTTTCCCCCAAACCTGGCCTATACTGATTCAATTATCTCCAGGCCTTCATCTTTTCCAAACATGAAAATATTTATTTGTAATATTTTTTTCCTGTAACTAGATCCTTGTTTCCTGTCATGTGATTTGTATGACCATTGTCAAGGATTTACACACCAGAATGGTCTGATGGTTGAAGGGAAATTTCAGCAACCACTTCCTTCTCTGCTCTCTTCTTCTTTGTCCATATTTTTGTCTTCAGAGTTATAATAGATTTAGAATTTTGATATTTATCAATTTATTATATACCTTCTTCACATTTCAAGGCTAAAAATCTATTTTTAATTTTAAACTCACTTGTTGGTTCATTTATCGGCCGCTTACGGACGTTTTGATTCTCTATTGGCACATTTCTTTTTATGGTCGATGTACGGTATCTAGCCATGCTCCAAAATCCTTCGCATCCAAAAAAGATTCCTTCTAAATATTTTCTAACCATTAATTCTCTATTTGGATTTCACCTTCTTTCTTTTTCCCTTCAGTACCTTCTGGCTATAGAACACACATTTTGTGAGTGTCAAATCATTCCACATCAACAACACCATATGAAAGGTTTATTCCAGTGTGTCACTTATGGACATCTAATTTCCCCTTGGGTTCTCTAAATCTTATGATATTTCTTTGTACCCATATCAATCATTATGTTTGGAATGGGAGCTTGCGTTTTGACATCAACCCTGACATCTTTTTGTTTCTGATCGAGCCCAAAGTCAGCCTTACCATTAGAGCATGATTGCTGATTATTTCCCTTTGAGCTTCTAGTCACCTATTTCATCTTTTCATAATTATGAATGATATTCTTTCTTGATGTCACATTGGGGGTCATGATGTTTTCTTGATCCTTCACTTTTCAACATAGACTGATGACTTCTTTATCTAGTTCTTTGACCCAGTCTAATTGATCATTCAATTTTGTATTCAATACATTGATCTCCCTTTAATGATCTTAAATCTTGATCAAATATCCATCAACATTTTCTGTACTCTATGTCCTAGATGTTAAAATGTTTTCAATTACCTTAACCAGCTTAGAATTCCCTCCTTACTATTGTTGTATATATAGTTTGGCATCATGTACTCCTTTGTTGTCTTTCATTGTATTTTTTCTATAAACATCTATCTCTTCATGGGATTCTTCTAATTCAACATTCATTTTAACACTTACCTAAGTTTCTTATTCATCTTCATCAGCATTAGTTTATTCCTTTTTCTAAGAGCATACAACAACTTCCACCATATCATTCTCCCTCCGATCTGTGTACTTATCTATCTCTTCAGCCTTAGAGTCATCTGAACTATGACATTCTTCTGAGAGAAGATATTTTTTCTTAAAAAATTTCACTTGAATTATTTATTTCCATTCACATAAGCAAAAATATTCCTCTTGGTTATTTCAATTTCTTCCTCCTCATCTTATAGAATCTTTTTGGGGAACCTTGCAGCAACGTGACCAACTTTTCCACATCTAAATCAGGCATGTAGAAGTTTCCCTTTGAATTATAATTTTCTTCTCTGATTATTCGATGAAAGGAATGACATCACCTCATCTGTCTCTTCTTCATCCTGAGAATATTCAATGATGAGCTTCTTCATGGCCTTGAATGCCATCTCTTTGTATTTCTCCATTTCCAAAACTTCCTTATAATCATTTCTCATTTGATATGAAACGAGGGTGTTATGCAGGTTATACAATGTCTTCTCGTTCGTGTCTTTATCTTCCAAAACAGAAATATTTAGATTGACATGAGGTGGATGATTCCTCAAGATGCACTTCACAGTCTTTATTCCTTTAATAACTTCTTAAAGACCTCGCATGTCTTCCACTACAAAATTTACCCTGTTAAAGAATGCATGAATAGACTCATTCAGGTTATTTCTCAGATATTTATATTTGTTCCTTAGAACTTGAAGCATCACCTCTAGGACCATTATATACCTTTCCTATATGTTAAAATGTTTCCCACATGCCATGTGATGTTTTTCATGACCTCAGCTTCGTATAGATAACATTTGATATGGCTACCCCTAAAGCATTTATTCCCTTGATGCCTGCATCCAATTCTCTTCACTCAACTTCTGATAATGTGCCACTATTAATATTGGTTGTTATACTATGCATTGATGTTGTAAACACTTCCATTCCCAAAGATCAAAAGTAGTGTTGCATCTGATTCTTCTATTGCTGAAAATTGTTCCCGTCGAAGATCACAATGCCTTTATGATTGGTGATCTCCATTTGATAGAGAAACACTGATATCAACTATTCCCTCTGATACCAATTGTTAGGTCCACTAGGTTAGATACCCTGTTGGTTATGGGAATGAATGATTAAAACAACTACCCCTACAGATCTTGTTTCACTATTAAGAAAAACTCTTCTCTCTCTCTCTTTCTCATAGCAGAGTATAAACAAATTAAATCATGCATAAAACACAATAATTTTTACATGGATCACCCTCACTGGGTTACATCCAACAAGAATACACTGGCGTTGTGTTGATGTAAAAAAATCAATAAATACATACTACTATTTACAATGTTCTAAGCAGACACACTGTCCCTTTTGGTTTAAAACCATTCACAATATAAAATCTCACCGCACTCTCAACTGATTTGTTCTTACTGCATCTTGCACACAAAATTATTACCTTGTGTACAAGATTCCACTTTGGGTGCGAAACAACCCTGCACACAACATCCATCATTCATGCAACTCAAATCCTTTATGAGAAACTTTCTTAGCTTGCGTGCAACTCAAAATCATTCACGCAACTCCCTTTGTCTGAAATTCTTACGCGATCTGGTGCTCAGATTTTCACTAAGCGTTGATCTATTTCAAATGAGGGGGCTCACCTCTTATTTATAGGTGTCACTGACCCTTTCACAGAATAATTATCTTTTCTCACACAAGTTCCTCTTTGAGGACACAAAACCCCTTTTGATGTCACACTAGCCACACAAATTTCTTTCCCAAAACCTCATCTTTTGCACCCAATTTCAAATGTTTCATGCACATCATTACATTGTCATTTCTCTAAATTCTAATCATCAAAAATGCCTTGCGCACATTTATACAAACCACCTTAGATCTTCCACGCAACTTTCTTTTCCAAAATATTTTTCCCCATTTTCTGATTTTGTTGCCCAAAAACTTTGGCAAACACTTGAAAACGACTCCACCTTGCATCTACACTTTTTTCACTGCCTCCAAATCATACATTCCATTGTCTTTATTAATTGTCAATAGAATATGTCAATAATATCTCTAGAACTCAACAAATCCCCATGTAACCTCCCTTTGTAATCAAATTGGACATCGTGGTCTACTTTATCAACAAACACAGCATAGAAGTTCGCTTTTTCAATAAACAGAATCACTTAAAAATGCTTCAATGATACCTTAAGGTACTTTTTCCAAACAAAATCCTTAAAAAAATTAGATATAATAATCGGTTCATCCTTAATATGAGACAAAAATAGGGAACCACTGAATCCTATTTAAAAAATACATGACATAGACATGTTTTAGAATGAAATATCAATTCATTTATTTCAGTTATCAGATATAATAGGTCTCTCATACCATGGTTCAAAAGGAATGTATATATCAAATTAAAATAAATATGTCCCTATCACGAACAATGCATGTAAATATATATATCTATATGTTCCTATTATGATGATTGTATACTCATCATATGTCATGTCGGTCCACAAGTATAAATCTCAAGAACCAATTAAATCTTAAAATAATAACCTCAAACAACATGTGAATAATTCTTTGTTAGATAACATAAACTATAGCATGAAAATCCTAGAAGCAAAATTCTATCCTTGGGTACTCGTATTTTTCATCATACATGGGTATTCTATAACCATGAATATGCTCATTTCAGAGTCCCAACATGTCCGAGTCTCATTTAATCATCTAAAATAGTAAATAAATAATAATTAAACCTTGTTTACCCCAATACCACATTGTAACAATTACCAATCCATCACTCACCCGCGAAAGAAACGGGTTAGTTATGAGACCTCAATCGGGACACCCAATACTCAAGATACTGCTGATTATCATCGGGGGTGTGCTATATGTAGTTTCGAGACTATACCCCCAAGTGATTGTGTTATATCAAAGTGGATATATGGAATATAAATAAATAAAAGAATAAAAAAATAATGAAAACAATACATTACAGCAGACACCAAAGCTTTAAAAGAAAACAAAACAATACAATATATAGTAAAGGAATAATATAATGTCATTATAGAATGTAAATAAATCGCCTTATATAATATAAACAAATAAAATACTGGAAGACTCAAAAGGCCCTATTCCCAAACCCCATGTGTGTCCCATCTCCAATCATCATCCCATCCATTAAGAAAGAATAAACAACAATGCCTTTTTCCCTTGTCTAATTATATGGCAATGTAATATTCTCTTGTACCAAATGGTGTCCCAAATAGGGAGTGAGTATAACTCATTATTTTTACACCATTGTGTATAGACATATCAAGATTAATAATATGTTTCAAAAATATAGTAATAAAATTGTGTATTAATTAATTAATCATTTAAATTAACACCACATCAACATACTTTGACACCGTGTCATAATCTCCCGGTGCAAGTCTTATAACCATGCCAACCGAAACCATGTAACCATGGTAAACATAACATGCATCAGTTCCACGATAGAGTATCCCGAAGAAATTATCTCATTCGAAAAAAGTTTAACAAAAAATAAAATTGAGTCTTACCATAAAAAGGATGATATCATACATAAATAGTTCGTGGGAAAAATATTTTGTATACAGATGAAGATTTCTTCACAAATCTGATTCGTTATGGTGGATAAATAATCCCATGATCAACTAGAAATGAAATGATATTTGGATATTCAATTTTAATCTTCCATGTATTTTACGGTGATGGTACATTACAGTAATTAGTTACTATGTATATAATGTTCATTTTTGGACAACCATGTGGTTGAACTAGGTGGTGTGCATATGGTGCCTTGTGGAGAGTGGTACTTAGGTGATGATTCCTTCATAGATGAAGATAAATTTGAAAGTAAATCTCTTATTTGTGTTACATTAATTCTAAGAATCAATATTTCATGTGAAAGAGGACATGTTATATGATGATGTTGTTCATAGAAGAAGATTTTCATGGAAAATGGTTTGCATATCAATTGTTTCAATGAATATATGTAGAGACTAACCACTTTAAAATTACATGTACATTAAAAATATTATCATACGATAAATTCATCATTAACTAGTGATTGTTTTGATATAAATACTCTGATAATTCAAAGATGAACAAAACATATTTGGGTAAAAATATGGAGTTATAAGATATTGAGCTTCAACACAGAATATCTAAAAAATCATTTGTCTCTCACAACCTTGAGATCAGTTCATGAAGTAAATTATATATTATGAAATTAATACGCCGATTAAAATAAAATATAAGTCATTAGTTCATGAAGGAATATATTATTGATAAAATAGTGTTACAAATCCTAAATATACCCTAAAATAATATTTCATTCCACATAATGACCATTTCATAATATATGATAATCAAATATTTGAGTCTGATGTTGATTAGAATATTAGAAGAATTTATATACTAGTTGATAGTGTTTAAGGATTCAAGAATATTTTCTATGTTGAAATTGTTCGTGATACTTATTGCATATAAAAATTATTGAAAATTTATGTTCACTACATGAACATAAATATTTAGGATGACACTTCATCATAATAGAAAATAATCATCCCAAGCATTTGGTAAACTGAGGAAACACATCAAGTACATTTGATTATAGATTTTTGAGGAATACGAGAATGCTTTGCAAAGGTAGTTGAAAAAGTATATCGGAGATTATGATATAGAAATATCATAGTGGAATATTAAGATATAAACCTATAGTATATCCAACATTGAAGAAAATAGGAAGTCTCTCATGTGGATTTATGAGTATAGGTCTCTTATGTGACTCAGGAGCAGAAGCCTCTAGTGTAAATTCCAGAGCAGGCAGTGTGGATTTCTGTCACACTATGGGATATAGAATAAGGAACCACATATATGGATTTAGGAGAGATATAGTGCGAATCTACATCAACCATTGTAATTTATTATACTATTATAATGTAGAGTCTGTGCTGGGGAGAATAACCAATATGAAAAGTGTATTTATTTATACTAGACCTTGTTAGTCATTGTGTTTTGTGGATTTATATTTATTGAATTTTTAAAAATATGGATAATATAAAAAATAATATTGGATTCAGTCATTCATAATCCATTAATGTTTTAATTAAATAGAAATATTTTTTAAAAATAAAAAGGGATCATTTATTCAACCCTCCACCTCTCAATGATCTAACTATAATCCTGGAACTGTATTTTTCATTTTCCAATGATCACTATTTTAGGAAGATCAGTATTTTTTCAGTTTAGATTGATAATAATATCATAAATACCATTTTATTAAATTATATATAATTATAAATTCCAATTTATTAATTTGGTGATGAAAAAATTAATCACATTTTATTGAGGAGGTAGCAGTCCACATGTTCGCGAACAACTTTATCACTTTATTAGTGAGTGAAAAGGAAATAAAGAAAAATATATATTATAATTATATAATGATAAATATTTCATGAATATCATAATTTTTTATTTATATCACATATATTAATTATAATTATCCTTAGTGTCATCCATGTAATGTGTTACAAAAAAATAATCACATAGCATCGTGAGGCGGTATCCCACTGTACACACTATTGATATTAGCATATCCCATATGGAATAGAATATAAAATTTGTACATATATAATATAATGACTATAGATATATAATTTTGTTTTAAATATCATTTATGAAATTTTGATCCATAATCATACACAACTGTTAGAGGAAACAGTGGAAAAAAGGAATGATATCGGTTTGTGATGTGGTATACCGCCATACAAATGAATGATGATTTCATAACCAATTTTTTTGAAGAGGGAACCAATTTAGGTTCTAAATCAACCAAATAACATCATATTATATGTAATATACTAAGGATATATATATATATATAGTAATTTTTTAAGTAGAACTAATGGGGATGGGGAATGAAATAAAACAAAATTGCTTATTGATGAACATTACCTCTTCTTTGAGTATCTTATTATGGTTTGCACCAAAATCCCAACATGGTTGAATTTAATACCATGTAATTATTAAAACAAAATATGATAGAATTTTGGAATTGATTCTGGTTGGTGTTGGTTGATCCAAATGGATATAGAGGTGTGTGGTAGTGATTATAGGGAATTCCCTTTTATAATGGAGGCGGAGTGTCATTCCTTAAATCCCCAAAAGTATTCACTATTGGGAGGTCTCCATTACTTCATGTGGCTCATAATTAGATTGAAAATATAGGAGTTAATTTTTTTAGATAAAAAAAACCACAAAAACAAAAAATATATATAATATTTTGTCATATTATTCCTTAGTCAATATGTTTACAAACTATTAGACCTTCAGTTCTGTTATAATGGTAACAGGTATCATCTTATTTACCTAGGTAATTTATCCTCAATGAATATAATTAAGAGGGGTTTTATTGGATATTTTAGTGATAAATATTTTAATATGTAATAAATTTTGTTAAATAAAAACCCTTTGTCTGTCTAAAAATAATTTTAATAAAAATTCATGTAATTTTCAAAACACTATTTTAACCTTAATCATGATGATTAATTTCAATAGTTTTAAAAATTAATTATGGAAAAAATTTATGTTTTCCATATTATTTATTGTAAATAATTACGAGGTAAAATTTTGAATCCATTTTTCCCAAATAATCTACCATATGTTTCATAATTTAATTTAAAATTAATCTTATTGATTCAGAAAGACATTGGGTTTTTGAGAATAGAATTTGTTGATAAAAAAGATGAATCAAAATTAACTATATGATTAATAATAAAAATTTTAGAAAAATTTATTAATATTTTGTGATATATAATATATAAATTTTATTTAAAACATTACCCATAAGGTTTTATTTTAATTAATTAAAAAACATAAACATTATACATTATAATTTTTTTAAAACCACATTTTAAAACCTAAAAAACAAGAATATACTAAAAACCATTATAATGATGATTCTAAGTAAATTATTGTATATGAAAAAATAATAATTATATTATCTTAAAATATATTTAATCATTTTGGAACATTTAAACTACAATATATATTTAAAGTAAACCACATTTTCAAAAAATCGATATTTTCATTATTCAATAAAAAATAAATATTTCGCTAAAAGTATAAAAAATACATCCAATTTAAATTTTGAAATTATAATTGAAAAATATATTTTATTTTTTAAAACAAAATTTCGGAATGTTCTAAAAATTATTTTTAAATTATTTTCCAAAAGGTTTACCAAAAAATATTTTTTAAAAAATAATAAATTTTTCTAGAAAATTTTTATATTTCATTAAACTAATATTATTTTATATTAAATATATAGATAATAATAATGTGTATACTATATATTTTTATATATTATTTATACCTATTCATACCCTAATTTCCAATGGCTAGGCAATTACCATCATATTAAATAATAGTTTTAATATTGTTGTTCGTAAAAGCTCAGTCTTGCGTATAGTAGAATATTTTAGAAAATCAATCTATTTTATGTAACAAAACTATTGAATAGATTGATTTTTATATCTCAGGTAGTCACATTCTCATCTACTCTATGTGTTTTGTGTCCTTTAGACTATCAAATAAAATATTATTCTTTTAAAATCTTTTAATTTTACATCCTACCCCTTTTAAGAAATTGTGTCCTCACAATAGGACCCTTATCTCTGTAATCAAAGGATAAATATCTGAAACGACATTTGATTTAAACCAACATCATAAAATGGTTTTTTAAATCATCCTATTAATAATATTTTGTGTGAAGTACAAAGGTGATAATTAATAACCCAAAAGTTCATATACAAATTTCAGAATATATATGTGAATAGAGGAAAATCGTATATAATTATAGAGAGATGGTGAAGTTATTGATCCCAAGAATGTGAATGATAAATGGATAGTTAAGGGCCAAAAACCATAAATATTTGATGATAGAAAATTCCATTAGATCAATAGAATTGAAGTTACGAGGGAAAATTTTATTTTTCAAGATCCTTTCCTTGGGTTGAGGAATTATTCTACCATATTGACTAAGAGAATATGTAAATCTACATAATTTAGGTGTATAATTTAATCCATTAATCAATTTACACTAACATATCTTATTTTTACCATGATGAGTATCTGGTAACAATTCTTCATAATCAAAGCACTGAAATAAACTTTCATACGACCATATAATCCCCAAAAGTAGTATAAGATATTTCCCCTGTCATTATAAACTAAACAAAACCAAAATGGTTTGAACATGATAAGATAATTTACAAAAAAATTAAAATATACATTAATATCCATTTTTTTATAGTAATACCCCATGTTAAATCCATATCATCTCATAAATAACTATACATTAAATTCATTAAAAATTTCAGGACTACGTTAGAAACTCTAAGATTACAAGGATTAAATAATATATTCTAACATGATAAATAAACCATTATCCCTAAAATAAAATCCCATATTATTCCATAATAATCTTATTATTTACCTATAAAAACGTTATACTACACAGGACATAATATATTATAGTGGTTGGTGTAAAATTATTATTTTCCATTAGTCATGGGATCAACCACTACCGCCTTTCCAGATGCAACGGGTTTTGACCTAACATATTATCTTTCCTTTAATTACTTTTATCATGAAAACAATTCAACCCTAAATACAACTTCATGTGTTTTCATGGTGTTTCAAATACATTAACCCAATTAAACTTCTCTGAAAATTTTGTTAATGACGTCAATATTTTTTACTACTTAAAACCCTCAAATAACTTGTCTAAGACATTGATAATATAGTAATAATTAATATTATATACTGATGAAGGTATCCATAAATCACAATATAACCTCATATGAAATCATCATAATCTTAAATGTTATTTAACTGACCTTTGACGTGAACTATAATTTCCCATGACCCAAACTCTCTGATAAGTTGTTGAAATCGTAAACACTACATTTCTGACTTAATGATAATAATTGTGACCCAATTTCATCCAACCATTCCTCACAACATAAAATGATAAATTTAATCAGTTACATTGTAAAGGAATATTTATATGTATTGTTTTATATAATTATATGAAACACATACATAAACAATACCCATGTTTTCAAATTTGATTTTCTCCAACCTAACCTATATATTCTTAATTCCAATTAATTCATCATCATCATCCATGTGTTATCAATTATAGAAATAATTAATTCAACTAAAATATTTATAACCTGGGTAAGAGGAAAATAGAAGAAGGGTCAGTTCAAATTGTCTCTAATGGTAAACCTAGGAATTACCAATTCAAAGTCACCAAAGGGCATAAGAATTGAATATTACTATGATGACATAATTAGTGGGAATGTGTGAATCATAAAAAAACTCATACCCACAAATAAATGGATAATGACACATAAAAACTAGGAAAAAGAAATGGTAATCATAATCAATTATTAGGATCCATGTGAAATGAATCTTGACTAAAAAAGAATTAATAAAAAAATTACAGTCATAAAAATAGTTTTGGTATCCAGGGGTTTTTTTTCATTATAACATGTGTTAAAATTTGGTCATAAATAACTAAATCTAGTAAAATCTATAGGATATCCATCAGGTAATTCCCTCATTGAATCTGAAGAAAAGGAACATTAGTCAATTCATTGGAGCGCTATCTTGGTGCACCAATCACTTAAACTATAATAACCTTATCGAAGGATATTTAGGCCACCCCATCATAAAAGTTCCATCAATCTCACCTGATTCTATATGGGCTGCCTCATAGTATATGTTGTAACATGAACAACTGGTTCTATCTATGATATCCTATCATATAAGTAGTAATGGGGGGGTCTCACCAGGTGCTATATGGACCACACATCGTATTACTAATTTCCATGAACAACAATAAGATTAAAGTAAAAAGGATATTTCATTTCATTATAAAACTCATAAATATTAATTATTCATTCATAACTCTATTATCCCAAGGAAAACAAATGGGTATCATGTAAATCTATTTGAAACATAATTAACTATTCAAGATAATATTGGTTCTATAACAAGATCTATAAGAACCTGATTCTTATTTTTGGGGTACGAGTTTCTTATTTTCCCTCTCCCTTAAGTGTTTTTGAGAAAATAAGGAAAATGGGGGAAAATATAATATTTTGTGGGTACATGGCGAGTACTTTTCCAAACGCCGTGTAATTTGGTCGTGTGGGATGAGTACACTAGGCGTGTAGGCCTATCGGCAATAATGGGTGTAAAAAATGACTACAAACCATTTACTTAGTATTTAAACGCCATGTAATCAGTCGGTAGGTGAACATTAAGGTGGTGGAGGAAACCACCAGTGAAGCGACAGTACACGGCGTGTAATCAGGATTACACATCGTGTACTCATGTTGACGGATGAACAGTGCCGTAGTGGAATGAAGTCGCCAGAGGAACAGTTTAAAAAGTGAAAAGTACACACCATGAAATTTAGAGTACACACCGTGTAGTTTGTTTTTTTCACTTAAAATGGTAAGTATCCTCTTCATGCGGCAAAGGCGGCATTGAGTTCGTTTTGGAGCCGGGAGAGGAGGTTGGAGATTCGGAGATCTCCCAACGGCACACCAGGAATCCGAATCCATCTTTGACAATCTCGATTGAACAGCGCAGGTGAGTTCTTCCCTCTCCTTCTGTGTTTCCTACCAATTATTTCTTGAGGGAAAGTTATTTGAGTTTGAATGAGTGAATGTTTATCCCAGGTTTGCGTTGTTATTAGACGATTCTGGAGGCTTCATTTAGGTATACCGATCTGAGATGATTGTAGTAGGTGGTCTGATGTCCCTTTCAACTATTTTGTTGAAATTGTGTACCTTTGTGCTACGTTCCCATGTATGGGGTGTCGCATGGCTGAGGCATCTGTTAAAAGATATCTAGAATATCATAGATAATCTGTTGATAAATTAAAACAGTTGTTTGGGATCATTACATGGATCTGGGACCACCCCGAGGGTGTGTTCCTATGTTTATCCATTCAGACAGGATACCATATGGTATGCCATAATTATATTGTGTATTGCTTTTTCTTGAGATAATCCTTATATAAATTTCTTGTTTATTCTTTGGGATCGGCCTTGTTACTTGCGCCTGAGGGTAGTGTTTGCTTAGCATGTGGGCAGTGTTTGGTTAGCCTAAGGGAAAACTTTGTTTTTGCCAATGGCCAGTAGTCTCTATGCCTAAGGTCAATATTTCATATGCCTAAGGGAATTTTTCATTATTCCTAAGGGAAAACACATGCGGGCTCTGATTCTGATTATCTGAGGGTAAGAATTTGTACGTCTGAGGATGGTGTTTACCATAACTTTTCACTGAGGAGATTTTCATATGTTACACTTTCTAAGCTAAATAACAAGCTTGGGAGTGATTAAAAAATATTAAAATGGAAATAAAACTGGTAGGGATAGTTATATTGAGTACTTGGTAGTTTACTGCAATTTATTACTGCACACTATTGTTGAACATTTTCACTGACCGTTGGGAACAGGCCTTTGGTGGTTGTCTACTGGGATTATGTCTCACACCCTATTTGGGTCATGTCCATGGCCAAAATAGACTATTTTGTTGCAGGTTTCGATAGGGGAAAGGGTCCTTATACATGTATATGATTGTTGTAGAGGAGTAGGAGAGCATGGGACTGCGCTTAGGCTTGTGATGCTGCTGAGTTCCTGTTTCACTGTTATGATTTGTTTTGTTGTACTTGAACCTTGAGTTGTATTGTATTGTATTTCATTTTATCCTACTTTGGAAGCTTTTTTAGACTTAGGGACATATTGCATCCATATATATGACTGTTGGTCCTTTCATTACTTCCGTACTGTGTCCATTTCAGCATTGGTATTTTTTACTACTTCCACTTTTTTATGTTTATATCTATTTCCATTGTGATACACTTTGAAAAATGAGGTCATAGATTCCCCAGTATCAGAACTAGGCCCTCACTACTAGTCGGCTGCCTCTGGAATTTGTGGAAATGCGCTTGAGGTCATGTGACCAACCGGTTTCAGGGCACCCGTTGAGTGGAACCTAGATCTGGGATGTTACAAAGTGGTATCAGAGGTTGGGTTTCATTTCTGTTGACTTAATATTTGGCGCCTATAGCCTGGGATAGGACGGAATAGGTACATGGTAAAAAGCTATTCCTGGGAGTAGCAAACCCGTGTACAGGGAAAATCCAATTTACCTCGTGTTGCAATGTTTTCTAATTTTGCAATTTTACGGTTGATTTGATTTTCACCGTTGGGTGACGCACCTTCCATGTGCTGTTAATATTTTATACATAGGTTCTATTTAGTTGTAACCCGATGATATGCGGGTATTCCATCTCATGCATCATTTTGGAACATGCTAGAAATCACATGTCATGCACAGTTCCCATGCCATGTAGGTGCATTAGAAATTGCATGTTGTTGTGATAGTTGTTGTGCCAGTAAATTCATGGTATTGTGATATATGCCTTGATAAATAACTTCTATTGGATAGGGTATTATTGTGTTAGATTTTGATATAATGAATGCCAGACTTTGGTTTTTGGGGAGTATGGGCCCTCATTGACTGGAATTTGGTGGATCATTGATGAGTTACTTTGTTATAACATGTATAAGATGCTAAGATTTGATTCTCGGGGAGTATGGGCCCTCACAGATCAGAATTTGGCACTTAGGTGTTCATTTCAACGTTTTTCTGGGTTCCGGAGTAGTTCTTGAGGCTTACTTTCTGGAACACCCAGCATACACGCTGTGTAGTTCTATGGACACATGCCGTGTGTTCTTCTGTTCAAGAAGAAATGAATTTTTTTTAACTACATTCCCTTTACCCTCAGTACTTGGCATGTAGTCTCTTACCGTGTCATAGGTCGTGTGTGTGGGGACACGGGGTAGGGAATGGCCTGGGGGAACACACCGTTTACCGGTTGTACACGCCGTGTAGTTTTGACACATTTTCCGCCCATGTAAGTAACAACACGGATGGAGGAAACCTTAATACATACACGTTGTGTCTTCCATTAACACACCATGTAGTCTGACCCAAGTATCAGGCTGTGTCACGAACAACACAGGTCGGTGTTATCTTTCCTAATACACGCCGTGTCCACCCGGAACACGTCGTGTAGTGTCAGCTATGTATCCGACCGTGTAGTGAGCAACACAGGTCGGTCTGGGGATTCATTGAACACGCCATGTCTTTTTAGAACAAGTTTTGTAGTGTGACAAAGGTACACAGGTCATGTGGTAGACAACACGGGCCGATGAATGTTTGTAGAGTACACACCCTATCTACCTCTGAACATGCCATGTAGTTTTGAAGAAGGATTCAAGTACACGTTCTGTGTTAAGACAACACGCCATCTAGTTGGGGTGATACACGACCAGTTCTGGCCGAAGTAAACGCCCATGTGAAAGACTAAAGGGAACATGTTGTGTAGTTATTATACATTCCATGTAGTCTTGTTTAGTAATACTTGAATGTTTTATTTCTCATGTTCCCTTCTTACACTCCATGTTTTCTGTCCTTGATGATCTTAATCAAATGTGTGCGTTTGACTTTTTAGAGTCATTCCATCGAGATTACCTTGAGTTGTTCACCAAGAGAGAGGCAAAGAGTATACTCCAGAGGTGCTAGGTTATGGGCTACCGATTTATCCTCTTGTAGAGTCAGATGTAATGCCAGCCATTATACCGGATGTAGGCATGAATGCACAGTTCTGTGAATGCTTTATCTGGTTTATGCAGACCTTCCAGGGAGTACCATCAGCTACCACATCTATGGAAGAGCTGACATGTACAGTCCAGCAGCAGCATCCACCTACGTTTTCAGTGGATGGTGGACCACAAGCTGCACAGTCACGGTTGGGTTCTATGCAAACTATTTTCGAGCATCTGGAGACGCCTCTAGGGTGGAGGGTAAAGCTTGCTACATATATGATGTGTGATTCCACCAAGAGATGGTGGGATGTTACCTCCCAGACTGAGCATCACAGAGACATGTCATGGGAAGATTTCAAGGTAGTCTTCTATGACTTATTCTTTCCGGAGATGCTGAGGGAAGATCGATCTCAAGAGTTCATGAATCTGCAGTAGGGTGTTATGTCAGTGATGGATTATTCTGCCCGCTTCACTGAGCTACAATGCATTACACCCATTCTGGTGGGAGATGAGGTGGTGAGTGCTAGAATCCTTGATAATGGTCTTCGTTGTGACATCTGAGCGCTGGATAATGTTATTAGGTTGCCTGTCTTGCATGCTATGGTCAACCAGGCACTGATTACATAGTGGAACCTACAGGAATCTAGTGGTGTGGGCTAGGGCTGTTCGAAACCAGTTTCCGGAACTATTTTTATCAGCAAGAGGAAGAGGGAGATGTACTTCTCTCATAGTGGTAGTACTAGTCAGAAGAATACTTCAGGTGTCTATGTCATGTGCTACCAGTGTGATAGACAGGGGCACAAGAGACATCCGTGTCCGCGTGACCCAGTGGAGTGTCGAGCTTGCGGAATGATAGGTCATCTCTAGTGTTTTTGCAGGGTGTTTCTACCAGTGGATAGTGAGAGGGGTTATTTGCAGAATCTTCATGCGGGGGTAGGGCCAATAGCTTCATTGCAGCCATGGAATTGGAATATGTCGGGACGTACATAAAGAGTTGGTGGTTGTGTCCGTGGTAGCAAGACACGTGGATCTCAGAGATAGTAGGGTAGGTCAGCTCCAGTTAGTTAGGCTATGTCATAGGTTCGTGACACTGGGTAGGCATATGCAGTGCAACAAACCCATCATGTGCAGGATCCCGTACTTTCTAATGTCAGAGGTACTATTCAAGTAGCTTCTGTTTTATCTTTAGTACTTCTCAATACAGGTGCTACACATAGCATTATATCTGTGCCTTTTTTGGAGAGCCTTGGGATCTGTGTTTCTTCTTTTCTAATGTTATAACGCTAGACACTCCGTTAGGGACTAGAATGGCTGGTGTGCTTAGTGCAGGGAGTTCCCCTAGAGGGTGGTGGGAGTCACATTCCATGGGACCTTATGTCTTAGAGATGACGAGCTATGACTTCAATCCATGGATGGACTGGTTAGTAACCTTTCGAGCCTTTTTAGATTTCTATCGCTGTAGGGTGAGTTTCACGTCACCAGAGGGTGGAGAATTTCTATACAAGGGTGAATGGGATTTCCAGGAGAATCGAGCTGGAACAGAGAATTGTATGAGAGGTTGATTCATAGCCCAGATTGCGATGTTATATTTAGATTACCCGGGAATGTGTTGGAAGGATTTCCCTCCAGTAGTTGACCATTTCAGAAATTTCTTCCCAGACAATTTTTCAGGTCTTCCGCTAGAGCGATAGGTAGATTTATTTATTGATATTATGCCAGGAGAAGCACCGTTGTCCATTCATCTTTATAGGATGGCTACACAAAAGTTTTAGGAGATCAAGAGGCAGTTGGATTATTTTCAAGAAAAAGGTTTCGTCTGATCTAGTACTTCTCCTTTGGGTACGCCAATCCTGTTTTCTATGAATATGGATGGTACCCTCAGAATATGTGTGGATTATCAAAAGCTGAACCAGTTTACGGTCAAGACCCAATATCCCTTGCCAAGTATTGATGATATTTTTATCAAATTTGAAGAAAACGAGTGTTCTTGAAGATCGACATGAGATTCGAATATCATCAGTTACACGTTAGACCATCAGACATACCGCTCACATCATTTCAAAGAAGATATGTCCTATACGAGTACTTGGTTATGCCATTCGGACTCCCGAACGCGCCAACAGTTTTCATGGGTCTGATGAATCTTGTGTTCCGCCCTTATCTACATTCATTTCTGGTAGTATTCATGGATGATATCTTTGTGCACTCTCACATTGGACATGACCATTCCACCCATCTTGAGATCGTACTGAGTACACTGAGAGAGAATAAGATATATGCTAAACTATCAAAGTGCCACTTTTTGATGGACCATATACACTTCCATGGTCATATTATATTAGAGGAAGTAGTTGCAGTGGGCCTAGAGAAAGTGAGATCTGTAGTTTCCTGGGAGCATCCTAAGAACATGTTTGAGATTCAGAGTTTCTCGGGGCTAGATGGTTACTACAGGCGCTTTATACAGGACTTATCCTACATATCATAACTGTTGATGGGTTTGACTAAGAAGGGTGTGAAGTTCATTTGGTTAGAAGCTTGTGAGATATCCTTTCAGGAGATAAAGGGAAGGTTGACATCAACACCAGTCCTGATACATCTCGAGCAACAGAATATCTATATAGTTACTATGTTGCATCTGTTATTGATCTGGGAACAGTGTTGATTCATGGCGATTGAGTAGTTGCGTATGGGTCTCGGCAGTTGAGGCCACATGAGAGGAATTACCCATTGCATGATCTTGAGTTGGTTTCTATTGTTCATGTGTTACGCTGTTGGAGAAATTATCTCTTCGGAGAACATTTTGTGGTTTTTATGGACCACAAAAGTCTTAAATATATCTTTACACAGTGTCACTTGAATCTAGGGCTGTGAAGGTGGGTTGAATACCTTCAGTCCCTCGACTTTGATCCTTCTTATACACCTAGTAATGGTAACGCGGTTGCTGATGCACTGAGTAAGAGGACTCAGATACAGGGCGTGCAAGAGGCCTGTGTTGAGTGGCAGCTCATGGATTTTTTCTCTGAGATGCATCTGGAGGTGCATGATAGTCAAGGAAAAGCTTATATTTCGTTCTTAGCTCTGACTTATACACACTTAGATAGAGTGAGGATGAGATAGTTATATGATTCAGAAGTCCAAGTTCTACCAGAGTGGGTGGAAAGTGAGGACCCTCTTCCTGGTTGGACGACGATGATGATGAGGTACTACATATCCATGGACGAATATGGTTCTAGGGGATATATGCATGGAGTTGATGCGTGAGTTTCCTTCTTCATCTTGGGAAGTTCATCTTGGATTCACCAAGATGTTCCATGACTTGAGACTTCAGTATTGGTGGATGGGTATGAAAAGAGAAGTAGCTGGTATTTTTGGGAGATGTTCTACCTATCAACAGGTGAAGGCATAGCATCAGAGGCTAGCTGGACTATTAAAAGAGTTAACCGTTATAGAGTGGAAGTGGGATGATGTTGCAATGGAATTAATGATAGGGTTTCCGAGGTCACCTTGAGGCAATGATTTCGTATGGGTTATTGAAGACAGACTTCTGAAGGTAGCTCACTTTTTACGGATCAAGGAGACCTTCGGTGTTGAAGAGCTCAGAATTTTGTACATCTGAGAGGTTGTACGTCTTCATGGGGTCCCTATTTATATCGTTTAAGATAGGGACACCCACATTACATCTCATTTATGGTAGTGTTTTCAGAGGTAAATGGGTATACATGTGCTTTTGAGCATAGCTTACCACTCTCAGACTGATGTCCAGTCAGAGAGTATGATACAGGTGCTTGAGGACATGTTGCATTCATGCGTACTAGACTTTGGGGGCTCTTGGGAGAAGCACATACCTCTGGTAGAGTTTTCCTACAATAATAGTTTTCAAGAAACTATTGAAATGGAACCTTACGAGGCTTTTTATGGTAGGCCATGCCGATCAACATTGTGATGGGTGGAGGCTGGTGAGGAAGCTTTACTGGGACCACGTCTCGTGCAGGAGTCTTCTGAGAAGGTCTAGTTGATTCAGAGGTGGATGGATACTACACAGTCTCATCAGAAATATTATGTTGATCACCGCAGATGACCCCTGGAGTTCGTGGTCGGGGATCAAGTTTTCTTGTGTGTTTCTCCGAGGATGGGACACATGCAGATCAGGAAACAGGGTAAGATTTCACTGAGTTATGTGGGGTAGTTTGAGATTCTGGAGAGATTCGTGTCGTTTTCCTTCTAGTTTTAATTACCACAGAGGTATCGGGCCATCCACGACATCTTCCGCGTATCTCAGCTACACCGCTATCATTCAGACCCATCTCACATTTTAATCCCAAGGAGGTTGTGCTTTAGGATGAAGCATCCATTGAGGAGAATCTTATTCGTATTGTTGATAGGAGCCCGAAGTTTCTTTGAGGTTAGTCAGTTCCTCCCGTTCGGGTGCTATGGTAGCATGCCTGAGTGTAGGATGAAACATGGGAGCGGGAGACCGACGTACGTTCTCAGTGGCCATAGTTGTTCACAGTTGTATCTTCACCACCCTTGGAAGGGAAAATTGGTGATGAATTTCTTTAAGGGGGGATGTTTGTAAGAACCCAGTTCTTATTATTGAGGTACATGTTTCTTCTTTCCCCTTTCCCTTAAGTGTTTTTGAGAAAATAAGGAAAATTGGGGAAAATCCCAAATTTTGTGGGTACACGCCATGTACTTTTCCACACGCTGTGTACTTTGGCCGTGTGGGATGAGTGCACTGGGAGTGTAGGACTCTCGGTGATAAAGTGTGTAAAAACTGACTACACTCCATCTACTTAGTATTTACACACCGTGTAATCAGTAGGCTGGTGAAAATTAAGGTGGTGGAGACAGCTGCCAGCAGAGCGAAAGTAAATTCAATGTAATCAGGAATATATGTCGTGTACTCATGTTGATGGATGAACAATGTCGTGGTGGGAATAATCCACCAGAGTAATGTTTAAAAATTGAGAAGTACATGTCGTGAACTTGAGAGTACACGTCGTGTATTTTTTCACTTAAAATGGGAATTAACCTCCTCGTGCAGCATAGGAGGCGTTGAGTTCGTTTTGGAGACTACAGAGGAGGCCGGAGCTTCAGAGATCTCTCGACCGCACACTGGGAATCTGAATCCTTCTCTGAAGGTCTCAATTGAACTGTGTGGGTGAGATCTTCCCTCTCTTTGTGTGTTTCTTACTAATTACTTCCTGAGGGAATTTTATTAGAGTCTGAATGAGTGAAATTTTATCCCAGATCTACGTCGTTCTTTGGTGATTCGGGAGGCATTATTCACGTATACCTATCAGGGACGATTAAAATTGGTGGTCTGATGTTCCTTTCAACTATTGTGTTGAAATTGTGTACCTTTGTGCTACACGCCCATGGTTGGGGTGTCGTATGGCTGAGGCCTTTACTGAAAGATATCTAGAATTGCATAGATAATCTGTTGATAAATGAAAATTGTTGTTTGGGATCATTGCTTGGATCCAATACCACCCTGAGGGTGCGTTCCTCTATTTATCCATTTGGCCAGGATACCTAGGGGTATTCCATAATTATATTTTGTATTTCTTTTTCTTGAGAGAAACCTTATATAAATTTCTTGTTTATAATTTGGGCTCAACTCGGTTACTTGCTCCTGAGGGCATTGTTTGCTTAGCCTATGGGTAGTGTTTGGTTAGCCTGAGGGTAACCTTTCTTTTTGAATGTGGGAATTAGTCTCTGTGCCTGAGGAAAATATCTTGTATGCCTGAGGGAAATGTTCATTATTCCTCAGGGCAGACACCTGCAGGTTCTGATTTTGATTACCTGAGGGTAAGGATCAGTACGTCTGAGGATAGTGTTTACCATAAATGTTCACTGAGGTGATTTTCATATGTTACACTTTCCAAGCCAAAGAAAAAGCTTGTGAGTGATTAACAAATATTAAACTGGCAAAAAAACTAGTAGTGATAGTTACTTTGAGTACTTACTAGTTTACTGAATTTTATTAATGCACACTGTTGTCATACATTTTTACTGACAGTTAGGCACATGCCATTAGTGGTTGCCAACTAGGATAATGTCTCACACCCTTTTTGGGTCTTGTCTTTAGCCCAAATAAACTATGTTGTTGTATGTGTCGATAAGGGAAACGGTCCCTATACAGATACATGATTGTTACAGAGGAGTAGGAGAGCATGGGACCGAGCATAGGCTTGTGAAGCTACTAAGATACTATTACACTATTCTGTTTTGTTTTGTCATACTTTTACCTTTAGTTGTATTGTATTGTATTTTCGTGTATCCTTCTTTGGCAGCTTTCTTAAAATTAGGGACATATCGGCTCATTATATAT
Organism: Viscum album; assembly: GCA_963277665.1. NCBI lineage: Eukaryota > Viridiplantae > Streptophyta > Magnoliopsida > Santalales > Viscaceae > Viscum > Viscum album. The sequence continues at coordinate 1,332,389,577 of OY728165.1, read as the reverse complement.
GATTTTTGGTCCTTTATTTAATTTCATATTGTGTCCATTTCATCATTGGTATTGTTTATTGCTTCCACTTTTGTATGTTTATTTCTATTTCCTCTATGCTACACTTTGACAAATGAGAGAATAGTTTCCCCACTATCAGACCTAGGCTCTCACTGCTAATCAGTAGCCTCTGGTGTTTGGGGAAATGCACTTGAGGTCATGTGAACAACCGGGTTCGGGGAACCCATTGAGTGGCACCCGGATCCGAGATGTTACAATATCATTAAAACAATGTTTACAAATTAAAAATAAATAGGTTCCATAAGAATTTATCTCATACAATTTTATTCTATATAGAGAAAGAATGTGCAAATATTCATTAAAAAATTATCCCATTGGTCCATAAGTATGTACACTGGTTTTTATATGTTGATGTTTGGAAATTCCCTTAAAATATCATTAAAAAATTGTTGATGAAAATATCCCTTTTATTTTAAAAGTCAATTTTTGAAATAAAAAATATTTTGAAGACACTTTTCAGTGTAAACCACTTTTAAAATATATAAATTTATTTAATATTAATAAAGTTAATTCTTTCAAAAAAACCTTGAAATAATGAAAAATATGATTCTATTAAAATAATATCATCTAAAAAGGTTGATTTTGTTCAAGACATAAATAACATTTCATTTTTCACAGTAAAATGGTTAGAAAGGTTCCTTGTTCAGAATGCGACAAGATGTCTCATTTTATTTTCTAAAAAAATGAAAAAATGGGTAAAAATTCCATCAATAAATTATTTTTAATAGGTTAAAAACATATTTTTTATAAAACATGGTATTTTATGAAAATAGATTTTTGACCAAAGAGAGAAATGAAGTATGATTTTCTAAAATACACTTTCTTAATATTTTATGTTCTAATAATTGGAAAATTTGCTATGATTATTTGAAAACATCATAAAAACAATATTATAATAGAAATCATGAGAATTATAATACTTCATCGTCATATACTTAATCATACACAATCCTGCTAAATGGATATATTTTAACAAAATAATCATCAACTTTTGTAACATTAATTCGTAATCCCATGAAAAAAATAAGATTAAATTAAAATATTAATATCATGTAAATAATTATATTCAATATGTCACAATTAAAATTTTATGTGTATACACCTCTTAAATTGTGATATGTTCATAAGCTAACATACATCTCAAAGAAGGAAAATTGAGAAAAAAGTCACTTACCACATTGGTAACTTTGAAACTCTAAAATACATGAATGAGATATACTCAAATGGTTATATAAGTCCCTCTAAATTTTAGTATAATTATAATTAAATACATTAAATGGTATTACATACACTACACACAAAAAGTGGTGAATATGACATATATCTCATAGAAACAAAAGAGAGACAAGAAAACCCTTACCTTGAGTCTGATTTTTCATGTGTGGCTTTATCTTACAGGATAATAAACTTATGTTAATTATTTAAATAATTGATAATAATTTTCAGATTTATTATTATTAAAATTTAACTTATTTTCATTTTATATAAAATTACTTTATCGATTATTTTTTTATTATATAGTTTTACTATATTCGACTTTTGTGATGACTATAGTAAAATATCTCATTATCTCAACTTCTTGAGAATTATAATATTAAAAAACCTATCATATTTATATATAAGTTATAATTTTAATAGCAATCATTAAATATTGTTATGAAAATTGATATAACATTACGATCATCAAGATGGTACGTTGTACATATTCAAGAGTAATGTTTCCATTTTTCAATGATCGCCATGGAAAAAAGGTAAGTAATATTTAATCATTCTAGAATGATAATTACATAATTAATTCAATATTATAATATAATTTATAATTTAATATATTATGCAAGGTATGTGTTGATGAGAAAATGAATTACATCACTTCGAGGAGGAGGTAGTCCACAGATTTGTGAACGATGTTATCACATTTTCATTGAGTGAAATGTTCAGTGATAAAAAGATATATTATATTTAAAGAATGATAAAAATTTAATTAATATAATTATATTTTCTTTAATATCACTTATATTTATTATAGTTTCCCATATCACCTTCCTCGTAACATGTCTGTGAAAATGAATCACATCACATCATGAGGTGGCAGTCTGTCGTACAAATGAGTGATGTTATCATATTCATTATGGAAAGGAGTATGGAAATGTAAAATATGATAAATAATTAAATATAAATAATTATTTAATAAATATAATATAAAAGTTTTAGATCCATAATCCTACCCAACATTGAGAATTGTTAATAGAAAAACAAAAGACATTGGTTAGTGATGCTGTAGTTTTCCGTACACACCGAGGGTGATTTCATAACCAATATGATAAAAGGAGAAAAAAAATTAGGTTATTCAATTAATAAAATCCCAAAATATGTAATATAATTTGATTATAATATAATCTATTTTTAAGAATAATTAAAGGGTTGGAGAAAGAAATAACACAAAAATCCTTATTAATGAACTTTACATTATCTCGAGTTATCTTATTTTTGTTGGAACCAATGGCCTTCATTGGTAGGATTTCTACCCAAATAGGGCATCTGAGTTGAGAGGAGAGATTTTTGGAAGTTACTTTATTGGGTTTTGTAAAGCCAAATGGATTGATATGTTTGAATAAGTGATGGGAGTGAATAACCTTGAATAAGGGAGGAGGAATGTTATTCATTAAAATAAACAAAATTATTCAATATTGGGATGCATCCCTTACATGATGTATCTCCAAAATAGATAAATAATAGAGGGGAAGTATTATTTGGGTAGTAAAAACTGTTAAAACAAAAAAACAACACATTTTTCCATGTTATTCCTTTGTCTTTATATTTACTCAATTTCACCCTGTATTTTTTTTAACAAGGTAAATCATATAATTTTATTTTCCATGGTAAATAATTCTTTTAGATTACAATTGTAATTGGTATTATTAGATAATTTATACTTATTAATTATAAATTTAATAAAAAATTTATTACATAAAAATATATTGTGTCCGTAAAACTAATTTTAATACAATCACATTTATTTGCTACACCATGTTTTAACCATAGTCATTGTAATTAATTATAACTACATTCTATAATAATTATTGTCAAAAATATAGTTGAAATTATTATATAATATAAATTATTATGATTGAAAATATATAATATATTTGTCTTATTTTAACTCATATATATCATAAAATTTAATTTTTTATTAATCCCATAGACGCGGTGAGACAATGGGTTTTTTATAAGAGTATTTCTTATGAAGAATATAATTTTATATTAAATCAATCAATAAAAAACATTAATATAACAATCATAATTTTTTTAATGATATATAATATATATGTTTAAATTAATACATTCTCAATAAGGGATTATTTTAATTAATTAAAATGTGGAAATTTTTATCATTTTAAAACATTTTTTTAGGAAAACAGGTTTTTATACTATAAAACCAAATTATACGAAAAACTAACATAATATTTATTCAATGTATTTTAATAAACATACATAAATAAACATTAGGTTACATTATAACATATTAAAAAATATTGGTAATTTTAAATTATTTAATTTTAATAAAATAAAATAATTTTTACAAAAAATAAATATTTTTCACTATTCCATGAAAAATCAATATTGAATGAAAAAATATCTAAATTTTACCGAATGATAATTTTGATATTACTGTTTGAAAAATATTTTCTATTTTTTATAAAAATTATCCAAAAGAGTTAATAAATATTATTAAATTATGTTCACAAAGAGCTTCCAAACCGTCTTATAAAAACTACTGTTTTTTCTAAAATGCTTCCTTTTATTTTAAATAGATTTTATTTTAATTATAATAAATATATAGATAACATATATGTGTGAATTATATATTTTCAAAATGTAGTAAATAACATTTTTACCCTCTATTCCAACAGCTAGGTGCTAACTATAATGTTAAAAAATTATTTTAATAGTAAATTTTTATTTAGAAGAACTCAATCTGGTGTGTATTGAAATATTTCGATGAAAATCAATATTGTGTGTAATGAAAGATATTAAAGAGAGAGACAGTCAATCATTGCAGAGTTAAATTATTATCTACCGTTATTTTTTAATTTCTTTACAATACCGAATATAATTTTCTTCCATTAATATCTTACAGTGTTACATCCTTCCAAATTTAATAAATTGCTTCCTCACAATTCTTGCTTCATCTCTATAATAAAATGATGGATATTTGAGAAAATTATTTTTGTGACCCCACATCGTAAAAAGGGTTAATAAAACACCCTCTTAATAATATAAAAATGGAACTAAAATGTTTATATAGAATAACATATAAATAAGTACAAAAATAACAGAACATCATTGGGAATAGAAGAAAGATGTAAATAATTATACAGAGGTATTGAGGTCATTAAAGAAAAGACAGTGAATGATCAATAGATTGTTAATGGAATCAAAACCATTAATTAGTGATCATGGAAAATTCCATATATTTTCTAAAGGCATGACCCCCACATGGTGTACCAATCTTGGGTCTGCAATGATAGCTCAGAGATAGCATCACCTAAGACCCACCTCTAGTAGGATTTGAGTTGGTGACTAGCACCATGGGTATAGTAAACATAGATATGGGAAGCAGTACCCTCTATGAGAGAACATGTGAAAGAGAGAGACAATATAGACACCAACCAACTCTCACTCATTCTAAAATATAATAGAAAAGACAAAGTTCATATGTGTAATGAATTTGAAGAACAAATACAACTGAAAAGAATATTCCATGTACCAAAATAAATGTATGGATGACAACAACCACAAAGCACAAATAGCCCTTGAAGAACCCCAAGATATTTGTAACTAGTATTGTATCCAACCTAATCCAAGTGACATGAAATAACACTAATATATATATATATATATGTAGGCTGAGTATAACAGGATAATCTGTTGGATCCTCCATGACGCCTCTCATGAAAATGATAAAGAAAGAAAAATAAAGGTCATTGAACAACAATTGAATCTGACCCATCCCCTAAAAAGGTATAATAGGTTCCTAACCTCTCCATGGATACACATTCCAATAATATAACATAAATGTATATATTATAATAAATAATATAAAGGTACTCCACAACCACTTCACCACTAGTTTTCTTCTCTACCCCAACGTCGAATGTCCAGAGCATGTCTCTCGAAAATGATATCCCATGGACACCTAGGAATGAAATGAAACATGTACCTCCACCATCACACCACTACTTCTATGTAACCAACAGTAACTAGGTGGTATTTGGGAGCCACCAAATCCCACATAACTTTTATCACACATGATGTATTATACCTAAATCCATCACAACCCATACACTGGGTAAGGAAGTTCAAGACAACACACCCTATACATGTTATACATATAGTATTCCTTAGGAATCTATATCCAGATTACATGTGCATAAAATAACCACAATCTATTACATCACTCTAAAAACGTATATGGGGAAAACTAACCATAGTTCATACCAGCCTAAGTAACTACCAAGAAAAGAGATCAAGGTCAAATGGGGTAGTCATAAATCTATCCCCCACTGGGATTTTAAGGAAAACACCCCTAAAGGGCTCAACATCTCTAGTGTATCAGTTTCCCTAATCGATAGGGTGGAGTAGTGTATAAAAACAAAATAATAACATGATAAAATATAGCTCGCAACCACACTATGGGAATAACCTAATCTAATACTCAACTGCAGCTAATGTCTCTCATACTCATATTTTCACATTTTAAGACTAGATATCCTATAATCTCATAACCATTTAATGTGATACACTAAATTATTTTATTCGTTTTCATTTTTTTCATTTTATATTAATTAATTATTTAAAAATTAATTAACATTTATCATTTTTCATATTACATTTCATCATCATCACAACAAGGTTGCAAGCCCTCCTATCATAAGTAAATCAGTTCCATGGATTCTCAAAATTATAAACTCTGCATTGCATCCTAGAAATATCCAACGCCATGGGTTAATTTTTTTTTAATTTCATAAAAACATTACTTTCAATATTAGTAGGTACTCTGGGAAAACATCCTAAGATACTAAACAAAGTAAACATCTAAACACGCCAATCGTCCTTTAGCAGTGGGGAATGAAAATAAGATAAAAAAACAACATATCCATTATACCATCAACATATTGAAACAATCACCTAACTTTCCTATCAATAGGTAAGACCATATTCACTCCTTTCTATCACCCTCGGTGTCCCCACTGACACCCTCATGTATATCCTGATGCATCTCACCATAACAAGTGTCGACTAAAATCATGACAACCAGGCCTCCTGGCCCCATATACAATAGTATCCCTCTAGGATCATACATCCCTATCATTCATCAGAACTTATATTCATTGCCCCATAATCCACAAAAGCCCTCTAGGATCACATCCTATGACAATAAGAATGAAAAAAACTGAGAAACTGATATTTTGTCCCTAAAACAAGGCATTTATCCATCACACATGACAATCCATGACGACTCCCAAGCACAAGTCACTAGAACATTACAAGAAAGTGGGTAACTTAGATCGTACAAAAAATATTATATTTTATCACATAATTGATTCTTATTCCATATTGAATTTACCAATACATTATTTATAGGTACCAATAGTTGGAAAACTGTGCAGCAGTCTATAACAGGTTGTCACAAATTAATGTAACAATTATGTTAACTTGAATTTAATTAGTTTATCAACAATCATCCACATAATTCGGGTTTATTGGCCAATTTAGTTAAAAATACATACATGCATCAATTTGATTGTCATCAAATTGAAACAATGATAATATTCATTAAACATACCACTTTAAATCTATTATCCAATTAATTATTAATTAATTTTGGCTTTATGTTATTTTACAATTCATATTCAAATCCAATTATAACATACAAATCATAGATAAAAATCTATATATAAAATCAAGAGGTTACCCGTTATCACATAACAAATTACAACATCACATTATGATCAATTCCAATTTTGTAATACAGTTCAAATAATTAGTTGGTTATTTTAATTGTCATCTAATGGGATAAATCATATAATCTCTATAATTGAAAGTATATAAATGTAAAATAAATGATTCCCCTACATCAAAAGGGTCTCAAGGTTCTTTCATAAGAACCAACATATTATATTGATCCAAATAACCTCTCCTTTAAGAACTTCATTCAGCTTTGGATGCCACACCATATCCTCACCAAAAAACAACCAATAAAACTTCATTAAAAACATGGAGATGAAGAACCATCACATGGAAAATTTGAACAAGATGGAACATAATGAATTAACCACAATAATAGAGGTTTAACATAGCTTGGATTGATTATGAATTAATAAGGATTGAATAATGGAAGCTAGAGATCAATCCCTAAAAAAGATATCCGAAATGAATGAAAGTGGGGGACATTAGGTCACCTTGAATGAGAGAGAGGTGTGCTACGACCATTGGATTAGAAAACCTAAAAAGATAAAAATGTTTAAATTTTACTCCATAGGGGATTTACATAATGAGTTATCCCATTTCGAATTGTGCAATCCATCGGGTTCAGTTTCCATCAAAAAACACAAAACCTTTTTATTAATTAACCACAAAAATAAACACACTATGAACCTGACATACATGACATGTAATTATTACATGTCATGTAATTATTCCTACATCTGTCTATTAGTAGTTGAGTCCTTCAGATAAATATCTAAGACTCCTCTGAGCACTAATGTCTTTGTCCTCGCATTATATACCTCCCAAAAAATACTTATCCTAGTGAATACAAAACCAACATAGAATGGAACAGAAAAGGGGTTTTCTGAATAGCCACCTTGTGAGATACCTCTCAAGGCGATCACCACGATAGGAGATCAACTGCATAATCAAAGTAATATTGTAAAACCACACAACATCCACAACCCTCTTATAAGGACTCTCTTAGAAGAGATACCTCTCCAAAGGGAGTAAGACACTACCAGAATCAATAAAAATCCATAAATTCAACCAGAAAATGCTTACAACCAAAAAATGAAAATTATTATAAGAGAATAACTAACCATCAAATTCCTTGGGATATTGAGTGTGTATCTATAATTAACATTACCATGTACTCTCCTCCACACCAACATTCCTCCACAAGACACAAAGCATGGGGAAATCTTTCTCACACAACACTTTCTACTAGAATCCCTGCATCTATATTGGTTGTTCCTTGAAGGTCGCGTCATCATAAACAGTGATGTCAAACCAATCGATGATGTGAGATTCCCAATAATGATAACAATGCAGTACCAACATATTAAAAAAATCATGTATATAGCTCATATTCATGGGAAGTGATATGTAATACGAAATGACACCGACATAAGATAACACCTCGAAAGGACCAAGAGACCATGGATAATTCTTACACCCATGACCAAAACATTACTACCCATGACAGGGAGTCACATTTTGGAATACATGTTCTCAAAAATCAAACTCCATGGGTCAAATCCTAAGATTGAAATATTATTTCTAACAATCATGCACTACTTTCATTCTCTCATGAATCAACTAAAACATATCTGTTGTATTATATACTATTTCAAGCTTGATAATTACCAATTCCATGAACCATTTATTGCACAATAGAGAATAGAAAGGTTTACCATATAATTATTAAAATCAGGACATACTAATAGTGGAGTGAAAAAAAAATTGTTTTAAGGGAACTCTACCAAGGGTAGGTGACACAACCAAAAACTGCAAAAATCTAGGACTAAGATAGAAACATCTCTATAAAATTCTTGATGGTATGCTCTATCTAACCATCCTTCTGTAGATGAAAAGTAGTAATAAATAACAGAAGAGAACCAAATGAATTCTTGAAACCTCTCTACACCATGGAGGTAAAATGATGATCTAGATTGTAAATTATCTTTTTTTGGGACTATGTGGAGTCTCATCACCTCCTCTAGAAACTACTTCGACAAAACCTCTACTGATCTCCACACCATGTATCTTATAAAGTGGGAAAATTTCTTTGAATGATCCAATACCACCCATATAGCATCATATAGTCCCTAATATCTAGTTAAACAGATAAAAAAATCCATCGAGATGTCCTCCCACTTCCACTGCGGAACAACTAATAGCTAATACAAACAACTAGGAATAAGATAATATGCCTTCACCTTTAGGCAGACTAATCATCAAGGCAGAAACTCGGCAACTTCATGCTTCATCCTAGGCCACCAAAAATAATCCCAAAAAAATCGTTATATCCTTTTAATTCTAGGATGTCCTACAAAGGGAGGGCTATATAACTCTATGAGAACAATATCACACATCACCAAAGGAACAAAAATGCCTCCCTAAAAAATTGGTGTTGTTTATCCTCAGACTAACAATCAGATGCCTCGCCAAAATTAACTATGTCTCCTGAGACCTCAACCTCAGTATCCACCAACTTGTATTCCTCCACCAGTTCCACCAGATATTAATGCACCATCATCTATAAATGACATCCTCTTCCACTAACTTCTCTCATATCTAGATGAAATGCCGTAATTTCTTCCATCACTCTCCCGAAATCACCAGATTCATGTTTTTCAGCACTACATGACTTTTTACTCAGAGAATTAAGTAAAACATTCCCCTATCTAGGTGTATATGTAATATCCTAACTAAAATCCAAAAATAATTCCATACACAAACACTTTAACATGATCATATCATGTTTAGGGGAGACAAACCTCATTCTCTTTTGATCATTGTTGAACAAAAATACACTAACCAGTTGGTTAATGTCTCTCTAACATCAAGTAAATACTCAATGACTCAAAATAAAGATATTTGGTGGCATAGTTATGATCATGGCATTGTAACTACTAATAACCATAATAAATGACTGATATCTTCTAAGTCAGAACACCAACCAACAAAATATGTGAAGCATCACAAAAAACATCAAACTAAATTCCTTATACTGGTAGAAAATGAAATGAATCCCTGACAAGCTTCACCTTATGATACTCAAAAGATAACTAAAACTGAAATGTACATGGGAACACCTTATCATTTTTTGTCAATGTTTTCAGAGGAGTTACAACCCTATAGGAATTAGCTATGAACATCCGGTAATATATTAGAAGACTAAGTAAACAACACACCCCTGCCACTATCTTAGGGGATTCCCAAGACATAACTGTGTCATTAATAGATGAATCAAAAATTACTCCCTACTAGGATAAAACATTCCCTTTTACATGGACTATTAGACATGAAAAATCCATCATTGTCAGCTTCACAAAAACATTCTCACAGTGAAGAACTCCCAAAATTTAATTTAGATTCTCTGCAATCTCCTTTTAAAAATAGAGTACAAAATGATTTTTTTGATTTAAACCCCCCAAAACAAATCAGGGAACTCAAATGTTACAATTTTTATTGACTCCATGAACATATATGGGGAATTATTCACATATAATGACATCCCAGAAAAATCATAATGATGTGTATGACAACAGAATACAGTCATTAGGATATCCTCATCCTTTATATGAATTAGACGATATCTTGACCAAAAATAATTTTTTGAGAACAAATATTAACCGTTAAATTGCTAAAATCAATCATCAATCTATGGAATAAGATTTTTGTTCTTCAATATTACATGGTTCAGGTGAAAATAATCAATATAAAACCACAAACTTCCATCATCCTCCCTTATGAAAATATTGGTGCACCCCACAGTGACAAAAATGGTGGAAAAAAACACACCACCATAGACCATCAATCTATATACTCATATATCACAACATAAAATGCACCATCCTATATATAGATATCAAGATAAGAGAGACACCTAGATGTAGATCAATACCATTCTCGATCCCTCATCAAGGGGGTAACACTACAAACTCCTCTAAAAACATTAGGGTATTCTTCTCCGACCATGGGAATCACTGACTGTTGACCTTCCAATGAACTCAAGGTCAACCCATCCATCAATGATGACATGGAGAGATCACTATTATTACCCATTAGAGTGTCTCACTCAATAATTAACACTGTTGGATCTCAATCAACATCCAATAATAAAACACCCCCTGAATAAATCAATGATATCCTATACAAAATACATCCAATCCATGGCATGGATGGTTTCATATGGTTGTATATGTAAACAAATGAAATATCTCCATTAGTGGTGATGCCCAAACACTAGCTCAAAATCCCAACATACATCAAACAAGTCAGCTCCACCTCCAACAAGAATAGTCATTTCCAAGGGTGATGGAAGTCCCTTTACCTCAATCACCAAGAATGGACAAGGGTAGGTGATATGGAGGACTGTTTCACTCATGGATCATATAAGGGATGCACCAAAGTATTAAACAAGAAATGCGTACATAGAAGGATGTCTAGATCTCCTAGTGTTGGAAATTCTAAAGAATGAAGCTCACCATGACCTTATCTAAAGCCTCTCTGACCATACTGATGACCACCAACATATCATCACTCTACTCTCCGGAGAAGATAAGCATCCACAATCTATCCTCTAACATTCCTATACACCCTATGTAGATCTGAAACAATAGAAACATACTACTACTGCCAAGACGGGAAGTATCTCAATGGTGAATCCTAAATCATAACAACTAGCACACACTTACTTCTCATAAAAATGGAACATTATCTCGGCAAATTTCATCAGCCTCTATAATAAAAACATGCATTTGATCCCATTGAATATCTATGAGAGTTGTGGCCCCTAGATAAATGAGACATCGAGGTAAATGAACTAGTGTGAGCTAATTGGAAGCTCTTCTTTCCTAAAATCAAAGAACCCAAGACAACAAATCTACATTTTGATAAATCTCGATGACTCCATCCTCATAACGATCCAGTTTTGGCTACCAACTTCTTGATGACTTCTACTCTGGCTAGCACCTCCTAATACATGATCAGTATAAACTAGGTGACCTGACACTGTATCTCTGGATGCACAAAATCCTCCAATGTCTACACCATTGTATACTCAATTGGAAAAGCTTTTGAATAAAATCAAATAATGTTCCTAAAAGGGATCCCAAAAACTCACACACAAGAGCTCCGATACTGAATGGTAAGTAGCCTTTGTAGATTGGCCACCTTCACAGTCGAATAAATATACTAATCTCTGAACTAGTCGTGGAAGACCTCAAACCAGACAAAATACTCCTCAAAATCACAAAAAAATAAGAACAACAACTTACATACTTCCCCACACAACATCATCACAACTGATGACACATAGTTTTCTTTCAGAGAACAGATCGAATTGAAGGATATCTCAATATAATCCAACCAATATTTTATGAATACAATTGGAATGATTCCCTGTTTACTCTGTAGACTATGGTGTTGAAACACCCAGAGTGTCCTCCCCTATGTGTCGGCATCACCAACCTAAAATATTCAATGAACTACAGGAATATCAAGCTGAACATTTTATATGAGAGCCTGATGAGGTCATTGACCTCGAGCCATGCATGCGAAATTAATAATTCTTAGTGACCATAAACCAAGAATATTTATTAATTAAACATTATTTAGTTTTTTCATTCTTTGTTAACCAATCCCAAGGTTTACCCATTCAGACACATACTTAAATAATAATGATTCATGATCTTTTAATACATATCTACCCTTAAACCAGTATCACCTTATTTACTAGACGTTGTAACCTTTTATTTCTGTGCATTAGATTATAAGGGTCCCTAAATAATTCTGTATAATATGGTATCTCATGTTTAGAGAAATCTCTAAACATAGCTAACACTATTTCTCTTCCATCCTATGCAACATCAAATGTTCCTAACTCCAAAATCCATCCTATCTCTCAACCAGAGCTCTGATACCACCATGTCATTCACCCCTCCCCAGATGATGTACCCCTCTATGGAAATAAATTGGAGAAGAGAGATAGTGGCCCCTAATTCCCACCTCCATTAGGCCCTGGCATGGAGACTAGAACTAAGGGTATAGTAAACACATAGATGGGAGGCATTTCCCCATAAGAGAATACATTAAATAGAGAGAGATAAGACATACACCAACTGAATCTTTCTTAGACTACAATATAAAATATAATTCAATGTTCATTTATATAAGGAGAAGAAATTACTATTAAAACTGAAAATAAAACTGCAAGTACAAAATGAAAAGAAAGGAGAACTACAACCACAAAGCCCAAACAGCTCCTGAAAAACCCCAAGCTAGTAGAAACTAACTGTATCTACAACATGCTCTAACTAACCTAAAAAAATAGTTAATATATATATGTAGGGATAATATAATTCTATAATCAGTAGGATCCTCCTCGGAACGCTGATACAAAATATAAAAATGCATTCTAATGCACTATGAACAATAAGTGATATAAACTAATAACCTAAACGTGTATACAAAGTTACCAAACTCACAATCTGTACTATCACCATGTATTAAATCCAAGATAATATAATATGATAAATAATATCAACAATACCCCACTACCACATACCCACCAGTTTTCTAATCTACCACAACGTCGCACGTCCGATCTATCTCTCCCCAAAAGGCTAGCCCACAAACGCCTTGGAAAAGAGCACAACATGAACTTAGGGAATCAAACCACCACGTTCATGTAACAAATAGTAACCACGTAGTTTCCAGGTGCCAACACACCTAGAATAAATTGTATTATACATTATCTAGTGTACCTGAAAGCATCACACCCCATACAAAAATTAGGGAACCTCAATCCCTCACATCCTATACACATTACACTTATAGTAGTACATGTGAAACTATATCTTGAAAATATGTGTGTGAAATAGCCACAATACATTAAATCAATCTAAACAGAAATATTAGTAAAACTAAACTCCACTCATACTCGCACAAGTAACTATTAAGAGAAGAGATCAGGTTCAAAAAAGGTAGTCATTTATTCATCCTCCCACTGTGATGTAAGGGAAATCCACCCCAGGTCCTTGAATCCCTGTTGTGTTAGTTTCTTTAACCGAAAGGGTTGATTATTGTATAAAAACAATCAAAAAGTGCATGATATAAAATGCCTTGTAACCTGTTTCTGATGCTTTCTCTGGGGGTGCATGTATATCCCTCACACAGAGGGCGCGCTGCTATTACCCTGCATTCCCGCATTCCAATGGAGGGAGGCATCCACTCCTTATTCAACGATGTCTGCTCATTGATCGAAATGAGATCATGGGATGTTAGTTATTCCTTCTGTGGATTCCTCCTTGGATCTCATCACCTAGTCTGGGTCTCCCTCATAGATTTAAGACATAGTTTGTGAAACTCTTCCGGGTGCCATATCTTCAGGGACACCAGTTAATTATGCTGCTTCTGTCAAGACATTCCAAGGATTTCAGTCAGGTAATCAACCTTCGGTTAAGAGATTAGTTGCATTGGGCATCACTAGCATGTCTTGACACTATGGAATTGGCATTTCTATCTTCTATACCTTATTGTAGGGCTTCTCTAGGGAGCGGATGCCCGAGGTATCCCACATCGGACACTAGGAATTGTACTCCAATGGCATGTATCTGAGGTTTTCCTTAGCATCCCATGTTTAACATAGGGTATGCCAATAGTTTAACATCCATCGGAGATGCATCATACTGATCAAAACCCTGGTTAGATTGGATTATATGGGTACAACCCCCGGAGGGGACACTGAGGTTGGGGCCGATGCGTGGGTGGCTCCCCGAATGCTGTTAAATGTAATGGTGTATGAGGTGGGATGATATCACTAGAATGTGGTGGCCCAGTTAAGGATCAGGATGGATGATGTATTTGGTCTTGAGCCTCGAAGAGACTTCCTACATATCCTCGTGTTGGGGAATCAAAGTCCGCGTAGTTTGGTGGAATGATGGGACACCTGAGGAGGTGATTCGTGAGAATGGAAGCATGGATGGGACCTAGAGGAAGTGGATCCTCCGGGGTTAGGAAATGAGATTCTCAAGACATGTGGGGTCAAGGGAGAGATCAATATGAGACATGGGTGTTGGTCATGTAACTCATGGAGATTTCCTACATATCCATGTGGCAGGGAATCAAAGTCCACGTTGTTCAGGTGGCCTCTAGGGCTTACGCTCTGAGGCGGCCCATGGTGTTGGTAAACTGACATGAAGGTGGACCTGGGGTACAGATGGATGGTGGGCCTGAACCTCGTGGAGGCTTCCTACATACAATGACTAGACATGGATAAAAGTCCAAGTAGTTCGGGATGGTGGATACAGTTTATCGTCATGTTGGACGGGGGTGATCCTGACATGGAGGAACGACTGGGTGGTGGGCTTGAACCTTGTTTAGGCTTCCTACGTATCCCTGTGGAAGGGAATAAAAGTCCATGTATTTCGGAATGGATTGGGTCTTACACTCTAAGGAGGTCCAAGGTGGTGGGGATTGAACCTCACGGAGGCTTCCTGCGTACCATGCCTTGACATGGATCAAAGTCTCCATAGTTTGGGATGGGTTGGGGCTCACACACTGAGGTGGCACAAGGTGTTGGTGAACTGACGTGAAGATGGTCAGAATCACTATGTGGTGGGATTGAACCTCAGTAGGCTTCCTACGTACCGTGCATTGACATGTATCAAAGTCCCCGTAGTTTGGGATGGATTGGGGCTTACACTCTGAGACGACCCAAGGTGAAAATGGGGCTCAGAACATCGACACAGAGACGATCGAGGACATTGGATGATGGGCTTGAACCTCATGGAGGCTTCCTATGTACCATGCCTGGACATGGATCAAAGACCCCATAGTTTGGTATGGATTAGTGATTACACTCCGAGGCGGCCCATGTTGTTGGTGAACCGACGCGAAGATGCTCGGAACGAGTGGGTGGTGGGTTGAACATCGTAGAGGCTTTCTATGTACCATGGCGTGACATGGATCAAAGTACCTATAGTTCGTGATGGGTAGGGGCTTACACTCTGAGTCTGCCTAAGGTGTTGTTCATGGTCGTGCTCAATCTAAGCTCACGTGAGTCATTCTTGGTGTGAGAAACAAGATCTAGCAGAGACCTAACGATCATGTCGTGAAGGGTTCATCCGTGGGAAATGAAGAGGGGCTTAGGCATTGAGTGGCCCAAGGTGTCGTGACATACTGCAGGATAGAGGCCCGTGGTTGAAAAAGCATAGTGGGAGAGCGATCTGGGACCAAAGGGAAATGGACCACCATTCCCCATCATGCCCTTGCTGGCTTTTGTGTCGAGGGAGTGAGGAGGAACTGGGGTGCTGCCTCCTGAAGGAAAGGTTAGGTCCTTGCACCAAGGTGGATGACCTTCCCCGTGGACAAACGCCACTCCAATAAGGATGATATCACCCCTTGTGAGGGATGATCCCATCCCTATGGAGACTAGTGGGCGTGGGAATGTCCAAGGTGGGGGGACCCTGAGTGCGAGCCACGGGGCCATGTCACAGTTTAACATCTTGTGTTGAGGACGGCGGGCTTGGTAGTTTAACGCCCTGCAGCTCAGACGAGGTGGGTTCGCTCCACACCGCTAGGTCTTACATGACCGGTACCCCCTACACTTGCGGGAGGTAAGGCATCAGCAAGGCCGTACTGAGGGGGTGTTGCGGAGCAAACCATCAAGGGGTCCACATTATCATGGCTATACAAAGAAGCAACATCTATTAGAATTCCTATGCGAAGAGGCATGCGGAAAAGTAATGCAAAATGAAGAATCATCCATGGGACATTGAAGTTACCTCTTACGAGCCTAGAAGGTCGCATAGTAAGATGGTGCATGATGTGGATACATGAGGCACAAAAGGCACCCGCGAATGGAACCCACAAGAAGAGAATTGTGGTGAGGGGTCCCAGGGAATTGCGTGCAACCTTTGAGGCTTACACACAAAATAATGGACCTTTGTGAAAAACACCGGGCTGGTGTGAAATCGATGATGCTTGCGCGTAATTGGGGGTAGAGGTTTTGCGAACGACTAGGGGGATGGTTCACAATTAGTATGAATTGCGTGCTTGTGGAAGAGGTCACGCGCAAGGACATGGGTGTGGAACTGAATGGAATTTGTGCGCAATTGACCGGAATGCGCTCAATGGAAGGAATTGCGCGCAAGGGGGGAAACCCCGAAGGGCTAGGAATTTAGTCTAATCACTGGGGATCTCGCAAGAAGGTGGTCCCCGGGGAAACTTGGCGTGAAAAGAACCATACCTGAAGGCCATATTGCGTGCATGGAAGACAGATATCATGCATGAGATCCGATTCAGATTCTGCAGCCTTGAAATGGTAGGGGGCCGCCTTCTATTTATATATGTTCTAGGGTGTGGAAAACACTCGGTGCGAAATAATTGTGTGCCAGAGGCGGTATCGCGAAATGTCAACTGCGCGGGGCATGACCGCGAAATTATTTCATGCCTGCACCGGGGACACTTCGTGAATCCCGAAATATTCCGCATGACCCACATTTTTTCACTCCCTTCACCACTTTTTTTGTGCACCTCCTCTTGGCCCCCTGGACCGAGTCTCTGTGTCCCAATATGACTTCACATTTTTGTTTCGAAACATCCATAAACACTTAATCACTTTTTGCATCTACAAATGCCCCCCCCTCGGAATTGGATCATCAAGGGGAAACAACGGTCGGATTCCAAGGGAAATGTCGAAGTGCAGGGCTCCGTAGGGTCCAGGCGTGCAAAAATCTGAAGCGGCACACAAAACTCAAAATGGCGTGGAATTAACTTTTTGGGCGAGCGCAGAATCCACCTTAGGTGCGGCGCGGAGCTCAGGATGAGCCTATAAAAGCCATCGTGGGTCCCATTCTTAGTACGACCTTTCTCACGTGATAGGATTCGATCTCTCATGCATGAAAAGTTATTCAGTCCTACATGAAAAACTGCTCGGTCTGCGCAGAATTCCACCGATATCAGACGTCATTTTACACGCAAATCCGAGGTATTCACACCACAGCTTGAAATTTTTTGACGCCCACTGAGATTTCTCACCGACCTCCCATATTTCGCGCCAACTACTAGGACACTTAGTCAGAATAAATTGGCTGCCATCCTAGTTAATGAGGGAGAAGCTGCTACTCATAGAGCTGAAATGGCCGCAAACCCAGACGTTTATGGCTCAAAAAGGATTGTATCCAACAGACATACTCTCTTCAATGTGCTATCCCCCACCCAAAAGGATTATTCCTTTTTCAATAACCTACCGCTGTGGGACTTCAGCATCCTTGACGGGGTCCCTCTGTCGGGCTTTGAGGTGGACACACTGCGGTCATGGGTGACCCATGAGGATGACCTTCCTCAGTACAACATCTCCAAAAATGGTCATCCTTCCAAAAAAACCAGGCACATGGATTTATATGTCATGAATCTTAAGACTATGACCATTTCTAGGGGTGACCATATTGCGGAGAGCTCCCTGACCCTCTATTCAAGCACTTTCCATCAGAGCATTACTGACGAGACCAAAGGTCGGCTGCAGGACTAAGATCTTCGGTCCAGAGGAAACTTTTCCAGTGAGTGGGCCTGGGCGTACTGGGTTTTCCATACATGCAACCAATTTGGGGCCAAGATATGATATATTGGTCTGTTGGAGGTGGTATGGACATCACAATTTCACTTCTACTGCCAGACTGTGCTTGGGCTAGATCTGTTCACCCGGTGGTCCCCTGATACCAACACCGTCCATCTCCATCATGGGGAAGTCAACATCAGTCTCTGGGAAATTCACTGCATCAAGGTTATCCCATTGGAGGCCCATTAATACGACTAATTCCTTCCAATGATGAACATCTGTGGATACAGATCACAAACCTCCATTCTGACGTGGCACCTGCTGGAGCTGGCCAAGGAGAAGATGGGGGTCAAGGACTTCCTAAAAGATATCGCCTACAAGGACCGGTTGAGATTGTTCCTAGAGAGGGATCTAGAAGTCAAGATTCTAGGGTGGGGGAGACGGTATCCAACCACAGCATAGTGAAGCAAGAGCGGATCATACTAGAGGATCCTGGTGGCGAGGAACTACCAGTCGTGGGGCTACAGCATAAACCAGATTCGGGATCCGAATATTTGGTACACTGGATTTCTCGCTATATTCCTGAGTGGATGGCTCCTACTGGTGAGGGACGCATGGATGAGCGTCCATCCAACGACTCTAGAGATGGCTGGCATCACGACTGCCAACAAGAGGTTCAACCTTGGGTTCGCTATGCTGGCTCGGATGTATGCCATATTGGGATAGATCTCGAGAGGGGGATCTCCTTAGAGAGTATGTGGCCCCTTCCAGATTTTCCATGGCTAGGATGTATCTCATTGTGACAGATACACTTTCCCAAATGCCATCTGTCCTCTTGGAAATGGCATGAGACCCTCTCTTTTGAATATTTCTCGGGTCATGCCAATGACAGTCAACGAGGAGGGAGTACGGATCAGGATTGGTAACCTTGCAAACATCACCTTCTGTCCGTTCCCCACCCCAACTGGCCAGCTAATAGACGATTGAAAAGGATCACTAGAGCAGAAGGATTACTTACAAATAATCAGAGTTGGGGTTCATGTGGCCAAAATTGATGGGAAGATGTTCTATAAGACTAATGTGCCATCAAGGATTTCCAGACAGTCTGGATTCCTCCAACGAATGCCAAAAAAAGTATACACATACTTACAGGAGGAGAGGCATCCCTATATTCTTCGTCACATGTGGCTGATGTTCACAACCTAAAGTATTGGTGACACAATCACCTTTCCTCCCACTAGAGTCGATGCTGGCCTCTCAACTGAGTATGTCGAACATTGGACCATAGCATACCCTGAGGGGCTTCTGTGGAAGTGAGTTCGCATCTCATGGACGCCAGTGTGGAACCTGGGCAGCGAGAGTGCAGGCATGGTGCCGCTAGGGGGGATGATCAAAAGCACATCAGGCAACGGGGCCCGCGCAAGTCAGAACCTCAGCAGCGGGGGCTTCACATGGCATGTTCACGCCCTTGTCGCCTAGAGGATGGTCCCATGGAGCATCCAGATAACTTCTTGGGAATCAAATAAGATACAAGATTCATCCTTCTCAAGATTCCATCTTCCCTACACTGTGGTAGGCTTGGCTAACCCTGCAGAAGTCAGCAAGTACTGAAGCCCTCCAGCAGAAGATAGTGTGAGATAGGATCCAGTTGCTAGAATTCAGTGTCATTTGGGTTTCTGAAAGAGTGTAATTCCATCGATTACAAGCATATCTAACGACCATGGAAATGTACGCACGTCAACGGGGTCAGCGTGTGGAGCCACCTCTCTTGGTGAAGGTGATGCTCGGCCAGGTGCATGACTGGGAAACGATGCCACTAGGGGAAGACGACAGTGATGATGAGTCAGAGGGTGACGAAACAGGAGAGGAGGAATAATGAGAAGTTTAAGGTGAAGTTGAAGGAGAAGGTGAAGGTAAAGGATTAGGGGAGCCTGACGGTGAGGGGTGTCAGGGAGCGTCCTACCAAGGGAGCTTCCAGGAGAGGGGTGAGATCGTCGTCTTTGAAATAGACATAACCGAGATACTAGATGTATGCTTAAACCCCTATCTATACTTCTCCTTTCATTCACATTCCATCAAAATCATTAATCCACCATTCCTGTCATACTCAGGAGTATATGGGTGTGGATGAAGTGTCCCTAGCTGAAGGAGGGTAGAAAGCACCAAGGGGGAACGGTGGAGCACCAATGCCCATTATTTAATCAACGAGTGTAGAGGAATCCCTCGCCAAGACAGATCCTGTAGTGGCCAGAGCACTAGAGGCTAATGCCTTGGTTTCCAGTAAGTTCCTTGCTTCGAAACCGGTTCTTAGCATCAGAGAACTCAACTGATTAGGGTGCTCCTTGTCTGTACAGTGATCACGACATCACAGGCTCGTTGGGAAGCTGAGCCCGGACCATCCGCGAGCGTGCCGATGGAAAACTTTCCACCCATCCACAACATGCCTCCCAAACTAATTTGGCTACAGAAATTGGTGTGCAGGGAGTGGCAGACACCAGTGGCGCTGATGTTGGGGCAGGGCTAGATGTCGACGAGGGTGCCACTAGGGTTGAGGGGAGAGAGGAAGGTCACCCAAATCCTGTGGAGCCTATTCCCAGGGAGGAATCTCAGAGGAAGACCCTGCTACTGGACTGTTGGCTATATTCCCTGTCTATCGGCCCACTGATCCTGAAAAAATCAATGATTCCGATTTAGAAGTAGCCGAGGAGAGCCGACTGATGCGACACAATGGATGGAAGTCAATCTGACATTTTCTTCATCAGCCTCCGGCGGAATGACTGAAGTGGATGGGGTCACTCTACACCTGGCTGCCTTTCCTGTATGATGGAGGGTCATATGCTCAAAGCCTCCACCTGACAGTATGTTATTACATGGCCGAGAAGATGCGTGAGAGTAGCTAGCACTCCGACTTTACCCAGTGCCGAGAGGGGTCGAGGAGAACCCTGGAATTTATGAGGGAAGAGGAGGAGGTCCAACTCTTCAAAGAATAGGCTAAAAATAGGAGATATTAATCTTAAACTCATCTGAGCTCGTGGAGTAGCTGAGGTCCCAGGTGGAAGACGCCCAAGAACAACACGTCACTACTGGAATTTGGGTTTTTCCCAACGGCAGTATACCAACGGTTCAATTAAACTGTTGGTATAATCAGCCTTTTCCAACGTTTTACTGAAACTGTTGGCAAAGGGCATTCCAGTGACCCATTTCCCAACGGTTCTATAGAACCATTGGGAAAGGGGTGCTAAACTTATCCCTTTCCCAACAGTTTATTGAAACCGTTGGGAAAGGTTGCCTTTGCCAACGGTTTTTACAAACCGTTAGCAAAGGTTTTTCCCGAATAGAAACCCCGATATGCTCTCCCTCATTCGAGATAGAGCCCTAATTATCCTCTGCTCCCGTGCTCTCGCGAACCCCCCATTCGATCATCATCGACCCCCGTCCGAATAGGTACACCCCCCATCCGAACATGTAAAAATTGATCTCAATCAAGTTGTTGTAGTTGTTTTAATGAATTGATTTTTCCATTAATTAAAACATAAACACTATGGTTCCATTTTTATAGAAGCTTACATGCCAATGGTGGACAATTTTATAATGCATAAAGATTCTATTATTTTTAGCTTTCTTCTCTTATGGATATGTGTTGGTTTTCCACATGGAATGCCTTGACTATCTACTTAGCATGATATAGGTTTTCTTTTGGAAATTTCCGATGGAAATTACATGATCCTATAAACATTTTGATGAATTTTCCTATCCTAGGTGGATTGTCTGATGTTTCTCTAATTATCAAGGACGGAATGTTTGGAGGACATCACAATTCTTGACTGGTTGATCCTAGAAGCAATTTCATGATAATGGATGTAATGCCTATAGGGAATCTCTTGATTTTGGTGATCTTCTCCATTTTCATCAAAAGACATGTTTGACATACTGGGAGTAAAACTCTAGAGTCAGTGTGACATGTCTTGAAGGGTGATTTATGTCCATAGTGACATGATTTGAGGATATCACATGTCCTAGTTGGTGTGCCTGGAGGGTGTTAAAGGAGCCATCTAACATTCCTGACATTTAATATGAGACTGAGATAATATGTATTGATTCCCCTATATAGAAGGAGATACATATCTATTGGAAAACTTGTAGTCTGTATGGTGAGAATTAAAGGCTTTTCATTACAAGGGTGGCATATTCATGGGTGCCATCTGATTTTATTTGACATGTCAAGGGGACATCAAATGATCAAAATAGGTTTCCAATGGAATGTATTGTGAACATGATGAAATTTCCTAGTGCAATAAAATTTCATAGGTGATGCATGTTATGAACATTAGGGTCAACATATATTTCCTTCACCTTAGTCTCCCATATTTTAGTATTTCATCCATCCTTTTATCCCAAATTCCATAGATTTATACATTATTTTATTATATTATGTCTCAAATTATCTAAAATATGTGTTTGATGTTCTTCACGTGACCTATCATTATTCTTTCTCATAATCTATAGTGATCATGGGAAGATCCCATGCATGATTCATGATCACTCATATTATTCTGCAGATCATACATAATGGAAGCCTTACAGGATGTGAGATGATTATATCTATGAAATCTACTCAGGTACCTGGTGAAGAAGTTTATATTAATTCAAAATGGTAAATCGCATATGAGGATAGCCTAATAATATGGTTATGGGATGAGGCATGCTCTGATGTGATAACACATTAAGTTCTTGTCGGTTTTACATTTTTTCAATAACACATTAGTACGTTTTTTTCACATGTGTAGTTGATACCATGATTATTTTCTTCCTTTATCGTTTACTTAAATGTATTTTCTATTAAAGTTCAATCCTATTGAATTGTTTATGAAAAAATGACTTATATGAATTATTTTTACAGAATGGAAAGAAGTTGGATGTATGAAACTGATCGTATCTCAAGCGATTTTCAAAACAATTTGGAGAGCTTTATAGATTTTACATTTCACAATGCTTCAGATAGTGGTCGCATACACTGCCTATGTCCCAATTTTGTTGGTAGACCTTGGTTGAGTCGTGAAGAAGTCAGCTACCACATAACCAAAAATGGTTTTCAAGCAAACTACATTGTGTGGTATCACAATGGGGAGAAAATGAAATCTCAAATTGGTGATGATCGAAATGAAAGGACTGGAATGGAGAATTTGTTAGATGATCGGTTTCCGTTTATTCGTCATCATAAAAAAGAAAGGATTTCTACTCAAGAAGACGTCGATATTAGGAAAACTGATGAATCTAGTGAAAATGATGATATTGATAGGGTGAAAAAATTGAATGATGCTGCCACGACTCTAGTATATCGACAATGTGATAAAATGAAAAATTTGTAATTTTTAATCCGATTGATTCATGGAAAAACTATTTATGGGATTTCTAATACAGCAATCGATTACATTCTTACCCTTTTGAAGTATTTACTTCTAGATGATGCAGATATTCCCTCAAACCACTATATGGCATGGAAGTTAGTTGAAGAACTTGGATTTTCCAGAAACAAAATTCATGCTTGCCCGAAAGATTGCATTTTATTCTGAGAAGAAACCGCTGAACGAAATGAATGTATAAAATGTGGCACATCCCGCTGGAAGTCTAAATCTGATGGAACACCATCCCGCGTTCCACAGAAAGTAATGTGGCACTTTCCATTGATCCCCAGACTCCAGAATCTTTTTATGTCTGATGACATATCAATAAAAATGAGATGGCATGATACCAAGAGAAAGAAGACTAATGATGAGTTGGTTCATCCTACAGATGGATTTTCATGGCAGAGATTTGATGCTCGACATCCTGATTTTGCAGATGACGTGCGTAATGTGAGGTTGGGTCTTTCATGCGACGGTTTTAATCCGTTTGTGCAGATGCTTAATTCGCACAGCACATGGCCAGTTTTTATACTCATTTATAATCTTCCCCCATGGCTGTGTATGAAAAAAGCATTCACTTTCATGAGTATACTCATATCTGTTCCTTCTGATCCCGGCATTGATATTGATGTATACATGCAACCTTTAATAAAAGAGTTGAAACTTCTTTGGGATGTGGGTGTGCGCACATACGATGTATGTTTGAAAGACATATTTCAGATGCGTGCTGTGCTTATGTGTACGATCAATGATTTTCCAGCTTATGCAATGATTTCTGGATGGAGCACGAAGCGAAAACTGTCATGTCCAGTTTGTATGAAGAATACACGATCCAGAAGACAGAAACATCATTGTAGTTTCAGTTTTATGGGACATCGATGATTTTTGCCAAAGGATCATCCATATAGAATGAATCGTCGAAGATTTGATAATACTATAGAGACCGATGATCCACCTCAGTGTATGTCTGGAACTGATGTGCTTAATGAATTGAAAGATTTCAGTTTTTCGTTCGGGAAGGGTCAAATGAAATCTGGAAAGAGAAAGAATGATTCCACAGAAACCTGTTACAGTTGGAGGTAGAGGAGTATCTTTTTTGATTTGCCTTATTGGTCAACCAATTTGCTACGTCATTGCTTAGACGTAATGCATATTGAAAATAATATATGTGAAATGTTGATTTCAGTTCTTCTAAATGTCAAGGGGAAGACAAAAGATGATTTACGATCTCGACGTGACTTGGTGGATTGGGGCATCAGACCAGAATTGCATCCTTTGCGTATCAGTGAAAATAAATGGCAACTTTCATGTGCTTCTTATGTGATGACACCTACTGAAAAAAAAATTTCTGGAAGTATTAGAGACTATTAGAGTTCCTGATGGCTATTCAAGCAACATATCTAAACAGCTTAACAGAAGAGAGTTGAAGCTAAAATCTTTTAAGACTCATGATTATCACATTCTACTGTATGAGTTGCTTCCAATAGAAATCCGTCATCTTTTTTCCAATAATGTAAGGGTGGGTGTTATTTGGTTGTGCCATTTGTTTAGAGATCTTTGTGATAAGAAGTTGTCCAAGTCTTTCTTGCAAAAAATTGTTGACAGATGCCCCATTAATTTTGTGTGAGTTGGAGAAAATATTTCCCCCATCATTTTTCACATGCATGCTGCATCTGACTGTCCATATTCCAACTGAAATACTTCTCAGAGGACCTGTTTCTTTTCGTTGGATGTATCCAACTGAAATAAATATGTTCACATTAAAGTCTTATGTTCGAAACAAGAATCATCCCGAAGGTTCTATCGTGAACGATTACTTAGCTCAAGAATGTATGGATTTCTGTTCGATGTATTTGTCTAATCTTACTACAAGAATGAACAGACCAATGAGAAATGAAGAAGAACAATATGAGCAAATTGAACCCAGTTTTCCCTCACTTCCTCAAACCGGAGGAATTCCTGGATCATATACATTGAAGACATTAAGCCATGAAGAGCGGGAGATGGCACATCGCACAGTTTTGTTCAATTGTGATTTGTTCAATGACTATATCAGGTAACAAAATCGAATATGTATATCTTACATATATATCTGTTAAACTATTCATATTTTTTTTATCTACAGGGAACATAAAACAATGATAAATAGGAAGCATCATTCTTTATCTTTGAGAAGGAGAGAGACTTTTCATAGCAAAGAGTTTTCTGCTTGGTTAAAATTGAAGATAAAAATATTACTATTTAAATTAATTATTTCAATATTTACTTAAGTTTAACTGTCATTTATATTGCAGGTATTGAGTTTGTCTGCTGACTCTGTCTCTGAGGAAATAAGAGCTTTGGCTTTTGGTCATAATACCGTGGATCGTGACTGTAAATCAATTGTTATCAATGGGTATAGATTTATTATCACTGAACGAGCCAAAAACATGAGAACACAACATGATGGTATTATGGTTACTACCAAAACAGATTGTTATGCCAGTGCATCAGATAGTAGACCACGACTTGAAAATGTGGGTTATTATGGAGTCATTGAGAAAATAATAATATTGGATTATTACTCTCATGGACGAGTCACAATGATGAAATGCCATTGGTTTGATTTGATATACGAGACATGGCACATTTATTGATGATTGTAGATTTCGAGTAATTAATATGACACACACTCTTGCTACTGAAGAACCATATGTGTTGGCATCAATGGCTAAACAAGTTTTTTATGTCAAAGATCAACTTCAACATGAATTTGGTGTCATAGTTGAAGTAATTCCAAGACATATTTTTGATGATGTTGATGATGGAATTGACACTATCCCTATTGACATTGGAACCAATCCATTTATTTTGTTTGATGACTCCAATAGCTCAATTGTCAGATTTGATTGTGAACCTGAAGTTGTGGTTGGAAATATATAGAATCATTCATCCATGTTCTCAATTATTTTGGTTTACCTCGAGTTGGGTTGTTAAGGTTGGTAATATTCATATTTATTTATTATTGATCACAAATATGTTTTAGCTGACTTGACCATTATTTTAATTTTCAATGTTTATTGGTTGCTGTTTTATTTGAATTGCATTTTATAATTTGGAATTTAACTGTATTCAAACCAAATCAAACAATATTTCTAACTTGGTGAACATTACAACTTCTATGTTTTATTAATTTCATTCAAGACCTTCTAAAACAACTGATAGCTAAATTTCCAATTAATCCCCTCATTCCCTCATATATTTAGTTTTCTGGTTTACACATTAATTTCCTTTTTATAATTAATTACATATTTGTTTTGAAATGCAGGAAATGCAGCCAATTGAAGAGAGACGAAGAAAAAAAATGGCATAGAACAATCGTCGGATGGAGGAGCTGGGCATTCCACCATTAGTGCCTACAGTGAGTACATTATTTCAAATATATATATATATATATATGTACAGAATATATAATGTCATGTGATTAATTTTTTTGTAAACTTTTTTGTAGGATCCACCGTTACGTCGACAGTTATTCGACGAGGAGCCTAGTACTGGTCCTAGTACTCAGGCCGGTGGTACGAGGAGGGTTTGTACCAGAGGTGGACATAGAGCTGCGCGTGCCCGACTAGACCCTGCCCCTCCCACTAACATTTCAGCCTTCCCACATTCTGATCCCGGTGTGTCATTAGGGGAACACGGGGTATTTAGGCCTCCCATGTTTTCGCTACCTTCTGCATCTTCTTCCCCATCATTTTCACATCCCATGATGATTCCCACTCCCCAGTCAGCATCATGTCATACAGTTGTTCCATCTTCTTTTCCTTCTAATTCTGTCTCTCTGAGCTTTTATATTCCATCGTCTTCAACTCCTATTACACCAGAGGGTGTTCCATCAGGTTCTGTGGATCCGGCGCCACTCATTGATCAGACTAGCACAGGTATATTTATAAAACCCTAAAAAAATTTATAGCAATATTTATTTTCATTATAACATGTTTTGATAAAAAAAAAATTTCTTTCATGACAGATACATCTATTGACAGTAGGCGGGGGCAGGGCCGTACACACATGCGTTCGGTGTGGAACCGTCACACACAGGTTATGGTGGAATATAATGAAGACAATCATATGGTTGAGAAAACAGGGCAACAATGTCAGAGTTTTCTGGCGACGCTTTCCAAATACTCCGACATCATTCCCGTCAGCCCGCTGTTGTGGAGACATTTTCCACATGAGGTTAAAGATAGAGCTTGGGCAGAGATATGGGTAAAAAAATCTGTTGTATTTAATGCCATGAATTATTTTTGTATTTATATGAATTAATATTTTGATTTCAACTTCGATTTAATTTTCCTGATGGTGAGGGTGCACGACTGGAACATCTAAAGGATTTAGGCGAGCTTTGGAGAGCCTATAAGCATGAGCTATATATTGTCTAGCGTGATAGAGTTGGCACTGAGTTAGAGGCGGTACCAATCGTGGATGATTGTCCTATAGAGCAGTATCGTCAGATGATTACTCATTGGACGAGTACCCTGTTTAAGGTATGAATTACATTTGAGGTATTTAAATAATAACTTTCATGTTTTTCATTAATATTATCCTTTTCATTATTGAATTTTATTTAGGAATCATCTGGAAAAAATAAAAAAAACATTGATGCAAAAAAATACCTCCATACACTAGGACGCACGACGATGCCGGATCATGAGAGGCAGCAGGTATGACAATTGTTTATAAGTTTTATTTATGACTTACATTTTCTTTTGTTTCCTCAATTATTTAATCATTTGCTAAAGTTTTTATATAACTTTTTTTTTCAATGCCATTGTAGAGGCAAGTACAAAATATTGAAGGACGTGTGCCTTGAGCAAATCTGTTTTGCTCGAGTAGACGAAAAAAGGATGGAAGTGCTGTCAATGAAGCGACTAAGAAGCAGATTGTAAGTTTTAATCTGTTGATTTTATATTTTAATATCTATTTTGTAACTTAATAATATATTTATATTTGAAACAGGATGCTTTAGAGGCCCTCGATGCCCAAGAAGAAGACAAGTTTGGGCCATCTGATCACTTACATCAGGTGTTGGGAGAGGATCATTCTGGCAGAGTACACTGCCAACCTAGGATAGCCCCGACGAGGTATTGGCCTGCCTCAAGTACGAGTTGTATTGCCACCGAGCTGCAGCATGTTAGGGCACAGGCAGAACAGGCTGAGAAAAGGGCCACAGAGACGCCAGAACAGTATGCTAGGGCAAACAATGCATTTATGAAATTTATTGATGTTCTACGTCCAACAATTCCAGCAGAGGCCAGCCCAGTGATTGATGAATACATGTCATTGATACATTCAATATATGGTGCACAAGGTGGCAGTTCCAGTGGTGGTCAGGCCGATGTCCAGCTTGAAGATGATGATGGAGAGGAGTCTGATGCGGAAGAGGAGGGAGATGAGGAGGGTGAGGAGGAGGGCGAAGGCGAGGAGGAGGGTGTTGTGGAGGGTGAGGATGATGAGGAGGACGATGACAAGGGTGATGATGATGATGGTGGTGATGCTGATGCTGATGGGGGACATATTGATCCGTTACATTTTTGACTTATATTACTGAGATTTGATGTTTAATCTATTCTAGTTGTTGGTTTTATCTAGACTCGTAGTATAGTATTGCAGTTGAGTTATTTTTATATATTGTTTGTTTTTATGGATGTTGTTGTCTTTTAGTGGTTGTGTGTTTGAGAACTCCCTGGACAACCCCCCTCATTCTTGGACCTTGGACAACCCCCCTCCCCCTTGGACCCCGAACACCCCCCGGACAGCCCCGCGGACAGCTCCCTAGACAGCCCCCTGTACAGCCCCCACCCTCCACCCTGTACCCCAGATAGCCCCCGAACAGCCCCCCAGAAAACCCCCCCACCCTCCCCCTTGGACCCTGGACAACCCCCCAAACACCCCCCAGACACCCCCCCCCCCCCCCGGACAGCCCCCTAAACAACCCAGGACAACCCCCTGAACAACCCCTGAACAACCCCTGAACAACCCCTGAACAACCCCCAAAACAACCTCCGGACAGCCCCCTGAACAACCCCGGACAACCCCCTGAACAACCCCCAAACACCCCCCGGACAGACCCCGCACAGCCCCCCCACCCTCTTCCTTGGTCCCCAGACAGCCCCCCCAGACACCCACCAGACAGCCCCCCCGGACAGCCCCCCGGACAGCCCCTCCACCATCCTTAATTTCATTAGCTCTGAAATGTTTCATAGCATGATCAACTAAAATCTAATCCATACTAAATATGATATAAAAATATTCTATATGAATTTCCATAAGATTTTAAGTGAAAACAAAAAGTGACACACGAAAAATTGACCAAACGCATTCGAAATGTGTTGATACTTTAGGACAACGATCCATGGGTCATATGTGATGTGTAAGAATCAACCCTGCCTCAATACGAGGTGC
Source organism: Viscum album (assembly GCA_963277665.1). Classification (NCBI taxonomy): domain Eukaryota; kingdom Viridiplantae; phylum Streptophyta; class Magnoliopsida; order Santalales; family Viscaceae; genus Viscum; species Viscum album. Next base: position 1,332,359,106 of record OY728165.1, on the reverse strand, counting down.
GGTGTGGCCGGAACAGCTCAAAGTGTATGTCTTTTGTTTCAAAAGGACATCATTTTATGTGAAAAACATCAACTAGCATACGGAAAACCGGACAAACGCATTCAGATTGTGTTGATACTTTAAGACAACGATCCATGGGTCATTTGAAACGTATACAAGTCAACCCCGCCTAAATCCGAGATGCAGTGTGGTCGGGACCACTCTAAGTGACTTTCTTTTGTTTAAAATGGACAGTATTTTAAGTACATACAGAAAACCAACCAAACGCATTCGGTTTCTGTTGAAACTTTAGGAGAATGATCCATGGGTCATATGTGATGTGTACGAGTCAACGCCACCTCAATCTGAGGCGCGGTGTGACCGACACCACTCAAAGTGTCTCTATTTTGTTTAAAATGGACTTCATTTTTAGTGAAAACAACAAATGACATACGAAAAACCGACCAAACAGATTCTGATTGTGTTGATACTTTAGCACAATGATCCATGGGACATATATGAAGTTTACTAGTCAACCCCGCCTCAATCTGAGGCGCGGTGTGGCCGGCACAACTCAAAGTGTATGTCTTTTATTTCAAAAGGACATCAATTTAAGTGAAAAACATCAACTAGAATACTGAAAACCGACCAAACGCATTTGGTTTCTGTTGAAACTTTTGGAGAATGATCCCTGGGTCATATGTGACGTGTACGAGTTAACGCCACCTCAATCTGAGGCGCGGTGTGGCCGACACCACTCAAAGTGTCTCTATTTTGTTTAAAATGGACTTCATTTTTAGTGAAAACAACAAATGACATACGGAAAACCGACCTAACAGATTCTGATTGTGTTGATACTTTAGCACAATTATCCATGGGTTATATGTGATGTGTACGAGTCAACCCCGCCTCAATCCGAGGTGCGGTGTGGTCGGCACAAATCAAAGTGTATGTCTTTTGTTTCAAAAGGACGTCATTTTAAGTGAAAAACATCAACTGGCATAAGGAAAACCGTCCAAACGCATTCGGATTGTGTTGATACTTTAGGAAAATGATCCATGGTTCATTTGAGACGTGTATGAGTCAACCCCGCCTAAATCTGAGACGCGGTGTGGCCGGTACCACTCTAATTGTGTCTCTTTTGTTTCAAACGGACAAGATTATAAGTGAAATAAACAACTGGCAGACGAAAAACCGACCAAACGCATTCGGAATCTATTGAAATTTTAGGAAAACGATCCATGGGTCATATGTGATGCGTATGAGCCAACCCGGGCTCAATCCGGGTCACGGTGTGGTCAGGACCACTCTAAGTGACTTTCTTTTGTTTAAAATAGACAGTATTTTAAGTACATACGGAAAACCGACCAAACACATTCGGTTTCTGTTGAAACATTAGGAGAACGATCCATGGTTCATATGTGACGTGTACGAGTCAAATCCATCTCAATCTGAGGCGCGGTGTGGCCGACACCACTCAAAGTGTCTCTATTTGTTTTAAAATGGACTTCATTTTTACTGAAAACAAAAAATGACATACGGAAAACCGACCGAACGGATTCTGATTCAGTTGATACTTTAGCACATTGATCCATGGGTCATATGTGACATGCACGAGTCAACCCCGCCTCAATCCAAGGCGCGGTGTGGCTGGAACAACTCAAAGTGTATGTCTTTTGTTTCAAAAGGATTCCATTTTAAGTGAAAAACATCAACTCGCATAAGGAAAACCGGCCAAACGCATTCGGATTGTGTTGATACATTAGGAAAACGATCCATGGTTCATTTGAGACGTGTAAGAGTCAACCCTGCCTAAATCCGAGACGCGGTGTGGCCGGTACTACTCTAATTGTGTCTCTTTTTTTTCAAACGGACAAGATTATAAGTGAAATAAACAACTGGCAGACGAAAAACCGACCAAACGCATTCGGAATCTATAGAAATTTTAGGACAACGATCCATGGGTCATATGTGACACGTATGAGCCAACCCGGGCTCAATCCGAGTCACGGTGTGGTCAGGACTACTCTAAGTGACTTTCTTTTGTTTAAAATAGACAATATTTTAAGTACATACAGAAAATGGACCAAACGCATTCGGTTTCTGTTGAAACATTAGGAGAACGATACATGGGTCATATGTGACGTGTATGAGTCAAAGCCATCTCAATCCGAGGCGCGGTGTGGCCGACACCACTCAAAGTGTCTCTATTTGTTTTAAAATGGACTTCATTTTTTGTGAAAACAAAAAATGACATACGGAAAACCGATTGAACGGATTCTGATTCTGTTGATACTTTAGCACATTGATCCATGGGTCATATGTGACGTGCACGAGTCAACCCCACCTCAATCCGAGGCGCGGTGTGGCTGGCACAACTCAAAGTGTATGTCTTTTGTTTCAAAAGGATGCCATTTTAAGTGAAAAACATCAACTAGCATACGAAAAACCGGCCAAACGCATTCGGATTGTGTTGATACTTTAGGAAAATGATCCATGGTTCATTTGAGATGCGTACGAGTCAACCCCGCCTAAATCCGAGACGCGGTGTGGCCGGTACCACTCTAAATGTGTCTCTTTTGTTTAAACCGGAAAAGATTATAAGTGAAATAAACAACTGACAGACGAAAAACTGACCAAATGCATTCGGAATCTGTTGATATTTTAGGAAAACGATCCATGGGTCATATGTGACGTGTACGAGCCAACCCGGGCTCAATCCGAGTCACGGTGTGGTCAGGACCACTCTAAGTGACTTTCTTTTGTTTAAAATGGACATTATTTTATGTACATACGTAAAACCAACCAAACGCATTCGGTTTCTATTGAAACTTTAGGATAACGGTCCATGGGCCATATGTGACGTGTACGAGTCAAATCCACCTCAATCCGAGGCGTGGTGTGGCCAACAACACTCAAAGTGTCTCTATTTTGTTTAAAATGGACTTCATTTTTAGTTAAAACAAAAAATGACATATGGAAAACTGACCGAACGGATTCTGATTGTGTTGATACTTTAGCAAAATTATCCATGGGTCATATGTGACGTGTATGAGTCAACCCCGCCTCAATTCGAGGCACAGTGTGGCCGACACAACTCAAAGTGTATGTCTTTTGTTTCAAAAGTACATCATTTTAAGTGAAAAACATCAACTAACATACGGAAAACTGACCAAATGCATTCGGATTGTGTTGATACTTTAGGACAAATATTCATGGGTCATTTGAGACGTGTACGAGTCAACCCCGTCTAAATCCGAAACGTGATGTGGCCGGTCCCACTCTAACTGCGTCTCTATTGTTTAAAAGGGACAATATTATAAGTGAAATAAACAACTGACATACGAAAAACCGATCAAACACATTCGGAATCTGTTGAAATTTTAAGAAAACAATCCATGGGTCATATGTTACGTGTATGAGTCAACCGCGCCTCAATCCGAGTCGTGGTTTGGCCGAGACCACTCTAAGTGTATCTATTTTCTTTAAAATGGACTACATTTTAAATACATACAGAAAACCAACCAAACGCATTCTAATTGTGTTTATATTTTAGCACAACAATGCATGGGTCATGTGTGATGTGTACTAGTCAACCCCGCTTCAATCCGAGGCGCGGTGTGGCCGTCACAATTCAAAGTGTATCTCTTTTATTTAAAAAACACTTCATTTTAAGTGAAAACAACAACTGGCATACGGAAAACTGACCAAATGATTTCAGAATATGTTGATACTTAGGACAACGATCAATGAGTCATTTGTGACGTGTACGAGTTAACCTCGCCTCAATCCGAGGTATGGTGTGACCGGTATCATTCCAGGTGTATGTATTTTGTTTAAAAATGTATATGATTTCGAGTAAAAATATATGGTGTTCAAAAAACCAATCAAATTATGAATTGAATTCCGGATTTCACATATGATTGTCATCTAAATTTTAAATTGAATTCTAAATGAATTAAGTATGTTTATAATTATGCTATGAATTCTAATTTAATTATGGATGAGTATATTTCCATGATGCATTATATGTGTTGGTTGGGTGGTTTGCATTATTTAAATGTGTTGGTTTGTTCTCTATATGTATGCATTGTATATGTGTTACGGTTACAATAATTGGATTAAAAATTGAATTGAAAATGAAAATTGAATTGAAAATGAGCCCAAAATAGACCTGCTGTGCCAAAATGAGCCCAAAACAGACCTACTGTGCAAATTGCAGGCTGCTGTGCAATTTGCACAGCAAAGCCTATGCCAAAGGTTTCAAACCGTTGGCATAGCCCATATGGAGCTGTTTTTACCAATGGTTCATTAAACCGTTGGTAAAAACAGACTATCCCAACGGTTAAACCATTGGGATAGCTTTTGGAATTGGTGTTTTTACCAACGGTTGGTAGAACCATTGGTAAAAACCATTCCTAACGGTTTTCAAACCATTGGGAAAGAAAATATTCATGGGATTCCCCAACAGGCCAAACCGTTGGGAAAGGATTTTCCCAACGGTTTGGCACAACCGTTGGGGTAGGTTGATTTTTTCTAACCTATCCCAACGGTTCCTTGTAAACCGTTGGGAAAAGACTTTCCCAACGGCTTACTTCCCCACGGTTGACAGAACCATTGGTATAACATATACCAATGGTTCTGCAGCCTTTCCCAACGGTTCAGAACCGTTGGGAAAGGATGGATTTCCAGTAGTGCGTGGAAGCGATTCACCAGATAACTGAGCTCGAAACTGAACAGGCGCGGGCAAAGGCCAGGGTCATTGAACTGTGCTCTGCGGCCGCCGATGAAAAAAGGGTCCTTAGGGGATGGAAGGCCGACCTGGAGGCCACCATCCAAAAGGTAGCGGCATTGGAGAGATCTATCCAAGAAGCCGGCCCTTAAGGGCCTTATTTTGACTGAACCCATACACTTACCTAGCCCTACTACTTCTAGTCTCATTTTTTGAAATGTATGTATAGAAAATTTTACTTACATTCCCCATGGCGTAACATACTTGTCCCTTTGGTTTAACATGATCAACTATAATCCTAAAATAAATAAAAATCCATCCCTCAGCTCACGTGGGCCGGACCCGATGTGAGAAACAAGGGATTCTCGTATTACAACTTCATTTGATCATCAGATCATCAACCAATCTTAGGGTATTTGAAATTCGAACCTGGATTTCTGAGGAAATCAGGGAGGCCCGATCAAAGGAAGAATACCTTAGACCAATCAATTTATCGTCTTCTCTATGTTCTCTAGCACACGAGCGGGGCAATGCCAAGGGCATTGGAATCTGTCCGAACATATCAGAATGAAAGATGAAAATCACGTTACCCAAATTCAGAACACTATAGGAGGGGAATTGAAATAAAGGATGATAGTTGACCGTGTTTGAAACACATCATCCCTATTTCATTAGCCTGAAATGGGGACAACAAATGAGGGTCAACCGCTGACCTTGTTTGCAACATGGGACATAACTCAAATATCGTCAATCAGTCTTCCGAAATGTTGTCCCAGGACTGTGGGCGGACCATAGGTCAAGCATCCATAATGTATCGGGGTCTCTTCAAACATGATTAGTCTTCCAGAACATTGGCCCAGGACAGTAGGCAGACCATAGGTCGAGCATCCATACTGTTAGGGGGTCCCTTCAAACATAAAAGAGGATGAGGATCCGAATAAAGATTCATGCGAAGCGTGGAAAGTGATGTGGTGGTTTGTTAACATATAACCCAACACTCCCAAAATTATGAAACTATGGTGGATGCACATTGGTGGGGCACATTAATCTGATCATGGATCATCCCTACTTTTAGACAGGACCTCTCTGGTGAGGGAACTGTCGCCTCCTAATGTCATCATGGGGCATCCTGAACATGTTCAGGGAATGTTCAGCAGTTCCACAAATCCCCTGGGGGGAGGTTAGGCCAAGAGGCCTATAGTGGGGAAAAGGATGGGATTTCTGATTCTTGGGGATGGACCCGAGATGAAATGTCTGGGCATTCCTATGTATCCCATAAGTATAGGAATGAAGCCACACATAGTTCTGGAAGGGGTCCTAGTTTAAGGTCTTAGAACTCGAAACAGGGATTGGTAAGGAATGCAAGAGGCAAATGGTAAGGTGATTATGAAACCCTATGTGAATGAGGACAGGAGTCCAGATTACCATGTGTTCCATGGAGATGTGTATTGGTCAAGGGAAAGAACACGAATATTAAGGTGGGCCCGAGGGGAAGTACCCAAGCATTCCTACGTATCTCGTGAGAATGAGAATAAATCCACACTTAGTTCTTGGGTGGTGGAACGGTACGGTAGTGTAGCGGTAAAAAGGATGAAAGAAGCATGCGGGTCTAGCCCTTGCACCAAAATAAGAAGCATTTGATGTATCTTGTTCGTCCTTTAAGGTGAATGGGGTTTTTTTGTGAAGCGACAGGCCTAGGGTAGAAATTCCTGGCATCGCCACAATAATCAATCCATATACATGCACTGACAAATGGTATAGTGGATGACTGATACCCAACGCAATGCCCCCCTATGATGATGTCATCAAAATGCAGTGTCGTTGTTCATTGTGCGGCTATGACAATATTATCACAGTTTAGGGTCATGTGAAAGGACCAAACAACACTATTTAAGTTCATATGGCCAGGACCTGAGGTAATGCACACGATGCGATAAATCATACTTGTCGTGAAGGAGGAAGAGGTCCACATGACCACCGTGCACGATTTTGGGAGAGGATCCTCGGGCTAGGAGGCCAGTGAGAGTCATAGGATATGGGGAAGGAGAATGTAACTCCCAGCTAAGCTGGACTCAAAAGCATGATTTCCAAGTGATCCCATATATCCCATGTGGATGAGGATGGAACCACACATTTCCCTTAATGAAGATCATAGTTTATGGTCTTAGAGCTCGGACCGTGGGAGCCCTGAATGATGCCATATTGCAACTTTGTCCCCCTAACGTGTAGAGATGCACTGAGGGATAGTGCAAAGAGTATCGAGATTCCACCTAGACATGATGGGTTGGAACATAATGTGAATCATGCAACCAACATTCATGGCCTAAAGGGGCTGGCGTGATGATGGGGGATTACCACTGACCATTTTTACAACACAGCATCCTGTCAAGTTAGCCTAAAATGGGGACAAAAAAATGGGCATTGACCGCTGACCATGTTCTCAACATGGGATTTGTATCAATTTTTTGTCTGAAACCCTCAGGGGTGTTGGCCCGTAATGGTAGGAGATCCATTAGGCATGGTATCCATGCCATTTTTGGGGGTCCCTTTCGGTGTGAATGATAGGGGGGCCCAAATGAAGGGGAACATGAAGCCTGACAAGTGGAAAAAACTTACCTAAGTTGAATCTGACACTCCTGGTCCTAGAATAGAGTACTCTTAAAACATTGGAGAACTAAAACAAGGGGTCTAGGGACTCAACATGAGGGCGGCCAAGAGATGGAGGATTCACGGGAGAAGGGAGGCATGGTGCCAAGAAAATCCAATGCGATAGAGGGCATATCCCTATACCACACCAATATATCCCCCTCGTGGAGAGGTACTGGATAATGGGCCTAGGTGGCTGAGAGATCGGGAGACCTATAAGAGATGGGGCTGGACCCAAAATCTAAATTTTCAGGTGGTCCTACGTATCCCATAAGGATGGGAATAAATCCACACATAGTTCTTGAGAATATAGTTTAACGTCATGAGGGATTACATATAATTTAACATCATGCGGGATGATATACAGTTGAACGTCATGTGGGGCAGCATACAGTTTAACGTCATGTTGAAAAAACGTGCATTTTAGGGTCATGCAGGTCCGATAGTTTAAGGTCGTGTGGGACAGTAATCAAGTTTAAGGTCATGGAGGACCCTATAAAGGGTTATGAAAAATATTGTTTGAGGAGCCTGACATTGGTGAGAGGATTTATACACTCACCATCCATGGTCTCTAGAGAGTACGCTCCATTGGGATAGACCTTATGAACAATGAATGCTCCTTCCCATTTGGGCTCTAACATGGGTGGTTTCCTGCCGATGATCATTTGTTCCTTGAGGGATAATACCCAATCGCCTTGCAGGAAAGATTAGAGGAGAACCTTCTTGTTAAAAGCTCGAGACATCCTACTCTGATTCATTTCTAGGTTGTTCAGGGTACGAAGCCTATCCTCGTCCAGTGCATCCAATTCAGCTAGATGTATCTCAACAACTCTATCGGGTTCTTGTTGGTCATAGACAGCTGTGCGCAATGAGGGAAACCAAATCTCTATGGGAAGGATAGCCTCAGTTCCATACACCAGGGAATATAGGGTCACCTGGGTGCAATTATAGGTCGTCGTCTGATAATCCCAGAGGGTGTTGGGGAGCTTATCCGGACAAAATATTCTTGTTCTGACAATCTATTTTATACAGAATGTTAGAGAGGGTGTTGTTGAACACCTCTATCTGTTCATTTTCTTGCGTGTGATAGCGGGAGGTATGGTTGGGGGATAATGTTGTATTTGGCATACAATTTCTTTATCCCAGCTGCTCGGAAGATGGTGCCGATATCGGTGACGACAGCGTGAGGTACTCCAAAGCGATAGATGATATTGGAAATCACAAAGTCGAAGATCGAATGGGCCTTGACTTCCTTGAGCATAATTGCATCTCCCCACATGGAAAATAAATCCGTAGCGGTCAGAATGAATCATCATTGTCGAGCCGTTGCTGGTTAGTATGGTCCTACAACATCTAATACCCAGACTGCAAAGGGCCAAGTGTACTTGGTAGTGTGGAGAAGCTCTGGTGGCTGATGCACAAAATTAAATGAAGTTGGCACAAATCACATCTGTTGGAAAACACGATGTAGTCGAGGATCATGGAGGGCCAAAAATACCCTAATCTACGAATCTAGTGAGACAGTTTTGGCCCAGCCTAATGGGCACCATAGGAATCATTGTGAACCTCTTGCATGAACTTTGGAATCTCAACCCCTCAAATGCAACAGAAGTGAATAACATCAAATCTACATTTATAGTGGATCTTCTCAAGGCTGGGACAACTCTGGAGAGTAAACTGCAGCGGGTGGTGTTGGACTCACTCACACTCATCCCAGTACGATGGGAGATTACCATGTTATAGGTATTCAACCAAGGCTGTCCTACAATCGGCAACCACTTCGATCACCGCATACAGACGACTTGAGGGTCTGGACGCAGAGGCACCAACAGTAAGATGGATTACCTGTGGGTCGTTATCACCATCCGGGGTAACAGGAGCTATGACTCTCCAATGTGCCATGTGGATAATTAGATCATCCTGCTCGGGCTCTAAAAGTGATGCAGCTAAAATGGCTAAAGCATATGCTCGACCGTTATGTGACTGAGGGACATGGATAACCTCTGGATGAGAAGGGAACTGGTCCATTAGCTATAGAGTGCATTCTAAAAACGGTATGAGCTCTGGCTTCCTAACAACATAGTCACCATTTACCTGCTTAATAACTAGCTTGGAGTCCCCTTTCATATGAAAAATAGGGCGCTTCAATATCAAGGGCCATCTTGAGACCAGTGATGAGGGACTGATACTCTACCTCATTGTTGGTGCAGCCTTATGACAACATGAAAGAGTACGGAAGAACTGCTTGTGTCGGGGTAATAAAGATGATACCCAAGCCTATTATGTTGAGCATAAGATCATTGGGCCACCTACCAGTGGGGCTCTAGGAGGCACCATTAAAGTGAATTTACCAACATGAGACGGATTGATTGAATGAGTGGATTGCCTCATCAGAAAATTCTAGGTCCAGGGACTGATCTGCGGAGGTTGGATGGGCATCTAGAAAGTTTGGAAACACCCATCCCTTGATAGCCTTCTAAGGCACAAACCTGATGTCGAACTGTTGGAGGCTCACCGCCCACCACGCTAGTCGGATAGTCAACATGGTGAAAATATGAATAAACTTCAGCAGGCCTACTCGAGATACTAGCTATACCTCGTGGTGCTACAGGTAATGCCGCAATTTCTGCACATCAAATACGAGTGCAAGGCACCTCTTCTCTATGGCGGAGTATCTGGTTTCTGTATCGAGGAGCATGCGACTAAGATATTATAGGATTTTCTCCGTCCCCTCATTGTTATTCTGGATGAGAAGGGCACCGAGGGACCGTTCCAGGGTGGTGACATAGAGGACCGGCGACTTCCCAAAGATTGGTGGCATCAAGACTAGAGGCTGGAGCAGATACTGCTTGATTTCGTCAAAGGTGGTCTAGCACTCTTCATCCCACTCATAAGTGGTACCCTTCTTCATGTGCCGAGAAATGGGCTTACACTTGCTAGCCTGAGTCACAATGAATCAGAGTATGCATGCTAAGTGGCCTTGGAGACCTCGAAGCTCTCGAATATTTCTCAGGGGGGGGGGGGATCTGGCTGATGGCCTTGATCTTATCTAGGTCGATTGCGATGCCCCAGTACTAGACCAAAATTACCTGACACTTCCCAGAAGTGACCCCGAAGGCAGACTTCAATGGGATCATCTTCAGGTGACGGGAACAGAGGAAACCAAACACCTTTTCAAGGTCCTTGAGATGGTCATGTTGCTGGCGAGATTTGAGACCTAGATCATCCACACAGGACTCCACCAATATCCCGAGGATCGACTTGAATATGCGATGCATGGCCCGCTGATAGGTGGCATTTTCATTTTTTAGGTCAAAGGGCATAACTTGGTAACATAAAGTACCTTGGTTCACCCTAAATGATTTGGAATCCTCGTACTTGGGGGCCATTCGGATCTGATTATATCCAGAGTAACCATGCATGAAGGATAGGGCCTGGAACCCGTCCGTAGCATCAATCGAAAATTCTTTCACTAGAAGGGGAAAATCATCCTTCAGACAATGGCGGTTGAAATCTTGGAATTCGATACAGACTCTGATCTTCCCATTCTTCTTCCTAACTGGCACAATGTTTGGAATCCACTTCGGGTACTGGAACTCCTTGACGAAGTTGGCTCTGATAGGCTTGTTGACTTTATCCTTGACCATGGAACAATGAGACGGGTGAATCTTTCTGGGAGGCTTCTTGAACCCTCAATGGTTTGTCGGGAGGCCGAGGAGGTGGACGGATACCTGTGGATCTATTCCTCACATCTCTTTGTAACTCCAGGTGAACATATCACAGTGCTTTTTGAGGAAGCCTAAGTAACAATTCTGCTCCTCAGGGGACATAGCAGTGTTGATCAATGTGGACCTCAAGTCCGCCACACTTATGAGGTTCACCTGTACCAACTCATCGACCGTGGTTGAGATGCCTTTTTCAAAGGCAGGGGGACCATCCTCTATATCTTCTTCTCCACTTATGGAGGGATCCTCCATGGGGGAAGCTGCTTTTGAGCTACCAAACCTTGATGGGAGGTGGCTACCAGATTGTGCGATAGTGGTTATTGCATCGAGGAACTCTGGCGCTACCGAGACCATGGATGTGAAGGCTTTCGACCCGATCCCATCGGGTCTCTGGCCTAAGGGTCCACGCTTGACAATATAGAAGCAGTAGTGGCGCGTTGGCCGGAGCCGACTTATTCTGGCCTAGCAAAACAAACATGTATGACGTACCGCCATTTCCATGAGCGGGACATCTCGATACCTGATGGGGGTGGGAGGCTCTAGGACCATTGGAGCCTGATTCGTATAAGAATACGAAGTGATCTTCCGACACTGCCTGGATTTGGGAGCATGATTCCCCCTTGTCCTGGAAATGAAAAAACATTTCCCCATATCGGGTGATTTGGCCTCCAAACAATGGATCGGGAAGACTTAGGCGTCATTCATGCCTTCCCAAGGGTCGGTCGTAGCGGTGACAAGCTCAAATTTACTTTCCTTGACTTGTTTATACTTTCTCTTGTAATAATCAGCATCCAAGTAGCGGTCTTCACAAGAGGCGAAAAGAGATGCATCACCTTAGATTACACCCACTAGACCATTAAGGGATTACTGAAGGCATTAGTGATATGATGAGGGGACAGCCACATGCAAGTTGATCCATGAACTGCCCATCAACTCATTATACGCGGTGTCCTAGAAGACAACCATAAACTCAGTGCTGGAAACTAGGCTGTTGAACTGGGTCATTAGGTGGATCTTGCCGATTGAGGTCTGCTCTGTCTTGTCGTATCCCTAGATTCTTAAATCGGAGGGAGTTAGGTCGTCTTCATATAACCTTATCTTCCCTAGTGTCTATGACGGGATAAGGTTGATCCCAAAGCTGGTGTCAATGAGATAGTGGTGAACTGCCACGCCATTAAATTAGATGTGTATGTATAGCGGGAAGATGTTCCCCTATTTGGGGGAGCCCTCATCCTATCTAGAGGAAGAAATGATGGCTTGAAATTTGACATCCTCAACTTCTTCAGCATGGAAAGCTTCTGCAGCTGTTCTCTCTGTCTCAAACTGGAGGGGCTCTTTAAAGCATCACCAAGTTCTTCGTGAATGTATGGAGATAGGATAAGGGATTCAAGGATGGAAAGACTCACTGGGATGTGGGAGAGGTTCTTTAGAATGTCATACTTCTGAGACAGGAGTGAACTTCTGCTTTCAGGGAATCGCTCTGTGATGGAAGGAATAGCTGGCCGTGCCGGTCGGACTGGCAGTTGACTGGTTCTGGTAATATCCCGCTACTCACTAGTCGATGCCCAGAGGGTAACTCTCGGATGAGAACTAGACAACTGAGATCATCCTGTAGTGGGGAGAACCTGGTCACTACATGACCGATGGGTTTCTGCCTAATCCAGTATCACAAACGATGGTGGAGGTGGACCTGTTGACACCAGATGAAGAGAATACGAGTGCTGAGATCTTCGCTGGGCCTGCTGTATGGTCTCAGCGGAATTCACAGCCTGGGTGAAGGTGCCAACTGATGTTCCCCAACAACCCATATGGTCATGGATCTGTCAATGTTGGCGTCGCCTGGGGACGTTGGGGAGGTTCTCCTGGCACTCTCCCTCATCGGGAGTCATATTGGGGTTTACTAACTCCACGGTGTTAAGAAAAACATACCCTTGGCTATCACTTGATGAATCATCCACCATTGGGAGAATCTTGGGGGAATCCCCATCTCTGGGGGAATAAAGTTGCTGAGAGTGTGGGACAATGGCGACATTGGTGGATCACGCTACATTTTCTTACACCGTCGATGCTTTCTCATCTGGTAAGAGGATGGCTGAGGTGATGATGCAGGGGTGGTGGCTATAGCTTCTGAAGGCTCCAGCTGATTCAGGCATGCACGAATAATTCTATGGGTGCGGGAAACCCTCCTGTGAGCTATCCAGTCATTTCACTTTTGAGACTCACAGTCAGAAACCTACTGCCACTCATGTTCGTCGTCGCTACTGCTATTGTTCCTCACAAAGACACCTGCCACTTGTGCTAGGCCCAGGCCCAAACTGACTATGTTGCTATCAATATAGTCTTGGAGCTTGTCCATGAACACATGAATTTCTTGATGGTGTGCCCCATGATTCTGTGATAAAGAATGTAGTTGGTGTGATCAGTGAGATGCGCCTCTTCTGGCTTCTGGCACTAAGGAAGTCGTACAATTCTCTGATCTAAGGAGTTGTGGATGTAACGGGGGACCTGAGCCTTGTCGAAAGGGTAGGCCCGATTCCTTCTATATAGAAAGGGGGCTCTAGGGACCTGACCCAGACGGGGGGTCGAATGAGCCTTCTGAAGAGGCAGAACTAGATTATCTCGCCTGGGTGGTGGCGGTGCGTTACACAGGGCCGCCTGCCGATTTTTGGGTGGTTGCTGCTAGGCTAGAAACTGTGCCCATGACGGCGGACCTCTGCAGGGCTACAGAGATGGCTCTACTAGTAGCAATTCTATCTACCTAGGGGCCGCTATGTATGCCACTATGGTGAGCTCGGCTCTGGCAGCCCTCGTTGTAGGGATCACAGGGGGCAGCAGACGTGCCTAAGTAGCCTGTTGTAGAGCTTTTTCGCGGAGCTGGGCCTTATCTGAGATTTCTCAGAACCCTCCGGGATAGTTCTAAGTTATCAGGGAGGGCACCAGTTCTGTCTTGACATTCCCTATGCAAAACTTTATTAACTTCTCCAGAGTCAATGACATGTCGAGGGAGTATGTGAGCCCCTTCCATCAGGTGACAAAGTCCGTGACTCTCTCATCAGGCCTTTTCTTTCATTTGAAGAGGTCTGCGATGTTCGTTTTCTGGGTGGTAGAGTTGATCTGGTAAAGGAATTTCCTACAAAGTTCCTCCCAACTGGTCACTGATCTAATGGGGAGCTGACTGTACAAAACGAATGTCAGCCCTTCCAGTGTCTGAACAAAACAGTGGAGCTGGACGACCTCCTGCTGCGATGGTGTCCCTAACATAGTCCCACACCTCGAGTTAAAGTTGTCTATATTCTACGGCTGGTCCCCCATCCCATTAAAGGGGGAGAAGGTGGGTTTTCCGATTCCCGGGGGTGCTGGAACGTCATCCAACCATGACCTATATGGATTTCCATCAGGTGGGATGGTCACCTGTCGCATTTCCAAAGCCTCAAGTCGGGCTACGAGTGCTTTCATTGGGTCTTCTGGATGTGGGTCCTTATCCTGATAGGGGTCCCTAACCACGAGTACATTGTCGGGCTCTTCAATGCGGTAGCCAAGCTCAGCGGCCTGTGGAGATGATGGTGGATCAACCCTTATGGCTGCAAGAGGAGCCCGAGCGGGGTTCCTTGGATTATCACTCCGTTCAGGAGGGCTCGGCGAGACATACTGTGCTATCTTGCCGTATGCGCCGACCTCTACACTTTCTGCATGGACATGATGTGTAGGGTTACCTGGGGACAATTCAATGGGGAGAAGCCACATCTGTCCCTACTATACTGGAGAAGGGTCACCATAATCCGTATGTTGTTCTGCAATGCATTCGACCTGGAGTTCATCAACCTGTTTCTTCTGCTCGGCAAGCTGCTGGAACAACACGGCCTTATCGGGATCTTCTTCTATCTCTTGCACTGAGGCAGACGGGTCGTAGTGTTTGCTAACACAAATATTCTCCATGCCCTTACCGATATTCTAGCCAAGTACCAATGCCTTGGTTGGTGGAGGGAGACCCAGGAGGTTCCACTTCTGGAGAGTAACTCTCTCCAATGGGTCCATTAGTAGGGGCACGTCCTTAGGGAGGAGGTTCCCATCAATAAGTTCTACCTCGTTTTCCCCTCCTGATAGATCAGTCATGTTCACCACAACTCTTCTCGGGGGTATGTCCTCAACGTCGCCAAGTGAGTTAGGTTTCTAGTGAATAGCACTGAAGAGAAGAAAATGTACTGCCCCCAGCCACAGACTTGCGCGTGTGGGGTAGCCTCCTTAATAACATTGAAGAGTAGTTGGAAACTTTAGACACATTGTTTTTGGTGGGTCCTGCGGTGAACAGATGACTCGGGGTGCTGGACCACAAAAATTGTGGTCAGGTCAACCATAAAACATTATTCGTCGATGTCTTCAAGGTGCACTTGGCTCTCAAGATTAGTCACTCTCTGGTGGAAAAGATGGAAGTGAGTCTCCTAGAGGGTCTGGCGTAAACATTCAAACTCCTCCGGGGTGAGTGATTCTGGCGAACCAAAATTTGGTCCTACGACTTACCAAAACTTCTCAGGGATGTGGCCCACTACGAGGATGGTTCAGAATCTCCTTGGATCAGATTCATGTTATGGCCATTGATTGCCCCACTGTTCAACTTAGGGTGGCTGAGGAACTGGTGGCCTCAATGAGGCGGACCGCATGGACAACAGGATGCCCTATGGGGAATACGGTGAGCGGGCTGATTGGCTGCCAAACCATGGGTTTTCCTCTGAGGATTGTAGTGACCTCTCTGCTATATCACGATAGGATAGACCGATGAACAATGCTCCTGACACAGACTCAACATCCGATGAGGGAATGCTATGTCACATCTCTTTCTTCATTGACCCCCAGAATAGCTCTCTTCCATCTCTAGCCATGGTAGAAGGTGCTTTCGGAGATGATGGTGGCGGTTGTGTGGTTGGTCCCTTGGGACATGCCAGGTTCTCTTCCTATTGGATAAACCTTTGGAGGGAGGCATGAATCCTATGGACCTCACACTCTGGGAGTACGAAGCTGATGCATCTCATTCTTGCCCCTACCCTTGACTCGGAGTGGTGAGCAGAGGCCTCCAGCACCGAGTCGTACTCCGCCTCAAAGTATATGAAGCAGACTGGTTTGATTCCTATCCAGACTTCCCCAAAATTCCTCTTGCGGTGGCGATGACCCTCTTTCCTACCCCTGGGTGGCCCCTCGGGAGAGGGTTTATTTCAGACATGGGGTCCTCTAGCCGCACTGGTGCTGGGGTGGAGAGGGTTTCCACATGAGAAAGCCGGGGTTCAGGGTGCACTGGGAAAAATGTTGAAAGGGACACGAGGAGGACCTCTGTGTTGGGCGTTGGTGAAGTGGGGTTGTCCTCCACCTCTCTGATTGCTGGGGAAAGAAGGGCCTTCACCTATTGGCATGGGGACATTAGGAGGAACTCCATGTTGGTGAGTAGTCGGACATGCAATGTCTCCATACTCACAGTCTGCGGCATGGGGAGTGACCCCGAACCTAGTGTAGTGAGCACAGGAGAGACCCCCACATGGAGTATTGCTGTCATGGGGAAGACCCTTACTTAAGCTGAAGGTGGCGCCGAACAGACCTCCAAGATGAGGTTGGAAGCAGTGAGGGCCCACACCTTCCGTAATTGTGGCACGGAGTAGGCCGTCACACTGGGTGACATTACTGCAGATTGGTCCGCAGCATCCATCGGTTGTGCCAGCGACCGAGAGAGTTGACCAAACCTACCCGTGGGGCGGTGGGGGCCTCGATCCGGGTCAGGCATATAGCTGCCCTTGCTCAACATATGCAGGAGTTGGTGATACGAGTCAGCGGTGGCTCGGTCCATAGTAGTCGTTGACGTTGGCACCCCATGGCCGGCACCCTCTTCCATTTGTGCACTATGCTGGCTCTGATCATATGAACTAGAGCTGGTGGTGCGGGCGCATGGCTTTCCTACTCCTTGGATTGGGGAACCGGGAGGTGGTTCTGACGCGGCCTGGTTGGAGACCTCACCGAGAGCCCTTGAAGCGGGACTCCGATTAGGCCAACCCGGACATCCCCTACCTCGTCGGTGTAGGGGAGGGAGTTGTCAAGGAGTTCGTGGGACAAGGTCCCAAAACGATTGAATGTCAGGGTAGGAAGAATCGACACCCTGTGCGGCCCTTGGGGGTGGCGTTGATGGAGAGGCGCAGCTGCCTCGAGATCCAAGCGGGCCATATCCCTGGTGGGGACGACCCCCTACTCCTTGTACCTATGCACAAAGTCATTAATTACCCTTCACTGGATAATCTCTAACGCAGATAGGGGGCATGTGTGCCCAACAGTCATGGTGGTCGAAGCTATCATGGAAGAGGCAGAACCATGCAGGGTAGCCACGTCAATATTTCCCCTGCTCCTACGCTTGTGGGTAGCTGATCGGGCTTTGGATGCAACAAATTGGTTCTTGAAAGCAGGGAGATGAACTCATTAATACTGCTAGGAAAAGGAATTGACAACTAGTGCCCCAACGTCATTACATCTTCTTGGGCCTTTAAGAGGGATCCACGCTGACAACATCATAGGATGGAATGCTCAAAATCCTAACTCTACCAACTTCTGGTGAGTTTCATGCCAGGCCTGCTTGGTAGGACTTGGTACCAGATGATGAGGTCAGATGACATGCTTATCTACTGATGCCCCGAACGTTACTAGCCTCCATACTAAAGAGAATACCATTCACGCCAGGTTCACCATTTCTATTTAGGATGCTTTCGTAAAGGCGTACACTCATCTTTCACACAAGGGACCAGCTGTTGTTACCCCGCATTCCCGCTTTGAAAAGGCGGGCGACATCTGCTCTTAATTCAGTGACATCTGCTCCTTCATCGAAACCAGATGATGGGATGTTGGTTCTTCTTTATGTGGATTCCTCCTCGGAGCTCATCACCTACTCCAGCTCTCCCTCATAGATTTAAGATGTAGTTCGTGAAACTCTTCCTTGCGCCATATATTCCTGGACACCAGTTAATTATTCCGCTTCTTTCAGAACATTCGAATGAGTCCAGTTAGGGCAGAAACCATTGGTTAGGAGAGTAGTTTCGTTGGGCATCACTGGCATGTCTTGATGCTGGGGAATTGGCATGTCTGTATTATTTCCCTTATTATAGGGCTTCTCGAGGGCGTGTAAGCCTGAGGCATCCCACATCAGATGTGGGGAATTGTATTCCATGGACATATATCTGAGTTTTTCCTTATATTCCCATGATTAACATACTGTATGACGCACGTTTAACATCCAGCGGAGATGGATAAGACTAATCAGAACACTGGTTAGAGTGGATTATATGGGCACAACCCCCTGAGGGGACACCGAGGTTGGGGCCGACGCGTGGGTGGCTCCCCGAATGCTGTTAAATGGAATGGGGTATGAGGTGGCATGATCTCACCGGGATGTGGCGGCCCAGGTAAGGATTAGGATAGACTATGGATTTGGTCTTGAGCCTCTAAGATACTTCCTATGTATCCCTATGGTGGGGAATCAAAGTCTGCGTAGTTCGGTGGAATGATTGGACACCTTAGGAGGCTATCCACGAGAATGGACACATGGATGGGACCCAGAGGAAGTGGAACCTCCGGGTAAGGCCATGAACTTCCCGAGACTTGTGGGCTCGAGGGAGAGATCAGTATGAGACATGGGTGTTGGGCTTGTACCTCATGAATATTTCCTACGTGTCCCAATGGTAGGGAATCAGGGTCCACGTAGTTCAGGTGGCCTCTAGGGATTACGTTCTGAGGCAGCCCAGGGTGTCAGTAAACTGACGTGAAGGTGGACCTAGGGTCAAGATGGATGGTGGTATTGAACATCGTGGAGGCTTCCTACATACCATGCCTTTACATGGATCAATTTCCCTATAGTTTGGGATGGTGGATACTGTTTATCATCATACGGGACGAGGGCGATCCTGACATTGAGGAATGACCGGGAGGTGGGCTTGAACCTCGTGGAGGATTCCTACGTATCCCCTTGGTATGGAATTAATGTCCACATAGTTTGGGATGGATTAGGGTTTACACTATGAGGACACCCAAGGTGGTGGGGCTTGAACCTCACAGAGGATTCCAACATACCATGCCTTGACGTGGATCAAAGTCCTCGTAGTTTGGGATGGGTGGGGGTTACACTCTGAGGTGGCTCAAGGTGTTGGTGAACTAATACGAAGATGGTCGGAATGACTGGGTGGTGGGCTTGACCCTGTGGAGGCTTCCACATACCATGATTTGACATGGATCAATGTCCCCATATTTCGGGATGGATTGGGGCTTACACTTTGAGGTAGCCCAAGGTGGGAATGGGGCTTGGCTCACAGACACGGAGATAGTCGGGGCCAATTGTTGCTGGGCTTGAACCACATTGAGGCTTCCTTCATACCATTCCATGAAATGGGTAAATTTCCCCAATGATCAGGATGGATTGGGGCTTACAATCTCAGACGTCCCAAGGTGTTGGTGAACCGACGAGAGGATGGTCGGAACAACCAGATGGTGGGCTTGAAACTCGTGGAGGCTTCCTACATACCATACCTTGACATGGATCAACGTATCTGTAGTTCGGGATGGGTTGGCTCTTACACTCTGACGTGGCATAAGGTGTTGGTCTTGGTCCGTGATCACTCTAAGCTCACGTGAGTCATGCTCGGTGTGAGAAACAAGAGCTATCAGAGACCTGATGATCACGTCGTGAAGGGTGGATACGTGGGAAATGAATAGGTGATTACGAGTTGAGAGGCCCAAAGTGATGGGACATACTCCAAGATGGAGGCCCATGGGAAACAAAAAGTAGCAGGAGAGGGATCTGGGACCGAAGAGAGGAGGATCATCGTTCCCCATCACGCCCTTGGATGGATTTGGCGTCGGGGGAGTGAGGAGGAACAGGGGCGTTGCCTCCTGCGAGAAAGGTTATGGTCTTACACCAAGGTGGAAGCCCTTCCCCATGGACATACACCAATCCAATAAGGAGGATATCACACATTGTGAGGGATGATCCCATCCCCATGAAGATGAGTGGACACGGAGAATGTATATGGTTGGAGGACCCTATGTGTGAGGCATAATGCCAGGTCACAGTTTAACGTCATCTGTTGAGGACAAGATGCCTGGAAGTTTAACATCCTATAGATTGGACGAGGTGGGTTTGCTCCACACCCCTAGGGCTTACATGACTGGTACCCCATGCCCCATGCAGGTGGGAAGGTATCAGGAAGGTCGTACTGAGGGGGTGTCATAGAGCGAACCATTGAGGGGTCCACGTTAGCGTGGCTATGGGAAGAAACAATAGCTGTTAGCGTGCCTATGCAAAGAGGCATGAGGCAAGGTAATGGAATGGGAACAATCTTCCAATGGACTTTGAAGTTACCTCGCATGAGCCTAGAAGGTTGCACAGGAAGACGATGCATGATGTGGATACCCGTGGATCAATAGGCACCTGCGAATGGAACCCACAAGAAGAGCATCGTGGTGAGGGGTCCCAGGGAACCGCATACAACCTTTGAGGATCGCGCGCGAAATAATGGACCTGCGTGAAAAACACAGAGCTGGGCCGAAATCGGTGATGCTTGCGCATAATTGGGGGTAGAGGTTTTGCGCGCGATTAGGAGGATGGCACGCAAGTAGTATGAAATGTGCACTAGTGGAAGAGGCCGCTCACAAGGACATCGGTGCACACAATGAAAGGAATTTACACGCAATTGAGCGACCTATGTGAAATGGAAGGAATTGTGTGCAAGGGGGGAACCTCAAAGGGCTTGGAATTCAGTCTACGCCCTGGGGATCCCGTGTGAAGGTGGACCCCAGGGAAACTTGGCACGAAATGAACCATACCTGAAGTCCATATTGCGCGCATGGAAGACGAATTTCGCTCACGAGGGCCGGTTCAGATTATTCCCCCTTGAAATGGAAGGGGGTTTCCTTATATTTATAGAATTCTGGGGGTGTGAAAAAACCGCTCGGCGTGAAATAATTGCACGCCAGAGGTGGCGGCACGAAATGTAAACCGCGCAGGGCACAGGCATGAAATTATTTCGCACATGCGCCGGGGAGTCTTCGCGAACCCTGGAACATTCTGCGCGACCCACATTTTTTTGCTCCCTTCAACACTTTTTTCATGCACCTCCTCTGGGCCCCCCGGACTGAGTCTCCGAGTCCAAATATGACTTCTCTTTGTCGTTTCGAAACATCCTTCAACACTTAATCACTTTTCGGTGTCTGCACAACCACCCTATGGATATAACCAATTCTCATACTGAATAGTTGGTAACATTTATCATACTCTCGACTACAACTTAAAATACCAGATATCTTCTAAGAAAATTACCATTTAAAGTGCTAAATTGAAATAATTTATTCATTTTATTCATTTTAATTTTATATTAATTAATTATTTAACCATCAATTAACCATTACCTTTTTTCAGAATACACTTGATTATCATAAAAACAAGATTTGATGCCCTCCGGGTATAAGAAAACCGAGTCCATGACTTCTCAAAATTATTACCCCAACATTGCATCCCTAAAATCTCTGAAAACATATGTTGAGATTTTATTAAATTATTAACAACATTAAATTCCATATTACTAGGTACACTAGGAAAAAATCCTAAGACACCAAATCAAGTTAACAACCAATAATATTCTCCAATCTCAAATAGTTGGGAATGGAATGTAGATAAAAAAGAAACATGACCATCTAATAAATAGTAGATTCAAACAATAATACAACTTTAATATCAGTGGGTAAGACAAGATTCATCCATTCCCATCATACTTGGTGTCATCCCTAACACCCTCAGGCATATCCCGGTGTATCTTTCCATCATAGGCATAAACTGATACCATGACAACTAGACCATCCCTCCCCACATACCACAAAATCCACCCTAGCACATCCATCCCTAGATTACATCACATATAGGCCACCCAAACTCATAAATAACATTATACTTCTAGGATTACATCATATCAAATGCATCATAAAATAAACATAACAACTCAACTCTTATCCCTAAAACATGGCATTTGGCTTTCACACACAATGACCCCTCGTAGCTCCAAAGCCCATGAAACTCATCATTTACTTGATTATGGGTGACTTTGGAGTTAAAATGGAATTAAATTTAATCACAAAACCAAATATTATTCCATCATGAATGAACGAATTCATTATTTATAGCTTTCATTTGTAGGTATGCTAAATAGAATTATGTCACAGGTTGTAACAAATTAATTAAATAATTAATTTAACATGCCTTCAATCATTTTATCACCAAAGATCATTATGTTTAGGATTCATTAAACTATTAAATTAAACAAGTATAATTGCATCAAAATAATTATCATCAAATTGAAACAAAAACCAGATTCATTAAAAATAACACTTTAAATCATTTACCCAATTAATTATTAATTTTTTATAGATTTACATCTATACGAGTTCATATGTGAATCCAAAAATAATAAATTTCAACATAGATACCACACTATCTAGAAAATCAAGAGGCAACCCAGTATCACAGAACAAACAACATCATAACCATTTGATAAATACCAATTCATTAACACAGTTAAAATTATTATTCTTCTAATTTTATTCTGATCTTAGGGGATAAATCATACTAGCTCTACAATTTCATTTAAAATAATAGATAATAAATGAATAACCAAACTCAAAAGGGTCTCAACAATCATACATAAGGACATACCAATGTATTGGACCCCAATCACCTACCATGCATGAACTACATCCACCTAAGGATGTCATGCCATAGATATACCAACAAAAAACCAACAAAACTTCAATACAATCATTGAGATCAGGCGACATCGCATCGAAAAGAGTAATGGTAGGAAATAGATCAATGAAACTAAAAGAATGGAGGTATAATATACCAAGTATCAAATATGGTTTTCTACAAATCAATTCATGGAAGCTAGAGGTCAGTCCTAGATAAAAGAATCCCCAATAGATCATGGAGGGGTTGGTCTGGTCACCTAGAACAAGAGAGAGAGGAGATACTACCATAGGGTTTGACAACTCGAGTAGCTAAAAAGGTTTAAAATATAAAACATCAAGGATTCACATGACATTTATTCCTTTTCCATATCTTATAATCCTTTTGATTCAGTTTCCTCTGAAAAATGCAACACCGGTTTTTTTATTTAACCTTGAAAACATACACGTCATGAACCTAACATACAAAATGTTTGATTCTTACTAGGAGTGTAATTATTACATGATTTTTAGTTCTTTATGATTTCCTATTTTAGCAATCGAGTCCCTTCGGAGTTCCTCGTAGCCTCCTATGTGTACCTCAGTCTTCAAAAATAAGTAATGGGTGGATCAATGAGGATCTAGGCCCTTATATGTTCTTCATAATTGATGTTACTAGGATAAAATTTCCACTCCAAAATACATTCATAGAGTTGAAGAATTATCTTACCATTTAGACTATGAGAATAAATTAATATACTTAAATGATGCGTTGAATTTCCTCCTTTTATCAATTTTCCCCACAATATCAAATTTTGTTCAATTATTAGTATCGCGATATAATATTTAATGCATAAATCAATAAATTAGACATTCAAAGGACCACAGAAATACCAAAATTATTAAAAAGGGGTTCCACAAATATATATACACTAAATAACCCCAAATGGATAACACATTATATTATAATTTAGAAAAATAAAACATTATAAATTAATATCCAAATTTCAATAGTAATACGCAATGTTCAAAACAAATCATTTCGTTAAGAACTATCCTAAAAATTCATTGATCAATACCTGACTATGTTTGAAACCCAATGATTAGAAGTATTTGATCCTATATTTATCCTAAATAAAACAATCATTATTTATCTAATAAAATCCACTTTTTTCAAATGAACATAATAACTTTCAATGAAATTTTCATACTAACCAGGATATCACGTAGGCCAGTGGTAGGTATGATGCCCTTATTCTCCTTCTGTTATTAGTTCATGCCCAACCACATTACTAGATATGATAAGTTATCACCTAGAATACATGTTTTCCTTTTTTCATTAAACATGAAAAACAATTAATTCCAAAATAAAACATCATGTGGATCCCAGTGAGTTATAAAAACATCTACCTAGTAAAACGTCTCAAAAAATTTCATTAATAGAATCAAGATGTTTTTTTACTTAAAACAATTAACTGAGGTTTTTAAAACATTGAAGTTATGATCATACTTAATATTATAGATCAATGATTGAATCCATAACTCATAATATAACCTCATAAGAAAGCATCATAATATCCAAATTTATCTAATCCGTCCATTGATACCGACTATAATATCCTAGAACCCTCACATCCAAATGCTATACTGAAATCGTAAACATTAAATTTATGGTGTGATGCCAATAATAGTAGAACGGTTTTATTCTATCCGTATTTTAAAATATAAACCAGAAAAATTATATCACATACATTCTTGGGGCCCTTATAGGTTTTTATTTTTGGATAATTTGAAGAGTCGCTTATATAAAAAATAACATCGTTTTAAAATGATCATTTCTCCCACTTCACTCAACTTTTATTTTTTCACATTAAGTCATGATCATCATCAATATAAAATACCTAATAGGAAAAATTCATTTAACATTATCATTTATAACATAGGTATGATTAATAAATAACACGGGTGAGCTTAAATTCCCAGCAATGGTAAATATAAGAATTAACAATTAGATGTCATTAGAGAGAATAAGTAGTGCATAAGTTTATGAAGACATAATCAAAGTGCACAAGAAAATCATAAAAGAACTCATACCCATCAATACATGTATTATAAAATATAAAATCATGAAAAATTAAATAGTCAACAGAGTTAATAATCATGATCCATGTTATGTTGATGATGACCATAAGAAACATTATAGCCCCATAAGAAGCGTATGATTTTTTTATCCTTGACCATTATTCAACATAACCTATGTTAAACCCATGTAAGAAATAATAGAAGGATAGTTAAATTCATAGGATAAAACCTAATTTAATTACAACCTTCCTAAATCTCAAGACAATGTACATTACCAAATGCATTTGAGTACTATATTGGCATACCCACTGATTAATCAGTAATCGGCACACCTAGCACTACGAAGAACGACCCATCGTATAAGATGTAACATGCTCAGCTTTCTATATCTAGGACACCAAAACATATGAGCTATAATATGATCACTTGATTCTATTTGGGCCACACCAACATATATCTATAATGGAATCACCTAGTGCTATCTAGGCTACCCCATCATATATGTAATTTCTAAGAACTACAATGCGAGTAAAGTTAAAAGATATTACATATCATCATAAAACTCATTAAATAAAATTATTCCTTAATAAATAGATTAACCCATGGGAAATAAATGGGATTCATGTAAATCTATTTGAAACATATTTATCCTATAGAAAACGTACACGTTCTATAACAGCCTTTTTGAAACACAGTTAAACCATGGAAAAGAAATGTCTTCCATACAAATCTCATTAAAAAAATATTAATACATCCAGAGAAAGAATGAGGATGATATAATTACAAAATATACCTATTTTACAATAATAAAAAATAAGGTTTTTTAATGTTGATGAATGTAAATACTAATAAAATATTTTAAAAAACATTCTAGAGTAAATTATCATTTTCATTTTGAAAATTTATTTTTAAAAAATATTTTAAAAATAAATAATTTTATTTATAAACACCATTTAAAAACTACGACATCATAGAATATTAATAAAAATATTTCATTTTAAAATAATATTATAAACTTGTGATAAAAGATTCAAGGAAATGGAGGTCATGTCGGTGGATAATTCTTTAAATTTAGTAAAAAATATTAATTTTATAGAGTAAAATAGTAAAAAAAGTTATTTATTTAGAAAGAGACAAGAATATTATGGTGAAAAAAATATCAAATGGGAAAATATTTCATTAATAATTCCTTTTAGAATGTTAAAATAAATTTTAAAAGAATATATGGAAAACATTGATTTAGAAGAAAACAGATTTCCGAACGAATTGAGAAATGAAGTCTGATTTTCCGAAAAACACATTTTCAAACATTTTAAGTACCAACGAGTTAAAAAATGGTTAAATTAATTTATTATATAATGAATAACTAGATTATAAGGGTACCCATGAAAATTATATTATTTTAACATCATATAATTATTCATACATCGTCCTGATAAATGATGAAATTGTAACAAAATACTCTTACCACATTGGTAACAATGATATGTTATCCACATGAAATAATAAAATTATAAAGACATAAAATATCATGAAAATATTAAATTCATGATATATAATATAAAATGGGAAGTATATACACCTCTAAAAAGAATATTTGTGTATAAAAAAACATATGTATCAAAAAAGGTAAATTAAGAAAAATATACCTTACCACTTTGGTGACATCAAAATCATAAACCCCATGAATTATAGTTCCTAAAAATGATATGGGAATCCCAATAATATTTTGTATAATATTCAAACATCACATTAATTTTATGTATATAAATCACACATCAAAATTATCTTTATAATATGGCATATATCTCATAGAAATAAAAGTGAGATAAGGAAATCCATACCTCGAGTATGAAATGTCACGTGTTTCATTATCTTCTTTAATAATAAATAAAAGTAGTTATTTAATTTAAAGATACTTTTTTAAAAAATATATATTTTTTATATCACTTATTATCTGGTTATATTTAATTACTTAATCGATTATGTTTTCATTAGGTGTTTTGACCATGTTCAACTTCTATGTAAAAAAGGACTTAGGATGGTTGACTATGGTCAAAGAGGAAACTATTTAAAAATGTCTGTAATAATAATCATGAAATAATTATAATATTTTAACATCAATTATTATCT
This sequence comes from Viscum album, assembly GCA_963277665.1. Classification (NCBI taxonomy): domain Eukaryota; kingdom Viridiplantae; phylum Streptophyta; class Magnoliopsida; order Santalales; family Viscaceae; genus Viscum; species Viscum album. The sequence goes on along the minus strand of OY728165.1, from coordinate 1,332,332,082 downwards.
TAAAAAATTCATTAATAATGTTTACTAAAAATGAACAAATCTTATAATCATAGAGACAATAGGTCGTACCTACACATGATTAACATTTCTATTTTTAAATGGTGACAATGGAAAGAGGGTAATTAATTTTTTTACATTTAAAGAATGATAAATATAACATTAATAAAAAATATTATTATATATACTTTTACATATCCTTATTGTTTTGGCTATAAAAAATTAATCACAATGCTTCAAGGTGGTGGAAGTCATCCAAACATGAATTAATGATGTTATCATTTTTTAGTGACTTAAAATATATGAAATAAATTGATATATTTTATTTTTATAATGATAAAATATTTGTGGATTTATTAATAATTTTATTTAGGAAACATAATTTCATTATCATTTTCATTTTTACATTCCATGTGACATGTTAGTGAAAGAAAATCACATCGCTTCGTGAGGCCGTTGTCCCCTATAAACATTAGGGATGTTGTATTATCTCTTATATAATGGAATATAAAATTTTATATGTTGTATAAATACTCCATTGGTATAATGGTGTTATAAATAGTATATATAATCTTTATATCCATCATCATAAGAAACTGTGAGAGGTGGTAATGGAAAAGCCAATTTCATTTGTTTGTGAGGTGGTAGTCCGCCATAGACATGAATGGACACTTCATAACCCATTTTATTGAATAAGAAAAATATATAGGACATTTAATTAACATAATAAAATACATGTATATGGATTATAATGTGTTCATTATATATGGTTTTCTTAGGAATAATTGAATTGAATAGGGAGAGAAATTAAAAAATTATAGTTGATGAATGTTACGTATTCTTCGATTATCATCTTTTGGTTTTCAACAAAGGCCTCCCATGGTAGGATTTGGTACTAAATAATGCTTCAAAATGAGAGGATGGGATTTTGGAAGTTAATTTCTAGGTTTTGGACTATCCAAATGTATTTAGTTGTGTGAACAAGTGAACGGGGTGAATTCCCTTTTATAATGGAGGTGGAGTGACATTTTTGTAAGTACCCAAATGTATTCTCTATTGGGAAGTCTCCCTTACCTCATGTTACACCAAAATATTTCATTAACGTTTTAATGGTCTTATTTATTTAGGAAAAACATCTTCCACAAAAAATAAACACATTTTAACATGTTATTTCTTAGCCTTTAAGATTACTCAATTTTTCCCCTCTAGTTTTTACCATGGTAAGTTGCATGGTTTTATTTACTAAGGTAATTTATTTTTTTAAAATTAAATTAAAACCATTTTTAAAATAATTTATACCTAATTATTATAAATATGAAGTAAAATTTATTAAATAAAAATAATATTTATGTTTAAAATTATTTTTTATACAAACATTTGAAATGCGCAAAACCAGGTTTTAATCTTAATCGTTGTAATTATTTTTTATCATGTTTCACTAATAATTATTGTACAGAATTATTCAAAAAATATTAGATAATATAAACTGTTATTATTGAAAATATTAAATCAATTTATCAAAATTAAACTCATTGAGGTATCATAACATAATTTAAATATATTTTTGAAGAAGACGTGAGACAACATTTTTTTACCAGAATGCCCGAAGGCCATATATTTTTATTTATTTTGATAATATCTTTTTAAATTTTGAAGGGTAACATAAACATATTACATATAATTATAAGAACTAAGATATAATACATGGAAATTTTATGCCATTAGAAAAAACACTGAAAAACAATCCCCACCCAGCTGATGGTAATTTTGTTCTATAGCAACCGAACTCCAAAGATTCTCAACTAGGAAATCCCAATGCATGTCTACGTGGGATTGATGTCGATAGAAAATCCATACCCTATAAATAATCAAAATAAGAGATCATTACTAGTGGTTACTAAATTCTTTGACCTATTTTGTTACTTCACCTGAGTATCTAATCCAAATTTTGGTGTATTCAATTAGTCCATTGTACCCTGCCCTAAGACTCTTCCACCACATCACGTTACGCAAGCCCACCACATCCTACTCGAATCGCACCCTTAGTAACAGACCACTTAAGAGGTCACCATTACAAGAACCATCCATGGGAGATACCACCTCAGTATATTTCCATCATTCCTCCCACTCCACTGAGGGCCTCTACTGAATATCTTATCCACCACGACACATCCCGTTGACCCGCTGAATCCATCGCTCCCTTGAAACTATGCCGCAAAAGAGGTACTCTCCATCGGAGATCCTGCCACCTTCTCCTTCAGTTAACCTTAATTATCCACCAATGTACACCACCTAATAAGACTCCTTCACAAGCCCCACTAATCCCAACTTCGTAACTCATCCCACAACACACCAAGGCACCTACCAGTACATCATAAAACTATCACCACCCACTAGATAAATCATTAGAATTGAGGCCGTATGAAAAAAAAATTAATATTTACTGATATATTATATATAATTTTATTTCAAAACTTCCTTATTTATTATTATTTTAATTATTTATAATTGGTGAACCTTACTTATATTAAAACGGTTTTAAGAAAGCTCCATTTTATTAAACGAAATTGTATTAAAAATGAATTTAATGATTATTCAATGAAATAAAGTGCATATAAAAAATAGAATATATATTAATTTAAAACATATTTTAAAATATTATGACACTAAAATTACATATTTTATTTAAAATAATAATCTATTTAAAAATTATTTATTTTTCACTTTTTACCGAAAAATATTTTTTTTACACGTACTGAAATCGTATCCAATGTAAATTTTGATATTAAAATTCAAAAAAATATATTTTTCCAATAAAATATATAAATTTATTAAAAGTTATTTTAATTTTATTTTCTCAAAGAGGAACTAAACCTACATTAACAAAAAACACGATTTTTCAAAAAAAATATTTCTTTTTCTTTTAAATTATTTTAATTTAATTTATAATAAATACTTAGATAATAAACAAGTGTAAACTATATATTTTCATATTTTAGGTAATTATAATATTTTACTCTATTCTAATATAATGGTGATCACTATAATATTAAATAATAATACGAATATAATATTGTTTTCTGGTAAAACACCCTCTTTCATGTAATGAAATCTTTCGAAGAAACTCACTGTTATGTGTAAGGAAAGCTGTTGAATAAATAGATCATAATTATTGATGAGACTTGTATAGGCTCAGTGCTACATGTCATGAATTCTATCAATTACAACCACATTCATTTAAATTCTTGATGTTTTTTATTTCATCTCAAACAACATGAATATCTGATGATTTCGTCATAAATATCAACTATATACTATGTCTTTTATCTTAGGTCATAATGGTTTATAATTCCCTTATCCCTTTGGAAAAACCCATGAATCATCTAAAGAATTTCGTCATTATTATTTAAAAATTATGATGATTATCTTAATTTATTATAAATATCCTGATCTTTAACTTGGTTAAATTTAATATTTAATAATGGGTAATTAGAGTTTCATTATGTTTTGAAAATTATTTAACATTTTTCCATTTTTCAAATATCTTAACATGTCTCAAAAGTCAATTCTAGAAACATAATATTAAATTTGAATAATTCAAAAATGATTATAAATATTTTGAGTTATAATATTACATGGATCCTGAAAACTCATTTTAAAAATTAAATGACATATAAATAGCTTCCAATTACTAGTACAAAAAAATCAAATGCCCCGAATGTAGTGGATAATGAATAATATATAAATCATTGAATGAGTGATTGACTAAAATACATATTCTAATTCACTATTATTTAGTTTTATTAATGAATCCTATGCATCAATAGAATGAATCTTATATATACTATTTTACAAATTAAATGACTCATAGGTGGATTTACAGACTTATCAATATTTCACTTTAGTCTCTAATATATAAAATATCATAAACATTTTCTTATCCACTTTAAATAATATATTCACTATAAAATATATTTAAAACCCCTTAGGTAAGTTTCAAAAAATTACAATAATTATAAGGTTAATTTAAAATGTTTTATCTTTCTTCCAATGTACATCGTAGAACAATAGTACTCAATATAAATCATTTCCATAAGACTCACTAACTGAGAAAATTCATTTGTCAAATAAACGATCATTACGAAACATGCGAGGGATATTTTTTAATAATTCATGGACCTTGAAGGATCATTAATCCTTGTATGTATTTTCCGACATTATATGTTTATTTCTATAAACCTTTAACCCATTTTTTCATATAATTACACCTTTACAAGAAATCCAAATCCAATATATTATGAACCATATTCCACAAAAATGTTCCCTATATATTGTAAAATAATTTGAGAAATACCAATAAGGATGGAACATTTAGTTGGATTAATATTAGATCAAAAATCATATGATGTTTTATTTAAAAAATGAATCTTTCTTCACTATTATTCATGGGATGGACTTCCTTTTTCTATATTATTTTTTAAAAAATTCATTATGATATCAAATCACATCATTTTCACATCAGTGTATAAAAACCATATCCATATTCAGGAATTGAGAGAACATTTGAATGATAGTTTCACCCATACATTTCTTTTGATGAACCCTAAACAAAGACAAGATCTCTGGGGTGAAGCTGAGAACTGTCAAAGAATCATGGTGAAATCTATAAATTTGTTCTGATTCATCAGGAAATATTTATTATTGATGAAAATAAAATACATTTAGTTACACAACCAACATTCTAGGAGAGATTTATAGGTTATTAAAGAGAAGAAACAAGACTGGAACCATGTTTATATATTAGAGTTACCTATGGTGAATGAGGTAAAGATTTTCATCGTGGAAGTGTTTTTATCTTTTTATAAAAAGATATCCAGAAAATATTCATCCCCTATTACGTTTTTCCATTGCTATAAAATTATAACATAGGTTAAAAGATTAAAACCAATATAATAAAGGTATTAGACATATGACAATAAGGGTCAGTGAAACTTATAAAGGACTTTGTGTCTAAATGTGTTCTATATTTCATGTTATATATTTATTACATAATCACCATTAGGATCTATTCATAGTAACTAGAAATAGGATTCATGTAGTTTATTGAGATTTTTTATCAGTAACTACTGCTTAACTCCCCCCATTAGTATTCTTGTACTATATATAAGGCCTCACATATTATTGACATGTGTTATAATCCCAAACAATAGTGATTAAATAGTTTTATATGTTCTTAAAAGGTATATTACTATAAGAGTTTGGCATATCCCTTAGAGATATCATTTATTCTAATACTAGATTCAATTTATTATATATAAATGATAAAAAATTATCCCTAGTTATGAATTTCACAAGGGATTGGGTGAAAGTTAGGCAGACTAGGTGGAATAAAATTATATATTTATTTTATTTATTTGTTTTTTAAACCCTTATATTACCCAAAAATATAATATTTCCAAATAGTAATTTAAAATTATTATTTATATAATCAATAAATTATTAATTTTACCATTCTCATTTTTTAAAATATATGTGAGAATTTTGACACCACAAATCCATAAAATACTCAAGGAATTTATCATTTAAAAATGTATCAGTTTTTGTGATGATAAATTCTTATTCCATTTACATAATAAAATTACTAAAATTTATTATTTAAATTGATTAGAAATTCATTTCACTAAAAAAGTTATGTATGGAAAAATTATCTAGAAATGAATCACACTTTTAGACAACTATTTAAATTAAACATCAACATTACATTATTTTATATATTTAGGATAATATAAGCATGCATTGGTTATGATTAATATGATACAAAAATTATTACTTTATTTATCCCTAGTTCCCAAATATGTATCCTTTTACATTACATAATAAACTATTTGGAAATAAATTAGTGATACATAAGAAGAACCCACACTTTTTCTTATACATGAACATGTTTGATACTTATGTAACATGGTTGTATTTTTATTTCATAATGAGTTCCATGTTTTTATTTTTTTAATATCCTAGTGATGATCATTTAACATAATAAACATAGATTTCCCATGTTTTACATTATAGGTATGCATTACATTTTATAAAGCTAACATGATATTTTATCAAATGTTGCATTCCTATTTCTAATATTAGCTAAAATGTAATGGTTACATTTATTGGAATCTATATATTCATGTTTTGTGCTTAAATATTTTAACTATATTATATTTTCATTGTTACTCTTTCGTGTTTCAGTTGTCACTTTTAGAAATTTTTAAATAGCTAAATGATATAATGGAAAGGTTTTGAAATACATAGAATTTTGAATACCCTAAAAAATATCACCCAATTATATGTGTTAATAAATACATGAATCTTTTATACACATTCCCATTCCATGAGATAATGATTTCCTCTTACTTATACATGGGTATAAATTCTATTTTCTTAGTTTAGGGACAAGTAATTCATGGTTGGACTTACATGGTCATCATTGAATAAGAGAAATAGGTTCAAAGGATGTAATACTAGTATAGACCATATTAATACATGGTGTAACATGTTATAGTAATTAAATAATAATTCAGCTAATTATTATTATTATATCAATTTTATTTTTTTTATTAATGTACTACAAAATGTTTATATATATATATATATTTAAATAATTATACATGTTTGAATTTATATTTGGTTATTCAATATTTTTATGAGGCATGATGATTAATCATAATTGAATATGTATAATATCAATGAACCCAAAATTCAAGATCCTATGTTGAAATCTCAAACATTACATTTTCTATATTGATGACGATAATTATGACCCAGTTTTTTCATCAAAATTAGACAAAATCAAAAGGAAAATATGGATAACATAAATTATAGAAGTCTATTTAGGATTATAGATTTATAGAATTTACAAATACCCCTACATAATCAATTCACAAGAAATTAAATGATAATTTCTCCCATTTAATGTAGATTATCCTTTTCACATCAATACAACATCATCATCCATATGAAATCCCTTCTAGACATACTACATTCAATATAATTATCTAATAATTGGGGAAATAAAACACAAGAAGGGTTAGATCAGATTCTCTATAAGGTTAAACATACGATTTAACAATTTAAAGTCATCAATTAAGATAAGGGTTTATAAGGATATGATTAAATAATAAAATTTTTCAGGAGAATCATAAAATTACTTATACACATCAATACCCAGAACATATAATATGAAATCATGGAAAAGGAAAGAGTAATCAAAATCAATAACAATGAGACATTTGATATTAATCATGATCATAAGAAACATTATAAACCCATTAAAAGAATAGATAAAATATATTTTAATACTTGAGAATTATCAATTTGAACCCTTACTGATCCCTTACGTAACCCTTGAAGAACCCTTAAAAATTGAAATAACCGTATGGATGACTTCTAATATAATTATCCAGATAAATTAATCATTACCTAATACATTAGTGTTCTATATGGATTCAACCATCATATAATATATAACATGATAACCTGACACTCTCTAGGTTCACTAATAATTTATAATTTCCATGAACCTAATAATGAATATAGGACCTAGAAAAATCATTATTAATCACTGAAACAACATTTATTCTTTCCAAACATTATTAAGTTGTAGAAATTAAACAAGTTACACATTAATATCTTTGAAACATGAATTATTCCTAAAAATAATTTGGTTCCACAAAAATATATTTCAAACATGATTAACCAATTGAAAATAAATTATTTCCACAATAATATATTTGAAATGTGTTTAACCCATGTAAACTGAATGAGTTCCTTAAAAATATCATTAAAACATGATCAACTAGTGAGAAAATAGGTTTAATAAAAATATAATTGAAAAATTATTAAACAATATATATTAAATGGGATCCATTACAATCTCTTCTAATCACGAATAATTGATGTAAAATAACAGGGTTCCATTACAATCACTTTGAAACATGATTAAACTATGTAAGAGAAATAGGTTCCATAATGATAACATTTAAACATGATTAACCTATGGAAATTAAATGGGATACATAAAAATATTTTAAAAACATGATTTCACCATGAAAAATAAATAGTTTCTTAAACAATCTATTTGAAACATTTATATCCCATGTAAATGAAATTGGTTCCAGGACAATATTTTTAAAACATGTTTATCCCCTGGAAAGGAAAAGGGTTCCATAAAAATGTAATTAAAATATGGTTATCCTATGGAAAAGTAAATTTTTACGTAACTATATCATTGAAACATGGTTGTATTGTGGAAAATAAATGGGATCCAAAACAATATTAAAAAATATTTATTAACCCATCATAATGAAATGAGTTTTATAACAATCTATTTGAGACAAGATGAAACTGTGGAAATGAAATGGTCTCTTTAATGGTATCTTTGACACAATAATAATCCATCAAAATAAATAACATTGAGGGTATCAATAGAAAATATTTGTAGTTATGTATAAGTAACAATCATGGTACTTTATGTAGATTAATGTAAATTCCATTAAGAAATCATTAATAATATTTTTGAGGAAAATGATATATAATCATTCAAAAATTCCCATACAGCATTGAAATGTTTGAATAAAAATATGAATGAATTAATATCACTAAATTAAACATATAATATTGTGAAAATAATTAGATCCATGATATAACATGTCAATCAGGTTGTATATAATCCTTATTAAAAAATACGGGTGTATAATATAACAATCGTCTCAACGATGGAAAATATTGGAAAAAATTCTATTACCACTTAGGTAACTATGAAACTATACATCCCATTAAATTCCCAGAAATTAATGTATAATAAAAATAAAATAAATTCATGGGTTGTATATACACCAAAAAATTATGTAGTGAATATGGCTTATGTCTCATAGAAATAAAAGTGAGACTAGAAATCTTATACTACTTGAGTAAAATTTGAATCATGAGATAAAGGAATGAATAACAACAATAGAAAAATTTAGTATCATTAAATATATTAAATTACTGATATAAAATTTAATAATGTAGTATATACATCACACACAATAAACTAGTGGTGCATATGACATAAGACACGATGAAATTAATGTGGGTCTAAAAATCCCCATAAAAATTGTGTAACATTTTGAATAATGAGACTCATGAAATAAAAACATCAATTGAATTATTTTATATTATTAAATAAATCAAATTAATTATATAAAATTTCATATTGTTGTATATAAACCTTCTGAAAGTAATAGAGTTCTTAAAAACAAATATTTCTCAATGGAATGTAAATTTAGATGAAACCCCTTACCTTGAGAACGATTCATTAAGCTTGCTATTTATATTAATGAATAATAAACATAGGTGAGCTATTGACATGATTTATAAACATATAAAAGTTCATAATTACCCTTATTTTAAAAATATGATATATATATAATTTCATAATCAATTATGTTTATCTCTGATGATTAGATTATATTCAGTTTATAATCCAAAACTGACATTAGTGGGTCGACTAAGGTCAATGATTCCATTATATAAAAATATAAATAATAATAATCATGAAATAATCAACATATTTATTCCTAAATTATTATTTTAATACCAGTCATGGAATATATTTATTATAAATGAACCAACATTATAATCATGGAGATAGTGGGATGTACGTACCCACGAGGAATGTTCCGATTTATTAGTGATCATTATGAAAATAATTTAAGTAACACGCATATTTCTATAATTTCAATTAAATCATAAATATAATTTTATTTAATTTTAAATACTTATGAATAAATCATTCTTGATATGCGGGAGTTAGAAATGAAGAATCACATCTTTTTCAGGAGGCATTAGTCCACATGTCTAAAAATGACGTTGTCACTTTTTCTTTTTTGTGAAAAAGATAGAAAAAAAGAGATATATTATTTTTATATAATTATATTTATTTAATTAATATAATTTATAATTTATTTATAAAAAATATTTTTATTAGATATATTTTTAATCAATTACATGTAAAGCATGATCGAATCAAATCGCTTTGAGGAGGCAGTTGTCCAGATGTCAATAATTGGTGTTACCTTATTCTAAAAAATAGAAATGAAAAATTTTATGTGTTATATAATAATTAATAATGGATAAATAATTCATAAATATCAGAAATATCTTAGAAATATATAATTTACGTCATAATTACCAACAATAAGTTTTTTTAATGAAAAAACGAATGATATCAGTTAGTGAGGCAGTAGTCTTCCGTACACATGAATGAAGATTCCATTACTCATTTGATGGAAGTTTATATAGATGTAGTTTTGAAAATTAATATAATAAATATTATTCTATTTATGATACTGATATCATTATATAATCTTGTAATGATAATAATTCTTTGGGTGGTGAATGAAATAAACCAAATTGCACACTGATGATTGTTACCTCTTATTCAAGGAACTCTTTTTGCATTTCACAAATGGACATCATTAATTTTCCTTCATAAAAAAGTTAGGATTATAAAAACAAATTAAGTATTTTGGAAGATTATATTGGTAGCATTTGGATGAGAAAAAAATGTCTTGAGTGGTTTTAGGAGAGGTGGGAAATGAATTACCTTTTATAGTGGAGGAAGAGTGGTATTCTTATAAATACAAAAAGGTAAATACCATTGGGTGTTATTCCATACATAATATGCCTCTAATAAAAAAATTAATTTTAAAAAATATTATAAATGGTCCAAATCATCCCATAAACATGTCTTTGGACATGTTTCAATGTGATTTGGCCTCGTAATATAAATGTATAACAAGTCATTTGGCCTCGTAATATAAAAGTGTAACCATTAATTAATATGGTTTTAAGATTAATAATTGTAATTAATTATAATTTTATTTACAATTTTTTAAAATAATTTTACCATACTAGAAACTATAAATAAATTATTATTCATGATATGGAATACATTTTTTTCAAATTCCAATCACATATGTGGATGAATTTTATTTATACTTAATCCCATAGACAGGAAGACAAAGCAGTGTTTGAAAGTGAAAATGTCCAAATGTTTGTAAACTTTTTATCTAATTTCAAGGTGAAGTTGATTCCATTTATTTAAATTGGATTTTTTATGTATAATTAAATTATTGATACCTTTAAACAAACTTAAATTCCAATTTAACTACAAATAAATTTTTTAATAAAATGATATTTATAATTAAAATTTGTTATTTGAGTAATAAAAAAAATATTCATGTTATAATAAAAATAAAAAAAATCACCCAAATTAAAATTTGAATTTCCTCATTAAAATAGAAGATAATTTTTTCAATGAAAATTTTAAAAAATTTCAAACTATAATTAAAAAACAAGTATTCAAATAAATAGTGGCACAATTGTATTTTATAATTATACAATGTTTCTTGCCTAATATTGGTCTAATTCTTATTTTATGACTATAAAAATTATTTTATGAATTGGAAAATATTTTATTGAATATATAATATATAAATTTCAATAATATTTTTCAACAATAGTGATTAATTTAATTTATTAAAAAATATCATTTTTGTAAGTATAAAAATACTTTTTTTTTTAAAGATTTCCATTATATTCAATTGGTCTTTATTTTGATATCAAATTTATTGGTAACAATGAAATTCATTATATATACATTTTAAAAACACATTTTGATAATTTAGTGAATCCTATTAATTCTACCCAATCCAAAATCTATGTGAAAAATATCATAATATTAATAGTATATTTTAGTTTTTTAAAACATGTTGTTTCATGTAACATAAGTAATAAGGGAAACACGACGTTACATGAAACACAAGATAAAAATGGTGTTGCAAATAATGAAAGTTAATTTATAAATTTAGTGTAATGTATTCATTCAATTAATTTAAATAAATTTTAAACTATATATTTCATAAAAATTGAGATGTTACAATATGAATATGATCACACAATATTTAGACACTCTAGTGGTTATGAAGCATTAGGTGTTATAATTTAGGATCATCATTAGTGGAGTGATGTCTGCTGATCAATTTTTTATGGTAAGAATATGAGATATAACAATGTGGTGACCATAGAATTAGTGGATTAATTGTTAATTTTTTTGGATTCATTGAGAATATTATTTGGAGCTCCAAAATATTATTATCATGTGGTCTAACCACATGGAACATTTCCATATAGTACACTAAGGCCACTTTTAGGTTTATTTATATGTTCATAGTAGGTTATTATTTGTTCCATATGTTATGAAATATTTATGTGATATTTAGGATTTATTTATTATGTATTCATGTTTCATATACTTTTCAAATAAATTATTATCCATTTATTTTGAAGAATTGTAATTCAAATCGTATGTAAATGTTTTTTGTTCCCTATATCTCCGATTACCCCAAGTGTCATACTGAAATTTTAGAGTGACGCATATCATAAATAATTTTTATTTTTATGGAGAAACCCAACCCCCGTATATATATTATTTGAAACCTATTATTTGTAGTAACTGAGGGCTATTGAGAGGTTCTCTTAATGTTTAGTGGTAGTTTGGAGCAGTAAAATTTCAGTATCTATGTTATGATAAAAACTAAATGATATTAATAAAAGTAAGATTTATTTTGATTGTAATTATGTATCTAGAAGATATAATTATTGGGACTACGGATGTAACACATAAATATACCTCTCAAGAATTATTATGGAGGGAGATTATGTTATGTTTGATACTCTAGATTTTTTTTCTATGAATTATATGCATGAATAAATTTTGACGTCATGTAATTAAAAAATATAATTTGGTTTAACATAGGATAGAGGTTATTGAGTTTGATCGAGATTAATTCCTTTAGTTAGATAATGCAACATATGATCTATTGAAATGTTATGATATTTGAATTTCACGTGTGACATTGTAATAAATATATGTTAATTTTATTAATAAATAAAATAATATACAATTAATAAAACAATATTTAGATATATAAATAATTAGTGATGTTTTAATTTTAAGCTATTAGATATCTAAAATCCTTCTTTATGTTTTTTGGGGCATAATGGTGTTGAGATGGTGCTTAATTTTTTTTCACTACTTATTTTTTAAGATTTTTTATGCAATCAGTTTTTTGGATATGTGGATACATGTTTTCCTATGCTATAACATTCCTCACACTGTGGTATCATTTCTGTTAATGTTGTTTCTTTTTTTTTTGTGATCGATCAATGTATTAACTTGTTTGATTTTATGATCTATTAGTGTAACAACATTAATTATTTATGTAGTTGATCCTTCCATTATTCTTGTGGTTGATACATTCTTAGCATATGATCTATCTTGTTCATACATCTTATTAATATGGTTGATCAAAATGGCTGATAGTTTGTTCACGCGGTCAATCCATGTGGTAGAATCCATCCTTATACTCTCTTGGTTATTCATGCTCTTTATTTCCTACATTATGTGGTTAATAAATTCATTTTCTTCTTTCACATAGTTGGTCATAAATGTCATTCATCTACTTCAGTCTTAAACTCTTGTTCTCCTAGAATGGAAATACCCACCATTTTAATGATAATATGAGAATATAAGGTAAATACACATTAAATCATGGGTTTCAAATGATGATACAATTAAACTAATTTATATCCTTTAATTACATAATATTAGCGTAATAAATTTATTCATAGGATGAGAATTAAATAAAAAATATTTTAATTAAGAATTAATAATAAATGATTTCTATTTTTTTTAAAATACGTTAGAGAATCGTATCTATCATTCTAAAACAAAGAGTAATTTCCATCATTCAATTTTACCTATTTATCTTGATTCTTGATGATCCACCATTCACTCTTAGATTTTTAAAAACCTTATTAATTTGTACGAAATAATTCTTCTGAGTTTCTAGGGCTATGCACTATCCTATATCTCCGTATATTTTTTTTGAAGTAAAATACGGAATCATTCATTATGTAGGGTATTTGATTATATTATTTTAATTTAAAAAACATTTTAGATAATTATTTTATATACTCATTGGATAAATAATTTTAATTAACCTTAATAATGATAATAATCTAGAAGATTTAATAAAATGATAATATTTTATGAATCAAAAATACAAGGAACAAAGGAAAGGTATTATAAGGAACATAGGATTTATATTAGTAACATGTATTAACATTGTTTTTAAGCATTATATTAATTCACATATAGTGGATTACAATTAATATTTTTTTATTAATTTTAAATGATAAAAATTTAAATACATAGAATGATGTAGATTAAATTTATTATACCTTTATAATATTTAAATTATCATGTAAATATAAAGAGTTATTTACTTTATAGAAAATTAATCATTCATAAAATTGTGAATAAACTAATAATTTTTATATTGTAATATAATTATTTTTGTTGATATTAATATTGTTTCATATTAATATTTTTTAGATTGTTTGTTATCTACTTTGATGTGTTTTTCAGTTTTTAGCATGGTTTAATTACTATTAATGAATAAAAAAATTATAGATAATATTATTTTGTGAATCCAAAAGTGGGAGTGATATTTAATTATTATTTTTTCTTGAATATATTTAATCATCGAAATAATGATTAATTTGTATTTATGTTTATACATTTCCATTGTTAGATCTTGCCTCTATGATTCTTTATATAGAGAAGCTATTCATAATAAATTAATTACATCATGATAGTAATTAAAATGAATTCATTAAAAAGATAATATAAGGTGGATATGTATGTATGTCCCTGTTTGTTAAATTATAGAATATCATGGATATATGGTTGTAGTTTCCCCTTGAGATTTTGTGAAGAAAATACCACTAATGAATTGTGTTCATGTTCTTCCATATTAGATATTTGTGGTTATTTTTTGTTGATTTTGAATGCTAAATGGTTGGGAACATTCCTAATGAATGGGAAAAGGCTTAATGTTGTAGTGATTGATGATTCTAGTAAGGGATGGTAGTGTTATATTATGTGAAATAGTGTCAAAGTTGACACTAGGGAACTAGATCTGAGATAAGATTTGGGATTTCTCATCAATATATATTTCATGCTTGGTTATTATTAAATAGACTATTAGTTAGTTGATATATGATTTTTTGATTGATCAATGTATTTTTTCTATATTCCTGACAATTATATTTATGATGTGGTTTTTCACACCCCACGGTAGTTAAACTCAAAATAAATGGGCCATGAGACATGGGGGTTCTACATAGAGGATGGGCCATCTGTGACTCCATTAGCTCAGTTCTCATGGTTTTTTCATCAGGCTGGGGTCACAGAACCTTACTACAGGCAGAGGATAAAGCCCTCTTATTGGGTTTAACCCACTGCCCCTAGAGGGGGTTCATTTTATCAGAGGCATAACTTCACTTGAAGGTCTATTGCAATTCCTTTCATGGAATGGGTTCCAATCCCTAGTCTGTTTAGTATATTATCATAAAGTGTTGGGGGATTCTTAATAACGACATAAAATTATTTTATACAAGGCGCAAGAAAAACAATGTTGCAAACTACCTTGCTTATCTTGATGTCATTGGTTCAGATCCAATTTTCTTTTCAATGATCATATATTGAAACCTAATGGGGTTTACCTGGTTCGAGGGGATTATCATGGCCTCCACTACATCAGGCCCCCTTAGGACCTCCATTCTCTGGCTAACAGTGGCTTTCCATTTCTTTTGTACTTATTTGTTATTTAATAAAAATTTACATGATGATGATATTAATGATGTGGTTTATTAGGATGAGTCATAAAGAAAACATAAATCTATGAAATAATATGTTAATTAATAAATAGTTTGGGATGGATAATGGTGATTTTTGATGATGGTGACATACTTGATAATATGAAGATAAACATTATGGTTTTAATTAAACATTGGGTAGAATAATAATGTATTGATATTATACCTGAATATATAATAATATTAAATAAGGTATAATGAATTAATTATTATTTAATGTTTATTAATCTATACATGGAAATGATATATACCATAGAAATGGAAGTCATGTGTCTTATGTGATAATAATGGGAGATGAGTCTAAGGATAAGAGATTTTCTTTATTGTGTTTGTTTGGGATATTTTTTTATTTAATAAACCTCACCACCAATGTTGGTAAGAAAATCCCAACCAAAATGTTTGTGGGATGTGGGGTGGGGGTGGGTTTTTTTCTAAACATCCTAGATGGTGTTGGAATGGATGGTTGGATTATCCCTCTTCATTCTTCTCCCTATAGCCTTAGTTGTGTAGGCATATCCTGAGCTATAATGACATACTGTATAAGGTGATTTCCTACACGGGATTTGAATTCCCTCTATTTTTATATACAGTTTATTGTTTTTTTGTAACAATTTATTATATATAATACACATATATCCAGGCATCATGAATATTAAATTTGATTATTTTTCCTGTATGAAATGTGATGTTTCTTTGTAGAATAAATTCCCATGGGTTGTAGTAGATTTCATACAAATTCATGATTATAGATGAGATGATGATGATGATGAGATTATGTTTGGATAAATGGGATAAAAATGGTTCTGATATGTACGAATTAGATGTAGGTTGACTTATTTAAGGGATAAGTCTAGGATGTGTGTAATTTGTGTGTGATTGTGAAAAAATGGTTGGGTAGTAGAAATAGTATACCTTTCATTATTTTTAATCATTTGATATTGATTCATATTCATCTATGCTCTTATTTGTTTTTAATCCATTATGAGGATGTGAAAATAGAATCACCTATTTAGGAGATGAGTTGATTTTATTTGTTTATTCATTAACAATTTGTACTTGTATTTCACTTTTTTTGTAAAAGGGGTATTTTGAATAATCATACGTAGTGTATATAAAATTCCCACCCTATGTAATTATAAAATATTTTTCCCTTATGTAGGATTAGTTTTGAGGTTGTTCTATATGTCACTGGATTGATGATTTTTTTCATCCTCAGTTAGAGATTCATGGTCGCTGCCAAAGAATATTTTTGTTATCTTTTTGTATTTTCTTTTTAACTATTTTAGTTGTGTGTGACATTTGATTATATGTTTGGTTTACATATTTATTTATGAATGGTGTTGTCTGGTATTTTCCCAAAATAATTGTTATTCGTTGAACAATAAAAAAAGATAAAGACCTCTTATTTGTGTGAATTATATACCCTTAATTCATGTCTCCAACCTATGGTCTATCAGAAGAAATCTTTATGGGTCATTATCTCACTTTCTTCATTACCATCACATGAGTGGTATCCTTGGAGGGAAGGTTCATGAAAAAAAATAATTAAAGACATTAAAATGTAACCATATATTGAGATATATTATCTACATTTTGATTTAAATATATTGTATAATTCATATAAAATTTTTTATTAGGTATTTGACGATCCATGTATAGTGTCTTACTTCTAATCATTATATTTTATCATTTTTAGTACTTTTTCAAATGATCAATATTTGTATATTTTTTCATTCATAAAAGTATAGTTGACAATGTTTAAATTTGTTATCTTATAATGTGAAATATTGTAAAATTTCATGTTTTTTCATGATGGTATATACTAATTCATGATCTTTTTTATAGATTAAATTATCATTAGAAATTTAAATAAAACTGTATAATATAATTATATTTTCAATAAAAAGAGGTTTATGAGATGTGATATGTTTTTATATTTTTGTCTTTTAGTAAATTATTAAAAACAGTATCATAATAAATAAAACATTTTAAATAATATTTCTTTAAATGAATCAAGGTTTTGAGTAATATAGATATATTATTGAATACAAAAAAAGTAACATCATTAAGATGATTCATAAAATGATATTGTTTCATAAAATTCATTTATATATATATAATTGACATATTATTTTGAAATAAATTTTTTGGGATATAATTTTTACAAGTGATTGTTTTTAATAGATGATATTTAGTTACATGAAAATAATTGTTGAAACTATGATAATAATTATTTTGTGGAGTTCCATAGAAGTTGGAGTGGAGTATTACATTTCTAAGTAATGATTTTGTATCTTTAGAGAGCCTTTAATAACTAGAATTGTTATTCATATGTGGGTTTATATTGACTGTAGGGATATAATACAAAAAAATCATGGATATGTGTTGATTCATTAATATTGTTTTATCCATAGGGTATTATATTTTGGTATTATGTAATGATTTTTATTGATTTGAGAAAATATTCTTTAGATACATGATATTGATTTTGTATTAATAATGGTGTGTTTTTTAATGATATTTATTTTTTAATAAATAAGTATGGGACCTTAAATTTTTTATGTTGGATTTTGTGTCATAAATTAGAAGTTGTGGTCTTTTTTTGTTTTATGTATTAGATGGTTGTCTCTTATTTGATGGATATGTGGGGTATAGAATTTTAGATTCCTTTTTGGTTCATCTTATGAAATTTATTATGTTGGCAAGGCTATAAAGACTGTTGTCCAAGTAGACTTCACAAAATTTTAAATTTATGTATATTTTTTATTCTAGGAAATTAGAATCTTGGATTGTTATGTTTTTTGAGTTTAATAATGTTTCATTTTTGGTTAGTGTTTCATGGATAATTATATTTTAGGATTAATTATTTGGTAATTTATATGAGGATTGGTGTTTTTTAGTAATTTAAAGGGTTTATATGTGGTTCTAATGTCGTACCAACTTTAGTTTGGAATGCCAAGTGGACCCGAGTACGTGGTGGTGGGTACTGGGTATCTAGTTGACTATGTAGGGGTGGGTGTATTCATGGGGATTCAATGAGTATATTTTGATACTTTATTGTGTAATTAGTAACTATATCCTATATTTTAGTTAACAAAAATTCATTTTAATCATTTTACATAAGTTCAATATGTTACAATATTCATCTCTTTAATTTCCCATTTAATATTTTCTTTTAAGAGAGTAGTGAACCAAGGATTTCATATATAGATATTATATCTTTTTAGATAAATATTAATCACACTACAAAGAAACATTCATGAGTTCCATAATAGTTTAATGTTTTTGGAGACTAGGGATACAGTCATCTAATTTTTTCACTATTATACAACAACTCCAAAATAGTACATCCCCAATAGTAATCTTAAAAATGTTACTTAATTAAAACCTTCATTTAAAAATTGGGGAAAGGAAACTTAATAAAGTGGGAGATTAGATTCTTAGTAATGTCAACAAAGGGAGATTCATAATCATAACATATTTATAAGTATATGAGAACTTGATTATAACATTTTATCCCAATAACCTTGATATCAAAGATCACAACCTTGAGTCATGGAATATTGATAGACAGTTCATAATATATGACTTATAACAATTAAAAAAACATGATCCATGAGATCCTAAGAGTGTCAAAAGACATAAGATTATAAAATAAAGATAAGAATAGAAAATAATTTCCATAGTTGTGACGTATCACAGAAAAGGATATCATAGTGGAATGGGTTTACCCCCCAAACAATCACAGTGGTCATGTTTCACTCCAAAGACCATCATAACAAAAAAATTAACATAATGAACTTTGTTAACTCCGTATTCTATTACTTCATATCTAATTAACTATAAATTATTACAAAATTAATTAGTGAGATATATACATCTCATCCTTCACATAATGAAAATAATTTATATGTGTGCCACAAGATCATGATACATTCATCATATCATAACCCATGAAATGAAATGGGTTGAGAAAAATTTGATCATATATTGACTTATGGGAAAGATACAGGTTTTATAATCATTCATCATTTCATGATAGTATAACTGAGGAAAAATGAAAAAGGATTGATAATATTTTCATCATGGTATAACCCACTGAAGGAAAACATGTTTTATCAAAATATTTACATCATAAAACATTTATTGAAAGACTAATAATGGTATAATTGATTCATATCCCTAATAAATCATATATAACATAAAATGATTTCATATTTGATTGAGAATCCTTTTGTATGATAAATCACTTAAATGTTTTCTTAATGGTGATGATTTTACATTGAATATAAATTTTTATAAAATTAATAAAATATTTTGGAAATAATATTTATTAATATATATTTTAAAACATATAAAGGAATATTTAAATTTCATTTCAAACTTTTCTTGAGGAAAATATATTCTTTCTCTGAAAAATACATTTTAATTGTTTTTTCAAAATACCTTTTTAAATTGAAATCAATTGTAAACAATAGAAATATTTCCAAAATACTAAGGAAGTAGATTTATTGAAAATAATATTTAAATTGAAAGGTATTCTTAGAATCTTTTATCAACTATCATAGCGGAAAAAAAATTTCATGTTGTACAATTTAAAAAAATAGAATATTATCAAATTTTGGGTAAAACTAAACGATTATTGTTGGCAAAATGACATGAATATTACATTTAAATCATTTTTTGAAAATTAATTCATGGGTTGAAATTTCAAGAATAAATAATTTCATGAATTTTTAAAATAAATATCAAAACATATTTGGAAAACAATATCTGGAAAACAATATTTTTGGATGAATAATGTGTTTTGATCAAAGAGAGAAATAAAGATGATTTTTATCAAATATATTCTTTTGAACACTTGAGTATATAATGAGATGAAAATGAAGGGAAAATTTTGTTCTCATGAAATAACCAGAGTGGAATTAATTTTTCAATTTTTTTAGAGTGGGATCATAATATATTATTATTGGAGACATAATCAAGAAAAACCTAGAGAACCAATGACGTTTTAATGTAAAATATTTATTTATTTAGTAACATTAAATCATCGGACACATGAAAGAAATTTTTACTAATGGATATTTAAATCACAATATTTATCAGTAGAATCATCATAAAATATATTCATTATTTGTATGAAATACAGATAATAGAAATATTCAGTGAATATGGAATGTGTCTCATAGAAGTAAAAAAGTGAGATGGAAATCCCTTATTGCTTTAGTAATCATTTGAATCGTAATCCCCAAGAAATAGTAACATGAATTGAAACATTAAATATCTTTAAAATAAGGATATTAATTATATAATGAGTAAAATAGAAATCATATACACCATACAAGGGAAATGAGTGGTGGATTTTCATATATCTCTCTAAATTAAAAGAGTGAATACAAATCATATTCAATGAGTCTCAAATTCCATTATACACATTCAAACATACTATATAATAAATAATATATTATTAATAATATATTAAATAATGATATATATATATATATATATATTATTTAATGATGACATTTTATTACCTGAATATTTTCAATTTAATGAATATGTCGCAATTCGAGAAATAGCTGCATTGCTTTCTGTGTATGTTTTAATTTTTTATATTTCTTCCTCTTACATTGATCATGGTAAAATAATCTCCAGGAAAATAATAATGAAATATTTTTAATATTTATACATCAATTATTCATTAAGTACAAATAAATAATTATGGTTTTGATTAATAAATTATGTTACAATCATCGAGATATTAGGCCACACATAAGCAAGAGTAATGTTTCCATTTTTCATTAATAATTATAGAAATAGGGTAAGTTATATTTTATCATTAAATAATTATAAATATATAATATATAACATATATTTTCTTTAAATACAGTTATATATAACAATAATGTGGTGTGGTGATGAAAATATAGAGTCACATCACTTCATCATGGTGGTAGTCCACATGTACAAGAATGATGTTTTCATACATCAGTGATTGTAAAGGTAAGAAATGAAAGGAAATATTATCATTTATTAATGAAAAATATTTCTTGAATATAATAATTAATTAACTTTTAACTCATATATTAATAAATTTTATCCTTAATATCTTACATGTAAAACGTTCGTGCATAAAAAGTCATATCGCTTTGGAAGGTAATAATCTACCGTACACATAAGCGTCAATTTAGTATCTCCTTATGGAATGGAAAGAAAAAAAATGTAAATATGATATAATGATTATAAAGGTATAAATATTTCATAATAATAACATATATACTTTATATCCATTTTTGTACCCATCCATGAGATATGGTAATGGAAAAATAAAAGACACCGGTTTGCGAGGCGGTTGTTCATCGTAAACACGAATAATGATTTTATAGACCATTTAATTGAAACATGGATTGTTTTATGCTATTATATTAACATATAAATATATAATAATATTTAATATAATTTTTTTATAGATGTATGGTTTAATAATAATTTAATGTGGTATATAAATAAATTAAGTAAAAAACTCCCATTGATGAACTTTTACACTTATTTCGGTAGAATCCTTAGGTTTGTATCGAAAGACATCCTAGGTTGGAATTAATCCAAAAATAAGAGTTATAGGATGATACTAGAGAATCAATAATGCGATTTTGGTATATTTCTTACAAACCATAATGGTTTTAAGGTATTAAGAGGAGAGGATAGGGGGTGACTTTTTTATGTGAGGTGAGTTCCACACATGTAATTATTTTAAAACAAAATTGTGTACCCATGATTCCGTCTTTCCAAAAGAACCCAAAATTGGTAATAATAAATAATAAAATACTAAAGGGTAATACTAATTCCACAAAACATATTTTAGTTGTGTATTTAGGTAATTTTAATCCTTATTGTTTTTGTTAAAGTCCTAGGTAAATCCTTTTTTACATTAACTGCAGTAATTAATTTTAATCTTCTCACCATTAATTTTAGTAAAAAACTATGTTAAAATTATAATATAATAGGAAATATTCCTCATAAAATATGAAATATATTTTTCTAAATTCCATTCACATATGTAGAAAATTATAATTTAATATAAATATCGTAGACGTGATGAAAAAATAGGGTTTCTAAGAGAAATTGTTCAATGATTTCCAAATTTATAATCAAAATTTTATTCCAAACGTATTCCAATGAAATAAATTGGAATAGTAGATATAAATTTTAATTAGTTTTAATATTATATTGCTTTAAATTATAACATTACTTTATTAATATTTTCAACAAATAAAATTTTTCAATTAAAATTAGTTATTTCCCACTATTGATAAAAAATTAAACTTTTCAGAAAAATTCTCAAAAATTCACCCTATGTTAATTTTGAAAATATTATTAATAATTGGTCATTAGTTTTAAAATAAATTTTTTAAATTTTTTAATAATTAGTTTTAAAATAATTATTCAAAGAGGTCAAAAGAATATATTTTTGGAAAAAAGAAATTCTAAGAATAAAATTGTATTTATTCTTATATCTTAAATAATTAAAATAAGATGAATGTTATAATATGAATGAATATATAACATATAATTTTCGTCAATTTAATTCAATAAATGTTTTTTATAATTTTATGGATCCAAAACACATTTTTCCTCATTATAATTGTTTTTTATGAATACATCCCTTTATTATCAAATAGTTTTTATTTTCATTTCAAATTAATTTATCACAAAAAAAATACATTTATATAAATGTGTAAAAATTAAATTTCCATAATTTTGATATTAATATTTATAGCAGACATCATTATGGTAATGTGAATGTTTCTGTATTAAGTAATATTATTTTATACTATGTCATCTTTCCTTAAAACTTGGTGTTGTGTGCAATGAAAGCTACATAATGTGTTGGGTGTAAAAAATTATAAAAATGATTATATTTATTTGAGAAATATATTTAACAAAATCTCATGATGTTAGATTCTACCCCCAATAAAATAAATTTAACGCTTAAAATTCTTCTCTATGGTCAAAGGATTGAAAATTTAAAATTCCTTCATAGAAACCCACATCATCAAAAGTGTTAATAAAACATCCTATTGAAAAAGATAAATGGATTTTAATATTTCATATGGAATAAAGAATACGATGCATAAAAATTGGGGATAACATCTTGGATGTGAAAAAATGGACATAAAAGTGTAAACTAACACCCTAATACTTATGGATAGTGACATAGAACTTGGTCCGAAGAAAGTTTTCGATCAAAAAGACATAAATTGAAGTGGTTGGAAAAAATGAATTTAATATGATAAAAAATTATAATCCAAGGATGATATCTTATTTCATTATCCTCTAATAATTTTTTGGAATCATTTTTTCATATAGACTTAGAGAAAAGGAAAATGTAGTTAATACCTTTTTATTTCATAGGAACAATCCCATTCTTTCATTATAAATTGATAAATTTTCACTTTAACTCTTACTCTATGAAGAAAAAATTTCATGTAAAAGAACTATATAAGATACATAAAATAACGATAATTCATTCCTTTTATATATTGATTAAAAAATATTATCACCATTTTTATGATATGGATAAATTGTTATATAATAAAGTAATACGTTAATCTATGAAACTCTTATTAAGTTAATCATAATCCATGAAATAAATTTTTATCCTTATAAAATATTAAAAAATCCATAATTTATAATGAGGTTCCCAAAATTCCTCAAAATACAATTTAAATTTATCCCTTTTATATCATAAATTAGATCATTATTGTCACAGACCTAACATGAAAATACCTTCATCACGTATTCCCCAGAAACATGGGAATTACCATAAATACCTATTGAAAAAAATAATGTTCTATCATTATTTACCTATAGCACTGATTATTTTATATATTAATAAAATTTGAAAATTATATATACTCTATAAATAAGAAAAGAAATCAATTTCCCAAATAATAATTAATCACTTCAAAGGTAATCATACTATCCAATATACTTTGTTCATATCAAGGATCTCTTTATCCAAAATCAAGATCCCTTTTTGAACATTAGGAAAATATTTAGGGTAATCATTATATAATAATATCATTACTATAAAGTTTCACCGTTCCATTAAATGGATTTTCTTGTTTATCAGTAGTATTCAACACATTGTTGAAATTTTTTATGAAAAACTTACACCAAAATGATTATATAAATTCTGAATTATATAAATTAACTTTGTAATTCCAATACATAAACATATCAATTATTATACCTCATCCATAATATATTAAATATGCTTCTCTAGATAATTCTTTAATAAATCTAAGAAATATTATTCATGTATTAACATTCATTAACCTTAATTTAACTATGATTCATATGTTTAACAGAGAAATTCTATTAGAACAACACATGACTTTTATATGTCATTTGTGGCTTCTTCATTATCATTAATATAACCAATAATCATACCACATTGCTGATTATATTCACTAGATTTCCCCTTAAGAAATAATTTTCTATAATGACCGTACATTCAACATTAAAAAAATTCAATAATCAGTGATACCTTAAGGAGGAAATTTTTCTCATTTATTTCATTAACCAAGACATTCATTTTTCCACTACAATTAAATAATTTGGATCCTTATTTTATACACTCAAAATATATTCACATTCCTTTGAGATATTCTATTTATTTATTCTTCCCACATTCCTGATGAATAAGAATTTGAATCTTTATTACTCTATTGTGTCGACCACCGAAAATCTCAACATACATTATCACTCATTTCATTGTTGAGTTTGTGAGTTAGTTAAGGTTCAAGCTGTTAATTATATTTCATTTAACATATTAGGTGTTATAAAAATATCCTTCACTACAACTATAATTGCATTTTTTATCACCAACACATTTTCTATCGCATTTATTGTAAGCCTAGTTCCTTCTTGTATCTATAGTTAACTTCAATAAAAAAATCATATCATGAGGTACATTAATAATTGTTCAAAACAACGTAATGAGGAAAAAAACTTATAGGATGTAAAAATCATGACACATTCTTTTTAATATATGAAACCTTATGTTTTTCCTAGGTCATTCAATGTAATAATCTATTTATGTACTTAATGATGGTTTGTATAGAGTTCATGAATTTACAAATATTTTCTCCTAGGTATTTTAATCAAGTTATGTCAAAAGGTCCATTTTCATACAAAAGGTGAAAATCAAGTCTAGATCACTATTACATTTTCAAATACATTACACCGATGTACCTATATTATAGATAAATATCCGCCTACAGTATCCAAAAAGGTATATAATTTCTTATAAACCTCTTAATCTATCCTCTACCAAAAATTAATGAAATTTTCTTATTCTTTTAATAATCCTTATAATTATCATTAGAGAATTCGCTGAAGATATCCTTAAAAATATCCCAATGAAATGATTATAATTGTTTAGTGCCTTTGGATACCAGGTACATAATCATATTATTTCATGATCAACCTTAAAAATATCACATAATGATCATCAAAATTACTAATCATTAGAAACATATCTTATATAAAATATTTATTTATAATTATGGGAAATGAAACATAAGAATTGGGGAGATCAAATTCTCATCGAGGGTAAAAAATTGAGATATGTTAGAATAACATGAATATAATGGTACGATTTTGTGAGAATAAAAATTTAACAATATACTCTACATATCCAAAATCAAAGTCATTAGTCATTGAATAAAAATTATAAGTTTATTAATAAAATAATAAGGAAATTAAACAACATGATGAATGTGATAAAATCATTTCCATAAGACATAATATGATGGCTTACACATAAGAACCTAATTTCATTTCCATATTAATCAAGGTTCACAAAAAAGGCTATCATAATTGTGTGGGTTTAGTCCCAAAACCATCATAGTAGTAAAGGATTACTCCAATGTCCATTATATCGGAAAAATTCCCATACTAAAATGTGTTTACTAATCATTCCAATCATATCAATATCATGATATATAAATCATTACACAATGAAATGTAGGGAGATATATGTCACACCCATCATATAATTAAAATCATGTATATGTATTCCACCAGACTATAAACCGTTCATCATATCAAAACCCATGAAATGATACGGGTTTCATTAAACTTTTACCATATCATAACCCATTGGAAGGAGGCATGTTTTACAATTATTTCATTACTTCATCAGAGCATATCCAGTTGAAAAATAATTTTAGGTCATAATAATTTTATCATTTTATAAATTATTATAGAGAAATAGGCTACATAATGACGTTTTTCTAATAAATTATTCAACGAAATAAAAATAATTGTATCTTTTGTTCATATCCATATTAAATTATATGTTACATGAAAGGATGAAATTGTAGATAGAAAATGATTTTGACAGATAAATCACATGTAACATTTCTTGAGGAATATAAATTTTATTTGAAAATAACATTTCAAAATTAAAATGTCATAAAATATTACAAAAATCATTTTCTTTGAAAAATATTTTGAAATCATATAATGAATTCACTAAAAATAATTTATATTTTTTTAGGAGAAAAATATTTTATGTTTAAAAATACTTGCTAAAACATTTTCAAAACTCTTTTTTAAAATGATATAATATATTTTGTAACTAAAATTTTCCAAATATTAAGGAAAAAAATTAATATAAAAATAAAATTGAAAACATGTAGGGAAATAATTAAATCTTTTAGGGATCAAGAATTTAGGAAATACTATTCATGTCATGCATGTTAAAAAGATTGATTTTTTTAACATTTTTTGGTAAAATAAAAATGTTCATATAAAAAAAATACATGAATCTTAAAATTAATTTATTTAATGATAAAAATGGGTAAAAATATGTTTACTAAATAATTTCAAGAATGTTAAAAACATTTTTTAAAACCTAATATAAAAATACAATTTTGGAAGATAAAAGTATTTTGAATGAAGAGAGAAATAATAATGATTTTTTTTGAAAACTATTAACCCTAGAGTACATAAAGAGTGGAAAATGAAGGGAATATATGTGTTCTCATAAAATAACTGCCAGAAAGAAAAATTTATAATTTCTTGAGAGATATATCATTATAATTTTTTATCAAAAATTAAATCATAAACAACCCAAAAATATGATGAGATTATAATGAAAAGGAATTGCAGTTTATTGTCCAAAACTGAATCCATGTAAACTAAATTGGTAGTAAATGGTGTTTGGACTAGATTTGGAGTAGAAAACAGTAGGTAGAGAATGTTGTGTCTAAAAATAACAAGTCTAATAATGAAATGATTCTAATAAAGTTATAAATAGATGATTATATAATTAAATAATTAAAAAATAATGGAATAATCTTCTTCATTATCCTACTGGAATTTCATTAAGATTATAGTACAACCGTACTAAAAAACTATATAACAATGGAATATCATAAAATTCTTTGATTCTATGTCGAATAGTGTCTGGGAATGGTCCATAACAATGAAAAAATGACCATATACCCATCGTATGACAAACCATTGGGCCAAGCCCACTGTATAAGCATTTGACCATGTGTTTAGGACTTGCCTAGCATATAATAATCCCATCATATTTGGGACTATCGTGATTTTTGATCATCCTAGCATATTCCAAACAATATCCTGACACATAATCATCTCATCATGTTCCAGTGCATATCCCAATGTATAAGCATCTAGTCATGTGCCTGGGAATAGCCTAGTATATAAGCATCTCAGAATGTTCTAGGGAATATCCTGGTATATAATAATCTCTACATATGTTAGGGAATATCCTAGTATATACACATTTAATAATGTGTCCTGGCATAACCCGTTATATAAGCATCTCATCATGTATCACAAGTGTATATCACAATAATAAGAATATCAAAATATGAACATATATAACCAAATGGTAATTTATAATAATTACTATTTTCCATTCAACTTACCCATTAATTCAATTAATAAAAAATCTATTTTCTATGGTGAGTATATATCGTCAAAAAACACGAAACACATGACGTTCTAAAATCATATGAATGACATTTCTAATTCATAATTTTCAATGTTTCTCTCACCCAATGGGTAACCAAAATCTATGTCACACCATCAATTGAATCCAAATGGATATGAAGAATAATATAGAATAAACTTATCTTCATTCTATTTAATTAATAAATAATTGTGGATGTGTGTTTGAATAATAAAAATATTATATAAACATGATAAATAAAACTAGACCAAAGGGTTATGATTTGGACAACCTACCTTTTTCTGGTAATTAATACAAATCTTACATGATAAAATTCCAACATGTTTGATGAAATAGTTGTTGTATTATTAATCCTTGATCACAATATATCAATATAAACACCAATAACGACTACGTTCAAGATATTACACTAAATATTCTGAAGAACAAATGGAGAGAAAGGAAAACCTAAACGAAAAATTCAATTTTGAATGATCGAACAAACATAACTTCTAGAATGGAAGTCAGAACCCAAAAATCACATGGAAAACTCCATAGGGTCAAGAGAAAGAAGGATATGTGTGGTTGAAATGAAAATTAGGTACACAGTACCTAGAGAACTAATTTTTAGGAAATGGTCAGGTGTGTAATCAATTTACATGTCAAGTATTTATTTTTAAATTGATATACTGAAAAATACATCACGTAAAATTATTTTTAACCTTGGATGTGTTTTACCCAATGGGACTAGTTTACAAGACATCTATCTTTATCATGCCCTACACTATTTCATGACATGACTAATGGTAGTCTAGTGTCACGTAAAAGGTACACGACATGTAATTTCCCATGGAACATTTTGAAACCAATTTTTTCACAAAAGGATGTGATGCTCCTCCAAATCCTTGTGAAGATCGATAAACCCCCATAAACCCATTTAACAAATTTATTACCAAAATCCATGAAAAATAATAAAAATAAATTCTATAACATTAGGAAAATTTCTCCAACAAAGGATCATTATCCTTGAAAAATACTCATCAACCAAGGTCCAATTAAAAAAAAGAACCCAAAAAAACCAGTTTAACAAAAAACTTAAAGAGGAACGTACCTAGAAGAATATGGGATCTTATAACATCCACACAATGTAATATCTCATCTTCGAGCTACTCTAAGAATCACTATGGGGTCTTGGTGAATAAGTGTTCCCAATGTGCTTGAAAATCAGATTCCCTCTCCATGGTCACCTCCTGATCTCTCTTATGATTCCATTGCTCTTGAACTACTAGTATAGTCTGACCCTAGAGATAATTATCACTATGTTCCAAAATTTGAAAGTGATTCTCCTCAAAGGATTCATCAACACTAATCTCGATATCCTTGATGTATACCATATCAGAAGGGTCGGGAAAATCTATCTAAATCCTCGACACATGGATCACTTCATTAGTGGAACTGTAGCATTGTAGAAGGGCTACTCAGTATGACACATAACCAAACCTATCCATAATATCCAATAGATACACACACATGCGTGCTAGCTTTCTTTGTTTCATGAAGCTACGTTTCCCCAACCTAGGTGACACCTGAAGGAAAACATAATGAACAACCTCAAAATCCCGAGGTCATATCCATTGGTCATCATAATATTTATTCCTTCTCTATGCTGTCACTATATGCTGCCGGATCAACTAAACCTGTTCAGATGGTTCCTACTCGAAAATTCGTCCAACAAGAGCTAAATTACTATCCTACAACTAACAAAGAGTGAAATGTAATGGTATATCATATAATTCCATGGAAGGTTCCACTTTTATCAAAACATGGAATCTATTATTTAAAGGAATCTATATGTGTTCAATATGATATTCCCACGAAACACCATAAATCTTAAAAATAATCTTGTAATATGTCCTCTAGAACAAAAAGAGTAAGTTTAGATCAACTTTTAGTCTGAGTATGGTA
Source organism: Viscum album (assembly GCA_963277665.1). Classification (NCBI taxonomy): domain Eukaryota; kingdom Viridiplantae; phylum Streptophyta; class Magnoliopsida; order Santalales; family Viscaceae; genus Viscum; species Viscum album. The sequence goes on along the minus strand of OY728165.1, from coordinate 1,332,301,313 downwards.
GGTTGTAAACAAGAGAACACAAAATCCTATAGTTTTCTGAATACCATTCCAAAACTATGACATGAAATGAGGATCTCTATCAAATAGGATACTCCTCAAATCACTATGAAACCAAAAAATCTTTTTCACATAAATACCAACCAAATAATTAACTATGAAGGATTCACTGTTAGGAAACAAAAGGGACACCTTCACCATATGATATATGATCACCCATTTAACATAATTCTTAACCGTTTTCCTTGGTAATCTTATCGCAAAATTCATAGTGACATCTTCCAATTCTCCAATCAAGAATTGGAAAATTATATAACAGGTCAACATGCCTATGATGGTTGGAACTCACCTAATGAAAGGTGAATCATATTGATAAAAACCCCACCTACTTCTTCATTTTTGAACACTAGTACTCTCTAAGGATATTAAGATATATATTTGTCCAACCATAACACAATCGCCAAAAAAAAGAATGGAAATCAAAAATTATCTGCTCATGTAAGCCTATTGAAACCCATACTCAGGAACAGAGGAGAAGAGAATTACCACATCTAAGAGACCACCCTATGGTGTATTCTCAGTATATAATATGTATATTAGAATTAAGACCTATTGACCATATTACTGCTCAGTCTTGATTCTATTCAAAATAATAGGTATAACAGATGTCGATGTCAAAGCTACTCTTCTCTGGGACTTCTAAAAATCCTGGTGCATGTATCAATAGAGTTCCATTATCCCCAAATCAGCAAAAAAATCCTATACTACCTCTTCCTATATCATTCAACTATTATAAAAAAAATTAAAATTCATGTTTTCTAATGTATTATGCAAATATATGTCAAAGGATAACATATAATTGTTCCACCTCCTTTTTAGATTTTTTAGGTCCCACAAGGAAAAGATATACTTGAGGATATTATGATCCATTTTAAAAAAACACTCAATCATGAGATAATTTTTACAACATATTAAGTCATGTACCACCACTGCTAACTCAATATCACGATTAGTGTAATTACCCTAATGTGATTTCAGCTATCCAGAGAAATAAGTAATCACACGATCCCCCTAAATTAGAGATGATATGAGTACTACTTCAGATGTGTCACATTACATGATATTAACATTAACCATAAAAGGTAAAGTTAGTATAGTTGATGAGGTTATAATACCCATAATCTTATGATAAGATCTCTCACAAGAGTCAGACCATATATAGTTCACTCACTTCGTAGTTTGTCCTAACATCATTATAGTCCGATTGGAGTAATCATAGATAAAACAATTATAATGATATGTTAAACCAAGAATCCTATGAATATAGAAGATATTCGTGGGAAAATCCTATGATACTATATCTATAAATTTTTATGGGTAACTGAAACTCATGAATCTAATATTCCATAGCCTACAAATATCATTTTATCAATCAAGAAACTACAATTAAATAGATCAACGTAGAGGTAATGTTCAATAAATGTACTCATGATGATTTCAATAGGTTTTTAATTCTCTTATGATATCATGGAGTACAATAAGATTAATTTAATGAAAACTACCACAAATTTATCATGAATGGATGAAAATGGTATTCATTAAGGCCATGAATACTGTCGGTGCATTGGTCAACCCAAATGGAATCACTATGAATTCAAACGAGACAACATTGCCCCTAAAACAAATTAGAGGGATATCAAATGGTCCCACTATTAGCTGGTGTTATATTGATCTAAAATAATTATAGGAGAATATATTATAACTTCTTGTCTAATCAATGATATCATGGATGTGTAGAGGAGGATACTAGTTCTTGACCATCACATGGTTTAATATCTGATAATCTATAGATAATAGCAAAGTATTTTAATCATTATTGGAAAAGTGAATTGGAGAACCCCAAAGAGATGTAGTCGGTCAAATGAAACCCTTAGATTCAATATTTTGAATCTGGATATTCAACTCATGATGATATTTTAGTTCCATTCAATATGGAGGGACAAATACAGAACATTGCAATTGGAATGAACTCAATCATCAACTTGATATCTCACTCGATCAGTAAGCTATAGAACTCATAAAAAACATCTAAAAAATGATCATCCATATGAGGAAAATGAATATACTTCCTTCCACCATTATCTAGATTAGGAAATATTTTTTGAGCTATAAGACAATCTAATCTAAACTAAATTGTTCTGGCCTGATCAACCTAAGTATCCCAAAAACCATGAGGATATTAGAAACATAATTCTTTAGATAGAATGCTAAATTCTCTCTAGTAATAGATGATATAATCTTGGTATAGAACTAGACATTCCATTCCATGAATAAAATCTAAACATGTCATTTCTAGTACAAACTGTTCCTGCATGAAATGTTAACCATCAATATCTAATTAAGTAAACTTTAAACATATGATATTCTCCGAACTCACTCTTAACAGTGTATTAATTGTGAAAATTCCATCCATGATTTACATAGCCAATCAAAACCCATTTTTAAAAAATGTTAGAAACAAAATAATATGATGCTCATGTATCAAACAAAACATAACATCTTGTTAATGACACATGAATTTTATCTCTAATAATATATGAGCATGCATCCACAATTTTCTGAGTAGTCTTCATTATATAAAGCTATCATTCCCTTCTACCCTAATATCTAGTATTTCTCCCTTGAGGTGTTTCTAATTCCTTGTACCACCACTATTGCACTGGGGCACCTCATAACATGGCTTGGCCAAAACAACTAGTGGATATTCAATAACTATCCTCATGGGGGGGATATTAGAGATACTTATAGACTATGGTGCCTATCAAGATTCCCTACCACTAACTTTATGCATAATTTTCCCACAAAACTTCTAAGGATAAACACTTCTTATATAGACACGACTCTCAACCATGGGGTCTGGAAGCTGTCGCTAATTCTAGCCAAACATTCAACACTAACTGCACTGTAATAGGGCATGTTCCTAAGATAGTTTTCCACTTTCGTAAGTGCTCTTCTATAATTTCATGACCTTGTTTCTATGAATCGATGCATCAAGCCGGTTTTCTAAGGGACCTCAAGCCAGCCTCTCTGTCTGCCATAGCTCTCCAACTAGCAACGAGGTCCTAATATTAGTCAAGGGGATATTATACCCCCATTTTTAGACTAATACACTAGAGTAAATAAATATAAAATAACTATATAATGATACAACATAACCATAATAAACTAGTATCACAATATGGTCCAATATAAGAAATGAAATATCAAAACTAAATAGTAGATATTCCATGCTAAAGTACCTTCCATGTGTAAAAAGATACTCAAAATTAAATAAACTGAAAACTCTTAAGTGGATCCCAAACCACATCTAGTGTTCTTATCTATTATATATACCAATCATACATCAAACAGAAGGCATTTTACATTAACCTGTCATGCAATCAGGTAATCTATTCGAGTACTGATCTGGTATCCTAACTAGGGTGTGAGTAAAACTCAATAGGCCACCACCGACTGCATCTAAAACAATATCTTATCAAATAATATTGTATATAGTTTTATAAATAAATAATTACAATTCCTAAGTAATAAATTATCACGTTATCAATAAATCTTTATTTAACCACATAAACCCCATGGATCAGATAGAAAACCCTATTTTAATACTTTGTCATCTCATGCTGGATCCAGAACTATCCTTGAGGGATATTACGTTTCATAATACCAATTGTTACATTTATTTATTGAATCAACATTTTAATTCCATTATTACCATTCATTTTTATAATTAACACGTGATTTCCTTTATTACCAATCATTATTCTCAAGTAACACATGAATGAAATAGATACCATTAATTTTTCTCAATTAAAACATTAATTCCATTATTACGATTCATTATTCTAAATTAACACATCACTACTATTGGTACCATTCATTGTTCTCAATTAATGCATCAATGGAATAGTTATCATTCATTGTTAACAATTAAAAATTGAATTAAATTTTTATGATCCATTGTTATCAATTTCCACTTGAATTCCATTGTTACAATTATTATTCTCAATTAAAAAATGAATTCCATTGTTACCATTAATTGTTCTCAATTGACACATGAATTTCTATTTTTAATATTCATTAATTCATATTCAATAATGTAATTAACTCAATAATCAATTTATATTCTCATTATAATTACTAATACAATATTTAGTTCATCACAATAATCAACTATATTAATTACCAAATTAATTAAGCACATCAATACCATTAATTAGTACTCTAATTAATTAAAAAATATCCATAACTCAATATCCCATAATTAATTCAACAATTATTTATTCAGCTCAAAATTGTATTATCCAATAATTAATTCAACAACTAGTCAATCAAATCCCAATTCAATATTCTGATAACTAACTCAATAGTTAACTATCTCCAAATTCCAAATCATTATCATATAAATTAAAAAAAAATTATCTGAAATCGATAATCCAAATATCTCATAATTAACTCAATGATTAATAATCTAAAAATCAGTAATCTCAATACCACATAATTAACACAACAATTAATTATCTAGATTAAAAAATCTCAATATATCATAATTAACTAAATATTTAATTGTCCAAAATATATAAACCCAATATCTCCAATTTCACATTCCCCTCAATTAATTAATCCTCCAAATTAATTAATTTGATCAAGAACTCAATTTTTAATCATCAAATTGAAATTATACAATTACATACACATAATTGTAATAAATACTTTGGTATTTTAATTATTTACCCAAAATATCAATTAGTTGATGAATGATCACCTAATGGAAATACCCAAAATGAACTGACTAATGATGTAGAACATAATAATATCTAGAAATTGAATTAATATTTGAAAAAATTAATATCCCTTATTTTTATATCTAGATCCAAAATTTTAATATCTAGATTCATAAAAACATAAAAAATATTCCCTTTAAATGGTGAGGGAGATATGAGAGAGAAGAAGGAAACCAGATGGGCTTAGATCCTTTTACCAAGTTGGGTATAGATCTTTAATCATCCATTCGATTCACTAATAACAGAGGTTGTAAAGGCTTGTAATTTGTATAGAAGCTTTTAATAACATGAATTAGAGGTTATGGTCGCCATATGGTTGAATAACGATTAAAATGATTGCTTGGGATATTTTTAAATGAAAATTTGAGCTAATTTTTTTCTCATACAAGGTTTTCTTTATTGGGCGCATAGATTTCCATAACCGTGTACCTTAATCCTAAACCGATTTGAGGGGTTGAATAGTTAATATTTTTTGGGTGAACATTTTGACCAAATGTGTGTCTACTATTAAATACCAGTCTATTTAAGGTTTCATAGTTTTCTAGGCTTGGGTGCCGGAAACCACATGCCAACTGTGTATTGTGATATTTCTTCTATTTGTTCTGATTTTCAATCAAACACAGCTCCCACGCAGAAAAAAATAAAATTTTCACCAAAAAAAGAAAAAAAGTACCTTTATATGATCTTGAGAGACCTCTAGAGATGGGCTGGGTTTTATAGTCTTCAAACATTATAAAATATCATCCTCGATATGTAATCCACATAATTTACAATATTCCAATTTAAAAAGGTTGGGAAATTGATCCCTCGTATATAATTCTCTGTCCCATGTTTCATCCTCAACACGGGAAAGATTCCAAAATAAAAAAAACTATCAGAATGTTTTATCCCCACAATAATTTCTCATTGCAGTACAACACATTTATCATATGTTTCTCAAAGGACACATCAATATAATGTTCAAAAGTATCCTCATAGATTACATGAGAGGGGTCAAGGTGATTCCACCAAAATTGTGACACTTGGTAAACATCATGTACAAAATTGTATTTATGGGGAAGTTCCAATCAGCACCCCCTAGCCTGATTCTCTCCATAACCTTAAATGGTCCAACATATAGCATCCTACCTTTTTATAACATAACTTTTCATTACATTTTACAAAACCGAGGATCTTTAAGGTTTAGTGTCTTGGAAACCAATTACTTAATACATGAAACAAAAAAAACATTCTTTTTAAACACTTGAACGGATTCTACTTACGTTCATCCTAGGTTCATTACGACATCTCATAACCTGGGTATATACATCAAAAGAAAGGGTGAGAAGAAGTCACAATAAAGGAAACAGGGGAAACATTTAACAATTGAACTTGAGATACATCAATAAAGTCATGAAAAGAACTTTAAGGTATGAGAATGAAATCATGAGGCATATCATAATAAAAATAACGTTTTCAAGACCTGAATATGTGGCTACAACATTTAACAAAGACAATCATTTCCATTCACCAAGGTCCATCCCCAAGGTGTCAATAAAAATTACCAAGGTTATTCACCAAGATATCAGTCAAAATGGTCATCTCTAGAGATTAAGCCTTTACCCAATGCATTAGAGAGCTATCAGGGAGCACCCTTGAAATGTCTTTATTTTCATGTGAGCCACATATATCATCATAAATAATTTCATAAAAAACCCATATAGCATAAAAGAAATGGGTTTCATTTCAAAATCATAACGTTTAAAAAACTTCTTTAAAGACATGCTCTTTGTGTCACTTTAAAACCCATAGAAAAGGAATGTGGTTCTCATGTATGTAAATCCCATAATTTAAAATAAAACATTTTGGTATATATGGAAATACCACTATAGAAGAGTGATCTTTTAGTATTCATTTAATAAAATAAAAGGACTTTAGAAAAAGAGAGAGACATTTTGAGACCGAAATTCTGCAGCATAACGACTATGTTTCAGGGTTTTAGAAAACATTGAAAAGAGAGGGGACATGGGTCAAACATTCATAAATGACCCATAAAATAGTGGACGGACAGAATATGAAGGATATATTAACATGGTTATTAAATTTTAAAGATATATCATATTAAATGAAGAACATGAAAGGAAGACCAAAATAAGATTTCTCTTATGAAAATTCGGCAGCCTAACGACGTCACTTAAACTTCAAAAAATGAATTGACAAGATCAAATAGAGTCTCTCATCATATGAAAATAAAAGATAAGTATTATAGATATAGAGATAATACCCCAAAATAATAAAAAAGAACTTGAAAGACTTGTCATGAAAGTAGATCTTTGAAAAATGAGAAAGGTGAACGAATACCTTAAAAATTCGGCAGCCTAACGACGCCACTTAAAACTTCAAAATACTGAATTCAAGAGATCAAATAGGGTCTCTCATCATATGAAAATAAAAGATCATTATGATAGATTTAGATATCATACCCACATAAAATAAAAAGGAACATGGAAAACTTTACATGAATGTAGAACTTTGAAAAATGGGAAAGGTGAACGAATCCCTTAAAATTCAGCAGCCTAACGGTGCCACTTAAAACATCAAAATACTGAATTGAAGAGATCAAATAGGGTCTCTAATCATATGAACATAACATACCAGTATGATAGATTTATAGATCATACCCCAACAAAATAAAAAGGAACTTGAAATAATTGACATGAAAATAGAACTTGAGAAGTGTGAAAGAATCTCTTAAAATTTTGGCAGCCTAACGGCGCCACTTTGACATTATTAAAATGAAATGATGAGAGAAAAAGGGGGTATATCGTCATATTAACATGAAAAATGTATTAGTATGAATATAAAATAACATCCTCCAACATAAGATCATGGAGGATAAAAGAAATGGCATAAAAAAGATACTTGAAAAGAAATAGGGAGGTAGGATCCCTTACCTTAAAATGTAATTCTTAAAACTCAATGGTTGGAACCTTGATGTCTTGGGGCACCTTGGGAGGACTCCTTGTGAATTAATGAGACCAGAGCTTCGTTGGGGGGAGTTGGGTGTCGAATGGATGAGAGGATGGCTTGGTATTTATAGGGAAAGTGATGGGACAAGGCATTAATGGCCAAGGGACACCTCATTGGTGGTTTTGGCAATCCCATGGGCTTGCCCATGGTGTTTGCCCATGGTATTGGCCACATGGGTCACCCCATACAATAATTCATCACCATTGGTCATCCAACCCTTAAAATATCTCATGAAATCATCATGAGACATTTATGATGTCATCAAACATACCGAAACCCTAAAACTATATTTTCACTATTCATCGCAAATTCAACTTTCTCAGAAAAAACCCAAAATTTCACATTAACCAAATATCGATGCTCTGATTTCAAAAATGAAATCCATTTTATAAAAATATTTTTCTAAATATTTTTTATTTAATTTTTAAATAAATACACTATTCACCAAAAATCCATTTTTCTCAGAAAAATCCACAAAAATTACCTTAACATAATATCAATGCTCTGAGTTCAAAAATGAAATCCATTTTATAAAAATAATTTTCTAAATATTTTTAAATTAATTTTTAATTAAAAACTCTATTCACCAGAAAAAAATAATACTTGACTAATAATTTATGAAATGATTATTTCACTATTTTATTGAATCACATTACTTAATCAAGGTGCCTATATTATATTAATGCTTTTGTTAAGTGAGATTACTAATCCATTTGGTCACATTACTAATCCTAAGCATAAAATCACTATTCATAATTTACTATTCATCGAAAAGTAAGTTTATCTTATTAGACTCTAAATTTCGTACTGAACATAATTATAGAAGACAATTTTTTGAAAATCATTACACATTTTTAGTTATTTAAGGTTTACATAAACATTTTTAAAATATCCTTTCTCTAAAATTCATCAAAAATATGCATACTATATTTATCCAGACATTTGAAAATTCATAAACTTCATCATAAGTAGAAATCAAAATTTTTATTTAAAAAAAAGGATTACACAAGGCAGTTATGGTCTCATTACATAGCCCCTTATCACACCAGCATAGGACCTAAGTGTAAGGTGTGTTAAGGTGAGATAATCCGAGGGAGGCTCAGCCAACATCGCACGAGTAGTAATTTCGATCAGTTTGAACTTCTTGCGAAGGCAATTCCGTTCTAGCTTCACATGATGAAGTTCGGCTTGGGTGTGGTCCAGAGAAAAGACTAGTGGTGCTACATCCTTCGCAAGTTCTATTATATGGGATTCGATTGGCCCGAGACTACTGGAAGAGGCCATCGAATCTCCGTTCTATATTAATTAACCAAGGTCACTTGTATTTAGAGACAGAAGGCACAACATTCAGTTTTCAACAGTCATACTGACTAAATGTCATATAATAGTCAAGACCCAACAGTCTCATTTTTATTACACTCATGTTATCAATTGAAATAGATTTATTGAGTATGAAAAATAAAATAACACGCAAAATTAGGAAACAAGATTTATTCAAAATTTCGGGTCGTTACAATATTCCCCCCTTAAGAAATTGCATCCTCACAATTTTTAAAATTGGGTTTTGAAATTTCATTGAAAGTCCCACATCGAAAAAAGAGTCAGTAACACTATTACTTTAAAAGAAAGAAAAGGAAGTACAATGGCCACCCGAGTATACCCATACTAGGATTCCATGTATGAAAACATGGATATGGAAGAAGAAAGAAAGGGTCAAGTTCTGAGGGAGAGTGATAGAAAACATGATTAAGAGAAAGTTAACCACAATAAAATCACAAACTTATTATGTGTGTAAATGGTCTTTGATTACCCAGTAGGAAACATAAACCAACAACGTTTTTGTTTTATGTTCCTTTTAATAATTTTGAGGAATTTATTTACTACGTAGAATAAAAACATAAGGAAATATACCTACCTTCCAGTAGATTTTCATCCTTTAATATGTTTCTACCAAAAATAATCTTTTATCCAAATGATGAGAATTCAAAACTACTTGGTCTCATCAAAGCACAAGAATCATCTTATAGAGAATCACGTAATCCACAAAATATTAACTATCTATTTATTATATCTTTAAACATTATCCCAAAAAAGAAAGGGTAAGATAAAACGACTCTTCCAAAAGAAAGAACCCAAGAGGAAGGGAAACTAGTTTAAATCTTCAGGGTTCCACAGTACTACCCAAAGTTCATTATAAACCATTCCATAAAAAAAATTCCTTAAAATTGCTAAAAATAAACCTAACTAAGATTGAAACCCAAATACAAGAAGGATTTGATAACATAGTCTTCCAAGGTAAACTTTATCATTCATCTCCAAACAACATCAACCACTCCTAAAATCTTATAACAAAACTAACTAACATAAACATATTTACCCCAAGATAGTTTAATCATTTCCATAAGAAACCTAAATTACTATATGTTCACCTTAAATTCATCGATTCTTAAAAATATAAGTCAAACTTTACTCATCAAAGAAAATATTGTAGTAATCTATTTACCTCGATCAAATAGGGAACCCAAAATAGTGAACTTCTTCCAAAATAATAATCATCTTTTAATCCCCTAATCATCTCTTTCATATTAATAAGGAAATCGTCACATTTCCTATCACATTGGTTGTTGGGACATGTTCTTCCATTTATCGTCATTAACTAAGAAAAGAAAGTACAATTAGGGGCTTAAATACTTAGCCAATTAACATGAAAAGGAACATAAAGCATAGAAGGATAACTTGTAAAAGAAAAGTATACCCAAACTTGTGATCCCCTAGGTTCCAAGCTAGGTTATCCATGATCATATATTCTTATGTGAATCTTTATTTTATTGTATCTTTGTTCCTTTAATAATGGTTCAAACTAAGATTATGAATTTACCAAATCATATCCCCCGGGAGTGTCGTAACCAAGAGAGCAGCAAGGCCCGTTGTCGTGTACCAGTTCCCATTCGAGTATAGCTTAAAGAGGTGTTTTCGAGTTTTACCCCTATGTACATCTGTGCTAGAGCCACCTCTACCTGCTCATATCTAGACAGGGATGTATTTTTTTGGCAACCCCATACTCAATACTCACCAAAATACCGGGAAAATTTTCGTTATTTAAACTTTTATATAGGGTTATTCCTAAAGTTTTCATTTATTAATTTCCACAAATAACTAAACCATCCTTTGATACCAACTATAGCATCCCTCCATTTTATAACATAACATTTCATTAGATTTTACAAAACCGAGGATCTTTAAGGTTTAGTGTCTTGGAAACCAAAAACTTAATACATGAAACAAAAAAAAATTCTTCTTAAACACTTTAAAGGCTTATCCTTATGTTAATCCTAGGTTCATTACTGCATCTCATAACCTAGGTACATACATCCAAAGAAATGGTGAGCAGAAGGCCGAGTAAGGGAAACATGGGCAACATTTAACATGTGAACATGAGATACACCAATAATGTTATGAAAAGAACTTTAAGGTATGAGAATGAAATCATGAGGCATATCATAATAAAAAAAATGTTTTTCATAACATGAATATGTGGATACAATATTTAACAAATACAATCATTTCTGTTTCACCAAGGTCCATCCGCAAAGTGTCAATAAAAATTACCAAGGTTATTCACCAAGGTATCAGTCAAAATGGTCATCTATAGAGATTAAGTCATTACCCAATGAATTGGAGAACTATCAGGGTGCACCCTTGACATGTCTTTATTATCATGTGAGCCACATATATCATCATCAATAATTTCATAAAAAACCCATATACCATAAAAGAAATGGGTTTAATTCTATAATCATAACATTTTGAAAACTCCTTTAAAGACATGATCTTTGTGTCACTTTAAAACCCATAGAAAATGAATGTGGGTCTCATGTATGTAAATCCAAGAATTTAAAATAGAACATTTTGGTATATATGTGAATACCCCTATAGAAGAGATATATTTGAGTATTCACTTAATAAAATAAAATAACTTTAGAAAAAGAGAGTGACATTTTGAGACGGAAATTCTGCAGCATAAGGACTATGTTTCAGGGTTTTAGAAAACAATGAAAAGAGAGGGGACATGGGTCAAACATTCATAAATGACCCATAAAACAGTATAGGGACAGAATATGAAGGATATATGAACATGGTAATGAAATTTGAAAGATATACCATATGAAATGAAGAACCTGAAAGGAAGAAAAAAAATAAGATTTCTCTTATGAAAATTCTGTAGCCAAACGACGTCACTTAAACTTCAAAAAATGAATTGACAAGACCAAATAGGGTCTAACATCATAATAACATAAAATATCAGTTTGATAGATATATAGATCATACCCCAACATAATAAAAAATAATTTGAAAGACTTGACATGAAATTATAACTTTGAAAAATGAGAAAGTTGAACGAATCCCTTAAAAATTCGGCAGCCTAACAGCGCCAATTAAAACTTCAAAATACTGAATTGAAGAGATAAAATAGGGTATCTAATCATATGAACATAAAAGATCATTATTATAGACTTAGATAACATACCCCTACAAAATAAAAAGGAACTTGAAATACTTGACATGAAAGTAGAACTTTGAAAAATGAGAAACGAAAATGAATCCCTTAAAATTCGGCAGCCTAACGGCGCCACTTAAAACATCAAAATACTGAATTGAAGAGATAAAATAGGGTTTCTAATAATATGACCATAAAATATCAGTATGATAGATTTATATATCATACCCCAATAAAATAAAACAGAACATGAAATACTTGACATTAATATAGAACTTGAGAAGGGTGAAAGAATCCCTTAAAAATTCGGGAGCCTAACGACGCCACTTTAACATTATTAAAATGAAATGATGTGAGAAAGAGGGGGTATCTCATCATATGAACATGAAAAAGACAGTAGGATGAATATAAAATAACATCCTCTAACATAAGATCATGGAGGATAAAAGAAATGACATAAAAGAGATTACTTGAAAAGAAAGAGGGAGGTAGGATCCCTTACCTTAAAACGTAACTCTTAAAACACTATGGTTGGAACCTTGAGGGCTTGGGGGCACCTTGAAAGGACTCTTTGGGAGGTAATGAGACCAGAGCTTCGTTTTGGGAGAGTTGGGAGTCGAATGGATTAGAGGATGACTTGGTATTTATAGGGAAAGTGAGGGGACAAGGCATTAATGGCCAAGGGACACCTCATTGGCGGTTTTGGCAAAACCATGGGTTTGCCCTTGGTATTTGCCCATGGTATTGGCCACATGTGTCCCCCATACAATAATTCATCACTTTTGGTTGACCAACCCTTAAAATATCTCATGACATCATCATGACATAGTTATGATGTCATTAAACATAACGAAACCCTAAAAATGTATTTTCACTATTCATAAAAAATTCAATTTTCTCATAAAAACCCCAAAATTTCACCTTAACCATATAACGATGCTTTGATTTCAAAAATTAACTCCATTTTATAAAAATAATTTTTTAAATATTATAAATTAAATTTTTAAATAAATAAACTATTCATTGAAAATCTACTTTTCTTAGAAAAATACCCTAAAATTACCTTAACATAATATCGATGCTCTGAGTTCAAAAATGAAATCCATTTTATAAACAAATTTTTCTAAATATTTTTAATTTAATTTTTAATACAAAAACACTATTCTCCCTAAAAAACTAATACATGACTAATAATTTATGAAACCGTAATTTAACCATTTTATTGAATAAAATTACTTAATCAAGGTGCCTAGATTATATTAATACCTTCTTTATGTGAGATCAGTAATCCATTTGGTCACATTACTAATCCTAAGCACAAAATCACTATTCATAATTTACTATTCATAAAAAAAATTAAGTTGATCTTATTAGACTCTAAATTTTGTACTGAACATAATTATAGAAGACCATTTTTTGAAAATCATTACACATTTTTTATTATTTAATGTTTACATAAATATTTTTAAAATATCCTTTCTCTAAAATTCATCAAAAATATGCATACTATTTTTATCTAGACATTTGAAAACTCATAAAATTTATCATAAGATGAAATCAAAATTTTTATTTAAAATAAAGGATTACACAAGGGTGTTACGATCTCCTTACATAACCCCTTATCACACCAGCATAGGATCTAAGTGTAAGGTTTGTTATGGTGAGAGAATATGAGGGAGGCTTGGCCAACATCGCATGAGTAGTAATTTCTATCAGTTTGAACTTCTCGCAAAGGCGATTCCGTTCTATGTTCACGTGATGAAGTTCGGCTTGGGTATGGTCCAGAGAAAATCCCAATGGTTCTACCTCATTCCCAAGTTCCGTTAGATGGGATTCAATTGTCCTCAGACTACTGGATGAGGCCATCGAATCTCCTTTCTATATTAATTAACCAAGGTCACTTTTATATAGGGACAAAAGTCACAAAATTCCATTTTCAATGGTCATACTGACTAACGGTCTTATAATAGTCAAAACACAATAGTATCATTTTTATTATACTCATGTTATCAAATGAAACAGTTTTTTTGAGTATGAAAAATAAAATAACACACAAAATTAGGAAACATGATTTATTCAAAATTTCAGGTCGTTACACAACAAAACCCTGACACAATATTTCCTTGTCTTTTTCTCATGTGGTGACCCAATCTATGTGACACTTGGAGGAATAAATGTTCAATCTCTATAATCCCTAGGGGTTTTCATCGTCTATCTACATTCAACTTCTATCTACATTGAGATATATCCATAAGCTTCTGAATCAGTTGTACCTACTCTGATGTCTTATACATGAGCCTCGATCCCCAGTACTCAGACTAACCATCATCTATCAAGCCTAGAGGTGATTCTCACTTCCAAACATAATGTTCCTCAAATAGTGACATCTTAAAAGTTTCTATTAACTATTTTTATAGGTAAACCCCCACTAATTCTATGCGGTTCTCTAAAGAGCCACCAAAGTCGAGAACACCTTCTCATAGAAAATCGCCAAGCTTCTGTATATATGCTCAGACTGCCTATTGTATTGTGGGTGGAATTCCATACTCAAGAAAAAAAGTGTTCCAACAACCTTTTGTAATCCATATCCTAAGTTTGATTTACAACACAATTGATGTTATGAAATTATAGTCCTTTGAACCCTATGAAGATCAAAAATATTTCAAACATACATTTTCCCAACTGCTCCACTGAGAAATTATATCCTACCAATAATAAGTGGTATGCCTTCGTTAGTCATTCCCAAATAACCCAAATAGAATATTTATTCTGAGGAATACTTTGGAGAACAACCACATATTCCATGGTCCAGTCATCCCACGTCCAATTTTTATTGGGAAATTATTTTAGTAAACCTCCAACTCATTGATTCTCAATATTCACTTTATAACAACTATAGGATCATGTCATGAACCCTACTATCTCTATTATCATGACCTGAAAAAAAAGGCCCTCACAGGTCATGGAACTATGTGGTCACACCTTGTTTTACCACCCACGTTGAGGAATGGAATTCACGAATTAACTATTGCATATTTATACTCACCAAAGAATGATTCCTGACATAGGTGATATCATCCTCGAATATAGTCAAATATGAAGGTGTCTCCCCGCCATAAAGAATTCCACTAAAGGATTAAAATTATGGATCCTCATTGTATAAGTCTCTGATCTGTCTCAAAAGCGTAGGCCCCACTAAAAAATACATGAGATTTATCTTCTCCTGCCTCTCTTGACCAACTACATGCATTTCAGTCAGTGAAGACATCTTTATACAATCAAAAGTAGACTCTGGAATGGCTTGAATAAGATATTTCCTATTCAATGATTCCGCAACATTATTCCCATTTCTGATCGTATATCCTAGATGAAAATAAAATTACTACATACACTCAACTAATATCCTCCATCAAAGATTCATGTATCTATATGAAAAGATATACTTCAGGATCTGGTGATCCAAATATACACTGAACATTTTCCCATCAGGAATGTCCAAAAAAAAATCAATGTATAAAATAGTATAGCTAACATGTGGTCATGTTTATGGTAATATCATTCATGGGACCTCAACTACCAAAACCCACAAACTACAACATGAATTACCTTTATTTGCATTGCTCCGTGTTTGATCCTAGAAGCATCACAAAACATAGTATATACCTCACATGGATCAGGTACAATAATGACTTGTGCCAATGTCAAGAGATTATTTAACTCATGGAAGTTATTCTCACATCATCTTGACCATATAAATTTATATCCCCTTCTTGGTAATCCCTGGTAGTGGAACTACCAAACAAGAAATTTTCTAGATAGATATCTGATAATATTCATATAACCCTTAAAATATATGGACATTAGAAAATTTCTTTGTATGGTATCAAGAAACCACCTCAACCCCTTCTCTAAGTCCACCAACACACCATCCTCTAAGATTATATGGTGAAATAAGTGTACATGGTTAATATGAAAATTAAACACAGAAGGATCGATATATATCCAATGCTCTCCCTTTGTACTCAAGATGATATCAGGATGTTGGGAATGATCATCATTATCCATAGATTACACCAAGATTAAATCCACAAACACTACCTCAAAATGATCAAGGTATGAATGGAAGATTATATTCATCAAGGCTATAAACACTACTGGTGAATTTTTCCACAAAAACATCATTATGATGAACTCATAAATTGTATAACTAAATCTGAATGTAGTCCTCGATACATCATATGTTTGAACTCTCAAATGATAATACCCTGATCTCAAGTCAATATTCAAGGATACCCTAACTCCCATAAATGGTATAAAATATTTTTGATACCCAAGAGTGGATATCCGTTCATCAAAGTCATCTGGTTCAACATACTATATGTAAAAAATAAGGGTAGGGTACCATCCGCATTTTTATAAAACAACACTCATGAACTGCAAGTCCATGTACTTAGTTAGATAATTACCTTATCATCCTACTCCACCAGTTAATCTTTGAGATCTTGATGGTCTGTTAGTGACATTCAGAATGGTGGAATAAAAAAATGGCTCATCCCCGAACATGAGATCAATATTAAATGGAAAATCTCCCTCAAGTGGAATACATAATAAGTATTCAGGAAACACATCCGGAAACTAATCAACTACTTATGGAAAAAATAGTATGATTTACTCCTCTTTCATCCAACAAACGACTTATATCTTGGTCTATGATATCTCTCAATTGATGAGTAATTGGACCTGCTCGACCTTCCTAGATATCCCAATATCTGTGGTGGACATAGCTATCACCCTTAGGATAAGTACACATCACTCTATGGTGGTAAATATAAATTTGGTCTCTATGTGATACTAACTAGTCTATAACCAAAATTGGGTCAAACACCAACATATTAAGGTAGTAATGATCCAAAAAAAATGATACCCCCAACCTCAATAGAACATCCCTCACACAAATAGATGTCTCAAAGATTATACTCCCACCAATGTATCCATCGTCATTACTCTGATCATGAACTCCACTTCTTGGGTCATTCCATTCACATGTTATTCAGAAATAAATGAATTAGAGTCATGAATATCAAATAAGGAACTATACAATATAGAAGCTACATGAATAGTACTTATCATTGTCAGGGGTCCATAATCTGTATTGACCAGCTTATGGTGAACAATATGTAATTATATTTCCCATATCCCCTTTGATTCAAAATAAGTCAACTTTTTTTCACCACTATACTGATACGAGATCTATTTCTTAGAAGCACTGCATCCACTGCCTCCACCACCTTGATGAGTACAAATTTTCCTACCAAACTTATATGGTTCATAAACCCCCCTTCATGCACCCCAGTTCTATCTAGCTCCCCTATCAGTAAAAGTTACTTGTGGGTTCCTTCAATATATATATAAATGTCCCATCCTACCACAAGTTCTTCATCCCATAGTGGTTGAGGATAGTTTCAATGATAGTGGTCTTTCCAATCGCATTGGTGACAAACAATCTAGGTAAGGTCATGTGTTACTAAACCTGCCCCTTTTCATTTATCCTATTTATCTCCTGTAAAATACACTAATATCAAGGCTTCCAGATCTGGGATGTTTTCACGACCTAAACAATATTGAGGCTCGTTCCGCAACAAAACCAATACCATCACCATAAGCTAGGGGTGGAGAAATGTTTTGAAGGAATAACTAAAAAAGGGGAGGCCTATGCCTATGTAAATTGATGCACTAGACAACCAACACAATGAATAAGTGTCGAGGGAATGAGTAAAAGATGAAACGCTACTATAATGTAAACCAAACATTCATGAACATATAGAACTTATAAAAAGTATTGTAGTTTAAAATGAAAAATGAAGGGGAAAATAGACACTTAATCATAAATAGGCACAAACCTAAAAAAACTAGACAAGTAAACAACATAAGAAGAGATTGAATCCCATATCAAAATCTATGACCATTATGTGTGGTCTAAGCACCCAGTATCCCTAAGATCCTTGATAGTCACAGTTAACCTATCCATCATCTATAAAATACATGACATGTGTGGGAAAATATCATCTAGGGGCGAGTATATACACACCAAGAAGAATGCCATGAATGGGGTTAAGGGGAATGAGTAAGGTATATAGTAGAAGATAATGGTAATAGATAGAACAAGGTATAGTTGAAAAGTAAAAATCATCCTAATCAATAAATAATGTAATCTCATCCATGAATAAGTGGTTAAAAACAGTGATTAGATGAAATACCAATCGAGCCCTCACCAGATATAGCCGGAGTGTATACTCATCCAACCCTGAGAAGCCTGACATAGAAAGAACATATCATACCACGCATGTCCACACCTCTTCTGGAAGGGGAGTTACAAACCCAAGGAGTTGGTATAGATGATATATTTATATATGACCAATCTAAGAATCACAAATGGGAGATTAAGGGGATCTCCATCTCGGAGCTAAGACGAAAATAAAGAGTAACCATGAGTTATAAATGAAAGTCCATCTATGATTCCCAACATCTCATATGTCTTCCACAAACACCCATGTCTAAAGGATCCATTTTAAACACCTATATACTATACAATTTGGATGGCATAGACCCACCTAGACAGTTTTAGGTCCCATCATAAAAAACATATCTCAGTGTGGGTAAGCGTCCCTCTTCATTATAAACCCAAATCCAGGTCTAACAACTTCTAGTCACTATGACTCATATTCTAGGGCCACAATGTAAAAATAATGATCTCATTCTCAGGTATGACTGGAGTAATATACTCCTGCATTCACTAAGGAACCCCACTACCCAGCCCCTCTATATGGGAATGACAAGGAATGTAATCGAGGAACTCCACTACCTAACAATACTAGAGGGTAATACCTAAAAAAGATAATCAAGTAACCCCATTTCCATGAATTTCTAGAGAATAATACCTGGATGATGTTTTTTTGCAAAATCCACTACCCATTCCTGTTGGAGGGTAACACCTAGAATAAGCCATTGGGGAACTCAACTGCCCATCACTTCTGGAGAGTAATGCATGGAAAAAGGTTATTAGGTATCTCTACTACCCATCCCTACTAGAGGGTAATTCTTTGAAGAGTTCATCATGGAAGTACACTCCCCAACCCTACTGGGGAAAAATGCATGGAAATTTATTGTGATCCTTCAGGAATACTGTCATCATTGAGCGTCAGTTTAGTGCATTACAAACCTGAACATTTCACATAATATCTCAAAAACCACACCTGATGGAATCATCATATTCTGTTTTTAAAAACACTCTGAATAGGACCCTCACTGCCCAAAATCTGAGTTCACATGAAGTAGATACAAACATTAAAAATCTATTGAAATGAGTTCAAGGGGTACCCGATGTGTGAGGGTTCATACAGTTGGTGTGGCCCTAGTTCACAGACTTCATGTTCCACTGTACAGTACACAACCTCATCCAATGTAGCATTTCATTTTGTGTAGGTCGACTACATGAAATGTATTTACTCACTGGGACTAAGGTCATGTGATTCTTGTTGTGCCCATGTATCATAGTACAAAAAGTGCACTAGGATGTGTAATTCCTCAATGATTCCCTTATGTGTGACTCATCACATGGGTTTTCTAACTAGAAGAATAGGTATACACTGTTTTAGGGTGTACTACATGTTGTGGCCTCCTTAATATTTCCAAAACCATAGCATTGCCGTAGAGGGGTACACGCCATGTGTTCTTCCTACTACATGACGAGTAGTCGGGTTTTTTATAGAAACGTCATATCTGATACAAATCATTGAATTTGGACTTTTCACCTTAGATTATACTATGAAACTTTTCAAAAAAATGAGTATCTAGAAAAAAACATGGATCATAGTAACTGCCCATTAGAAATTGGGCACCAAGAGTCGATGAGGGTTTCATTTATTCATTTGACGCACACTAGAAGCTTCAACGCTTGATGATCCATCTTCAAATAATCAAACTGAACATCCCTAAACAAAAACATTTCCAGAACTATTATTCTCTCATCAAAAAATTATCATATCGTTGACTGCCCACATAAACAAGGTCCTAATTGAGATCTGTACTTCTAGGAAATTCGAATCAGGATAGCATGGATCCAGCTGCTAAAGAATGTGATGAATCCTTCAGAGAAAGGTCTAATTTTTTTTAAACATAACCATCCCAGATTTCATGGCTAATGATCATTTATGGGGGTATATGGGTTAGAAAAAATTTATTTAACATCTAAAATCTCGTATAAAAGCACATGAAACGGCCATATGTGGCAAAAATCAAAGAATGAGAGTGTCTATAATTTATATTTTAATCTAAAGGTGTAAAAACACCAAAATATGAGTCCTGCCTCAGAATGGATCACTTGCAGATGAAGAAAATGACAGGAAATATAGAAGTGAGATCTATTGAATTCTCCATGACTCAATTCATTTTGATCCGAGGATTTTTCATTGTTCACCGAAGGATTCCCCAAGGAACAAGGAAGGATCTCTCACTGGTAATTTCCAAAAATTGTGAGCTAAACCATGAATAGTTTTACATGGAAAACATTTATAATTATTTTAATTTAGTTTAAATGTATTATTACGTTAACTAAATAATTAAATAAATTTAATTAATGCACCGCCAAAGATAGAGGGTTCCAAATATACAGTACTAACTCATTTTATGTCCCTCCAAGGGTAAAAAACACCTTCAAGAATAAATTGTGGTCTCAAATTTCTAAATTGGTCAACCATTTTAAAGTGATCCAATTTTCATTAAGAATATGTGTAGCAGGAATATAAAATATATTTAATAGTTTTATAAATTTAATTCTGGGAACATTGGCCCTCGAAATCATATTCCATCTCATCTCAAAGATTTGTTAATATATATATAAATAAATATTCCAAAGTCATACATAGAATCAATTGAGTCTCTACATCATTCCATCATTTATGATTTTCATACTCAAAAAGAAAAAATAGTAATAAAATCAGGATATGAATGCCGCATGTCAAAATCCTACTTATAATAATACTATTTCATGTATATGTGCTTCCACAACACGAAAACCAAAGGAATGGTCCATCCACACAGGGCCCACTCCTACTGATCCTTGTTTACCACTTGGTTCTCTATAAATGTGGATCTGTCCTCAATGTCTAGCTCACCATTGTTGATGATGTGTGTTGGATCATAAAAAAATCACCTCAGTTGTGACATATGGAAGGCGTCATGAACCTTCTATAACTATGGGTGTTGGGAAAGGCGGTTGGAATATTCTACAACTCTCTAACTGATCTCGAACAACCCAATGAATGTTTAGGATAAATTTCTCCCCAGCCAAACCTCCACAAACCACATCATGGGGTGACTCAAATGAAAACCAAGTATTTCTTATTGAACTAAATGTTTATATGACGATGTTCTATGTACAATTTTTGACTGATATGGGACATCCTCATCCAATCCCATATGTACTGAACATTCTCCATTTACCCCTACACTATCTCTAGGAAAACATAAGATAAATCACCAATATCAATCTAGAACAAGGGCCACTTGAATGGTTTCTCTTACAATGCCTCAAAATATACCATGTTTATTTTTGAGTGGTAGATTTTATTTTTTGAAAACATGACCAAAGAGAGATGATCCCTCCTAACTCAGGAAGAATTCCGAGATGCAAGACATCAATATATCCTCTAATACCTTGATAGTGTGCTAGGTCTACCCATCACCCTTAGGGTGAATGGATTTACTAACCCATAGTAAACCTGAATTCTTCATATAATCCTCTCCACAATCATGACATAAACCACACATCATGATCGAAGATAATAATTTTGGGAACCCTATGAAGGAAAATGAGCTCCAGTACATAAAACTACCCAAAATTGTCCAACAAAATATGCACACTTGTTGAGAGGAAATGTACCAAATCCGTGAGTCGGTATATTATCAACTAGATGATGTTATGTCTCTTCATTGTGAATGAATCCCTATGAAAAATTATATGGATATGTTATCCCATTTCCATTCCAGGATCTTGAGAGCTAGTAAAAAACATGTTGGGATTGGTGAACAGCCTTCACCTATTCAGAGGTGGGGCACCGAGATATGAACTCAGTTACAATTTATCACATTCTAAACCACAAAAACTACCAAGTAAATTCTTTATACATATTCTACACAATGAGAATTATATCTAGGGGAGATGTATGGGAATCCCACATCACCTACTCCCGCATTGCGTCAGGGACAATTATTCCCCCATGGAACATGATGACATGATTCCCTCCATTCGAATAATATTTGGGGAATCTCATGTGGATATCTGGTCACAAAAAACCTCATAGTCGATGTAACCCATTTGAGACTCTCTTACATACTTGAGTTGTGAAGGATTCAGCACTATTGACTGATGAAAAACTGTACCCTCCTAATAAAATGGAGTCAGCTGTGGGGAAGCCAATTACTCTATAGCCACATTCACTATGTAAGAATGGGAATTTATTCTAAGGAAATATACTACCACATTCTATTCCATGGATTATAGACTATCTCAATGTCATAGACATATAGAAACTTAATCTTGTGTCTCTTCTTCATATTCATGTCTCTCACCATAAAGATGTACATGAGACTCTAGTGGTTTGATTAGACCATCCTGCACTCTCCCAAAAGGTAGTGTCTACACATCCTCAGGTAAAAGTATGCTAGTTCTATATGTCTGTTATGAGTTTCATAGTTTTTATCATGGGGTCTCTACTTCCTTGACCAATATGCGACAAATCCCTATCGCAGCATCAACACATAGTAGAGCCCTACTATTGAAGCATCACTATACACTATGAACTCAATGAATTCCAATCGTAGTCTCAAAATTGTAGATATATTCTTCTTATTTCTCAACTCCTCTTAGGACATAATTCACTAATAATTCCTTGTAAAAAGCATCCAATTCCACGTCATGGTGGTTAAAAGGGATAAAATTTTGGAGAAGTCTGTCACAAACCTCCGGTAGTACGCCACCAAGCCAATACTGCTCTGTAAATATAATACATTCTAGGGTGGCTCCCAAGAAACAACAGCACAGATCAATCATATATCAATGGGTAAAATGATCCAAAATTACATTACCTAGAAATTAAACTGCATGGATCTATAATAAGATCTTTGGTAGTTTTTCATATAATATGTGATCTCTAAGAAAGTATATGACCATCCTCATGTGCTTTTAATTCACCTTTTATGTTGTAGAGTTGAAGAGTATGTCATAGATGAATAAGAAAAACTATTTCACATACATATAGAAGACATCATTTAAAAAATCCTTAACCATGGTGGAAGAATTTATCACAACAAAGGGCATCACAGGGAACTCACCGTGTCAGTAGCGACATCAGAATGTGATCTTTGGAATATCAGTATCTTGGACCCTCAAATGATCGTAGTCAGATCTCATATCAATATTCATTAACCATTTATTGAATCTCAAGTTTTCAAATGGGTATTAAATAATCGATAAGAGGTACTTGTTATTTATCATGACCTTTTTCTGGTGATGATAGTACACATAATGTTGCATGATTCCATTGTCATTTTTCATGAACAATACTAGAGATGCCTAGTGGTGCACACTATGTATGATGACCGCTTTCTCTTGAAAGACCTCTTACGAAAACCATTGCTCTTGGATCTTTGTAGGTTTCATCCAATACACTGCAAAATATATCAGAGAATTCGAAAGATTTAATTCAATGCAAAACTCTTTCTCTCACATTAAAGGTAGTCTTAGAATATCATCATGAAAGTGGTCTGGATTCTCCTACAAATCTAAAGGAACCATGGTTCTTTAATATCCTTCTTCACTATGGTATAAACTTACAAACTATTGGGTGACGAGATGTAGCCTTTGGTTTTCTGATACAACTTTCCCACCAATGGGATATCTCCCTCTAGAAAAAGAGAATGATTACCCATAAGATCATAGACATCTGACTAGTCTACAGTAATAGTAAATTTATAATTGGTCAATAGAAATCTAACAAAATCATAGGATGAGTTCATAGGGTTTCATTTTTATGAGCAGAAGGACCCATGTGTACCACTCTCAACAAAAAGATAGCTCTCAATAATGGAAGATAAATGATAAAAAATAACTATTCTAGATAAACATTTAATGAAAAAACTATTATGTTAGTGCCTCAGTAGGGTTCTCCAGCTATCAAAAAAGGAGTATTGAGATAAAATAATAAATGTAACCTATGCCTACTATTTCTGAGGCATGATAAAAAAACACACAGATCGTACATCGTGTTATCTCGTGCACCACTCTATCATTGACATCCAATGAATCCAACAATCCATGGCCCTAAATTCCAACTATATGAGCTTGATGTGGGTAACATGGTGGTGGTTGTGGATGGATCACATAAATAATCATACACCTACATCTCCTCCAACCTATTTTCTTGCTTTACCAAAATGGGGTAAACACTTTCCATTCCTGGAATATCCTTAACCATGATGTTTCCACTACCGTGGAAGTACTTCATCCATTTACTCGGGCTAATCAACACGTCTGGTTGGGTAGTCACATGCCATGTGACCTCCCCCAATAAATAGTATAAAAACAAACAACTCTATTATACCCTTATGCTTTCTGATGCATCAACCCTATGCGAAAACATGCATGAGGCTTCTCATAGAAGGTTCTCTTACTTTGTGATCTTGGTACATGGAGTCTACTAGCTGTTGTCAAAGATTTAGATTTAAGACTCCCATTTCCATCTCCAACTATTTGGTGTCACTCTAAATGAAATATCTCTATCATTAGCGCATTCTCTAAAATCATCAAATAGGTGGGGATGCACAAGGGAACAATGCCAGATGGAATCTCTTAGTAAAGTCCCTTCTAAAACATACGTGCTCAGAAGTAGCCACCACATATATTATCAATAAATTAGAATGTAAGGTCTGTGAACCTCACTGCATACTCAGCCATCATTATCCCTCCCTACTTCTACTCTAGAAGCTGCTAGATCCAAACTGAGTGTAAGAAGGAGTTTTAGTACTTCTCATGGTACAATTGTTGGAAGTCATCACAAGAGGGTGTCGACTCATTGTGCATTTACATTATCTAGCTCCACCAATTCCTAGATACTCAGTGGGAAATGATGGATGATAGTTTGATTAATTGATCTGTCAGTGTATAAGAATGTATGATGTTATGGACCAGCAAATCTAGCCATTACTCGACAACATGAGGGTTATACTAGTTCCAGAACCTCAGCAGCCTCTGACAATGAAATACACAAAGAGTGATAATCCTGCGTACGCCCTCAATATACT
The DNA here is from genome assembly GCA_963277665.1 of Viscum album. NCBI lineage: Eukaryota > Viridiplantae > Streptophyta > Magnoliopsida > Santalales > Viscaceae > Viscum > Viscum album. Next base: position 1,332,275,609 of record OY728165.1, on the reverse strand, counting down.
TTGCTGTAATGATCTTCTAATTGATAGGTGGAGGTGATACTACCTACCCATCATGAGGATGGAGTTTTTAATAAATAACTTGTACTGAGGCATCATCTATAATAGAGATTTTTTCATAAACCTTAGTTGGTATCCTATATAGATGTCGTTGCATTGGCATCCAAAATTAAATCAATGAGTAATATGTTCAAATCAACACAAATACATATATATATATCAACAAAAATGGGTCAAAAATCTAATATTCTCTATCAATGATTCAATCCTATATGATTCATATACCATAAATATCTATACCAAATGTCTCTAAATTCTGAGTTGACAAGAAGCTAGTGAAGGCCCGCATAAATGGATACATTCTCCATCATACCATAACGGGACTCCCTAGACTTAGAGACACACATGATACAATTTGAATGCATGTCCCTAATCCCAAAAAAATCCTCTTAAGGAGAAACATCTTAACCAAGCCTCAAGGAATGAACTATCTCAGATACCAATCTATCACAATTCAACCCGTACCAGGGCTCAAGAACCAACAACCCCATGTCCACCTCCATAGGCTATGGGGTGGTAACAAGAACTGAAGGAATTACTAAAATGAAAGAGTACATTTTCTAAGTATAAGTACATACAAAAAACAACATATCAATGAAAAAGTGTCAATGGAGAGAGTGAAAGATAAATACACTACTATAAAGTAAACCAAACATGCATGAACCTATAGACAATACATAATGTAAGGTAGTGTAAACTGAAATATAATGGTGAAAAATAAATTCCTAATCACAAATATGTCCCAAACATACAAAATAGTATGTTTATACTGCTAAAGGAGATCCATGATCTGGAATCCCAAGCTACAACCACCGTACTCGGTCCAAGTGCCTAGTATCCCTCAGATCCACTAATGTCACGGTTGATCAATCCTTTATCTTTAAAAGGCACTCTACATGTGGGAATATCCTAGGTAGAGGAGAGTATATACATACCAAAGAGAACACCCAAAAAGTGGTGAAGGGAGAGTAGTAATAGATATAATAGAAGAAGAAGACAATAGATAACACAATGTATCATCGAAGAGTACAACACATCCAAAAAAATGAGTGAATGGAAGATCATAAAAGAAAAAGGGGTAAACACTATGAGTATATTTGAAGTACTCATCAACCCTTCACCACCTATAGTATAATAGTAAACTAATCCAACTATAAGAAGATAGACATGGAAAGCCTGTGGAATACCCCCCACATATTCACCTATATTAGAAGGAGAGTAACCAACCAAAGGATTGGGTACAAAAAAAAGATATATAAATATATATATTTAATCTATGAATTCTAATCAAGCAAGTAATGGGATCGCAATCTCATGGCTCAACAAAGTAAGAAGAGTAGCTGATAGTTCCAAAAGAATCTCCATCTACGATTCACAACATCTCAAACCTCTTCCATGTTCAAAAATGTCTAAGGAACTTCTTCTTCATACCTTGATACTATCAAAATTTGCTGACAATGACTTGCCCGCACATTTTTAGGCCACTTCACAAAAATAAATCTTTGTTGGGAAAGAATCCAACTTTCGTGTGAGCCCAATTCCAAAACAAACCACGTGTCATAATTATACGTCACAACTGTGGGGTCACAAATTCTAGATAAGGATATCATGTACTAGTTTGACAGGAGGGTCCTACTCTACCAATCAATGAAGTACTCTAATGCTCAGCCCTGGTAGATGGTAACAATCAGGAATTTCAATGGTAATCTTCATTGCCCATCCCTATTGAAGGGTATCACCTAGAAAATGTAATCAATGAACTCCATTGACCAGCCCAAAATTATTTTAGCCCCATGAATAATCCATTGGGGAACTCCACTGCCCATCCATCTTATGGGTAATACCCAAAATATGTTTATCATGGGACTCCATTTCCCAACCATGATGGATGGAAATTCTTAAGAGTGGTCATTGGGGAACTCCACTACCCAGGATTGCTAGATGGTATTTCTGGGAAACCTCTAGGTAGGCTTCATGAATGATGACATCATCATGTGTAACCTTTGTGCATGGAAATCGATGAAAATTTCAGTTTATATATTGATTTCTTCAACTAAGTTAACCATCTAATTCTATGTGAAAAAACACTCCAGATAGGACACTCAATAGCCAAAATATAAATTCAAATGAAGGATATACATACGTTAGAAATATATTGAAAGTATCCCAAGGGGTAAAGAGAATGTGAGAGGAACCACAAGACATGGGTCCCCACATCAAAACCCACCTGTTTCCATGTAAAACAAATGAAGTCATCCCATGTAGTATTACATTCCATGAAGGTGGTCTACATGGAAAATCCTATCTATCCGGGACTAGGTCCATGTGATTCTTGCAGTGTCCATGAACCATAGTACACAACATGATCTAGGATAAGTACTTCCACATAGATTCCTATCCATGTAACCCATCAAATGGCTCGTCAAATAGTGGTAAGGTGTAGACAACATATCAGGTTGGACTACATGTCGAGTCCACCTTATGATTTCCAAAACCCTAGAACTGCCACTGCGGGGATACACACCTTGTGTTCTCTATACCACATGGTGTGTAGTCATTTTTTATAGGAAACTCAGATCTAATATAACAAAATGAATCAGGTATTTCCACATAATATTAAACCATGAAACCATCTAAAAATCATGGATCTAGCTAAAAATTACGGATCTCAATTATTGGTCACAAAAAATTGGCCACCAGTAGTAGATCATGGTTTTGTCATTTTTTCTACACACACACGAAGCATTAATTCCTGATGATATGGCCTGAAATCATTAGATAAAACATTGATGTGCCACAATTATTCTAGATATATGCTTCACTTATCCATCCATTGTTGTGTCATCTATTTTCCAGGAATCTGGTGGTTCGATAAAGCTTGGTGCATTCCAACATATCAAACTGGGACCATTGGGATCAAACCTATAAAAATGTGATTAACAATTGGGATAAATGCACCTATAAAATGTTTTAAACATACCTATCCAAGAGTTCATTTCCATAGATCACGAACGGTGCCTCATGGTTTGAAGAAAATAATTTAACAACTTAAATACGGTACATAGACTCATGCATTGGCCACTGATGGTGATGCTAAAAGAATGAGAGTGGATATACTCAATCAATTATCCTAAAGACACAAACACTCCAAATGAAAATTATGAACTTAGATTGGACTGTTTGGTGATGAATAATTAATCTAACAATGTAGAAGGGATATATATTTCCTTTTTAGTGCCTTAATTCATGTCTATCAAAGCATTTTTCATCCACAACAAAAGGATTCTACCAAGGAAGACGGAAGGAGCTCTCACCGTTAATTTCAAGAAATTATGAGTAACCCTGGAATAGTGTTTTGGGGATATACTTTTTAACCATATTATTTTAGATTAAATGAGTTCTCGAACTAATTAAGTAATTCAATAAATAAACTTAATGCACCACCATGAAGAGAGGGGTCAGAACATCCCACACATTAGCATTTTATGTTGTCCATAGAATAAAAACCACATTTCAGACTCAGTTGTGGTCCTATATTTCAGATCTGGTCAACTATTTAAGAGATATTCCATTTTCATTAAAAATATACACAGAAACCATATAAATATATTTAATATTTTTTAAAATTTATTTCAGGGCATACGGGGCTTCAGAATCACACAGCGTCTCTTCTCACAACACATGAAGTATATATAGAAATATTTAAAAGTTATACATGGAAACGATGTAGTATCTATAGAAGTAAAAGATATAGATCATATAGTAGAAACCACATGTATTAAATTGGATGCCTGCCTCAGGTTCCCCTTATTTATGGGAGTCGGATCAACCACCTCATTAAACTTTTTTAAGCGAATGATTTTAACCAAGGAATTAGTCTCAAATTTAGGTTCTCCCTGAAAAAATCTTATCGTATCCATATCATACCCATCCAATTCTATAGAAAAGAACTAAAAATATGTAATGATTCCATTATAGTCCATCACAAACTACTCCACTGAGTCATATATTGAACTCAACTGATCTCACACGTATCAGTGTGTCTATTTAAATGTAATATAGGGATCTCTTCATGATTTCCTTCTTTATCATTTTGTCGACCTATCCAATCTAACCATGAATATACCACCTAATCCTCATTGAATATATATATCCAACCTCAAACATCCTCTCAGCAAGAGTCTCTAAATGGTCACGTATAGTCTAGAAGGACTCAATCTAGAACATAGGACCCTTAGGTCCACACTGTCTAGTAAAATATTAAGGGTGTTGTAGATGAAACTCCCATGCCAATCAATCATACTTTTCATCACCCTCTTCGTGTATCTTCCCATGAATTTTATGAACCAAGAACCATTTTCTTGGAACTTATCTCTTACTTCCTCACCCAACACTATCGGGGTCCAATGTTCCACTACTAGAAGGTCACATCCTGCCACATCCACATGTAATCCTATGAACAAGTGTAATCAAGGAGGCATATCTCTACAATTCCAAACACACATCACATGACACATTTCACCACCTTTTCACATTTAGATAAGAGGAAAATCCCAAAAAAATCACAATATGTCTTTTCCCCATACCTCGCAACATGACCAAAACACAGGAATTATCACTACCTTAAACCATACTACACCTAGGACATGATTAACAAAGGGTAGATTAATCACACTTTATTTTTACCTTTAGAAAACAATTTATTATTATCTCTCATCATTTTAAAATCTCTAACTATTTAATGTCATGAAAAATTTTCATTTCAATTTTACAGTCCAGGAAAAATTGTTCATGTTTGAAAACTCAATCAAAAAGCATTTCCCCTTGCATTCCTAAAATGATGCAAGTCATAAAAATAATTTTGAGTTCCTATAATGATGCATGCATACTCAACCATTGTTTTATTCTAGGAAATAAGTGAATTTTCAACAATTTTTAGAAACAATAATAAAATTTCATAATAATTGTCTCACCCAAGGTGAGATAATATTCAACTGTAGAAATAAATAGCAATAACAACAATCACAACATAGCTACATGGGTTATCCACCATACAAGGGTAAGAAAATCCAATGTTGGAGCTCATAACCAAGGATTTAATCTTACTAGTATCTTGTATATCTCTCCAAAATAGTAATAAAAATTAAAATAATATTAATGTAGTCTTTGATATCATTTTGTAACTTCCTAAGATAGGTTCCAGGAACTGATTCCCCGAGCGGGTCCACCATGTGACCTCATGCATGCCTCCATGTACACCAGATTTTTCTAACTAGTAGCGTGTGTTTAATATCAGTCTTAGAGAGAATGTAACATTTTATTCATATTAATACAAAAAAATAAATAATTTGATAATAAAAAAATAATGATATAATATATCTAAAAAAAAGTTTCACAAGATGTCCCAAAACGTGAAATACAATATCAATATTAGACAGTAGAGATTCCATAAAAAAGTTAATTCCATTTTTCAAAATGAAACTCAAAATTAAAGAAACTAAAACAATCACAAGGATACCAGAAACCATGTCTAGTTCTCCCATCCACACTCCATACCAATCATCCATATAACACATGGCCATTTCCCTTATCCTATCATGCATTCATGTAATCTATTCAGGTACCAATCAGGCATCCCGATTAGGGTGCGAGTAAAACTTTGTATGCCACCACTAAGAATGTGTAAAATAATATCTATTCATATAATAGTGTCTGTAGTTATATTAAGAAATAATTAAAATTCATAATTAACCAGTTATCTCATAATCAATCAATATTTATTTAACCATATAATCCTATAGGTTCTCGTCAATGCATGTTCATCAATAAATTCTTGGATCATGTTGGTGCCTGAACTATCCTTGAAAGATATCTTATTTCAGGATATCATTGTTAACTTTCTCTATATAAATAAACACATGAATTCCATTTTTACCTTTCATTTTTCTAATTTATATATGAATTCCTTTATCACTATTCATTTTTTCTCAATTAACACATTTTTTAGAATTTTAACATTTAGTTTACTCAATTAACACATTAAATAAATTATTATCATACATTATTCTCAATTAACATAATAATTCCATTATTACCATTAATTATTATCAATTGATATTTGAATTCCATTGTTACCATTCATTATTCATAATTAACACCTAAATTCTGTTGTCAACATTCATTGTTCTCACTTAACACATGAATTCCATTGTTACCATTTCCTATACTCAATTAATAAATAAATTCAATTTTTACCATTTTCTGTTCTCAATTCACTCTTGAATAAAATTGTTCCCATTAATTGTTCTTAATTTACACATGGATTCCATTTTTACCATTGATTAATTAATATTTATTAAATTAATTAATTCAAAAATTAATTAATCTTCTCATTATCATTACTAATTAAATAATTATTTCATTACATTAATACCAAAAATAAATTCACCAATTAATTAAGAACATCATTCCTATTAATTATTTCTCAAATTAATTAATGTATATCCAAAACTAAATATCCTATTATTTACTAAACAATTAATTATTCAGTTCACAGTCCCATTATAATATAATTAATTCAATAATAATTTATTCAATTCAAAATTTAATATTCAGATAATTAAACCAATAATTAATTATTCTGAAATACCAAATTGGTATCTTATAATACACTAAACAAATATATATCTCAAATCATCGATCACATTATCACAAAAATATCTCAGCAATTACTTATCTCAAATAAATAATCTCAAAATTTCAGAATTAACACCTCATTTAATTATCTCAAATCAACAATTTTAATATATAATAATTAACTGAACAATTAATTTTTCAAAATCTATAATCCCAATATATCCAATTTCATGTTTCCCTCAATTAATTAATTCACCAAATCAATTAATTTCATCATGAAATCAATTGATAAGAATCAAATAGAAATAATATAATTACACACATATAATTGTGATAAATAATTTGATATATTAATTATATAACACCAACCTCGAAACATTGGTAAATGATCACCCAATGGAAATCCCTTACATGAACGGAATAATGACATAGCATCAGATCCAGTTCTAAAGACAAAATCCAAGATTGATCCAAACAGGTTCCATTAATTCTAGATCTAGATAAAAAATTCCTAGATCCAAACCCAACAAAACCTAGGATGTCGTCAATTTAAAAGATGAGGGAGATAAGAGAGATGAAGGAAACCACACATGGTTAGATCCTCTTACAAAGTGGGTCACAGATCTTCAATCCTCCCTTATATTCACTATGAACAGTGGTTGGGAAGGCTTGTAATCATTCAGAGAGCATCCAAGAACATTTAAGAGAAGTTATTGTCATGCTAGGGTTGACTAAGAGGTAAAAAAGTGTCTCATTAAATTTTAAAATAAATTATCAGGAATATTTAATTCACACACATGATTTTCTCTTTGGGGAGCACTATTTTCACTAACCATGTTTCTTAATCTTGTGAATCTTCTATGGGGTGTACAGTTTAAATTTTTAGGTAAAATGATTCCAAAAATAGTACCCCATACATGAAAAAAAACCCCTCTATATAGGGTTTCATCATTTTCTGTGCCAGGGTGCATGTTTAGGAAAAAACCCGCACTAACTATGCACTGCGCTCTTTCTTCGATTATTCTTAGATTTTCAACCAAAAAAAACATAAAGTAAAACCCAAATGAAAATTTCTCAACAAAAGAAAATAGAGTTCCTATAAACGAGCCTGAGACACCTCAACAAAAGTATGGGGTTTTACATCTTCCCATTATTTCCTTGGAACAAACTATCATAACAGTACTTATTTCAACCCAATGAATATCTCAAAGTTTCTCATTTTTAAACTTCTAGGTTGCATGTTGGGGCCTCTCTCATATTCCCATCCATGATGAGTAAATATTTCATAATGTCCTAAAAACCACAATAATGAAAAATGTTCACCTGTGACAAGATCTCAAAGCAATTTCCATCTTGAAAATGTATCTTAGTAGAGATGCCAACAGCTATTTACCTAATGGCTCGATGTCCTTCATTATTATTGCTTTTTGGTATCCCCCTTTCAAGGGATGGGGGGGAACCCTTACAAGGCATGTAGGATTAGATATTTCATGACCTATAGGTCTTATGAAATAATAACACTATACATGGAACTCCTCCTCCCAGATTCTTCATCGTGACATCATATCTCCACCTTTTCTAGGCTGTTTAGCTACGTTTCTCGTACAATCACAAGCTGGTCTTGATGGAAATTCCATACCATCTCCTCCTGAAAAATACAAATAACCTTTTCTCGGGTGAATGTACCTACTCTGAATCCTCATATGGAGTCTTCTCCTTTTAGAGTATTTCTGACCATTTAAACAAAATTTCAGGAGGCCCGAAGGAATTTTTTTTGGCATGAAGGCCTGGACTTTGCTCGAATTCCATGAGGTAGCATGAAATCATTTTTAGCCCAAAAAAATTGGGTGCCCGAAGACCTTAAAAGACCATAGGCCCAAAATGGGGGCCCAAAAGCCAGATAAGATGAATATTTTTGGATTATATAATACCAAACATTGTCTACTACAGTACCTATATAGTTCCTACTACAGTACTACTACAGTACCATCGAAATATGTCACCGCCCTGTTTTGAACGTGGGTCTCTTGCATGTAATTTTCGAGTCCTCACCATCTGGGCTGATGCTTTTTTGAATTTCATAATCTGTTAGAGATAATGAAAAAGGTTATAGGTCCGGGAAACATATTTCATTGTCCAATACTCAAAATACATCATATTTAAGATTTATGAACTCATGATCCTATTTAATGATAAATACCTTAGTAAAATAGTGGCTCAATAAATTCATCTTGATTTCATTCCAAGATAGATCATCATACTTCCCAGCATGCTCTAGAATGAACCACCAATGCTTGGACGGTCTTGAATATTATATGAAGTGAGATTCACCCCCAAATATGTGGGTGTGTGGATATTATTGAAAATCATATAGGATGACTTATTATAGAACTAGATTTCTGCGGGGCCTCCCAACCCATTTAACATAGGCATATGATGCACACTAAACTCTATTTCTATATCAGTCATCAATGGTACGACACAAGTAGTCTTCATTTTCATGGATTTCATGAACCTCAAGAAGATTACTCAAATTTTAACATCCATATAATCTTCATGAACTATAAGAAGATCCATTACAAAAAAATTAGGATAATTCTAATTACAACACCCCTAACGCTCAAGTCGAAGACAATGAAGAGTCATTATCCCTATAATAGAAACACTCATCTTAGAGCACTATCTATCAATATGGTGAACCTCAATAGGTGAGTAAAATAGAGAACCACTTAATTTTTGGTATCTCTAATAATGTATTTACTTTTTTTTTAAGCATAAAAAATAGTTCATCAATTTCATTTATCCAGTATAACCGATATCTCAAATCAAAGTCACCTAGGAAATAAATCACACACATAAAAAAATGTATCTATCATGAAAAATGGATGTTATTATTTATCTTTATGTACCAATCATGATAAATTCATAATAAATATGTACTATACCAGGAAACAAGTATAAATATCATGAAACAATAACATCACAAAACATGTGATTCACCCTATGTGAAATAACATCAAAAGAAACAACTGAACATTAGGAAATGTATTCCAAACCATGGGAACTATAATGTTACCCTATGTTATCAAATAACATGAATAAGATAATTATAAAGTATTTATACACCATTGTATACATTTTAACATACCTAAATTGTAAATAAATTGAAACTAAAACCGGATCTTATTATACCAATTTGAAATGTACCCCAATTTGGTTCTCTCTCACGTGGTCAAAAAGGGTTGGTTATGAGACCTCATGTGTGTCTTCCCATGCACTAGAGGTTGCAGACTAGTATACTGGGTGTGATATATACAGTGTAGATGCAATACCCCAAGGTATAAAATTTCCTAAAATAAAAAAAATCTATATAAATAGAATAAAATAGAGTAATAGACTTAAAGGTGACCCTATAACACAATTGGGAAATAACTGATAAACCAGTATACTGATAATAAAGACTCATGTAATTCCACGTTTATATGTATATAAATGTCAAAATGAAAAAATAAAAATTAAAGACTCATCTTATATAAGATAAACACTAAATACACAAGAACCAACCCCCATGTTAGACCCGTCTCAAAACTTCAGTGCATCCAGCAAGTGGCAAAGTCCACAACAAGGTCCCTTTCCATTATCCCGACCTACATCAATGTAATTTTCCTGTTATGAAACCACAAACTAAATAAGGTGTGAGTAAAAATCAGTTGGTCAACACCACCATGTCTAAACATAATAAGTCTAATAAAATGTTCTTATAATAATGTGATAAATATCAATATTAATTATTTCAACAGTTAAAAAAATTCAACAAAACCTGTTTCATCATCCTTCCATAATGACTTTGAGCATATATCACTACTGTAATGACATAATTTTTTATCAATGTATGTCCCTACTTATAATTATTCCTTATAGTATAATCACATTAGAAAAAAAAATGGAATATCATGTTAATAAATAATATATGACCACTAAAAAGACTCTTCAACTTATGTGTCTTGAATTTTGAAAATATGACACACACGGTTGCGTTCAGGGTGATTTTTAGGGTCCGATGGAACAAATGCAATTCTTTGGTGAATAGTAACATACCTATATGAATAGTAACATACTCTTATGGTTAGAAATACGACCCTTATGAAAACTAAATAAGCCATGTAAATATTAACCATACTAATGAAAGTATAAATAACATTTATTCATCTTATAAGTGACAAAATGATAGGGTTGGTATTTTTATAAGTCATAAAAAATTTGATTTCTGAATAATTAAACAATTAAAAAAATTAGTATTTGTTTTCATAAAATATTTTCATAAATTATTTCTTTTAGGTCTTATGATTATAGGATAATTTTATGTAGCCTGTGATAATTTTTTAAACTATTATAAAATCAGTTAAAATTTTAAAAAATATATTTTTCAAGTAAATGGCGATTTTCATTAAAAAAATTCAATATTTATAAAATTATTTTCATAAAATGGAGTTAAATTTTGGATTATATACGTTGAAAAATTTTCAGGTCTAATTTTTTGGAATTTTCTGAAATTATTGAATTTTTTTATAATTAGTAAAATATGACAATTTTTGATAAGTGCTAAAACATGTATTTCGACATCCTGCTAGAGTCATGGATGATGTAAATGGAAATTGGTTCAAATTGGCTAGATCTTATTACTATTTTGGTCATATAATATTAAATACTTCTTGTCTTATGTAGAAATAATAAACTAATGATTAAAATATTAAGAAAACCATCCTCCCCTTCACTATCAAATCCACCCACACTCCCTGTATTCTCTTCACTCCAATAATGACTTATTACATTATGAAATTCTTATCAAATATCTCACAAATATCCAAACCCATGTCCTTTATCCCTTTCTCTATTCAAATGACCAAATCCTCTCCCCTTCAGAGGCTCTCATGGAAGATTTATTTAAGAGGTAAATTCATCTTTTCAATTCATTTATTATCCTTTCAAATTCATTTGTTTTGTTTTCTATCATTAACTCTCCTTATACAAGTGTTATGAAAAATCAATCCAATACCTTATATATACTATAATTTTGTTATGATATTGTAATATTTTATTATCAACTATCCTTTACCATTTTTTATACTTGTAGTAAAAACACCCTCCTAGATGTGTTAATTTACCACATTCAAGGATGATGTGTTTTCAATTTACATTACCTTTTTATATTATGGTCATGAAACAATTAATATGGTTGAACCAGACTATAATATATGTATTATGTCTCAACTATGGTTCTAGATTATTTTTCTAGTAATGGGTTTGATTTATAAAACAAAATGTGTTCATTGTGATCAAAAACAACCAATTTACACAAAAGGTTATCACTAAAGTTTTATATAATGATTAATCATCACTCCAAATAACCAATTGAAATTTAAAACAATGTAAAATTATAGATGTTAACTAATAAAATTAATTCCAATTATAGATAAACATCTTCATTTTACATGATTATCCATTCCGGTAAATAAGTAAACAGATCACAAAACTAACAGACTCGAACAATGAAATTGAACCTCATAAAGAATAAAAAAATGTTATGAATGGACTCGAAAAGGTTATAATTATTCAAATTATTCTAAAATAGGTTATGTAAATATTAATTAATGAATATTATTTTATTATTCAGGTCATTAATATTAAGGGGAGGACACCATTGGACCTAAGGCGTGGAATTCTACCAGAACATCCCTTATTCCTTCAGGTTATTCTTACTCAATTTTCACCCAAATGAAATCCAATATTATATATATATATACATATTATAATTTATTTTTATATGTATATAATATTTTATCATGATCAATTAATCATTTTATTTTGTGGAAATACATGCTTTTATTTAATTCCTTACACAATACTTCCAGATAAGCAAACCCATCTTAATGGAACATCCTGATTTCTTACCCAATTTCAAGTGCTATACATATTATTTTTATAAAACCATTGTTTTTATAAAATTAGTATTTTAAATATGAAAAAATTAATGGTTAAATTATGGGTTTATAAAAAATATTATGACCATTCTTATTTTAAAGGCTCTTTAGTATTTTCCTTAAACTGCACTAAGATGTTTTAATGATAAAATTTCATAAACACACTTCTTACATGTTTTCACTTATGATTGACATCACATACCATGATATATTACTATTTACCTTATCAATATCCATATATTATTTAATTCCCTTATTTTATATACACTTGTATGATACACCAATAAATTGTGCTTTATGACATGATTATGATACCCATTTTTTTACATGGGTATACTTAAGTTTATGTATGACTAAATATGTATAAGTCAATATGTAGAAGGAATATTCATGAAAATTTTATTATGGGTGTTCTGAGATAGTACTCCAATGCACTGTGTAAAGTTTAGTTTCATGATATGTTATGTGAAGCGGACTTGGCGGCAATCCTTGACTCATGTTACCATGTGAAATAGTACTATTGGTAACATTGACTTATGATCCACTATGTGAAACAAGACTTGAGTCATACTAAATTAATGTTTTATGTTTCTTCCATATTACTGTGAATCCATGTAAATTTGATCCCATGTTTATAAGTTACGATTTTATATGATCCATCCCTTTTATTTTCATTATGTCATGACTTATAACTAATGTTCTAATGATCTATTCTTATTCTTATTCCCTTATTTCTATATAAGCTCACCCCTTTGTTCAAGATACCCCAGGTTATCCTATGAATATTAAAAAGAAAAATAGATGTTAGGACCTCCTTATGAAGATTAGATTGATAAATGTTTTATGTTTTCAGTTTTATGTACCTAGTATTCAATGTCACCAGACATCAAGATCCTCTTCATTTATTCTAAGGTATAATTATGCATAAAATCATGTAAGGTTATGTGCAAAAGGCTAGGGTCTCTATAAAAAACATTCCAACCATAACCATATAACCATCATCAATTGTAAGAAGCTTTAGTGTTAATATGGAATGTCTCTGGGAATGTATTACAACCATGATAACCATAACCATGTACCCATGGTAAATAAAAAAACGTGGCCATGCTCTCAATATAATCATTTATTCTTGTTTCAGGGATTAGCTAGGTATATAAGCAGCTCAACATGTGTCAAGTCCTATCCTAATATATACGTATCTGAACATTTTCTAGAGAATAACCCGAATTATAAGTACCTAAATAGGTTCTAGGTAATATCCAAGTATAAAATCATATCAACATGTTCCAGGGCATAACCTGTTATATAAGAATGTAAACATGTGCCGGGGAATAGCTTACTTTATAAGAATATTTTCATGTATCAGGGCATGGATTCTAATATGGGAATATCATTATGAGTTAAGGAAAACCCTGGTATATAATCATATAAACCTGTGTCTCGGGTATATATCAAAATAGTAGGAATAACTCAATATGACCACATAAATCCAAATGGACAATTCATATAATCACCTCATTCATTACAATTTAACAGTTTATTCAGTTAATAAAAATCCATTATTGAAGGTTCCTATATATCAAGTAAAATAATGGAACACATTTCATGATAAAATAAAATTTAATCCGTTACCAATTCATCATTTTCAATGGTTCACACACCCAATGGGTAGCCATAATCCAGTCCATGTCATGGATTTAATCCAAAGGGATCCAATGATTAATACATGATTGGATTATCATCAATCTATTCAGTCAATTAATTTTTTCACACATGTGATAGCATAATCAAAATATGTTTCATTCCTAGAAATTTAAATAAGGCTAAAGGTATATTATTTGGACCCCATACCTTTAATCGGATATTAACATAATGCTTTTAATTACACACACAAACATGGACGAAGGAGTAGATGAATGTATGGTGAATCTTAGATCAGAACTGATCATGATAAAATCCAACAATAACCACAGTCTAGAGATTACACTAAAATTATTTGAGAACAAATGGACATAAGGGAAAGCCTAAACAAACCATTGAATAAGGATTAATAACTCTAATTGCATTTCCCGAAGGGATGATGGAAATACAAAATCCTTTGGGAAATTCCCTAGGGTTGAGATGGGTAAGGAGGAATGTGGGTGAAAATAAATTCAGATGCAAGACTCCATTAAAACTGATGATCAATAAATTAAATGGTGTGTAATCACATTACACATCATGTATTTTTTTAGAGGCATAGACTGGAAGAATGATCACCCTAGATTAATTTTAGGCCTACTCTAGTTTTTCACGACATTAACAGTTTACACAATGTGTAACCACTTCATACCCTACATTGGTTCATGACATGTCTAGTGGTTATTGCATGTCATGTAATAGGAACAATCATTGTAATCATACAAAATATTATTTCTCACCCATTTTCCTTAAAAGGACCCAAACTATATCTAAATCCATCCAAAAAATGGAATTCCCTCGTAAACACATTTAACCTGTTTATATATGAACTCCATTAATACAAATAAACAAACATCTTCAGTCTTTATGTCATTTCTACCAATAATGACTTTTTTCTATGAATAAATATTAGTCAAAATGTTCCATTGAAAATAAGTAATCCCATCAAAATTGGAATAATTAAATACTCAAATATTGATATACTTAGAAAAGATGTTATCTTATAACTTTAGTAACAGTGAATTTTAATCCCCATGATAGATCGATACTTAAATGTATATGTAAAACCAAATAATTTTTTTAGAATAAACATAAAATAAATTCATTGGATTCATATATACCAAATTAGAACAATAAGTGTTGAATATACCATGTGTCTCATTAAAGTAAAAAAGTTACATGAAAATCATTTACTGCTTTAGTAATCAATTGAACCATAATACATAAGAAAGAATAACAGCAATATAAACATTAAATAACATGAAAATAATGAGATTAATGACTTGAAAAGACAATGTGCAAGCATACAAACCAAAAAGAGGAATTGATAAGTGAATCTTTAAATTTATCAATGAAATAAAAGAGAAACTATAAATCCCATAATATAAGTCTCTCCATTCAACAAACACATTCAAATATCTTATAAAATAAATATAATTTTATTATAAATATATTAAATAATAATACATATTTAAATATATATATATATATATAATATCATATATTATTTACTTATATTTTCTTACAACCCATTTATATACAATTTTATTTTAAAGTTACATTTTTTTAAACAACTTCATTGTTTTTCTTTTTTTATTTTCTTTGTTATGTTATTTCTTATTAAATTGATCATAGACACATAATATATATAATAAAAATATTTTCTTAATAATTTTATTTTACTTAAATTTTTCATTTTATTACAATCATAGAGGGTCTTTTGGGAAATAAAGTACCTTAAGATCATGGAGATTGTAGACCATGTATATGAGTAAGTAACATTTCCATTTCTCAATGATCATTGTGGAACGGAGGAAAGTTATATTTTATCATTAAATAATAATAATAATATTATAAATAACAAATAATTTCATTAATAGTAGTAATACATGTCATACATGTGGAATGGTGATGAAAATAGAGAGTCATGTCGCTTGGTGAAGGTGATAATTCACACTTACATAAACGAAGTTATAATCTTCTGTGAGTGAAAATGTATGGGATAAAATTATATATTATATTTTATGAATGAAAAATATGTGAGTAATTTCATATTTATTTCATTTATATCACATTTAATAAATTTTTTTCCTTATTATTTTCTATGTAATTCTTGAGTAAAAAACAAATCACATCACTTTGCCAGACGGTAGTCTATCGTGCACATTATCAATTCTATTCCATACTGTAAAGAAAAAAAATTAAAAAAATTACATATTATATAATGAATCAAGAATTACAGTTATGTTAGATATATCATATATAAAATTATATTCCATATTCATACCCAACTATGAAACGTGTAAGGGATGAACAAATAATATTGGTTCATGAGGTGCTAGTCTGTCGTACACAAGAATGATGATTTCCTAACCAATTTAATATATTTGGGGATAGTTTTACATCATGAATTTTACATATCTACATATATTTATTTTAAATATAATTATTTTATTATATAATCATGGTTTAATAAGTATTTATGTCGGTGGAGGATGAAATAAAATAAAAACACTCATTTAAGAACATTGCCTCTTCTTCAGGTAACCTCCCTAGGATTGCTCCAAAGTCCTACCTATGCTTCAATTATTAAAAAAATAAATATTTTAGGACAATATAAGAGATTTTTGGAAGTGATTTTTCAAGGGATTTTATGAACTAAATGTTTTTATGGTGTGGAGAGGAGAAGATTAGGGGAAGCCTTTTATATGTGAGGTTAGTGGCACGCTTGTAATTGTTTAAAAGAAAAATGTGTACCCACGTTTTTCACATGAAAAAGGTATCCAATGTTGATTATTATAAATAATAGACATCATAGGGTATAAATATGGATATAAAATAGATTTTACTCAACTTTTATGTATATTTTAATCATAATCGTTTTAGTTTAACCCTTTAGCAAATCTATTTTTACCTTCACTACAGTAATTAAATTATTATAATTTTTCTATTAATTTTAGTAAAAAATTAACTATAACATAGTAGATAATAAAAATTATTATGATTCCAAATATGGAATCTTTTTTTTCCAAATTCCATTCACACAATCAGAAAATTTTAGTTTAAATTTAATATCTCAGATGCACGGAGAAGGATGGTTTTTAAAGAGAAAATGATAAAATGACTACAATGTTTATATATAAAAATTCATTATGAAAATAACTAAATGATAAAATTTTTATTAATATATATATAATAGTTATAATTTTAATTAAAACCTAATATAAAATAAAAGATAACTTTTTAAATAATATAAATGAAAATGCAGTTTTAAATTAAAATAAAATATTTTTTACTATTCATCCACAAATTAATCTTTTCAGAAAAGTATAAAAATATCACCTAAAGGTAATTTAGATATTTTGATTTCAAAATTAAATCATTATTTTTTCAGATAATATTTCAAAATGTTTTTAAAAAATATTGTTAATAAAAGTGCTTAAAAATCTAACAAAAAAACTATTTAGAAAAATATAGTTTTAAAGCATCAAATTAGATTAAATCAGATATCATTCTTAGAGGGAACAGAACATGAATGGTAAAAATATGATTTAATATAAAAAAAATAAATTTCATTAATATAATTGACACAATTTCATTTGTTTAATTTATTGATATAAAGAAGGTTTTTTCACATATAAATATTTTTTAAAGAATAATTCCATTAATTTATAATAGTTTTTATATTAATTTATAAGTAATTTTAAACTAAAGAATTAATTTTATAAACAATTTTAAACGATATATTTTAGTAATATAGTTAATACTATTCATTCTCATTATTCCAATGATTATGTGATAACAATCATATTAATTATTAATACGTTAACGTTTTTTTTAATATTAGCTTTATGTGGAACGAAAGATAAAATATGTATTGTATATATAAAAAAAGACTATATTTATTTTAAAAAGGTATTGAAAATAATATAAAGTGTTACAGATATTACAAATACATAGTGGGTTGAAGGCCATTAAAGACTGTCCACACCCCTCTCTAAGGGCTGACCCACACCTTAGAAATCAAATTACATGGATTGACCCAAATAAATTGTGGATTTATGGCCATAAAATTGGTATATTAACCTTTCTATATTAATCTTTCATAACTACATTTTGTAATATCCTACATCATTTCTTTTCTATTTCAGATCCTCCATCATAATTCCCCAGAAGGGGGTGGATGTGATTCGAACCCCAGTCTATTGGATATAGAGGCTAGTGGAAGGAAGTACTCAACCAGATATTAGAGCATAAAAACAACAAAAAAATACAATAATAATAACATCATATCCTACATCATTTCTTCTTTATTTCATCTCCTCCATCATAATTCCCCCATAGGGGGTGGCTGTGATTCGAACCCCAATCTATTGGATATGGAGGCTAGTGGAAGGAAATACTCAACCAGAGATTAGAGCATAATAACAACAACAAAATACAATAATAATAATATCAATAAAAAAATAATTAAAATACATGGTTTATGATCCTCTATTGAATGTGAAAAACCGAACTAGGAGTATGGTTTGACAAAAAAAAATCACCCTTATAAGAAAAGGAAAAGTCAAAGACAAATTTTTTCATGGTCTCAATCAGAGCATCATTACTCTCATTGTGAATACTACCTCAGTTAATTCAATCATTCCCACAACATAAACCTAATAGATTTTGGCATCATTAATAAGACTTTACACATTCTAAAGTCCCTTGATGAACTTTTGATCCATCTCAATGACTCTAATAGGTTATACTCACCACAAATAAACTTCCTTAGTAGGGATTTAACATCAAATAATTCAGACCAGTCCTCTTTTTACCTTATGAGATACTATGGATAAATGCAAAGGTTTAGGGATCCAAATGTATTGGTCGTGGGGAACCGATCTAGGCTCATATTTTCATGTTTAGAATCTTGACCTCTTTTAATATCTCCTCTGGTCTTATCCCAAGAGAGATAATCAATCGATTAATCAATAACAACTATAATAATAATAATAATAATTTATATTAGATATGGTGAGAAAAATTAACACCAAACACACACAGAGACCCACACACACATAAAAATAGAATTTTATAAAAAATATTTTATATCCCTTAAATTATCAGTATGCACATTCCAGACTATTCTGATGACATTCTCTCCATCATTTTGTGGATCATTATCAGTAGTGGCTCTTGGGGAATCCAAACATCATCATCATCAACCCCACTCTTGGGAAAGGACACTTATTCCCAATACTTATAAGCACATGTCCCATGATTTTAACAATCCACCATTTCCATGGTGG
Organism: Viscum album; assembly: GCA_963277665.1. Taxonomy (NCBI): domain Eukaryota; kingdom Viridiplantae; phylum Streptophyta; class Magnoliopsida; order Santalales; family Viscaceae; genus Viscum; species Viscum album. Next base: position 1,332,255,961 of record OY728165.1, on the reverse strand, counting down.
GGCTTCGTATTTCTATCCACACAAAATATGACGCCCCCATTTTTGTCAGCCACACCCTCAAAAGGGGCCCCTTATTGCTGAGTACTGTAACCGAATGACCCCCATCATTGAAATCCCCCACCATCATGGTGGAGATACCTATCACCAACTACACTAGGTGTATCCTCTCTATCAATGTTAGTCCCACTATTAGAAGGGGTCCCTAGTTGTCAAGTCATGTGAGAACATAGAACCCTGTGGTCACCATCCTTCGTAGTCAGGGCCCAGATCCCTATCAAAAACCATGTTTGTTGTGCCCCCTTATATTATTGTATTCCCTATCATTGGACATGAACCTAGTATCATAGCCATTTAAATCATGTGACTCCATTATCAATCATCAATAATTTTCCTTATTCATGATTCCTCACACAACTACCACATGCCCCCATGTGATGGATCCATTTGACATGAGGAAATTATCCTGAAATTGGAATTAAATCCCCTACTTAGAGGAAGAGGTGAGTTTAACTACCATTCAAATTTAATCTAACGTGTATTTGTTACAATAATAGTATACCCTAGGTGAATAATAAAACAACAAAAAACAAAATCATCAACAAAAACTAGTATATAAACCAAGAAATATCATAGGCCTATTGACCAATTCTTTTTATTTTTTTATTTTGATGAATAATATCATGAAACTAAAAGTAATACAGAGAAACTACCATATTATAATGAAATTAAAATTATGGAAAAAATAATGGACATTGGTTCTGGTAGTCTTTATGGAAATTCAGAAAATATGATATTATAATTGGATGATAAAATGACAGTCAATTTTTTAAACATCATTTTTATGATTTTATTGGTAGAGGATTTATGTCCATTCCTAGAGTCATAGGAATTTATAAAATATGAAACCATTGAAATGTTCACCTTGTAGTTATCCTTTATTATCAAAATCATATAATACATTTTCTATAGATACAATAATTTTTAATGATAATAAATAAATACTAATTCATAATAAAATCTCAGAATAAATGCTTATAAATGAAAATATGAATATAATCTTAAATGTGAAAATTCAAAATAAAAGAAATAACAAACAGTTTTATTTTGTACTCTTTTCCATTAGTGTAGATATATTGTTAAAATTTACATATTTTAATATGGAGTGAATCATCTCATATAACATAGAGTGTTTTTGAATTTTATAGTCAATACTACATTATCAATTTATTATAGTCACTATAATAACACATTGTTTTATATTTTTTTAGAAAAAACAATTATAATTCATTGCATATTTTTTAAAAAACATTTTATAATAATAAATTTATATCTATAACACAGATATATATATATATATTGTAACAAAAAAAATGAAAAAATATATTATACTTATAGATTCTTGTAGATATGTCTTAAGAGCATAAATATTTTAATTTAATACATTACTTCAAATATTTCATATAATATGTTATATAAAATTCAAAAAAGATAAAATAAATTAGAAAATAAAAAATGAGTGTATATATGAATATTCTTAAAAAATATTTCAATGTTTTGGTATTTGAAAATTTTTGTTTATTATAATATTTATAGAAAGACATATATTGAAAAATAATAAAAAGAAATGTCATTTTTTAGTTTTCTGTACGATAAAGTGTATCAATAAGCATAATAATTACGATAAAAATATAAAAAAAATAGGATTATTGTTTTTTTAATTATTCAGTATGTTGATTAAAATTTTCAAATGTTTATCAATTAGTAGAAACCAATATATCTATGTTAAATTTAAATATAGATGGTCTTTATTAAAAAAACACATTGAAAATGACTTATTCCACTTATTATTTGTGATTAACATCAATATGCAAGGATTTGGATAAAATTATTTCTAGAAAAAATATTTCAGAAAATAATATTTTCAATAAAACATAATTAATAATGATCAATTTAAAATATCTCATGAAAAAATTACTATATCACTTATATGATAAAAAACTACTTATAACATTTTTTAAAAACTATTCATATCACTTATTAGTTTTGATGGATTTTTATTTATAATGCTTTATTGGATATTATTATTTGAAAACTTATTATTAAATTTTTTAGTTGAAATTTTATTTTAAAAAATATTGAAAATTAATTATAGAACTTATTATTTGGGATAAATTTTAATTTATAATAATCTAGTAGAATTTATTTATTAAAAATGAATATAATAGCTTCTAATATTGTTAATTTGTGTTTTTGGATATTTCTTATTTAAATTTTTTTACCTTCTACAAATATAATATTAATTTTGATATAAAAAATAATAAATATGATTAAAAAAGTGTTTTAAAACACAACCCATGTGTTCCCAGATTACAAATTAATAATGAAATTTTTACACTTATTTATGTTTTTTAAGGTAATTACATTAATTAAATGGAATCTAATTGAAATGTTGAATGTAATAAAATTTCTCTATGAAATTAATGCTTACTTTCAAAGAAGATAAATCGAATGAAACAATATATTAGAGATTAAACTTATATAATTTCCCTTATAATGAGAATTGAAATGAAGTCATATAGATATCTCATTGAAATGAGATTATTATATTAATGATTATATACATGTGAGGAAAACGGAATTCTAATCTATCAGTGTACACAAACTTACTAAAAGTGTTCCTTTAAAAATTTGCATTAATTTAGTCTAGTTTGATCTCATCAAAATTATTAAACATAAAAATCTCATAGGTGAGAAGAGAAAGGTTTGAAAATAGGATTGTGTTTTTCTATAATACTGTTCTAGTGTGAAATAAATTATGTTAAGGAAAATCGGACTATGTATATTAATTTAATCATTTTATATTTCTTATTAATTAGATATTTTCAATATAAAGGTTAAAGAGAAATCATTAAATCATGATTAAATTAGAAACTGTGTACAATAATTTTAGTAAAATTTAATGGTATATCTATAATTTTCCATATTTGGTAATAGTGTCTATTAATCATTAGAAAATTTTAGAACTAATTTTTAGAAAAAAAATGTGAGTTAATATGATTCAATGAGTTATTTATATTTGGTTTTATGAAATTAATAATTGAAATAAAATAATAATTATATTATTAGACATTAATATCCTAACTATCCATGTAGTGGTAAAAATATCTTAGAAGTCATCACACATTAATATCTACTATTCAAGAATATATTATATGAACCATGCCATCTCATGTAGAAACAACAACATGGGTGAAATGGATTAACAACTATACAGTCACTAAATCTTGGTAATTTGACCATTGTTTATAACTTAAAATACAAAAATAATAGTACTACATAGTATACATTCTCAAACAACTAATATAAAAAAAATTCAATGGAAAATTTTGAAAAATAATATCAGTCAATAAAGAGATTTAATTGTACCTTAGTTGATGAAATTTTCAAGGTAAAATTTAAAAATTAATCTTTAGAGATGATGTGTTATAAAGATCCACAACTCTCATTCTACAATAAATTTAGGGAAAAAAAATATGATAATATATAAGTTATTATTTTCATATATATATATATTTGATTCAAGACGTTGAAAACTACAATACATATTTTTTTGAATGTGTTATCATAACTATTAATGTCAATTTAATTATCTGATAATATTATAACATTATAAGGGTTTTTAGATGAATTACAATAGTTTCTAATATTCTAATATATTATTTCAAAAAATAATAGAACCATTATCAATATAAATATATTTACTTCTAGTGTAAATACAATGACTTCATTTTCCTATGTAGAAAATTATTAAAATTAATTATATATTTATAATGGAATTACATTTAAAGGGTATGATTTTCCCATGAACAAAAGAGAATAGCTGACTACTAATTTTGATAACAATATTAATTATAATTTCTGGTATAAGATAATGAAAAAAGATAGTGAAATAGAAATTCATTATAGTTTAACACAATAAAAAATATTTATAACTGCTAAAACTCAATGATAATTATATTGTGGATGTTATAACTTGAAATTATTTCTATGTTTAAAATTTGGTTTTCACAAAATAAATAGATGTGTTAACGAATAATATTAAACAATATAATTATAAATACATTATTTTTAAAAAATATTAATGAAACCATGAATAACTAAAATTATAAAAAAATGTTTTGATTTATACATTATTATAAATATAAAAATCAAAATAAAATAAAACTAACCGTCAAGTGGTTATATACTTCACCCATTTTCATGTCCCCAATAAATAATGAAGCTCTAGTGGTAGAATATGTAATTATTTTTAATTATCAATAGAAAAAAGAAATTCCCAAATAGTGGACGACATTATTAAAAACTACAATTTGAGGACACTCCCTTTTATGGTAATGTTGAATTCAAATTAATGTTTAATGAGAATATAGAATAACTGTTGTCAAATAAGGCCTTTGTAATGAGAACTAAAATCAATATTTTTTCAATGGAAAACTAAGATAGAAAAACATTTCATACATATTAGGTATTTAAAGCTTCAAATACATAGGAATAATTCAGATTCATGTAATAATATATGAGATTAAGTATAGAAAATATAAAAAATTCAACACTTTTTATACTCTCTATAGACAGTAAATGGGTAGATGCTAAATTGAACCTATACCTGAATGTTACATGTATCCTTATCTTATATTGAAAAATAATTAAATATAAATACATTAATGGAAGTTATATTCTACTATTAATATGTATTTTTTGAAATATAATCAAAAAAATAGTTGATTGTTAATGAATACTATAAAAATTATTCAAAAAATAATATTTTTTTTTTCTAATGAAAGACCATTTTTTCCAGAAATGTAATTAAAAAGGATTTAAAATTTATCAACGAAATATAGTCTAACTATTTATATATTCAACATATTATAAATACTTTAATATAATAAAATCTGAATAAAAAGACTAGTTATAATAGTAATTGATTTCAAATGGAGTATTCAAAATGTAGTCCTAAGGGTTAAAATTTTAAATTATGGTTATGTAGTAGTATTTTAAATAAATTTTTATAGAAATAAGTTCATGACCGAACAATAATATGATCAGTAAATAGTTAACTGATAATTAATACTAAAATAATGGTTTGAAAATAATGAAAAATCATACTAAACTAAAAAACCGTATTCTAAAAATTGATAATGGTTAGAGATTTGATATTTAGATAATATTTCTTATATATGAAATGAAATTCCCCACTACATTTTTAATATGTTTTTCTAAAGGTGAAAAACTTGAACCAATACATATGACTGAAATTAAGATGATGAAGTCAAGGATTTTACATAAGATATTTAAATATGTTTTGTAAAACTATCTATATAATTAATATATTTTGAAGAAAATGTATTAAAAAGTATATAAGTGGATGAACTACATTCTCTCAATTGTAATACCCTAAGTAATATCGCATTCATAGATATTTTTTTGTAGCTTGATGTGATGTGTGAAATCCAGAGGAAACTCTTGATCGATCCTCAATGTTTTAAAAAATCAGCATCATTTTTTCTCCAATCACTATTCATGACCATTTAAATAAACAGACAAAGGGAGGTAACCATGTGGAAACCAAGATAATTAGAAATTATTAACTATAATGGTAGATTGATTCAAATAAATAGTTTAAATTTTGTATTCAACCCAAATTATGATCTATTTCCTATAAAGCAGAGTATTTCAAATGTTCAATATAAAATAATGCCTTATAATATAAAACACCTTTTTAATATTAAAATGGGTTTTATTACTTATAAAAAGAAATTTGACCCCACCCCCAAATCCATAAAATTTTCCAATCAAAATATCCCCAAAAAATAGGTTATCTATGTTGGATAATATTAAGAGAATAAATCTGTATTATCTCTAAGTGTTATCACTAACCTAGAAATAATTACCCTAGTTTTAGATTTAAATTCACCAATAATAGACTAAAACACATTGTAAACCTACACATAATTTCTGAAAGGAAAGGAAAATATTCTAAAATACCAAAACATATATATAATCAAAATAAAAAATAAAAATGTTGAAACAAATAATATATACCCAGTCAGACATTACATTGGTTATTCATTACCAATAATACATTGAAATTCATTAATTATGTCATACATTCAATGGGATAAATTTTAAATACCATGACACTAGTATATGAGCTCTAGTGGTTACCAAATTAAATTGGTTTTATATAAGATTTATCACATATCAAATGACTCAATAGTTTTTTAGTCATCAGAAAGTAGATACATACCTGAATATCACATTACATTCTACATAATCAAATACATCATACAATTTTCTTTTAGAACACAATTATAACCTCTAGAATATACCTTCAAATCAATCATAATAAACTTATTGACATTTTTAAGAAAGTAAATATGATAAATGTGTGAGCTAAGAAAATCAATTATGGTATTCTTATAATGGAAGCAAATAAGGAATGAATAATTTGGCCTGAATAAATCTAAATCAGAATATTCTATATAAATAATCTCATGAGCTTGATACATATCCATGGATATCATAATTATTCAAATAATCTCCTATAAGTTTACAACTAATTTCAAATTGTTGGAATTCATAATTTTAGACATCATAAACATATCATCGAGGTGTCATTCCAAGATAACTACATAAATGACCAAGGCATTAGAAAAATAACAATCCTATTTTTGTTTCTAATGAGACCTACTAATTTATGGAGGGGATATTAAATTTTGGTCCCCAATGATAAATAAATTATTCTAATGCATTCATCACCATAATAAAAAATAAAACTTAATCAAAATGTGTTAAAATTAAATAACTGCCAGTATTTAATGAACTAACATACAACATTTCAACACATTCAAAATTAATTCCCTTGTAATTTCACAAATATATTATATTAATCTATAAAATTAATGGGAATTAATAACTCATCACATTTTTATTACTTTTATTTTTTAAATCATTTATTATACTTTTTATTAATTGAATTAATAAATTATTGGCATTACAAATTCATTTTTGATAATAATTTAATTACTAAATATTAGAAGAATAAAATCACCATGATAAAAATACATACATTTATTTAAAATAAATTTTTTGAAATATGCAAAGCCTAATTTTATCCTTATGTAAAAAATTTAGAGATATGAAAATCAGGAGGGTGAGATTTAGAATTTATTGTTTTTTTTTAATTTAGATAAACTTCATAATAAAAGAAAAAATAGAATGATGTGGCCATATATTCAACACCCATATTGATATTGTTGAAATAAACCCATCTAATATAACAAGTTTATGTGTTTAGTTGACTTTGTAACCTTATCTCATGTATTCAAACCTACATTACATAGTTTATCCATACTAATGTGAAAATATATTATAATGTTACTATTCATAATGAGGAATAATAAAAGGGGCCAATTTAAAAAAATTAAACATTCGGATTCCATATACGGTATATTTTCTTCAAGATTCAGTTTATATAATATTTATAAATCAATTTTAATATAAATAGATAAAATGAAATAAAACAGGTTTTAGAGTGGGTTAGATACTTGGAACCACTATAAATACTGATTTTAATGAGTTTAATTTTTATGTTGTCTTTATTTAATAAATTTTTCCAACAATATCCAACCAATGAATGGGCTTGTAGGGTGACTGGAAGCCTTCAAGAAGGTAGGTAAGAGCATAAAATGATAGGGATGAGCTATAATGTTGTTTCATAAAAGAGGTTCCAAGTAGGCCTAATGTGAGTTGGATCCTGAAGATGAACTAAATACTTGTATCAGAGACAATAAGGGAAAAATATTACTTATTAAGAATATGGAACCATGTTTAAGGTCGATGTAGGATGGTTTCATTCCTTGAACGGATAACCCAAATTATACAAATATAGATATAATAACAATTATATGTTGCATCATATCTAAGTTTTACGATCAACATACACATAATATAGAACTTCATGGAATCTACAGATCTATTTTATAAGATTTTTTCCAAGAATGTGATCACTTACATTCATAATCATAATTTTAGATCAATAGAATCTCTCTGAGTGTTTCAAAATCAGATAAGTATAGTTTTTGAAAATCCATATACTATAAGGCCCCAACCTTAAACCTTACTTAATATTGAATTAAATGAGTAATTCACATTGAGGATCTTTCCAGGTTTAGAGTTTTAGAGAATTAGGACATAACTATTACATCTCAAAAGATTACAAAGTAGTCGCTTCTACTAAAATTTCCATAAAATAAAAACTCGTAAAAAGAAACATGTCTAGTTCCATGTTTTAGGTAGCATGACTTTCCCTTGAACCCATCCTTGACCCTATTCCACGCTAAGTCCTGTGAAAAACATTTCAAAAACTTGGGATGAGAATAAAAAGCACAGTAAGGGAAACACAAAGAATGAAAAATTTTAGTTTTTTCAAAACAACAAGTAAACCATGTATACTTTATCAAAGTAACACTTTTCACCTTTTCAAAGTAGTAAAAACTCTTCGCTGAATAAAAGTTCATTACTGACCCTTCTGTAACCAAAATATTACCATAAAACCCATATAAAGATCACATAACATATAAAGGTAACTTGGGACATAAACATACTTAAGTGGAATAACCCTAAGGTCGACTTCCACACATATCCCTTAATGGAATAGCCATTTGGCCAAATTCCATACATACTTAATGGAATAGCCATACGACTGACATCCATACCCAATGCATTGGAGGTTATAACGTAACCACCCGTCCTGGTACTCACGACACCACTCGTCATATGGTTTATCACGTAACCACCCGTCAAATGTCCAAGTACCAATATAAAATCATAAAAAATAAAACCAATATAAAGGAATGATAACATTTCCACATTTCAATCACAATATATCATAATAGAATCCTTTATCAAAACTATTTTCAATACCAAAATACATAAAAGAGTATATGGTATTTATTTTATTTTAAAAACATTACGGCTTGTTGAGGAAGTCAAAGACCAAATAATACTCGCGGCGGTGGAAAAGGTCATTGTCACCGCGTATGTTAAAAAAACATTCCTTTTTGTTGTTTAGTAAAATGATTTGTAGAAAAATATTCCTTTTGTATAAAAGTAAAAGTCAAAGGGGTTTATACACCATATAAAAGAAATTTGTGTATAAAATGAAATATGCCTCAATGAAAGGTGATTGAGATGAAGTCTCTTACAAAGACGGTATCCTTAGTTTAAGGATAAACCGATTGATTAATTATGTGTGACAAACGAATACACCAAATATAAGTGGATATTAAGTGTAAAAGAATCAGAGTTTATTCACACATATTCATAGAACGACATATTTAAGGAGTACACGTTTATCCCAAAGAATCAAATTTGGGTTAAAAAGTTCCCTTGCGAAAATTTGACAGCCAAACGGCGTCACTTCAAAATTCAGAAAAAGAGTTGATGAGAGATAAAAAAAAGTATCTTATCACTTAAAATTTACATCAATAAGTATATATGAGAACATATCCCAACATAAAAATATGTGAATTAAAAGAACCAACAAAAGAAGTCTTTTAAAAAGAGGAGGGTGAAAGGTTCCCTTACCGACTTGGGTATCTTTCAAAACATACACCCCATGAAAGAAGGACAATAAATCATTGATGTAAATACTCATAAACTAAATTATATTACACAAAGAGTAGAATAATGGGAAGTACATACACCACTCAATGGAAATTGTGGCAAATGTAGCATAAATCTCATGGGAATAAAAGTGAGATGAAAAATTCCTTACGAAAACTCAGAAGCCTAATGGCGCCACATAAAACATACAAAAAATGGATTGATGAGATCAAACAGGGTATCTCATCATATTAACTTAAAGTTTATTGAAAGGGGAATATAAAATGACATCCCCCAACATAACAAAGAGGAGATTAAAAGAAGTTACATAAAGGAGAGTTCTTAAAAATAAAGAGAGAGGTTAGATCTCTTACAAAAATTCAGCAGCCTAACGGCACCACTCAAAACTTCCAAAATGGATTGATGAGAGAGAATATGGTCTCTCATCATATGAAAATAACAATTACAGTAATATTAATACAAAATAACATCCCAATAACAAGAAATATGATCTTTAAAATGAATGACATAAAAGAGCGTACTTAAAAAAAAGAGAGGAGTATGATCCCTTACCTCAAGTCCAACTTGTCTTGTTCATTTCTTTTTATTCCTGAATTATAAACTTTGGTCAATTAATAATTGCCTAAGTAACTCCTTTAGAGATTATTATTCAGTTAATATCACATATTATAATGTTATAATAATTGTTTAATAATGTTAGTTCATATCAGACGTTTTTGCCGATGTTTGGTACATCAGTCAACAATGAACTTGTTTGAAAAAAGATTGCCCATGTAGTTATAAGTAAATAATTTCCAGAATAGTATTAATGATTAAAATATAATATATATCTAGTACATACTAATTTCATACTATTCCATATCATTTGGAGATAAAAAACGAAAAGCACCGTTCATGGAGATGGTAGGCCGTACGTACGCATGAACGCTACTTTCATTTTTTGTCATATTAATGGAATTAAAACCAAATGAGAGATATATATATGTTATAATTCCAGAATGATATCCATAATTTTTATGTAATATATTACATATATATCCATTATATATATGTACTTATAATATTACATAACATTTTGAGATAAGAAATGAAATGTATCGTTCATGGAGACGGTAAGCCGTACGTACGCATGAATGCTACCTCCATTTCTATTTCATATTTAATGGAATTAAAACATAATAATACATAATAGTATTTTAATTTCAGTATGGTATCATATATAATATTATTAAATATATCCTTTATACGTACCACATATGGTATTAACGAATCAAATCATTTTGAGGGGGCGGTAGTCTGCACTTCCTTAAATATAGATATCGCGTTTACCCATAATGGAAACCATAAAGTTATGCCCAAAATGAAAAATACCGAAGATTAAGGAAAAAATAAACATATTATATATCATATATAAATATAGTTTCATCTTAATGGCCACCTTTGAAGGTGTTAAAAGAGTGTTGAACAATCATCGTTTCGGGAGGCCGAAATTCTCCATCCACGGAAACAGTATGTTCCATAACAATTAGATGTAGGTATGTGAAAGTGTAGCTCTAATAATTCATATAACAACATCCTAGTATATTTATGATACTGTATTTGTTACAAAAGAAATGAATAAAAAGAGTTTAGGGGGTTGGAGAAGCAAAATAAAACAAAAGGACTCAAGTGAAGACATTACCTTAAAATCGAGTAACTCCCTTTGGTTTGAGCTCAAAGGCTTCCTTGGGAAGACTTATGCCCAGAGTGAGGCTTCAAGGAGTAAGATAGTGAAGTGTAGAGACACAATGTGCAGATTTTGTCCGAGCCAAAGGCTTTGGGAGTGTGGGTAAGTAGGTAGGGGTGGGGGCCATTTATAAGAGGAGAGGAGGGGCACTCTTGTAAAGTTACAAAATGTTACTTTATTTTCAAAAGATTTTAGTATTTTAAAGGTCCCACATTAATGTATTTCGAGGATAATGTGATACGGGTTTTAAATCCACTCATCCAATAGGTTTTGGACATGTGTAGGTCTTATATATTACATTATCATTCAATTTTATTTAAATTGTTAAATAATGAGGTCATCGCTACATCATCATGATGTCATAAATAATTTAATTTATTTAAAGTCTAAAAAATATAAAAAAAATACTACGATGTAGGAAATATTTTTATATTTCCAATGAATATTTATAGTCAAAATCTGATTTTTATAACCCCATGTAAAAATTGTTTTAGTAAAACATTTCATGTTTGTCTCATTTTTTACTTTAAATAAAAAGATATTAATGTCATTTTCCAACCAAAGTGGCTTCATGGGGTCCCCAAGTTGACCCATGGGTTGTATTGGTCGGCCATGACAAATAAAATGAGGGTAGGACATGTGTCTAGGTCATTTCATTTTATTAAAACATTATTCTTACCATGAACTACACTAATTACCTCTAATCGCGATTAAAAACTTAATAAGTTACTATTCACCAAAAAATTATTTTTATCCCATTGAAACAAATTTTACTTCTTAATGACAACCATGTATGTAGGATTTTTGAAATTCAAAACATAAAGATGGAAAATTTTCATTTAAACAGAATAATCAGTTTTTATAAGTACCACTTAGTGGTTTCACTATTCATCAAAAATTGATGTTTTTCAGAAAAATCCCAAAAATTCACCCTAAGCTATATTTGATATTCCGAATTAAAAAATGAATTCTATTTTACAAAATTCAAAACATATAATTCACATTAATTAATTTAATAATTAATTCCCACAGTCAAAGAAAATTGCATTTTTTATGAAACAATAAGTATCAAAAGATTGACACTAGTTTAAGTGTGATTTCAAAGTGAAATTAATTCCAATGACCACTATTGGATTTAATGGTAAAAATATATTCTAATTTCACTTTAAAACCAATTCAAAAGTTAATCTAACCATATAAATTAATTATATTAAAAAGAGGTTTTGAATTAAAATACAACATTTTACACTATTCATTAAAAAAATGAACTTTATCAGAAAGATACCAAAAATTTACACAAAGTAAATTTTGATGTCCCAATTCTTAAGAAGAGTTTTATTTGGTCCAAAAGGATGTATAAGAGTGAACAAAACTATATTTAATGACTGTTCTCCATCAAAAGGAGATAATTGAACCATTAGTGAAAACTATGGCATATACGCCTAAAATTGAATTCTATCCGTATTTTAAGCCTTTATCTTTTATTGGATAATTGTAAAAACATTTAAAAACATATATAATCATATTTTAGTTATTTCTATCCATTCCCGCCAATACAACGACTACATGTTAACTACCATTTAAAATAATATTATTTTATTATTAGAGTGCAACGTAAGATTCCCAAGAAACTCATTGTTGCGTGTTGGGTACGCCATCAAGCATAGTATCCCCATTAAAGTCATATTAATATTTTATTCACAAATATGGATAAATATGAAAATTTCATATTCTTTATTTACCTGAGATGTTATATATATATAATTTTTTGAATGATTGGTGAGTTTGAGAGTCCAATTATGTGAATATAAATATGCATGTTGTTGGATAATTACATAATCACATATATTGTGACTCAGTTTAGAAATAATGATCATAAGAATCAATTAAATAGTTTTTCATACTAATCATAAGATATAATTTTCAAACATATATTTAATGAGACAGATGTACTTTATAAAGTATTCATTCAGTATGTAATGTTTGATATTCAAATTCCATGAGGATGGATTGAATAAAATATATTCTACGTAGATTTTATTTCACATAAATTGATGTGGAAAATAAAAAATGCAATATTAATAACATCAAATTCTCATGTGAAGATAGTTTAAGAATATAATGCTAAGATCATACTATATTAATGATTAACTAATTTTTGGTATTCTTTTCTAACAAGTATACCAAAAAATAAATTGATATTATTCCCTGTAGTGAATTATGTATGGTAATGGTAATCCATTAGAGAACTGCGATGATATTATTTTTTTAATCACATTTAGATGTTTGGATATGTAAATTGGGTGGTATTATCATGTGTTAATAACATGTTTTATTATATATAAATATAAGGTCAACACTCAATTAATTGAAAATACTAAATTTTTTAAGAACTTAACATCAAGATAGTATGATATCATTTATCTAAAATAGAGTCCCAAAATGAATTTGATACATTCCATAAATGATGAAATTTTGAGCAGTGAATAATTTTCCATATGATGTTTGTTATATGCAATGTGATGTGAATTGTTATTATGATTATGTCCAATGAGAATTATATTTTCCTACAATTTCATAAATGAATATCCTTATACAATCTATTACATGAAATAATAATATAACATAGTAAACTTGTTTTTGAACCCTGAGTATAAAAAAATAATGTGATCCAATAGTATAAAAAGAGAAATATATATTATGTGACGATGGATTTATGTTCATGGGGATAATTCTACAAAATCATTGAGAAATATAAAATGGATATGTAAACGTAGGTTTATAAATCTTGCAGTTGATAAAACCCTACAATAGTTATGATTTCTCAAAGAATATGAGTTCTTTGAATTACAGAATATTGTGGATACTGATACGACAATGTATAAATAACTGAAGAGAAGTTTAAGATAAATTATATTTTTAGGAGAATGCATGTATGTCTTAATATTCATTGAGTTAAGATGATTTATATTTTGTGAAATTTTGAAAGATTAAGAAAGAAATATGTTATTGTTCAAAAGGATACATGACATTTAGACTTGAAGATGTAGAGAATAGGACTGCATCCTGTACACTTATTGAATAAGTTTATTATTAGTTTATGTTAAAAACAATTATCAAAATAATATATTTCTATATGTTGTTCAATATAATAAAGAATATAGTTCTTATTTTTGGGGTGACCAATTAGTTGTTGAAGAAGATCGAGCCTATGGTGTCTAACCAGCCAAGACGGAGAAAATTGAATGGTGTTCCTCGCAAACCAAGGTAGAATATTATGATTCTTGGGGACCTAACATGGTTTAACTAGAAGATCAAAATCTACTGTGTATAACTACTTATGGCTGAAGACATTGTTATTGGTGATAAAATTATTGAGGATAATCCATGATGGAATATCAAACAAACTATATTAGAAGGAGGTCTTCATTCCGAACATTATAAGTATATTGTGATGTTTTCTCTCTTATTTTGTATTCATATGAATATAGGTAGTGAGAAAAAATAATGTGGATGAATAAACTTAAAATGTTCATGAAAATAAATTAAAGGAAAATAAATCACAAAAGAATAATACAAATTCAACCCAACCCTTAATCACATCATTCTTGGGGATCTATAAGTGGTATTCAAGAAAGGTTTTCTATAAGGATATAATATTACTTATATTAATTGAAAATTTTATGAAATGTACGATCTAACTAAAATAAAGAATAATAAAGATACATGTGAGGATAATAATATAGAAATTTATACCAAGGCTAAGAAAAATAGGATGAAATTGCTGGTAATGAAGTATAAGAATAATACAATAGTAATGGGTGGTCCACCACTATGTGAAGGTAATTAGAGTTATATAAGTATAAACATTTCTTTTGATCAAGAGTCTTATAATTTTTTGTTTTCAATATGAAATGAATATTTATCACAAATTTATATTCATTCAGATATTGAAAATAATATTGAGACTGTTGCCAATGAAATTGTTAGTTGTTTTGTTGAAATTTTGAAGGTTCATTAGTATAAAAAATTTCAACTAGTAGAATGGGATAATTTATTTAAAGATTAATTCTATAAAAGGGTGGTATATACGGTACTCTCATATAACATGTGATAGAAAATTATGAAATAATTTCTATTTTTATAGAATGATATGATAAAGATATCAATTAATTTTTATGTGGTGTTTATGAAAAATGATTCCTTGAGATTGTTTTCATATAATATATTTCCAAACATAAATATTTTCATATGTTTCTAAGGATTCCAACCATTATCAATTATAATTTAATGATAAATGGGAAAATGTGAGAGATATGTCTTTAAAAGTGTAATGAAATATATGAGTTGATCAAAAAATGATGTTGAAGAAGGTTTGGGATGATGTTATGAGATCAATTGAGTATGAGAAGAACTCAAACAACATGATATGTTTTGAGTTGGTGGTGAGATTGAAGAATCATGAATCAAGAAAATGATGAACTTACCATATTTCTAGAAATATAGATGTTTCCACACAAGTTTTAATTGAATTTCATGAATGTAATAAGGTCATGAGATCATCCTCTAATCAAATGGTCAAATATTATAAAAGGATGGTTCCCCAAAAGCTATAAATATTTCATAGTATGAATAATGTTTCAAAATCTAATACATGTTTTCAAACAAATTCTAAGAAAGAATTTATGGTGAAAAATTCTCATACATCCACTACATAAAAAGAATATTAGAGAAGATTTGTTGATGGGTTTTCCATAAAATGTTTTATAAATCAGGGGTGTTATACTCAAAAACATCATGGTACACACCCTATGATATTAGGAATGAGTACATGAAAAATGATGGTAAGAAGGATCTAAGATATCATTTATATTATTTTACTTATGGGAATAAGGAATTAAAATTTTTTCATTACTTGAAACTTTTGAAAATAATAGAAGTCCAAAAGAGTGGATGAAAAAAGATGAAAATATGAGTATAAAATAAGAGAGATGTATTTGAAAAATTGAGACAAAGTATTCAATGAAGAAGGATGAAGGGGATATCATCACTCTTTATGAGAAAGATACACTGTAGTAAATTAATGAGGTAAATATTAGTAAAAATCATTTTCACCATGTCAACTATGGTTAACGGTTAATATTTTAATATAGGCGAGATATAAAATCTAAATTAGAATATCTAAATCTATACATATTCTTTCATATTAAAAAATATATATTTCTATCAGTTCATGTGGTAAAATAAACAAATACATTATTAGAACATATATATAAGTTATAAATCCTTTCAAAAAAATTGCGAGAGAAAAATATATCAAGAAATTCACTTTACGCTTTTAAAAATAATAATCAGTTTTTAGATATACAACAAAAAATGTGTTTAGATGGAATAAAAATCAAAGTGGAAAATCTATGTTCAGAGGGGTTTTCTTGTTAAGTGGAAGGTATGGGAAAGAATATTAATCTTTATGGAGTGACATGTCATTTTAAAAATCTGATACAATATTCAAATCTGATTCATGGTTAATAAATGATAATTGATTATCAATGAAATAAATTACTGACCAAAATTCTATCGAAGATACCAAAACAAAATAGTTATGAAGGACGATATGAATTTTGAGGAAGATATAGATTATAATGTTATAGAGATACAATATTAATGAAAAAACTATATGAAGAGGTTACCCATAATATAAAATTAAGAAAACTAAACAATAGGTGAAATCAAGTGCATGTGACATGTAATGAGAGACAACAAAAATGTATAAACTAACGAAGAATGGATGATCGATTCTTTGGAAGGATTTACCCAAAATGGATAATCAAATTGAGAATTATCAAATAGAAGAGTCAGATGAGGGTAAGTATGTGACTTGTTAATAAGACACTAGATTTCGAATGTTGTCATGTACTTATAATGAAATAGGTAATCAATTAGATTTTTATAAAAAAATTTCAAAGTAATAAAGAACTATAAGACAATATTTAAAGTCCAAGATGAATAAATGAATGTGTATAGACAATTAGATGAAAATAAATATTATTTTCATAAAATTGTGGAGAAGAATGAACCACAAGAAGACACAATTAATGAAAATAATATGAGTATCCAATCGATAAAAATTATGAATGATAAGTCTAAATCATCCAAATACGAGGTCAAATGGATTTAAAAAAAGGCTTGTTTGAGAGGAATCACTCACCATGAGTGATATTTCATAGGTAAAATTAGGTACCAACATATTAAATTATCTCTTTCCCATTATAAAATCATTCATATAATAGAAATATTTGAAATAAATCCTTAGGATGGAACATATATGAGTTAAAGTTGTTAACTCTTCACTACATAATGAATGTGGGACTTTTTAACAATATTGGAAAATTAGATGATGCATTATTAAAATCAGTCCCAAACCCCTACTATGATTGAATTGATAATTGTTATCTAGGCTACGTTTATATTGATCTAACAAGTGGTAACTATATTAATTTTCTCTAGAAAATTATGATGTGTTTTTTCTGAGATATGTGTAAGCTACAATATATTTATAGATAGATATCACATAATAAGTCAAAAAAAATTGAGGATTATATAATCTGAGATTTTTATCACATTCTTCAAAACATTGATCACCATGGTTATATACTATTTTTAATACATTGGGGATTCACACATATATTAGAGTAATCTTGCTATATGATGTTTTATATGAAAAAACCTTAGGCCATCTTTCAATCATAAGTGGGTAAGGATAAGTCCTTAGATATATGGTGGATAAGACAATTCCATAATTGAATTAGAAGTGTGGTGATATGAGAAGACCCCTAATTTAAATTTTGATGTATTATAAATATAGAAGATAATATTATTGACTTTATAAAGTGGTGAAGTATTATAAAATGAAATGGTGGATACTATATATCACAAGTGAATGTTTGAAGAATGAATGTTTTATTTATATTCACTATATAATAATGTTAATCTATGAGGATTTATTATAATATGAGTTGAATATACATGGTTGGAAGTTGGATTTAATGTTGGAAAAATAATCCATGAAATTTTCATAGGTTTATTTAGATACATCAATGGCCAATGATAATGGAATAAGAGGATATTTTATTGAATAAATCAAGCTAATAAGTTCATGATTTAATAGAAATAATTATTCTAACGATTGAAAAGCTATTTATATTGCCTAAAATGTGTACAATATATTTTTCGAGTATGAACATCCATTTACCACATGATTATATGTTGTTGATATAATTAGAGATCAAAAAAATAAATTTGTATTGTGTTTGGATAATTGATATTTTACTAAGATGAGTTGAAGAAAAAATATTTTTATGAAATAGAAATATTTTTAGTTATTTTTTATGTCGAATATAGGATGAATTATTTTGAGATGTAATCATGTAATTTAATAACTGATGTTATAAATTTTACATTCGTAAAATTTATGATTTTGTAATGATTATTTTTTTGAGGTATTTAATTAATATAATTGGACCGACCAGTGTATTCCCAAGAATGGGCATCCATGGTAATAGGAGGCCCATGTGAGGGATGACATGAGAACCTCAAGAGAGGGTTACACCATATGGATGAATGAAAGTGGAGGTTCTGGCATGGGTTAGTGCTCCATTAAGCGAGAACATAACCAAAATTGTGTAGCATAGCCTCTAATGGATTAATATCTATTATGAAATAGAGGGAATCAATGTTAATGATTGACATGGGATAAGTGATTTGTGGGAAATGTTCAACACATTCAAAAAATACACATATAACTGCAGAGAAGAAACTTATATAATATATGTCTTCCATTCAATTCACTCATAATATTTGTCCTATTAACATATAGATATCTCTTCATCCTAGGGTTTTCTGTCAATATGATCTCATAAAATCTCAAACATAATGACAGATCCCCAAAATCTTGACATGAGTTTTTAAATTATCTATGTATGGATTTATATAAAACATAATTTAGTTCTTAAAGATATTGTTCAATTGAGATTTATATTATATTAATACCAAGAGTCATATAGATTGTAAATTATATAATCCCAAATTATTTGACCTTCTTTACCATGTTAATTGGAATGAAAATATAAATGAAGTTTGGATATTCTATATGGGGAATAGATTTTTTAGAAAGAAAAATATTATGTGATTCATGAAGTATTCAAATGTATCTATGTTTTATGTGAATATGGATCTTAAAACTACATGGGTATGGTTTGAGTATGATTCTTTCTAAGGAGTTTGTGAATTAATAAAACTCAATGTGGTAAATTAATAAAGTAATATTGATCACACACTAAGAATGTTGTGATATGTTGAGAATAAAATACAATAAAGAATCTAGTAAAATAATGAAATTAAATGATGTGTTTTTTCCCTAGTTAAATGGGAAAATACATTTATTTTTTTCCTTTTAGTGACTGACTTATATGAATGAAAATCGATTTTCAAACATATATGTCATTATATTGGGTGTTGCTTATTGATAATTGTCTTAATTTTTTTGTGACTATCATTTTTTACATTCACATTATCTTTCATATAATTTTTAGGATGAGACATGACTAATTTGAAATGAGAAGTGATTATCCAGAGAAAAAGTTATTATTTTTCTCTCTATTTTAGTGCCTCAATGATGCTTTTCCTTATTGAGATGGTTTAAATGTTTAGATGTGATGTATATTTGTTGTGAAGAATATTTTCTGTAAAGTGAATTGTAGTGATATTCTAATGAAGTGTTATGAAAATTCTAATTTTATATAACTGTATAAAGAATAAGTCACATACTATATATTAAATGGGAAAGGAATGTAAAATTGAAATCTTGTTTTTTAATCATTACTTCATGAATCATGAAGAAATATATTTGTAAGTATTTGATAGATCTATAATGTACATGTAAAAGTATTTTCTAGAATCACGAAATTGTGAAGTCCATGGAATAGTTTTCATTCTATGAAATATATGAATTTTTAGATTTGATTAATATTGAGTATACTATGAAAACCCTATATCAAGAATAGAGAAGAGACTAAAGCTAGAATATATTTGTAAGAGAATACAAGTACTTATGAGTATTTACTAAGTAGATATGGTTGAGATCATGTGATGATTTTATTGATTTAGAAATGTAGACATTCAAATTCTATGGATGACCTAATAAACAAACATGAATTTGTATAAGAGAAGAGTAGAAATTATTTTCTAATATAGTAATATCACACTTAGTTGGGATAGAAGAAACCATGAGATTCGAGATGAAATACTATTTATTGTTCCACTTGGGGAAGAAAGAGCATTTGACTGGGGCATAAAACTATTAGCAGAATATGCTTGAAGAGGGTGTGTCTAACCAACCTAGATGAAGGAAACCCATTTGGATATATGACCAAATGAGGAAGAAGAGTTTGTTGCAAGGGTGTAGAAAATGGTTCAATAGGAGGATAATGAACTTGGGTGTATAACCATTTGTTTCATAAGACAATGTAATTCATTATTAAATTATAATGGAGAATCTATGTTGGGTCATCCAACCAACATTTTAAGGTGTAAGTATTAGAACTAATCATTGAAAATATTTTATGATGTGTTCTCTCATATTATTACTACATATGAGGAGAGATTGTGAAATAACATGGGTTTGATCAAGAGCCTTAAAATTTTTTAGTATGATGAATTAAAATAAAAGAATATGTAAAATAATTCTACTAATTAACATCCCCCACTCATAGTGTAATCTTGGATGATGCAATACAAAATTTATATAGAAAATTATTGTAATAATTAAAAAAGAGTATTAATAATAATAATATTCTTTATAGTACTAAAAATATATATATAAGGTCTGAGATGTTATAAGAAAAGGATAGAACATATGCACACCTGAGCCGATATGGATCAGCAACAGTCCCTATAAGGGTTGAACCACTCCATTGATAGATCATAACATTGAATCCCTAGATGGATGTGAAATATAAAGGCCATTACACAGGGTTTCACCCCTTCCTACATCACTCATTTGTCACTACCTGAGTTAATGAAAGAATCATAAATCTCCCTAATGAAAAACCAGGATTTTAACCCAACTCTCTATGATGTGGAGTCCATCCATGATTACTACTTGACTACAAATCTAGAGCACCCTGCGATTGTAAAGTAAAAAATTAATGTTCAATAGCATATACTACACACGTCATCGAGGCTAAATAATTCATAAAATATAATATTATTTAAATATAACCATTAAAATCTAGCTGTTAAATTGGTAGGTTTGAAAAATATTAATGGATTTAAGTATAATATATATAGGTCATACTTAATTTAATGTTATTGATAAATTCTATATAAAAAATCACTCAAATTTTAACAATTTCATTTTATTCATCAAATACAGAATTTTTAAATGGTTATTATTGCTTTTTTAAAAAATATTATAATTAATACCAATAAATTATAGAATTTTTTTTCATATTATGAACATTATGTCTTAAATCGGCTTATAAAAATTATCCTATGGTGAAATGTTTGGATTTTTATGAAATGATTGATTTTCTAGTGAGTGGTTTTTAATAAATAGTTTGAGGTCCATGCCCTATTTTATTAAAGAAAAAAATTAAAATTACCTTTTATAATAGGATTAGAGGAAACCCAACAAATATCTCATACACCCAGAGGTAGGATGTATAGAACATGGACATGAAAATAATTAACTTTAAGGCCTTGTAAACACCTCTAATGAGGGGGATGATTCTAAGACCTGGGATAAAAAGGGAAACATATAAATCACCAGATCAATGTCTCACCACCCACTACCAGATGAAATAAACTAGTTAGGCTAGTCAAGGATGAAGTGTAACATCCCCTACAGAGAGTTTTTTCATGCGAAATCGACATAACATTGTATGGAGCTTTGTTATCCCATATTGCAATGTGGGGTAGAACTAGATGATGGGTTCCAACACACCCATCACCATTTCAAGAAAACCAGTCGACAAAGCTTGAGTGGCCACAAAACATCCACTGGATTATCCCTGATAACAAATAGAAGTAGTGTATAGATCCATCGAGATTGAGAACCCATAAAATACTAAAAAAAGAAATATGGTTAAATAATGGGTGTTAAGATACACGTACCTCTTTCAAGGTCTACTGATAAACCATTATTTAAGAGGAGTTGTACTTCCAACCAAATATTGAAAGAGAAAGAGATGAACTAATCATTAGAGTTGAAAAAAAAAATCCAAGAGGTACAAAAAAATGACCCTATATCCTAGAGGGTTAAAAATAATTTAATAATATCACAAATGTGATCCCAATATGTTGAATCCTCCCTGATATCTCCTTCATAGAGAAGCCACCGACGTTTCTATCCAGAGTAAATCTGATGATTCCACAAGAATAAATAACCACACCACAAAAAAATCCCATATACATGGTCATTACCATAAAAAATAGTAGCCCAAAATACAAGGAGAATGTCACAATAGTTTTTGTTTCACCTCAACAGAATTTTCCTGAGTCCATAGATGCCACCACCACACCTATCAACCTTTGTAAAATTCGAATGCTAGTAACATCATAGAGGACATCATTTCTCACCACCTAAACTAACACCCAACAATGATTCCACCAACACAATGTAAAACATCAATATATAAAGGAACACTATCAAGAACCTATATGGAAACACCATATCTAAAAAAAATAAAATCATGATAAGCTGAGGTCCGAAAAAAAGGATTAAGTGAAAAATAGTATCAGGAACTCATAAGGTAGGAGAATCGAAGGCCACAAGGGAAGAATCCCCTCCATTAAACCCAGTTATTAGGGGAACTTCCAAATATGATAATATGGATTCATGTAAAAACAATAATTCATGTGAATGTTCTATCATAGAGAAACCCTATACTCTTAGTGCATGTAGTTTCATCATCAAATGAATAATTAAAGTTACTTGGATTAAAATAATGTAATATTATATCATTAAAAATGTTATTTAAAAGTACCATTATATTTTAGATTTTATAATAACGTGATGTAATAGAAATTATAATAATAATAATATAACTAATTTCATTTAAATTATCAATTATCTTTATTTTGGTATAAGTGTATTTTTATGCATACAACACAGATTTTTGAAGATCATATTTATGAGAATGATGATTATCAATATTAATTAATTAATATAACTCATAAAAAAGATTTATATAATGTAAATATATATATATATATATAAATTTTTAAATATTTTTATTAGCCTAATGATGATTAATAACTATAGAGTTAATATAAGATCATAGAGTGTTTGAAAATGAATTTTTGTAAAAAAAAAATTTATTATTGTTTGTGGGATTATATAAAATAAATTTCAAAAACTTATAGTGATTGAATTTGATTAAACTAATTCTATATTATGAAATAGAAAATTTAATATTATTTTACAAGCTGAGCTTTATTTTTTGTCATAATGAATAGTAAAAATATTATCAATTCGACATGATGGTAAAATTGTAAATCGAGCTAAACTAGGATAAAAATAAGTGATAAGGCCATAATTTTTCATCCTCAATCATTTTGGATAATGTTATTTTATACCTAAGAAAAATTTTCCACTTATTTATTTTTTATGGGACACTATTCCATTAATTCGACATAAATAATAAATTATTTAATGAATAACTAAACAAATCACTATTTGAAATAAAAAAATTTATGTGTTCACATTGGGACAAGAGCATGTTTTAATGATTATAAACAATTATTGTTAGAAGAATGAAATTATTTTTAAGATAATAATTTATTTATAATTTTTAGAAATTATATAATAACCTTAAACACCACTATAATACTGACATGGAATTTATTAAATTAATAGATTAATTATATAAATGAATTTTGAGATATTAAAAGTATTATAATTAGAAATAATTAATGTTCTACATGAATTTTTTATATAAATATAATATTTCTATATTTTTTTATTGTAATATATTAAAATTAAAATGTTGACATGTTTTTTTCAAAGTCCAATTAAATGAATAATTTTAAAAATGATATTAATGATATTTTATAACAAATAATAATTTATTAAATGATTTAAAATTCCAAAAAATACAATATTCATATAATAAAATGATATATATTATAAAATATCATTCATGGTCTATTTATTTTCCATTTTTTTATAGTAAATATTCTATCCCATAAAGAGTATATACATTGTCATCATTGTAATTGTCAGAAGTCGATGACACATGTTAAAAAATAAATAAATATACAAAAAATCAATTTGTCCAAATTTAATTGATTGATATTATTTTTACCAATTATCATCCAATATTATAAATATATTATTTTGGGTCCATTTTTCACTCCTAAATATTATATATTAATTTAATACTTTATAAAATTCAAAAAACTTCCATCCCCACAATTATAAAATGGAACCTATTTTTCTCTAATTTTCACCTTTAAAAATAATTTATTTCACCCAATACAATAAATTTTTATTAATAAATTATATTAAAAAATCACAGAGGCCTTGTTATTATTATAATGTTATCAATTAAAGGTATTGGGTGAAAACCTCAATAGGTGGTCTAAAAAAGTGGTAACATTCTTAACAATGAATTTTTCTTTTATTTCCTCTCCCATATCGTAAAAATATTTTTCAAAAATTAAGATTTAAAAACATAAATATATAATATTTTATGTATTTTTTATATATAAATTAAATCACCTATATCCATATCCGCATTAATCAATTTGGAAATGAAACCATCAATCATTTGTATGACGAACTACTGTCTCGTGAACCGATATAATTATTTTTCTATCACTTCATCTCACGATGATATATAATTATAGATTTAATGAATATATATGATATTTATTAAATATATATAAATATGTTATTTTTATATATAATAAAAAAATTTACCATTAAATCCTCTTATAAATTATTATTTTGTTGTTGTATTCGCGTGTACAATCGCATCCATGAAGTCATGTGGTTTGCTTTTTTGACATTGAAGGTAATAAGGATATATGTAAAAAATATATATGATATATTTTCTAAAAGAATTATTATTTAATGGTGATATATTTTTTACATTTCTTTTGTTTCATCTGTAAAAAAATGGAATCACAATTCAAGCCCACATACAACAAACATTCATAACAAATGGTGTAATTCACTTCGTTATCTATATATATTATAGAATAATATATATATATATATAATTAATATATATTAAGTTTATATCGCTATTAATATTCTATAGATTTTGGAAAAATTATCAATGTACAATGAATAAAATTACCAAACCAAAACATAGATAAAAATGATGTAGTTCTCACTAGGAATAATGATTTTAATAAATAATTGACATTAGATGGGTGACAAAATGGTTTATTTAAATAATATATGGTATGATATATATGAGTGTGGTTTAATAATATATTAATAATAAATAAAAAATTATTATATAGGAGTTTCAAAAATATACAAAGGATATCAGATCTGATATATGAGATTTTGTCTCAATTTTCTTTCATTGGGGAATATTATATTTTTGTGTGGATAATTTATTTTATATTGTGTATATACTACCCCATTTACATTTTATATATTAAATAAATAATAATTAATGATATTTTATGCTTTATATTGATTTATTTCCCCCAAATGTATTGGACTTGAAAGTTACCAAGTTTTATGTGGTTTTATAACTAAATATCTTTTCAACGGGTTATATTACTTCTTAATTGTCATTGATATTATAAGAATGTATTTTAAATGAATTTTGTTTTTTTTGTTATATTTAAAAAAATTAATTGTATTTACGCTTTATTCATATATTCAATTCAAGGATTAATTATAACTTCAATGATATGATATTTGTAAGAGATTTCGTCTTAGTTTCCACTCGTATGAGACATGTATTATTTTATAAACATATTTATTTTTATGAGGTGTATATACTTAATCTTTTCTTAAGTTCCACTATTTTGAAAAGAAATAATTTTTTAGATAACTTATGAGATACACAACTACGAGCTTAAATAAAACATAAAATATTATATAATCATTGTAACTGATCCATTGAATTTTCAGTATTGAATATGATTAAACAAAATATAAAATATAAATAAATATACAAAATCAATTAAAATAGACAGATTAATAATCTATAAATATTCAAACAATTTTCAGTAAAATTATTTTATTCATAAAAATTATATTTCCCCAAATAATGTTTTTATTAATTTCGAAAAATATTACAATAAAGGTCAAAAATATTTATCAATTTGTATTGAAAAATGAATATTTTTTTGAATAATAATATCAAAATTGTCTTATTGTTAAATTTTAATATTTTTTTTGAGAATATTTATTTTCCAATTCATAGTGAAAATACTATTTTTTATAGAAAAATATATTTCCATTCAAGGTATATATATAATAAAATTCAATTTCTAATTAAACAAGAAATTTAATTTGTTAATTTTGATTAAAAATAATAACATTATATTATTTGAATTAATTTTATACTTCATTATCGAAAAAAATTGTTCTTAAAAATTCAATTTTTTTCAGGAAAATATTTTTTCTTTATATTTTTTATTTTATATTTTAAATTAAAATTCGCCGATTTTATGTTTCAAATCATGAAAAACAGATAACATATTTTGAATCATGATTTAAAAATTCGTTAAATATTTACCATATATATTATTCACTATGAATAGTATCCATTGTAAATTTTATTACCACAATAAAGGTAAAATTGGTTCATTAAGGGTAAAAATATTTTAACAAATGATATAAAGTTATCCTAACAAATTTCTTAATCTTATTAGATGATTATATTTATTATAGAATCATTTAAAATTATATTTTTTGATCTTTTTGTTCATTATGTCGTTGATTTTTACTTTTATAATATTTTATTTAAGGAAAAGAAAAAAATTTCATTCTCTTTGATTAAATATCATTAATTTTTACCGATGGGGATAAAAGAATGTATTTTTTGTTCTCAATTTTAATTTTAATGATAATATTTTTTTTATAATTGACTTTTGTTTATAATTTTTAGTGATTAAAATAATAACACAAATTTGGATTCAATGATAACATCAAATTTAATCAATTAATATAAATATAGAATAAATGGGTTTTTAAAAGCTAAAGGAAATACAATTTAAAAAAATTATTTTTTACCATGATATATTTTGCTAAAAATTTCATATTATTGTGGTTCTAATTATATAGACCCGAATTCTAGTATTTTTATGTAATTTTAATTTTAAACTAAAATGAATTAGTGAACAATTGATATTAAATGTAACTTAAAATAAATTATATTTTATTAAATGATTTAAAACTCCAAAATAATAATTTCATCCATATGATTGGAAATTTTATTAAAATATATTCAATGGCCCATTTTTTTAGATTTTAGATTTATAGTAACTTTCTTAATCCCTAAATAATAATTCTTCAACAAGCCTATAATTATGAGAATGGTTAAAATTTGAAAAAATAAGAAGATAAAGGTAAAAAAAATAACATCAAATTGTTTAATTTTTTAAGATATATTTTTATTCATCAAAATATTATAATATAATACTATCATTTTCATCAATTTTAACATGAAAATATATTTATATTAAACTAATATATTATGAAATTTAATGAGTACCCCTCCACTATCTTATAAAAATGAAACTCTTATACTCTTTTCATCACACTTAAAATGAATTTTTGTTCTTCCAATACAAACATAAATTGATTAGATAAATAACTAAACACATCATTGTTATTTTTTGATCATAATACCAACTTATGGAAGATTTTGGTGTAAACCTTAAGTGGTGTTCCAAAGAACAGTTAAATTCATTAGACGAGCATTTTTGTTTTTTTATTCTTCCTCTAAAATAATGTATTCCTCAAAAAATTATATTAAAACATCAATATATTCCATATAATACGATTTCATTATCTTTATGGTGTAAACTATATCCATTTACTACTTCTATCAAATGATAAAGAAATACATCATTTGTGTGTACAAAATACCACCACCTCACGAACTGATGAAATTCATTTTCCATCACCACCTCCCACTAATGGTTATAATTATGGATTTAATATTTATGAAAATGATATTAATAATGTATTTATCTATTTTGTAATTTAATATAACACCTGTTTTCTTACAATTCCTTTCACATTAATATGATAATGTCATTCGTGCATACGTATGGTCTACCACCTCTGTGATTCAATGTGATTCATTTTTCACACCTCATCACATGAATGATATATAGAAGTTTTTTTAAGGAAATAATATATTATTTAAGATATTATTTTCATTATATAAATATAAAATGAGAATTACTATAATTCAACAACGATCCTTAAAAATGGAAACGTTAATCTGGTTTACGTACAACCTACCATGTCGATGATTGTAGCATACTTTATTTTTCATAAAGTTGTTTCATGGTTGGTTTTAAATATATATTTAATGGATAAAAATAATAACTATATCATTATTATTGTTCTATATATAATACAATAATGATACATTTTACCATAGTGATCCGACTGATTCCATTTTTTACATATGAGTAGAATATCATCAAAATGTCTAATGTAAAATTAGTTGATTATGTAGTGGTATATAACATGGTATTAAATAAAATAAAAGTATATTTGAACATGAAAAATTTATTTAATAAATTAAATAATTAACATAAGTTATTTATTCAGTATGATAAATAACATACATGATGTGTTAGACTTGAGGTAGAATACAATATCATAAAAATATTCTTTAATGTTTCCATTAAAAATATTTTTATTTCAAGTATATTTTTCCAAAATAATTATATATTTGTATATATATGGAAATAAATGAACAAAAAGTGACATTTTATGTCTATTTTTTACATTATTTCAATTTATTTCAACGGAATCTCTTTATCTTTTTTTTATATTAAAAATTTGTAATTTTATTACAAAAGACACATGGAGGGTTCTATTTTGTCATATACAACATCAATGAATCTTACCATAGCCTTAATTGATATTTTATGTTTTCAATAATTTATGATAATTCATTTTTATTCAAATAAAAACATTACTACCCTTTTTGTTCTTATTGATGTTTTGAAAATGGGTTTTTAATATGAATGTGGTATTTGGAAACCCAAAAGTTATTTTGAATACATGTTTAAATGTTTTTTTCTAGAGTTTTATTCATGATTTGGTTCTTTCACATTTTTATGATAAATATATGATCCAGATATATCTTATATGATGGTTTAACTGTATTTCACTATAATTCATTGGGCAAAGATTATGTTCTCCAAACAATTTTATTGGATGTCAACCGTATGGTTATTCCAATTGTAAGAGTTTTTGTTAGGGTTAGGTATGTTTTATAAAAGGATGATATCCCAAAGAACCTACTTGAATTTTGTTTTCATTATAATAAGTTTTCAGTGAAATATTTTTACCTTAATAATTATTTTAATTATATATTTTTAACATAATTCCCATTTTGGGTAGAAATAAATATTTTTAAGAAAATCACTTTCATGGCTTCTCATGTTTTCAATGAACACCACATGATTATTAATTTCATATTATATTTTCTTAAAAAATAATTTATAAAACCCATTTGGAATGAAATTATACCTTTTTTTAAAATGAATTATTTTTTTCGCAATGTTTATTATGTCAATGAAATACATTCTTTTTAATATCATCTTTTTAAAATTTTATAGTGGGATTCATTAGTGTTTTTATGTTTTTAAATGAGTTTTTTGTTCAAATATCATATTTTAAAAATGTTTTTAATAGGTTTTAATGATATATGAGGAAAAATAATAATTATATATGAATGTCCTAAGGAATTTTCATGAAAATAAAATGTGTTTCATTTCAAATGTTTCATATTATGGTAAAAGGGTACTCATAAATAGTTTTCACTTTTTAAAATAAATTATTTTTTTATGGATCATTTATGGTCCCATTATGTATAAATCTAAACATGGAAGGATTATAAAATGTATTAGAATGAATTATAGACTAAAAACATTACAATATGTAATGTTTAATGTTGTTTCCTTATAGTTCGTATCAGAGGAGGGTTTAGAAAACATAAGAGATTATGATGATTTAATATTAGTTTTTCTTCATGTTTATGGATTCCATAATGTGTTTATAATTTTATGGTTTACCATACGTTCATGGGAATATAAAAAAATATTTAGGTTTTTTGTGATGGTATTTCAATTTATTAATTATATTTTTGGAATTGTTTTATTTTTTTAATGTTTATGTAACACTTGGGCTTAAAATAATGTATTATTTCAAAAGAATGTTGTTAAATTTTGGGAATGTAAGAGGAATGGTATGAGAGAACCCATTAGGATAAAACAAAAATTAATGTTGATGTTATTTGGGATTTTACGGGTAAATAATTGTAAAATTTTAATAGGTATTGACATTACAATGACCATTTTCATTTTAACATGAAATAATTCATTTTATGTTTTAATTATTTTCTCCTATACAGATTAAATACTATTTATTAATATGATAGAAAATGTATCTCAGACAACCTTTTTATCCCTTCATTATGATTTAATAATAAATATCATGGAATGTTTTTGATCAACAGATTTTTAATGGTTTTTGGAAATCAAAATCACATAAAAGAAACAATTTGATATATCTAAAACATTTAAATATATCGAAAATTAAATGGTTAATTGAATCACTTATTTTACTTAAAAATAGTAACTCATGCATCCCATTCAATACGGTAAATACCAATAAGGACCTATCTATTTTTTTTTGGAGTTACGCACATCATCATAAAATATAAATAGGATATCAACAACATTCAATGAGAACCTAATTTTTGAAATTAAGGAATGAATTGTTTTCTTAGATTTTAATTATGAACAATTATTGAGTTTATATTGATGAATTATAAGGGAAATTTTCATATCATTGATTAATATAATAAATTATTAAGTAATAAGAAAAAAAATTAGGTTTAAAATATTAAGAATAATGTTAAATGAATCATTAGTTCATCAATGATATTATGATATATTTTAAATATTGTTATAATCATGGAATCCTTTAGGATTATTCTATAATGGTTTTTATTTTAAATTTTTCGGAAACATATGTTATATAACATCCAATGGTTTTATGGTATATATCCTCTTCAATCAATTTAGTTCATTCGATAACCTAAATTTCTTGAAAAATTATTTCATATCGTATAAATCTTATAAAATAACATAGAGAACACATACAATTTTATAAATTGAGATTGAATGAAATAAGTGGATTTTTTAGGAATTTGGAAACATATACCAATGAAATAGTAACATAAACATTGGAATCGTAATGTGACCCTTATGAATAGTAATTAGTCTAATATTATAGTACCTCCACTATGAAATTATAAATAATATTTAGGTATCTCATAACTGAAAATATGATATAATTATATTAAATTATATGTAAATAAATATTTTAAATTTGATAAATTAAGAGTTAGTATTTTTATAAAACACTAAAATTTTATATTTAATAAAATAATTAAGATGAAATTTTATTTTTAAAAAATATAATAATAAATTAATATATTTTTTCTAATTATTATAAGGTAATTTTATGAGACCTTAATCACTTTTTAAAAGTTTTATGAAATCAAATATAATTCAATCATGGCAATTTTCTAGTAAATGATGATATTAATTAAAAATTAAATTTCTTATATTTATAAAATTAGTTTTACAAAATAGATTTCATATATGAATTGTATATGTAAATAAATTATTATGGTGAATTTTTGGTGTTTCAATAAAATATATGAATTTTTGGTGAACACTGAAATGTAATAATTTAAAACATAAGTAATTAAATAAATTATTGTGTCTTCGATAATGTAAGAGCCATTTTTTATAAATAACATATACCAGCAAATTTATTTGGTCATATGAATAATCATTATTCGTAGTATTGATCCAAAATACTATTGTGGTTATAGAAATAATTCATAAACACCCCTCTCCTCCACTATAAATACCACCCATCACCACCCCTTATCCTCACATTTCTAAATCCTTTAATATTTTTTTATTTTATAATCAATTCCTCTCCCAAAATATTTACCCACTTCTATGAGACATTGGTATTTTTGAATGGCCAATATCAAGCCCCTTTTGGAGGTTATCAAGGAGTAGAAATCAAGAGGTAAAATCTTATTTGTTCTTTTTTAATTTAATTAAATTTATTATATTTTCTTATCCTCTCTATACCTCTTATATCAAAAAATTAATTGCAACAACAATATCATATATAAAATATAATTTAATTATGATAATGTTAAATTCATCATCGTGCACATTCTCCTCTCACATTTATTGTAAAAATTAAAACTTCGTCCTTAATGTACTGATTTACAGCCATCATGGATAATTCATTTTAATTTTCCATTAACACCATCAAAGATGGTCATAAAACCATTTTTATGGTTTTATTATTCAATGTTTATGGTATATAATGTTATGTATATAGTATATATATAAAATAATAATGAATTAAACAGAACTAATTTATGTTGATTGAAAACACCCAAATAATATAAATGGTTATCATTAATGATTTATCGAATTAATCATCCTAAAAATATATATAACCAAATGACTCATGAGACCATTTAATATTCTATAATATAATTACTACCAAATAATTATAAGTTTGGATTTTTTATTCCATTTTTCATTATTTCCAAAAATTATACACACGGGAACCAATCATGAAAACCAAGAAAATAGAACACTCTTGAATGAAAAATTTGAATCTTATAACCCATCAAGAAATCCATAAGTGAACTTAATAAAATTATACCAACTCTAATAAATCATTATGAGGTTATGAATTAAATTATTAATGATATAATTTCATTATCCATGAGTTTATGTGCAAGTGTAGATCACTGTCACACAAAAGGTACGTGTTTTATCATATCATAATCATTTCTGTAAGACATGACTTAATCACCAATATTTATATTATGTGGTTTAGGTATACATAAAATTTATGTATCATATCATGAATATTTTCATATTATAGGTATTAAATGTTTCATTTTCTGATCATTGATTTTATGGTGCATAATGTTTTACTGTTTGAAAAGTTGGAATAGTTTATCCCCGAACCTCAATTTTCATTCGGGGTCCTTTTTCAATCTCTCTTCAACCCAATGTAATTATTAATTATACTTATGTAATATTCCTATATTATATCTATCTGTTTAAAAAATATTAATTAAATTAAATTAATATTTCTTTGATTGGGAAATAAAACTTTTATAATATTCCCTTTTCAATTCCACCTTATAAGAAATCCCGATAAATGGGAACATCCAAATTTCATACCTATTTTAATGTAAAATCCATCATATATTTTAAGATGAAATTATTTTTATAAAACACTCATTTTACCATGAAAAAAAATTCATTGTCAATTTATGGTTTTATAAAATTTAATTATTCCTTTTTCTATTTCAATGTTTCTTTTGTATTATACCTTAAACAACACTAAAGAGGATCATTTTAATGTTTCTTTAACACCCCTTTTAAATTTTTTCACTTCTGTAGGAATTCATTTATCACGATCTATGCCCATTTTACATTATTGATTTACAAGTATGATTTAAATCCCTTATTTGATGGACACTAGTATGATATTCTCTTTTGTTATTCCTTATTCACAACTTAATCCCTGTTTTTGTTGTTTGTATAATTCCTTTTCAATTATGAATATCATTTATTGAAAACATCAATAAATATCTATGTTTATTTTATCATGAATATTATTATAACCTTATTCTTGTACCATTTTTTCATATGGATTTTTGTGTCAATATTGTTTTAATTGGAAAAATATTGGTGAATCCATACCCTCTACTCAATACAGATATCTTGATAAGCCTTGAATTTAATTTATGTATTATTAATGGTTTGGAATTTCAGTGATTTATGGGGATTAGTTATAGATATCCCCTGAAAATAGAAACAGGTTTCTTGAGGTTTTTTCAAAATCCCTTCTTGTTTTTATCCCAACAGAATACAATGGTGGTTTACCCACATAATTTTTTTTATGGTAATATGTTTCTTTTTCTAGATACCTGACTTCCAATTAATTATATTTTCCTTTATTAATTTTTATTTATTACTTTACATGTGGTTTTTAGTATAATCATATCTATGGATGATTTTTAACTCTTATTGTATTAACAACATGTTATTAATAGATTATTTTTCTTTCAACAATGTCTATTCCTTGTTAAATGTTCTTCACTAATTATTGTTCCATTTAACCTTTAATGAGATTTTTAGATCACCCATTAATTTTCATTTCTTCCCCAGGTTGTGAAGATGAATAATTTGAATTGGTGGAAGTAGTTTATTTTATTTTCTTATGTTCTATGATGTAATAAGGGAACCACCTATGAGTCTAATTATTCAATACTTATAAATTTATCGATACATAGTGATGCATTCTGTGGTATATATTTTACTGTACTAAAAATACCACTGACTCTGTGCTACTCGGTTTGGTGTTGATACAAATTAGATTTAACAAATTAATTTTGAAAGTGGTATAGAAATTATTGGATAACTTTTGGGATACATTCATTAATTAATTGTATATAATTGAGGTATATTAATATTTTAATTTTAACATAGGTTTAATTATTATTTTTTTATGAAAAACCACTATATATTTTTTGGATTAATGTTAATGGTACTGAGAAACATTTGGGTTTATAAGATATTTGAGGAATATTTTCATTTTGAGGACGTTCATCATATTTCTAGGGACGTTTTAATAATTATATAAATATAGTTTTAGTAAAAAGTACAAACCATTTAATATGGAAAGGATGATGGGCATAAACCCACAATCGAAAATCCAAAAAGGAAAAATCCTTATGTCATTACAATGTGATGTCTTATTTATTATGACATTGATTTTTTATACATAAAAAATTTAAAATTTATTGATTTTGTGGATTTTGGGTTCATATCTTTTGTCACGTAGAAAGCCATTAGATTTAAAAGATATTTTTTTTATTTTTGGATGAATATTATTTTTAAATAAGTTAACTATTTAGGGAACCATATATGATTATAATAAAGTGAATATTATGGAATTTTATTTGAGGTATAGTAGATGAATTATATTTTGGATGAATATATGATAATAATATGTATTTATGATGATTTAAATTATTTATTGAAATGATTATCATTTAATAAAGATTACTTGATTAAAGAAATTATATTTTTTGTATGACACATTAAGTGTGATTGATGTTATTTGAGAATAAATAATAAATTTATTTTAGAAGAATATGTGATCATAAAAATATAATATTCGAGTCCACATATTATTCAAATATATTTTTATGAATTTTATTTTTATTTATTTATAAAATGATCTATGTAGATATTTGGGTGTTATTGTTGAGTATTTAAAAATTGTTGTTGTATTTCATAATTTGATGGTTTATTCATTTTTTGTATTATATTATCTTTTATTGACAATTTTTTATGTCCATTAATTTATAAATACATAATAAATAAATTTTAATACCCTTCTAATTTTTTTGATCATTTAGAGTTTAATTTCACTATTTTAGGCATTAAAAATATATCTTGATAGTCATAAATTTGTGAAAAAATAAAATATTTTGTTGAAAATTAATTAAAGGATGAAATTCTACTTCCCAATGAAGTATAATTCCTTATTTTCATAGAATATATAGTAATGAAATTCCTAAAATCATTGAAAAACATCCTAATGTGAAACTTTTTTACTATTATATTAATTTCATATGAATCAATGGTCTTTTTCAAGCATCACCAGTTTATGGTTTTTTGGCTGTTAAATTACTCTTGATCCTTAAATTTATTGTGATCAATGATATAAGTGACTCTCTATAAATAATTTGGAATTACAATTTTCTCCCACAATCACTTGTTCACTTACCAATAATTTTCTCATATTTGGAGAACATATATGAGTTATTCTAGATAGCCTTCAATCTTATCTTTCTCTATTATCAAGAAGAAAATTTATTAAACAATTTGTGATGTGGGATTTCAATAAATGTTATTTACAATGTTAACCATTTTATTATTAATATCATGTTCAAATTTAGAATAATCACTTCATTAAATGGGGTATAATTTAATGTCCAATGATTTTAAAATAAATAATATTTTTGATAACATACAAGATATGAATCTATAATTTTTTATGAATCATGAAATATTATATTATCATTATAACCTATCCATTTAATTAGAGTAAATTAATATGATTTACTAAATTTTTTAATATATATAATTTTACTAAATCAATTCAATTTTTTTCTTAATTCATAGAAAATAATCATATTATTTTTAATGAAGTCATTTTTTTCATCAAAATTATATTTTAATAAAAAATGGTTATTATTTAGTCCTTGAGAAAATATTATAATTAATTTCAAAATATTTTACAAATCTTATTTGATATTTTTTTGAATTAACATATGAAAATGATATTTTGGTGAAATTTGGATATTCTTTCTAAAATGAATACTTTCTTAATAAAGAAGAAAAAAATAGTTTTTTTAAAATAGTATATTATTTTAAAGGTAATTATAAAATTAATATTCTTTTTAATATCATGTATAAAATTTCATTAGTTCCATTTTATTAAAAATTATACAAATATTTTAATTTAAATGAATTTGATACATTAATTAGTTTAAAAACATTTTGGTTCAGAAAATGGATTTTTTTAACAAAATTTTTTCAATAAAATTTTAATGTTTAATTTTAAATTAAATTCTTCAATATATGTGATTTGAAACATGAAATATGGATTCCATATTTTGAATCATGAGGACTAAATTTTATACATATAATAGTGTTATTATTTATCATTGTGAACAATAATTGTTGAAACATTTGTTAACACGGTACAGATAAAATGAATTAATTAAAGGTGAAAACAATTTGATAATGAATATAATGAAACCATATCAATTAGCACGATTTTATAGGATTATTATATTTCATCTATAATCATCGAATATTATAATATTAGACATGTTTTCAACATGAATATTATTTTCCACTTCATAATATTTTATATATAGTAAAGTCTAAAATTTCATTCTCATTGTTTTATTAACTAAAAATTTTTTACATAGGGATTAAAATATGTAAATTTTATTTATAAATATTGGTTTTAAAGGTAAGTGTTTTTTAGTTACCATTTTAATTCATTTATCATTTTTATTGATAAAATAATCACCGTAAATTCCAACAAAACACAAACACGATATTAATTTAGCTAATAGAAAAATTAAAAAAATGATTCCAAAAATGATAAAATTTATATAATATAAATTAATTATTTTGATCCATAAAAGTTATTGATAATAATGACATATTTTATAATTTTTTATTTTTTTTATTTGAGTTCCATTATTTTCTTTGGTTTTAAATGAGAAACTATATGAATACATAAAAAATTGATATTAATATTATTTTACAATACATAATATTTCATTAAATGATTTAAAAAACTCATAAATACTATTTTGGCTCATGTTATTCGGATATGGTTGAAAATATTATCCATATCAAATTAATTGTCCAAGTTTCCTTATATAGTAAGTTTCTTAACACCTACAAATAGAAATCATTAATATAGCTCTAATTGTAAAAATTAGTTGAAATGGGAAAAACAAAATGATAAGGGTGAAAACATCACCAAACGTTGTCAGTTTTTTATCGTAATATTTCTTATAATCATAATTTAATATAAAAATAATTGTATTCTTGAGGAATTCTAACATGACAATAAATTAGTATTAGTTTAATACTTTATTAATGTCTAAAATTGCACCTATTCTTTCTTATAAAGGGCCCCATATGATTATATTTTCATCACACTATATAATGTTATTGGTTCACACAATAAATATATATATTCCTTTCTAACATTACTATTCTATTCATATAGTCCTTTTTTATCATTCATTTATCCCAGATACATTTTGGGTAAACATTAAGTGTTTTTTTGAGGTAGCGACATCTTACTAAACTGAGAATTTTTGTTCTATTGTTTCTTCCATGTCATTAAAATATTTCTCAACCATAAAAATAAAATATATATATATATAATATTATTAGAAGATTTTATGTTAATTTAATATCTTATATCCATCTCTATCCTCTATAAAATTAAAAAGGAATCCATAATTCGTTTGTACGGAGGATTATAGGCTCACAAACCGATATAATTCGTTTTCCATCATCACCTCTCATAACTTGTTAAAAATATGGATTTAATTTATATATATGATAATCATGAAATATTTATAAATTCCCAAAAGTAATATATAATCTATTTTATTAAGTTTCCTTTCATAAAAAAATGATAACATCCTGCATTCATAAGTGTGTACGACCACCACTACAAAGTGATGTGATATATAATTAAATGTAAATTCACATGAATGATATATATATAAGTGTATTTAATGAAATAATTTGGTTTTTGTGATATTATTATCATTATTTTAAGCTAAAATAATATTTACAATTTTTTATAATGATCGCTGAAAAAATACAAATTTTACTCATTCGTTTATACGAACTACTATCTCCATGATTATAACATAACTCATTTTTAATAAACATAATTCGTGGTTAATATTTAAATAATAAATAATGTATAAAATTACAATTTGGTCATTATTATTATTTAATATATCTAAAAACTAATGAACTAATTAACTATACTGAACCTTCCAAAGTAATTGTTTACATATAAGTTAAATATAATCAAAACATATCATTTGAACATAGTTTATTATGTAATTAAATATTACAAAATATTTTATAAAATAAATAAAATAATAATGTTTAAATAGGTTCATAATCATGTGAATAATTATCTTATCCTTCTAATTTTGTATGAAAAATAGCACGAAAGCGAATTCAGACTCTAGGTATGGGACTGTCATTTAAAATTACACTTTTAATGTATCCCTCACAACAATTTTTCTTCTATTTCCAATTTTTTTAAATAAAATTGGATGTATTTATATAGACATAGATGAATTAAATGATTAATTAAGGACATATTTTTTCTATATTACATTATTTATATGGTTTTCAAAAGAAATATTTCTATGTCTTTAATAAAAAATATTTTTAATTTCCTTACAAAAGAAATGTGGAATGTTCTATTTTATCATATATAACATCAACGACTCTTCCCACATTGATAACCAATATTTGAGGTTTCATTAACTTTATAATCTTTCATGCATTCTTCAAATACAACCCTTCTTCCTTTTTTCTATGTATTAATATTTTGAAAATCGGATTTTAAAAATCAAAGGGTATTTTAATATATAATTTTTTTAATACATGATTACTAATTTTTTTCATTTTTATTATTCAAGATATGGTCATTATAAATTTTTATACTAATAGGTGATCTTAATAAGGATTATACGATAGGTTCTCCAAGATATATCTTTAAGGAATTTTTTAATGATTATATTCAATAAAGAAATATAAAAGGAAGCCATCTATATGGTTATTACAATTACAAGGGTATGTGTATGGGAACTGTAAGGGTTTAATGAAGATGATGCCACAATGATTTTTCATGCCATTTATATTATTTCTAATGTTTTTTCATATAAATATTTTCAATCTAAAAATGTAATCTCATTATCTCTTTTAAATGGAATTCTATTTTTTGGTTAAAATTTATGTTTCTTATGAAATATTTTTCATGGGGTCTATTGTTTTCTAAGAGTCCCTCATGTTTATGAATTTTCGGTAACTCTTTTTATAAAGTATTTTATGAAAACATTTGGGCCAAAAATTTCTTTTCATTGGTATATAAAATATTATTTGAACAAAATATTTATTATGTTAAAGTGAAAATTTCTTTTTCTTCTCATTGTTGTTTTATTGACCAGCATGTTTCAATCTTATTTTTTTCCACTTACAATGATTTTTGTGTTATTATATTTTTTTAAAAAATAATGGGTTTTAATGATGGGTATGGACAATGGAGAATTCTTCTTGAAAACATATAATTTTTTTCATTAAAAAATACATGTTAGAATTTCTGTTATTTATATTATGATATAAATTGATTCTAATTAGAAGTATTATCTTTTTAAAATATTTTTTCATTATGTATAAGTTATGACCTCTTTCCCTAAAAATCATAACCAAGAATGGTAATAACATGTATGAGAATGAATTACTAAACTAAAACTTAGTATTATATAATGTTTAAGGATGAGTCCTTATATCTTTGATATGGTATATCATGTATATATTTATATTTATGGTATTTAATGTTTCATTTGAATTTATTTTTTTACTTGAGGTATATGATTCAAATGATAATAAAGTGTTAATGGTTTATTTCACAAGGTATTCACTATATAAGAGATTATTTATTTCTAATTATCTTCTAGGTAAATTATATGATAATTATATCTTAAAAAATTATATTCTTATCCTAAAGGTATTTTTGAAAATTAGAATTTTCTCTATTTATTTTCTTTTTTTATTACTCATAAGATCAAATAATAATTTTAAGAAAAATAATATCAATTTATTTTATTTAGTGGAATATTACACATCCATGTCTACGTTTTCTAAAAATAATTTTAATATTCATATATGATTATTCTAATCCATTTTAACCTATGATTTAACTTTGGATAAATGTTTTTAAAGGAATATTTTTATCATTTTCCGAACAAGGTACTTATAAAATTTTACTAAAAATAAAAAGTGAATTTTTTAACATACTTTACAAGAAAATAATTTCACACCTTCATGAACACTGAATGATTTTAAGCTTACTTTATATTTTTCCATTGTTTTTTACATTTAATTTTTTTTCTAATACATAGGTAATAATTTGTATTTAAAAGTTAATATCCATGTGATAAGAGTACTCTAAAGAGGATCTTTTTATGGGAATGAAATTTATCAATAATACACACCCTTTTCCCCACAACAAAAATAGTTTAATAATTCAATCATTATTATCTCTATTAATGGTTTATTCTTAGTTTGACATTGGAATGTAATGTAATTTTTATTCTAGTGCATAAAATATTAATATATTTATAATAAGTGATGTTGAATATGTTGTATTATTCATTAATATGATGAATGAATTAAAGTTATTAATTATTGTATGGGGGTTAAAATTATATAACACTACAATGCATATGTTGCCACCATGAGATGAACTAGTTTAGCTATTTGGATGAGGCCTTTACCACTTATGAAATATGTCCAAGCATGGAACCATGATTGTATTTTTATAATTTCTGAAATTATGAATCCCATTATATTATTTTCCATTTCCCCAAAGGCCTTC
Source organism: Viscum album (assembly GCA_963277665.1). Taxonomy (NCBI): domain Eukaryota; kingdom Viridiplantae; phylum Streptophyta; class Magnoliopsida; order Santalales; family Viscaceae; genus Viscum; species Viscum album. The sequence goes on along the minus strand of OY728165.1, from coordinate 1,332,213,971 downwards.
ATTTTTTATTTCTTGTTTATAATCCACCTTTAAAGGGGGGAGGTGGAACCCTTTTAAGACCTGTAGGCATAAGTATTACATGGATCATAGGGCATAGAGTAATTCATTATCCTAAGGCTTCAAACATTACATACAACGCAGACTAAATACTTGAAATTTTTCATCCCCATCATCTTCATCATGAAATCAGCTCTTCACATTTGCATGGCTATTCGGCTAGGCTTTCCCATGCATGGATATGCTTGTCCGGATTGTAGGTGCCATTTCTGCTTATTCTTTCAATACATTTAGCTTTTTCTAGGGTGAAATTTCTTTTCTCATCCTCCTTATGGATCTTGTTACTTTTGGGTTGTCTGGTTTGAATCTACACTTAAGGGGGCCCAATGGCCTTTGAGGTGGCATGAAGGCGTTGCTGACCCGAAGGTCTGGGTGGCCCGAAGGCCCAAACGACGGAATATCCCCAACTACTACAGTGCCAAATAGTTTGTGCTATAGTACCACGACAGTACTGCTACAATAATACTACAGTACTACTACAGTGTCAGAAATATGCCTCTTCCTAGATACACTTAAGGTTTCTTCACCAATTGGGCTGAGGCTCATGTGGCATTCCATCATATGAGATTAATTATTATGTCCATATTATTACTTGAATTATTATGATATGAATAAGTAAGTTTCATTCCCATTTTATTATTTATATGGAATTATTCTATGATAATTTATCCCTACCACATTATTTTCCATTATATTGTTATTAATTCAATGGCATGTTCTTTCAGTTATTCAGTATCCCATATTTATTTTTCATTATTTAATGATGATATATTCTATTGCATGTCACCCTTACTCAATCTATGAGATCACCCTTATTTTGTTTATTTTTTCATGGATATGACTAATGAATCATTTATGAGTTCATGGATGCATAATATCTTCTTTCAAAAAATTATGTATTTTCTATTTTTATATATAATATGAGATTCATGTATCTATCTAGTATAACAAGACTAGAAAACTCTCGGTCTATCATGATGTGACTACGGGTATCTTGTTCAAATGTAATAAAGTAACCGTCAGATCTAGTATACTAGGTTTTGGGTCAATACAGTTGGTATCAAATGAATTTTAGTTGAAACCATCAGAAATAAAATAAAGAAAACACATATTTGAGAACAAAACCCTATGATTGGATTCAATGATAAGAATATGATTATGGGAAATCCAAAAGCATTAATATAGTAGATATTAAAAAGTTTTATAGGATATAAATCCCCATCTGGATAATACATATAGATATTATTTTAGAATAAATACATCTAGAGGAAATAACCCCCAATAGAATTATTCTAGTATATCTATACCATCATTTTGGGGAACAATTGGTGTTCCACTACTACCTATATGGTTTTAAAAAACTAGGGGATATATTTTTGTTAACTCACATTTTATTTATGAATAATTTTTAAGTATTTTAATATATATTCTGAATGCATAACCTTGGTTCAACATAAGGTGTCTTAGATTGAAATGATGGTCAAATGAGTTATACATACTATAGGTTATTATGTGGTTTCCCACTATGATTATTATTTATCATTCTATTCTTATAGGTTTAAGTCAATGGTTTGAACCATGATGAATCATGAGAAAATATAATGTGATGGATAATGAGGTGATTATGAACATCCAAATTGGATGATGAGTTGAGAGAAAAATATTGTGAATATCAGAAATTGGGTATCATGATATATGAGTAAAAAATAGCACTGTAACCTTCAATCAGACTCACCAATGAATAGGTGAGTGGATTATAGTGAGAGATTTGATAATGTTTACAATATATAGAAACTATAATATTTTATTCATGATAATAATTTTGAAAGAGAAAACTCATGGAATGACTCAAAGGAAGGGGAAGATTCTATACGTGTGGAAATTAAGGACATAAAGAAATTGATTTATATGTAGTTGAATATATTAATTCTGTGACTCCGGGAAATTATTTGACTTAATTCAATATTTTAATGATTAAATCATACTTCATGTAAATATATATGTTAATACAATAATTGATGTTATAGGATTGTAGAATATATATACTGGTATTCAAGCATTTAGTTGTTGAAGTATTTTTATCAGTGGGATTTTGGTTCCTAATATTATGATACATATATGGATTGTTTATTAGTATTTTTCTTTAAAAATATTAAAACATATGTTCCATGGAATTTTTATCAATCAAATTTTTTTGTAAGGATTTTTTTTTAGTCGGTTTATTTTCATTCACACTTCCTCACATGCCTACCTACATGTTCCATCCTAAAATTATCGTTCATTGATGATGAATGACCATCCTCACCACTATCATCATGTGGGGGACAACTTGTAATACATTCAATGCCTTAAGAAATAACCATAATCATTCCACTATCTTTTGATGATGGTCGACCAGTATAACCCCATCCATCAAGTGGGGGTCCATATACACCACTTTCCATTTAACCTAGGATGGGCTCCCACCATTGATTGGAGGACCCAACTACTGATAAAATGAACATGAAACTATCACTACCATCTTAACTATAAATAAAACCAGTATGGGGTGACCCCTTATTTATCTATATTATGATGCATTCAAGAAGCAGTCAGTTACAAAATCATCTGAATAATAATAATAATAGTAGTAGTAGAAACATGAGGAGTAGTTGAAATAGTAACAATATTAATAAAATATTATTAGTAGTAATAATAATATTAATAATAATAATTTATAAAAGTTAATGGAGGTAAAATTAAACCAAAAATTTTCACACACACCCAAAAAACCCTTATACGCGGTGTTTATATAACACCTATGGGATGGTAAGTGATTGTTAGTAATTTTTTTGAATATTATATAGGTCTGCATGTGATTTTTTATGGGTTAAAATATTTATAGTATGTTTATATATTCTCACGAAATATAGGTTTAAATAATGATGGGTTTCAATACGGAATGATAAATTGATCGTCGTGATGTGCTTGTTTTTTATATGTAGTAGAATGAAGAATGAATTGATTTAGACATGGATAATCATTTTATTGGAAACCATGATCTGAAAGTCCTCACCTAAGATAGAAATACAAAATCTTGACAATAGAAAAATCCCATAAAGGTAGATTCTTCTTTAAAATCATTAAATATCCATCCGTGTTTACAAAAATTGGACCTCTCGTCTTCAATAAAGATGACCACACAATTCAACATGAATATCTTAGGGATTTTAAACACTCAATCATCACTCATGATAGTTCTTTACTTCTTTATACACTATGTATAATTGAGGGTATTTAGGATCATCTCTCAAAAATTTGGTGTTTTGAATATTGGATCTTGACCTAAATTGGTAAGGACATACTTAAAGTCAGATTCCTTATAACCAATTAAAATTATATGTAATGGTGGTGAAAAAATATGTATAATAAGATTCTAACTCTAAGGATCCATTATTTCAATATACATCTTTTTCTCTCAATTATCAAGAAAAAACTCTCTTGACTATGGTTCTGGATCTATGGTCTAATATGGTTCTTCAAGAATCCTAATATCCAATAAGCAATTTCATCAACTGTGGGTATCCTCCTCATTTCTGAAAAATAAACTAAGAAATAATGGATTGGTAACATTTATAGGGTGTTTTTTGTGGATGATAATATTTATCCCCATACTGAATAATTTATATTTGTGGTTTGGGAGGTTAGAATTGAAAAAAGAATTTCTCTGGAGAATCTAAATGAATTTTTATCCATGTCTAACAACATTGGGAATCTCACTAGAATTTTTCATAGGAATCTAAATTAAATAGATTGTAAGAAGTATGGTCACTATATTAAACATTTTGAATCCAATAAACCAAACATAATATTGTAATCTTTTTTAATTGATGGTAAATTAGTAGTGGTATTCATGGATTCTAGGATTTACCCAACTATAGATTGTTAGTATTTAGGGATTCATAGTTTTGGTATATAGGGAACTCCTTACTTTTCTTCCATTGTTGTTGGAGCATTGTATGAGGTGGTAAATCCAATGAATGATGTTAAATAAAATCTATAGTTAAAAAAGCAGGTTATCTCTACATCAAGAGGTTCATCCTTTATATTTCTGTAATTACTAGGTTGTGGTCTCAAGGAATCATACTCCACATCAATTCATTTGTATTTATTTTGTATTGTATCCTCTTAAATGTATTCATGTTGAATCATGGACATGTATTATTGAAAATAAGGTGAGTAATACTATATTTAATATGCATCATCCTATCATAGACTAACTATTTAATGATAAATACAATTATTTGGGATATCCAACATCAAATTAATTCGTGTCCCTTGTTGCAAGTGGTAAATTATGTAAATAGAGAATGGTTTTTTTTAGGCTATTAAGATGGATCCCCATTTTTATATCTTACACTATGGGTAGCCCCCTGATGATACTCATATGGATGTAGATATTATATTAGATAATTCTTATTTTAATTATGATATAATAAAGGGGAAAATGGAGCTTTTGGGATAAATTATCATATACACATAAAAAATCACAAAAAGGGAGGTGGAAGAATTATGTCATTTATTCAGAAATTTCAAGACACATTTCCTTTTAATGAGACCATAAATACATATGAAACAAAATTTGTGAAGTCAATTGAAATTGTGGATGCCTTCATAATGGAAGATTCAATCCCCCCATTTGAGAGTAAAGGTTGCTCATGATAAAGCCTTAGGCAGGATCATGTAGGTGGGGCCTATCATTTATCTCCTATATGGTGAAGTTTATTTTAAATTGTATTCTTCATATGTGAAAGTAATGTCTCCCTTGATCTAGGTCCAATAAATGGTTTGGGATATATCAATTAGTTTTACTAAAATAATAAATAGATATAATAGAAGGGATGTTTTCCATGGTCAATTTGAAATTACTAGTGGATTTTTTTTAGCAAAAGTAAAATCCTTAGATAATTAGAATTTTGGGAAAATGATTTTTTTTATATAAAGGATCATGATGGCCCTATTTGGATATAAAGTTACCTTATTTGGGTTATATAAATTTAGTATCATGATAAGGAAGATGACCCATCAACCATGTATGATCATGATGACACTAGGTAGCCTCTATAGAAGTGAGAGAGAGTAAAATACTCGGGTGGTTAGGGTGGATCCCTAGTAAGGGGTAATAGACATAAAATAATGTTATTGTTGAATTATCATTAAATTTTGTTTCCATTCTAGTGAATATTCATAACATTGAACCCCCTAATATTCTATGATAGTGTAATTTCTTATACTAGTAATATTTTCTAGATGATGGTTTCCATTAATATAGGATTGAAAACCTAACAATTAAGTATCCCAAAGTCCTGTAATACATGGAATATAATGGACCGTTGGAATATTTCTTGTAGGCCCACCTTTTACCATCATTATGACCCTAATGTTTTTGAACCATTTTCCATTCCTATAAAAATCATTGTGAGTCTATTTTAATGGGACTGTAAGGACATCAAACAATCACCAATATCCATATTTCCTACATCTAATCAACAACCATTTATCAATCCTTCAACCCCCACAAAAATTCCCCATGGTCAACATACGAGCCACCCACTTCTATGTAGGAATTCATACTATTTAATCTTCTCTATCCAAGCATTATCATCCTCACCACACACCAGCTTGTTTTTATCCCGTACTATTATCACCACACACTTTCTTCTTACATGGGGTAATCTCACAGATCATGAACCATTTTATTTCATCCCCCTCCATTATCACCACACATCATCTATAGATGAATGAAACATTAACCCCCCCCCCATCGGGTGGGGTTCCCACCAATAAATGTGGTGAACTAAAAAATAGAATTGCGACCTTTGGGGCCAAATGAAACTAGCATGGGCCAAACCCCTTGTTTGGAAAGATGCAGATGCATCTAGAAACTAGTCATCTATTTGATGATCAGGATTAGGATGATAATAATAGTTGTAGTAATATTATAATTAGTAATAATAATAATAATAATAATAATAATAATATAATCAAATCTAAGGGATGGGTAAAAGACCCATTCCTAACAAAACTTATTATACACATAATGTTTTTATAGAATGTATATTTTAAATACATGTGTATGTATCAAATATGAAATTAGATAAGTAAAAATGAATAATTGAATCCTCAAGTGAGAAGGACCAAATTTTTTTTCTGTCCTCCACTAATTGCATTTACAGAATGGTAACCACCATGTTTGCTTCCTTTTAGATGATTATTCTATAAAATTGAATTGTTTCTAGTAATTACACAAAATATATCCATTCATAGTAGATACAAAAATGAACTAGATAGGATAAAATCCTATGAATATTTACCACCTATATTTATTATCCAACTTTCCAAAGATTAACCCATACAAAATTCATACCATAATTGATATTGTGAATGACTTCCTAGAGCTCTTCTGAGATGAAAATAAATGTACATAGGAAATATTCGAAGTAATCCTTGAAGAATCATGTACTTGTTATAAATATATCACCACATCCAATTGGAAGCGTGTAACATTTTATACATTATCAACATTTACTTTGACTGATGATTGAATTGGGGGATCCACTATATTAAGGTGATCATAATAAGTTTCCAAGGGATACCATTAACACCCAAAAATTTAATAATAATGAAATTTCCAAGGTGTTTTTCATTCCACATCCGTTTTTTCTTGGAGGAAAATTGAATGTGATTAGTTAAATCTAAATTTATTTCCATATATCGGGGTTTAATTCATTAAAACCAAAGGGAATTGTGTCCAAATATGTGTTATGAAAAGGAATTACAACAAAGGAGCATAATATGTTCTTCACATTTGCATCATATTCTGTCTTTAAAAATGAATTTAAAAAATATTCATGAATTCCATAATTTCATAATGTAAAGTTAAATATGAGTTCCCTATACTTCCATTTCTTCATTGGAAAGAATAATTCAATGAATATACTCTTGAAGAAGGATCATCCTTATGTAATTTTCTACCCTTCAAATTATAATCACTTATATATATATAAACGTTACAACTAAAGCTTCAAAAGGAGAGTATTCCTTAATGGATTTTGAAAAGCCTCTTGAAAATATTCTTCAATTCTATTGCATCTTCATCATCAACTAAAATATTATTATAGTACAATTTATAATTAAGAAGGGAAAATAATTATGGGTACCATAAAATACACCATGTTCCCTAAAGTTAAAGGAGGTAATTTAAAATTAGATCTCTAGTGATGTGAAAGCCTAAATTTATTTCAATTATGAATTATAATTAGAAGTGGATATAGGAATTTTAGAAGGAGGATGAAAAGTATCATCTTTAGGATGACTAATTTAAGATTTGTTTCCAAAAAATCATTTTGAAATATTTAAAATGAATAATTTTAGAATTCATCATAACAACATCATAATGATCACTAATGGAGTGTCACACCAAATTTCCAGGGATGAAGAAATTTCCCAAATGAAATCAATCAGTAATCATTATTTAGTTAAAATTGATATGTAAAATTCTATAATATACGATATTATATTTATAATTAACCACACAAGACTAATCAATGTGATTGAGATTTCAGATTTTCATTCCAACCATATCAAGGGGTTTAGAACTTTTAGTCATCTAAATTGAGACTTTTCTACTATCATGAATTCCACCTGGCCCTATTTTTTTATTTTAGTGTAATTCTACTAAATTACCTCCCTAGGGTACTTATAAACATATAATGATTACACACTAATTAAGGTGATATCAGAATAAATAAGAGTATAATTCTCTCTTGAGAAGGAGACATCTCTTTCCAACTGTAATGTTGTGAGGTGATCATACAATAAATTTATTCTAAATAGAAGGGCCAAAATCTTATCAGGAAAAGAGGTATTCCTATATAAATAATTTGAATCTCCACTTATCATATGTGAATTTAATTCAAGATAAATAGTATCCAATATTCTTAAAATCCTTTCCCAAAAAATAAAAATGGATTTGTTCCATGAATTGAACTATCGAGACATGAATTCATTGTGAGTGAAGGTAATCCTAAATTAATTAAAATATTCATTACTGACATAATTGATGAGAAGAATATAGTCCACATAGAATAAATGAAAAGTAACCATAATATTTCTATAAGCCATTATATGAGTGTTTCATTTTCTTTAAACCACTAAGAGGAGACATGTACAAATGTAATCAAAATTAAATCTAATAAGAATGGGTAATTAGGAATCAATCTATCTAAAACCTCTAAATAAATTATATTTCCTACGTTTAAACCATTGATTAATATATATAACCTAAATGTATATTTAAAGAGTAAATTAAATATATAATCCTATGATTGAATCCATATTTATTAATTATTTTAAATATAAAATCCCAATTTTATTTTTTAGATATATTTTTAGGATCATGTTGTGAAAAATATTCTCATTATTAGGTTTCTTGTAATGGATATTTACACCATTTAAATCAATGAATAGATAATCCCAAACTTTTCATCTATGAATATTAGAAAATTGATTAGGTGAGACAATACCATCAGAAATATTCTTATATTATGTCGTAAGGATTTTACAAAATAATTTATGTTCAGTATTATCAATAAAAATGGGTCTAAAATCATTTAGCTCCATATCATGATCCACTTCAGGAAGGAGAATTTTTAATTGAGAATTGAGATTGGGACCATGTTACATCTTCTGAAAACCTATTTAATGACTCATGTGACCTCAAGTTATAGGATATCACAAAGATACATAAAAAATTTGTTGGTGAACTCATTGGTTAAAATTGTGAAATATTAATTAAGTTAGATTAAATACAATTAGATCTCATCACCTATAAGATAACATATAAGAAAATACTTTTTTATACGATTCCTTGAGTGCAAAATGGCATCATACAATAAGGTATCATTGAGGACACTATTATCCACATTGATATAGGAATTAAAAGCATAATTGTTATCATTTTTATAAGATATAGTGATTTCAATGATAAAAAATTCTAGTATAGTCATTTTCACTAACCATTCCATATAAATAATTTTGATTTTTTTTAATTTTTTTCCTCTTCTTTAATAAAGAGAATTTTGAGTTATTCTTTTGGAATAATATTCATTCTATTTATAAGGGTGTCCACTAAGTGACCACTCTTAGTCTCCTCCTTAAAAGGAATTTATTCACTGTAAACTTTTCACTACATTTCAAGATGTTATTATTGAGCCTCATATATGTTTGAATCCATATAAGAGAATTTACCATTACTTAAGACTCATAAGGAATCTTGGGTCCTTTTTGGATTCTTTGAAATTCACATACAAGTATACATATCCCCTTATGAAGACAATTTTTTATAAATTAATTCCCTATAATCATCAATGTAATTTCATGTATTGTAAAATTCAAAAGTGGAGGGACATTTCATAATATCCTTAATCATAGAATCGAAAATAGTGGAATGTTCAAAATAAATTATTTACAGAGCTCTGAATGAGATAGAGGTAATGTTGTACCAACATGAGGGAGAGATGGAATCCCTATCAATTTTTCAATCTATACCTCAACTAATTGTATTCCTTGACCATGTGTTGTTAGTTACAATTAGTTATATTATCTATAGTATACAGATAGCAATGAACCATTGAAATTCCAAATATCCAACCATTATAAAATCCGTTCTATGTTTTCTCGTCTTCATTGAAGAAATATTCATTGTCATAGAGTAAGATCTAGTTATAACTAACCCAGTTAATGATTTCTGAAGGGTCGTCTTAAAGATATATATTCTTGATATAATAGTTAGAGGGATATATAAAAGAGAAAAGTTATGATAATATTGAAATATCAACATTGATATTTACATGTTTCTACCTAGGCTTAAATAGTTGTCTTGGAAGTCATTCATATAAAAAACCTATAGAGTTAAAACATATAATGTATTGAGTAATTTTGGTTTCCATTTAAAACCAATATTAACCCAATAAAATTATTTTAAGGATTAAATCTAGTCCATAGGTTTTGTAATTCCATTGATGAGTGGTTTTTTTGTGAGATGATGTGCCTGAGGTTTGGAGAAGTGTCATCCTCGATTATCCCATATGAACTTTTAAATATAGAATTCATTAATAGGAAAGGATTACCCTTATTTGGGGCCCATTACATTGATCCAACTCTCATTAAATCTTCTTTCAATTCCCATTTCTCTTCCTTTGAGTTTGATTAGCGTCATCAAATTTCCTATAAATCCTAGAGTCACTAGCTAGATTAGTGAGACATTTCTCAGAGATATGAGATTTTTCGTCCTCCACATACAATTATTTACCATGATAGAGTGTGAGTTCATTATTGTTAGAGTATTTATCTAAATATACACTATCATTATATTACTCTAAAAAGTATTACTCGATATTACCATAATAAAATATTCACCATCCTTGATGATAAGGTATTGTTCTACTAAGGGATCCTTCTATGAGATATTTGAATTACCACGAATAGCCCTAGAAGATCCCACTATGGATTCAATAGGAGAAAAATATGCACAATTAGGGATGATAATTTCAAAACTTATTAAACTATGTCTAATAACATCATATAATATGATTCTATATGGTCATTTAGCCCAATTTTAGAAGGAGTATTATGTAATAATGACATATCTACAACCATCTTCTATCTAAATTATATAGGATCTGTAGTCATGATAGTTGTAGTCCACATAACCATCATATTATATTATGTATCCTCTCCTACAATGTTATTATTAACAGACATCCACATGTTCTCTTTGATAGTCTTCTAGTTTTCAGCAAGATCAAAAATCAATGATAATTTAGAAGTTACATTATTATTGATAAATGGAGAAATGTACTTTTCCACTCCAAATAGTTATAAAAGAGAATGATAATACTAAACATTGGAGTAAACCAAATAATTATATTTGAAATATTAAAGCACATTAATTGTATATAATATGTTTTAGTATGTCCATTAATATTACTGAAGTGGAAAGTGAACTTGGGCCTCCTATAATCACTTACCCAACTATGTATTAATATAAATTCATCATATAATGATGCTATCCTTTTATAATTTTTTTCAAATCGATAATTTGCTCTATGGTATTCTAAATTTATTCATAAATATTGATGGCTGAAAATTACTCATAGATAAGAATGTGGGGATAATGAGCCTATTATTACCAACATGACCTGCTATCAAGTTTCATATAGCTACCCACTAAATAGTTTATATCTCATAAAATATTTATATTATAGTAGAATAATTTAATGACATTAACTTGTATAAAAAATTATGCATGAGTGTTTTTCATATTAGTTGGACTGAAGATTTAGATCAATAGAAAAAAATTCATGAAGAGTTTCTCGAATCCACATCATTGCCTATTTAAATCATTAAAAAGAAATATGAAATTATTAAACATATTACATAGTGAAATAATTATCACATTAGAGAACCACCAATTCTGTTCAATTCGGGTGACTAAAGCCCAAATTTTCCATACATGCACTCCTTTTGGAAAAATTAAATGAGAAAAAATAGTGAACATAAAGAATTTAACTAAATCATTGATAGCGTCCGGGTTTTCATTAAGATGCACCTGATTCCCTTAAAAATAGAACTATCAATTATGGTAGGACGATCCATAAAAGATTCCCATATTTTAGGGATCAATAATGATGGACCTGGAATAATAAAATTCACATTCAATGGTTATTCAGCAGCCCATTCTAGGGGATTTCTGATTGATTAGAAAGATATTGTTATCTTACATGATATTATTGATTAAATTTATGAAGATTCATTCCTCGAGGATATCAGACACTGAATGGATGAAAATCTCCCACAAAAATTAATAAATATCGATCCATGATCCATCCCCAAGATTCAATAATAATAATAATAATAATAAAATTAATGGTATAAAAATTACAACACTAACCCATATAAAAAAACATAATCACATAATTTCAACCAAAATATATTTTACTATAACTATAATATTTCAATGAATATTATAAGAAAAGAAATACCAATAACATGAATAATTCAATGTGTTCTTACATAATCATTTAAAAATATATACTTCAATAAATATAAAGTAATTAATTTGAAAAAAAATAATAATATAATTTTTTTTAATAATATATAAAAATATTTCTAAGGGTATCAAGAAGTCCCACCATGAAACATTAATGATCAGGTATTATTCAATGGGTTATATAAATAATACATATAATTAATTTATTAATGGGTATGTTATCACACTTAATTTTAATCTAGTGACGTTTTTATGTTTTTATTGGCATCAACTGGTTATTCATACAGAATAAGAGACAATTTTTGTATATCACAACGTGATATATACGACTGATCAAACCATCATTGAATGAGTAAACATAATCAGTTGTCTTTATTTGTTTATAGTAGATTGAAAATAAGAATATATATTATTAAATTAATATATGTTTGGAGTAATACAATTCATATGGTATTCTATGAGAAACACCTTTTACAAGTGTCTAATATATGTATTTTGATTTTGATTAAGTCCATCCCTATATATATATTCATACCCATCATGAGGGATAAATAATCAATTAATTTTAATGATAATATTATACCCATCCAATCAGTTTGAAGTCTAAATAAGAGATATCATAATTAATTTGTAGTATTAAATATATATAAAACACTATAAATATGATAAAGCTTTTAAGAACCTAATAATACACACAAGATACATATAAATGTTATAATGAAACTAAACTCATCGATTAAATTAGATAAATTATATCTCTAAAATTAATATGGGTGTTTCAATCTATAAATTTATTTTTGTCACTTTCATTCATTGTAAAAATTATTTAAATCCCCATAACCATAATTTGTTTAATATAGAAATACTAATAAATATTTCAATTAAATAAAATAGTTTTGTTTTATATATATTGGATCTCATAAACATAGTAAGTATATATAGTAACTAAAATTTATTTGAACATATCACAGCAATTCATTAGAATTATTATTCATTTTTAATACATTGAAATGGTTTGAGAACATACTGATGAAGAAATATTTCTAGGTATACACTCAAACACGCATGTATGATTTTGTACACCCTATTAGTATTAAGATATATTGTGGTTAAATCATGTTCAAAACATGATTCATGTTCTTGGAATCAATTAAAAACATCATAGAATCTTTCCATTTGTTAGAATAAAAATAAAAGATATCATTTTATAGGTCATACGTTATTTTTTCTAAATTCAATGACACCATCATTTTCATTCAAAATTTTGTATCCCTAGGCTCAAATCTAATCCTACCAAACCTATATGTTTTTTTGATATTTGAGTGACATTAAATTTAAAAATATACTATTAGTCTACCAATTGTTTTATCTTATGAATAATGTATAATTTTGTTTTTTGATCTTCAGATTGTATAATTTACCCCCCCCCCCCTTTATTAGTTATTACGTTCCTTGTCAACAAATACTCCCATGTGATCCATAATCATTGTTCCCAATAAAATTATAAATATAATAACCTATTATTTATTAATTATATACAAAATATAAAAAATTATTAAAATTTTTCTAATATTTTAATGAATGTTATGCTCAAGATAAGCAAGTCAACAATAAATAATAAATAACACCATTTTGGATGTTTCCGGATCTATGTCGTATATGGTTTATTTATAACTAGTTTTGATTGAATGTATTTTAAGAATGAAACTATATATATATAGATAATAAAAAAAATGTAATTAAAAGTTATTATTGAGTCGTTATTGATTAAAGCACATATCAAAAGTTTTTATTCCACCATTCAAATACACCATTCCCCTGATATCTTCATGAAGAAGTGAGTTGTGAAATAATTCACTATTCTTTTGTATGGTCAATAAAATCATGAATTATGAATTCTACACTATGATGTGATTGATGTAGTTTAATCTGTTATAATTCATAATTATATACTTGGTTTTTGAACACATTTTACATATAAATTACTTCAAACTATTTTTTATTTTGAAATTGGAAACATTGAAAATAAAATTCATCTATAAAATATATGAAGTATTGATAAACTCTAATTTATAATATACTAATTAGACTAAATATATTATCGAGTATTTCGTCTCATATCCTAAAATATGAATAAATATTTGAATTAATTTTATTCCATTGAAATAAATTTTAATAAGAAATATCTACATCTATTACATTACTCACAATAAAATGAGTATATTATTCCATACTTATTCATTCTTTGGACACTTTTTTCATAATATGTCAAAGGTGAAAATGACCAAAGTTTTTTTATTTTAATAATTCACTTTAAAATTATTATTTTTAAATTTATAAACAATTATATGAATATACATAATTTATAAACAATTAATATTATATTATATTTATAAAATATTTCATCAATCTATTTTGAAATCGATTTTTACTAAATTTATAAATAAAATACATTCTTTTAATAATGGGAAATATAAACCACATTTGTTTAGGAAGAACATATTAATAGTTTTCTAATTCTATAATAAATACATTTTGTTGATGTAAATCATATATTACCATATATAATTTAGTACTTAATTGTATTTTTTGACATATATATGTACTTCTCCCATTTCAAATTCTTTTTATTTTAGATTACTTTTTATATTTACTAATATCCATGATCTATAATTGCTATATAATACCCATGTGTTAAGAAGGATGAAATTTATTTCTATAACATTCAATTTTTCTCCACATATTTCCCTACATTATAATTGACAGTACTTATCCTGTTTTATTACCAATATATAATAGATCAAAAAAATTATATTTATTTCGGATCTAAGATATAAATTAAAATTTTATTCAATTGACTATCATGTTTTAAAAAATATAAAATATGTAATTTAATTAAATTTAATATTCCTGAAATTTATAAGCCATGCATCATATGTATTAATGGGATATGGTATGTATTTTAAAATAATATTTTGGATTTATAATTTATTTTATCATATAACTATTTTTTTGAAAAAAAAATCAATTTTATCAAATATATCTCATGGGTATTTGACTAGATAATACATTATCCAAATTTATCTAGTAAATTATCATGACTATATTCCTATTAAAACCTAACCATTACCATCAAGAAAAAATGTTTCACACAATGATAAAATTATATATACACAAAAAAATCAAGATCACCCAAATAATGTATGCTTAACATAAGATCATCCATGGGAACCATACTGTTGTGGTCCCTTGTATTAAATGAAAATGTTTTAATTTTCGTTTCAATTGAGAGAAATGGATCGACATAGTAATGTGAAATTTGGTTTTAAAGTCCTCCCCATTTCCTTTATTAATTTTTTGAATTCCATATATCTATACATGTTTTCATTTTATTAATTTATGATTATCTTGCCATTATTCACAATAACATTTATTAGTAATGATAATGTAGATATGATATATAATTATTTCTTTGTTATATATATATCCCTAAAAAATATAATCCAAATATTATATATATATCACATGACTATGATACATGAAACAAATTCATATAATGAATAAAATCAGGAAAAACCAACAACATGTTAAGAGAATATATGTTCTAAAAATTATCCATCCCTTATTTTCTAGAATTATGTTGAAACACCTAATCTACTGGATATCAAATCGAAAGTTGCCCGTGATAGAAATTATTAATCATGAAGGATAAAAATTTCAATAAAAGTTTCAATATAAATATTTCCAAATCGCTAAAAATCTATATTTTTAAAATATGAAAATTTTAATCATCAATTTTTGTTAACATAAATTAAATTTTAAATTTTAAATTAATATAAATTTCTTAAATTCCATTCATAATATTTGTAATTATAATTCTAAACACTTTTAATTAATGTAAAAAAATATTCATGACAAGAAAATTTAAATTCATGAATATTCGAAATTAATAGATTTAAAATTTAAATAGTTATCTTAAAATATTGATCATATAATTATTTAATATTAATAATTTAATTAATTTACATCATATAAATATTTATATTAAAGTGTACATTGCATATTTTAAATGCATACATAAAATTACAGACTATTTTATTTTATAATTTATCAACACATTATAAATTTTCCATTTTACCATCATTGTCTCTCATAATGTATATTGAAATATATAATAAATAGTTATATATCTATCTCAATTACCCTGGTATAGGTGATATATGGACCTGGAACCTTATTATTTGTACTATAAATTCTCGTAATGTTTGGAGATTTTTTGAGTGTGAAAAATTAGTGGAATATTATAAATATTAGATTTATACCACTGAAAATATAATTGTTAGGTTTCTAAGGGTTTAATGTGAGATTTTTGATACATGAATATGTATAGAAATATCTAGGGGTATCATTTTGTTGTTTAGTAGTAGAAGAAAAAAGTTAATGTGTCTGTACAAATCCATCAGGTAGTTGGTGTGGTACCATATGGTACCAGATAAGAAAACATGTGGAGTTGTATTACTAGTATTCCAATAGATAACTGGTGGAATTTTACCCTATACATGATAATAAATTTGGTGCATGAGGGGATTACCCTTTATATATGGTAGTTTCGAGACCATTTTTTTAAATTAATGGATTTCATTAACTTTTTAATAATATCATTTAAATACACCTAGGGTATTCATGATTTAACGGTGTGCTTGGGGATAGATGGCCATCCCGATAATCTCTTTTATCCTCCTCTGTTAACACTTCAATCTATATAGTATTGAGTCGACTTGGATCATTAAAAAAAGGTAATTATATTCCTCATTTTATCAATTTTGAATTTTCTTAATTAGTTTTGATTTAGAGAACTTTTAGTTTTTATTGTATTTTTCTAGAGAATTAAAAAATCAATTAATAACCATGGCCATTTCATATTAACCTGTAATATGTTTCTATATAGAGTTAATAGACTCCATTAATCATCATTTCAATTAAAAAGGGTTTACTGGAGAGTTATTTTATGGATTTCAAAAATTATTTTTTAGATTTATTGTTGTTCGAGTTATGAAATTTTTGGATTTGACATGTCGAGTCCATGGGGATATAATAAGACTTTTAAATATTTTTAAGCATAGAATTTTGGTACATATATACATATATATTGGTTTATAACATTCAACGATTTGTATTGTCATTTTTGACATAAGATGTGTCAGCCCTTGGTTTATTCAAGTAGGCGGTATCACCTTTAATCGATATTTTAATTGGTGTTTGTTTGGGATATACCTACCTGTTATTTAAAAATGATTAGTACAATTCATCATTTTGTTTTAAATATAAATTGAATAGATTTTAATGGAATTTTTTAATAATAAAAATAATATAAAATTGAATTTTCACCTATAGTAATATTACTCAATATTAATGATTATTTCTTCTTGTACATGTTATTAGTTTCTTCCACTATAATATTTCAATATTAATTTTTTTTATTTACATATTTCTTATTGTTATTATTTATCATAATTATTTGATAAAACATTTATGTGATTTTTTCACTTAAAATATTTTTTTAAAGAGTCTTATTTTTATATAAATTACATTATAAACCCTTGATTCAAGGTTATATCTTTGGAATGACATTTGACTAGTGATTAACGTATGTTTCATTTTTTGAATTATTATTGATTTCTAAATATGTATTCTAGGTTAAAATTTTAATAGTGAACACATCCTTTTGGATGATAAATTGATTGTATTATAGGTTAATAACAATTTTTAACATTAAATTAAAAGGACTTATTCTAATTTAAGTAATGTATGGGTTATGGGGAATAAAATGTGCTTGATTAACCATTTAACAATGGAAAATATTATCATAAATTAATTATTATTTAATTGTAATTGATTGATAAGGTAAAGCAGTTTCCTTTAGGAACGTTTAACACGAGTCAATACCAACATAGATGTGATTGGTCAAGAATATTATTGTACATGATGACCTGATATAGATGAGGAAATGGTATATTGATTATGGTTAATATGATTTGGATTTCTATATATGATTATTGAACTATGGAACTTATTTTGGGGATAGTTGATAATTAATGATGTGTTTTCATTTATTTAGGGAGTCAGTTTTTATTATATTTTATCATATTCCGTATTTATCTTATTGTATCGTACACTATTTTGGATATTAATTACATTATGCTTGGTGATTCTTTGTCTGGGAGATTTATAAAATTTCCGACCCTCTTTTATTATAATTTCAGACATATTTATTTGTAATGTCATATACAATGGTTATTTGATGTGAGATATGTTTTTACCAACAAACATTATCAAAATGATGATTATGTTTTGACCTTGTGAATTCATAATGTGTATTCTATTATTCTGTTAGAAAATAATATAATAGGAATTTAATGATTTCATGGAACCTTGAGAGTTTTAGTGTGCTTCTCAATAAACATTGGTGTCCCTCATAGGCTAAATATTGATTCAATTATGAGGAAGTATAAATATTAGGTGTGTTTCCATTGTGGATACATCATGGCTTTTAATCGAAAAAATGAGGTTGAAGGATCATAGAAACGTATAAAATCAGAAGAATTAATATTGTATAGTTGATTAATGTCATTGATCATTACAAAGTTTTCATATTCATGGGTAGTATAATGGTTTAATGAAATAACAAATGTGATTCTTGGGGAGCAAACACATAATATCTTATTAATAATTCATTATAAAATGACTATAGGGATGGTATGTGGTATAACTAGGTGATAAAATGATGTCTAGGTTTGTCTACATTATTATATATTAGATTATATCAATTTTTACTCTTAATACATATTCTATGATTCTTATTTAGAAGGAATTTTTTCTGTTAACTCTTTGAAAATATATTTACTGTTAATTATTTTGTTTATTTATTATGTTATTTCATTTGGGTTATATATTTTTCAGTACATTTTTTTATCTATTGGTGGTCAGGATGGTATCAGACGTAGGTAAAAGACACACACACACACACATATTTATATATATCTTATTCTTTTCTGAGTTATCATCTATGAATCCTAGCATTTGGGTTTATACAATATATAATGGATAAGGGGATACATATAGAAAAACATAGTAAATTGTATTCCGGGAATATAGTTTATGTTGGTATGTGTCCTCTTAGTGTTGTGAGTGTTCTTACTAATAGATTAAATAAATAGTGAAACACACAGAGTGAGTATTAGATTGAATCAATATATATAACTTTTCCATTACATTTTAATTCTTATGTTTATTCAACACCTTTATCTCAAGATACTCTTAGAGGATTAAATTAAATAGACATATCACATTTGTTAAAATGGTTCTTCTCTATTATGGATAAATATGCCCATAGTTTTTCAGAGTTATTTTCCCAGAACCATGGACATGTTCTTATTATCAAAATAAATATAATAAAGGGTATAACATTGAATTAATTATAGTGTAAAAATTCAAGTATTTAATGTCTAACATAAAAAAAATAAAATGTTTCTCCATAAATAATAATCACCAATGTATGTTTATGCCACCACATAAATTCAACATATAATGATATTTTTCCTCATGTTTTAAAAGTAGTATTCAGTGGCTATTATCTATTTTTATATATTCTCATAAAATCTCAATCAGACTTCTTCATTATAGTATTTTATAAAAAATCCATAGAATATTATATGAATATATTTTTTATTTTTTAGAAAAAATTACATAATTTTCCTTAGTTGTGATCTTTTCATTAAAACTCATTAATTATCTAGTAAAATCCTAAAACAATATACCCATATTACATAACATAATTCCATTTTTTAGATTTAAAATATCTTAATATTTTCTAGAAACTAAATATGTTTATTTTGTTTTGAATTCCTTAAGCAGGAGAACATGTGTCATGTAAATATTGAATTCGGCATGGAGATTTTCACAAATTCATATAATCCATCCCAGTTGGTCTTCCATAAATCATGGAGATGATAATGATAATGTGATTGGTAATTATATTTAAATCCATGAATATCATTTCAAAAATATGATCTTATTATATTTTCATTTTATCTAGAATATGTTATATAATGAATTCTCAGAATATTGTTATTTTAGAAATCCATGATTTCGAAAATATTGAACAATGTATTATTCCTTATAGTAATATTACTTATCCTCACAAATTTCATCAATGCCTTTATATAACTAGTTATTATTATATATCAAAAAGAAGCATCCTTACCCAGAAATCAAAAAAATCATTATGACGTTCAAAATTACTCATATTATACTTATCTCTATCATGAATGCTGCTCGTACAACTTCACAAATATGGGTACAATTCCCAATTCATTGTCACACAACCTGATATTTTGCAAAATTTAATAATTCATAAGGATAAAAATTATCATTATGGTTCATCATTTTTCTATATCTATCCTCAAACATTTATCTTTATAATTCATCAATTCAATCATATCCTCTCTATGTAGACTAAAAAACTTCTCAAATACATCAAATAATATTTAAATATCAACCACTTTCCATAGAAAATATCTTATTGATCATGACATCCAATAAAATTACAACTATAATGTTTTTTACTATCTAATATTCCTCAAAATTCATCAAGTTGTGTGGACGGTACATCGACATGGAATAATAGTCTTAGAAAATAATAATATTTAAAAAATAACCAAATATAACAAGTATTCTTGATAAAAAAATAATCCTCAAGAAGGATAATAAATCATTGCCTTTATAATTAATATCAACACAAACCACCCCTTCCCCCTAATAAAAAAATCACTGTGATATAATATTATGGATCTACTAAAATTCTGAAATGCAATGAACTATGAATTAACAACCTCAAAATATTTATAAACTAGCTCTATATTGAGAACATGAATGATTAAAATATACAATAGTTTATTCCATAAAACAACTTATCTAAAAATTTAAATATTTTCATTCCAATACATGTGTAAAAAAATTGAAATAAATTTCTAAAAAATTCTTACAACACTCAATACAAATAACTAAATATCTCACAAAGAATTGAAAAAAATTTCTCCCCTATAGAAAACATATTAAAGGATTTTAGTGAATAAATAACAGAGGAGGGAAATCAAAACAAAATAATTCCTTAGTTTTAGATATTATAATATACTCTCTTTTAAAACAATTATTTTTTAAAATTTAATCTAGGTTATGTATTTTGTGACATAATTATAAAACCATTATTTTGATGAATAAAAATATATTTTCACTAAACCATCGCCTAAAATTTATTTTGAGAAATTGACACTTTCTTTCAATATTATTTGACTTATATTGTAACATATAATTTATGGATAGACTAATATTACATTGATTTTCATAAAATATAACTACAGTTTATTTATCTTAAACATTAATATTCCATCATTGTTTTCTTTTCACAAGACAACACATGCACCCCTCCACTAAGAACCTTATCGATCTAGCGGTAAAGTCTATAAAAAATTCATAAATACTATGGGATGAAAAAATGTTCATGGGAATCATTTTCATATCTTGGGAACAATGTTTTCAAAATTATAAATCAAAAAATAGAAATGAAATATTTAAAAAATATCTAACAAATTATATCAAAATAGAAATCCCTTATACAAAAAAGGATAATGAAAATCATTATACCAAATAAATGGTATAAGGATCAAGAATTCTATAAAAAAATTAGAATAACGTTCTATGATAGATTTTCAAAACAAAACTAAAATTAATCTACTCAACCCCATTATGATATGATGATTATTATTCAAACATTTATCCAAAATCAGTAAAATATGATCTACTATAAATAGTACCTTACCCCTCCATGATAGCCATTTCTTTTATGAAATCTGAAAAAATTCTACATACACCCATTATGAGTATGTTAGGTGTAATCCCAAGATACAAGTAGGATACCACCAATAATTTCATGAATATACAATGATATAAAATTTAACATTCATGTTTGAAAGACAAATATGTT
This sequence comes from Viscum album, assembly GCA_963277665.1. Lineage (NCBI taxonomy): Eukaryota > Viridiplantae > Streptophyta > Magnoliopsida > Santalales > Viscaceae > Viscum > Viscum album. The sequence continues at coordinate 1,332,191,781 of OY728165.1, read as the reverse complement.
GTAAATAAACGGTATCAAATTAAATTAAGAAGATCTGGAATGATAATAATAAAACACAACTGAGAAAATTATAGTAAAAAAATGTAACTATGGCCTTGGCTCATCCAGTGATTCTTGTACTCTCAGTGATTGAACCATTAAAACCCTTCATATTCATGATTCAAAATGGAGGAAGAATAACCTTTTCTAAATTTAACAAAGACATATATGTGTTTTTGTTGGTTAGTGTTATTCATAGTCCAATAGAGATAATAGGTATATATTTTCCAAGAATACTTATACAAGTCATCCAAACAAGATATCCAAGATTCCTATGTTCTGTCCCTATTCCAAATAGAATAGTTTCCATATCTATTTCACATTATGAAAAAATGTGGAATATTTAACTACTTATATTTTGTTTTTAAATGGAAATAATTTAAAATCAACTCCATCAGATAAATTGTTTTTCAAATTACCACTTTTTAATTAAAATAACGATAACACAAATTAGAAATTTAGGTGAGAACATTTATTTCATCAATATATTCTATAAAATGGAATCATAATCCATTAAAAAGTGAAACAATTCGAGATTACATAGATATTACTATAGAAGAGGATAAATACCCTATGGAATAAAAAATAACCAATTAATATTAAGGCTCACAGCATTTATTTTATATTCCACAAACCATAGACCCTAACAACCATAATGAAGAAGAAAAACTATGATAGAAGGGTGGAAAAATAAAAATGACTGAATGTGAGAGATTTATATGAAGAAATCATGAAGGAAATAATGATGATTCCACTTGGAATCATAAAAAATAGGGGAAGATGAAGAGATACCATTAATGAGGTATTTGAAAATCATGTGAGGGTATGGAGGAATAGAAATGGTGTTTCAAAATGAGTAATCATAGAAGAGTAAAATATCATTTTAGGTTTATGGTCTTGCCCTAGGGTTTTCTTGTATGGATTTCCAAATAATTGAATAGTAATATAGATTAGAAATTTCTGATCCAAGAACCTTCATAGTCATCATATATAATTTGGAAAATCATTTGATAACTATTTCAATATGTAATTTCATGGTTCACACCTATATCATGCAATTTCAACATGGTTACTCTTAATTCTTCATTTTCTCTATGACACCAACAAATATCAAAAAATCATATAATTTCAATTTTAAGGACACAGAAACATAATGAGAATTATAAAAAAATAAATGGAAAAATACTTAACGTTGACATTTTTGGTGTGAAATTTATCCACAATATATCAAATTCAACACTTATAAAGTAAACCTGAAGAAAAATTGTGGAATAAGTGATTCCACTACTCCATCATAATTGATTTCCATTACCATTTATTATTATAATTGTATTAGTTTTTAATAACATGTGTTCAAATAGAATATATACCTAACTCAATAATTTCTCTGTATTATAAATGGTTCTAATTAGTAGCTTGATTAATGATAGGTCATGTTCCAGGTAGAGTTCCTCCTAATTCTAAACATTAGAGGGATATTAATTATAATTTTCCTATTGGGAATGATTAAAGAATTATGTAATGAAATCAAATATGGTGAAAATTCCAATTAGTATTCCACCTTCCCAATCATCCCAATTTTTTTTGAAGTGATTGGCTTGGCTTAGAGAAATAATCCCCTACATCTTGAGTTAATGATGACCTAACTGAGATAAATCTTTTAGAAACACCAGGTATCCCATGGAATGATCATGGGAATTGTTCTGATGATTCATATAAGAGTTGTGGACAATTCTATATTTCACCATTATCTATTGATTAGTATAAATCTTTTCCATCTTATATTTCAAAATTCTTATCCTAATAAGAGAATCCTTTCCCAAATTTATCCAATAAAGTGGAAATAGACAAGGAAAACTATTAAAATATTCCAAGAGATACATCATTATTGTTGAATATAAACTATTATTATAAAAAAATTAATATTATGAGATATTTATCCATTGATTCAAAACTCTATGACATAATTTTTGACTATATACTCTATATTTTGATTCCCCACCCCAGTTGACCACTGATTTGTGGGTACTATGCTATGCGTAACTTTACCTCTAATCCCCCCATATCCATGAAGACATTAAATAAAGAATAGGTAAACCTTGTTTCTATATTAGAGGTCATATAATATGTAAATCCCTGAATCCAAATTATTTCAAGATCGAAGTAATTATCACGGTCTTCCACTTTATAGATATATATGATCAGAATGAGTCAACACAAATTTGTTGTCAAATCAACAATAAACCCTATAAAATATGGACAAAAATGTGTAAAATGTATCCTGATGATGAATTCGACAGAAACATCATTTTATTTCTCTGTATGTATCAAAATTAGTTTGAGTACAATATAATTTTATAACGCACAACATATATTTTCTGATAATTAAAACACCATGTTGAACAGTCGGCTAAATCTCATTACATACTTGACCACTGAAATCATTACATCATTTAATAATAATACATTTAGTTACCTAATGGGATATCCCAATATGACTATGGAAATATTCCATAATAGCCTTCCACGTATGTATAGTAAATATTTAGATTATTTGAAAATTCATGGAAACCATTGAAGATTGATATCATTCACAGGTGGACTCCACACCATTAAAAATTCCCCTAATAAGCTAACACATCACATCACCTAAACTCTACAATATAATATTCCTAATAATATATTTCAGAAAATTGATTGTTATAAGAAACAATATCTCCTTTTATTCCATCAAGTCTATAAGAAACTACAAAAAGTGTTTCATAAAACTCCATTAATCACTAGACTTGTTGAGAGATTTAGAGGTCTAATTACAACTGTTTACATCTACAAACACACTTCCATTTCATGAAATATGTGTGATCGAAAAAAAACATAAAGATATTATACCAACAATTATTGCCTATTGTTTGAGTACATCTATGAGAAAATAAAACTCATTATTTCATTATATAAGTAGATCATGATCTTTTCCCCAAAGTGATAGGGGTTCTATTAATTGGGGTTTTGTATCATAGATGTGGGTTATATGTCATCAGTCATGTAGTACTTTTCATTCGGTAAGATTTGTTGAGATCTATTAACCACCACATGGTTTTCCTATACTATAAAACTCCCAATATCCATAACTGATTCGTTTCAATGGACAATAAAACCAAGGAATGTGTCTGTCAAAATTCAAATAAATACTAATTTAAATAAATATTTATTTCATCATAGTGCTCATAAAACATTATGATATACATGAACACCACAACATTCTAGGTGATAGAAATCAGGGGTGATGCAATAAAGGGAAAATGATTCAAAAAATCTTATATAACATCAGATAAATCTCTAAAAATGCATAATATCAAAAAAATAGTTATAGGATCCTTATAATACATAATGATGCTGGAATTCTCAATATCATGAGAGATACATTCTTTGAAACGAAATTCCTAATAAAAATTATTTTTTGTGTAGAAAAAGTGCATTTTTATTGATTTTACATGAGGATGTGGAAATACAAGATTCCCATAATTATTATCAACTGACCCTCATGCACCTGATATGTACTAGAGAAAACAAGAATTTCATCCTAAAATAATGCAACAAAGGTGCTGAGATACCCATTTTAAATTCATCTTTATTCACTATGATAAATATAGTTGAATTGGTAAACCCAAATGGAATCAATAGGTATTCAATGTTTCCATAACTTCTTCAAAATAATTACTAGTAACATCGATCATTCTCTCCTTGATCTAATGATAGAATAAATATATATCAATATAGGGAAAACATTTCCCCATGAATAGATCAGTGATATCATCAATATGGGGTTGGGTCTATTATTATCCATCCCTACCCAATTCATCATTTGAAATAAAATTCAATAGAGAAGGGTTTCATCCACATTTGTGGAAAAAAAGAACCATTATAGCCTAAGGGGAGAAAATCTTGATAATAAACCCATTAGATTAAAAGACTTCTAGATAAATCGTTAACTCTATTTGTTTTATGGGTTTTAAAAATATGAAGTAATTGATATCTACTATTTATTCACTACTATATTGATTAGAAATATCCATATCCCATTATTTGAATAATCTGGAGAAATCATCATGGAATACCTCAATAAATTATCTAAACCATGAAAGTAACTCACTACATGAATTCTCCTTGTCATATTAGAATAAATAGATAACAATGGAATAATTATTGTTTAATTATGGTAGATGAGGTCCTGCCTCACTGGATCATGATTTTAATTCTCTATGGAATACTTGTGTAATCCTATCATGGAAGGTTCAAGTCACTATCTGATGGTAACAATTTATATGGGTCTTATAGATCAACATCATATACATCCTAATGATAATATACAAAGGATCCATATCAAAGATGAGAGATTCATACTCCAGCTAAAAATATAATACATATAAAACACAAAATTGTAACTAAAAACATTACTCTTCTACAACTTAAAGGATTTAATATCTTAATAAAATATAGAATAAGAATTGAAGGAATATTTTACAAATACACAACACTTTATGAAGAAATAAATGATAGGGAACTAGATTAAATAAATTAGTATCTATATTTAAGGTAAGAATAATGGCACATCTCACTATTGAAAGACCAACCTCAATCTTTACTAGCACAATATCCATTGCATATAGCTTCTTCACCTCTAAGTGAGCCTAAGGATTTATTATCGAAGGATGAATTATAAAGTGATGAATCATTACATATGAGGAACAATTACAACCCATGTTCCCATGATGATCATGTCTCGCTTCCAAGGAGTCATTCAACTATACTATATATACCTTGGTGGATAATGATATTTCACCACTCTGGTAAGGAATGTTTGTTTGCTTGAAAATACAAAAAAGACCCAAGAATCTACATAAATGAAAAGATCATGGTTTTAATTGGTATTAAGAACATGTATCCCCATATTACCACTCTAGTTGTAGATAATTGTGCCACCCCACAACTATTTATGAAGTGGATCATGGAAGATACATATAACAACTATCACTTCCCTACCCGATCTCTTCATGCTTAATATTCTAATATAAAGAATGATATCCACTCCAATATGAACTGAAAGAATTCTATTCATCCATTAAATTGTATCATAATCAATCTCATCCTTTAGATCATTTTTAAGAACAACATAAAAGGTTATGATTATCTATAATAAGAAATGATAATGAATACAATGTCACATGCCAATCTCAAAGATACTAGATTTCATTTATTGATTATAATTGGCCTATAGTGAAATGTGAAAATTTTTGTGAATTAGTTGACATAAGTCATGACTGGTCGATTTTTTTATCAGAGACAGAAATACCAAATATAGCGAACATTAGGCTGTTAGGAAAGAACTAGAGTGAATATTACTTTGGAATCCTACCATGTTAGTTTTTCACACTACATAGCCTGAATAAAAGTCTTTATCCATATTTGACTACAAAAATATGTCAAAAATGTATCAAAATTTATATTAATGTTGTATAGTGTTCCAAGGATGTTAAATATCTAATCAGTCTTCTCCAAAAAATCATTATCTTCCCATGGATTGTGCATCCCAGAATAGAGGGAGGCTAATTCATAAGATATTCTCGAGTTCAATCATTCTCATGAGTTTGAACATCCTTCCTAGTATGAGTGGGTCTAGAAACTACTGCTTGATTGATAAAAAGAATAACCTTCAACATGAAATCAATTATATCATGACTAATAAATGTATCTTCTCAAGGTATGTTTTCTTCTATGTCTTCTTGAGGATTCACAAAATTCATTCTAGAGATTATAATGTTATAAAAATCTATTTAAAAAAATAACATCATAAGAAATTATAAATAATCAATTCATGTTAAAAAACTTATTTCATTATCAAAGTAATCTATAATAAAAAATTTAAAAAATACAATATCACATGAAAATAACTTGCATTCATGGTCCATATACAATACACCCTATGAAAAAGGGGGAAATTACTAATCAAAACTGAATTCTAAAATATCCCACTTTAATTCAAGGTATTTTAGTAAGTGCTTTTTTAAATAAAATTACTTCATAAATATTACATGATCCATGATAATCCTATCTATGGTTTATCTTGACTTCCAAAATAATATAGGTCCAATAATACCTTACTTTATTACTATTTTATCTAAAAGTAATTCTAGACTCCCTTTGATAGAGAACTCAATTCAGTTAGTGGAATGTAACAATGGGAATTATTTATCCATAATGGATAGAAATATATTAATGGTCATCATAAAAATATGTTGGTAATTTATTTCAAAAAATAAATTCATCAACAAAGTATAAATTAAATCTTTAATGAAACCATAAACATCAAAATAATAATTAATCATCTATTATAGAATTAGAGACAACCAAAATCTATATAAAAAATAAATGAGTTGGGATTCCAAAAGTATATATTGAAAATAGGTAAAAAGTTAATATGATCAAGGCTAAAAAAACAATCAAAAATGAAGTTAACCCCCTTAATAAGAAATTTGGGTCAACCTCCAACCATCTTACCACCATCACCGAACCATTATTCACTAGTATTATTACTTGATGGCTTAAACTAATGACATAAATTTAACTATATCTGAGAAAACAATGTATTAATACACCTATTGGGTGTATTTTGTGTGTGATTATATTATACAATAAGAGTTCCACTATTCATTCCATAAATAACCATATTTCGACAAATAAACAATATATTGTAAAAAAATTTGAAAAATGATATAACTTTTTAATGTAGATGAAAAATGGTTAGAATAAAATACAACAAAACACAATGGGTAAACACTGTAGTATCTATGGTTGGGCCTACATATAGTATCATCATATTCTCAATGATTAAAATATTCAAAACATTTCCTATGCATGATCCTCCATGAGGGATGATGCTATGGTCCCAATGGAAATAACATACACACATGTATTTTATTTATTTATTGTTGATTCATAGTCTAAAGGATAGGTAATGATAATGATTTACTATCATAAATTTCCATGTAATATCACCTGGGTAAAAATATTCATAATGTTATATCCTTATGATTACCAAACAACATTACACATACAATTCACATTATAAAATAACATGCCATATCAAGCTATTTATATTATATTTTTAAAGGTAAAAAATTTGACCTAATACAACATAACCATTATTTCTAAAAATATTATTTTATTGATCATATAAATTTAACAATACATTATTAATATAGATGAGAACAATTATTTCATCAATAAGCAGTAACACATGAAATCACAAACTATTAACATTTGAACCCATTTGAATCTAGATAGAAACAGAAAGATACAAGGATTATTAACATATTTTATAAAATATGATGAAATAATCATCACAAAACGCATCATAAAATTCAGATATAATAAATCGTATGTTTTCATGGACATGGGGAAGAATAAAAATAAGAACAAGGAGAATAGAAAATCTAATGGAGTGAAGGTGAGACCCTTACCTGATGAAATGTTGAAGAACTTTTTGAATATTATACAATGGGTCCACTTAATTATGAGGCTAGGAATAGATCTTGGTAATGAGGGATATGAAAACTATGTTATGGGAGAGAGTAAGAAAAAAAGGATTTGGAAATGAACTAATGAAAAATTATTAAAATAAGATTTTCTATTTTTGGGTTGGCCAAAGGGTGTGGAACCATTATATTATAGACTACATGTCAACCATTCGAATCACTACTGCAGCTTTTAGGAACCTGTAATGATAGACCACATTGTTTTTTAAATCATGTTCCAAATCTGTAAATCTATAATATATTATTGATGACTTTTTTCATTGTTACTTTGTGGTCACTTTTAGTCTGGAGATAACATTTGACAGACACTGATTTCCAAAAAATCCAATATTTAAAATAGAAATATTGAAAAAATATGAGAATAATAAGGCAAATTAATGAAGGAAAAATATTTTAAAGTGACACCATGGGTGGACTATACTTATTCCCATCTTCTGTGTAGCTTCGTGTTCTATAATAATATAGTCAATATATATTGAACTCAATATCCCTAATGTATAATTATTTGAATTACATTAAGAACTTATACATCATATAGGAAATATTATACCATATGTGGAGTTATTATAATCCATTACTCAAACCCATTAAGAATCATGGTACCCATTTATATCAATTTCATCATTCTTCTTATATATAAACCCATTATAGAATGTCTTTGAAATCTATCGTAGTATTGTTTTTAATGAAAATAGATTTTATTTATATGGATTTGATTAAAATATAGAAAAAATGGTGTCATGATAAAAAATATCAGGTCTTATGGAAATTAAAAACATAGGATTTTTAATTAAACATCAAGAAGTTTTCTAATATAAAGATTTTCATTCAAATTTTTTCTCAGTTTTGTGCCCGCATTAATTAGTGTAGACACACCTCTTAATTCATCCTTGATAAAACATTTATCATCCCTAAATAATAATTTTAATGTGTAAATAAGATTTATCCTTATATATATTTTACTTTTCACATCAATAGGAATATCATTTTTCCATGAATTTTCATATTTTATAGTTTTTTCATGAATCGTGAAAAGTTCTCATGAAAAAATTAATCATTGATAGAAAAAATTATATCCTGAAAATAAAAAATTGTATGTATTATTATCATTTTTGTATTTTCAAATATAATTTACATTACACATTTCCTTTCATGAACATAATGTCCTTTATAAATTTTTATTTATTTAAATACCATGATGTTATATAATGTTTCAAAGAAATCATTCTTCATATTACAAACTAATCTGGTACCATAAGCAATCATAAGTCACTTGGGAAATTCTTTGTACTTATCATAATCTGATATATCATTATTAAAAGATTATTTAACATCCATAATAAATATTTTGAATCCTAAATTAGTTTTATTGAATGTAATATACTGTTGTGATCAATTCTAGCCACTGAGGAAAATGTATTATCAAAGTCAACTCCTGAATTTTTTGGGTATCCCTTATATACAAGTATAGATTTTTTACTATCCACTTCATGCTTCAAATATACTTTAGAATATGAAACCCCTATTTATAAAATCACATTATTTTCAGTTGGTATGTTAACATGATTCCCTTTTTCATTATTCTAAATCATGTCTAGTTTGTTGATCATTGAATAAACCCACTCCTTATATTTAAAACCCTCATCAAATAATTTTGTATCAATTTTTTATAAACATTATATGTGTTATTTCTATGATTTTTTAACTTATTTGCGTGTCATTATTATGCTATCAATTTATTTTTCCAATATTTAAATACATATTTTTTTTCTAAACCTATGCTTTAACCCTTTGTTTTTCATTTTTATCATATTTATCAATCCTTTTTTACTCTATAATATCATCATTAATTTAATAGAAAACATAATAAACTTTTTTTCTTATATATATATAATATATTGATTCTATGAAGAAAATTATATCAACATTATACTAACCATATTTCAAAATATATCGTTTGGAACACTATTTCTGAAGAAAATTATATCCATGATCTATGTTTTGTTTAGTTTTAAAAGTCAAAAATGAAACCACCAAGACATTAATTTGTTTCTAAATCTAATTTTGATATTTTATAACATTACAAGAAATAATAAATTGTGATGGATTTCATGTAACATTAATATTTATTGGATTCCCATCTTAATTACATCATATATAATCCTCATCAAAATATCAAATTCTTATTCACTATAATAATTTTATCAAAATATAAATTCATTTTTTTCTAATAATATATTTTTGACTCCCCCTAGATTATTTCTCTCATATTAATCAATGTATTGTTATATTTATCATGTACCTATATATATTGTTCCCAAATATTCCACAAGGATAATAATATCCTTTGAGAAATCTTCTACAAAATAAGTATGGTTTTTAGATGTGTTGTTGGACCGCTTAATTTTTTTGTTGTTTTATAATATTTTCCAATGTTATTGTTTTGAGTAATACATTATTATGTCTTAATGATAATTTTATCTAACGTTCATTAATTTTCCTACATTGAAATGTGAGAAAGTATTTCTTTTTATCTACATTTCTTGTTAATGGCATTCCCACTCTCATTAACTTTTTATGTAGTTGTATCTTTCACATAGGATTTTATCCCTAAAACCATTTCATTAACTAATTTTTCATTTTACATAGCTCCTTATTTTCTATCATACTATTTGGATAATGCACCTTCTACCCAAAAAACAATATTTTTCCCAATATTAAAATTTTTTTCATATGTTTTTTAGTCTCAACAATCCTTCATCTATACAGATTTACAATATTATCTTCAATAATATCCTAAGGGTTAATGTCTTAAAATAATTTTCCTTTATTGAAATTTTAATTTAAAATTATTTTTATTTCATTGAAAATGTTTTCTTTCTTAACCTATACATGGATATGGATGTCTACCTTTTTTTTTGAGATGACCATTTTCTTCACTCAAGCATCCTATTTTCCCCAAAAACATATTTATTTCAATTATCATGGTGTATTCTATTGTTGAATATTCATAATCTATAAGAAGCTCACTAATTTAATATTGATCATCTTCCTATGAATCATACTTATATTATTCTTTTGTTATAACCCATTAAAAGGAACAATTGAAAACATTATTATCATAATTTTTTCATAGATAAATTCTCCTTCCTCAACTAAAAAGATGTTCCTTATAAATTTATTAGGATAAATATTCTTCTTCATTATTGAATAGTTTGACTTGTTAGTGGACTTTCATAAACCAACCCAATGTTCATATTCTATATTGAAATTTTGAGGAAAATTGTTTGATAAGATTCCAAACACTCAATAATTTATAAATATTAATATTATTTCAACTTTGTAATTACCTTTCCCGTGATGAATATTATTATCATAAGGGTAAATTTATATGTAATATTTTACTGATATTGCTCTAAATATGAGAACTTCAGATCCTAGAGAGATTTAAATTAAATTTATTTCTCCCACTTTTTGTATATTAGTTTAGGTCCACTTCTTATTTAATAGTTAATAAGGGTTCATTGAAGCTAACAAATATTTTATCACTATAATGCTCTATCTCCATGTCAAGTGATATTTATACCAAATTTATTAGTGAATGATTCCATTAATATATTTACTAGTTTAAAGTCGTCTAAATTTTCCCTAAACCCTCAAATTCTGCAGAAAATCATATTTACCATTATGATGAAGTTATATAAAATTTGTTCATCCTACATCATGATATTGTCGAACTATTTTCTCTAGAAATTTATATTTGGATTCCATAACATTTTAATTTCCACTATATTATTTTTCATTCTTTTCCAAGAATAATTAATAGTTTTATACCCCATATTATTAGTATGATCCTTATATAATATAGAGGAAAAAACTGAATTCCTAGAATTTACATCATTAAATTATATTCTTGTCAATTTCTATTTATGAAAATGTCTCAACAGGAACATTAAATCCATACATTTCTTAATAGAGCACACAACACCAATCTGAGAGAAGGAAAGGGAAATATTATTTCCTTCTAGGAAGAAAATTGTATCTCATAAAATATTTGTAAAACATTATTATTAATCCAGTTTTATGAATCCATTCATGTTACTTGATAGAAATTCCAAATATTTATCCGACTAGGATATTATTTTTTGTCACATGGAGGTTGATAGACACTAATAGAGGTGGATGACATTTGAATTAGTTTATATAAGATTTTAATACCCATTTATCTCTCATGATTATTTTGTGTAATTATCACAACATAGTCACTACTAAAGAAAATAAATAGTTACAATAGATATTTTAATTATGTTAACCTCCTATAAAGATAAATACATCCCTATTGTGTTTTTGATACTTTTTTATTTTCAAAAGTAACGCTATCAGGTGGATTAATTTGATCTCATTATAATGGCTATCATCAACTAGTCATTATCCTACATCAATTGAACTCAATGTTTCTACCATAAGAATGATCAAATTGAAATTTTAATACTCCATAAAACACCACATATAATGATAGTTTAACTGAACTATTTAAAATACTGATATGTACTTATTATCTTTACTAAGTGACTTCACAAAATTTTGATCAATCATCATTCGTATATTTTTCAATAAAAATTTCATCGATTCTCTTATGTATATTATTTTCTAATAGTTATTTGAAATTAATTGATTTCGGATGTCACCAAACTTTTCATTAAAACTAAATATTGGTCATGTCAAACAATTAAATAATATATCCTATAACTTTGAGTCCTTCCATTTTTATTCCATTTATAATTTTAAAATGGTTTCTTAAGAAAATCCTTGCATTTCTTTTCTAATGAATTCCCCATCCACATGATCATAATTAATGAAAATCCTACAATGTGTGTGGATCTGATTATAGTATACTAGTATCCTTCTTGGATATCCATCCCCATGTATTTTCAATTATCATTATCATTTCATTAATCAAGACACTTAAATCCTTTAATATCCTCACAAAAGCATTGCCAAATTTTATTTTCCTATTATCCATAATATTTTTATTTCATGGACTATATATATTTATGTAATTTATAATTTTATTAAAATATAAAAAACAAATAATCCACATGGTAGTTCAAATCAACCTTATGAAGGTCATAATGTTGCTTAATTAGCCTTCGATTCTTTCATAGATCACATAATCATCATTACAAAAACTTAAAAAACACACTTATAATGTTCATATATTGGCATATGACAAATAAAAAGATCATTAATGATACATAAGAAGCTTCAAAATGATTCTTATTTAGATTCAAAATGATTCTGAAATAGCTTATTTCAGGTTTACATCGATTGGGACTACCAAAATTCAAAGTCAGCATGGATAAAATGATCATTATAGTTCATCCCATTCTCTATATTCAACCACAAAATCGTTACTCTATAATTCAATCATGACAGATAGAACCATTCCAAAAAAAATGAGACAATCACAAATACTTATAATATACAAAAAATATCGACCAAATTCATTTACATTTATCATATCAAGTATTTAATCTAATTCCATGTCCACTATTATGTGCCTCACTAGCATGAAACCTCCAACATTCATCGAGTGGAATTGACTACACATACTCACATTGTACTATTATTATAAAATAAGAAGATATAACCAATATTCATCTCTTTAAAAATTTATGAAAATAAATAAAACATCATCCCAAGAAAGATTTCAATATTTTCATCATACTATTCATATAAATCAATATGGTGTTGTGGGGGAAGCTTGTTTTTATTTAATAGTTATTAAGTGGTAATCATTGATATTTTATTATTGAATATTATATTTTATCATATATATTATTATAATATCAATTTACACTAATATATATATATATAGATGATTATATACACCTTTTGAAATTCCATCCTCATGGAGGTTCATACTGATCTTTCATAATCAAAACATATATGCTAACATTAGTAAACATTATTCAATAGTAACATTTATGGTTTATGTTGTTTTGATATGAATAAAATTTTCTATATGAAATAATAGGGTATTAGAGTATTGATGTAGGACTTCAATAGTTTGTTGTGAAATGGTGGCTTGTACTAACTAAAGATATTTTATGTCATATAACTAAATATAATTTATTTACTTATTTTATATTCTGAATTCTCTAAATTTATATAATATGTATGATCTAAATTGACATAATTCATATAGAGTATTATTTTTTTATGTTATGATGTTGGTATTCTCGACCCTAGTAGAAGGGTCACATTTCTATTTTGATAGGTTTGGATATCCTTCTTACAATAGTTTTATAATATATTCTTGATAGAATCCAATAATGATTATTTATGTAAAGACCCAAAATTTGCGTGAAATTTTTTTTCATAAATACTTGGGAATTCTATGAGTTTGAGAAAATTTACGGCGCTTGATTCCAAGGCCTGGTGTGCCCAGAATCAATTTTTGATGTCATTTGGGTATATTCAGTAAATGTCCGTGCATGTTTTTATAACTTTTGAACCGGTGCTCGGAATTGACATCCAATAGTACTGTTGAACTCACAGTGCCGGTATACGCTTAGGAATACTTCTACCTCAATGTCACTTGGTCGAGAATAAAGGATAGTTTTTGGGTTTTAAAGAATAAATTAAATAAAAATAAAGTAGTGGATTTATTTTTATTTTTAGATGGTTAAAACCTCCACTTGGGAGTTGGGGGGTAGGGACCACCACACATTAACCTCCCATGAGAGGCTATGGTGGTGGGGCCCACCTGAGGTCTAAACACCTCTTCTTAATTAATTTTGTGGGGACCACGCGAGGTATAACCTCTTGGACCCCCATTATGTGGGGAGAAACCCCCTTGAAGTCCCCACTTATGGTTCCAAACCTCTCAATTAATTTATTGAACACATTCAAATAATAAATTTAGCCCTTTTGAATTCTATGCCATCAATTTAATAAGATGTCATAATTTATAGTTTTGTTTTAATTTGTCTTTTAGGTGGAGAAAGGGAGGAAAAGAACTCTCCAACGAAGAACACTTCTTCTGCCAAAGATGAATGATCTTCAACTGGGGAAAGAGGGAAGCACCACCCTTGAAGAACGCTGACGACGTTGTCCTCGAATTCTTCATCTTCTTTCCCGACGTCAATGAATCGACGTCCGCCTTTCTGTGACATCGTTAACGAACAACGAACCCGAGGTAGTGGATTTAATTATTAATTAGTTCTCATTCTACAACATTGAAATATTGGTTTACGATTTTCCTATTTCTATCACCATAAAAATGAGGGCGCAGGCCAAAAAACATGGCCCAACCCTCCCCCACCGTTTTATTCCTCACTTGTTGACAACAGTGGTGGTGTAACGGCATCCGGTGTTGGGCCAGATGAAAGGGAAACCGGCGGTGCAGGGCTTCCGGGTTTCCGGAAGGGCGCGGTGCTGTCACCCCGTGTGGAAGAGTAGGCCATGGCCCCTGGCTGCGACAGTGTACATGGACGACCGCCATGGCACTGGAGGGGCGCAGAGCCGTCGTGCCGCGTAGAGGAAAAATTCTCAGCGCATGGGCTTGACGTTGCACATGGGTAGCCACCAGGCCGCCGGAGGGGCGCGGTGCCGTCGCACTACATAGAGGAAGATGCTGAGGCCCCCCTGGCCATGGTAGTATAGCAGAATCAGCTGGTTGGGCCGGCCACCATAAAAGCAGACCGGCTGGCCGCTCGGCCAGTCGGACATGGCGGGACACTCCTGGGTCTCACGGGCTACCAAACCAGTGTAAGATCCATTCGGGAGACGGGGGCACGGCACCCCCTACCCCCACCCCCTTACACATCTAGGGAGGGCCCTGCATGGCACCCCCACCCGTTGGTCTCCTAGGCCATGCAGGCTGCCATCGCAGGCCGCTAGTGAGGCCATGCGGGCCGCGCTCCCCATGGGTCGGGCCACCCCGCAGGTCTGGCCGCCCCAGTAGACTGGGTCAGACCCGCTGGCCAGGTCGAATCCCAGTCCGGACCTGGGTCGGGCCGGGTCGGGTCAATGGGGTGGAACTAGACGCGGACCCGTTTTGGCCTATTTCCACCTTTTCCCTCATAACTTGTGCTACGGGTGTCCGATTGGCAATCCGTCTATGGAGACAGAATGCTTTGAGTGATACGGTTCTTTTGGGATACCCCACTTGAGGTTTGGACATAGTTGGTGTATGTTCGGGATGGCTTGAACCTAAATCTAACCGGGCCCTCAATTCAGAAATGCCAATAACTCTCAGACCGGGCGTCCGATTGACGCACTGTCTGTCGCGTTGTGTTCCTCATGACGAGACAGAACATCAAGATACATCAACATGGGACGACGTGGCAGTTGATGTATTAACTCTTGGCTTGAGGAGCATACCCTCCCGGAATTAACCATGCTAGTGGAAACCCTAAGGCTGGTTGTGCACGGTTGACTCTTCCTGGATCACGTGTCGGTCCAATAGTTCTACTGACTATTCCTGGATCATGTGTTAGTCCAATAGTTCTGACTTCTAATCCTGGATCATGTGTTTTCCTAGTAGAATATCTAGTCCTGGATCATGTGTTGGTCCGAAAGCTCTGAATATTGTTCCTGGATTATGTGTTGGTCCAATGGTTTTGACTTCTATTCATGGATCATGTGTTGGTCAGACAGAATAGATGGTCCTGGATCATGTGTTGCTCTGATAGCTCTGATGATTCAGTGGCTATATATGATCATCTCTATCTCTCTACATATGTTGTATACCTATGTGAGATGAGTCAGTGAATTATGTGATTTCCTAATGATTGAGACGGGTTACTTGATAACCTAGGTATATGTATGAGCATATACCTATGTAATGGATACTAGTTGATTTCATACTCTGTGGTTTATCCTT
Organism: Viscum album; assembly: GCA_963277665.1. Lineage (NCBI taxonomy): Eukaryota > Viridiplantae > Streptophyta > Magnoliopsida > Santalales > Viscaceae > Viscum > Viscum album. The sequence goes on along the minus strand of OY728165.1, from coordinate 1,332,175,260 downwards.
GTTGTATTTTGTGATACCTCTAGGGTATCGCAGTCCATATGTAGAATCATTATACTCACCTCTACACGGTCCATGACCACACCACATTGTGATGGATGAAGACGATGGACAACGCTGGTTGAGGCTAAGTAGCAAGACTGGACGGTACCTGGAGGTGGACCTTATGATGAGTCGGTACACGGAGGAGACTGGCAGATGTGGAGTGCTGAGGAAGCAATCTATACCTACCCTTCAAGTAATAACCCTAGAGGATGACCCAATTTTTTCTTTTCTTTTTCAGTTCTACATGCACTTTCTAGTGGGGATTTTATTTTCAACTGCTTTACTTTTCAGCATGCTTTTGTATACAGCTTTAATTAGCATTTACTTTCAACTTGTACTATATTGTGTGTGTGTTTTTAGTTTATAAAGGAAATTCCTTCCCAGTTCTAGGGATTTATGCCTTTGGTGGTAGTCTCCAAGCCCTGTCCTATGGATGGTGGGCTTGGGGTAGTCACGGCACGGGCCCTAAGGGACGGGTCTTGTCGAATTGGTATCAGAGGAGTCGGTTCTACCGCAGAACATAGGACTCTCATCTTTCTTTTCTGTGAAGCAACAGTATTACGCATGCTGAGTGTGGTTTTCAGTCCAGGGAGTCCAGTGTTGGCGCGGTGTCTGACATATCCATACACCAGGACCCTGACTTCTGATTTCCGACTCAGTGCACGAAAACACTAATTGCGTGTATGTTTCAAAAGTTTTCTCTGTGATCTCTTTGAGGAAAATCACCAGGTATAAAATATCGACTGTGGTGCACCTGTTTCTTTTCAGTATGCCTCCACTTAGACAACCAGCTAGGGTTCTGATAGTTGTACGAGATGATAGCCCACCGAGTGATGAGGGCTCGTTGCAGGGCGCTATCATAGCAGAGGCACCAGCGGTACCACTACCTATTGGGACACTGATACCATGAGCCCCAACATCAGAGAGTAAACACTACTTGAGCACTTTTCATGTGTTCCAGTGCAAGAGGCCTCCATGATTAGGGGTGAGATGGACCCGCAGACAGCTGAGGATTGGCTGGAGGCTGTGGTGAGAGTGTTCAGACTGGTAGGGACACCTGCAGACTTTATAGGGATCCTTTCCGCGAGTATCTTTCAGGCAGCAGCAAGCATATGGTGGATCTTGATGCTCCAAGTGCATGACGAGGCGACACTTCTCTAGGCAGACTTCGAGAGACTGTTTCGGGCAGAGTTTGTCCCAGCCACCCTACATGCGGTACAGATACAGGAGCTACTACATCTGCTTTAGGGAAACATGACGGTGGCGCAGTACTTAGTGAGGTTCACCTACCTCTCGCGTTACTCCACAGATATGGTGCGAGACCCATTTTCCAGGGCCCAAACCTTTGATTAGGGGCTCATCCTTCAGCATCCCAACGCAGGCGGGGGTGTTAGAGAGAGTCCTCCTTGTGGAGAGTTTTCTTGATGAGTAGTCACTAGCAGTGAGACCCTTCACTAGTCGACATGAATTGGAGTCTTCTACAGTTGGAATTAGATAGATGTCGCAGAGGTCCAAGTGGAATAGGCCATCCAGTGGACGACCTTAGGATATGGGTTTAGTTGTGTGGGGAACACGAGACAGATCCATTCATGCCTGGAGTAGGCAATGTTACTCTTGTGGTGGGTGGGGTGACCTAGCTCGGGACTATCTGACCCACCATACTGAAGATCAGAAGACAATTGATGGACCTCCAAGGTAGAGGCAGAGGCTCGATCGAGGCAGACTGTAGGGAGAAGGTGGACGTGGAAGAAGAGTTGGTTGTGTAGCTGGTGGTAGACGACGATTCTAGGTGTTATCACCACCACCACCAGGAGGTCCACCCCGACCATAGGGAGTAGGTGGACATGAGAGAGCTCAGCTTCAGGAAGCTGAGGCATATGAACATGGCGCTCCAAAGATGATTCAAGGTACGATCTGTGTCTACTCCTCCTTAGCTGCAGTTCGTATAGACACAGGTGCCAGTCACCCTTTAATTGCCACTTCCCTCGTTTGGAGCTCGCACATTCAGACGGATTTGTTGGCTCAATCCTTACGGCTAGTGACTCATATGGGAGCAGAATCGATGATTATGCACTGGTTCTGGTAGTGTGAGCATACTTTAGGAGGCGGGAGCTTCGGCTGGGATCTCCTCATACCGGCATCGAGGCCTTACGATGTCATCTTGGGCATGGACTGGTGATCTACAATCCATACTCAGAATGACTGTATTAGGTGAAAAGTGAGGTGTGTCCATACGGATGGGATCAAGATTACCTTCACTAGCAGAAATGGAGCCTTTGCAGCATAGTACAGACATACTCAGTGGAGGGTGAATCCGATAACTCATCAGTTGGCCTTCCATACCCTCATAGTAGTTGATGTGGAGAGTTTGAGCTATCCTGTAGTGGTGGACCAGTACACGGATGTTTTCACTGATGATGTCCCAGGTCTACCTCCTCACAGAGTGGTGGACTTTTACATTGACATGTACCCCAGGATGACACCGATATCTACACCAGCGTATCGGATGGCTCCCGCGGAGCGTCACAAGCTGCAGGTTCATCTGTAGGACTCACATGGGAAACGATTCATACAACCCAGTGTTTCTCCCTGGGCAGCCCCAATTTTGTTCGCCAAGAATGCAGATTGGAGCTTGAGGATTTTTTTGACCACCATCGCCTGAATCAGGTGACTGTGAGGAACAAATACCCACTCCCAAGGATTTACAACCCCTTTGACTAGCTGAAGGGAGAATGGTGGTTCTCGATGATAGACCGGAGATCATGCTATCACCAGCTCATAGTTCATGATGAGGATGTGCAGAAGACATCCTTCAGATGTTGGTACAACCACTACGAGTTCTTGGTTATGCCTTTCAGTATAACCAATGCTCCATCAGTGTTCATGGGACTCATGAACATGATCTTCCATCCATACCTCGATCGATTTGTCATATTCTCCATCGACGACATTCTGATCTACTCGACTATTGAGGAGGAGCATGCCTACCATTTTCGGGTAGTACTGGACACACTCAAAGAGAACTAGATTTATGGTAAAGTCTTGAAGTTCTGGTTTTGGATCAGAGTAGTTCACTTCATGGGACATGTCATCTCAGAGGCTGGATCTGTAGTAGATCCAGCAAAGATTGAAGCGATACTTGCTTGGGAGCCACCCAGGTGTGTGATAGAGGTACGTAGTTTCCTGGGTTTGGATGGGTACTACCGAAGGTTCATACTGGACTTCTCCAGAGATGAAACACCACTATTAGCTTTAATGAAGAAGGGGAAACCCTTCATCTGGTTAAAGAGATGTCAGTAGATTTTTCAGGAGATGAGGCAGAGGCTGACTATTGCCCCCATCTTGAGGATTACAAAGGAAGCTGTAGGGTACTTAGTCAACTGCGATGCATCAGGGACCAGACTCGAGTGTGTCCTGATGCAGGAGAGAGTAGTGATCGCATATGGTTCTCGGTGGTTGATACAGTATGAGCAGAACTATGCTACACATAACCTGGAGTTAGTAGTAGTGGTCTTCGCCTTAAATATGTGGTGACACTATTTGATGGGAGAGCATTTTACCATGTACTCTGATCACAAGATTCTCATGTATATCTTCTCTCAGAAGGACCTAACCCGAGACAACGACGTTGTCTTGAGTTCCTCGAGGACTATGACTTTAAGATAGTTTATACTCTTGGAAAGGGTAACGTTGTTGTAGATGCACCTAGCAGCAGATCTGGTATACAGATTCTAGGAGAGGCGACATAATAGCTAGCTGCTTTACAAATATCCTTTGTAGATAGAGATGGAAAAACATTACTACAATCTCTAATATTCACTCCCCCACTCCTTCACTGAGTCAAGGAAGTACAACATAGTGACGCTATCTGCGAGACATGATGTGCTCAGATATCCACATGGTAGACACCTACTAATTTTTCTGAAGGTGGGGAGCATGTCATCCTCTTCAAAGGACATACTATGGTTCCAGTGTCACTTCAAGAGGAAGTGTTGAGGGTTTTCCACACATCCCCTTTAGCGGTACATCCCAGAGTGGCGAAGATGTATAAGGACTTCAGATGACAGCACTAGTGGCCAGGTATGAAGAAGGCGGTAGCAGTGTTTGTCTATCAATGCCTCACTTTAAAGTAAGTGAAGGCGGAGCATCAGGTACCATCAGGAAAGTTTTATCCATTAGAGGTTACAGAGTGGAAGTGGTATGAGATATCCATGGACATCGTGATGGGTCTTCCACATACATCCAAGGGTCACGACTTGATTTGGGTGATCGTCGACCGACTCACCAAGACAACCCACTTCCTACCAATCTGAGAGAAGGGCTTAGTAGAGAGCTTCGGATTCCACTACGTGTAGGAGATTGTGCTGCTACATGGAGTACCTTATTCTATTGTATCCAATCGTGAAGCATAGTTTACTTCCTGACTATGGAAGGGGTTGCAGGAGGCTTTCAGGATGCAGCTTTGTCTGAGGACCGCCTTCCATTCTCATATGGATATTCTGACTAAGTGGACCATTCAGAACATCGAGGAAATGATCTATGCATTTTTCCTCAACATCGGTTGCAACTGGGAGGATCACCTACCTTTGGTGTAATTTTCCTACAACAACAGTTATCACTCCACCATAGGGATGACACCTTTTGAGGCATTTTACCAGCGACCTTGCAGATCACCCATGTGCTGGATAGACCTTGGGGAGTGAGAACTAGTGGGACAAGAGATGGTGAGAGCTACCACGAAGAAGGTGAAGATCATCCAGGAGCTTATGAAGACTGCACAGAGCAGGCAGAAGTCGTATGCTGACAGGAGATAGAGACCTTTGGAGTTCGAGGCTGGCGATCATGTCTTTTTATGGGTCTTGCCTCGACGAGGCCTACAGAGATTTGGTTGATATGTCATGTCATCTCTGAGATTCATCGGACCTTTCTAGGTATTCAACAGAGTAGGTGAGGTGGCTTACCGCCTAGCTATTCCACCTCAGTTGTACTGGGTGCACAATGTCTTCCACGTATCTTAGATGAGGAGATACGTGCACGACACTTCCCAAATAATCGACCATGGAGAGCTGGACGTCGAGGATGGGGAGACTTTTATTGAGGTTCCAGTAGAGATTGAAAATCAAAAGGATCGGGTCCTATGTGGAAGGTCGATAAATCGGGTGCACATTCCCGGGCTGTGTGAGAACCTCTAGAAGAGCACATGGGAGCAGGAGCCTCAGATGCCTGCTCAGTACCCCCATTTGTTACCATAGTTCGAGTTGTAGCATATGAGGTCGTAAATCCCTGAGGTGGGGTGAATGTAAAGACCTGGAATTTTTGTGGAATTTTTTTCGTAAATACTTGTAAATTTTAAGAGTTTGCGAAAATTTACGGCGCTTGATTCTGAGGCCCGGTGTGCCAATAATCAATTGCTGAAGATTTCTTTGGGCACGTTCAATAAATGTATGAGAGGGATTTTATAACATTTGAACCGGTTCATGGAATTCAAATCTGAGGGAAATTTTGAACTCACATAACTGATTTTCACTTTAGAAGACTTCCAACTCGATGGTAGTTCGCTGAGAATAAAGGATAGTTTTTGGGTTTTAATGAATAAATTAAATAAAAATAAAGTAGTAGCTTTATTTTTATTTTTAGTGGGTTAAAACCTCCACTTGGGAGTTGGGGGTGTGGACCACCACACCTTAAACTCCCATGAGAGGTTATAGTGGTGGGGACGACCCTAGGTCTAAACACCTCTTATTAATTAATTTGGTGGGGACCACCAGAGGTATAACCTCTTGGTCCCCCATTATATGGGGAGAAACCCCCTTGAACTCCCCACTTATGGTGCCAACCCTCCAAATTAATTAATTGAACACATGAAATTAATTAATTTAGACCTTTTGAATTCGATGCCAACAATTTAATAATATGTCATAATCTATGGTTTTGTTTGCATTTGCCTTTTTGGTGGAGCTAGGGAGGAAAAGAACTCTCCAACGAAGAACACTTCTTCCGCCAATGAAGAACTATCATCAACTGAGGCATGGGGGAAGCTTCATCCTTGAATAACGCCAACAACATCAACCTAGACTTCTTCATCTTCTTTCCAGACATCAACGAATCGTGTTCTGCCTTTCCGCAACATCGTCAACGAACGAAAAACCCAGGTAAGGGGATTTAAGTATAAATTTGTTCCTGTTCTAAGAATTTCATATCTGGGTTTATGATTTTCCGATTATCATCCCCATAACATGGAGGGTGCGGGCCAAAAGAAAATTCCCTGACCCTCCCCCGCCATTTTTATCCTCACTTGTTTATAATGGTGGAGGTTCAATGGCGGCCTGTCAGAACCCGTCCCCCGGGGCCCGTATCGTGACTACCCCAAGCCTGCTTTCCATAAGCCAGGGGCTGGAGACTAGAACCAAAGGTATAAATTCCTAAACTAGGAAGGAATTTCCTTTATAATAGTAAACAAACACAACATAGTATGAAACTGGAAGTAAAACACAATGTGAAACTTTATACAAAAGAGTGAGTTGAAAGTAATGATGCTGGAAATACAAGCCCAACAGAAAAGTACTAATAATTGAAAATCTAGTAACGAAGCTACTAGGTCATCCTCCAGCATTCCCACATGAAGGGTGGGTACAGATGGCCTCCTCAGCACCCCTTGTCTGTCAGTCGGCTCCTAGTATGTCTCGCTGAGTGGTCCACCTCCAGGCACCATCCATTTCTGCTACTCTCTTCCCCGATCAGTGTTGTCTGTCATCTGCAACCAACACAACGAGGTGTGGGCATAGCCCTTGCAGGGGTGAGTACAACAGTACTCAGTGGGGATCCTGAGACTCTCAAGGTCTCACAAAATCCAACAAGGATAACCACAAAGTACATAATCAATGGATAACCCTTAATTATGTATATTCCCATATATATACCTAAGTTATTTAGTAACCCATCTCATTCATGAGGAATACAATATAAATCATAGACTCAGCTTAAACTAGAATTTCAGTGAAGTATAAGAGTACAGATGATTAGTCGTGAAGCTAGATAATCTTATTCTCTCAAGAGGCACTGCTTCTGACCATACGGAGTCTAACCCACACATAATCCATAGGTACTAACCGAAAATTTCCCACACGTGACTTTACACACATAGGATCGGTATGCACTAACCTACATAGGATTGCTGAATCTTGACCCACGCAGGATCAGTATGCACTAACCCACATAGAATTGCAAAGTGCTGACCTATGTATGATCTGTCTCCAACCTCCACCACATTATCATCCACTGGATTCCTCGCACCTGGGGCGCTTTAGTTCCATATAATCTAACCTCAAGATATCTGTCATACCATGACCACCACTAAACTCCACAAATGATTAACCAAATGGACCACCATGTTGTAAGGGTTCCAATGCGACAAACGGTGCGTCAATGGGATACCCGGTCTGTGAGTTATTGGCTTTTCCATTCGAGGGGGCCGTTTGTTTTTTTAGGTTCAAACCAATCCAACCGTACTCCAACTTTGTCCAAACCTCAATTGGGGTATGCCAAAATAACCATCTCACTCCATTCCTTCCATCCCCATAGGCATTTCATCAATCTGACACCTGTAGCCCAAGATATGGGCAAAAAGGTGTATTTGGGTCAAACGGGTCTGGGTCCGGTCCGACCCAGTCGGACCGACCTGATCCGTGGGTCCAACCGGGCTTGAGGGACCGGCCCGGCCTGTGGCTGGCTCGTTTTAGGGCCCGGCTGGCCACACATTGTGTGTGGGGGGGGTTACGATGCCTTTGGATTCTGAAGGAAGCGGCTCTAGGCACCGGTTCGGGGACCCGCGAGACCCGAGGGGTCCCGCCTGTAGCGCGCACCAACGGCTGGCTCAGCCGACCGCCCTCCTCTATCCACTGTGGCCTATGGCCACAGTTCTTCTCTAGTGTGGCGTGACGGCACTACGGCCCACCCTGTCTGTGGTATTACACCACTAGCACGGTGTGATGGTGTCGTGCACCTCCGCTGTGGCCCGTCATGGCCACGACTCTCCTTCAACATGGAACGGTGGTTCCAGGCCCTTTTGGTGACCCAACGACCTTGCGCCACTAGTTTTCTTCACGGTTGGCACATTTCCGGCCGCTGTTGCTCTGCCTCCATCATCAGTAAACAAGAAATAAAACAAAGGGGGAGGTTCGGGCTGTGTTTTTGCGGTCCAAGCCCTCCTCATCATGGTGATATATAAAGGGAATTCACAATCCTTAATATCAAAGGACGATGAAAGGATGTTAAAGATTCAACCCAAAATCCCCCTACCATGTATTTTGATATTGTTTGACGAATTTTCGGTAAGGCGGACATCGTTCCATTGACGTCAGAAGAAGATAAAGAAGTTGACGTCGTCGAAATTCTTCAAGGACGACGGTGATTCCTCTTCTTGCCCCGATTGAAGAGGGAGAGTGAGATGTCCATCATTCCTCATTGGAGAGGGGCATTCTTCATTGGGAGAATAATGTTCTCCAAGTTCATCCAAGGCTCCTCTCTCAAAGTTCCACCAAAAGAATGTTGACCACCCTAAAAATAATAGACTTTCTATTATTTTAAATGGTTGGAAAGAATTCAAAGGATTCAAATTAATTAAGTTACATAACTTAATTAAATGGGTGGAGTTGCATCATTAAATTATGGAGGGAAGGCGAAGAGGCTCCCCACTTAATTGGGGGTTCCAAGGGGGTTATGGGAGTTTAAAGACGGTGTGGGCCCCACCTTAATAATGTCCTCCCAAGGGAGGTTTTTCTTTGGTGGGACCCACGACCATAACCTCCCATGGGAGGTTAGAGTGTGGTGCCCCCCACCTCCAACCTCCCCTTGGAGGTTTCAACCACCAAATTAAAAATAAAGTTAACACATTATTTGTATTCAATTTAATTAAAAAACCCAATAATCTATTGTCCATTCTCGTTAGAACTCTACTGCGGTGAAGGTATCACTAAGAAATCACCGACGCTGCGAGGTAAACGGTACCCTAGGATTTCAGTTCCGAGCACCGGGCCTTGGAATCATGCACCGCCAGAAACTGTGGACTCGTAAAATTCCCATGTATTTAAGAAAAAAAATTTCCACAGAAATTCCGGGTCTTTACATGGCAGGATTTGGCCCAGATGATAATGAAACCGGCGGAGTAGGGCCGCCAGGTCACCTGAAGGGTGCGGCACCGTCGCGCCGTGCAGAAGAGTAGGCTGCGACCCCTAGCTGCGACAGTGCACATGGGCATCCACCAGGCATCCGGAGGGGCATAGCGCCGTCGTGACACACAGAGGAAATATCTGTGGCCCCTGGCTGGAGCGGTGCACATGGGTAGCCACCATGCCACCTAAGGGGTGCATCACCATCACACCGCAGAGAGGAAGAAGTCACAGCCCCCCCTGGATGCACCTGTGGAGCAGAAGCGGCCGGCTGGTCCGGCCGCCGGTAGAGCAGACCGGCTGGCCGCTCGGCCAACCGAATGAGGCGAGAGCCTCCTTGGTATCACGGGCTACCGAACCGGTGTGAGGGGCCAGTTCCATTCAAGATACGGGGAGCGCAGCCCCCCCCCCCCCCCCCTACGCGGCTCGAGCAGGCCCGGCAAGGCGCCACCAGCTGCTGGCCACCCAGGCCACACGGGCCATGAGAATAGGCCACGTGGGCCACCTGCAAGGCCTTGCGGGTCGCGCTACCCACAGTCCGGGTCGGACCCATGGAATGGATCAAACCTGTGGACAGACTCGGACCCCAGTCAGGACCCGGGTTTGGCTGGGAGTTCCCAACTGGGCCGGACAGGACCCAGACTCGTTTTGGCCTATTTCAACCTTTTCACCTATAACATGGGCTATGGGTGTCTGATTGATGAATTGTCTATGGAGACAAAAATCATTGTGTGAGAAGATTATTTTGGCATACCCCACATGAAGTTTGGACGGATTTGGTGCACAGTTGGGTTGGATTGAACCTAAATCCAACCGGGCCATCGGAACGGAAATGTCAATAACTCTCAGACCGGGCGCCCGATTGATGCATCGTTTGTCGCGTTGTGTTCCTTTTCATGAGACGGAACTTTTTGATACATATACATGGGACTATGTGGAAGTTGATGTATCTATTCTTGGATTGAGGAGTAGACACTCCCGGAATCAAGCATGATAGGTGAACCCCTAGGCCTGGTTGTGCACTGCAGACTATTCCTGGATCGTTTGTTGGTCCAAAAGTTCTGATGACTATTCCTGGATCATGTGTTGGTCCGAAAGTTCTGACTTCTATTCTAGGATCATGTGTTGGTCTGATAGAATAGCTGGTCCTGGATCATCTGTTGGTCCGACAGCTCTGAGAACTGGTCATGGATCCTGTGTTGGTCCGACAGTTCTGACTTCTATTCCCAGATCATGTGTTTGTCCAACAGAATAACTAGTCCTGGATCATGTTTTGGTCTGACAGCTCTGATGATTCAGTGTAAATATCTTATCGTCTCTATCTCTCTACATAAGTTGTATAACAGTGTGAGCTGAGTCAGTGACTTCTATGATTTCATCTTTATTGAGATGGTTTACTTGATAACTTAGTTATATGTATGGTCATATACCAAAGTAATGGATATACATTGATTTCATACTCTGTGGTATATCCTTGTTAGATTTTGTGAGACCATGAGGGTCTCAGGGTCCCAACTAAGTATCTATATACTCACCCATGCACGGGCTATGCCTGCACCTCGTTGTGTTGGATGTAGACAATGGACATTACTGACTAAGGCTGAGTAGCAGAACTGGATGGTACCTGGAGGTGGACCTTACAATGAGTTGGTACATGGAGGAGGCTGACGGACGTGGAGTGATGAGGCGTCCATCTGTACCTACCCTTCAGGTAGGAACCCCGGAGGACGACCTAGTACCTGCTTTTATTTTTCAATTGTACTTGCACTTTCCAGTTGGGCTTGTATTTCCGGCCACTTTACTTTCTAGCACTCTTTTTTATAAAGCTTTAATTACCATTTAATTTCAGCTCGTACTCTGTTGTGTTTGTGTTTTCATTTTATAAAGGCAATGCCTTCCCATTTTTTGGGATTTACACCTATGGTGCTAGTTTCCAGCCCCTGGCCTATGGAAGGCAGGCTTGGGGTAGTCACGGCACGGACCCTGGGGGATGGGTCGTGACAATTAACATTTATAAAATATAAAAAATTAGTTCCCAAATATCTAATTATTCCATCCACATTATTTATCAATCCCATAAGATTGGGGTATGAACATGGGGTATATTGTAGTTTATTGTTGGTCATAATGAAATCTAGATTTGGTATTAAAAAAATTGGTATAGATTTATTTACATGAGGAGATAAGATCATGGTAAATATTAGGTAGATTAAATTCTTGTTTAGATAACAAATAAACTTTGGAAACCTATTTTCTCAAGTATATTTGGAGGTCAAGTCTACGAACTATAGTTATGAGTGATGTGTAAGTTAGCTTATCGTTTACATGGAATTAGATTTTATATGGTTAAAATATGGATCATATAGAGTCCCATCGCATTGTAGGTTTATGCATTTTATGGATATATAAAGATAATGTATTTGATATTCATATATTATTATTGATCTTTGTCAATTTCATACATTTATTAAAAGTCATAATTAATGTAATTATTATCTTTTAATATACATTATTAGTGGAATTTGAATTATTTAAATCCACTCACATATAATTTTTTCCATCTTTGGGTTATTTATAAATCGATATTGTTTTATAATATATGTTTCAAAATTTTATTATTTAAAAATATTTTGAAATATTTGGTTAATTTAAATGAATAAAAAATGGATTCATAAGGGGATATTTTGACTAAAATAATATTTCTAAATGTAATTTTTTTTTTAAAAAAAATTATTGATTTTTTTTGTAATATATAATGGATTTTTCTAAAATTTAAATAATAAATATTGGATTTTATTTATTAAATATATATTTTATGTAGGTGTTTTTTATATGATTAATAAATGAAGATTAATATCAAGTGAAAATAATTAAATAGTTTCTGTGTTAATTTCTATATTGGTTTGGTATAATTTTCTATATTTTTAGTATATAAGTATGAATTGTTGAAATTTTAGGTTTTTAGAAGTAATTAATGAATTTTATGAAATACTTATAGTTACTATCACCATAGAAATAAAATTAACAATCCAAAATATTTTTAAGAATATCTAGTTTTTCTAAACATTGTATTTGAAAAATGTTCACTAATGTTAACATAAAAGGTGTGATTTTGAACACTCAGTAGGAACCACCATGAAAATAGAAGTTTAAAATGTGTATATAATCAACTTAATATATATAAATATATATATTTTAGTGTAAATTGATTTTATAATAATATATATACACCAATAAAAAATTCCAAAATTAAATTTCAATGATTACCCTGTAATTAAAATTAAATAAAAACAACCTTCCCCACACCGCAATATTTATTTATATTTATAGTACAATGTAATTTTGGAAATGCTCCTTAGTTTCAAAATAAATTCTTGTTTAGATAAAAAATAAACATTGGAAAACAATTTTCTCAGGTATATTTTGATGTTAGTTATACGAACTATAGTTATTAGTGAGGCGTATGTTAGCTTATCGATGACATGGAATTGGATTTTATATGGTTAAAATATGGATTATATAGAATCCCATTGCATTGTAGGTTTTTGAATTTTATGGATATTTAAAGATAAGGTATTTTATAGTCATATATTATTATTTATACATGTCAATGTTGTAAATTAATTAACAATCACAATTAGTGTAATTATTATTTTTCAAAATACATTACTAGGGGAATTTGAATTATTTAAATCCACTCAAATATAAATTTTTATTTCCATAATGGGTTATTTATAAATGGATATTGTTTTATAAAATATGTTTCAAAAATTTAATATTGAAAAATATTGTAAAATATTTGGTTATTTTCAATGAATAATCAATGGATTTATAATGGGATATTTTGACAAAAAGAATATTTCTAAATGTTAATAAAATTTTAAAAATTATTAATTTTTTAACTAAATTAGGATTTTTTTTATAAAATTATAATAATAAATATGGTATTTTCTTTTTTAAATATATTTTTTAAGTATGTGTTTTAGATATGATTATTAAATGAAGGTTTGACTTCATGTGAAACTAATGAAACAGTTTTTGTGTTCCTATATATACTGGTTTTGTAGAATTTTATATCTTTTTTGTATGTGATATGGAATAGTTGAAATTTTAGTTTTTGAGTAGTAATTAATCAGTTTTAAGAAATAATTATTTATAGTATCACCATAAGAAAAAGAATTAACATTCCACAATATTTTTGGGAATATCGGATTTTTCCGAACATCATATTTGACATGGTTTTAGGATATAGATTATTATGCTATGGTGTTAAGAGCTATTTAATGGAATCATGTTGAGTATTTTGGAATATTATTCTATAAAAAGGAGGTGTATTGGATAGTGGAAGAGGTAATTTTTTTAGGTACAATGTTTTAATTTTTATTAAAGTTGAAAATTCTAATGTTTGTTTTGGTTTTAAATTATCATATTTTGTGAATATATTTTTTATGACTTTTTTGTTTTTTAATTTTAGGTTATGATGAATTTCGTTGAATATTTGAACTTTTTGCATCATACCAATTGGAGGATCATTTTTATATATTTTACATTTAAATGAATGATCATGGATATATAGTGATATGTAGAAAATCCCCAACGTTTTATTTCAGTATTTATTAGTTTCATAATGGGAATGTTACTCTACATTTCCATTGGGAACCTTGTTTAGTAGCATTGGGTACCAAGTGGGCCATATGGTAGGGGGTACAATTTTATTTCTACTATTTATATTGTAGAATTGTATTGACATTATTGTGGTTCAAATGATTTTTTTAAAACTATGTCTTATCAAGTTATGAGTATATTATTAAAACACTCATTATGTTTTCTTAGAATTAGTGGTATAAATAGAGAGGAGGTCCATCCCATTCATATCTTTTATCCTCCACTATTTTCATATTTATCCAGTGTGTAATGTGTGATTTTGGGTTTCAAAAACCATGGAAATGATATGCTATATTTTATGTTTTCAGCTTACAAATATTTCTTCTTATATTTTTATAGACTAAACAACATGTATTATATATTATTTCACCAAATAATGATGTATTTAAATCCTATTGATGGGTATATAATGTGAAATAGGTAAAGGATACAATATAATATTTAATACCCAAAATTTATTATCATTTTAATGAATGTGGGTTTTTCGTTATTTATTATACATATTTTATTTTTTGTTGACATTGATTGTTATTCAAGGAATATAATTAAGACATATTACGTTTAGAATGGTGAAGGTCCTATTAAAAGTTGTGTAAAAGAGTTTCAATGTATTGTTCATGTTTATTATATTGATTTATATATTTATATTTGGTTAATATTTTTTATATAGTTATTTTGAGGATTTTGAATTAATATATAATCAATATTCACATATTCAAATAAATTCATTAATATTTAATTGAAATTTAAATTTTTTTGTGGTGTTGCTTCAAGTTATATCCAAATTTTAACTATATTTGCAACATCTATTTTTTGAAATATAAAGTCATTAGTAATTAAATTTAAGGTTCTACTATGATAATTGACCAATGAAATTGAATTTTAACATCTAGTAATGTTTCTGGAATATAATTATTTATTTATGGAGACATTATTAATTATTATTGCCATTCAAATTTTCAATATAGATCATTTAATTTAATTATAAAGCATCATCTATCCGTATTCATTCATGATCCACAAGTAAAATAGTTATTTGAATAATTTAAGAAAAAATAATATATTTTAAAAACTTTTATATTTAAATTTAATTTTATATCCTTGATTGATCATTTTATTGAGGGAATGGTCTATAATTGGTTCATGGGGTAATTTTTCTTTGATATGTGTTATAAATTTTTAAAAATGTTTTATATATTCCCTGTTATAATTGAAAAGTAAAACATTCCTTCCAATTAATGACAATAATTAATTTCCTTTCATTAATGAATCATAATCATAAATTAAGTTCCCATATAAATTGGGATGTAATTGTTATGTCATATAAAATAGAAAGGAATGTTTTACCTACTTGATAATGGTGTATATTGTCTTAATTTTTTTAAAATAATAATGGTATAGTATGATAATCCCCTTATCTATTGGAATGAATGACATTTTTAATGATCTATATATGGGTGGGTGGTAAAAATGATATTCATTAGATGAAATATTATGATTAGTTAAATGGAATCCTGATCATGGGTTGTGGGATTGGGATAACTACTAGGGACGATCTAAAAGTGTTTTTTGATTTTGAGGTAATTAGATGGAAGGATGTGTTAGAATTTATTTAGTTAATCCTTGTTTACTTTCTTAAATTCCCTTTTTATTTTACTATTATTAATATTTTGTTTATTTATTTTACAATCATCATTAGATTTATTTTTGAAAAATAATTATTCTAGTCGAGACCCTATTTGATTTCCTTTTTTGACTTTTATAAATATGATATCCACCGTAGTAGTAATTTGATATGATATATATTTGGATTGAGTTTCTCCATTAGTGTGTTGATTAGGTTATTGATCATGGGAATGTTTAAATAGTGTGATGTTATTTTACTATAGAAATATATATTTGTAATTTTTTGTTGGGATGGTTTCATCGGAGGAGGGTATGTGTTCCATAATGAACTAATGTTATTCTCATTGGGAAAATTCTAATTAAAGGGTAGTGATGTATTAGGTATGGATAGGTATCCTTTGGGGACACTTATTTACTTTTACTTTTATCTCCAATATTCATGGTCTATTGTAGATATTTATATGTGTATAATGATATATAGAGTGTTTATTTGGCATGTTTATTACTGTAGGGTGTAACATTTCATTTTAAACATAATAGTTTATGAAATACTTGATGTGATGTTTAGTGAGGAATGTTTTTTCATCTAAATGACTATATTTTTAATGACTATCATTAGAGTTCTTGGGAGTGATAGTTGTGTGAAGGAATATAGTGGGGGTTATTTTTTCTTTTGGGAACTTGATCTCTTTGAATTTTTATTCCATATGGATATTTTATGATGACATTGAAAAAGTATATTATGTATGTCCATTTTGAAGGTATAATTTATGTTAGTTTTATGGAGTGTTTTTTATGTGATTCTCTTTGGATTGTATTGATTATGTTACCACATTCTTGATTATTTTTCTTTTACCTGGTTAGTGTAGATGGTTCCCAATACTAATAATTATATATATATTATTTATGATTTTGTTTGTTTTAATAGATAATGGTTTGGTGTTAATCTGATATATTATGGGTAGTGGGATAGTGGGTTGTGGACCTAAAAAAGGTATTCCAGATATTATACATAAATCATGTATTTATCATGTCTTTGTTTGAGTGGTATGACTTGCATGTTTTCAATTAATTTTTACTATAGTGTGGGAGGAGTCTATTGATATTATATTGGGGAAAGTGGTTGTGCATTGAACTTTTATTCATTTTTATATATTTTTCTAATATATTGTAATAAATTACTAAAAAATTATATTCACTCCAGGATTTTAAGTCCTATCGACATTTTATACTCAGTCTTTATATATAGGATTTACCTGAACACTTTCATGAACACTAAAATTTATAGATGAAATTCAACAATAAGAAGGTATATATGGGCCACAACAAGGATAGTCTATATAATAGTAGGGTATCAAAGTATAAATTAAGGTCTCTAACAGGAAGTGGATTGGGGGTGGATAATATTTATAAGTTAAATAATATTTCAAATATCTAGAGTTTCCTTATTTTTATATTTTGTAGTTTTATTATTATTTATTTTATTTATACATTGACAATATGTTTTCCTATATTTATAAGAATTTTAGTTATATTTATTTTTTATTACTATTATTGCATTGTACCAAAGGATTCCATTTTCATTTATTTATAGATTGATATACTCATCTTATATAAGGTTCATATAGTATTTCTATTTGAATCTGTTAATGAATTCAAAATTTTCCAAGAGAGGGTAGATCATTCACCAAAAATATACATATACCCTAAAATAATTTCATCAACACCGAGTTATTAGGGTATATAAATAGGGATGGTGGCAGTCTAATTTTTATTGATGGTTTATCTTATATGAGTTGTCATATGTAATCATATATCATAGAATAGGGTGTTGTACTGTCACATATTTCGACTCCTACTATCTGAAATTTGAATGATCCAAAAAAATTTCTTTAAATATATTAGATAATAATTTTATCAATGAAATCAATCCATATTTTAATCCATATTTGGTTTCATAGAGAATGATATATTTATATAACATTCAGCGATAATCAATAAAAAATTTCATTAACTCTATTGTGGTCTAAAAAATAAATATATTGCTATCTATTTTTTATGGTATGTTTTAAAAAACACGTCCATTGCATATCATGTGATCTTTTATCCCATAACACTATAAATTTAAAATAAAAATCCATAGAATAGTATATTTCATATTATATTTAATGGTTTCATCATATACCCTCCAATTATATAAAATATTAGTCAATTTTTTATATATTGTTGTAAACATCAAGGATTACTCATAACTATATTATTTTCATTTCATATAAATCTAGCGAGTTCAAATTATATTTTCCTCTATCCCAATATAGTAGAAATTTAATGCTTATATTCCATTTTCATTATTCATAAATGAAATATGATGTCCATAAATTATAAATTGATATATCTTATATCTAGTGACCTTAAAATTTTTAGTTTATGATGGCCTCCTTGATGAAACTAACAGTTTCATACCTATAAAGATGAGCGATGTGATATAAAAGCTACAAAACATTTAAGTAGTATTTATTTCAACACCTAGTGACATTCAAGTAAACTATTATTTCATAAAGAACATAAGTAGGGATCATCGTGAACTCGTATTTTAGTATTATATATCTAAAAGTTAGACATTTAAACACCTTTTGTAGAACCTATTCATCATGGAAGGATGTTCTTAGAGTTTGGAACTTTATAAAATATTTGGTGGTCGCGTTTATATAAAATTTTTATACTTACCAAAATCAAATAATTTAACTAAAAATATTATTGAAATAGTCATTGATCAAATATAATTTAAAATTCAAAGAATATATTTGTACTTGATGTGCACCACAAAGAAGACAATAATTTTTTTTATGAAATTAAATGAAATACATATGATATATTTATATGCCATAAACATTTCACTTATTTAATTATATGTCATAAATATTAATAAATCTCATATCATTGCTTATGATATGGAACATTAATGTACTAATGAGCTCATATCGGTGGTGCAAGTGTTAAGTGGTGATTGAACACAAATATTTTTTAAACAAGAAAAATTCATTCTTTTCATTAAAAGATATATATATAAATATTTTGTCTTTGAGGTATGAATGAAAATTTGTTTGACCATAGTGTTTATTTGGTTTTGTGAGGAAAAATGTAAAAGAGGGAAATATGAAGCTTTAGTCAATCATGTCAGGAAAATTATTCCCAAATTTTATATGATTATATTTCGTGTAGGTATAATATATTATTCTATATGATGAATCATTGAGAAATTTAATGTTTTAAATCTTATTGAAAATTAATTCCTTTTTCAACAAGGATTTAGTATTATAAGGGAAAAATTATTCTTAGGGTAATTATTCAATATATGGAAATATAATTGATTTTTTAGGATCTAGTGAACAAATTTTCATTGATTTTCGTTTTCAATTCTTTGATTGTGAGGATTACAAGAAGTGGGTCATTTCATTTAGTACTTTCATATGGGAGTATCAAGTGTCAAGATTAGTGTTTTAGTCATAAATAATTAGTTTTCAGTATGATTAACTTATCAAAAAAGAATTTACAATTTAATTCCATCGAGTAAAACAATTCAAAAATATATATAATAGTGTTTTTTGGTCTCAAATAGAAAAACAATCATCCAATAATTTAAAAAAAGATTATTTTTTCATTATTGTTACCATGGAATGTGTAATAAATTATAAAAAACAAGGACTCTTTATTTTTCTATATTACAATCTAATATGGTCTTATTTCAACTCTTATTGACAATTTTGATCTAAAAATCATTAAAGATGAAAACAATCTCAGGTTTAATATAAAAAGTATCATTTTTTGTATAAAAAATAAATGATCTTATTTTTAATGAAAATAAAATAGATAAAATTAATATTTTATTAACATTAATTGACATGATGATGATTTATATTAACGAAAAAAATAATATGAATAATTTTGGGTAGTGAATTTTGATAGTGGGTTTTTGGATATTTTTTAATAAGGATAATTTTAAAGGGAGTAATATTTTATTGAGTCGTATTTTATAATGTAATATATATTTTTATTATATTAATTACACTATCCTTGATATTAATATCAATTCAAAAAAAAACTATGTCTATAAATATGATAATCACGATTCATCTAGGAAGGAATAAATACCTATAAATTTTTATATAATGATAATTATTTCTTTAAAAATGGTAACTAATTTAAAAAGTATATTGATGTACCATATATAGAATCA
Organism: Viscum album; assembly: GCA_963277665.1. Classification (NCBI taxonomy): domain Eukaryota; kingdom Viridiplantae; phylum Streptophyta; class Magnoliopsida; order Santalales; family Viscaceae; genus Viscum; species Viscum album. Next base: position 1,332,155,523 of record OY728165.1, on the reverse strand, counting down.
CTGGTGTGGTGAGTAAGTAATAAAGTTTTTTTTCATTACAATTTTCCCATGTAATGGATTTATAACGTAACTATCTTTCAATTATAGAATTTTATTGATATTGTTTATAATTAACTAGTTGAACCAAAAATACTGGTTTGAGGTAAATCTAAAAATATTTTTACATAATTTTAAGACAATAAGAATCCCTAAAAAAAATTCTATTTCTTTTTAGTGAAAATTATTTTGAATAATTTCATAAGGTTGAATAATTTTCATACTTCATAAAACATAAAATGGAATACATGATCCAATTGTTAATTTTTACAATTTTTATTTTTTATGGTTGTCCCCTTGTTTATTATTTTACGTGACATAATAAAAATCATGTTTCTAGTCGGGCCTAATAGTTGAAGTTAATGAACTAAGAACAATTATTTTACATTTTGGTAAAAATTAAATTTAAAATTATCATATGATAAAATGGTTTAGATTGTTTCTATTGTTTATATTTATGATTTTATATTTAAAATAAAGATTTATAGGAGCAGCTCATTTATATTTTTTCTATAATAAAACATCAAAGGGTTATGATATGTGATTTTACATATAATTAGGAATGAATAAATGAATCATCCACTCTTATATTAAGATTTTCGTGAATTAATTCATACATTTATAATATTTTTTCTATTAATAATATATATTTTCTAGGTTAAGAATTTAACTAGGTTAAAATCCTAGGGAAGGGTAAATTTTTTTGCATAATTCATAAATCATTCAATTCATTTCCAGAATAGGAATTATTTATTTAATTTTAATTTAACTAATCTAGATTGAATTATGTTTGATCAAACAAAATTGTTAATTTATATACGGAATAATATTACTATATTAGGAACTTCCCATATATGTTTTCCCCTAATACATGGATAACTATTTACGACTATAATGAAATTCAATTTCCTAAAAAAAATGAAAAAATTAGATTTTTTATGTAACGATCTATAAATTCTTATATGAGTTAATATTTATATCAAGGTATGAATTAATTGAATGTTATGTAATGTTGGATCTATTATGAAATTTTATTAAAAAAAATTCTAGGTACTTAAAATAGAGTATTATTCTATTATATTCCATTATTTCAGGAGATTCATAAACTATGTGATTAGGATTTTCATCCTATTTTAAAATATAGTTTAATTAATGGGAAATATTGAGTTATTTAAATATTAATGGGATTAAAATTATTATTTTCATATAAAATTTTGATATTATATCAAATAAAATCCCTAAAAAATATAAATATCAATAAGTGGATAATAAATTTACTATATTAATGCATTGATTTAGTAACCTTCTAGGTTTAGAATAATTTCTAGTGAATAGTAATATCAGTTTATTCGTGGCCTTCATATTTCCCATCATCTCATGGTTATGTTTAAGAAATAATTATTCCTATGAATATTATTATGGTTTTATAAACAGAACAGTTGAATAAGATTATAATAGTTGATAAACTACATGTAATTGGGATAAATATATATTCAATTTTATGTTTTTTGAAATTTATAATAGATAGACAAAAAGAGTTTTTTAAATTTAAAATCATTATTTCATTTTGAAAATATAATTATGAAATATTCAAATATAGTTTGAATGTATTGAATCATTAAGATTATTTTACGAATCATATTTTTTAAAAATGTGATGAACATTATTAAAATTATAATTAACAATTGTTGTTGATATTTTTTATATCATTATTATTAAAAATATATTCACATTTGACAATGGAAAATTTATCCAAATTACATAATTACATTATTATTCAGGATATTTAAATGGAATATATTATTCATATATGAGGAATAAAAAATAATTTGTATAATAAAATCATTAAATTTATTATTGGTATTTGTGGAAATTATAATAATACCACCTCTTATATGTTTTTAAATGTATTTCACATTCATCTTTACATAATAGTGTGAATATTGATGGTCAATCTACTAGTATACAATGATTTTTTAGATGTGATTGTATTTTCTAAATATAAAAGAGATTCATTAATAAATATTTTATCACCCTTTTTGTAATTATTCTATATATTATGATATGTTATATGCCACTATATATGTGACTTCATAAGATATATATTGTATTTGACTCAAAATTTCTATTGAAAGGGACCACTTTTTAGTTAATTCTCAATAGTGGAGATACTGAGTAGGTCCATAGAATATTTTTGATAATTATATTGATTTATAGAATATTAGAAATTTTATTTATGATAATATTTCACCTATGTATACAAGTGATAATTAATTTGTTGATTATTTCAAAAAAATATTAGCTTTTGGGTTTTCAACTTCCTATTTTACCATCCACATAATCATTGCGTATTTTTATTATTTAATTGTTAATGGATGTAGTTTATTCGATAACATAATAATATTATTTGTCAAATTATCACTCATATTTTTAATATATTTGTTAGTTAGTGTGAATTTAGGTTTCTTAACATCCTTTTTATCTATTATTATTATTATTATTATTATTGTGGTTGTTATTATTATTATTATTATTATTATATTTGGATAACCAAAGTGTTGGTTAAAGAAATAGACCTAAACCCCAACATTTTAGTAAACATGGTCATTTGAAAAAATAATTTTATATGTATCGACTTTTAATTTAAAATAATTGTATTTTTGAGAGAGATTGTATTGATCAATGTTAAGTCAATTGTGTATGGTGTACACATTTCGTACTTTTTCAAAATTCCACTTGCATGACTTATTATTATTATTATTACAGAAAATAATGGGAAACATTATAAAATAGTCTATGGTCATGGAAAATTGTTATAAATATAAATATTTTATTATTTTACAAAGGTTATTGAATGTATCATCAATAATCAAGGGAAAAAAACTATTTGACAATGCAATACAACCCCTATACACACATAAATTGGAAAACACATATGTTTTACTATTTCCTTCTCTATAGATATAATAGAAAAATATTCAATATGTATTTAAGGGTATATTAAATCCTTATAAGATATTGGTATCCTATAAGAGATATGTGTTCTTTAGATTAATATTATAAATAATGTGTGTTAAAATCACAACAATCCATAATTTCCACAAGACCTTAAATTGTGAAATTTTAATTTCTTGGATGGCGTAATATTTATTTTCTTATAATGAATCTTCTCTTCTATAATACTGATAGGTGAATTCATAAAATGTTAAATTGAAGTCATATAACTTACCTACTCATGTTCAAATCCATGGTTAATCATTGTAGCTCCATCTACATGAATTTAGATACAAATTGCTACTAGAGGTTTCTATACATTACACATATATATAATGATTAAATTTTATAAGGTTACTATTAAAATAATTCAACCCATAATGGATAGATGATGAATAATGTTTGCATGAAAACAATTTTTTATAATATTTTATGTTATAAAAAATATAAATATTAAATATATTCTTTTTAATGTAAATTCCTGGTTTACTAAACCAAGATAAGTTAATATTACACTAAATGATATAAAAAAATTATATAGTTTTCATGTGGAGAAGATTTTTATACTAAATAGAGTGGTATATGTTTGAAAAAATGGATACTAATCCTCAGGCAGAGTAAATTTATATATCTTTTGTTTCAAATGTTTTAATGTTGAAATACTAGAGGTATATTTCTTATTAATAGTAAAGGAACAAATATTTGAGGATAAAATCACCTAGTTTATAGTAGCTTCATATGGATTATACTATTTGTCCAAATTTCTTAAAGTAATAATATGAAATATTGTTATCATATAAAATTATATTTATGATAGAATATTTATATGGAACTATCTATGATTTATTAGGTATAATAATCCATTTAGATTCTATAGTACTTATACCAATGTCAAAATGATTAAATTATTTATAATTAGGGATAAAATAAATTTCCTGGTCTAAGATTAACATGTCTTTATGGGAGACAAAAAAATATCCCTAGATTAATATTCTATATAGAATAATTATATCATCTAGAGGGGAAATAATATTTTCCAAAATTTTAACACAAAAATATGGAATTTCTTTTTTTACATTGTTAGAAAGAGTAGTTTAGAACTAGTTTTTATTCTATAATGATAATTTAGAGTTCATACAAGATATATGTGAATATATATATATAGTGGCTTTACACTATAGTATAGAAATATTATAATGAGGAACTATAGTGGAAAGCCACATAAGGGCACTTTATTAGTAATTTAACACAAATTTTAGGGATCCATATATTTTTATTTAATAAATTATAGCCTCTATTTTGTCAAAAATTGGTGTTTGTTAGCCACTTTATGGGTGGGGGACTGATGGTATTTCCCTATTGAGGCATGTTAGTTCTTATATATCATTCATTTTATTTAAACCCAAACAAATAAAAACGTTATTTTAAAAATAATAATGATTATTATTATTATATTAACACCTATAATTTTTCTGCCAATTAGTGATAATGATCGAGCTATCAAGTTCTAATAACGATTTTCTTACCAATAGTTAGTACATACAACACTCTACCAATTATTTATGCTGTTACATTTATGTTTTCTCTAATGCTCTGAAAAACCGATAAATATAAATATTAATAAATTACTTTTTAAAAATATATATTTATTTATAAGTTATTTTAATGAAAATAAAAATTTAAATTAGATTTTGATATTTTCTTTGTTTATATCTAAAATTCCATGATTTATCATCACAAAATTCGTACCTATTAAATCTCATATTTGACTCCAAGGATATTATTTGTACTAATATATTGGCTATAATGTGTTAGTGTAGAATTATTCTTCCTTTTTTGAAAATTTCAAATATCAACTTCTATTACCTCTTATAATTTTAATTCATCACTCCATAATATTAAATCACTTATACAGTCAATTTTGGAATTAAAAATATCAAAATAAAAAAAATAAATGATTTCAAATTTTTCACCAAAATGTGGGTTTTAATATCCATTGTGTTATTGGTAAAATTTATCTTACATAGATACACTAATTTTATATAATATATTAAAAGAGGTATAGTATTATCCTTTAACATTTAAAAAAACACATAGTTAGTAATGAATATCAAATTTTCTGTAACACCTCAAACTTCTACGGTACGCTTCTCTTTGAATAATTCAATTGCGCGTGTTATACGCAACATCGAGTTCTAACACACTACAACCAATCAAACTAGCCGTTATTAATAGTAATACCCACTTTTTGAAATTTATAAATTTTATTTTTTCAAAATGGACTTCATTTTTGGATTCGGAATATTGAAATTAGCCTAGGGTGAATTTTTGGTATTTTTCTGAAAAACTTCATTTTTTGATTAATAGTGAAACCACTAAGTGGTAGTTAAAAAACTGGATTTTTCATAAAACTTAATTTCACCGCTTCTGTGAGTGGAATTTTGAAAATCCGAGAGACACCGTTAATATCAAGGAGTAAAATGTGGTTCAATGAGATGAAAATAATTTTTGGTGAAAAGTAACTTTTTACTTTTATTTACCACAGTTAAAAGTAAATAGGGTAATTAAGGGTAAAAATGATATTAATACGACCGTAACACATGTCCAAATTCTATTGGATAGGTGTATCTCGACCAAAAACAACCTTAGGAATAAAATATTATCATTTAGGTCCACTTTGATTAGATTTGGACATTTATTATTATTTAATTCAAAGAAGAGTTAAAGGAGTTAAAATCAATGTTTATTTACTAAAACATTTTTAATATAGGGTTATACATAAGGTAAATTCGATTTAAAATATTCATTAGAAATTTAAAAAGATTTCCTACATAATGAAATTATATTTATAATTTTTAGAAAATACATAATTTAATTTTTTTATGACACAATGATTATGCAGTAATTACCATAATAGTGAAAAATTAAAATAATTGATATTATAAATACCCAAATAAATATAATTTGAGAATTTTTATGAATTACACTAATTTTAAAGGTTAATATGGCATGTTATAGATTATTAAATTAACTTCATTAGAGGTAATTATTCTGTTATGATATTCACAAAAATCAATTTTCCAAATAGTTTCAAAATTGACATATAAGAGTTTTTAAAACGAATATTACATTATTAATTGATATTAAATTCCTAAAAATATAAGGCTCGGACAAGAGACTTATATCATGATAGGTGTATCATTAATGGACCACTTGAGGGTCTCTTGGATTTATATATTATGTTTATTAACTATATAATATTAAAATACAAAGATACATGGTACGTGTCAAACAAATTAACTAAGAGTTGAAACTAAAAGATAAGGTTAATATAATTACCCAAACCTATATAAATTCTATTGTTTGAGTGGTTTTCAACCCATCCCCACCTTAAAATTTAAATAATACACTTTTTAGCCATTAGAAACCGAATATCAATTTATTATAAAATAATATTTCTAGCTTTCCCAAAGGTTCCCCTCACCCCTCTTATAAAAGGGCACTCCCCCTTATCATTAATTCACACCTTAAAAGACTTTTGGATAGGCCAACCCCTGCCCAAATACTCTCTCAACTTCCTTAACTACAACCTATAGGCCTTATTTGGATCAGAAAGCCACCCTAAAGAGTCCTTTTGATCAAATCAAAAGGAAGAACCCGAAGAAGAGGTAATGTTTTGACCAACCGTTTTCAAATTCATTTCTTCTTCAACTTCTTCTTTATTTGTTATTCCGATTATATAATAATGAATCCAGTATCTCCTATATATGTTAATATTATTATAAATATGGTACAACAATATTCAGTATTCTTTCCATCCTTTGAATGACATGTCACCATACATGCGTACGTACGACTTATCGTCTCCACGTCGTGGTGTAATTGTTATTCAATATATCATTATTTTTATGGGTATAAAAATGATTTTTAATTCATTTAAATAATGAATATAACATGATAATGATTCTGTATATATGATATACCATCCAATTATATATTATTTTTATATCAAAAGAATGATATTGTCGCTCTTGCGTACGTACATACTACCTTCTCCACGAACGTGATGAGATTCATTCTCCATCGTATCCATTCAAGTATAATTATCATTTGATGATTTAAAAATAATTTTTAAGGACATGATATCATTTTGGTATGAATAGGATACAACCTATCCATGACAAAAATGTCTTACATAACAAAACATATAAAAGAAAATAAGTAAGTTAACACCTGAAACAACGATAATACTAAGATATTCTTAGCAAAGCAATGTTAAAAGATCAAATATGATATTATATTAATTTATATGATTATTTTATAATTTAATAACAATTATTTTACCATTATAAAAAAGTTTAACCTACGCTCAACCTAGGAAAAGTACAAGGTAAGGGTTTATTTTGAAATCTCTTCATTATCTGAGGTTGTTTATACATAATAATCTACTAGGACCTCTTTATCATCCACATCCATGTTTATTAAAAATGTATTTCAAAACATTCTTTCTATTTTACAGAATATTAGTTAATGTAATTTATACCCTTGTTTGACTTTTTATAAGCTGTTTATAAAGTAATATTTCTGTTGTTTTCCAAACAAGTTACTTTTTTACCTTTTCGACAAAACAAAGGTAAGAATGTTTTTTTAACTTATACGACATGTGCGGTTATTATCCGCCGTTATTACATGATTGAAGATTACCTTACACGCTTATTAGGTTATTTTCCAAATAAAGGTTTTATTTTATAATTATGTGATTTTTAAATGATTTCAAAAAAGAGATATTTCTCTCAAATATATGAAAACCAAGTGAAAATGTAAATGTATTTAATGCAGTGTTTAAAATGTTTTCAGAAAACCAGACTCTCGAGTGTGGTAGACAAGAAGGGATTGGGCGTGGACCATCATGGCCTCTAATTAGTCGAGCAGTCTCAGAATTAGTTATTTTATTTTTAGAAGCTTTCATAATGTTTTCATAAAAACACTGGAGTATATTTGATCAATTTTAAACATAAGTATCTTCTAAAAAATTGCATTTGAAGGTCTCATAAGACAAACTAGTGTCTTTGCACAAGGTGTTGGCAAAAGTTTATTTTTAGTCTTTGCACGGGGCCTTGGATTTGTGGTTTTTATAGTCTACCATTATGTATTCCATCATTATGAAAGTTGTTATTGATATTGCATGTGATTATTCTATTAGTAGAATATCCAAGTGAATAAGTAAATGGCATTATTTCATTTTATTTTTTCTAGTGTATGTTGAAGTTCAAGTTTAAAAGGGTTTTGTTTTAGTTATACATTGCCTTAAATTTTTATTCTTATTTATGGATGTTTCTTCTATATTTTTATCCTTAATGGGAATTTGAGCTCACCCCTTTTCTATGTTTTATTTTTTCCAAGATGTGAAGAAGTAAATTATGAATGACCTGCAGGGATAGTATGAGTGGATAACAGTGTGGACTATGGATACTATGTTGTTGTAATTTTCATTTTTATGATGTAATGTAAAACTTTATGAATATATCTAGTGATTCCAAGGAGACTAAACTAATCGGTCCTTCGAGATTTGATCTTTCTTGTGATCATGCCAATGTTATGTAATAATGCACCGAATCAGGATAACATGTGTCAGGGCGTTACAGTTGGTATCAGAAGATGATTAGTATAAAACTTGGAAGCTATATTTAGATAAAATCTGATTAGAGATCAAAGATTTAAGATGGAATTTGAGGATTAATATAGAAGAACTTCCTAGAATTTTTGTATTGTAGATATTTTGTGAGTTTTCTGAGCAATACATCCCTATCTGGATACGATTAGGTAGAGGCGGCTCTGTAACATATGTTCCTAGGTGAAAAACCCGAAAACACTGCTTTGAGCTAGACTCGAACGGGAACTGGTGCACGACAACAGGCCTTGCTACAATCTTGGTTAGGAAACTCTTGGGGGATATGCTTAGGATAACTCTCATTTTAATTACAAATCATTATAAAGGGTTTATGAGTATATACATCCTCAAAGAAAACATTTTTATGATTATGGATTATATCCATAAATAGTTCAATTTATGTTAAGTGTTTTATAAGTACGGAATTATGTATTTTGATTCATAAACTGATCTTGTTTATTCCATTGTTTAGAAATGGTGCCTAGTGGAAGAAATGGAAACTGTATCAATGCATGCACTCCATGTAGGGATTTCCCTCCTTCTCAAGATAAGTACTGTGGAGCTGGTGATGCAACTGGTGCTGATCAACTAATCACCATACTGGGACAACTCACTCAGGTTATGAATAATAACCTTACCCGTATGGAGCACCCTGGTCTACAACGTGGATAATCAGTGTTAGATATCTTCATGAGGAAACAACCACCAAAATTCAAAGGCAGTATAAATCCATTGGTAGCTGAGCAATGGTTAAGTTCCCTAGAGAAAATATTTCAGGCTTTGGGAAGTAGTGAAATGGAAAAAGTTATCATTGCAGTTTAACGCCTCACTGGAGATGCTGATCAATGGTGGTCATTTATTCAACACATGAAGGAAGATGATGAAGTATCAAATATGGAATGGAGGTATTTCAAATATCTTATTTTAGAAAAATACTTTCCTTGTGACCATCGAGCAGATATGGAAAGGCAATTTCTGAGTCTGAGACAAAAGTTGGATGAGAATGTCACAAAGTATGAGGCTAAATTTACAATGTTGGAAAGGTATGCTGGAGATTATATACGAAACCCAAGAAGTATGATTGATCATTTCTTTGATGGTTTTAAACCATTTCTCGGTCAAGCATTAGTCTCACAATCCTTCTCGTCGTACGAAGACATTGTCTCATAAGCTATCAAGACTGAAAAGGAATTCTATAAGTCTTATGACATTAAAGAAATGTAAGAGAAGAACAGATCTGTTGATCAATCTAGGAATGGAAATAAGGAGAAGAAGTGAAAATTTAAATATCCATCCTGTAGTAAATGTGGGAAGAAACACCCCGGTATTAGCATAAAAGGAATGAGAGTCTATTACAAATGTGATGAAAAAGGCCACCAAGCTCGTGATTGCAAGGGGAAGAATGAAGCTACCGATGTCTAATTCTACAATTGCAGGGAGATGGGACATTATGAAGATGAATGTTGTAAGCATCAGGGGAACTTACCCCATAAAAGCCCAAGGGACCAAGGCCAAGCTTATGCTATCACTATTGCTGAGGTAGAAGCTCCAAAATACATGGTGGTAGGTAATTTAATGGTTTCCTCAAGTTCATCAAATGCATTATTTGATTCTGGATCATCGCATTGTTTCATATCTTCCCAGTTTTCTAAGAAAATTTGATATTTCCAATTTGATTTAACAAGGGAGTTGTCAATTAAAACTTATAAGGGAAGTATCATTACAACAATGTTTTGTGAATCAGTCCCCATTAGAGCAAATAAATGTTCTTTATCCACTGATCTCATCGTCATACCTATGATTATGTTTGATATAATCCTCAGTATGTATTGGATTTCTGACCATGATGCAAAGATTTATTATAAGAAGAAGGAGGTTACGATTTTTGATGACGATGATAAGGAACACCTTATCTTTAGAGAAGAATCGTCACCACCTAATTCTTATCAAGATCTACCACCAATAGCTCAACTAAATTCAATTATTGGGGAGGAAGAGGATGAAATTATAGTGGGTGAGGAAAGGAATGTTCAAATAGAGGATGTACCTATTGTGAAAGAATATGTAGATGTGTTTCCGGAAGATTTTCCTAGAAATCCTCCAGAATGAGAAGTTGAGTTTTCCATTGATTTAATTCCTGGATCAAGGCCTATATCGAATACCCCTTATAGAATGGCCACTATAGAATTAGTTAAACTAAAGAAACAACCAGAGGAATTTAGTAATAAGGGATTTATTCTCCCTAGTGTTTCTCCATGGGGAGCCCCTGTTCTTTTTTAAAAAAAGAAAGATAGATCTATGAGGTTATGTATCGACTACAGGGAGATCAATGCTCTAACAATAAAGAACAAATATCCCTTACCTCGTATTGATGATTTATTTGACCAACTACATGGCTATTAATACATTTCAAAGACTTACCTTCGATCTGTATACCATAAGTTGTGTGTGAAGAAGGAAGACGATCCGAAGACCGCATTTTGAACCTGGTACGAGCATTACGAGTTTACAGTAATGCCTTTTGGATTTACTAATTCACCCTCTGTATTCATAGATCTGATGAATAGAGTTTTCAAGGAATATCTCGATGAATTTTTGGTGCTATTTATTGATGATATCTTGGTATACTCCAAAAGCTACAAAGATCATGAAAATCACTTGGGCATTATCCTGAAGACTCTGAAAAGACATGAATTAATGGGAAGTTTAGAAAGTGTGAATTCTAGCTTCAGGATATTTCTTTTCTTGGCCAAATTTTCTATAAAGATGGAATATCTGTTGATCCTTCGAAGACCAAGGCAATCCAAGAATGTCCAGAACCTACGAGTATAAATTAGGTACGTAGTTTTATGGGTTTGGCAGATTATTATCGACATTTTGTCCAGAATTTTGGCCGATTGGCTAACCCATTAACGAAGCTCACACGTAAAGGGGTTAAATTTTTTTGGACAAAAGAGTGTGAAGAATGTTTCGATGAACTGAAAATAATATTATTCAATTCTCCTATATTAAATCTACCATCGGGGAATGATGAGTTCGTTATTTATAGTGATTCATCGAAGAAAGGACTTGGTTGTGTCCGTATGCAGAATGATAGGGTTATTGCCTATGCATCACAACAGTTAAAAATTAATTAACAAAACTATCCTACTCATGATCTCTAGTTTTTAGCTGTGATCATTTGTTTGAATATATGGAGGCACTACCTCTATAGTTAAAATGTGAGATTTATACTAATCACAAGAGTTTGATGTATATTTTATCACAAAAAGAACTCAACATGAGGAAAATGAGATGGCTTGAATTACACAAGGATTATGATTGCACAATACACTACCACTCGGGGAAGGCAAACAAGGTGGAAGATGCTTTGAGCAGAAACGATCATGGAGTTTTGAGCAATATGAGAATTGAAAGGGATCCAATTTTTAGGGATCTAGTGAATATGGACATGGGAATAACCAGGGAAGGTGAAACATCAATGCTTTTTTAAATTGTTTCCAAACCATCTTTACTAGAAAGGATTAAGAGTTCTCAGACCGATGATGATGAATTTCAAAAGAAGATTAAAGCTGTGAATGATGTGAGATTGAGAGACATTGTGTATGAAGATGGAATTTTGAAATTTAGGAAGAGGATTTGTGTTCCCGATATACCTGATCTAAAAAGGGAATTGCTGGATGATGCTCACAGTTCCAATTTCTATATACACCCTGGGAGCACCAAAATGTATAGAGACTTGAAGGAACATTTTTGGTGGGACAACATGAAGAGAGAGATTGCTGATTTTGTGTCAAGATGTATGGTTTTTCAACAACAGAAAGCTGGTAGGAAATAGCCTGGAGGAGTCATGAAACCTCTTCCCATACCGGAGTGGAAATGAGACAATATTACAATGGATGTTTTCATGGGGCTACCAAGGACTCTTAGAAGGAACAATGAAATATGGGTTATTGTTGATCGTCTTACCAAGTCAGCACATTTTCATTCTATAAGAGAAGATCTACCACTGGAACGTCTAGAAAGACTATATATTAATGAAGTGGGGAGACTTCATGGAGTACCCCTATTGATTGTTTCTGATCGTGATCCCCGTTTTACTTCAGGATTCTGGAAATGTCTTCAGAATTCCTTGGATACTAAACTTCATTTGAGCACTGCCTACCACCCTCAAACAGATGGACAATTAGAATGAACTATTCAAACCTTAGAAGGCATGTTGAGATCCTTCTCACTTGCCTTTCAGGGTATGTGGGATCAATATTTACCTCTGGTAGAATTTTCCTATAACAATAGCTTCCATTCGAGTATTCAGATGGCACCATATGAAGCGTTATACGGAATGAGATGTCGCACACCAACCTGTTGGGATGAAGTTGGTGAAAGAAAACTTGTAGGCCCAGAACTGGTGGAGGAAATGATGGAAAAGGTGAAGGTAATCCAAAACCATATCAAAGCAGCTCAAAGTAGGCAGAAGAGCTATGCCGATAATCGAGGGAAGAATTTGGAATTTCAAGTCAGTGATCATGTTTTCCTGAAGGTATCTCTATTGAAGAGAGTCATACGTTTTGGTAAAAAAGGTAAATTGAGTCCCAGGAACATCGGACCATTCGAAATTCTAGAACGAATTGGGACTGTAGCTTACCATTTGGCAATGCCGCCAAATCTCTCCAAAGTTCACGATGTGTTCCACGTATAACTATTGATGAAATATATGCCTGACCCAACACATGTACTCACCTATGATGAATTAGTACTAGAACCCAATCTATATTATTGCGAAGAGATTGTCAAGAATCTTGATACGAGAGACCAAGTACTGAGAAACCAGACGACTCGTCTGGTAAAAGTCTTGTGGAGAAACCATAAGATGGAAGAGGAAACGTGGGAACCCGAGGAATTTATGATAAAGAACCACCTGAGTCTTTTCATGCGGTAGTATTCTAGAAATTTCGAGGAAGAAATTATTTGAATGAGGGGAGAATGTAACACCCCAAGCTTCTACGATACACTTATCTTTGAATAATGCAATAGCGTGTGTCGTACGCAACATCAAGTTTGAACAAACCACAACCAATCAAACTAGCCATTATGAATAGTAATACCCAGTTTTTGAAATTTATAAATTTTATTTTTTCAAAATGGACTTCATTTTTGGATTCGGAATACCGAAATTAGCCAAGGGTCGATTTTTGGTATTTTTCTGAAAAAATTCATTTTTTGATGAATAGTGAAACCACTAAGTGGTTGTTAAAAAACTAAATTTTTCATAAAACATAATTTTACCACTTCTGTGAGTGGAATTTCAAAATTCCGAGAGACATGGTTAATATCATGGAGTAAAATGCGGTTCAATGAGATGAAAATAATTTTTGGTGAATAGTAATGTTTTACTATTATTTACCACGGTTAAAAGTAAATAGGGTAATTAAGGGTAAAAATGATATTTATATTACCCTAACACATGTCCTAATTCTATTGGAAAAGTTTATCTAGACCAAAAACAACCTTAGAAATAAAATATTATCATTTAGGTCCAATTAAATTAGATTAGGACATTTATTATTATTTAATTAAAAGACGAGTTAAAAGAGTTAAAATCAATGTTTATTTACTAAAACATTTTTAATATATGGTTATACATAAGTTAAATTAGATTTTAAATATTCATTAGAAAGATAAAAAGATTTAATACATAATGATATTATATTTATAATTTTTAGATAATAAATAATTTAATTTATATATGACACAATAATGATGCAGTAATTACCATAACAGTGAAGAATTAAAATAATTGATATTATAAATACCCAAATAAATATAATTTGAGACTTTTTAAGAATTGAAATAATTATATAGGTTAATATGACATGTTAGGAATTATTTAATTTACTTTTTTTGAAGTAATCATTCTGTTATGAGTTTCACAAAAATCAATTTTTCAAATAGTGTCAAAATTGACATAAAAGAGTTTTTAAAACAAATATTATATTATTAATTGATATTCAATTCCTAAAAATCTAAGGTTCGGCCAAGAGACTTATGTCATGATAGGTGTATCATTAATGGAGCATTTGGGGGTCTCTTGGTGGTATATAATAAGTTTATTAACTATATAATATAAAAATACAAAGTGACATGGTAAGTGTCAAGCTAATTAACTAAGAGTTAAAACTAAAAGATAAGGTTAATATAATGTACCAAAACTGTCTAAATTCTATTGGTTGAGTGATTTTAGACCCATACCTACCTTAAACTCTAAATAAAACACTTTGTATCAATTAGAAACCTAATATGAATTTATTATGAAATAATATTTCTTGCTTTTCCAAATGTTCCCCTCACCCCTCTTATAAACGAGAACTCCCCCTTCTCATTAATTCACAACTTAAAATCCTTTTGGTTCGGCCAAAACCTGACCAAATACTCTCTCAAATTCTCTCAATACAACCTAGAGGCTTTAGTTTGTTCATAAAGCCATCATAAGGATCCCTTTTGATCAAATAAAAAGGAAGAACCCGAAGAAGAGGTAATGTTTTCACCACCCTTTTTCAAATTCATTTCTTCTTCAACTTATTCTTTCTTTGTTATTCCCATTCTAAAATAATGAATACAGTATCTCCTATATAATTTAATATTATTATAAATATGGTACAACCATATTCAGTATTCTATCCATCCTTTGAATGACATGTCACCATACATGCATACGTACGGCTTACCGTCTCCACGTCGTGGTGTAATTGTTATTCAATATATTATTATTCTGATGTGTATAATAATGATTTGTAATTCATCTAAATAATTAATATAACATGATAATGATTCTTTATATATGATATACCATCCAATTATATATTATTTTAATATCAAAATAATGATATTGTCGCTCTTGCGTACGTACGGACTACCGTCTCCACAAACGTGACGAGATTCATTCTCAATCGTATCCATTCAAGTATAATTATCATTTGATTATTTAAAAATAATGTTTAAGGACTTGATATCATTCTGGATATTAATAAGATACAACCTATCCATGAAAGACATGGCTTACGTAACAAAACATATAAAAGAAAAATAGTAAGTTAACACCCGAAACGACGATAATACTAAGATATTATTAACAAAGCAATGATAAAACTAACATATATTAATTTATTTTTAAAATTACTCAATAAAAAATTAATGATATATTATTATACTTTTCCAAATTTAATTCCCTATATTTAATCTATTTAATACTTTTTAATATTATTCTCAAATATATAAAATAGAAACTCATAAATAAATATATTTTTTTCGCTTTTATCATTTATTAATATACAAAAATATCCACTAATGTAATATATTTACTATATCTATATTTGAAATATAATTTCAATATCATTTTAGAACCCCTTAACAAATATAACGGTTTTCTATAAACATCTCAATTGATATAAATTCACACCTTATATTATTTTAATTATTTACAGTGTCATATTTTTAACATTTCTAAGGAATTTTTACAAGGTCATATCATTATCTAGTACATGGATTCTATCATAAATATATTATATTAATATATATGATATATATATATTTATTTACTATATGGTCATCATTATTGGCCTATAAATATTACCACATGTGATACACCATGATGTGCAGTGAAACAAAAAAATAGTGATAAGATTGGAATAAGGATATTTTTTTATGAATCCACGTGATTTGGTTTACCTTCAATTACCATATAAATCGCCTACTATGATATGACATGTAAAACACATACTCACATTATCTTCATTTTTATGGATTTTGATATATTGATTTCATAGTGCACGTTTTAGTTATTTTTTACCGTAAAATATGATATTTGGTGTCCGTTTATACAATTTTCCATACACATGTTCTCATGAAATAAATCTTACCAGTGATATGAACCTTTATAAAGGTTAGAACCAAGGTTATTTATTGAATTTAATATTAAAACCAAATTCAGATGAAATTAAGATTTTTGAGTTACAGAATTGAATGCTTAATCATTGTTGGTAATTATTGGTGTTATTGTTAATCTAAATATTTATGTTGATTTTGACGAAATATCTATTTCATATAAATAAATTAAAAGATGAATGGGACATATTTTTATTTATGGATGGTTACACGATGTCATAATATCATAAAATATACCATTGTGGTGGTAACTATAATGAGTACTCAAGTTTTTCACTGTGATAGAAGATTCTTTATATGGAAAAAATTCTTGATTATGATAAGGTGGTGGACATGGTGAGATAGAATATATTTAAGAACTCATTATTGTTGTTCATGGTGGTTGGAGAAGTAATAATTTTAATATAATGTATAATTTCTTAAAATAAAAAGATATCTCACACTATGATATTGTGAATTTATTATTGGTTTATTAAAATACATATCTAAAATAAGTTGGTTGTTTATGGGAAAGAAAGATTCCATTTTCAATAGATGCCCTAGAATCAATTGGGGGATTACCTATGAATCAAATAATTTCTATAGTTTAGAATTATTGTGTTCTAAACTTGGGATCAATTTATCCATATTTTATAAGGAAATTATATTTGAACATATACCATGATTTATGCATTTTAGAAGTTTTTAATGCCTCATTTAGTGGAATTGATCATCTATTATTCTTTCTAGATTATTTTTAGTGACATGCTCATGCCCGACTACCAGTCCCTCTGGTTTCATAGGGACACCCATAAACAGAAAACTCTACTATATATAATGGGAATCTGAATATCCTAGTCTAAATATGATTATTTTCTAGTCCCATTTATGAATGGATATTTGTGATAACCATTTTCACAAAATCAACCACTCCTAATCACACCTATATAGAAAATCATGACTAATGGTTTCCTATGTTAGTGATGAAATTAAAATATTCCTATACATTTATTTATACTAAATTTAAATGGATCCTAAATTCTTGTAAAAACTAACATTGTAGTCAATTTTTATAATTCCAAAGGTATATTTTATCAATGATTCAAGACTTATTTTTGAAGAGGAAATTCCCTCATAGAAGAGGTGAAATCAATTTTCAATGTCCAATCTCAATATATAAAACCTTTAATAACCTTATACAGTATTATAAAATATTCATGGTTGATGTTATAATTCTTATATAGTAATTATATAGATTAATGGTTCTTTTTTGACATCCTACATGGATATAAAAGGATTATGAGGTAGATTAACAAGATCTGACACATCTATCATGATGAAAACAAGAAAAAAGGACAATTTGATATGAATAGAGACAAAACTATGTCCCTATATTTTTCATTAAATCATAACTTCTTTCATTTGAATGTAAAAACATTTTTTATGGTGACTCTCTGAACAAGCACCATTATTAGACACCATAATAACCCCCTCTCTTTTGGTGATTTCCCCTTAAAAAAATATGATTAGATTTAATGGGGGAAACATGAAAAAATAATTCCAGACATTAAAAAATTAAAATACCAAATAGATGGGTTAATAAGGGATAAATATTCCATATTCAGTGTTAAAAATTAAATTATAGACCTAAAATCCAAAAATCATCATCCCCGAAAATGAAATCATAAATATATAAAATTATGAAATTCGGTACTAGAAACAGATGAAGGGTACTACTTAAAAAGTATTCATGAACATGGTTGATCAGAATCACTACAAATAATCCTTAAGACTCCTTCTATTTTTTATCCACATATATATTTAGTAACCTTCAACTCAGTTGGTATTTGGCTCACAACTATGATATACTTGTATCTCTAAGTTGTTAATAAATTATAAGAAGATATATTCAATTGGGAGAATATGTTGAATGACATTTAACCCCTCCAGGTTCATTGACACACACACACACACACACACATATCCATTAAGGGAAATCATTTTGAAACAAAAAACATTAACTCAAGAATTATGAAATGTCATGTAAATCCTTCTGTCACCAAACATGTAAACTTTAACTAAGTAAACTATTATAACATTTCTTATTATTAAATTTTTTAATAGATTAATTTTTTAAGTATAAAAATTATTAGAATGACACAATTTATCATTCTATTTCCATATAAAATCTTTAAATTCACCCATATTAAAGAATAAAAAAACAAATCGTATTTTATGATATAAAAATGGTAGTTGTGATAAAATATTAAATATCATATCCAATAAAATACCCCATCAAATTAAAATATACCATTTTTATAAAGATATCTTATAATAATATAACTTCATATCACACTATATAATATAGGTAAGTATAAATTATACACATACAAGGGTTTAGGGTATATCACTTTAAATATCCAAAATTCTGTAAAGCCTCATTGACTTATTGCAATTACATATTATATAATATCATTTATAGTTAATTCTGAAACCATATCCTCAAATCAGATTAATATATATTTGAAAAACTTATTTAAAGTTATAATCAATGTTAATTATATATTACATCATATAAGATACCATGTGAATATGAATTCAAAACACCTTTTAGATAATTAAAAAACATGTGGAGTATCTCTCTATGATTCATAGAATTCAATAACAATTCAATCAACCAAAACATTTTAAAAAAAATACTTTACAAAAATAAAAATAAATATTAATTATAATATTCCTAAATTAGAACAATGAGAATATTTTTTAAAATAATTAATGTTACTCAATCTGTAAATGGATATGGTGTGATCATCATCAAACACAAGTTTCTTAATCCCTTTTTCCAGCTACTATATCATACACATCAATGAATTTTTTTCTTAAGATATCATGTGACCATTGTACATAGAGAATGTCAATCTAGTATATCTATTCATATTCTATTGATTCTCTATGTATGGACTAACCAGGTTGATGAGTACATCACATGTCTTTCACCCTCATGGGTGATAAGATAACGTTTCCATGGTATGATAGATAACCACATCACATGTATTATCTATGTGTGAGAGTATATTCATTCTTTCGAACTCAATTGAGGGAATTTTTTTTATACTTATTATATGAGTGTAAAAATACCATTTTTTGAAGCCTCATCTGATAATATGTTCAAAAAATAACTCAACCAACCCTAATTAGATAATATATAAGGATTTTGTAGAATATGAATCAATGTGATTATATTGTTTCTCATTAATTTCATTTTTCCAAACTCTAGTACATGAAAATATCATATTAACATATATATAATACTTTTAAAATTAAATAATTATTTATCCTACTATATGTTGTATAAATGAATGGATATCTAGAGTTTAAAACCACATTTGTACCTCATGAGAAGATTTCATATCATTCTTCAAATTCTTACTCACCATATAAATAACATTTCATAAAAACCTATAATAATCCATGAAAAAATTGTTAAATATTACCCAATGTCATACATTGAGTGGTTAATTATCCTTTATTTTCCAAATTAACTATATCTAGTATGAAATGATGATAAATTAGAGTCATTTATTATGTATAAAATGATATTCTTTAAATTATTACAATACTTGAATATTATTAATAAATAGGAAATCATCTATTCATATCTCATTATATAGACCACCATAGGGGCCTTTTTTTCTACAATTTTAGGTTTTTTTAAACTCATTTGTCTCTATGTAACTCTTTCCATATCGTAATGTAGAAATTTGAGAAGACCCTCCCACTCTGATATTTCAGGGTGTAAAATATTTGAATAAGTAATGTTTGAATCACTATGAGACACGATAATCATAATCCAAATTTTTAACTCATTGAAAATGTATCTAATCTCATTTATTCACAACATCCAAGGTTAAAATGTTAAAAAATTCTATTGTTGAATAATAACCCTTTACAATTTAATCACCATCATTCGTGGAGAATTTACTTTGAAATTTTTATTGAGATCTTTTATGTAAATATGTGAAACTATTAAAATTACTTCATTAATAATACATTGTAAAATCATTTATAATATATAGTGGCAACCAAATTATTATCAAAATTAAATATAACTCTTTAAATTTATATTCACTGTCATAAGGTAAACATTTTTATGATCTTATATGACATTCAATTGGAATATTGTTAAATATAGTTATTTATATTAATTACTTCGAACCTATCAAGTCTAAAAATTATCATAATAGCCTCTTATATATAAAATTATCTTAATAATGTCATTTTAAGAAGAAAAAAACGTGTATTATGCAATAACACTAATTTCACCCTAATTGAAATATTTTCTAAAATAAAATATTTTACCCATATCTTGTATGGTAATTTTTATTTTTGAATTTTTATTTTAAAAATAATGAATTATTATTTAAAATATATCACTTCAGAATGGTGGTATTATATCCCTGAAATGTTAACTGACACATTGGTAAACTCTTTTATCCATGATAAGATAATTTTATCCTTATATTATTTTGAATTCATATTTATGAATCTGATGAATCATGAACATTGTTTATTAAATATAAAATAAAAAAAATTATTATAATTTTTTATCAATAAATAATTTCTCTTCACATAAAATTGTAATAAGAAGAAAATAAATATCCTCATATTTGAACTATAAATGCTTGATATATTCCTTTACATTCAAATCAATGATTCGTCAAACAGTTCTTCATCATAGTAATGAAAAATAATATATTTATCAATTATTTCCATTATTTAAAACTCTAGTTTTATTAAAAAAAATAAATGTATACATTTTGTATCATAAGCACATAAAAATCAATGAATTTATTTATATACCACATATGCAAAACCTGGTAATCCCCTAGAGTCTTTCAAAACCCTATGTGTATTATATATATTATATCATATAAAATCAATTTTCAACATTCCCCAAACTACCATTATGATATTAAAACATTGATTATATACTCAAAAGAAAATGTTACACTTTCAATCTTACATTTAATATTTTTGTTAACTTTTATCCACATCTATTATCAATAAAATACTACAGATTATAGATTACATGTCATATATATATATATATATATCATCAACTTTATAGAAAATTTGTTAAAAATTTATTAATAATATTCACATTATCATAAAATTGCCAATTGTGATTAATGAATGAATTATATATTGAGAACTTGTTTAAAATCATAACTTTTCTCAAGAAGATATTTTCAAAATCAATTGCATTGAGTATATTATTGGGGACTATTGTTTCCCATGTCATCATGAAAGTCATTCCTATGTATCTTAATGTAAATTCATCTTCAATATATAGTTACTGTGGAATGTATATCCTTATTCTTTATTTTTTTCAATATTTTAAGAGATCTAATATTTTTAGTAGTTTAATATATTTCAAACAGTAGTCATCTCCTCTCTCTAGGACTAAACATAATGTAATATTTGTTTCTACGAATTCCATTTATCTTCTGTAAAATATTTTTTCTTATTAGTAACAAGTTTTATTATCATTTAATAAAGAATTTTTTTTAAATTCCCACCTTTATAAATTTGACCATTATAAACTCCGTATTATTTATTATGAAAACATGATCTAAATTTATAACCCCCCAATATTTTAAATTATATTACTTCTTTTAATGCCATGTATGATCGATAGTTGTATCACTCACAAAATAGAACCACATAAAATTGAAAAATAATATATAATCGTTAAAATATAGTCATAGAATAGGGAAAAATAGAGATTATAAATTTATTAAATATTATTATAAATTAAAATATAGGTCATTATTAACACAAAGGCATTGATAAAATTCAATTGGTATAGCTATTTAAGTAATATAACATATTTAAGTTATAAAATGAAATAATTATAAAATTGGAATTAATGGTATTATTTTATGATAGTAATTATAATATGTTTAACTAATATTTTTTAAATTAATATTATGTTAACTGAAAATTTGATTTTTAATTGACATGATATATGAATAAGAATAGTTAATATTTTAAAATATTATATTCTTATGAAATTGGGTTTCATCATATAATTATATTTTTTTGTACTATATAAAATTCTTAAATGTTATAATTATAACATGATAAAATGAACATAATTTATAATTTCACTAAGTTAATATTTTCTTCAAGAATATTTTAGAGTATTATATAATAATTTATTAGTATGTGAATAGTGAAAAATATAGTTTTTAGAAAAGAATTAAATTTTAGGACATTTTAATTATATAAAAAAGTAATAATAATGTATAAATACATTTATTTTATCAATTATTAATTAATAAAGTTAAAAAATTGCAGCAAAAATTAATATTATGAGTATAGAAAAGATATTTTTTTCATTTTATGAACTTAAGTAATACTCTCAAATAAAGGAAATAATTTTTTTCTGTTAATTTAATTAAATATTATTTGGTAACGTAGATTGACTTTAGAGATAGGAAACTTGTAATAGTTTTACAATAAACCAATTTATGTCATAGAAATAAAATAAATAGATAATATTTTGCTACATTTATATTTTAAGAATTTAAATAATCATTATCAAAGAAGGTTTTTTCCATGTTACAAGAGATAACATTAAAATTTATTACTAGTACACTTATAAATTCTTTTTGAAAATATGGATTTTATGTTATGAATAACTAGGTTAGTTTTCTTAATTGAGCCATTATTTCAGCAAGGACTGTATGTATCATGGGTAAAAATCAGTTATTGTTGTTAAATAGTAAATTGTATAACGTGAAAACCCAAATGGTAATTAAATTGAGAAATATTAAAAACATAACATAAATTTAGTGGTAGAGTATTTTTTAAATTTTTTTCACCAAAGAATTAATTATTTCTCCTTATTCAACCCACTGAACCCTATATAGTATCAGCAAATTATGGAAAAATAATGTGGGCTAAAAAACTGATATTTATAATCAACTTATAAAATTGAATAATTTCCATCCTTTGATAGTTACAATAGACCTTAGAAATCATAATATAAACACATTGAATTTTAGCGTCATATAATTAAATTGAATATTCCAAATCCCATTGTAATAATAATTTAGTATAATCCCTACATTTCAAAGGAGTTATTCAAGAGAATGTTTAAGTTCCCAAAGTGAGTATTATATAAACCTTATCCTTTTATTTTTAATATTACTCTTCGAAAACTATCATAAACAGTTTCATATAATAAATTATTGTCATTAGTATATTTATGTGTTATTAAATTAATGTATGAAAAATTATTTATTCCTTTTTATCCACTAAGAAAAAAAATAACATTGATCCTGCATTTGTGCAGAAAACCATCTTTACCAAGTGACATACATTTTTTTGTCCCGAAATAACATGGATGAATTTATAAATGTTTTATAAGAATACCAATACTTTTTATCAAAAAATTAATATATATATATATACACATAAAAATTTACATTCTATAAGCTATATTAATAATGAATAATCTTAGTAAACATACCAACATAAAATAAACATATTATAGTATCATTGCAAATCTGAATTCATTTTATAAAAACAAAAACAAATGTATAAAATATATGATAAAATCATAATTAATGAAACAAAAACTTACAATTATGGATAATATTATGTTATTTTAAAACATCTTTAACCATGCTCAACATACCAAAACAGTTACATTGAAATTGACCGAACCACCACAAAAAAACAAATAAAGAAAAAAACATTACAATATAAAAATATAATCAGATAATAAGTGTTCATTAGAAAATTAAATATATATGATTACATTTCATAAATGGTATCTAACAATCCTAATATTGATATTATAGAAGTTAGGAATGCTCACATAATGAATCAGAGCCATGGTAAGGGATTGTGTTATCTCAATTTACTTTCATTAAGACACAAAAATTTTTTGGACTCTATTTTAAAATGTTTTATTTATTTTTACTAAATAAAAAATTTTGCTTGATGTAAATATATTTTTTCATTATTCTAAAATTATTCCTTGTAACATCATTACAAAATAATTATAACCTATTTGATTATGTACTTGTAAGGGGATTGTTGGTCTCGATTCCTTTTTATTGAAACATGCTTCCTATTATGATCCAATTTATAATTATATTATGTATATAATTACTATTTTTAATTTTATATCATGAATTTTATATCATGGTATTTTACATTTAGTTTCATTCCCTTTGTCCATTGACCTTTTTTTACATTATTCTCAAGATTCATGGTTTATTTTCCTAGTTTTAATTTAAAATTGAGATCTATAAAATCTGATAACCCATTATGGTAAATGTTATAGTGTTTAATTACAATATAAAAATACTTCAATTATCTTAGGGGTTTCCTTAGTGAGATTTTCTTATATTTTATTAGTTTTTTAAAAAATAATTTCAATAATATTTTTTGTGAATTTCTTTTCAATAATGGTATTTTTTATACAACAAATATTATATTCATTTTCTCTCATATTTCTTCTCTAATTCATATTTTTGGGGAATATAATTATATAAATTTTGAAAATAAAATTTATATTAATTTTTTGATAAAAATTTAGTTCTATGATGTTTCTTATTGTTCATTTTTTGATAAAATATTATCATTTATAATTTCATTGTGTGAATGAATTTCAGATATATTTCACATTTTATATGAAACATTAACCTTATATTTTCATTATTTTTAAAATTTATAATTATTATCCTATTTTAATAAAATGTTCCTCTAAAAATTATATCAAAATATGAAGGATATCTAATATTCCTGTAGTTATTTTTAAAAAATCCTATAAAACGGTTTCTCATCCAATTGATTACCCTTTGAAATACCATATACATGATTGAGGATATTCTTAAAATAATAAAATAAACCTCTTCAATCTAGATATATTAAGAAAATTTTATTTTTCATCCAAATAATTGATCAATTACTTCATTTTTCTTTCCAAAACATTCTATCTTATATGGATGATTTTTTTTCGAATGACAGTCTCATGTGAAACTATTTGGAGTGTTATTATTATAAATGCGTTATTCATCTATGTCAACAATTTTTGAATTCCTTATCTTACACTCAAGATATGTATTTTTTTATACATCCACTTTATACATATTTATATCTTATATTTTTCATCCACATGTGATTTTTTTACGTCTAGTATGTTTTTATTAAAATATGGATGACTTTGGATAACATAGGAAGGTTGATTGTGTATATTATAACCATACACATTATTTATCATGATATATTATATCCTTTTGATATATATATTCAATTAGATTTTATTTATGTTATACCTATCTGTATATCGATAAATATGTTTATTTATTCCTCATTCATTTTAATAATTAATTACATTAATGTGCACAACCTTGATATAGTTATTGAATTGGATATAAAGAAGTTAAAATTGAGGTCTAATAATATATAACTCCCAGAAGCATAAATTGGTGTCATGAAAAAATAGATTTTTGTATTTAGTGTATGTATACCAAATTAAAACATGATGAATTGGTTGCAACATTAATGATAAGAATTAGGTCTCGGTTGTGGCCTTGATAGAAAGAGTAGTGTCTTGGGAAAGGCATTGACTATACAGATCAAGATGTCCCAAATTATGCATTCTATCAACATGAATTCAGTTATTTCTATTTATGTGAATTTTATATTTTAATTTCATCTATGTATTTATTTCAGGATCATTTTTTAAATTATGAAAAATTATTTGACTCGTATTTATTCCTAAAAAATTATTCACGTCATTGTATATTCTCATACCCATTTTCTCTTATTAAGAATTTAATCTTAGACATATTAAAATTCAATTTACCTAGATCATAAATATAATTATTAGACATGATATTTTATGATGAAAATAGAATGTGTGAGGAATTTTTGGGGGATATTGATGAAATATTATGGATTATGTTGTTTCACTATACTAGAAAAAATTTGATTTAGTTAAGAATAACAAGATATTTATTAATCCCATTTTTTCCTAATTATATAATGCTATGAACCATGATATACATGGATATTTATGTAGACAAATATTTTTTATGTCTTTTAATTAAATGATATTTATTTTGGGGAATTTATAGTTCGTATAAAATCTGATTTGTAAACAATGTGTTTTTCACACCAGATTCGAGAATGCATGTCTAAGGTACTATAGTTGGTATTAGAGTAGATTTTTGACAATTTTGGAGATTATGATGTTATAAATGGTGGATATAAATATAATCAATGTGTGATAGGTTATGATTTGTTTAATTTAAAGGTTATATATAACACTTTAGTTTATTTTAGGTGACATTGAATATTATATATTTTTTCTCGTTTAAAATAAGATAATTATTTTTAAAACTATAGTCATATGTCAATGGAAAAATTCTATGAATATGATAACATCCTAATGTTTTAATAATGTAGATTTTAATTATTTTCCTTCTAATTATATCATTTTATGGACAATGAATAGTCATTGGAAATGTGGCACAAATGTAGCAAGGGAAATCACCATAAAAGAATAGTTGGGTATTAACCCAATCTTCTCACTAATACACTATGATTTGGATTAAGACTATACACATGTCTATAAACTCATATTTTATATACATAGGTTAGTAATATTTATTTTACAGGATAGTATAAATGAATAATTTTGTTAATGAATTATGTTAAGGATTTTGAAGGAAATCAACTAATAACCCCACTATTGAACTAATATAAAATTTAGATGAACTAAAATATAATATAAAATTTTATAACATTAATACATATTGTGGTTTTAGTTTTCATAAAAAACAATCTTATTTTGTAAATTATTCATCCCTCATGATAAAATAATTTTTATTTTAGTATGGAAGAATTTTAATGGAATAAAGATAACATTGAATTCTGTGATCAATGTTGAGATTATCCTAATTAGAAACCTAATGGGTTAATAGTTTGATTGAGAAATCATTGGATTATTTCCAAATAGTGAACTGTAATTAGTATTACTAATGTTAAGTTAGATGAATTCCAAAAAAATAAATGGAATGATAATGTATCATGGTTGTTCAAGTGACACAGATAATGAATGAATAATTATTCAATTTCATATGTTTATGAATGTGTAAATGGAAAGAAATGTAAATATATGAAAAGAATTATAATATGATTAATTTTATGAAAGGGAGTTTATAGAGAAACATATTATGGTTGAAACACAATGCATTTAGTTAACAAGAGGAAGGGAATATTTTTTTCTAGTTATACATAATCTTTGTAGAATCCTATTTTGAAA
Source organism: Viscum album (assembly GCA_963277665.1). Lineage (NCBI taxonomy): Eukaryota > Viridiplantae > Streptophyta > Magnoliopsida > Santalales > Viscaceae > Viscum > Viscum album. The sequence continues at coordinate 1,332,127,555 of OY728165.1, read as the reverse complement.
TTAAATCCTGATGTATTCTTATTATTTTCATACCATTAAATAATTGAATTATTGATTAAAAATAACATTTAAAAATAAAAAAAAATTATTTAAGAGGGGTAATGTTCCACCTTATTATTTGAAAATATACTTTTCCTTTCAAATATTACATATTTTATAACTTCCTTCAAATGAATCCAAGAGCCTGAAAAAACCATGAAAAAATATATAAACATCTGAATATAAAATGTTATTTGTATATAAATATAGAGTTAATTTTGTTATAAAATACACGAAGAAAAATAATAATGGTCATTATTAAAAAAATATTCTTTTTTAAAATTCATTTAGTATAGCTATGTAACTATTATGACATATTTATGTATCAAAACCAAACCCTTCAAAAATTTATTTTAATTTATGTTATATTAAGGAAACAAATATGTGGATAGAAGATATTATTTATATTTATACTATTTTGACAAACAATTTGATTTCAAATTGATATGACATAATAATAATAACAAGATTTATTCTTTAAAAAATTATTATTTAAGGAGAAGGTATTCAATGTATATTTAATTTTTTATTTCATCGAAAAATTCTCAATGTTTTTAATTTGAATATGGAAAAATTAAAATTATTTTTAGAATAGTAATTTAAAAAATTACATAATATTTATTTTGTTTTGGATTTTTCCTGACATAAATTATTTTTTCGTGAAAAGTGTATGCTAACGTTTTCCCAAAAAAATAAATATTATGACATTAACATAATATAAGAATGATCTATTTGTTTATTAATACTTTTAATTATTCAATTATATATATAGGTATTACAAATATTCAATCATAAATACCATTCTAAATTATTAAAGCATATGTTTAACCATTTATGTAGTTTCATAATATTATCAAATAAAATATTTTTTTATCATTTATTTAAATTATATATTATTTTTATAAATGTTTTTTTACTTATATTTTAAACCAAATTGATATTATTATTTTCATAATAAAAAAATTATATGTATAAAATAAATTACATTTATAACATCATTTTTATGATAACTTTTTTGTTTAAAATTATAATTTTTCAAAAATATCGGCTTTTACGCCTCACATATACTAATTTAAATTTTTTATTTTAATTAAAAAAATTTGGTCTTATATAAAATTACTTATATAATATTTGAAATAATTAGTATTTAAATATGTAATAGAAACTATTTATCTATATACCATAACAATAAATTACATATCTAAAAAAATTTATCATAGAAAAAAAAGTAAAATGAAAAAAAAACCTAATGATAATTGACATGAAACATGTTTGATTCATGTCTGGAAATATATGATAGAGGATTTACAAACATTTCATCACCCAAACTACATTATTTACTAATTTTGGATTTATTAACCGTTAAATAGTGTCTTTCCACTAATAAAAATTATTGGTAGTTATAAAAAGATCCCATTTATACACTTTTAAAATATAGTCACATCCACCCTTTCAAATATACAAATATCTATCAGTATATCCTTTAAAACATAACTAATGTTCCTATCTAATAAGTCCATTTATTGAAATATATCTATTTTTTCAATATAAGTTATCTTAATATTTCTATTTCCAATGAGACTTTCATAGGAATGTTCATCATCCCAAGCTAATTATTATTTAATCCTGATCATTTTTATATTAATATTTCTCCAAAAAATTGATATAAAAAAACCTCATAATCCTTTTTTCTTAAAGAAAATTTTCATAAAGTGTGCAAAACACGGTGTTGTAGAATGGAATATCTAATAATTTTTAGAGCATGAGTTCAAAATACCCTAGACCATGACCGGTTGGTCCACATGGTGGCATATTGGTGTACCTGTGAATCATAAGGATGGTTATTATGGCCATTTTGTTATCCACGGTACATTAGTTGATTATGTTTTCCAAAATTTCCATGATCTAATTCGATGAGACAATGCAATAAAGAGATGAATATGTGGTCGAAATGAAGAGTTTCATGTTAACATGACTAGCTGATTATGCTGCAAGACTTGTTTCATTCCATGTTCGAGGAAAAATAGTTAATTTTGTTAACTAGAACATTAGGATGAGTCCATGGTCGATAATCCTTTCTAAATTTAAGGAATTTTTTTTAAGGAGTTTATATGGGTGAGAAAACATTTGATCACTTTCCATGGTAAATATGGGTTATCTGTGGGGTGTATACTACCGAATTGAGGTAAGGCATGACAGAATAGTCATTAACTACTAGAAAATGGATTACAGGAGAAGTATAATTCTATTTATCTCATGGTTTTAATGGGAAAATGTTCATTTTTCATGAACAATGTTATGGTGCATTCCATTTTATAATTTGAGTAAGAATATATACAGAAACACATTACGATGGTATATGAGGATTTATGGAACTTGTAACCATTGGTTGATGAATTGTTTTGGTTTTCATTATAAGGACTTAATTCCAAAAGAATTCGAATGGAGTTAAATTTAATTGAAAATTGAATACATAAGAATAGTAAACAAACAACGGGATATAAATAGTAGATAGATCTATTGAATTTTCTAATGAATCTAAAAGGAAGAAGAATAGTGATAACTCATGATTTTATCTTGATTCACAAAGGTTAATGAAGGTATTATTTTAGTATATTCGTTGTATTTTTAGATGTTTGAAAAATAGTGAATTGAAGAATAAACACCATTCCTAGTGAATGATTTTATCTAATTTGTTTGATGTATAAGGATACATCATGAAGTAATATAAGGTTTTATGGGGTGCGAGAGTAACGAGATTTAGAAATTTTCCCTATAGTGATCTAGTAGGGTCAGTGAGACAAAAAAATACCTTTAAAGTAGTGATATTTTAATGATTATAGTGTACATGAACATTTTCATGCAGGCCCTTTGGAAGTATTCTAGTGTGGGTAAACCATGTAAATTTCATCATGACATTTAATACATTCATATCTTATTGAGAGGTAAAAGAGGGAGCAAAAAATATTTCATACAGTGTGAGAATAAAATTTGTAATCATTAAAGATTTATTTTTAAAATATGTACCCCTATTCACCCCCCCAGTTTTAATCCCCAAATTATGGTCTAGAATGTTGTATCAAAGGTTGGTTTTTCATTAACATTCAAGGAATCATTTTGATTATTGACAACCAGAAATGTATTCATTTATTTGAATTCAAAAATTTCAATTTGTGGAAATTTCATATGAAACATTATTGGATGTATTTTATAATAGTTGTCTATAAAATAATAATTTATGGAAGAAGAACTTATGTAGATAGTAGATCCTTAATAGAGAAGTATCATCAATAATTGAATACAGATTCCAAATCCATAAATACCTTGGGATGTGATCTATACAGTCAGAACAATATATTGTTAATGATGTGATAGACCTCTCATGGTATGTGGGAAAAACATATGAATATTTATGAAATACATATGTTATTTAAGAGGAAAATTAGCTAGTTCGGTGTAACAAATATGATGATTTTATGATGAATCCAATTGTGATATTTGATACATTTTTTGATATTATTAATGTTCTTCCTGAATATATGAAATGCCTTAGTAAATATATCAATGATGATAAGATCACAATGAGGATCACGGGAATATCTGCTCCTAGTTTCATTGAAATATATATTTTTTTTTAAAAACACTAAAAATAAATATCACTTGGTAGTTTTGATGTTAATCATGTGCCTTATGGGATGAGAAATAGACAAAATATGTTACTAACGAAGGACAATAACCAATATCATTCCATTAATTACCTGAAAAATATCTTAATCATGGATAATCATGATTTTGATGAAGTTAAAGTGGTTATGGGATTTTTAAAAGATAATAATATCCAATGATGATAAATTATCAAGGGGAATAATTGTTTTTATTACTGTTGATATGGAATGGTTAGATATATTATGGATTAATTTCCCAAGAACCTTTAATAATATGATTATAATGGGATTCCAAACAAGTATATATCAAGAGGTATGGAAGTTAAAATTAACTTCCAATCAATAACAATCAAATGGAGATCATTTATTTCAAAACAACAGGTTTCTTTTAGAGAATGTGAAATAGAAGAAGAGAAATATTTCATTTATGAAGATGTTTTGATAGATATACCATATAAACCCATTGTTGATGATAATGATAATGATAAGGATGGAATTTTTGGATGATTTTATCATCAATAAAAAAATAATATATCCTTTGATGAAATTTATTTTTTTGAATTAAAAGACTATGTTTGATAATTTTGTGGATCATGTATCCATTATTTACTTGAAATAATAAGAAAAAGAAAAGATAGTGCTCAGGTTTGATATTAAAAAACTAAAATATGTTTTTTTAAATTAATTAATTTTGGTTTAATAGATTTTTAATTTGGATGAAAAATCCCAAATAAATTATTGTTTTGACAAAAATTTCAATGATATTATTAAATGGACTGAGAAGATCCAATAAGGGGTTTTAATTTTACATTATAAGAGTGAGTGTAAAGACCTAAAATTCCATGTAAATTGTTTTTAAAATAAATGGAAATTTTACAATTCCTCAGTTTCTGACAGTGGTTGATTATGAGGCCCGGTGTTCCCAGAATCAATTTCTGATGTTTTGTTCGGTTACATTCAGTAAACGTACGAGTGGGTTTTTATAACTTTTGAACAGGTGCTCGGAATTGAAATCTGTGGGCACCGTTGAACTCGTAGTGCCAATTTTGGCTTAATAATAATTTTACCTTGATTGCAGATGATCAGGTATGAGAGTTGGTTTTTGGGTTTCACATGGATTAATAAAATAAAATAAGTGACAACTTATTTTATTTTTGTTAAACCCACGCCATGTGGTAAAGTTGGTTAAAATCCCTACATGGGAGTTGGTGGTGGTACTGCCACACCCTAACCTCCCATGGGAGGATAATTGGGGTGGGGACCACGTGAGCAGCATAACATCCCGCGAGAGGTTATGATGTGGGGTCCACATGGGGCTTAACCCCCCCCCCCCCCCCATTTAATTGGAGGATATGAAACCTCTCAACTCTCCCTCATTAATGAGGGAGAACCTCTTAACCACTAACTACACTCTTAATGAAGGAGGATAAAACCTCCTCAAAACCCCCAATTAAATGAATGAAACCCCTCGACCCTCTTCATGTATAATTAGGTGGGGACCACCTGGGCCTCTAACCCCATCGAATCTCCCCAAATTTAATATTCCAACCTCTCGTACAATTAATTTGGTGGATCATCTCCTCTATTTTTTAATTTTGAGTAATTGTGGCAACTACATGAACTTAATTAAGTGGGCCACACCTAATTAATTCACGCCAATGGGAATAATAGATTAAAATCTATTATTTTGGAACATTTATTCTATCTTTAGTGGAGTGCTTGGGAGAATAGAATCCTCCAACGAAGAATGTCAAGACACCGGCGACGACGCTTCTTCCTCGGAACCCCCTTCTGATGTGGGATCTCTTTGACGACCCTTCTTCCTTCGTCTTCGTTGTCAACATACCGACGCATGAGTTCAGAAGTGGAAGCGTTCGGTGAATGATGACAACATCATCTTCTCCCGCGATGAATGAACTCCTACCAATTAAAAAGGTAGGGGTGTGTTTTAAGTTGTATAATGCTTTATCCTCTCACGCTGATTCAACTTCATGAGCTACTTGCTATCATTTCAACGTGGAGGGTTCAGGACCATCCAACACGGCCCGACCCCTCTGCAACCTTAATGGTTTCAGAACCGTGAGTCGACGGTGATGTAACGACGGCATGACAATGAGGCGACAGCGACGAAGACGGCGAATAAAGTTCGTTCTACCCACGGCCTCTGCAAACCCCACCACTTGCCGAGCGGCGCCCGACCGGCCTACCCACGTGCTGCCCGGTGCATACCCTAGAAGAAACTGCGGCCTGCTTGGCCCGCCGAAACACTTCCCGCACGCACTGTGCACTTCCGGTGCGCCCCACACCATGCCCGTTGCCCAGGCCGCCTGCCCCCCCCCCCCCCCACGCCCTACCCAGTGCCCCCCTGCGTCCTACCTGGTGCCCCCGCCCCCAGGCCGCCCTGCCCGGTGTGTCCCGGTGCCCTGCCCGCGCGCCCCGGCACCATGCCTGCGCGCCCCGGCGCCCTGCCTGGCACCCCCGCACCCTTCCCGGTGCACACGTGGCCTACTGTTTGCCTCGCGGGCCGATCCTATCATGTCATGCCCATCGCGGCACCGCCTGAACCTCCCAATGGCCTTCGGGTTGAGTCGCTCACGTAGCGACTTCAGCCCGAATTGTCCACGCAGTCCGCTGGGCCGGGCCAAGCGGACTAGGCTGAACTGAGGGGAATGAACCACCCAACATGCTGGGGAGGACCCAACAAGTCAGTCTAGGTCATCCCAGACCAGGTTGACCCAGACTGGGTTGGGCCGAGTCGGTCTGACTGGGTCAGACTGGAGCCGGGCCCATACCATTTCCATTATTTCTTGGGCCATATCAGTGGCACCGAATGTTTGTTTGATGAAACTTCAGTGGAACTGGAATTCATGGAGCATAGAGGTCCCATTGAGTATACCCCACTTGAGTTCGGGGTATAGTTGAGTCACCGTCAGGTTGGTTCATACACGAATCAAACTGGGCACCCAGAACTAAAATGCTAATAACTAACAGATCAGGCGTTCGATTGAAACACTGTTTGTTGTTTTGAGACCCTTATGATGCGGAGGATGTTTGAGTTATTTCTTCTTGGGACTTCACGAAACATGGAGTATCGTCTTGTAACTTGTGGAGTGGACCATCTTGGAGACGAGCGAGCAGAGTACAGAGACCTAGTAGCTGGCTGAGACCTAACGACTGCTTGACCAATTCGTTTTGGAGTGAATCGACTAGCATAGTGGGGAGCAATAATGTGTGAGGCGACGGACCCATGGTAGAGGAGAACCACTGTGTGAGGTAGCAGACCTGTGGTACTCTATAGGAGGAGTAACTTTGTAGGATATTAGGGAATGCGCAATTATGTGAGGTGGCAGACCCCAGGTGGGAAGCATCTCTCTGTGGCGTAGCTATCCCACGGTACTCGAAAGGAGGAGTACCTCATCAATCTAAGGTTACTGAGTTGAGCCTCAGAGTCAAGACATGGCCACTATACTCGACAAAGGAGGAGTTCTCCAGCATCCGTGATTTCTTTAATGAAAATCCTGGTTTGAGTTGAGATAATGACCTTTGTGTTTTCCGAATGATTGAGATGGGTTACTCGATAACATAGGAATATGTAAGGGCATATACCTAAGTAATGTTTATCCGTTGAAATAATACCTTGTGGTTTATCCTTGTTGGATTTTGTAAGACCTTGAGGGTCTCGGGATCCCTACTGAGTATCGTTATACTCACCCATACACGGGCTTTGCCCGCACCTTGTTGTGTTGGATGCAGACGACGGGCATCGCAGACGGAGGCTGAGAGCGCCAGGACTAGACGATACCCGTAGGAGGACTTTTCGACTTATCGACACACGGTAGAGTCTGATGGATGTGGAGTGTTGTGGATGCCATCTGTACATACCCTATAGGTAGGAACCCCATAGGATGACCTAGTAACTTGTTTTCTAGTTTTCATTTGTACCTTTACTTTACTGTTGGACTTGTATTTCCGACACCTTTTACTTTCCATCACTCCTTCTGTATACAATTTCGCTAATTTTTTTCTTCTTCTTGTACTGTGGTTGTGTGTTCACATTTAATAAAGTCAGTGCCTTCCTAGTTTTACGGAAATATGCATTTGGTGCTAGTTGCCAGCCCCTGGCGTATGTAAGGCAGGCTTGGGGTAGTCATGATAGAGGCCTCGGGGGATGGTTCGTGACAAATTGGTATTAGAGGATGTTGGTTCTACCACAGAACTTATGAATATGATATTTTTATTTTATGTGAAGAAATAGTGTTAAGGTTACTATGTGTGGTTTTCAGTTCAGAGAGTCCAGTTTTGGTGCGGGCGGCCGACGTTACCATACACCAGGACCCTGACATCTGATTTCTAACTTAGTGAAAAAAAAACACTGATTGCGTGTTTGTTTTCAAAAAAATTTAATGTCATCTCAATCCAGGTCATCTCATAAGGTATATTCTTTTGATTGTATCGCATCTGTTTATTCCAGGATGCCTTCCCGCGGACGACCAGCTGGATCCACGAGAGTTGCACGTACTGACAGCCCACCGAGCGATGAGGCCTTAGTACATGGCCCTCTTCCTATTGAGGAACCAGTGGTACTACTCCCCATTGGGCCACCGATGCCACCAGCCCTAGTGGAAGATGATTCACACCACATAAGTGCATTTCATGAGTTGCAGCCCCTAAGGCCCCCCAGGTTCCGGGGAGGGACGGACCCACAAGCGGTTGAGGATTGGCTGGAGGCTGTGGTGAGAGTCTTCAGGCTAGTAGGGACACCAACAGACATTATAGTGATCTTTTCTACAAGGCTCCTTCAAGAAGCAACATGAAGATGTTAGATCCTCATACTCCAGATGAATAACGAGGCGACACCTCTATGGGAATACTTCGAGGGCCTATTCTGGGCGGATTTTTTACCAGCCACACTTCGAGCGGTGTGGATACAGGAGTGACTGCATCTATAGCTGGGTATCATGATGGTGGAGCTGTACTCAACATGGTTCACTGACCTCTCGCAGTACTAAACTGATTTGGTATGGGGCCCGTTCTTCAGGGCCCAGACATTTGTGCAGGGACTTAGGAGAGAGATCAGAGATTCATTTATCTCTCACAGAATCCCGACGTAGACGGTGGTGTTGGAGAGAGCCCTCCAAGTGAATATTTTCCTTACTGAGCAGTCTCCATCAGTGAGACCCACCACTAGCCGACATACAGTGGAGTCTTTTGCAGCTGGCAGTAGACATATGACGCAGAGGTCCAAGAGGACCAGACCTACAGGTGGTCAACCGCACGACTCAGGATCAGTAGTGTGGGGCACCTAGAGTGGAGACAGAGCCAGACCTGTCATGCAGTGTTACTCATGCAGTGGACAGGGTCGCATGGCTTGTGACTATCCGACCCACCACACGAACATTCAGTAGTCAGTTGAGGGACCTCCAAGGCAGAGGCAGAGGTTTGATCGAGGTGGTACACATGGAGGAGGAGGACGTGGAAGAGGAGCTGGTCGTGCAGCTAGTGGTGGATGACGTTACGAGGTGTTTCGACCACCACCACCAGGAGTTCCACCCCGACAACATGGAGTGGTTGGATAGGGAAGAGCAAAACTTTAGGCAGCTGGGGCCTACGATCACGACACTCGAGAGATGATTAAAGGCATGATCTATGTCTACTCCACCTTAGTTGCAGTTATTATAGACACAGGTTCTAGTCACTCTTTCATTCCCACTTCCCTTGTTCGGAGCTTGGAGATTCCGAAGGAACCGTTAGTTCGATCCTTATGTCTAGAGACTCCTACAGGAGTTGATTCTACCATCACACACGAGTTTCGATAGTGCGAGCTTACTCTAGGAGGCGAGAGCTTCGGCTGGGATCTCTTAGTAGCTGCGTCGAGGCCTTACTACTTCATCTTGGGTATGGAATGGTTATCTATAGTCCATGCTCAGATCAACGGTATTAGGAGAAATGTGTGGTGTGTCTGCACGTATGGGACCAGGTATACCTTCACCAGTGAGAAGGGAACCTTTGCAGCGCATGACGGACTTACTTAGAGGAGGGTGCAGCAGATCACTCACTAGTTGGCTCGCTTTACCCTCGGAGAAGTTGATGTGGAGAGTCCGACTAATCCTATAGTGGTTGACCAGTACTCTAATGTTTCCCTAAAAATGTACCTAGACTACCTCCTCGTAGAAATGTGGACTTTTACATTTACCTGTACCCAGGGACGATACCGATATCTACTCCATCATATCGGATGGCTCCCGCTGAGCATCGCGAGCTGTGGGTACAGCTACAGGACTTTGTAGGGAAAAGGATTCATCCAGCCCAGTGTTTCTCCTTGGGAAGATCCAATTTTGTTTTCCAAGAAGGCGGATGAGAGCTTGAGGCTCTCTGTCGACTACCGTCGCCTGAACCAGATGACTGTGAAGAACAAGTACCCACTCTCGAGGATTGACAACCACTTTGATCAGATCAAGGAAACACAATGGTTCTCAAAGATATTCCTTAGATCAATCTATCACCAGCTCAGAGTCTGAGAAGAGGATGTTTAGAAGATGGCCTTCAGGTGTCATTACGACCACTATGATTTCTTGGTTATGCCCTTTGGCATAACCAATGCTTCAGTAGTGTTCATGAGTCTCATGAATAGGATCTTCTATCCATACCTTGATCGTTTTGTGGTAGTCTTCATCAATGACATACTAATCTACTCGACTACTGAGGAGGATCATGCCTACCATTTGCAGGTAGTACTGGACACACTCTGAGAGCACCAACTTTATGTTAATCTCTCGAAGTTCCAGTTTTGGATTCGAGAGGTTCACTTTTTGGGACATGTCATCTCGGAGGCTGGGGTTGCAGTGGATCCAGCAAAGATCGAGGTAGTACTTGTGTAGGAGACACCCAAGAGGGTGACAAAGGCACACATTTTCTTGGTATTGGTTGGCTACTAACAGAGATTCATTCCATGCTTCTCCCGAGTTCCAGGACTACTTTCAGCCTTGACGAAGAAGGGGGAACCCTTTGTTTGGTCGGAGAGATTCCAACTGAGCATTCAAGAGATGATGCAGAGGCTGACTAGTGCCCCCATATTGAGGTTTATAGAGGAAGGAATAGGGTAAATAGTCTACTATGACACATCATGGAATGAACTCGGGTGTGTCATGACGCTGGAGAGAGCAGTGATTGCATATGGTTCTCGGCAGCTGAGACAACACGAGTATAACTACTCTACCCATGACCTGAAGTTACCAGCAGTGGTCTTTGCCATGAAGATGTGGCTGCACTATCATATGGGAGAACGTTTTACCATGTACTCTGGTCACAATAGTCTCAGGTATATCTTCTCTCAGAAGGACGTGAACCTTAGACAGTGGCGGTGGCTTGAGTTCCTCCAGTACTATGACTTCAAGATTGTTTATACTCCTGGAAAGGAGAACGTAGTAGTAGATGCGCTCATCAAGAGATTAGGCATTCAGCTTCTCGGTGAGGTGATAGAGTAGCTGGCTTCCATACATTTATCCTTTGTAGATAGGGATGGATCAACCTATCTACAATCTCTTACAATCACTCCACCACTTCCTCAGTGAGGTAGGGAGGAACAACTTGAGGACACTGATTACAAGACATGACGTGCTCAGATATCCATAGGGCAGGCACCTGATGGATTTTTTGAAGGTGGGGAGCACATCACCCTCTTCAAAGGATGTACCATGGTAACGGTTGAACTTTACAAGGAGGTGTTGAGGGAGATTCACACTTCCCCTCTAGCGGTACATCCAGGAGTGAAAAATATGTACATGGACCTTCAACGACAGCACTGGTGGCTAGGTATGTAGAAGGTTTTAGCATAGTTTGCCTCTCGGTGCCTCACTTGTCAGCAAGTGAAGGTGGAGCACCAAGTACCAGCAGGCTTGGTTCAACCTTTAGAGGTCCCAGAGTGGGAGTGCGATGTGATATCCATTGTCTTCCTGACCAGTCTTCCACGTACAT